>SKCR01001392.1:0-1306468 GCA_019454045.1 Zanthoxylum bungeanum
TGTAACCACACACACGGGACCTCAATTGGCAATTTCTGCTAAAATTGAAAAGATAATCAATGTACCCTTTGTCAGCATTTCAAATTCAATTTGGACTCCCCTTTCCCTTTTCTCTTCTGATGATAGAGTTAGACCATATATTAAATGAATTATTCAACTCACGGTAATAGATTCAATAATTTGAAAATGGTTATTTAAATTCACTATCTATCTCTCATAAATCTCAACACAATCTTAAGGTTACAATTACAATATGCGGAAATCTATGACTTATAACCTCTCTTTTTTCTTTGAAACATTGGAAATCTCACCGCTAAACCATCTGACTAGGGTTTAAGGCTTAAGCGGAACAGGTAAAATCCCCGACTGTCCCAGACTCTTACAATAAATACACCTATGTGCTCGAACTCATGACCTGACAACCAAATAATAAGCACCACTTGGGGACGAATTTCGTAAATGTTACAAGTATAACGTTAAGTCGTCTCTCATATTAGCATCTTGAATCAAATGCAGCAAACTCATTCTAAAAATCATTGGAGGTAAAGGCTACTGAAATAAACCATTGAGATGATAAATGCAATAAGTAGTTGAAAGAGTTTGCCGCACAATGTTCTTGGGACCTCACACAAACGGTTTCAATCTCCTTGTAACCTAACAGCAGCATATTTTCGTATCTATGAACAGAAGCTAAGTAATTCTTTCAGATTATCAGTCACATGTGACATGAAAAGCAAAAATGTACTGCAAAAAAGATTAAATGCAAAGACCAATAGATTCTAAACTTAAAACTTATTTTGACATTGAGTTTAATAACTATGCCTGATTCAAATATGGCCAAAGTCAAGAATGAAACCATAAACAATTCTTGAACACCTGATAGGCAGTGAAAAGACAAGAATTAAATAGTGAGAATGCAACAATTCTGTATTTGGCTATTCCTTTCATTTTCCTACTACACATATGATCCAAACTTTCCTTCTACAATGAAGACATTAAAAGAAAACTTTCCTGGAAATAGAATCCAAGAAAAAAAAAATTTATCTAGACATTCGATGTAAAGGATGAATGAACAACCTTGTTTTGTTTCCCCATAAGCCAATGAAGAGTCCTCCTTGCAAAAGATGGTGTCTTTGATTGTAAATCCATACTGCCACATCTCTGGTTTTCTTCATCACAACCCAATTCATGGATTCCATTTGCCCACCTGCTAATGCCAATCTCGGATATAGTCCTCCTAGCACCAACATTACTGATCTTCGATTTCGAATCACCATCATCAGCAGCAACAATAGCATTTCTATTGACTGGAAATCGAAATGAGAAAGCCCTCCTCGATGAATCTTCTGGCAAATTCTGCTTCTCCTTCTTCCCCTGAAGCCAAATTTTCGATATGGAGAAGCTATCTGTTTTGCTCCTACCAACGGCGTTTCCCTTACTTGTACTAATATTAGCACCAGAACTACCTTCAATGCCTTTAATTGTGTCAAAGCCATTGAATTCTCTTCTAGACTCACAATCACATTCAGACATTGCTAGCATGTGACCGGGTGTCAATGGCAAAGAAGGCTTCTTGCTAGACTGCTTCTTCGCCGGGGTTCTAATTGGTACTTGCAACAAAGAATTCTCATCCATTACATACTCAAAAGACCCCATAGAGAAACATCTCCTATTATCAATATTATTGCTATTGCTACTTTCACCTCCATCGACATTTTTATACTTTCCAAGCTTAACAGGCAGGACTTTTTCCCCTGAATCTAACACTGCTGTTTGTGCGGTAACTGGGTCTTCTTTGGCTAAAATTTCACAAGACTTGTGTGTATAATCAATGTGGGATGAACCAAATTCACTGCTTCCGCGACAACCCAGATGGGAACTTGTTCTCAAAATTGAATTGGTTCTGCCTAGATTATCTCTGTCCCCAACTATCTCCCTGGAGCTCTCACTCCCAGATTCAAGAACAAGAACAAAAGGTGAGCAGCTATTTCTTGGAGAGAAATCAGGGAGCAAGCTAGCTCTACATAAAGGGCAAGTGGAATGAGACAAGAGCCATGTGTCTATACACTCCATGTGAAACGCATGGCTACATTTTGGTAACAATCTGAGCTTATCCTCGGGCTCAAACTCACACAAACAAACAGCACAATCAAAAGGGTCCTTGAGTCCTATAATAGCTTTATAATAGAACACAGGTAAAGTGTCAATAAATGACTGGTCAACACCAGCATCATGAAGATGAAAGAGTTGCTGCAACTGCCCTTGAAGTACAGTCACATTATCTAAATCTTCCGGGTCTCTATTGTTTGGTCTTAAAAGAAACCTTACTAAAAGATGAAGCAAACCAGAAACAAAGAAAATGATGGCAAGAATTATAATGATAAGAAGTATACTAGGACTGACCTTATTGTTCAAATTGAACGCATCATTAACATTTTGTGCAGCAGGTGGTGGCTGAACGATAAAGCTAGGTTGTAATGAAGGAGAAACAACCATATTTTCTCAAAGAAATTGAAAAAACAGACAAAACTCACCAAGATGGAAACTTTATCAAGAATCCCATTTGATGCTACAGAAAAATCCAATTTCAAACAAAGATTCCCAGAAGTTGTTACAAGCTTAGTATCATGTGAATATGATAAAGATCCAATTTTTTATCACTGTAATAGGAAACTGCAAGTGAAATGACCAAATAAAGGAGGAGAGAAAGAGAGAATTGATTGTGAATTTAAGGAGTTTACATAAAAGGTGACAGAAGTTGAGATTTCAAAAAAAATGAAGACCACATCACCAGCAACCAATAAATATACCAACAGCAAAGAGAAATTAAATGTCATCAACTACAAAAACTTTCATGGAATCACAAGTCAAAATCTAATTTATACACACAAGAGTAAAACTTGCATCGTTTTCTCTTTTGGATTGACTTTAAAGAAACAAATTTGCTGATCTTCATCAACCCCAATGCCCATTTAATTCCCCACTCAATTATTCAGTGCTAATTAAAAAAAAAATGAATCTTTAAATTGGGTGTTTCTGTTTTGTTTTGTTTTTTTAAAAAATATTCTTATTTTTTAGAAATTTTGTTTTTGTTCTGATCACATTCTATTTCAGGTCTTGCAGTTATGTTCCACTTGTAACAATATAGAATGTAGACAAGGTAGCAGAGATCACTCTTTCTTGTGGGCAAGGACAAAACAAGACACACAAGTGAATGTTACAAAGTCTTACAATAAATTTTTTTGAGAAAGCATAGGATACGTATACGGAGCTTTTTCCGGCGATTCAAAAGCTAGCAGTTAATTGAATAAATAAATAAATAAATAAAAAAGCAAGCGGATAATGGAAACCTTTTTTCTTTTTTTGCCAGCTTTTTCATCGATTCTTCTGGTATTGGAAAAATAACATTTGGGTCCCTGGGTTTTTATTTTTTTCACGGATGAGAGCATAGGAATTATGCCCAAATACACATTTCATATTGAATTTTGACTATATGGGTGTATGTTGAGAGTTAGGCTTGATATTTGAGTAATAACATTTCGGTATAAGAGTATAATTTATTCATTTGCATCAAATAGGTCATGATTCCAATTGAAATTACCAAATACCCCAAGTACAAGATTAGAATATGTAACTCAACTCTAGAGGGTATTTTAATTACTTCATGTAAGCTTTTATAAACACTTTGGATTTTGGCCAACTTTTTCATAGATTTTGGAATTTTCTTTTGGGAAGGTTGATGGAACCAAACACCTGAATGGAAGAAGCACTTTCCTTTATTTTTCCTGCTTTATGTCTCCTTTATAATGGATTGAGAATTTTAGATTTAAGTGCTTTTGAAAAAGGTAAAATTTTGAAGCATGTGTTCATTCGGGATTTTGGAAGTGCTTGGCACTAAAATTGCCTTTTTTGGTTTTTTTTTTTTTTTTTTTTTTTTGGCCCCTCTTTTTCTTATAGGGAAAGCCAGTATTGATAGAGTGATGGTGACTTTGTAATTTTAAATAATTGTCACTAACTGAAGGAAGATTTAACCAGAAGTGAGTTGCCATATTTAGGGATGAGAAAATACTGATTCGGATTCGGATTTGGATCCGTATTTTATTTCATGGGTCCGGATTTAAATACTTAAAATAAAATAATATTTCCAACTAAATAATAATAATTTATTATCTAAAATAACATTTACAATTTAAAATTCATCCAAGATAATATAAATCGAAATATAAAATTATAATAAAATCACAAAAAAATTATTATTTATTCGGATCCGGATATACGGATTCCAGATTCACTTGAATCCGGATCCGCACGAATCTTCAAATTCTATATCCGAATCCGTATTATTATTAATGTGAATCCGGATTTTTCCGGATCCGAATATATTTATCATCTCTAGCCATATTTCTTAGGAATTTGTAACCGTGTGATTAAAACACAAGAATTTTAACGTAAAATGTGAATAAGATGCAAAAGATAGTAGAATTTGCACTCATAAGAAAAACTATTGAAGGGTTATTTCAGTGGTGTTTTTACTAGAAACGTCTTTACTACAATTTAATTTCATAATAATTTTGGCAGTTTTTTTGTCTCCTCATATTTATTTAACTATAGGAAAAAAAAATTCATATCTATTTCAATTACCATTAATGCAAGGAGTATAAAATTTTGATTTTGATACCATATTAATTAAGTCCTTAATCCCCATGCCTTGTTAATTTATTGCATCATTTTATACCATATTAAGTAATCAAGATTCAAAACCAACTTCTTCTTTTTTTGTGCAAATAAAATTGAGGGCATGAAGCACGCCATCATATTCATAATGTAATTTGTTACTTTTTTTTGTGTGTCGCACGCATGCATTAAGTAATTCAATCAAATGAAGCAATTTCGTCAACTTAAAAAAAAAAAAAAAAATTTAACCAAAAAAAAGGGGACAAAAGCATCAAAGCTTGTAAAAATGTGAACTGAAACACCCCCACCAATCTCCAAAACTAAGGAAGATTTTTTTGTTTTCCTCATTATGGTTCCCAAGAATTTGTGAGTCTCTTTTGTCAAGGATAATGCCTATTATTTTGGTCTTAGAAGATGGAGATTAGTGGATTAATTAGAGCTTGATTATTGTGATTTAGGTCATTTTAAATATTCATGTCACGCTACATTTAAAACTATAAAATTTGGGTTAGTGAATGTGAAGATTGATTTACTATTATCTATAATCATTTAGATAATCTCAAATTGATAACCAGTAGTATCATATAATTGTCTATATGGTATACTAGCATTTTTCAGATTAAGATCAAATCATCTCCTTTAAATTTAATGTATAATTATATAATATCTCGTAAATAAAGTTGAAGTGTTGAAAATAGTAGTCTCTAATGGACGTGGTTTGATGGTGTAGGATTCATGATCTTATTTTGAGGTTATATATGTGTTCAAATTTAGGGAGTGCGTTTCTTGTAAGAGCCTGAGACAGTCGGGAATTTTACCTCCTCGATTTAAACCCAGAAGGGGTGGTTTGGCGGCGGGATTTCCAACAATTCAAAAAAAAAAATAAAAAATTATTGAAAATTATATAATGTCACGTGATATTATTACTCTCAGGAGATAATTGTCTATATGGTATACTAGCATTTTTCAGATTAAGATCAAATCATCTCCTTTTGATGGTGTAAGATTCATGATCTTGTAGGCACATGCATTAGTCAACACTATAAATATTTCCTCACGTCACGGGATCCATGATCAAGAATCCAGTGCCTTCATACATTTTACTTTTAAAAAAAAAAAAAAAAAACGATTCATCGTAAAAATGGAAATTAAATGCAGTCCCTACGTATGGGTACCCAAAATTTGTCAATTATTAGCTTTTGATATCAGGGGAAATTTTATATTTCATAGAAAGCAAGAAAAAATGTATATATTTTGTCGTTCTAGGCAGCTGTTTGGCTATATTTTTCCCGAGAATATATATGGACATGATAGACGCACTAGCTAGGCACATAGCTAATTAAGTCCCTTTTTTTTAAAAAAATAAATAGAATTTCTATCTGTAACAGAAAAAATATACAATTCATATTATATACTAAAAATTTAAATTTTATAATTTTAGGTTAAATAAAAACCTAAACTGATCACCTATATCGATGCTCCTGAAACATTTGCATGTATTCACGTACAGAAATAAAATAAAATATTAAAACTGCAAGTTGGACTTTGATTTTGGTTGTTACGTACCAAGTACAGAAGATTTCCGAAGCTCTATATTATCTTCTTCTTTTTTTAATTTATATAATTTGGGAAGTGACGAAGTTCTATACATATTGATATTGCTTTATATATATGCGCGTGAGTTAGTGATGTGGGATTTAAAAGTTGATTTTTAAGTTCTGGATTTGAATTCAAATGTGTATTTTTTATAAGAATTTGATATAATCGGGGATTTTATATGTTCTGTTTAAACACGTATCTAATGATTTAGCGGTGAGATTTCCAATATTTTCGAAAAAAAATTATTTGTTTTGAATTAAAACTTGTTATTTGATGTCTGCATGTGACAAGCAAAATGATGTAAATTTCATGCACTCGTAAAAAACTTTTAATCCTAAGTTCAGTGGCACAATATTGTCCTATTTAAAAGTTCACATCAAGTCTTCTCCGTTATTAGGTTTTGCTTATCTAAGATTTTCGTTTTTGATATAAAGTAAGCGTATTCAAAAAACATCATGTTATTTAAAAGTGATTAATTACTTATAAGTACATCCTCTTATTCAATCTCAAGTATATAATGTGAGCTTATAATGTTTAGGTTTATTCGCCGAGCGTTAAATACTCTTTCTTAATATTAGGTAAATGAGTTATTTGATGCTTCTGATTTGTAAGTAGCTTTTAATAATTTTGATAAGTATGATACACAGTACAAATTGTTATAAATTAGACAAATAAAATACTCTAAAGCACACTATTTGATAAAATTAGTGGCCTTGACTTCTTAGCGGCCTTAATTTGAGGCCATGATTTGGGCATATTTAATAAAGTACATAGATAATATATAGAAGGTGGTTGGTATTTATGAGGATCTCTTTTTTTAACATTAATATTAATCTCACAACTAATCCACTCTAGTCTCACTATGCAACTCTTGTCCACACCCACTAAATTTTCATATAATATTTTCTGATAAAATGTTGGTATATTCATCACCCAGGTTTCAAAATTAATTGATGTCACATATCATAGAGAAACTAATATGAGGACGTATTCAATATATCCAACTAATTAATGTACGATATGTATTAATATCTCCATTGATATTAGTTAATAAATATTAATGGATGACGTACTACATCATACGTATGTCCGTCCCACCTAAATCTATCTCCCCATACCCCGTGTCCTTCAGTAAATCCCAGCAATGCATGCAAATCTCGACTTTATATATGCATAATTAATTTCAGGTGATGAAATTCATTAATGGGTGATCTGCAATATTGTTTTAAGCAATATTATAGCCAGAATAGGACACTTCAAATAATTATTAAATAAATTTCTTAAACCAACTTATAACTTATTACGTTATTATTTATCACAATTTTGAGACGTGTAAACATTTTCTTTACTAATAATAATATGAAATTGACATATGAGTAAGAATAAATGTTAAATTGACTTATTTTATTGTAGGAGTTTGAGTTAATCTTCTTATTTTATTTTTTTCCGAAATGAAAGAAATATAAATAAGATGTCTTTTCAAATCCACCGATCCACTAAAAATAAGTAAACTATATTTTCTTGACATATCGGCCCACTATAAAAAATATTATTGTGAATATTCGATAATATTTTGTCAAAATGAGTAGTCTATAATCCACATTGTATTAATTAGAAAAGGGAGTCACAACTAATTAAAAGATGAAAATGATATATGGTAGCTAGATTTGTATTCATTCCATCATAAAACAGCAGAATGATTGAAAACCAACCATTAATGAAAAATAACGATATCTCACAACCTACCCATAAATAAATTAGAAGTGGGTGAAATAGTAGGACAATAATGCACTGCTTTAATTAATGATATATTTTAATTATTTTAGAGAAATTAATTAAGAAAATAATCACAAAAATGGTAGAGATTGATCCATTGAATCCAAAACTCTATATGTAAATTCAAATTTTTTTTTTTTGGTTAAACAAATTAGAGAATAAGATGCAATTTAAAATGAAATCTTTTATCTTAATATCTTTTAATGACAAAATTAAATGAGTCAATAAACCCACATGAAGGATAAATATTCAAGTAAAAAGCAAAAAAAAAAAAAAAATCAACACAATGTCAATGACAATGACAATGACAATTGACCCTTCTTTCCTTCTCTCACGAGACCATTAAAATGTCAAAAACTACTTTTAGATTAGGTAAAATTTAAAGTTAGAGGTAGATTTTGTGTTTTGATTGTTGAAAAGAGAGAACTAAATACAACTAATCCAATCCATTTGCATCATAATCAACAACTATTTGCGTCTTATGTAGTTTTAAGTAGGGGTGACAAAACGAATTAACGAATCGAATTTGTATCGAATCTTAAACGAATCGAATTAAAATGTGATGGATTTGTAATCGATTATTTATTAAACGAATCATAATATCAAGATTTGTATTCGTTTAATCATGATATTATTCAATAACATAAAATATCATAATTTATTTACATTAATTACTCGTAAATATATACATATGAAATATGTAATTAATATATTTAATAAAAATAACTCATCAAATATCGATAATATTATTTTTTATATGATAATTAGCCATAATTTCTCGAATCTTAATTAAAATATAACAATAACTAGTAAAATAAAATAATAAAACGAATAAACGAATTAATGAACTTAAGTTCGTATTCGATTCGTTTAATAAATGAATCGAATCGAATTGATGTATTTATTAAATAAATCTATTTTTTCAAACATGTATTCGTTTTAAAGCGAATTGAATTAAACATGTTGATGGAGATTTCCGCGGCTAAAAGTTTCTGAACAGTTCGATAAGGGCAAAGAATGAAGTTCCACTCATCCGGAGGACCAGAGGTCAGAAAATAGATGTCGTTCTTCAACCCGGCATAGTGTCCGGACACAGTCCCCCATATTTGACCGACCATAGGACACAACATGATTCAGTCTTAAAGGCCGAAAACATCAGAGCCGAGACCGACCACAATAGTCCAGTAGCCCGGTTCAGTTATACCTTCTCTCATGATCGGGATAGTGAGCTCGGGTATTTTAGGTCAGGTCGGAATGGCTGGGGGAGTTCAGCTCAAGATATGACCGACCTCTATAAGACCGACGTGAGATCAGAGCAGTTAGGTTTTTCACTCCAAAACTCTCACGTTCGAAATTCGGCAGGTTGTCACCATTAATAAAAATGTCTGACAATGTACTTTTACAGCGTGATGTGACAGGAATTGAAAGGGTATGTTTTACTTACAGCGATGACAGTTTGGGGAAAGGAACATGTCAAATCGTCGGAAATCTGTAGGGCTGGCATCACAAAGATATGACAACAGTGTTGGATATCCAGTAGTATATAAGGAAAGGTTGGTCACATTTGTAAGGGTTACACAATTTTCCATTTGAGAACCATTTGTAAAGAATATTGTAAGAGAATAACCTGCTCGGTTTCTTTAGACCTTCACTAAAACAGGTCGTCCGAGCTCGGTTAGGTAATAAAAAGAACCCCACACCCCACTTTGTGCCTGTGGACGTAGGCAGGACATGCTCCGCCAAACCACGTTAAATATTTTCTTTTCGATTTATTGTGTGTATCTTATCTTTTGCGAAATTTTCATTTGGCCTCTCCATAGCCAAATAAATTCAAGGTTAAGGGAAGGTTGTCTCGTGAGGGTTATCTCGAAACTACCAATGGGACAAAAATCATCCGTCAATAGTTGGCGTCATCTGTGGGGAGAGAGCGAAAAGCAACTAGCGTGGTAAGATGATGTCGGAAGATGGGAACCATAGGTCGTCGGAGAGTTTAACAGCGGAGTGGATGGGAAAAATGGAGGAAAGCATGCGAAAGGATAGGGAGGAGAACCAGACACTCATAAAGGCCATGTTGGAGAAGCTGGAAAGGCTGGAAAAGGCTAATAATGAAGGGTTGGAGGTTGGTCCCAGTCGGAGGAGAAATGAGATAGCTGAAGGGAAAAGGGTGGTAAACCTAAGCGATGACGATGAATCCGGGAGAAATGAGCCACAGAGGGTGAGGTCAGTGGTGATAGCGAGAGCCCCGCCAGCGGAAAGAATGTGGGGGGAAGAAGAAGAGAGACGAAGGCCGAAAACTTCAAGTAATAGCCCACGCTCTAAGAAGTGAGAAGATAAGAGATAAGGGAGAGGGGAGCGATAGGTATCTAGCAATGGCGCACGTCGTGTTCGGGGCAGCAGACCTGAGGAAGGTTCATTGGGCGCCAAGTGGGAATGGTCATATAGAGTGGTGGAGATAGTAAGACCGGGTTCCTATCTTTTAGAGCAACTGGACGGTACCCGGCTCAAAAAGCCTTGGAATGCTAAGATGCTGAGGAGGTACTTCCAGTAGCCTTTCTTCTTTGAACCACAAAGTGAATAGATGAGTTGTAATAGCCAGAACTAGAAAACATTTGTAAAGCCCCTCTTGAAATGACCTACCAAGAGTTGTAAGAAGGGCAACAGGTCCTATGAATATGAACATGGTCTTCTCTCTCTGAATTAAAAAGCTCGTCCACTTTACTTGTTGTTTAATTAAGTCCCAAAATCGTGTTCAATATTCTTGGGACGTGCTCGATGCGAATGAGTGATCGGTAAATGGGAATCGGGTGTCATTATCAAACCCCTGGGTGGAAGTGTTCCGACCTGGCTCCTTTCACTTTTGAGGATCCAGAACGCATCAAGGGATGAATCACATGTGGGAAACGCGCGAACCCCTCGTGGCACACCGATCCCGAGTGTCATTATCAAACCCCCGAGACCGGAGCGTTATTACCTCATGGCTCGCATCTTTGAGGAATAGCTCGGGTAAACCGGACTCATGGACGTTTTTCCCTCTGCGGGTCGGGTGGTGAATCCTGTTGAAGACTATCGGAGAGTATGGCATGTGGATGGCTTAATTGCCTCCATGACCATCATGCTCCCGGGTAAACCGGACACAAAGAGGTTTTTTCCCTTGCGAGTCAGCTGGTGACTCTCGTTGAGAAACATCAGACCATCTGGCTTAGGTATGGCCGAATGGTCTCATTGATTGCACGAGTCTCGGGTAAACCGGACCCATAGAGGTTTCTTCTACTGCGAGTCGGCTGGTGAGTCCCATTAAGAACCACCCAGGGAGGGCACACACGGGGTGTCTTCCTCCCACGTGGGGATTTGCCTTACCGCCCCGGATCGGAGTATCTGTAGCCTGGTTAGCCGGGACACTGAATTGTAAGGTTCATAATTGTGTTTTAGAAAGCCTCGGGCATGAAGCTGCCTCAGAGTACCCGAGTTGTTATTTTTACTTCTTGATTTTGTGTGGAGTATGTGCTAAGTCACATCCGTTTTTGTTAACTTTACCTTGTTCTATTTTTTCTTTTTCACCGATACCTGGCAAGGGGACGCCCGCGTCAGGATCCGCAGAGCCTCAGAGGTTGAAAATTTTCCCTCGTGTAAGTCTCAAATGTTCCACCAGCTCGAGGCTGGATTCGTTTCGCCGAGTCTGTATTGTTCCACCAGCTCGAGGCTAGATTCGTTTTGCTGAGTCTGTATTGTTCCACCAGCTCGGGGCTGGATTCGATCAGCCGAGTCTATATTGTTCCACCAGCTCGGAGCTGGATTCTTTCCGCCGAGTCTGTATTGTTCCACCAGCTCGGGGCTGGATTCGCTCCGCTGAGTCTGTATTGTTCCACCAGCTCGGGGCTGGATTCATTCCGCCTAGATTACTGGTCTCTCATACCTCGTGGTCAGATTACGTCCCACTGAGTGCCTGATTTTGGTTTGAAGACAGACCGTACGAAGACACTAAGGGCGACCTGGGTTGGCACTAAGACAGTTTTTTGTACAAATCCGAGGATCAGCTGCCTAACGATTGATCAACACACTTCTGATTTTTATAGTTCCTGACACTAACTCATATGCTCGTTGGAACCGAGAACTAGAGGACGAATGTTGATGGGGATTTCCACGGCTAAAAGTTTCTGAACAGTTCGATAAGGGCAGAGAAGGAAGTTCCACTCATTCGGAGGACCAGGGGTCAGAAAATATATGTCGTTCTTCAACCCGGCATGGAGTTCGGACACAGTCCCCCAGATTTGACCGACCAGAGGACACATCATAATTCAGTCTTAAAGGCCGACAACATCAGAGCCGAGACCGACCACAATAGTCCAGTAGTTCGGTTCAGTTATACCTTCTCCCAGGATCGGGATAGTGAGTTCGGGTATTTTAGGTCAGGTCGGAATGGCTGAGGGAGTTCAGCTCAAGATATGACCGACCTCTAGAAGACCGACGTGGGATCAGATCAGTTAGATTTTTCCCTCCAAAACTCTCACGTTCGAAATTCGGCAGGCTGTCACCATTAATGAAAAGGTCTGACAATGTACTTTTACTGTGTGATGTGACATGAATTCAAATGGTGGATTTTACTTTCGGCGATGGCAGTTTAGGGAAGGGAACCTGTCAAATCGCCGGAAATCCGCAGACCTACGGGGCTGGCGTCACAAAGATATGACAACAGTGTTTGAAATCCAGTAGTATATAAGGAAAGGTTGGTCACATTTGTAAGGGTTATGAAATTTTCCATTTGAGAACCATTTGTAAAGATTATTGTAAGAGAACAACCTGCTCGGTTTCTTTGACATTCATTAAAACAGGTCGGTCGAGCTCGGTTAGGTAATAAAAATAACCTCCCACCCCACTTTATGCCCGTGGACGTAGGCATGACTTGCTCCGCCGAACCACGTTAAATATTTTCTTTTCGATTTATTGTGTGTTTCTTATCTTTTGCCAAATTTGCCTTTGGCCTCTCCATAACCAAACAAATTCAAGGTTGAGGGAAGGTTGTCTCGGGAGGGTTATCTCGAAACTATCATTGGGACGAAAATCATCCGTTAACAAAATAAATAAACGAATATTAACCCAAATTGTCACCCCTAATTTTATGTCAATGTTTTTATTTTTTAATAGGGATTTATGTCAAAGTTTAGTTCTTATATCTTACTAAAACATGAACATCAGGAATTAAAATATCAAATATTTGATTAAGGAAACTGTCATAGCCACGGTGTTCATAATTTCATATCAATTTTTTTAATTAACAAAATTATTTGACAAATATCGAGATGTAGACTTTATAAAGAGAATGAGAAACCCCATGTGAGTGATTAATTCAAGAACCTAACCATAGGCTTTTTGGTTTGAAATTGGGATCTGTCAAAACCTTTAAAAACATCTCAATGATTCCAAGAAACAAGCTAGCAAAAACTTCTAAAACTTAAAAAATTGAAGACTATTTCAAAAGTTTCCACATTTTAAGGATCTCAAATGTATTTTCCCAACATTATATTATATTTGACCCACATGATTTTACACCATGTATACTTTTATGACTTCAATGGTGGTGCATTTTATTGTTATTTTTCTAATTGAATTACGAGTTAATTTTATAATTTTTTTTGTGTGAAATAGATTGATTTAATTAAGAAATAGGTAGCAACATCCCTTGCAAGATTTATTTTTGATAAATATTAGAATTTTCATGAAAATTTTTCTTTAATTAATTCAAGTAGTTTTATGAAACCATTTCTTATGTGTAGACCAAAAAGATAGCAATTTTCACTTACATTCAATATATGGAAGTAGCTGTGACATGTTGATGTTTATATTTCAATTTAGCAAAAAATATTTTTGGAAATCATGTTAAAAATATAATAATGAGTTTGATGGCCCAATATTTTTGGATAGACTCGAATTGGGTTAGCTTGAGATCTTACCACCCATTATTTTTAACAAATTGGGCTATTTTTCAAACTGGGCTCACTGCTAGGACCCAATAGTTTTGTTTCCATTTAAAAATGTTTCTAAATGCACAACTATAAAAATGATTATTTATGAATTTTTTAATTCTGATGATGTTACTTTATAATGATAAATACAAACTAATATGCATGTTTGGACCTGTCTTTAAATATCAAAATTGAAGTCTAGTATGATAATCTGAGGTAATAAATAAATAAACTTCCACGTCTGTAGAAATAGTCAAATTTTCGACCTTAAAAGATAAGGTAAGAAAATGTCTGACCAACTCAAAAAATAATATCAAATTTACTTATATTATTACACCATATACGTGATTATATTAAATCAATTATTTATCAACAAATACATAATGAAAAATAATAATAATAATAATAATTATTAAGTAGATAATACTTTTTCTCTTTTGTGTGAGTTTTAAGCTATTAACACACCTTTCCAATATTAAGCTACAATCTACATATATTTATGATAACAAATCTATGACGATTATATATAGATAACAACTTTGTTATATGGCAACTCTGATGTCTATGACCAGTATGAATGAATAATTAAAAATAAAATATTGTTCCTACAATGCACACATAAAAACTTAAACCTTTTTTCATATCTGTGGGAAGATAAGTATTTATTTTATTTTATTTTTTTGAAATTATTGGAAATCCTACCGTCAAATCACCATTTTCGGGTTTAAGCGAAGCAGGTAAAATCCACGACCGTAGATTTGAACCCAGGATCTCAACATGAGACCCTCAAAATGTGAAGAGAACTATTCATGTTAATAAGCAATGATTTATTTATTTATTATTGTTTTTCATAAAGCAAAGCAAAGATAGCTAAATATTCAAAGTGGGCATTATTAAAGTGGTGAAATTAATACCCAAATAGGGCATGTCCCATGAAACTTGGGAAGTAGTGGTGTTTGCAAATGATACATGGCAAAATTTGATGTGCAAACCACTAACAAAATTCCTCTTAGCCTTTTTCTTTTTTGGAATCCTATTAGCCACACAAAATTTATTTATTTATAGAGAGCAAGTATACTCTATAGTCTACAATTCCATATAAGATAAACACAGAATAATGGAGAAATAATTCAACAAAGGCAACTCTTGCAAACTTTTTTTATACTTAATTAATTATATACCATGATATAATATTAGATTATGACTATATATTAAGTGAATATATTAATCTCAAATTTTGAATAATAATTTATAATAATTTATATGATGTGTATGAGAAGAGAAAAAAGAATCAACTACATATTACTCGAATGTCAATAATTATTGGGTTATTATCATTTTACTACTTTATAAAATTATGAAATAATAAATGAATACAATAAATATTGTGATGTAATATTTTACTATTATATATTTTAGTAATTTTATTACTATATCCTTATAAAAATTACATTATATTATTAGTAGTAAAATATTACATCTCAATACTTCTTATAGTAAAATATTATTTTTCAATACTTAATGTATATTAGTAATATAATATAATTTTTATAAAGATATAATAGTAAAATATTATATATCAATATTTATTTTACTCATTTGTTATTTCTTAATATCTAAAATAGTATGACAATAACCCATATTTATTTATGCATGAATATATCTTGAATACACTTATTAACGTCTTGTGATTAAAATAAGTTATATAATAATGGAAAATCATCTATGATCCACGTTAAATTAGGCGAAAATACGAAAATATTATAATATTTTTGATTTTATCATTTTTCCATCACAAGTTGTCGATTTTCAAAAGTATATCAATTTTCATATTTTTAAGATAAAAAAATTGATAAATTTTCATACATTTTTGAGTGAAAATATATACTTTAGTAATATTAGGTTGGAAAAATGATAAAGTCAAAATTATTATTACATTTTCAGTCTTTCACCTAACTTAAGGTGTATGAAAGATAATTTCCCTATAGTAAATTCGCAACTTTGTGTTTGATTGCTTAGCAATTATTGCAGAGAGGCACAAAGCTCACCTAAAATTAAAGGATGTCAAGTCATGGACTCATGGTCAGAACGTACTGGTCCTATACAAAAACTTGTTAGGTCTGTCTCTGTGAGTGTATATGGCTCTCGATTAATTACCCTAAGACTCTATTTTAAGGGTCCCCAATATAATTATTGCTGACAATAACGTAACTATCCTAAAATCAAAGGATGTTATGGTCCTTATAGAAATTTATAAAATTTATTTATGTTTCTTGATTAAATATGATTATAAAATAAGTTTTATGAATTATAAATTATAATATTGGTCACTATACACTCATTTTAGGTTATAATTTGACCTTGTAGAATTAAAATATCCTGCTTGCATGTAGTAAAAATTCAATGCAAAGCTCCCGGATTATAATTTAATGGTTGCGTATATGAACCGAAGCCTAATTAGTGCTTATAAGTTATAACCCATTCTCATAAGTGATTACATTACCTTGTTGATTCTTAATAGCAAATATGGATTGTCAAGCAAGACTCAAGACATGCTCGTTTTATATAATATAAACTTTTGACTAAGAGGAACTAAATGCGGGGCAATCCGCCAAACCTAATTTTATCGGGTTTGAGATTTCAAATTTATTGAGTTGGGTTTTTTTTACCTGACTCGGTGAATGCGGAATTAATCATGAATTTACTAAAAATATCATGCTTTACTCAACTCGATTTTTTATATGTAGTATTTTTTCAATAAATGATCCATTAGCTTAATAAATTAAGCATCAAATTAAAAGATTGGAAAAAAGAAGAAGTGAATTTTAATCTTAAATCTACATGAAATTTTTGGCATGGTATGGTATTGTAAGGCTCAGAATATGATTTTCAGTTAATTGGTTCAAATACAGGAGATGCGCTTCTTGTAAGAACCTGAGACAATCAGAGTTTTATCTGCTCCGCTTAAGCTCGAATCAGTTGGTTTGACGGCAGAGTTTCCAACGTTTTCAAAAATACATATTTAAATTTTAGTATAAAATTATTTAATTTAAAATTTCGATTTAGTGAACCTCTGATCCTCCACGGATCTCCTCGTAAATTTTTTATTTGATATGATCCAATCTGTCAAAATCAAATTAGAACTGAATCAATAGATTGATCTGATTTTTGTTCACCTCTACTCTAAGATATCAGAAAAGAATCTATAAGCACTACTGCGTAGATTATAAAGGACAAACCCTAATAATTATTACACTAGAAGTGCTTCAAATTGAAACGTATCCAAATGCAAAACTTTATTAGATTTGGTAAGTGCATGCCCCTTGGAATAGTGAGTTAAAAATATTATCACACTTTAATCAATCTTTAGTGCCTCATACATTACATTAAACAAACAAACAAACAAATATATACGAAGTAAAATAAATGGAATAGATTCCAAAAGCTACACATATTGTTCTACATTAACATGCTGTATTCATTAAATAATTAATTAAAAAGCATGTTTACTACTTTAATCGTGGGCGGCAAATTATTTATTTTATATTATTTTTGTTGGTGTTTTGAATTGTTTTCAAAAAACTATATATATTTTTTAAGGATTACTCTCCGGCCATCGTCGGCTATTCTTTTTTAACTTAAAAAAAAAAAAAACAAAACAAAAATTTGTTTACAAAATAACATTTCCAAAAAAAAAAAATGGCCCATAAGGGATGAGACTTGTTGGTAAATGATTTATGATTTGATTGTCAGATTCTAGATTCAAATCAAATGAGTGCATTTTTTATAAGTGTCTGTATCAAATTGGCAATCGAAAGATTTTCTTAAATACGGATCAAGTGATTTGATGGCGGGATTTCCAACATTTTCAAACAAAAAATGAACTCAAATGCATTCTAAAATTTCAACAGTGGGGTTACTACAACTTATCACAAACCATTTTTTGATCAAGTTTCAAGGTAGATTTAAAGTTCTTTAAAAATATAGTAAATATTTTAGTATACTATAACATTACAATAATAATTGTATATTAAGTACTAGCAAAATTATTATTATTATTGTCCATAAGAGGCGTGACTTGGTGATGTAGGGTTCAGGATCTCACATTAAGGTCATGGGTTCGAATCCAGTGAGTGCGTTTCTTGTAAGGGTATGAGACAACCAGAGTTTTTACCTGCTCCGCTTAGGCCTGGGCATCGGATCGGATATGGCTCCCGAATCCGATAAAATCGAGTCTGGTTGGTTCATTGAATTTCGAATCAGATCGGATAAATTTGATAATTATCGGATCGAATCGAATTTTTTCTGATTTGATAACGAATCTAAATCCGATAGAGAATCCGATTTGATAACGGATTCCTATCTCATAGAGAATCCGATTTGATAATAAATCCGATAGTAGATTCGATTTGATAACAAATCCGATTCGATAACTGATCCAATTCAAAAATTTGATCTGAAAATTTATAAATTCATACTAATTTTATCGAATCAGATTGGATAACTTAACATTCAAATCATTTTTATCAAATCAGATCAGTTATCAAATCAGATCCGTTATCAAATCGAATTCACTATCGGATGTCTTATCGGATTCAGATCTGCTATCAAATAGAATTTATCTGATTCGTTAAGATTTCAAATTGAATCGAATAAATCAGATCTGATTCGATAGTTATCGGATCAAATCCGATCCGATTCGATAAGGACTTAAAATCCGATTGAACCAAACAAATTCACTCTTATTGAATCAAATCAGATTCAGATTCGGTCCGATCCGATCCGAATCCGATAGTGCCCACCTCTAGTTTCGCTTAAGCCTGTAACAGTTGGTTTGGCAGTGAGGTTTCCAACGAATTTTAAAAAATAATTTATTATTATTATTATTTATATATATACGTATAGGTCAGGCATTTTTTAATTAAAAATTAAAAAAAAAATACGAACCCTAACAAATACATTAAAAAGAAAAAAAAATGCATTATACAACTAATAAGAAGCTTATTATGATTTGTGATTGATCATGAATGTCCCTCTAGAGTGACAAAGAGACACAAGACAATTAGCAAGTGGTTGACTATAGACAAAATGCTAATAATAATATCCAATGATGAAGGCACCGGCCTTTTCTTGCATGTTCAAATTCATAAAGGTTCCATGTTTCATATACGGGTGGGTAGAGTTGGATTCGGTTTGATTTCGGAGTGAACATAATTGAACTGAAATTTGATCGGTTTAAGAATTTAAGAATAGATCGGAACTGAACGGTTAAAATCGAATAAATTTAATTCGGTTCGGTTTTAATATTTTGATTTGGTTCGATTCATAACTGAACCGAACAAATTTTTAGAAGAATTGTTGATTTGATTCACGATTTTACAAACCAATCAATTTATGGGTCCGATTCACGATTCAAACAAAATCGATCAATTTAACTGAACTAATCAATTTAACTCAAACATAAACCCAACATTAATCAAAAAACCAATTTCATATTTCATTTCATTTTTTTCACCTTGTGTTTATCTTTTTGTATTGGGCAAATTTCAGTTACATGATACATCCATTTTTAGTTAGTGCTTAATATATTGTTTTTTTTGTACATTCTCTTGTCAAATATATTTCCTGGTCAATATCTTTGTGAAATCTTGATCAAAGGTTTCAAACATGAAAATATTTGACCCAGATGCTTTTGATTTTATCTCTATGTATTGATTTTGCTCATTGCTAAGATTAAATTCTTTGATGTGGGTATTGGAATTATTGATCCTTGAAGAGGTATTTACAACTGGGTATTGATCATTTTGATTCTTCAATGAAGATATGAACAGGGTATTGGGTTTTATGGTGTTTTGATAAATTTTTGTTTGATGAAATTTTGGTGAAATAGTTGAATTTGATCTTTTATGGAAAGAGATTTGGAATTGTATTTTTGTTAGTTTGTTGATCTTTCTCGAAGTTCACGAGAACTTTTAGCTAATCTGCAAAAACAGTCACATCAAGGTCAAATTTTTAGTGCATAGTGAAAGAGAGAGTGGTTCATTTTCTCGTCATTTGTATAGAATTAACATAAACAAGCATCTCCCTCTTCATATTTCAATAAAACTAAGCATCAAAGCAAGTGGGATTTTATGGAATTATATTAGAGGTTTTGTTCTTGGTTGTTACACTTTTGATAGATAAGAGAAGCTTTATGCACAAAAGAAAAATTACTTGTTGAATTTTTTAAAAATTGAAGGATCAAAAGTCCTTTTTTGAAGCCAGAAAATGAAGTTTCTGAGCATTATAGGCAATTCATTTGGTTGTTCGGCTTCTGGGGAGCGTTTAGTTTCAGCTGCAAGAGATGGTGATCTTCAAGAAGCCAAGGCTTTGTTGGAGTACAACCCAAGATTAGTGAGATATTCCACTTTTGGTGTTCGAAATTCACCTCTTCATTACTCTGCTGCTCAGGGCCATCATGAGGTATTCAACATTCAATTGAAGCGTCAAAATGTTATATTAATTAATTGCATTTTCTGAATTACTACTTGGCATATTTTTTAACCATTGATTTACTTTTCTTTCGTCCTTAGATAGTTTCTCTGTTGATCGAGTCTGGGGTTGATATTAATCTCAGGAATTATCGTGGTCAGGTATGATAAGACTTAGTCTCATTGAAATTGTGTTTATGTTGATTAATAATATTTCATTTTGATGTTAGTTTTAAAACCTCGCTTTACTTTAGAATTCCGAAATCAGTATATCATTTCCATTGTAGTTGAGTATTGTGTTTATCTTATTGGTGAGAACAGACTGCTTTGATGCAAGCTTGTCAACATGGTCACTGGGAGGTTGTTCTTACCTTGATTCTTTATAAAGCTAATGTAAGACATTTACTTTGACCTGCTTTTTCTAGATCATTTATCATGGTGTTATAAACTTTGTAGCTAACATTATGACAAACTTATGGGAATCTGTTTTTAGATTCACAGAGCAGATTATCTGAACGGTGGTACTGCACTGCACTTGGCTGCTTTAAATGGCCATTCTCGATGTATCCGGCTACTTCTTGCAGATTATATTCCCAGTGTTCCCAATCCTTGGAATAGGTTAAGGAAGAAGTTGAACAAGACTGGGTCGATCTTGGAATTTGATGAAAGGTATTTTTTCATCTTAAAGTCCTCTTGCACTTTTGTGATATTTCTTGAGTACTTTTTTATTTACCTTTTTTCTGCCATTTTGCTTGCACCAGTACTCTCCACGAGGTAATTAACAAACCTGCTGATGGAGGTGTAACTGCTCTACATATGGCAGCACTGAACGGACATGTTGAAAGCGTGCAATTACTCCTGGACTTAGGGGCTTCTGTTTCTGAGGTCACCATGGAAGATGGAACGACAATTGATCTAATAGGCAATCCCTTTGTCATTGTTCAACATTATAATTAGCTTTAAACTTGACTCATCCTAAACATTCATCATTTCTCATTCTTCTCCTCAATATTTCCATATACTAGCTTTTCTAGTAAAGAACCAAATTCATTCCCATAGATATACTTCCTTTAATCTAGATGCTAACATTTTTACTGAAAGCCCTAGCAAATAGAAGAAAGATAAAGAAGCATCTTTCCTTGATTCTGTTGCACATGTTTACCTTTTTCACTTCTCCCACCGTATTCCTCAAATATTGAGTTAATTTGCACAAGTAATATCACTATTTACTGATAAACCTTGATTGGTTGATCACTGAAAGGATGAAATTTGACATATCAGTTTTACGTTTAGTTTAACATGAACTGCATGTCAGCATATACTTTAAGGATAATCAGAGTGCAAACATTTGAACTCACTGAACTGATACTCCATGATGGAATTTTTACATTTCTGCCTTCTTTTTTTCTTTAGTTCTTGTCAATTTCGTGCTGTGCCTCTGTGATTTCATCTTTTAAAGTCAATCATTGAGCTCTTTTAGCAAGAGAACATGCTATCCCACTTTGCTCTGAAAGATATGCTCAGATGATCAGTAATATCTAAAGCATTTTAGATTCCAGAATGTTTTATTTGCTTCATTGTCACATTCTCTATAATAGTGCACGTCTGTTATCAATTGCAGGTGCTGGAAGCACACCCCTTCACTATGCTGCGTGTGGTGGAAATGCTCAATGTTGTCAAGTATGCCTATTCGACTAAATTCCGAAATTTTGATTATGCTATTGTATTTTGTGCTGAAGTTTTACAATTTGTATATGAACTGTGGTCCAGATTTTGATTGCCATGGGTGCTAGTCTTACAGATGAAAATGCAAATGGGTATGACTTTTATGTATTCTCTGCATTTGTAATATTCAAATGGTATATTGTTGTAGATTTCACTTGTGTGATGCGTTTCATTTAGCAGCGACTTTTATTTGTTTTCTAAGTAAGCTTGAGGAAACTGTTGTCATTTGACACTTTTGCACCACTTGTTTTCTATTTTTTTTAATGTCGATTTCTTAGTTTTATGTGTGTACGTCAGGAAAAAGGGGGAAGGGATGAGATTTTTATATTCTAGAAACGATTGAACCCGTTGAGGATTGACTGTGGCAGTAGTCTACAAGGTGGAAGGAAACCCTCCATTTTGAACTACAGAGCTCTAACAGTTAAAACTATATGGTCTAATAAAAATGGACAGAATATTAGGCATGATGAAGCTTCTTGAAGGTGCAGTGAGCTAGTCCTCAAATAGTACCTCCATATGTAAACTTCAAGTGAGAGCCAAGATTCTTCAATTCTTAAGTTTTCACATACAGGATTGAGGTATTAATCATATATGTTATTATAAATGGGGAATAACAAGATGATCATTTAGTCCTTTGTTTAATGTTGGGGCTAAGATTTATACTTAACTCATCAAATGGAAAAAGAGAGGCTGGTGATGCACCATGGTTGTTCCAGATCTTTAATTACATTGAGAGGATGATTCCTGAATTCAGTAATTTTAACTCCTTGGAAGACCAATTTGATGTGCTGATTCCAGCCACTTAATCCTTAGGATTTTAAGTCTGTTCGGATGACTGCAAAAATATTTGACAATTATGTAATGAAAGTTCTAATCAAGAAGACTTGGTCTTTCATTTTAGCTTATCTTTTCTAGCCCTCATGGAGCTTGCTGTGTAGTGGTTTCTGGTTGCTTTGTGATTTTGTTGTTGTCTCAATATATTCCTGCGGCGAATGAGATTTAAGGAACAGAGGATCTGCATTCTTAAGTCTGATACTGACTATGCATAGTTTCTCATAAAAAGTTTTCTAAGATATTGACATGTCTCAAGTTTTTCACTCTGTTTTATGTACTTTTCTGAAATTCTGATTTGAGAAATTGAAACTATGCCTTCAGATGATATAAAACATAAATGCAAGACGTTGGATCAAGATCTGTTACTTTATGATCTTCACGATAGACCTTTATTTTTTCCTTTAGGATTAAGCATCTTGTTTTCTTGTTAATATGTTTTTATTTAGGTAAAAGTAATGACTCCCTGTGATGTTTCTATTTATTCCAGATGGACTCCTTTGATGGTTGCTCGTTCATGGCATAGAACACGTCTTGAGGACATTCTTAGCACACAGCCAGAAGGCAGACTTGAGGTTCTTCCATCACCATACCTAGCTCTCCCCCTTATGAGCATTGTCAAAATTGCTAGGTGAGCAAACTTTGCTGTAATCTACCTGAGCATATGTTGTGCTCATGGCATACGTTGCTTTTAATTATAATTTTGTCCTGATATAAATGGAAAATGTGGTTTTAGTGGCCCAATGAATATGATGCTGTGTGACGACTTTTGGAAATCGTCAACATTTTGTATATATATATACTATAATACACAAGCACACGGACACTAGGGCTAATGTACTTAACAGCATAAGGATGCTCCTTACCACCCACTTACCATGTCAAAAGGATTAGTTACATGTTAGATAAATTAAGTCAATTACCTTTTATCTTGACTTTTGCAGAGAATGTGGATGGAGGAATAGTGATTCTTTATCCACATGCCAAGATACTTGTGTTGTTTGTTTGGAAAGAAAGTGCACTGTGGCTGCAGAAGGTAATTACTGATAAAAATATAATCATAATTAGCAGTACTTTCTCTTTCTTTGGACAAGATTCATGCAGCTAATCTGGAAAGATTATCTAGTATTAGGCTTGATTTTGCCCATTGGCATCCCTAGAATGTATAATCTAGGCTCTTCTCATGTTAGGGGTATGATAGCCATGTCTATAAATTTTTCGTGGTGCAGGTTGTGATCATGAGTTCTGTACGCACTGTGCCTTATATCTCTGCTCTACAAACAGTTCCTGTGCTGTTGCCAAAGGGCTCATTGGCTCAATTCCTTGTCCACTCTGCCGGCATGGCATAGTTTCATTCGATAAGCTACCAGGGACAAGACCAATTAAGGAAATTACAAGAACATGTAGCTTGTCCCTGGCATTTTGCACCTGTTCTGGTGATCATCAAGTACAAGAATCCACTTCACTAACAACAGGACTTTGCAAGTCTGGTTTCCACTGCACCCGAATTCCCCCAATCGCATCTTCTTTCCGTACTGTAAGCTGCCAGAAGTTTCCGTCAATGAAACTCAACTCCAGCTTTTGCATGGGAGATCCGGAAACTAGCTGTTCTTTAGTTTCCTGCAACCGGAACCTCCGAGACAAGCTGGTTGGATGTTCAAGAATGAACTTTAGACGGTCTGTTTCAAACACAGACCGAAGAAGATCATGGTTCTCGGCACTCAATCATTATGTAACTACAGGCAGTTGATGTTAAAAATTTTTCTCTCTTTCTCATGCATTCATTGTTATTTTTCCCAATTTTCTGTCCATGTAATTTTCATAGTGAATTCTTTTGTTCACTCTGATTGTGATAAGTGGGTTTGTAAATATTAAAAATTTATGCTGTTACTATCAATGAATCAAATCCATTGGGTTTCAGCTTCCTAAACCCACTTCCAAAAATAAAATCAGTACAATTTCTTTCAGGAAAAGTATGTCCAATTGCTGTTAAAAACTTGAGAAAAGCCTTAAATTTGATGCAGAATTTATGTTTGGTCCCCTCATATTTGCAGTTATTATGTCGTGACCCCTCAAATTTGATATTTGTATAATATAGCTCTGAAATATTCTTGTTTGACTGCAGCATCATTGCACACCAAAATAGGCAAAAAAATAATTAATTCTTTAATTCCTAAAAAACACTAGCAAGTGTAAATCAAGCTGACATCAAGAGAAAAAAAGAGAGCATTAATTTGTAAGATGGATATAATCACAGATATAGAGCTCTGGTGGCATGGCATGCTTATGCAGCATCTTCATATTTGTCTTGCATACGCAATTTTATAAAAATAAAATGGAAAAACGGAGAAAGTGAGAGAGAAGGATTTTTCACAATGGATAGTCACATCACAAAGCCTGTAAGATGATTTTCGAGATTACAAATTGAAAATGGTTTTAATTGGTCCGTGAAAAATCTTATTTCACACTAATATCTCATTTTAGGGTTCGAACTCGACTCAGATAAATATGTATATGATCTCGAATCAAGTTAAATATGAATCGAATTTAGGTTATTTATAAACAACTCAATTCATTTTTAATCATATTCACATATACTATTCACTTGTAATCTCATCTTAATTTTCCGCATGCTTTGTGGGACATAACAAAGATAATAATCAAGTTTGACATTTACATACGATAAAATCAACTCCATGAACTGTGATCATCGAGAATGGCTATTATCATTTCACTGGGTTATGATTTAGCCAAGATAAATTCAATGGTCATTATCTTGACAACACAAAAGCCACTCATCAAATTCATTAATGTGTTGTCAAGATAATGGTCATTGGATTTATCTTAGTTAAATCTCAATCCTTAAAAGGAAATAAAAGAGATTAGAGTGAAAGGATAGTAGAATCATCTGTACGTTCAGTGTTGATCGCGACGACTGAAATTGAACAAAAGTATGTGTATCAATTTTATTCCTAAAATGATAATAAATTCTAATTATACATTAAATTAAGTAATAAAAAAAAAACTTGAAATTGCAGGATTAGAACAAATCTTCAAAGAGGAAACTTATTTTCTGAGTGAAGAAGAAAAAGGCTGACTGCATGTTACTATTTGACTCATACGTATTCATTACAACCCTTATGTTACTATTGGATTGGGACAGAGACTCGTCTCTCTCTTTCTCAAGCAGTTGAAAATCCAAGTCCCCATATGCTTACTATTCTTCCAATTTTACGTAAATGAGATGGCATGGCAAAAAGATGTGAGAGAGACGATAGAGACTAAGCAATGACACTTGGAGTTGCGTCATATAATTTACTGCGTACTCTCTCTCTATGACTATCTTCCCTAAAACCCTAGATTCTTAGAAAGAGAGATAATTTATACCCTCAATATTTTCTAGCTAGGGGGAGATCTACATTTTCCTCCCTACTATTTCAGTATCTATCACTCATTCCCCTAATATTTTTGTAATTTCCCATTATTCCCCAACTCAAAGAATTATGATTCTTTTGAAATTTTATCCTTTACTACTATTATTTATTGACATGATAATTGATGTATTATCATTTCAATATAGAGTAGTATTTATAGAAATGTTAAAGAGATAAGCGGTAGATAGCTACTATAGCTAATTAATAATAGTCTAATGGTTTTATACCCTTCAGAAAAATTAAAAATTGTGAGCTTGAGTTACCTTGGGACTCATGGCTATCTCCCTTTTCTTGGGCAAGGTTATTAGTTCGACTTGTTGAAATATTGTGAAAAAATTAGAAGAATCAATTGAGGTCATAAATATTTTTATTTAATTAAAAAGTATGAACAAATTGAATTTTAGTTTTTGATTTTAAATTTTTTTAAAATCAATCCGGCCTGAAGGCGGGTCAAATTTTCAAAACATGGGTTATTGGGTTCACAAATCTCATACTTTGTTTCTGTCCGTAACTTAGCTTACTTTTGGGAAGTCAACACCTTTTACATCTCATCTCATTTATATCTCATTTACCGCCCTTTCTTTATATGATACATAAAACTACTATTGAGTTCATATGTTTGGATAATAAGTTGTTTGATTTTTTGAATCTCTTTTCATGACGGTTTGTTGGTCCATTTGGATAAAAAAAAATCATCGAATCTTTAAGAAGGCATCAAGTGAAACTCTATCTATTTATTTTAAAATTCTTAAGCTCATATCTATATGGTTATCCTCTAAGTATGAAAACTTTAATCTCTATGCTGTAGATTTAGTTCATTTTCCCTCATTGACTAATTCTTGTGCATATCTTTTACATTTTCTTTGATTTTTATCTAGAAATATTGTTATTTGTACTCGTCTTTCTTTGTATAAAATCGTTTAGCTAAATTGTTTTTTACTCAAATTTTATAAATCGTTGATATGATTAATTTTGGCCTCTCTCTTTTATAAAAATAAAAATAAAAATAAAAATAAAACTATGAAAGTGAAACTCCTATCTTTATAACATTTTTCTTAGTTTCTCATAATTAGTCTAGTCAAATGTCTTCACAACTTGTTGATGGAGATTTCTGCAACTAAAGTATTTGAACAGTTCAACAATGGCAGATGGAGAATTTCCCATTTTTTGAGGATCATATGTATTGGTCAGTCTTCAGACAGTCAGAGAGTCCGAACACTTCCTTCTCGAAACCGACCGACCAGATGACACAACATGACATAAATTTAAGAGACCGACGATATCAAAACCGAGGCCGATCACATTAGGCCGGAAGCTCGGTTTGGTTTTATCTTACCTCCTGGAACAAGCTGATAAGCTCGGATATTTCGGGTCAGGACGGGAATAGTTTGGGCAGTTCGGCAGATCAATTGACCGACCTCTTGAAGACCGACGTAAGATTAGAGTAGTTGGGACTTTTCCTCCGACACGTGTCATTATTCAAAGGCTCTTTTACATGCTGGCATCATTATTATTGCGTGTGGCAGCGAAGAAGACATGTTGATGTGACAGGCCGTCAGACGACAGACTTGCTTTCGACGACGACAGTCTTGGGGCAGAGAGCCCGTCAATCAGTCGGAAGATCACGTGGGTGATATTATTGAGGCATGGTAACAATATTGTAACTCTTGAGTATAAAAAGAGAAGTTAGATTTGTTTGTAGGGGATGGTCATTTTGGAGAGAAAAATATATAGTGAAGTATGTAACGAAAATGGTGAGCACCTCTGGTAGAAACTTGAAAGGCAAACAACTCGGTTTTGTATTGACCTCACTTCAAACAGGTCGGCCGAGTTAGTTTTCGTAATAAAAACAACCCCTCACTTTGTGCCCGTGGACGTAGGTTGGACTCGCTCCGCCGAACCACGTTAAAACTCTCATTGTCGACTTTGTGTGTTTACTTTCGCTTTTTTGCTGTATTTGCCTTTGGTCTCCCCGTAACCAAACAAATTTAAGGTTGAAGGAGGATTGTCTCGGGATGATTATCTCGAAACTGCCCCTGAGACGAAAATCACCCGTCAACACAACTTATTGGAGAAAGTCTAGAATACATGAATCATTAAATAAATAAATAAGAATTCAAGAAGCATTATTAATGAGTTTTTATACTCTATCTTCTAATTTGGTCGTCCATGTATATTATAAAACAAATTCAAATATTTTACATAATGACAGTTGTAACTAGGTTAAAGACATGTTCAACGAATGGATGCCACTAAGCTGGTGCAACATCTATACATTACAGATGATGCATTTTTATTTTATTTTATTGTTATTGACAGTTTTTGTTATGTATCGTGCAATTAATATATGTTGCGGGATATTTGTTATATGTAACGATAGTATTTTTAGTTGTTTACCAATAACAACAGGACTTGTTATATACCCAAAGGGCGTGGTTTGGTGGTGTAGGGCTCATGATCTGAATTTTATAGTTTATAGGTTTGAATTCAGAAAGTGTGTTTCTTATAAGAGTTTGGGACAATGAGATGTTTTTACTTGCTCTACTTAAACCCAAAAGAGATGATTTGACGGTGGATTTCCAATAATTTCAAAAAATATAAATAAACAAGACTTGTTATAAATAATGAAAAAGTTGTGCCGATTGCACCTAGTTGGACGTACCCTTTACGAAGATGATTTGTCTATGTAAAAGGAAAATCACATACATGTTTGTGCTATATTTAGTTGGTATGTACAATTAGTATATCAAGTGAGCAAATCATTGCTTGATATGTTTTAGATCTTAGTTGATTTTGTTTTTAATTAATAATGTGATAATATAAACCATCCATAAATAAGATATTTAATCTCAATACATTATATATTGATTTGGATTATGTGATTAGTTGTGTATGTCATGCATCAAAAAATGAGAACGAAAATAAAATCTTTCCGTACACAAATTATTCATATTCCACCAACACATGATCAACATATGCCGAAGTAACAGATGCTCATAAGGTGACAATTGACATGCAGCCATGCAATTGAAAGTGATTAAAAAATTCATTAATGTACGTACATTTTGTTTTGTGTATGTTCTTGTCCTCTTCTCAAAGGCCAAGCTAAGAGTTTACATTACGTACATTGTTAGGAAACATAATCCCTAATATATTTACTATGTTTGTCCTCTAGGATCTAACCATACATGTATTACTAGTCCTAGATTTATTTACATGCTAATTGAAATAAATCTAAGTTAATCACAACACAATTGCATACCTTTCTTCTTGTAGAGACCTCTTAATCAAACTTAATTGATTGCTTAACTCAATAAGCAAATGATCTTATTTATAGGAGGGAAACCAAGTCACTATTAGCTCACATGCATGGATTACTATTAATCATTGATTACTATTTAATCACATGCATTGATTATTATATAATCACATGTATTTGGATGCATAATGACTTTCTCTAACCCTTCCAAAAATGTTATCATCATGGTTGTACCATATGTTCCCCATTTAACATTTTACTAATTGTTGTCACTTAACAACTCTTGTTGTTACTTAATTATTTGATTAACAATTCTTGTTGTTTACTTAGTAATGAAATCATTACTAATTGTTGTTATTTAACAACACCACATAATTAACTTAATAATTTCCAACATGAAATTATTACTAATTGTTGTTATTTAACAACACCAAATAATTAACAACAATTAATTTCCAACATCTCCCACTCACACATGATGGGATCAACAATTTTTATTATCTCTACAAGAATAATTCATACTTTGCAATTGTGCCGTGCGACCAGCATACTTCGAGAGCTCACTTGCTATACATCTGTTAGGAATATATAGCCGCTCGAAAAATGGATAGAACCATAGTGGATTATGTATGCAGTATCCTCGATCATTTATCACATTAAATCTCTATCGATCTCTTTTCGAATGTAATATTTATTTTGTATTCACAATCATGTTTGATCACATAGAATAACATAATTGGTCGACCAGTGAATACAAGCTAATGTGATATTACTTATATAATGATCTTTCTCATTTCTCGAATCTCTCAACTTTGATTCAATTCGCTTTTCCAGAGATGTCCTTTCAGATCGAATCTCTCATGATATTTCAGCAACACTCCAAGATAACGATCATCAAATCTAAGTTTTAAGAAGCAGACAAGAGTCTAAAGGGTACAATGTGGGATTGAAATAATCTCAAGGGTCTCACACAATATCAAGACTGAGATTTTTACTTGTATTACCCTCAATAGTCACAAATGTACACATGGTATGAAAACATGTGCTACGGTATTCTCTCCTTTCCCATGGAGCGCATGTCTCATAAAATACCGTACAGATTATAGTTCAGACAAACACAATGTCTAACTCATAACTGACATTAAGACAAGTAAGGTGAAACAAACTTATTCACCTTAGGTCATATCACAGAGAAAGTGACCTCATAACGACATTACTTAATTTTCAAGCTTGAGCTCTCTAAATTATCACTCAGATAATTAGCTTAAAAATTTGTCTCATCTCCCATTAACACAAAGTAATGGAGGCGATTGCCCGTGTGAGAGGGCCAATCATTCACTTGTCCGACATACTTCTCATACTAACTAATAGTATATTTGTTTAAACATGTATCAACATAATAACATGTAAGCATTGAACACAAATATCAATGAGTATTAACATTAGTAAACATTATTTGGGAAAAATACATATCATAATATGTAAGCACATTAACATCTACGCAATCCCTGAGTTTTTACATGTCTAACAAAGACATCTCTAGGAACAGGCTTGGTCAATGGATCTGCTACCATTTCTTGCGTAGAAATGTACTTCATGTTTACCTCTTCTCGTGCAACTATGTCTTTCACAAAGTTATATTTGGTATCTATATGTTTCGTTTTACAATGAATTTTGGGTCTTTTGTGTAGGCTATCGCTGCTTCACTATCACAGTTAACTAATACTGGACCAGAAGCTTCATTTGACATACCCAAATGATCCAAGAACCTTTTCAACCACACAGCCTCTTGTACTGCTGATGAAAAGGCCACAAATTCAGCCTCCATTGTGGATAAGGCTATACAAGATTGTTTCTTACTGCTCCATGAAATGGCACCATTGTTTAGCAAGAAAACAAAACCGGAGGTAGATTTTCTTTCATCTAAATCTCCTCCCCAGTCAGCATCAGTATAGCCTCTCAATTGCAGATCATTTCCTTGATAACACAATGAGTAATCAGCTGTCCCTCTCAGATACCTAAATATTCTTTTAACTGCTTTCCAATGTGCTAGTCCTGGATTGGATTGGTATCTACTTACCATTCCAACAGCGAAACAGATATCAGGTCTTGTACACAACATTGCGTACATTAAACTTCCAACTGCATTTGCATAAGGAACTTTCTTCATTTGTTCCTTTTCCTGTGGAGTTTCAGGACACAATCTACGACTCAAAGCTTCAGTTTTCGTGATAGGAGTATCAATGGGTTTGCAAGCCTGCATTTGGAAGCGTTCAAGAATTTTCTTTATATATGACTCCTGTGAAAGAGATAATAAATTCTTTGAACGATTTCTTGAGATCTTAACCCCAAGAATATATGCAGCTTCACCCATATCTTTCATCTCGAAGTTAGATGATAACCATTCTTTAATGTGTTTTACAAACTCCTTATCATTTCCGGCTATAAGTATATCATCCACGTACAAAGATAAGATAATGAACTTATCTTTATCTCTCTTGGTGTACACACAATGATCCTCATCTATCATTGTGAAATCATTCGAAATGATTGTATTGTGGAATCGTATATACCATTGTCTAGACGATTGCTTGAGACCATATATAGACTTTAAAAGTCTACATACTTTCTCCTTTTCATTTTCTTTTATGAAACCTACTGGTTGTTCCATGTAGATTTCTTCATCAAGTTCTCCATTGAGAAAAGCAGTCTTTACATCCATTTGATGTAATTCTAGATCCATACTTGCTACTATAGCCAGAATCAAGCGAATTGAGGTAAACCTTACAACAGGTGAAAAAGTCTCTTCGTAGTCAATTCCTTCCTGTTGCGTATACCCTTTTGCCACAAGTCGTGCTTTATATCTTTCGATATTGCCATCGGCATTACGCTTTATTTTAAGAACCCATTTGTTCTTAACAGCTTTACGTCCTTTGGGTAGATCAACCAATTCCCAAACTTGGTTGGACCTCATTGACTCCATCTCGTCTTCCATTGCTTTCATCCATTTTTCCTTAGCAGGACACTGAATAACCTCTCTTATGTTTCTAGGTTCTTCATCCTCTTGAGGTATAATCATAAAGGTTTCTCCTTCGATATCGAAACGACGTCGAGGAATGCCTATACGATTACTACGCCGCAATTGGGATTCTAGTGGTGGAACTAATTCCTCACTTTCCATATTATTCCCATTTGGATCATGCACATTGCTCCCACTTGGATTATGTACATCACTCACACTCGGATCTCCTTTATGTACATCACTCCCACTCGGATCACGTAAATGAGACTCGTGTGAAACTAATTCTTCATTTTGAGATTCATGTGAAACAGATTCATCATGTTTTCTCAAATTTCTCTCATCACTCCCACTTGAATTAGGTAAACCCGAGTGTTCACCAATCATGTGATCCTGAGTTTCATATAGAGATAAATCTTGACCTATCTCTCTCTGCTTAGGAAAATCATTTTCTAAAAATGTGATATCTCGTGATTCAAATTCTGTCACGCCTCCACTTTCATGTTCACCTATGCAAACATACCTTTTGATTGTTCAGAATATCTTATGAAGATATTTTTTTTTCCTCTTGGGCCTAACTTTCCATGTTCGTGAGAACGCACATGAACATAAGCCGCACAACCCCAAGGTTTTAGAAAGTGAATATCTGGTTTACGACCTGTCCATAACTCATATGGTGTGGTGGACACAGATTTAGATGGCACTCGGTTAAGTACATATGTGGCAGTTAATAATGCATCACCCCAATAGGTTATAGGCAAATTTGCTTGTGCCATCATAGACCTAACCATCTCAAGAAGAGTTCTATTTCTTCTTTCCGCAACACCATTTTGTTGAGGAGTAGTCAAGTGACGACGACTAATTCCTTTTTCATCACATAATTCTCTGAACTGATCAGATAAGTACTCACGACCACGGTCAGTGCGTAGTGCTTTAATTTTCTTGTCCAATTGATTTTCTGTTAAATTCATAAATTTCTTGAAACATTCTAATGCTTCGGATTTATGAGCAATCAAATAGACATAACCAAAGCGAGTAAAATCATCTATAAATGTGATGAAATAAGATGCTCCATGCCTTGCCCTGACATTCATTGGACCACAGATATCTGAATGAATTAATTGTAATGGAAATTCTGCTCTAGTCCCTTTTCCAAATGGTTTTCTCGCAGTTTTTCCTGCCAAACAATATTCACAGGTTGACAATTCTACCTTCTCAATATTTCCCAGAAAGCCTTCTTTGGCTAATCTGTTCATTCTTTGCTGGCCAATGTGGCCAAGTCTAGCATGCCACACAGTTACATCACTATCATCACGACAGATGAAGTAACAAACGAAAAAACCGGAATTGTGATTAAAACATTCAACATTTAATACAATAAAACCATCCAGAAAATAACCAGAACCATAGTGTATTGTACCTAAGTACAAATCAACACCAAATTTATGGAAGTTCAAATTGAAACCTAAATTAACCAAAACCAACACAGATACTAAATTTCGACGAATTTGTGGAGCAAACAATACATCATGTAGTAGTAAAGTTTTTCCACCATGCATGACTAACTTGCATGTTCCTATGCCTTTGACTTCAACCCGTGAGTTGTTGCCAACATATATCCACTTCACCCCAGGTGAAATTCGCCGAAATTCCACGAAGGCATCTCTATCCTTCGCTACATGGTCTGTGGCTCCTGAGTCTACAGTCCACAAAGGATTAGATTCAGTTAGAAAGATTGAACTTGAAACACATATTTCATTTAAATATGCACGAAAGGTATTCACCTTTTTAGGCTCAGTGCAGTCACGAGCAAAATGACCTTTCTTACCACAGTTAAAACATTTAACCTTTGCCATGTTTTTCTTTTTGGTAGGACGTTTTCCTTTCCCATGTTGATTGGTTTTCTGTTTCTTTTCTGGCTTAGAAGAATTTTGTTCTTTTCCGAACTGGAACCCACCACCATGAAATTTTCTTTTCTTTTTGAAACCCCCAGGTTTGCTAGTTTCTGTCATATACACTTCAGCATTTGACTTAGCAGCCGCAAGGCGGTCGCTTTCTAATTCAAGGTGACGTTTGGCATCATCAAAGGTTTTGATGCTCTCATTGTGGGTCAAATGCATTTTCATATGCTCCCAGCTATTTGGAAGAGAACGAATGACCGCTTGGACTTTCTGTTCATCTGTAAGAACATGTCCAGCATCTGCCAGTTCAGTAATCATGTTTGACATTTGCCTCAAGTGTTTTGACATAGTGAACTCAGGACGTTTCTTGTATGTGTCAAACTTGATTGTCAGTGACCTGAGTTTGGTTATTGAGGTACTACCAAACTTTTCAGCTAGTGTGGACCACATGTCCTTAGCCATGTCATATTTCCTGAACTCTTTCATTAGGTCATTATCCATACTGCTCAGCAACGTAATGCGGGCAATGAAATTCTTTTTCTTCCAGGCCTCATAAGCCTCTCGGTCTCGCCTGTGTTGGGCCGTAGTGCCCTGTTCAGGTTCATCCATGCTCATTTTCAAAGTTTCAAGAACCTCTTGTTCTTCTAGCACATATTGGATTTTCATGCTCCAAATTTCATAATTATCGCCATTCAGTTTCTCACCCTTGTTGAGTTCAGCAATAATGTTCTTTGTTGCGGAAGCCATATTAAAAACACAAAGTTTCTACAGACATTCATGCACAATTGTTAATACTTTTATTTATTTTATCATGAAACGAATTATGTTTAATAAAATTCTTCAATGGGGTTGGAGTCAAAAGGCCACTATGTGTCCAATCATCATCCAATTACCCAATGTAAAAATATTATCAACATAATCAATCATGTAAAATCATTTTCTAAAAAATTACATAAATTCTTAGAACATCTTAATCATGCGACCATTGTACATGACAATCATTGATTTAATTACATAAATTCAAAATCAACATGAAACATTCATACATATAAATACAATAATTACATGCCATGAAGTAACAGATAATTACACACATAAATATTAACATAGTTTTATCATAGAAAAACTAATATCTAACACTTAAAACTTTTCCGGTTCTAGTGTTCCAACGAATATAAAGTCTTTGGATAAGAATCCTCAAATTCTTTCGGTAACTGGTAATTGATCTTGGACAACCATGGAAAACCTATTGCAAATTTCGGATCCTTGCAACGTTTCCGAGACATCAAAGAAAAATGGTATTATTTGCCTTAGATGAAGATACTCAATCGCTAACCTCTCAATGGCTATGTTGTATTGAACACGTAGTTCTTCTGTATGAGTTACTAATTTCCAAATATCAGTAAGCCTTTTTTGCCATATTTCCGGGAGAGTATTTCGTAGCAATCTAAGTCTGTTCGGTTGTCCTATCCAATTACCCTCCCATAGAGATTCTTGTAACATGTTATTAAAGGTGATTATATGCGAAATCATATCATCATCTTCTTTCATCCGATACCTATCCAATCCAGCAACATGTCTTTCAATTTTTCACTGTGGGCGGATGTCATAACTCTTTTTGCAGTTTTTTGTCTGATCGGCATGATTTTTCTGCAACAAATACAAAGAAAAATCAATATAATGAAACACAAAGTTACATTAACTAAAATAAACATCACAAAGATATTCATTTACATAAACACAAAGTTTATATGATAAAACAAATTTATCATGGCCGATTAATACAATATGCAAAAGGAATAGACATAATCATGACGGATCGGAATTACCAAAGCAAACCGATACAGACATGACCAACACGGCCAACACGGATGTCCACGCGCCACTCACGCACCACAGGAGTGGCTCACGCGCCACTACGCGCAACCACGCGCCGGCCACGGGCCCTACTCGCCCTCACGCGTCGGCCAGCCTCGGGTAACTTTCACGCGGGGACGACATGTCGTCTGCGAGATCTGTGTAAGTATGACATGTCGGTTCTATGTTAAAGACGCAGACGACTTGTCGTCTATCTTCTATTCTGGATGACATGTCGGTTGAGCCCATTATTCGCGTACGACTTGTCGTACAATATTCGGACGACTTGTCGTCCTTTTTCTAAAGACCGGATGACATGTAGTACGACTATTCTGGAGTGTTTTTCTGGGTAAAAACAGATTCAACTAGCCAACTTCTAGGGTCCATATCTTTCTCAATTTTAATCCAAATTAAGCAAATGATATACCAAATTGAAGATCTCATGACCTAGTTTTCAAAACATATTTGAACATGCGATTATCAATTTTCTACAGAGAGTTATTACGGCCCAAAGTTGGAAGAAAATCATTTTTGAAAAACAAAAAAACAGAAGCATTTTCAACATTTTTCATGCATGTTCATGCAATTTTTGTGTAATCCAACTAGAATACATGCATTTAAGCTACTGATACCAATGTTAGGAAACATAATCCCTAATATATTTACATGTTTGTCCTCTTAGGATCTAACCATACATGTATTACTAGTCCTAGATTTATTTACATGCTAATTGAAATAAATCTAAGTTAATCACAACACAATTGCATACCTTTATTCTTGTAGAGACCTCTTAATCAAACTTAATTGATTGCTTAACTCAATAAGCAAATGGTCTTATTTATAGGAGGGAAACCAAGTCACTATTAGCTCAATGCATGGATTACTATTAATCTGATTACTATTTAATCACATGCATTGATTACTATATATCACATGTATTGGATGCATAATGACTTCTCTAACCCTTCCAAAAATGTTACCATCATGGGTGTACCATATGTTCCCCATTTAACATTTTACTAATTGTTGTCACTTAACAACTCTTGTTGTTACTTAATTATTTGATTAACAATTCTTGTTGTTTACTTAGTAATGAAATCATTACTAATTGTTGTTATTTAACAACACCACATAATTAACTTAATAATTTCCAACATGAAATTATTACTAATTGTTGTTATTTAACACAAAATAATTAACTAATAACAACAATTAATTTCCAACCTTGTAATAAATAAGAACAGTTCACTTTCCATCTCCCAACTGAAAAAGCCATTAAATTATTCTGCAAGTGCAAGCCACCCATTACACAATAGCGGACCAAGATCAGGAGGTGGTATATCATGTCCGGATAATTTAAACTTTTTTTTTTTTTTATGTCGTCTCTCATATAGCAGGCGGGTTCCGCACAATTATGAGACCCACATATTATGAGAGAGATGACATATACAGCCATTACATAATATATTTTCACATAACCAGAACTAGAACGAGGCCGAGGATCAGGATCACCCATGGCATATAGCGGATTGTTCAAGATCTTTAGCTTACGTAGGCAAAATTTTAAACTTTTAAAGAAAAAGAAAAAGAAAGAGAGAGTGATAGTCACTGATAGCCATAGCATTATACAACTAGCTAGCTAGCTTGACCATGAATTGTCACATCACATAGCTATGTGATGATTACCAAGATTAAAAGCACTGCTGCCTTGCCCACCCTCAATTCTCACACTTTCTCAACACTCTCACTAATCTTTTGAAGTGACTGTTCATTTTTTTAGTGCACTTTCTTCAATAGAGAGTAGTGAAACATATATATATATATATTCCCTCTTGCCGTATCTTCTGTCAAAGTGGAATAATTGCACTCTTATGTCTCCTCTTGCTTCAAAATGAAGCAACAAGAGAAAACCCTAGCTCGTACTCTTACCACAAGTCTCTGAACACATGAAGTGTTTTTCTTTAAAACTAGAAAGGCAACAAAAGATTTTGTCTGGCAGTGTAATATCTAACTTTGGGCTTTGTGTGCTCATTAGTCATTCCTAATCAGATATTATTTGAAAATTTTAATTGACTTGTTTCTCTGGTCTTGCACGCAATCCGGATACATGCATGAGTTTTTCTTCACTCGGCTTTTTGCATGTAGAATAAATGAATAATCACATCACGCATATGAGAACGGGATAATCATTTTTTAAAGGGACACACACGTATTTATCTGGTTAAAATTAAAAATATCTAATATTTTTTTTATAAAAATTAAATATTATTTATATTGAATTAATATTTTAATTACGTTCACTCATGTAATAAATAAAATTAACTTATAATCCTTTTAATTAGTGATTTCCATAAATTAAACAATATCAATAGTCTCTTTATATATCAATTAGAAATGATTGTGATATTTTTAAAAAATTGTGTATTGGGTACGAAGATTTGATATGAGACAAATGCTGTAAGGAGGGGAGTAAGTCAAAGAAGATAGCCTTGTAAAAAAGAGGAAATTGAGAGAAAAATGAAATGACAGAGTCAGACTGCAATGTTACTATTTATCTTCAAAAGTATTCAATGCAACCCACGCTAATGCTGTGGATCAATTTTTGAATCTCCTGTATTTTCTCTTTCTCCTTAGAATTCCCATGCATGCCATCTTTCTCATTCTTCCAAATTTACGTAACTGAGTAGGCAAAAGATGTGAGACAGATGAGAGATATTGATGCTGATGAGTGATGACTGCTACAGCAAATATGATCAGTACTGATAATTGTTAGGTCAAATACTGAATTTGCATCTGTTAAATTTTTTATAATTTTTTTACATGCGTATATGAAAAATTGTAATTAATTAATATTCACTTACATATAATATAAATTCATATTTAATAATAATATATTATAATTTATAAAAAAAATTCAACTCAAAACTCAACTTTAAAAATAGGAAAAACTCACCTTAAGGTCCCTGTACTCTCAATGTTTTTTACATTACACCCATGTACTAAATTTTCTACACATTGCACCTCTGTACTCTCAATGTTTTTTACATCGCACCCATGTACTAAATTTTCTACACATTGCACCCCTGCACTCTCAAAAAATTGACCATTCCACCCTTATTTTAACGACAAGTTAACAGAGTTGAAAAATATTCTGACATCACCCACCCTTATTTCGGATTGGACCGAGCAAATTTTTTTACTTTGAAGTTATGTTAGGGCGCATAACTATATGTTAGGCGCATAAATATTCTGCTCCTTCTGATACATTCAAAAAATCCAACTAATTTATTGCAAAAATTAGATCAAAACTACGATCTTGAAGTGTATTAATGAACAACATAAAACAAACAAATATGAAATCATCCAGCAGCTAAAATACAACAACAAAGAAACAACCAAAATGATGGAGATACAATGAATCATAACAAAATTTAACCTGATTAGAGAGAGAGAGATGAAGAGGTACCCGAAAGAAAGAGATATCTATATGGAAAAAAAATAACAAAAAAAACAAAATAAATATAGACGAGCTGGCAATAAAGATACTGGGAAAATGGTGGAATGTCAATTTTTTGATTCATGATTCTTCTCAATCAACAGAGCGTGTATTACACGCTAACGGATTCTGTGAAATAATGGTGAAATGTCAATTTTTTTAGAGTACATGGGTGCAATGTGTAGAAAATTTAGTACAGTGATGCAATGTAAAAAACATTGAGAGTACATGGATGCAATTTGTAGAAAATTTAGTACATTAGTACAATGTAAAAAACATTGAGAGTACAGAGATCTCAAAGTGGGTTTTTCATTAAAAAAAATCCCACTCTCAAATGACTTGGCTCTCTATTCTCTAATCTCTGTACATAAATGCTTATGCTGCTGCTATTCTTGTACTTGTTTAATATTTTGAGTAGAGTTTTTTTTTTCCATTTTTGTCATTTGGGTCCACAACACTGATGCTTTCTTTAACTCTTTTCAAAAACTAAACACTCTTTTGGAATGTCAGCACTTTCTGTTTCTCATTTATTTCCCTTTCCTTTTTTACACTATATAAACCCCCAGCAGTCTCCTCAGCTTACATAGCTAGCAAAAACCCTAATGCCACAACAAAAAAATGCCATCGTCATCAACATCGATAACCTCCATGTCTGTCTTTCTTTCTCTTGCTTTTGGCCATTGCTACTTCAAAAGAAGCTGCTGCTTAACCTTGCAAACGGCAAATGTGAATCATGGATTCGATAAAAAATGGAGAAGGATGAAATCATCAAGCCTTTGATTGACAATGGTGTTATCCCGATTGAGCTTTTTTTTTCTTTTATGTTTGTTTTCTTTTATTTTTCTTTTTTCAATTATTCTTATTTGTTTGTGAATAATTAGTTTCTCTCATTTTTCTTGACCTTGCAAGGCTTTTTAAATTATTATTTTTCCTTGTGGCTGTCCTCTATCCCGTTTTGATTTTTAATTATTTTCTTTGTTTTCACCAATCCTACCATCTCCATTTCTTTCTTTTTCTTTCTGTAACTTTACTATTCCTCTATATAATTCTTTGTCTATTCCTCCTGAGCTTTATCTAAGGTCACACATATTGTGTTTTATATACCTTTTATTTTATATTACTATTAATGTTGTTTTGTGTGTGTGTGTAATGTAATACCCAGAAATGCTATTGCAATTTTTAATATTATTGTCTCTTCTTTCGTTTTATTGTAAAATGTAATATTCAAGAGTTTCTGCTTACTTAGTTTGATTTCTTTCAGAGCCATGGGCCCATGTGCGACATATATCATAGTGTGATAAAAAAAAAATCAAATGGATAATCCGATGCAATACAGAATACAGACCCATTATATATATACACACACGCACAGATTACTTCTTTGATAATAGATGTGGTATTTAATCAAAATGGTCGTGACTCATGAATCTTTCAATAATATTTAACATCACTCTCGAAGAAAAGACTATCATGGCCTTCGAAATGGGATCCAATCATCCTGAAAAGTTCAAAAGGAGGTTTACGACGATTCTGAAAAGTTTAAAATTTCGTGCATAATATCTGAATTCAGAGGGGGTTTCATGAACTTTGTATTAGTCATCAAAATGGGCCATGGCCCAAAGAGGCCCAAATATAAAGCAATTTAAATAAAAGATTTAGAAATGCTGGAGTCAAAAGAAAAGGATAACACAAATAACAAAAATGGCGGTCCTCTCATCTTCAATCTCGTGCACAAGTATTGTTGCTTCCCTCAATTACAAACAAAGCTACAACTTCTTGTCGTTTTCCTCTGCATTGACACTCTCTTGCTGTTTTCCTCTCCGACCAATCACCTCGTTACATGTGTGCACACCTCCTCACCAAGAAGAATCTGTCTTCTCGATCGACAAGTCATCGTTGATCGTCGACGAAACGACGTCGGAGGACCAGCTCTGGGCCGCCGCGTGCCTCCGCGTCCGATCGTTCCATCAGTTTGACCCTGACTCTTTTGGCGTCCAAGTGAGTCACCGAGTCATAATTCTCTCTTTTATTTTCTTTATTGTTTAAACGAAGAGCTAAAAAAAGTCAACTCAACAGTCTGGTAATTGATAGTCAACCTTATAGAATGTGTTTTGATTTAATTATTAGCTGATAATTGCTATTTTTGTGAATGACTATTATCCTTTCACTATATCTCCTTTATCTATTTTTAAGGGTTATGATTTAATGAAGATAAATTCAATGGTCCTTATCTTGACAATACAAAAGTCACTCATCAAATTCATTAATGTGTTGTCAAAATAATGATTATTGGATTTATTTTGGTTAAATCTCAATCATGTAAAGAAGATTAGAGTGAAATGATAGTAACCCAACCCAATTTTGTTAGTTTAATGAATTTGAAATTAAGTTAGTTCATACCTATACGGACTCATGTGAAAGGAACACCCGGAGTCCAGAATCCATTCTCTACTAATGTGATCACTAGACACAGTCAATGCTTCAGATAGGCACATCGATTCCTTTTCGGCAGCCACAGTAGCACTGCCTTCATTTTCTTGTTCCCTAATGAACTTATAACAATTCCTTTTAAGGTGTCTCATCTTTCCACAATGATAGCACTTCTTGTCACTATTCTTATTCTTATCCTATTTATTCTTTTTCTTCCCTTTAGGTTCTTGGTTATTAGTCTGATGATTATTCGGACCATTATATTTCCTTTCATTTTTTCCTTTCACGAATAAGTTCGCTCCACTTCTCCTACTGGTTCTAAGTTCTAACTCTCTATCCCTTATACCAGATATCACCAGTCTAGCCTAGGTACAACTCCTGTGTACTGTAGAGAGTTCTTAACGACACTATATTCTTCAGGCAGTGCATTTAATAGAATCATAGCTTCGCTAGAGTCTCATAGGGCTTGGTCAGTTCCTTTAAGGATTTGAGTCATTTTCGTGAATTCATCCAAATTATCATCTATCGACTTATTAGTATCCATCTTGTAATTAAACAAATTTCCTTTTAAGAACACTAAATTTGGTGCAGAAATAACAGAATAAAGAGATTCGAGTTTACCCCAAAGTTGAATGGCAGTGACCATTCCATCAACATTTCTTATGACCGAATCTCCAAGGTGAAGGAAAATCAGGTTGTAAGCCTCTTCCAGGATTTCGGCCTTCGCTTCCTTTTCCATCTTTGGCCACTTTTCTGGATCCGGTTCCAGCGCCAAGGCCACCTTATGGTGAGAAAGCAAAACCCTCATTTTCTTCTTCCAAGTAATGAAATCCCCTTTCCCGTCAAAGATGCCAATGTCGAGTCTCATAGTCGACATTTTATTTCTTTTAACCCACACAACAATTTTGGTGATCACACGGCAATTGCTCACCCAAAACAGCCCAAACAACAGTCGGCTTTACTCTCGGCAATTACTCCACAGAATCCTAATCACCTAACGACTAAGGATCCTAAACACCGAGATTTTCAATTAGGCAACACAGTGCCTAAATTCCCAAACACCAATCGGCAATACACAACCAATCTGCCCAAAACACTCTCGGCAATTCACTGCCTATTGCTCACCCAAAACTACAACTTCAACAGAATGCTTAATTTCCTAAATTTCAACTTCAACAGAATCACTCCAGAAAACATACACCCTTATCAGTGATTTCAATTCCTTATTCATCAAACACAGGCTTGGTTTGCTGTCCTCGATGCCCTTTCGGCAAACAAGAATTTGGATTTGCCACTCAGACACTCTTTTGTCCCACAGACTTTAATCGGCAGCTTCAGACACACACGGCAACTTGGAGCCTTTACCGGTAACTCACAGATCCAAGAGTCTTGCTCGGCAAACAAAGGACTCTGTTTCAAATCTCAATCGGCGACACACGATTTGTATGGTAACTCAGATCTTGGTTTCGGAAACTTGATCTCAGGGTTGAATTGGAGTTCCTAATCGGCAAACCCAGGGAATGAAACGGCACCACAAATGGTTTTTCTTTGATCGGCAAACCAGAGGGGAATGAAGTCAGTTACTTAGATCGGCAAACCCTTAGTGTTTTGGTTGGCAAAGCAGACTCTTCAATCTCGGCACCTGAGATCTTTTTGAATCGGCTGATCTTCTTGACGGTTAGGCTTTGATCTGTAATCAAAAAGAAACCTAATTCGACGACACCATAGAGACTCTCGACTGTGGGGGTTTGATCTGTAACCCAAATCCCTATCTTGCCAACACCAGATGCACTTAGCAGGGATCTCGATCGCTTATTGAGCGGCGGTCAAATCCCTAATTTGCTGGTCGGTCGTTGATTTTGTTTATTTCGAATCCCTTGTACTGCCCCAAGAGTCTTGAATCGCCTAGCTCTGGATCTTGTCTTGGTCACGGTAGCTCTGTTCTTGTTTTTCGAGTCTTGATTGGCTGTTTTGATCTTGCTTTCTTGTTCTGTGATCTTCAATTTTGCTTTCGTCTTTGTGTATTTCGGCTGCGATCTTCAATTGTTGACCTTCGATGGCTCCTCTGTTAATTGACAAGAATTAGGGATTTTGCTTTTGCCGCCGAATTGAAGAAGATGGTTCTTGGGCCTTAATCTTGATCGGTCCAAGAAATTTTACAATCGGCCCACTGGACCTTTTACACATATAAAGCTCTGATACCAATGTTAATTTTTTCCTTAATTCTTTGTCAAATCAAATCAATCATCAATCAAGAACGCAAGATTTTTACCGTGGTTCGCCGGAAAAACTTCCCGACTACATCCACGTTGAACTCCGGAACAAGGAGCTCGCTGCACTAATCAAGTTCAAGATTACACAAGAATCTTGAATCCGTTTACAAACAATAATTTCCCCAATCTCTCAATAAACCCTAATCTCTAAAAGTGTCAATCTCTCAAATTACCAATTGAAGATTACACTAACTTGGACTAGGAACAAGGCTTAACACTTAGCCAAATAAAAGGAGAAAAAGTGTAAACAATTAAAATGAAAACCTTAACTAATTCTCAACCTAAGCAGTAAGCACCCTTTATATATGATGAGCAAAATTGATGTAAATAGAACAACGGCAAGGATTGCGCCACGTGTCCCTCATCCAACGGATGACAAGGGCTTCACATTTTACATACCGTTTGGTATATAGTTTATTATTTTTGATATTAGATGGATAATTATGTACCGTTTAGTATAGAATTTAGTGAGCTTAAACTCTTGATACAATCGTTATAAGTTAACATATATTCTCAATCAATAATCTCCACTAAATAATATCTTAGGATCATTAAGCGAGCCTTTTCTGCCAGCGTGTTTTTCTACAATACAATTATGTTATCCTGTGTTCTCTACTTGTTAGAAATTGATTGTTTCAAGTAAAATTATTGAACGTGTTCATTGTTTTTTGTATAACCTACATATTTTGCATTTTGTGTGCTATGATCCGTTACGAAAACATGATTGATATCCTAAATACTGCTAATGTATCGTGTATAAAATAAAATAACCTTGCATGTCTATTATTTGTCTTGTTTCTTAATTTAGTGTTTTAATCGTTTTAGATTATAAATATGATACTGATGGTATTTTGCTGTTGTCAAGTTCTATTAGGATCATAAAAAATACTTAGCCGAACGTGAGTTTGAAGCATTGAAGGAACGGATTGCAGGGAAGAGGACAGGGTTTAGAACAGTTGCTTGCATAAACGCTACTCTTCCATTGTCACAGCTGTCAAGTGTTTCAGAAGAGTTATGTGCTGAATGTAAGGTTTGTTCGCTTTCTTTCCTTCTTTAGATTAAAATGAGGTTCCCCTTTCTTTAGTATCTTAACAGGTTACAGGCATATGATTGGACTTTAGAATTTTAATAGGTGATATGGAGAGAGTTCAGCTTGTTAAAGTAATATATAAATAACAGAAGGTGTTATTATTATTATTCATTTATTTTGCCTATAACTCGACAAGAGTTAGTTGCTTCATCATCAATACAACTGAGGGTGTTTTGATGTGTGTGTTCTTTGTGATATCAATAATTTGATGTTTCATTTCATCTGTTGCCTTCTGATGTTATTATCTAATGACTTTTAGCTAATTCTTTTGCAGTTTGCTGATGATAGAGAAGATCGAGTGGTGGTTGGGACCCTTGATCTTAATCAATGTTACAGGCTTCCAGAAGAAATAACAGGGAAGAAACCTGAGGTACTTTATGTAATTTGAAATTTTTGTTTTTAGATTTTACATGTGCTCTGCTTATTCACTATAATTGGAAAATTATGTGATATACCATATATGGCATGTTTGGTTTGAATATCACAATTGTGCTTTATTTTCATAATGTCCTTTCCCCACTCATTGAGTAATAGCTATCTCTTGTGATGCCTATACTAATCCTTGAATATATGATTCAACGACATTTTGATGATTTTCTTACTTCAATTGGTAGTGCGGTTATCTAGGATTCCCCTCTGACTCAGCTATATGGTGTTCAATGTTCTTAAAGTTGAATTCAGATGCATGCAAATTATTCAGTTCCTCTAGCTTGCTTTTCCTTTTTCATGTTTTGTAAATGGTGATCATATTTATATTCACAGGATACTACATGTATTATTGCATCTCAGTATACATCTATGTGCATCCCCAAGCAAGTATGTTAATATATGATTTTTTATGCATGGTTTGCGACCAAACATAACAACAATAATGAAAATGAGCGACCTTCGGTTTTTTTTTTTTTTTTTTACTTTAACAGGGGATTGGAGGTGACTTTGCACGAGCATACCTAAGCAATGTATGTGTAGCCAAGGAACTGCACAGAAATGGTTTGGGTTACGACATTGTTGCAAAGTCGAAGCTAGTTGCTCAAGGATGGGGTAACAACTTAACACATGACTATGTTCATGCTTCTCTTGATATCTATTACCTTGCTTATCCTGCTTGTCTATTGAACTCTGGTCACAAATAATCTGTTTTTCTTTCTGCTCTCACTCTTGTACAGCTTCCCAAGTCCCAACCTCAAAAAATATGTTGACTAGCTTTTGTAGAAATTTTGTCAGTAAAAAAAGACGGGTTCATCATTTCTTTCCTCCCAATCTCAGACCGAACTTTATGTACGTATTTTATTTTTTATGGAAGAGTTTGAAATAATGCTAAACTGACTGCATGTGGATACGAAGTTAACTCCCTCTAACTCACACATGCATTCTATGCACGCACATAGGCAGTTCTTAATGTGTTATCTTGAACTTGTGGATTCAGTCCTGGATGATTTTGCAGGCATATCTGATCTGTATGTCCATGTGGCTTTTGACAATGAACCAGCTAAGAAGTTGTATGTGAAGAGTGGCTTTATCTATGAAAATGAGGAGCCTGCGTGGCAAGCAAGGTTTCTAGACCGACCTCGAAGGATTTTACTATGGATGGGTCTCAATCTCAAGGCATGACTTTTGATTTTATATCCCTTTTTATCTTCACATTCTTCATTGCTATTTTTACACGTTTATATTAGTTCTTGATTTCAAAATGTAAAGCTTTTATTAACAGCATTTGTCAGACAAATTCATATAAGCAATCATTTTCATTAGCATATCCAAATGCCATCGTCGTTCTCTCAATACAGACAATTGTGCCCGTATTAGTACCTTAATAAAAGGTCGATTTTTTATGAATGTATATTTTTACGATCTTCGAATTTACGAGGCACATTTATATTCCCGTGAAATGTCTCCCACACGTGACCAATATATTTTTGTGGAAATATGTTGATGGTACCACGATTGGATTTATAACCTATACATGGACTTACAAGTCCTAGGTTTATATCCCAACCCATGCATGGTCTTGAGTACGTGATTTTAATCCGCATGTCTACAATCACATCTCACTTGGGTAGGCTTTCTATTGAGATAAAATCATGCAAAATCATATGAATTTCAACACCCTCTCAGAGCGGACAAATCGTAGAGCTGTTGGTTCTAAATATTGTGATGTCCAGTGTTACATTTATTCTTGGAAGTTCACTTTCGCATTCTCAATAAATGAGACTGTCAATGCATACCTTATGTTATAAATTATTACTTTTAATATATTCGACATTTGAAATATAAAGAAGAGTATAATGTGTTAATATATCAATCGCTATCCATTTCCCCCACCATTTTTTTAATAATAAGAGGAAAATCCTCCTTCCAGCGACTATTTCTATACTCAGCTAAGGTAAAATTAACTAAGTTGTGAGCAGACGAAAGCAATTATTTCTTGGATTTCTATAATAATCCAATGAATTTCTTTAACACTATAGGATTTCCCTAACGCTAAATAAACCACACTGAATGCATTTGATTCAATGATTATCGGCAACATGTTACCTTCTACGGCCAAGTTAATTGCTTTCAGCATAGATTGAGCATCTCCCTGTTCCACATCTAAGAATAACTCTGTACTTTGTAACTCCACTGTTACAACTTGCCCTAAATCATTCCTAATAATCACTGTCAACCCTTGCTGTTTCATACATTTGCCTTGAAGTCGAGAGGAGGGAGACACCACCTGCTAATTTCTGCTCTAATCCCTCTATCAACGTTGGCCCCTATCTCATCATGAATGCTACCATGGGAGGCTAAGATCTGCTGATAACTAGTCTATTGGATAAGGTATTTCCTCAAAAATTTCATGTCATATTTGTCATGTCGGTTTCCTAGCATATCTATCGTACGACAACAGCCATCAATGCTGTGTCACTACTCACTACTACTAAAAACATTTTTCATTCTCAAGTTGTGATCATGCATATTTTCTGAAAAAACAAATATATCAAAATATAATTATTTGCGCAGGTTTTACGCGTGCAGGGGAAAAAAGCGTGTAAGGTTCAAACCTCCTAAAACAAAGTCTCAGTAAGAGGTGTATTGAATCGAGTGAATAAGCCTCCAATGGGCACAAGCACACAAGTTACAGTCCTAGGGTATAAACTAAGAAATAAAAAGATAAAATATGCTCGAATGAGTCTTCATTTTTTTCTGTTTCTCTTTTCTCCTGGTGTAAGCGAATTTTTATAGTGTCGCTCATTAACTGTTCAGGGCAGTTCCAATGTTTCCCGGCGATTCTTGAGGCGTGCTAGTAACTGCTGAGCCACGTACCCCAACTGCCTGATTGTGGATGGAGATCCGCCCAACCTTTGTGATCTTGGGGATAACCGCATCACACGTCTTTGTCCTGACTACTCGCTCGATCGTCCTAAGTCATTTGTTGCTCTTCGCTTCGTCATCCTTCTTCCTTTCGCGCTCCCTTTCGTCTTAGGACGATTTCGTCATGTGGGGATTTTATTTGTCAACAATTGTCCCCCAAATTTACCTTGATTATACTGGAAGTGAAAATCGAGGTGAATTTTTCGGCTTTTCATCCATGTTCGTTCTTTCTCGTTCAAGGAAGACCACCTCACCAATTGAGAACGCTTCATCTCGTCCCTAATCAGCCTGTTGTTTGGCTGATTCCCTCGGGTCGAGTTCTGACCGGGCCCATTCTTACTACATTTCAGGCAAGACCGCTACACCAAACGCAGGCCGGTCAGATGGATCCTCCTTGCCGCCCTTGGTTGACCTGTTCCCCGGCATGTGACCAGCGTGATATCCGGTTAGCCTCCCAAGTCAGCAGCATGCTCCGAATAGAGAAGTTCACGCTAGCTATCGTTAACGAGCGTAGCCCTTCTGCTATCCGGGAGATACAATACCTTCCATGAGGGGGACCCAGGTCAATCGTCGCGAACAGACGCGGCTCATCCACAACCTTACATCCATTTCACACACACCTTACGCCGTGTTGATGACCGTTTGTGAACTTCCTTACATTCCATTTCACACTTTACGCCAAAGAACCACCTCCACCTCCGGTGGCCTATGTCTCATGGTTCGTCTCATTTCCCTTGATTTTCCTTTCCTAATCTCCAGAACTCTGTTTGGCCACGGTGAGCTTTGTTGAGATGGCATGAGGTGAATTGGTCTTTAAATAGACGGTTGGGAGGCCTTCTAAATTGCCCTTCCGACTCCTCCTTTTTCACATATTCCCAAGCCAGATTACTGTGGGCATGTGAAGAGTTTGCATACGTGTTGCTAAACGGCTCGGGATTCTCTACCCAAAAGCCTGGTTCTCTGCTAAAGTGAGCCTGTAATCTGAAGATCCTGTCATATCAGTTTCGTCGCCATGATATCTTGGGTGATATCTTTGTAAAGTGTAGTGCTGACAGCTTGGGTGATATCTTTGTAAAGTGTAGTGCTGACAGCTGTCATTGGCCGATTCTGCAGGCCGACGTCAAGGCCTTGGCCGAATGGCGGGGGACTGACCTTGTGGGGCAGAGTGAGGGAACAAACTTTTCGTCCTAAAGTTTGTCGCGCCGCCCTTTAGAATCCTATCAAAACCCGTCTTATCTGCAATAAATGCGCGAGCCTTTCCTTTACGTTTTCATCATTAGGCCTATTTAGGAGCCGTTTTTTGGCGTCGCTTCAGTGTTTCCTTTCTCAGCACGTCACTCGCGGCGAATTGCATTCGAACACCTGTCTAGGGCAAACTTCATCCTTCCTATTTTCCCGCCACTTCACTTTTCGGCGACTCCTATCGCGACGCCTGTCATCCCCCACTTTCAAGCTTTACTTCTGCCTCTTTTCTGCAATTTTGTCTTTCTTGTGATTTCGAATTCTCTGTCCCCAATGGCTTATTCTTCTTCTCAATCTCAAAAACTGATGCCTCGACTTCTGCTGACTATCAACAGGCGTTGGAGTCTGAGTCTGTGGGCACCTTTGGCGTTCACACCTTGGATGAAAGGTTCGCGCAGTGCGCCCTCGGCCCTATTTTTATCGACGCGGATGCTATTGCAACGAACCCGTTGGCTCAACAATTTCATGCTTCCTCCGGCCTTCCTTTTTCTGAGCCGTTAAATCTTTCTGCTATCTCTCATGCTCACCCAATTCGGACTTGGCCCAGACCCGATACTGTTTTCGAAGCCTGGTACAATCGTATGTCGTCGCATGCGGAGACCCGATCTTTTCTAGAAGAATACCATCTCCTTCCCCTTATCGAACTTTCCTTAAAATTGCCAGCATTTGACCGTAATCTGTTTCCTATCTCCCTGCTTTTCTGGTTGTCCGAATACAACGTATTCGTTTTTCCGGTCGGGCCATTTACCATTACTCTTCGTGATGTTGGCGCCCTAACTGGGTTAGCCCCCCTTGGAGCGACCATATCAGCCTCCACATCGTTCCGTTTTCCACCTCCTAAAATGGACCCTTCTTCTTTCTCCTCGTATTCTTCTTTCCTTCGTGCATATTCGAAGACGGCTAGTTCGGTTTCGTTGTTGGAACGCACGGCTTTTCTTCATTATTGGCTGTGTAAGTACATTATTTGCACACCCAGCTAGAAACCTGCGGCGGGTTACCTCTCCATCTCTTCTGACCTTGCTAATGGCCGTCGTTTAGACTTGGCCTCTTTCTTCCTTGCTGCCACTTATAGAAGATTAGCCGTCCTCCAAAAATAACTTTGCTCTGGGTCCTCAGCCATCATCGCTTCTGGGCCTTTATGGATCGTCCAGCTGTGGTTGAAGGCTTATTTCCCTATCTTCGGCACCATTGAGTCGACCCGCCCTTATTCATGTGCCGGTCTTCTCTATGCTCGGCTTCGACAAACTTCCTTCTCCCTTTGGGCCGCTTTCGAGTACTTCTACACTCTTTCCCGTGTCCCTTCATCTTTTCCTTTTTTTAGCGTCGGACAGTCCGTCCTTCGTCCTTGATCCTTCTTTCTCTGAAAAGGATGAGTCAGGCCTTCGCATATGGCGTAAATTTTTGTGCAGCCGCGAACTGACCCATGATATCTTGACTGGGGCCAATGGTAAGGCCGGGGTAGAAGTATATTCGCTCAATTTTGTCGCTCGCCAATTTGGCCTTGTCCAATGATGGCCTCTTTCATTTTTCCATTCGTATTTTGCGCTGTTGGATCGCTTTATGGTCTTTTTTGTTTCAGAGGTCGATGACTCTATGAATGAGACTCGATCCCTTCTGGCCTCTTTCACCATAGCTTCTTTCACTCCTTGTACATCCGTTCACCCATATTTTGATCGTTTCTGGCCACCGGTCCGTGAACGATTTTTCTCCTTACCCTCAACGAGGGTGTACTCCTCTCTCTCTTTATCCCCCAAGCCTTCTGAGCCATCGGGGTCGAAGAAGGCTGTCGAAGGTTCTAAGTCAAAGAAAACAAAGCCTGTTAAACGGAAGCAGCCTTCCCCTAGTCGAAATTCGGACTCGGACGTCCCGTTGGTCCGTCGTCCTAAGGTATGAGCCTGGAATTCGCCCTCTCTTGCTTCCATAATAGTTTGAGATGTACTGATGCTAATATTGTATGATTTGACACAGGCCTTAAAAATCGATCCACCCTCTGTGGCACGTGCGACAGTGCCAGCTCCAGAGGCTGAGACTCCCGTGAGCGGTGAGAGTGAGGGTCCTGCGAGGGAGCCAATAGTCCAATTCCCTCCTGATGAAGAACGTGTGGGCGAAGGGTCAGACATGGAGCAGCTTTTAGAGAGGGAGGTGCAAGTGGAGTTGATCCCCAAGGTAGGAATTTTCTACCGAGTCCGGTCATCCTCGCCCAAGAGTTGAGGAGATTCCTGGTGACCACCCTTTCTTCGAGCACTTTTCCTCGGACGGCTTTGTGCCGATTGTGCAGGATCCGGATGATGAGACTGAAGTGCAGGACCGGTTTGGCCGACTGGGACTCTGTGGCGCCACCTAAACAGCTTTATCCTTTAATGAATGCGCAGGATGTCCACTTCGGGCGCTTAGAGGGAGTTATAGGGATGTGAATGGCCTTTATAGCTTTGCCGAATTGGAGTCATTAGAGGAGGCTTGGTCTCTGTATAAAGACGATGTCCTTTGTCGTATTTACGAAGAAGACGAAGTCATTTATATTTCTGATTCATCCGACTCTGATTCTCTTGCAGATGTTCGGCCGAGTGCCATGCCTCAACGTTCGATGCCAGAGGCCATGTCCCCCAGTACTTCTGTGTATTTGGTGTCGCCTTCAGCACAACCATCATCTCTGGCTATTCTGCCTCATTCCCCTCAAATGGAGATTTTTGAGCCTGAGCAGCCATCATCTTCAGCCTCCGTGATTGCTCCTTCCATGGCTCTTGCTCAATCGGTTCAAGTGCCAATCGATACTGGACGATCACCCCCTTTTCGAGCCGGTTCTCTTGACTTGCCATCAACTCCTTCTTCTCGGCCAATCTCTCCTCAATCTGCACAATAATTAATTGTTGTCCCCCAGCCTCCGCTGCCCTCAGAACAAGGACTGATGCAGAACGGCATAGTAAACCTTCTCTCCCAACACCGCATAGTCCATAGCCGGAGAATTGGGCTTCGCTCATCCTTGGTGAAAAATGGAGGAACTCCGTGAATCTCTTGGGCAGCTACAACATGCTTTGAGGGAGACTACGGAAGACTTTGTGACCGAAGAGACAGTCTTCATGAATCTGGTGACACAGTTGAAAGAACTTCAACGTCAGCTTGATGAAAGTCGGATGAGGAAAGATACGAGAAAGAGGGCTGTCATTGCCCAAATGAAAGAGGTGGAACGGTCGGTGGCGGAGTATAAGGGGCTGGCTCGTATTGACTTCGAGAAAGATTTGGCCGATTTGGATGCAGCGAGCGCGGGCATACAAGACGAATGGCGTCTGAGGAGGGAAACGCTCTCAGCCATCAAAGACTTGCCTTGAGATTTTAGGCGATTTTCGGGCCAATGATAATGTAATGCAAGACGTGTTTCGTCTATTTGGTACTCTTAGGACGTTCTCGTCCTTTATTAATGCAAACTGTTTATTGTTATTCTTGGATGTTCTCGTGCTCCCATAGTGAGGACACATATTTCTTCAAGTATTTTCCGTTTATCGCTCTCGTATGTACTCGCCCTTTTAAATCTTGTAAATGATAGGCTCCATTTGGCAACACGCTTCTCATTATAAATGGGTCTTCCCCAATTGGGCGATCATTTACCATACATTGGGTCCTTAGAGCCAACTGGCAGACTTGTTTTCCACACTAATTCGCCCTTCTTGAAAGACTTAGCCATTACCTTGAGGTTATATTCCTGGCTATCTTTTTCTTCTGTGCTTTTAGGCGGTTGAGCGTGTCGCACTTGATATCGTCCAACTCCAACAAATTCTGGATCATCGCCTCGTCATAGTCTTCCTTTGTTAGCTTCTCCTGCAATGTCACCCTGGTGGATTCAATGTTCATTTCTACATGAAGCACAGCTTCTTGTCCGTACACTAATTGGAAAGGCGTCACCGAAGTGCTCGTGCGTGGCGATGTCATGTATGCCCATAGAGCTTGACTCAGATATTCGTCTCATCGTCTAGCATTGTCCGTCACCATCTTACGAATCAACCCTTTGAGAATTTTGTTCGACGATTCTGCTTGACCATTTGACTGAGGGTAGTAGGGAGTAGTATTTACCAGCCGGACTCCATATTCGACCAGGAAGTCTTTTACCTTTTCACCGTTTAATGAGGTACCATGGTCTACCATGATTGTATGTGGTATTCCAAATCGGTGAATTATATGTTCTTTTATGAACTTGATTATCTGCTCTTGTGAGATTTCTACAACTGGGATGGCTTTTACCCACTTGGTAAAGAAATCAGTGGCAACAACAATAAAGGTGTGCCTTTTACTTGATGCGGGATAGATTTTCCCTATCAAGTCTATTGCCCATCCCATAAACGGCCAATGCTTAATGACTGGGGTCATCTCGGTTGCTGGGGCCCTTTGAATGGGACCGTGCTTCTGGCAAGCTACGCACCCTTTGGCGTATGAGACGCATGATTCCCTTATCTTCAGCCAATAATAACTGCTTCGTATGATTAACCATCTCATCTTGATTCCAGCTTGGTGAGCCCCACAGATGCCTTCGTGTACTTCGGCCATGATAGTTTTGGATTCTGATGGCCCTACGCATTTCAACAACAGCCCGTCTTGTCGTTTCTTATAGAGCACATCTCCTGACAGTACATAGTTCAAGGCTTTAAGCTTCAATCTTCGGTCTTTTTCCTACTTCAGGCTTGTTAAGAACGCCCTGATTTCGTTTCTTCTCGTCTCTCCAATCGCCTCTACTTCTAGGATCATGACGTCTGTTTTTTCAGCTCGCCTTGTGAGGGCTGGCTTGACTTCTTCGCTTCTATACACCCCACTTATGTTGGTTTGTTTATACCCGGAGGCTGTTTGGGCTAAATTATTGGCCAATTCGTTCTTCGCCCTTGGAACGTATTCCAAGTCAACGTAATCGAATCATTCTACTAATTTTTTGGCCATATCCAATAATGCCACGACCGATGGACTTTGGCATTTATAAGTTCTTATTACTTATTGGATTACCAGCTGCGAGTCTCCCTTGATAGACGCATGGGTTACTCCCATGTTGAGGAGCATTTCCAACCCTAGTATTAGGGCTTCATATTCTGCCTGGTTATTGGTGCAGTACTCGTTCAATTTGGCTAAGACTTGGAAAGGTTCTCCCAATGGGTTAACTAGGACAATCCTTATCCCATCCCTTTCTGTTGTGTTGGATCCATCGAAATGCATCGTCCATGGCTTTAGGCTGCATTCGTCCAAATCCAGTTCTCTTTCCCTGGTTGTGCTTAAGCATGGATGATCGGCCAGAAAATCGGCCAACGCTTGACTTTTGACATCCTTTTGGGGTTCGTGCCGTATGTCGAATTCTGAGAGTGACAGTGACCAGAAACCAACTCTTTGATGCAAGATAGGACGAGAAAACATGTATTTTATTATATTGATTTTCGTAACCAGATATATAATATTCGGCCTAAGGTAGGCACGTAGTTTAGTACATGTGAAATATAAAGCCAAACATAATTTCTCCATGGGAGAATAATTACATTCATAAGTCAGCAATTGTCTGCTGATGTAATAAATGGCTCTTTCAACATTTGTGTCGTCATCTTGCGCGATCATCCCAGCTATGGATTGCTCCTCAGCCGCTATGTACAACTTGATTGGCTTTCCTGACACTGGAGGCACCATCACCGGTGGCTGTGACAAATATACCTTCAGTCTATCAAATGCTTGTTGATGCTCTTTGGTCCAAACGAACTCTTCCTCGCCCTTTAACTTCAACAAAGAGGAGAAAGCTTTGGTCTTTCCTGCACAATTCGAGATAAATCGTCTTAGGAAGGTAACCTGCCCTAGAAACCTTTGCAGCTCCTTTTTGTTTCGGGGTGGCATAGCTTCAGTAATCGCCCGAGATTTATTAGTATCGATCTCGATTCCTTGTTGGTGTACCAGAAATCCTAAAAGGTTTCCCGCGCACACCTCATAAGCACACTTGGCAGGGTTCAGTTTTAGCTTGAACTTTCTCATTCGCGCTCAAAGGCCGATGTCAAATGGCAAAAATGTTCATCCGTGGTTACAGATTTAGATACTATATCGTCCACATAGACTTCCATAAACTTGCCAATCATGTCATGAAAGATTGAATTCATGGCCCGTTGATATGTGGCACTAGTGTTTTTTAGGCCGAACGGCATCACCACCCATTCGTAGCACCCTAGAGACCCTGGGCACCTAAAGGCCGTTTTGTGCACGTCATCCTCAGCAATGTAAATCTGGTTATACCTGCGTACCCATCCATAAATGAGTATACTTGATACTCTGCCATGGAATCCACCAGGGAGTCGACCTTCGGCATTGGGTATTGGTCTTTCGGCGTTGTTAGATTCAAGTTCCTGAAATCTATGCAGATCCTTATCTTCCCGTTCTTTTTCCTAACTGGGACGATGTTGGACAACCATTCTACATATCTGGTCGTCCTGATAAATTCTGCTTCTAGCAGTCGTTCAACCTCTTTTTTAATATCAGACATAACATTAGGCGCGAACCTTCGCGGAGGCTGCCTATGAGGCCTATGACTTGACAGGACTGGCAGTTTATGCTCCACCAAAGTCCTATCTAGGCCAGACATCTCATTATAGTCCCATGCAAAACAATCTCTGTATTCTCGTAACAAACAGAGCAGTTTTTCGCGTACCAGGGGGCCCAATTCCTTGCTGACATAGGTTATGCGTTTATTGTACTCGTCCACCAAGTTTACCTCTTCTAAAGCATCTTGTCCCCTCGAGAAGTTTGCCTTGCGTCGTCCATTCAGAGCGTACTCGTCCTCCAATGCGTCTCTTCCTTCTATCAAACAGTCCACTCCACACAATTCTTTCACTTTATCTTTCATCTGGTGCACCAATATTTTCCCCTTTAAGGCCGAAATGGCGGCCTGTGTTTCGTACTTCATTGATACCGACATGTGTGGGTTCTCCAAAGACCATTGTGGTTGGACTTGTTTGTGCGAACATGTCGTTTAACAATCTTGTAGGGTATGGCTCGTCATTCTGGGCTACGATAGTCGGGCTCTCCCCTTCGTTTAGAACCCTGGTTGGCCCGTAGTTTCCCTCATACATGAAGTATTCGACCGAGTTTGTGTCTGCAGCGAAAGGTTTGTTGTCGGCGTGTACTATCTCCACTTCATCATTTTGGTTCCAGAAGACCAGACACTGATGAAGGGATGATGGGATGCATATGCTACCATGTATCCAGTCTCGTCCCAGAAGCATGTTGTAAGAAGTTGGCCCATTTATGACAAAAAACATCACAGTCTTTGTAGTGCTTCCCACCTACAAGTCCAATGGTATGACTCATTTCGCCGTCGTCACTTCTCCGTTAAAGCTAGTGAGGACTACTTCTGTGGGGATGAGATCTTCCTCGGACTTAGCCAAACGCCCCAGCATCCTAACTGGAATCGCATTGATGGCTGCTCCCGTTATCAATCAGTACTTTAGACACGGGGATGCCATTGGCCTTTGTCTTCACGTACAATGGCTTTAGATGCTTCGTCATCTGAGCTGGTGGGTTTGGGAAAATCACTTTCCCTGACATCCCAATCTCCATAGCTTGATCACCTTCGCTGTGGGTTGGGGCGATTCTTCTCCCGTGTCCCATCCGGAAGGTGGCCGTGTTGCGGGTGCCTCCTGCGAAACATGATTGATGGTCAATCTTCTCTTCTCGGCTTTGGTGACAACCCGTTTTACCTTGGGCGTTCCATACAAAACAAGGAATGAATATTGCCCCAGGTCTTCTCCCAGTATTCCGATGGCTGGATTCCCGGCTTCATATAGTTCTTTAAGAAGCCGATTCTGTGATATTTTTCTCTTTCTAGCTTCAGTTCGGACGTCGATTTCTTCTTCTATATTCGTCATCTCCTCATCCTCGACTTCCTGATCTGCCGTACCCCTGTCTGTTATCGAGAGCGAGGCGAATTCGGCCTCATTTACTTCGTAAACGTCTTCGCTCGGCCCAGCTTCCCCGTTATCATTTCTCCAGAATTCTCTGGGCAATAAGTAGTGATTCACCACGACTGGTGGCATGCTGCCGAATTGAATGACGATGGGAGGTTCCTCATCATCGGTCTCGTCCCGCTTTCTTTTACTAAGCTTAGCGTGCTCATCGCAACTGGTTACTTTCCTTTTTTTCTCATTATGTGCTTTCTTGCTGTCTTTCGATTTTTCTATGGCATGAGGGCTGCGGCTAGTGGTGGCATTGCGTCATTCTGTCGACGCATCATGCGACTGTAATTCCTTTGGTGCCTCCTCAGCTGTGTCCTGGTCATTTCGTCTACGGGAGGATAATTTTCGTCAGCCCTTGAGTGTACCCGTTGCCCTGGGCGTGGCTTTCGGTATGAATGCCATACGTTGGGTCGATGGATCTTTGGCCGAAACGTCCTCACATTTTGGACGAAGTTCGAGTTCTTTCCATAGAACCTTGGTACAAAAGTTCGTGGCTGCCATGATGATCCTTCCTCCACGGGCCTCTCACAAGTGTCTTTTAGTTCCTTCATCCACTCAATGTTATTCTTGCACCTTACACAGATGTTCTTATGGTCCATTCGTTCTACAGGCTCATTGATCCTTTCCAGCGCGCTCGGGCGGTGGCGGTGTTGTCTTTCGTCCAGCACCACCTTTACCTTTGGCCGACTCAACCTCGTAAGGTCTGGACTAATCATATTTAGCTCCGCCGATTTTGGGAAAGGGTTGCTGTCTACTGCTATTTTCTTCTCGAACGTAATTCGTCCGGACTCTATGGCATCCTACAAACATTACGAAAAACAAGGCATTGGTTAGTCGCATGAGACCATGCGTTGTGCCATTTACAATATTTTTTACTGCCGATTTGCTCGGCTGTTGGCAACGTGTGTCTGTCGCTCAAGCTGATTTGCCCGTCTTTGTACAATTGGTCGAATATAGCGTCCACTTTAGTAATGTCGAAAGCAAATTTCCTGCCCTTTTTATTATTTGCCTCACTGGTTTGGGGTTCCGCCCACGTCTTACACGTAAGGCTTCCCTTTCACACCAATCGTCCAAACATAAATCGGCCGAGTCGACGTCCACTTCGCCCATCTCATAGTCAATGTTTCTATAATATGTCTCTTTGCTCGAATTTTTCACCTGCTCTTCTTCTCGTAATAATCGCTCATAGCGCACTACACTGGTGATGAGTTGGGGCAGGTCCCAAAACTCACGATCCTGGAATTTCTTTTTCAGGTCGAGATTCAGGCACCCTTGAGCGATTCTTACAAATTCCTTTTCGGGCAAAGGCACGTAACATCGGCCTCGGGCTATTTTAAATCGTTGTAGAAACGTGTCGGCCCATTCCCCTGACAATTACCTTAAATTTGCCAAATCAGCTAGGGCTACTTCAGATTCGGCCTTATAAAATTGCGCATGGAACAGTTGCTCCATCTGCTGCCAACTTTCTACTTAATTGGCTGGTAAACTAACATACCAGGAGAAGGCCACTCCTGACAATGAGCCATGAAACAACTTAGTTTGTGGAAATCGTTGACTTCTTCCCGCACTGAAGGGTGAAGCCCCTATGTGTTCCATAGTGGAAACTTCCCCAGACCCCGTAAAGAGGGTAAATTCCGGTATCTTGTAATTTCTCTCGGCCAAGGATAAGCCACATCAATCCAATCAGGGTAAGGCTTCCGATATCTTGGCTGAATTGGCCGTATGCCTAGACCGAACTGGTTTTGTAGGATTTCAGTCATTTGCTCCCTTAGTATGTCGTTGCCAGTAAATGGCATAGCCATGGGCGGCGGTTGCGGCCCTATCAAAAGTGGGACATAATCGTGATTCTGTCCTTGAGAAGTTTGGACGTCGTGAGGCGTCACAATTTCATGTTGAACCATATTTGGCCCTTGATGGATGTTTGGCCCCAACTGTGGTCCGTTCCCTCCGGGGCTTGCTCCTCCCCTGATAACCATAGGGATATTGGCCCATTGTGGGGGACACTACTAAGACCAGCCTCCTGACCGCTTGTTGTAGGGAGAGGCGTAGTCCACGGCAGTGCTGTTTCGCCGTTCACACATTTGGCCATTAATTCATTCATTGAGTTTAGGTGTTTGGCCATATTTTCGTAATGTGAATTGCTAGTCGATATAAATTTATCTATAACGTGCACATTTTGGAGCCTGACCTGTTCGACGACATCCTGAGTGAATTCGCCAAACAGTGCGCGCATCGCATTAGAGCTGAATTCCCTCATAGATTCGTACCGGCTGGCATCTGCTAGACCCTCAAACTGACCTACTATGGCCGGAACGCTGGACTGGGTCGTTTGCTCCAGTCCACCTTCCTCCGCGGTTGAGCCAGTCTGAGCGTTTCTTTTCGGAGGCATCTCCACTATGTTACACCAAGTCTCCCACTGTGGTCGCCAAAAACTGTTTGCGCAGGTTTTACGCGTGCATGGGAAAAAAGCGTATAAGGTTCAAATCTCCTGAGACAAAGTCACAGCAAGGGGTGTATTGAATCGAGTGAATAAGCCTCCAAGGGGCACAAGCACACAAGTTACAGTCCTAAGGTATAAGCTAAGAAATAAAAAGATAAAATATGCTCGAATGAGTCTTCATTTTTTTCTGTTTCTCTTTTCTCCCGGTGTAAGCGAATTTTTATAGTGTCGCTCCTTAACTGCTCAGGGAAGTTCCAATGTTTCCCGGCGATTCTTGAGGCGTGCTAGTAACTGTTGAGCCACGTACCCCAACTGCCTGATTGTGGAGGGAGATCCGCCCAACCTTTGTGATCGTGGGGATAACCGCATCACACGTCTTCGTCCTGACTACTCGCTTGATCGTCCTAAGTCCTTTGTCGCTCTTCGCTTCGTCATCCTTCTTCCTTTCGCGCTCCCTTTCGTCTTAGGACGATTTCGTCCTGTGGAGATTTTATTTGTCAACAATAATACATTCAAATATGTCATATGGGTTCAATTTATAAAAATAATTGACATACTGAGAATATGAGTTCAGTTTATAAAAATACTTCACAACATTTTTTTGAAATAATGTCGTACAAAAGAAGTGGTCAACAAGATCAATAGAATAGGCGGGAGAGTAATCGATGAGCAAAATGTAATTAAATGGTGTGATTTGGTGATATATGATTTATGATCTAACTTTTAGGTTTTCGGTTCGAAATCGGAGAATGTGTTTTTTTATAAAAATATGAGATAATCGGAGATTTTATCTGCTCCGCTTGAATTTGGATCGGATGATTTAACGATGAGATTTTCAACTTTTCGAGAAAAAAATTCGACAAGCAGTGGACAAATAATAGATATTGTCATGATTGTAAGTAAGACTAAAATACTAATTTTATTATTAAAATAAGAAAAATGATAAGTGAATTATTTTGATTAAGGATGACAAAAAAGCTCGGGTCCGGGATCAAAAAATCTCGGGCCGGGCCCTAGCATATGAGGCCCGCCCGAGCTGAGCTCAACATAATAGCATGGGCCTGGGCTGGCCCGGGCTTAAAGGAATATTATATATATATATATATATATATTAATAAATTTCTATTATTAAAAATCGGGCAGGATAAAGCCCAGTCCGAGCCCAGACACGAGTCAGGTCGGATTTTTCCCGGACCCGAGTCAAAATATTTCTTGCGAGGCTCGGGAAGTACTTATCAAAGCTCGAGCCCGGCCCGGTTCATTGTCACACTAAATTTTGATGAATTAACACTAAATAAAATTATTTCAAAAAAAAATCCCTTATAATTTTGAATTTGTTTCAATTGTCATAACACATTGATAGCAAAACTTGGATTATTATCCTTAAAAAATAATTGGACTATTAAGATTTTAATCTTCACATATCAAATACTTAACTATCTATATAATAAATAAGAATGATGTTGGAGGAAAGAGAGTGTATCTAACGGTTCTCTTTATGTGGCTTAATTGACGGCCCAGATCATTTCATTGGTAATTGGAGGAAATAGAGTGAATTGATTGATGGAAATGATCAAAAAATTTCAAATTTTCAAATTAAAAAATAGAAAGTTAAAATAAAATCATTTAATTAAAAAATAAAATCATTTAATTCTGTAACACCGTGCCGTAGGCACGGGCACAGACAAATACTGTAACACCGTGCCGTAGGCACTGACGTCATTTAATTAAAAAATAAAATCATTTAATACTGTAACACCGTGCCGTATGCACGGGCCAAATACTGTAACACCGTGCCGTAGGCACGGGCCAAAACTAGTTTATCTATATTAATAAATAAATAAATAAATGAAACCATTTATTTAATTACTAATTCAACAACTTTCTAAATTGGTTACATCTAAAATAACTAATAAAAATTAATTGCGATTCCCACGCTTTTCCTCTTTCCTTTTTATATTTTGTATATTTTAAAATTATTCAATCTCGTTTTCCAAAACGAAGATATAAATAAATAAAATTAATTAATTAATACTAAAAAAAATACTAAAAACCGCTATATATACCTGTGGGTCCGTAACCAACGAGCGTAATGCCATTGAGGCTGAGCCTTGATTGGCGCTCTCTTTCATCTCTCTCACGTCAGGGATCCAAATTAAGAAATATTTCTCATTTGTTCACATCTGTGTGCTGGGAAGATTTGTTTTTCTCTTACGCATTTCTTCAAAAACCTTATCTGCGACTCAGAAAAAATCGCCGCCATGCGTCCGCCCCACATATACCGACACCACGACGAAGACAACGTCGACCACCAGCACCATCATGATTCGTCGCCTCCGAAACCAAACCCGCGAATCCTCTCAATCCTTCTAAAAGCGATAATAATGACTCTAATAACGTCGCTATTCTTCCTCCTCCTCGGCCTCGCGGCTCTGATACTCCCCCTCTCCTCTTCACATCCCTCCACCGCCGCCGTAGAGCCGATCACTCAGATGGATTTTCGCTGAAAGACCTGAAAGGGGTACCCCAGTTCAAATTATTGAAGAGAGTGGAATCCCAGTTGGGTTATGAATCTGAGTGCGTGGTTTGTTTGGAAGGGTTTAAACAAGGGCAGTGGTGTAGGGTGCTCGTGGGATGTGGCCATGTGTTTCATAGGAAGTGTGTGGATACGTGGTTGGTTAAAGTCGCTGCGTGTCCGACTTGTCGGACTACCGTTTGCTAGATTTTTGTAAGTTTATTGAGTTTTTTTTAAAAAAAATAATTGTTATATGCAATTTGATTTAGTTAATGGCGAATTAGCTATGTATAGTTTCAACTTTCAATATAAATAATTGCAGAATATTTGATCTCGATTCATTTTCTTTTTTCCCATTTGCTTGTGTTGAGATTTTTTTTTTTTTAATATTAAAAAAGAAAAGAATAAAGTTGTATTGAGAATGAAAATCAGCAGTCTTATATGCATGAAGTGAGAATTTGGTAGAATAAGAGTTGGAATGGAAACTGTAACATGGTTATATTCTTTGTTATTTGGCAACATACAAGTACGAAGGTCTAAACAGTTTGATTCAAATGGGACTTGTGAGTTGTGACTTATGATGAATAATGTTTTGTTCCTGGAGATGTAATGATTGTGATGCTAATACAAAATTCTCTCTTTTTCCTCTTGTATGTGCAATCTATAGAATTCAAGATGCTTGTTGGGCATAATCTGTTGATATATTATTGATCAGGAATTTGGAAAATAGAAAAAAAAAATGCCTGTTTTAGATGGGATTAGAATCGGATTCTTCGTTGAAATAGTCCAAATAGTCCATGGTGATAACTGGTCTGGGTATATGCCTTGAGACAAATAGGGTTGCTAGTGGTTTTGTTAGAAGAATTCAACTTTTTAGGGCTTAGTATTTATGGCAATCAAAGGGATTTTACTACCCAAAGCTGGTTTCTTTGGGTGTTGCCTGTTAAGCTTTACTGGAATAGCAGACAACCAATATGTAGGGTTTGATAGTGCAGGGAAATTCATTTTTGTGAATCTGAAAAACTAAATAGTTGCAGCCGCATATTGGCTTGAGAATCTGTTAACGAATTTAGCCAGTTACTGTTCAAAACAAATTTTTAAAATTTGCACTTTCTTTTGTCTGTCAATATGGGGTTTTGCTTGTTTAAAACTAGTTTAGTTTTTTGCCCATCCTAATTATTATTACTCTTCCTTGAAGTCCTAAAACACCTACTATGAATAGGTTGATCACATCAGTGGCTTCCAATGTCTGTTGAGACTTGAGAGTGACAGGAAATATTTTATCTTCATAACAGTATGTCTCCATCAAAGTGCATAATTGGAATATAAAATAGAATTTATTAGTGAACGCTGATGGTAATTAGAGTTTTTTATTTGTGAAGCTGAACCTATTTTTAGCTGTTGTAGCTTTGTTTCTCATAAATCTGACTTTTGACTCTTGTGTCTTGTCTGACACTGAGTTTGTGAATAAGTTCAGTCATGCTATCATAAGAAGTCCCCCCCCCTCAGCATTCTCTCCTTCCATTAATTTTCTCACACCATTGCTAATTTTCCAGCCCTTTACTGATACCATTGCCCACCCTGATGTCTTGATGGTTATGCGGCTTCTGCCATTTCAACCCTCTTTCTGGCTTTCAACTCATCTACCAACTGCTTTGCCATCTTGCTGTTGCTCACATTCACGCGCAATGCTAATATTGGAATTCCCATTGATGAGCTTATTAAAAAGAGTTTCAACTACAATGGCTCAAGAAACCCCCAACTGCGGAGTCAGCTAATACATATCTCTGCTCCACCCAATCCGTTGCTATTTTCTCCAAGTCGAAGGCAATCAAATCTAGATCAGCATCGTTTGCTTTTGTACCAAATGAAACACAGATAACTGCTACTGGATTTGTGGCATTAGGGGACTAAAAAATCCAGTGATGGTTGTTGGGATTTTTGCTAGATGAATTTGTGGGAAACCATGTTGATCTTTTTTTATTTTGTTATGCCCTCTTGAGTTTGTTTCTATGGAGTTTATAGATGCTTGTTTTGTTCAAGTATTGAGGATACAGTTAAGAAAATAGTAGTTGTTTGGAGTCTTCTGATGTGATGTGAACGTTTAATATTTAGAAGAACACGGAGAGAGCATCCTACAATCTCCTGACTAGTTCTTTTGCTCGGTCCATAAATTTAACAACATTTTTTAAATCATGTTTCCTCATAACTCTATTTAAAATCCCACGCCCCCGATTAGGGATGGCAAAAATCTTGCGGTACAAAATATTCCGTTTTACTCAAGTTTCTCCAATCAAAACTCAACACATACTCACCTCGCAACACACAATCAAATCACAAGGCAACTCTAGTAGTTCCACACATTCACAAATAGGAGATTGTCACTTCGATAATCATCTCACACACACATAATGGGTAATGCTATAATACCCAAATGTATCAAATATCATTGGGTTCAAAATTGCATGTTCAATGTAATTTTGAGCATTGAACATGCAACTGATTTCATGTTTTAAAAAATTTCATGTTTATTGATATAATTTACATATTTAATGCTCAAAGTTGCATGTTCAATGCTCAAAGTTGTATTGAACATGCAACTTTGATACCCAATAATATCACATACCCTTGGGTATGATAGACATGCTCACACATAATACATATATAAACCAAAACAAAAACCTTCTCTTATTTATGTGGATCCAACTAAGTCTTATAATGTTTGCCTTTGTGAGTCAAGTCCTGTGCCGTCTGACCCTTTGAAAATTCTAATGGCGTTCTATACTCAAAAGCCAAAATCCACCATCCTAGACCTAGAGGTAATAGTTTCGTTTGTTTGTTGAAAGTTGACCCCTTTAAATGGGATACTTTTTTTTAATATAATTATGATTTGGTTGATTTAGAGTGAATATATACACGACATGATTTTATTAGAAGTCTTCAAGTGACGTGGTTTGACGATATAAGATTCATGATCATACATTGAGACCTCTTTACATAAAACCCATTATAACCCATTATATGTTCAGTGTTTTATTAAGAAAAAAAAAATTGTAAATATGTAAAGGGGTCATATTTCGCTGTGTGATCACTCAATGATGGAAGGAAAATGAGACACTTCAGCCACGACCACGAGCTAGCATGTGTTTTTATTCTTCAGGAAAACCACAGAGACGATACTTTATGCCACGTATGCCTGATTGGAATCCAGGGCCCAGCATTTACTTCTGATAGCTGCAACCGTTACCTGCACAAATCATGTGCTGAGCTGCCCACAGATCCAACCACTTTTTTTGTTGGTGGCGGCTTTGAAGGCCTTAGCCTTCCTGAAAAGAAAATATTAAATCCGGGCATAAAAAAATATTATAAGAATATTAATTTAAAATTTATGAAATTATTTTTTTTTTTAATATTTTTGAAAATATTAATAAATAATAATTAAATTTTGAAATGTTTTTTTCAAATCCCGTTCATTCTCAGAATAATAATCGATCTTTTTTAGTCGAACAAAATCAAAACAGCCCCAGAATATGACAGTCTTCTCATTATTCTCTGTTGGGTCGTTTTTCATTCTGCATAAAGAAAAAAAGTATGTTCATTCTCACTGAACGGCTTTTCCTTCTCATAATCTCCTCCTCCTTTCAGCAGCCACAATTTTAGCAACAAAAATGACGCAATGCGGATTTGTTCAGGTAATTATCAACTTTACGTCTGGTTTATTAGTATTCGATATCAGACTACTAAATTAGTAACTTTATCGATTAAGCTAAAATTCAACTTTCATACTAAATATGATTAATGATTAAAATATCAAAAATTGTTATAAATGTCAATTTTATCGATCAAAATATCTTATCAAAATACAAGTTACTAAATAATATGTAAATACAAAATATAACTTGTGATATTTAAAATGAATAAGAGATAGAGAAATTGACACCGTAGTTTATAGTGGTTCGGCCAACTCTTTGCTTATGTCAACTTCCTCAAACTACGCTTTAAGTTTTTTACTATGTAAAAGTGATTTCACACTTTACACCGAGTTTCCGTGGTTCACCTCAAATCAAGAGTTTTCCTAGGTTTACCTCAAATCTTTTACAAAACCAAGAGTTTGGTCACTTAAATTCACTCTTTAGCCATTACAAAAATTATCATTTTGAGTATATTCACTCAATAAGGGATTCCACAACCACAAGTGTTAATAATAAAAGTTTACAACACGCCTTGGGTACTCACAAAATATAAGAAGATTTAAGTGCGAGTTTCTAACTCAAGTAAATAAATCAATCACTAAGACAATATGAAGATGTAGTGTGTGAGCTTTGATTATGATGAAAGTGTTTAATAATAAAGATTTAAGTTAACTCTCATTTTTTGTCTTGAAAGAAAATGTAGGAAGGTGCAAGAACTTGGTAAAAACGAAATTGGGATTCAATATATAGTGAAAATGAAGGAGCGGAAACAGTTTCCCAGTCCCGTGGCTACAGTCAAACCGTGCGGAAAAAACAACATAGGACCTTGTCTGAATTTTATGGATTTTTAAATTATTTTTTTAACAATTAAAAACAACATATATATGTAAACAAAAAGAAATATAACATATATAGTTTCCAGAAGTTTTATCCGGACAACGAACAATCTCCAAATTGCCTCCAAATATATCCAACATATAATTGACAAACTTTTTGGATATAATTATCAGATATTAATTATGCCAATGTATGTGATTCGTCACGTTTGGTCACGTTATGCAAACACATTAGCCATATTCATGCTCTTGTAACGTGAGACCTGTCACTCAACTATCAATATCAAATATCGATCTTATGGTAGCATCTAAAACATATCAGTCGTGCGATGTGCTCATCTTTGATGACATCACCTCAACTGGGAATAGATTCAGATGTATTAAATCAATATTTACAACATTTGCAGATAGAGTCTCGACATGAAATACATCACGTAATCTCATTTTGCATCAATAATAAGATAGAAACTTAATGAAAAGATGCAAAATGCAATAAGAATGTCATTATATTAATCGTAAACTAATTTACGACTAATTATAACATTATATTTACATAAAGATAATACTTATGAACCGTACGACACAATTAGTTCTAGAGCATAAAACAACACTAGCTCTATGTCATGAGACTGTTATGTCGGTCTACAGGGGTCTGTATGCCGATCCTAAAATTCAAAAGGCTATATTACTATTGAAGAATAAAACACAACAAACGGATTACTAACCGTTTACATGCTTAAAAAGTGGTTTTTTACTCCTAAGTATAAGAGTATCAGAGTAATAAAATAATCCGGTAAGTCTGGGGTCGATCCACATTGAATATATTTAATGAGATAAAATAATAATTAAACTAATAAAATAAAATGCAATAAAATAAAATAGTTTGGTTAGAGGATCCACTCTTGATATTTTAAATATAAATAATTTTTATTTTTTATAAATATAAATAATAATTATTTCATAATTATCAGATATTAATTATGCCAATGTATGTGGTATGTCATGTCGATAATTAGTCATGTCAAGTTACTAAATATGCTAAACTATATAAAACTAGCCATAAATACGGTGATAATATTTGTTTATAACAAGTTTAGTTAGGTACTCAATTATGCCAAATATATAAAACTAGCTATATAGGCGGTGCTGTATTGTCTATAATTAATGCGAATCATTAATAGTTCACTCTCTCTCATTTATGATATTCAAGTATTATCTGTGTCAATCGGGGATTGTCTACAGCTAATCAGGAGTCCTAAATAAACTGGAAATAGTCTAAATTTTATTTGGGAAATTATTACAATTTATAAAATATAATATAAATAAAAATCATATATATTTTCATACCACTAGCTTCCTCATTTACCCAAGCATGATAAAAATTAGCATAACAATATATAATTAAAAACACTTATAATTTTATTAATAAAATAAAAATAAATTACAAAAGAACAAAATACACACAAAAGCTCATCTCACAAAGTCTCAGAGAGACATGTGGAAATTTTACTGAGGAAATAAGGTGTTGACGGTGGATTTTGGTCTCAGGGTAATACGGGAATATCACCTCCGAGGGAACCCTCCTTCAACTGTGAATTTGTTTGGTTATGCGGGAAACCAAAAGCAAACTTAGCGGAAAACAAAGAAATACGCCAATCAGACAAGGTGATTTAACGTGGTTCGGTGGACTTTGAGATCCGACCTACGTCCACGGACAAGAACAGGGTGATACTCCTTTTATTACTCAAATACACCTCTCAGGCCTCTCCTTTGCTCTTACAAATCGGAACTTTATGACTCTAATCTCTCACTCTTGTGATGGTTTTAGATGTCCCTTTACACATGTTCTACCCTTCTATTTATAATAATACAGAGATCAAATTCCTATTAGTATAAGAAATCCTATTTGAACCCAATCTTCTCTTCTTGTAGGGTTTCCTGATCCGGTACTGCCTTCTTATTCAGTATTCCCTTTTGGATTCTGACTCCTTCTTCTTGCGAGAGTAGGATATCTTCCTTATCTTATCCATAAGAATGCGGTGCTGTTGTTTTGAACACGGTCGGTTGTCTGGTCGGTTTTAATGAGGTCGGCCATGACAATCTTTTGTGCTGAGAGCATTCCTTCCGACATCTATAGTGCTCGGTCATATGAACCAAATTGGTCGGTCTTCACATGAACTGGTCGGGTCGGCCTCATGATCTCAACCAGACAGCGAATTTACCCTTTTGTCCTTGTCGTGCTGTCTTAAATGCTGTAGCGCCTGAAAACACCATCAACATAAGATGTTGAGCATGCTTGCACCTCCTTATGCAATTGTAATTGCAATTGCATAATTAGCTCCACCAAACATGAAGTGGAGGATTTGTGGATTGCTATCATTTTTTTTTTCCATTTGAATAATAATTACATATAACACATTTTGGATATTTCATCAATTTCGACCTTGAAAATTTCTGAATTATAAAATATTGTCAACATCAAAGTTGTATATCTTTGGATCTTCTTTCATCTAGAACTAGAATCATTTCAATCTAATATCGGAGTAAAACGTTATGGCCAAAATACGAAAATTGCGCAGAGTTTGAATTTTTGAATTTGTACACTGTTAGAGCGCCCTTGCAAGTTTTCGCCTCCAAAATCCAAATGTCATGTCCAATTTTCTAATTATGCATCCAAAATATTAATTCACCTACATAATAAATAAAAATCACAATAAAATATATAAAAAATAATTTAATTATTATTTTACAAATATGCTAAATTAAGGGGATTAATGAAACCACAAGTGTAAAATGATTAATTTTTCTTTTAATAAATATGCATTTTTTAGTGTTCATCAACCGATATGGTGATCTGTATGCCAATTGGCTAATGGTATGGGACCAGTATGATCATTCCCATGCAAACTCCAGATTTATCGGTATAGTAGACCGGTATGGAATAGCCCGGTTCGAGAGAGCATGTAAAAATGTCCTAGGCAGAGCATAATCATCGGTATGTCGGTCTCAGTGCAAAAACTTAGGATTTGAATATTTAAAAATATTTTGCACATGACCCTTAATGCATCTATACGAATGTGCATGAGTCATATGAGTTTAAAGTACTGAAATTATCAACTCACTTACATTGAGAGCCATAAGTTATAAGACTACACTAGATATTATTCATTAGGCACTTGAGTTTTCACATCCATTTACTTCGACATCTTTTTATAATACTCGTGAATGCGTATCGAACTCTTACGTTATATCATCAAAATCTTTCATTGAGTTAAATGGCGGTAACATTGGATACCCTTCAAATTGACTTTTTATTCTTATTCTCCCAGTATTATTTTATAGCCTGAATGATTCTCAAGGCTTAATATTCAAAGTTTTTCAGACCATCACTCATCAAATAAATTAGTCATAATAATTGCAAATGATTAAGAACTTTAGAAGACTTCGCCTATTTCTACAATATTATAAAAGACTCCGAAATTACTCTGAAGTTTCTGCCCTTGAAATTGGAGTTTGTAACAGACTGGGTCAAAGTATTGTAAATACAACTAATTATATGTGTGTGTGTGTATATAATGATGCTCTTCCAAATGCAAAATGTATCAAACATCATCAGAATATCAACCTTCTTCATGCTTATGGAATCTTTCATGCCTTTAGGCTTTTTGGGGATTCTAAGAGAAACCCCCAAAATCTTCAGCAAAAATGTGCAGCTTATGGCCTTTCTCATCTTACTATACCTCTCACTTTACTCCATATTCTACTTATCCAATGTCTTATCCACCAAGCCATTGATCTCTGACATGGTTAACCAGGCAATTCTCATACCTGCTACAGACCCTAAAAGCCCTGAATTCACCTATCTCCTCTTCAATTTGATGCAAGATGTTCGAGCCTTCGTAGGATTTGAATGGATATATGGTATCATCATCACTGTGACCTCCTTATTCTTTTCAACAGCTACGATCATCGCATCACACGGTGGAGAAAACTTGTTCTTCAAGGAACTGTTGCTGTCAACACTCAGATCACTAAAAAGGCCATTCTTTACCTGGTTTTACACAACCCTGCTGGGTTTGGGTTACATTTTCCTTGTCTGGGAAAATTTACTTCCCTTGATGCTCATCATTCAACAACCAATCGTCTCGAAAGCCTTATTTATCGTACTCGGAATCTTAGCCGCAATTCTCTACAATTACTTAGCAGTTATATGGACTTTAGCATTTGTTATTTCAGTCATGGAAGACAAATGTGGAATTGAGGCTCTTGGGATGGCAGCAAAAATGGTCAAGGGAATGCAGGTTCATGGTTTTGGGCTAAACATTTTGGTTACAATATTAAATTTAATTTTACTCCAGGGTATGAGGTTTATGACTGTTAAACAATCTAAGGCGCTTCCTATAATCATTGGATTGCTTGTGATAAATTGTCTCTGCCTGGTTAAAATATTTTGGTGGATGGCATACACAGTTTTTTACTTCCAGTGCAAGAAATCACATGGAGAAGAGGTTGAATCACAGGGCAAAATAGTGTATAGCAAAATACCCACATCCCAGATTTTCAATGAACCATGAAAAAGAATCTCTGTTCATGTAATTTAATATTGTATTTTTCATTTTTGATGATAAATCTTTTGCCCTCTTCTTCTGTTTATGTGACTGAGGACTTGGTCTAAATTTGACTAAAGAGAAGAAACCCAGTATATAATCTTATTATTGCCAAGAATTTACTCCATATTTAATTTATTTCACTTCTCTGACATTCATTCTTATTATTACCATCAAGTCTAGTCATCAAGACTTTTCTCTTCCAATGTAAATGGAAAAGTGATAGACTCCAGGATATAGCTTTTGCTCATTTGTCATATTCAAGCTTTTGAAGATTTGAAGTGTATAATCAGTCCATAAATTTTGGTTTTTCCATTTTATATTAAATGGATAAAGCTTGAGCCCCGATTATATGTATTTTTTATTTTAAAAAACTAAATTTTTTTAAAAATAAATTAGATCTTAATATTTTAATTATAAATATATATTTTTTATAATTAAGTATATATATATATATTAATATAGATATTTAAGGCGGGGCCAAAAATTGCTACACCTACAATAAAATAATAATAATAATAATAATAATAATAATAAAAAAGAGGATAGAATTATTTAGTTATTTAAATAATAAATTATTATGAGTGATTAAGAAACTAGAGGGACTTTAGAATAAATTAACGACTAAATTGGGTATGTTTGTTTATATGAAATGTGAGGGTCCCACCTGTATTATATTCTAAATTTCTAATATGTACAACGAATAAATAAATAATATGGATAAAGAAAAGAGAACAGGTAAGAAGGAAAGTAGAGGGAGATGGTGTCCACATCTCTGCAAGCCATCAATGGAGCTCCGGTCTTCTCCTGTCAGCGCCATCGTCCTCTTCATTACCGCTCTTCTGCTTCTGTCTTCAAGTAACTTCACACATACCCTTTTCTTCATTTCCTCTTATTCCTTCGTTTTTTTTTATGAATTTATATGTCCTCTGTCTAGAGAAAAGAAAAAAAAAACTGAAAGGTTGCTGATATATGGATTAATGTTCATTTGGTTTTAGCAGATTATAATTAAATACATGATTGTTTTAATAAGCTTTCTTCTTTGACCAGGTGAAAATTTTTACTTATTTTTCTTGGCATCTGTTCATTTCTGTGAGTTTTTTTTTTTGGGGGGGGGGGGGGGGGTCATGGTGCAGTAGTACATGAATCGTAGAAAATGTGAACAAAGAAGGTTATATGTGACTTGATGATGATGGCATGATTGGAAAATTTTGAAATTTTGTAAGATTCTATATTAGAAATGAATGCACTGCTTAATTGAAAGTTTCATGCGCTTTGCGGGATGGTTTGATCGAACAATTCAACTTCTCATTGCGATATTTGAGTTATTAAATGTAGCCACTTGATGTAGCTTATTTATTAGTGATACAAGCATGAAATCAATTTGGTCGCCTTGTGACTACTATGATGGCGCCTCTGACCATGATTGAAGAGGAATTTATCTTTAAAATTTTTCTTTTCAGATGGGACTGGAGAAGAGGCCCAGATGTAAGCCTGGTTTCCAGGAGAAACAAGGGCCAAGCATTTCGAGTTTTGGCCAATCCTAATGTATGAATCAACCCAAGGCTTCCTCATTTATATGATGTATTTGGTTTGAATATGGTCAAAGATTTTGTAGGTATTTGATTGATGACCAGTTAGTGAGTGCCTCGTGGTAGTCAAATCCATGTGTCTAGACATTTGTTGGTTGATTAATTTAGTTATATAATTGCTTTGTTGATGGTGCATAATAGCAATAACCGTCAATCTGATGGGGCACATTGGTGTTAGATAAGTGTGTGTATGCATATGTTAAGTCCATTTGTTAACAAAATCTGAAACAAACCAAAAGGATCGGTTCTTTTCGGCTAGAATACAATACCAACACTAAATTGCAAAACTCTTTGAACCAAAAGGATCAGTTCTGAGGTGCATACTGGTATTAGGAAAGCAATCCCTTTTTTACCCTCTAATGTCACTTTTTTGTGAGTTCCCAAATGATTCATTCGTGTCTTAGTCATGAGCTCTCGTCATTCTGGGGACTGCTTAATGTGTCGCAATTCATTGAGTGTTGTTATATCTCTCCCATACATATTGTCTAAAGAGATTTTCTGTCAGTGCTTATTGTTAGCCCTCTACCTTTGAGGTTTGCGTATCGAATCTCAACTTAATAAGTGGCTCCTAATATTTCCTGCCATCTAGAGTGCTTAACTGAGAGATTAACCATATCCTAGGGAACTATGTTTATATTTTAATTAGCATTTATGTTGAATCTGTGCATTATTTTTGATCATTTGACTAGCGTTTAATGAAATTCATATGATTTTTCACCCATCTCTGGGAATGGGAATTATCTGTTGGAGCTACAACTTGCACTTTTTGGTTAAGATCATGGACTGCCTTGGGCCCTTGGCACTAAATTTGCTTGTAGGCAATGGGAGGAAATTGATTTCCTACTTCACCTGTTTTTAGCATTGTATAGAAATTAAATTAGCTTTTCTGTTATGTCACAGTCTTCTTAATATGGATATGCACCCTTTGTTTCTCCTTCATGCAGGTGTCTCCTGGGGGGAAAAGCTCAAGCAAGGTGGTAATCATGGTTGATCCTTTGGAAGCCAAGCGGTTGGCAGCCAAACAGTTTCAGGAAATTCAAGCAAAGGAGAAATTCAAGGTGGAGGAAATTTCATTTCTAGTGAGATAATGATTATGATAATTTTTTGGTTCCATGACCTACTGGTGGCACTGTTTCCTGCCAAAGTATTGATAGCTCTTTTGTATTTTAAATCTTCTTGATGAGTATCCAAGGGGGAATAGCCAGCATAGTCTAGTTTCACTTCTAACTATGATTTGAGGAGGGAATTTGGGGCTCTCTCTTTTGCTTTAGTTTAGCTTTGATAGTTAAAAGGTGCTTTTTTGCGACCCCCTTCCTACGAGGCCATTTGTCCGCTTTGGGTACTCGACTGTAGGGGTGTTCACGGGTCGGGTCGGAATTTTGCTAAACCCGGTCGGGTCGGGTCAGCCAAAAAAAAAAAAGATTTTTTTTTTAAATGTAATAATTATTTTGAGACATAAGCTATTTTATCTCCCGAAACTTGTCAAACATTTAAAATTTCAAGATAAAAAAGTAATAAACAACTAAAATAATAATAAAAACTTCAGAAAATAATAACAATTTTAGAAAAATAATAGGAAAATAATAAAAATCTATTTTTTCGGGTCAGGTCGTGTTGCTTCTAAAAACCCATGACTCAACCTGAAAAAATCAGGTCGGGTCGGCTCGATTCGCGAGTTGACCTGACCCTATGAACACCCCCTACTCGATGGAGGTGCCCGAGGGCTGTTCTCCTAAACGATCTTGCACGGTTTTATCCCTGTAGGGAGCCTCACCCTTGTGAGTGGTTGTTATAAATTGTGCATGCCTTTGTGTTTATGATGACTCGAACCTAGGATTTCATCCTCTACCACTAGACCAACTTAGCTTGGTGGTACCACATGGTGACTTAAAACCTACATAAAAGATGAAATTCTAGGTTCAAGTCACCATGAACACAAAGACATGCACGATTTATAGAAAAATCGATACGGTCTCATGAGCTCCCAGATTTCAGTTGTACATGTCCAACAACCACGCCGCGCCCACGTGGGTGAGTCTCCCAACGAGGACAAAACCGTGCGGGATCGTCCGGAGAGCAGCCCCGAGCGCCTCCGTCGGATACTCAAAATAGACAAATGACTTCGTAGGAAAGGCGGTGGCAGGAAAGCACACCTTCAATAGTAATAGTAAATACTGATGTTTCAAATTTTGCATTTTCAGAGAAGACGTCAAATTGAGGCAATTAACGGAGCATGGGCGATGATTGGTCTCACAGCTGGCCTAGTTATTGAAGGTCAGACGGGGAAGAATATTGTAGAGCAGGTAAATTATTTTGGTCCTTCTATACTCACATTTAAACACACGGCAAGGCCGGTTATGAGGTTTGAGTGAACCCAGGCGAGTTTTGAAACTGAGACACTAAATTAGGTTTCCAGATTTGGATCCTAAAATTTCTTGTTTTAGCTTTTTTACTTCTTTTTCGCTCTTGTTTCTGTCCTCTTCTTTTTTTTCCTCACTAAAAGAGAAATATTGAAGGCTAACTATATATATGAGATAGGCTGGTCCTGTTATTTTTTTCCTTTTTCTCTTAAACAAAAAACAAGAAAAATAATTAAATAGTTAAATTGGGGGTCCTAAATTTTAGCAGCAAGTGAAGTCCTAGACAGTGGCCTATGCTGGTTAGGGGTAAGAGGCTTGGCTCAAGTCGAGCGTGAACCAATTTGATTAATAATAGGTTCTCTTTTTTCCCTTGCAGCTGGCTGGTTACTTGTCTGCCATTGTCCATTTTTTCTTGAACTAGACGTGCAGATGTGATTGAAATTTAAGTAGCAGCAGATTCATTCTTTGAATGTATATTTTGAAATTGTACGTACTTTTGTGTCACACTGTATTTGCTTCAACTCGCACACACTATACAATTTAATTGTAAAGCAACTGAGCTTTTTAAACTGCGTGGCATGACAACATTTTTGTTCTCAGTGGCTACTGCTTGGTATGATTTAGTTATTGCAGTTGCCCAAAGGGACCATTTCTGTGTTCATCATTAACTTTTAGGCCTTTCACAGTAGTTCGAGTTCGAGTTCGAGTTCATTCCCGTCCCTTGGAAACAATTTTGGGGAAGCTATGGCTTGTAAACAACCATTGCGAGTGCTAGTTGGTTCAATCGGTAATCCCTTTTATTCCCTCTCTATATAGGGCGAATAAGCAGCATCCTCTGTTTGCTCCGCTCGTGTCTCTCTTTCTTTCATGTCACTACGTGCGTAGCTCACCTTCTGGTTCGTGATCTCAGGGAGTCAAATCCTCAGTACATATGTACGTTAGGGAATAGAATTAGTAATACAGACTACTCACGTACATATGTACATAGCTTCGAAATGTCCACCTGAGAGCCCTGGCGGGATACCAGAGGGCATAAATTCCAATCTGACTTAGACAAAAAGAAAAGCAACTTGGACAAAAAGAAAGGAAGTGACTTAGACAAATCTTTTTTGTCGATAACTTACCTAGTCGACTAGCTACACAATTACATTGTTCCATTCGAATTCCTTATCTTTATGCGCAGAGTTCAATAATCGAAATACGGATGAGGCGGCAAAGCTGAGGAGGGGCCGAGCTGACTGATGAGTGCCTTTTTATAAAGGGGCTTCGAAAGAAGACCGAGAGATAGAATCATAGCTATCAGCTCACTTCTTCCTCATTCACTTACAGGCATTGAAGATTTTCTTTTGGATGCGATCAAGTTCGAAAAAAAAAAAAAATTGACATATTTCACTTTATTATTATGAGAATAAATCCTACTACTTCCGGCCCTGGGGTTTCCGCGCTTGCAAAAAAAAACCTGGGACATATCGCTCAAATCATTGGTCCGGTACTGGAAGATGGTTATCGGTTCAAGGACGCAAGGTGCCCCTGCTTTTCAGGGTAAGAAGGGGTAGAGAAAATGCCCCGTATACAATACTTGAATTCTCGATGTAGATGCTACAGAGTTGGTTCTCATCCTTCAGAGACTACGAGTGTAATAGGAGCATCCGTCGACAAAAGGATCACCCTAAGATATCTTAACGGTGATAATACCGAAGGTTCGAGTTTTGGCATGATCACATGTAGAGTAAAAATGCAAGCTGTATCAAAGAAAAGCACTTTGGATTAATTCTCTTCCATAGTTTTCTGGAGACAGGCAGGTTATGTACATCAATATAGACATAATTTTACAGAAATGAATGTGCTGCTGGAATTAGTTGATGGTCATTCAAGTATATTCAACTACCAAGTTACAATAATGGATTGATGCTAAATTAATTAATTAGTCAATGAAGCTAACCTCCCAAGGGTTTGGTATTCGCCAACTAGAATTGCAAATATATTAAGACGTGATTAGGTGAAAATCATCTTAATCCTCTGTTGCTTATTATACCATAAGCACTTTCCTTCCCATAAAATGTTATTATAAAGATGGATAAAAAGAAAAACAGAAACTCCACTAAGGTCAATGGCAAGCAATAGAGCTTAATTTATGAGAAATGGAACATAATATAATATATATATATATATATATACACACACATATACCCATTTCAAAGTGTTCCGTAAAATTGATAATGTTAAAGAAATGTTTTTGAGAAAAAGATGAATGTTGCTCTAATGTACAGATAAACTCTAAGAAAAAGACACATATCTTTCTTTTTTAATTAGTATTTTTTTTTATTCAAAGAAATAAAACATATTGTCAATTTAATTTTAAGGTTTATGGGGTCGGATAGCAATTTGAGTGTATTTTTATAGTGATATTATAAAATCTAAAAAATGAGTCAATTTCTCATAATTTTGCCTTTCATAAATCCTCCACCTCTAAAACGTGGCTAAACACAACACCAAGAAAAAAAAAGTTAAATAAGAAGTGATTATTTATTTATATTTTTCTCTATCCAATCTTATGCAAAATCTTGGTGGGCTCCCAACAATTAGATAGAATTAGAATAGATAACCACAAGACGTGATTACTTAATATTGACCATTATCACCAATACAATCCTCACAAATCAACCAACTACATGCAAAGTTTTTGTCAATCGTGGCTACTCACAAATCAAAATCAACCCAAAAGTGCTTATTATTATTATTATATTATTATTATTATTATTATTATTGATACGAAAACGTTCAAGGAGCCCTTTTGGACAAGGCCGAAGTCAGAAATTTTTTTTTATGACAGATTTTATAATTTTTAAAGATTTAATTTATAAATTTAAAAGAATTTTTTTTATTAGTTATTTAATTTTAACAGTTGAAAATAAAAATCGAGTATAATCGATTGATCTATTGACATACAAGAGGCTTCCTCTGTTTTTGGAATTTGTAATTTTTTTTTACTTATTTGCCCTTTGCGTGTGAAGAGAGATGTGAAATTTAGAGAACGAATTGAAAAGTTTGAAGTTTTCAATTAAGGCCAGCGGTATTCAAAGTTGGATTTTGATTCATTTGAGAAATGTGAATTTGAAAAAGAAGGCAGCTTGAAATGAGCTGTATTGAGGCTCCACCACCATCACTATTTCACTACCCTTTTACCAGGTTTGGTCTATGTCTTGTCACTATAATTATTCCATGCGGCTGTGCTACAAGTTCATAACGACAGACTTAGATTCGGTGTTTAACTTAATTTTATAATAAATATTTTATATATTATGATGGATAGATATTGAATAATAATTTAAATGTAATTGAATATTAATTGTATGTTACTATTAAAACACACATAATAAAAAAATTATAAAAATTTTAACACAATTTAATTAGTACTAAATACAAAACTTATGTCTTGTTGTGGGTCATTTGGGGGCTAGGAACGATGTTGTAATCCAAGGCATGTTGACGGATTGCACATCCATTATTGCGAAGGCCGAGGCTCTCTGGACCGCGTATAGGGCTCATTCGGAAGAAGAGTTGTCATACGAGTGTGATAGCAATGCTGGGGCTTTGGCTTGATTCCCCCCCCCCCCCCCCCCCCCCGACTCCCTGGGTTTAAATGAACGTAGATGCAGATGTCGACGTGAAAGCTAATAAGGTGGGGCTGGGAGTGGTGATTAGAAATCACTTGGGTGTTTTTTTAGCAATTACGACGAAGAGTATTAAGTTCCAGGGAGATGTGGAGATAAATGAAGCTGAAGTTGTGCGTTTCGGAGTGGAGTGTGCAAAAGATTTGGATTTTTCCTAAGTTATTATCGAATCTTATGCTCAAAATGTGATTAACTTGATTTTAGGAAAGTTATCTAGCCTTAAGGAAGTGTATTGGATAGTAGAAGATATCAAATTGTCCATCCAAGCATTGCCATTGTTTAGGATCCAGTTTATTTCGAGAATGTGGAATGGTGCTGCTCATAAAGTAGCCAGGTTTACCTGTCTTGGTCATTGTTCTGGCTTGTGGAAGGATAGGTCTTTTATCTCTTGTATTCTGTAGTCTTTTTAATATATGATCTTCTTATTCAAAAAAAAAAAAAAAAAATTACAAATTCCATAAGAACACCCATATTTTTGAGTTGGTCTTATCCCAATTGAGTTGGATGGATTTTTTATATGAGTTTTAAAGACGTGTAATGAAAAATATTTAAAAAAAAAACAAAAACAAAATTCTTCATTGAAACATTTTTCTTCAATATAGAATATTTTGTCCCAAACAATTGTGCTTCAAGTCCATGCAAAATCAATTGACAAAAACCCAACAATCCAATTTATGTACCACACATGCAATTGTATATTTCATGTTCCATTAAAACTATAAGCAAAATTCTTGACCCGATATAAGAATGGTAAAATTTAGATCAGCAATTGATTTTACGTAGCAGATCTGGATGAGGAAATACCTAGTATGAATTTTCAAATATAAAGATCCTAAATATATTTTTATATATTTTGTAAAAATAAAATAAAATATGGATCCATGCGAGTCCATTTCTCTCACCCATATCCGGATATTTTTTTTTTTTATGAATTCAACAAATTTTCAGATCTTAATTTTATAGATTTTTACGGATGCGAATAAATATTTTTGTCATCCCTAATCCGACATGATGAGACAAGCCTTGCAATAATAATTAGGTCCCAAAAACTATTAATGGATGATGTATATATTGAGAGCAAGCTAGCTAGCTAGCCGGTAGATAAATTGATTGCCCCTTTTTAATTTCCATGGATATATGATTATTCTTATCCAAATGCTTTGTTTCCTTTTAAGATTTCAATTTATTGTAATGTAGGTCCATCTAAAATTTGGTTGCCAAAATATTATTATTATTATTTTAATGTTTCTGAGTCCGATATGAGCAATCACATCCAAAAAGTTAAAAAGCATTGTAGTGGAATTGTTATTGCTCTTTTGTCTATCTAAAATATGCACTTCTTTAGTTATTTTTCTTTCATGCATGTATGTATAATTGAATAAAACGATTACTCGTTTTAACCTAATTTACTTTATGAGCCATCTTGTTTTCTTTATTTAGTTAAGTTTAGTTTCTTTTATTTTTTCGTATTAAATCAATATATCAACTAAAGATGATAAGGGTCGGGACTGCCCGAATTTTGTCAAAATTGTTCCCCGTCCTTATTATGGATTTCGGATAAAAAAAATTTATCATGAATCTCATACTAATTTATGAATCGGGATAAAATATCATCTTGAATTCCTGTACAATTTTTTATTTGAGAAAAAAATCATCTTAAATTTCGTATCAAATTATACGAGATATCTATAATCTCAATCAAAATTTGAGATTTTATGTTATCTCTAATATCCATCTAAATTCAATATAGTTTGAATTGATAATTTTTTTTTTTTGTCGCAATGTTGGAAACATTGCCGTCAAACCACAATACCCGGATTAAGCGGAACAGACAAAACTTACAGCTGTCTCATGCTCTTACAAGAAACATACCCCTAAATTCAAATTTAGGACCTGGAGATCAGATCCTGAGCCTTATACCACCAAATCACGCCCCTCGCCAACCCTTAAGTGAAAGAAAGGATGTAACACATATAGGCACATAAAAATAATTAATATCATATTGGTCAAATTCTCCAATTTTGTTTTTCAATAAGGATGTAATCTTTAGATATAGTCTTATAGAAACCATTATAGAGGTTTTCATGATCAACAAAGCTCTCAAACATGCATGAAGTTCAAGTCTTAGTCAGCTGCCTTATCTAACTAATCAATTTTGTAAATCAAAAGTAAAGAAGCTGCCATTGGGAAACGAAAATGACAAAAAATGAATAATTTTCTTAGGTATAAACTTTAAACAATAAGATGATAAAAAATTATTAAGGATAGGATTGGTCTTATTTGAATAAAGATTTCATTTTGATTTGATTTTATCACAAACTTGTTTCTCTTTGGGTCTAAAAAAATGACTTTGTTTGGATGGCCAACTCCAAGAAATTTCCTGATTTTTTTTTTTGGGAGACGCAAGAAAATTATTGATTAAATTAAGAAAAGTTTGTTGGGTTCTTTTGTTTTATTAAAGAAACATCTCTCTACGTACGTACAAAATTAATTTTGTCTATGACTTATCTTTTGTGAAACTTTGACTCTTAACAAATATGTTCACACCAAGAGATTTAAATTTTACGCACTATTATGATGTAATTTATACTCGTAATTAATTAAGAAAAATTATGTTTTATCTATATTAAATGAGGTTATTTTATCACGTTTTGAATAATAAAAGTCAAATAAATTAAGCCGTTTAGATTTTAAATGCTTATAATTAGTGCTCTTAATTGCCTTATCCATTTCCAACCGAATATTGATTTTAATTAGTGTTATCGTCATTCAAAACTAGTCATGCATGATGAATTATTGTCTCATTCTCATCAATTACCATTTTAATGAATAATTTCACTGAAATTAATATCATAATTGATTATTTTCTACCACATTTATCCGCCAATATAAAAAAAGATCAAGAAGATACCAAATGAAAATTATCATCCAAAGGAAAAGTATCATCCTTGTTGATGGTATCTTTTATAACAAGTACTTTGAATAATTTGGTAAGGACATAGAGGGGATTCTCCCTTATTGGAGGGAAATGTGTTCAGAGGGTGTGGGTTATTCCTCGGCCAAAAAGAGAGCTCAGACACACCACTCTCGGATTTGACCGACCAGAGTAGATAGCTTGACACAGTTTTCAGAGACCGACCACATCAGAACCCATGCCGACCACAGTAGTCCAGCAAATCGGCTTCATTGTCGCCCTCTCCCGAAGTCAAGATATCAGTATAGAAGGTAGGTCGGAAGAGGAAAGAGCAGTTCCTTTCATCATCTAGCCGATCTCTTAGAAGCCCGAGGTAGGATTAGGGCAACCAGAATTTTTCCCACATAAAGCTCTCGCATTCAAAATTAAGCAGGTTGTCATCATTAAATGAAGAATGTCTGACAACGCGCCTTTACTGCGTGATGTGACGGAAATCCCTTGGGAAGAATCTGCTTTCGGCGGTGTCAGAATGAAGAAGGGAACCTGTTCAAATCACTGAAAATCTGCAAATCTTTTAGACTGACACCAGAGAGATGCGGAAACAGTATCAATGTAAAGTAGTATATAAAAGAAGTCTAATCACATTTGTAAATGAGACAACATTGTTTTCGTTTAAACACAACTTGTAAGAGAGCATCAAAACAACATGCTCGGTTCCTTTAGATCTCAACCTAAACAAATCGGCCGACACCCCTTTTTGTAACCGTGGACGTAGGCTGGACGAGCTCCGCCGAACCACGTTAAATACTTCCTCTTCGATCTTCCTCTGGTTTAATATGGTTTTTCACTAAATTTTCTTTTGGTCACCCCCGAACCAAACAAATTAAAGGTTGATGGAAGGTTATTTCGAGGGAGTTATCTCGAAACTGTCCCTGGAACGAAAATCAGCAGTCAACAATTGGCGCCGTCTGTGGGGAAAGAGCAAAAAGCATCTTACGTGGTAAGACGGGAACCAGAGGTCATCGGAGAGTTCAACAACGAAGTGGATGGGAAAAATGAAGGAAAGCATGCGAAATGATAGAGAATATAACCAAACCCTCCTAAAGGCTATGATGGAGAAGCTGGAGAGTTTGGAAAGAACAAAAAACAAAAGGTTAGAAGCTGGTCCCAGTCGGAGAAGAAATGAGATAGCCGAGGGAAAAATGGTGGTCGACTTGAGTGGTGACAATGAATCCGGGAGAAGGGGGCCACATAAGGTGAGGTCAGTGGTGATAGCGAGAGCCCCGCCAACGGAAAGAGTGTTGGGGGAGAGGGAGAAAGACAAACGGTGGAGTCATCAAGTAATAGCCCATGTGTAGGCACTGCATTTTTACACATAAGTCCCTATGATGAGTCTCATTTTGGAGACACTACCTTTTAAGTCACGGAGGTCACGGGAAACAGACATCGGAAGGGGAAATTCAGAATAAACAAGGTTCATTGTTTTCGTTGGTGCTGCGTTCGTGTTTACGTTCGAACGTAAAACGGATTGCGGGCGTTCGTGCCGCGTTCGAGGAAACGTTCGAACGGTGTCGGTAATTCTGGTTTTGCTGCTAGCCTCACATCCAGCCCAATTAGCCCCCCAAAGCCCATAAAACACATCCCAAATTAAATAAATAAATATTAATTAAAACATTAACTAATAAGATAATAATTAAATAAAACATATACCAAACATATACCAAACATAAAATAAACAATTACCAACTTAAACTAAAATCATGCCTAAATTAAACAAATCACATACTAAATCAAAAATATAATCATACCAAGTTAAAATCAATCAACCAATTAAAGTCAATCATATATTTGACTTCCTAATCTAATAAGATAATTACCAATCTAAAATATTGCATTCCTAAACCAAACCAAATCAAATCCCTTGCTTCCCTTAACCAAACCAAATCAAATCCATCTTTAATTAGCCAAATCCATTTCCTTGTCAAGCCCAACCCTTTTGCCTATAAAAAGAACCCTTCACCAACCTTCTAGAGGCTATACCCTAGTCTCTAGTCGATAGTCCCTAGTCCCTGGTCGCTAGCTCATACACAACACACATAAAAATTAGAGGAAGAACACACCCAAAAAGAGAAGCAAAAGATAAAGAGGAGACGGCAGCGAAACCACAAGGAAACAGTAGCAAAACGGACTCAAGACAGTAAGACAACGAACGAGAACAGTGAACCAGTGAACCGGGAGAGTTGCGGAGCATCCACCCTTCCGACGATCGTGTACCGTACATCCGAGAGGTGATTTAAAAGGTTAGACCTGAGGGTATCTTTCACACTTATTCTTATTTAATTTCTGGTCATTTACTTTGATTATATTTTCAATACTTGCGGCATTTGTTGTGTGTATGATGTGTGTTGTGGGTATTGGATGAATGGAAGAGTGTTGTCTCTTGTGGTATATAGGATGGAAACCCAGACGTAAATTCCGTAGCCGAATCCGAATGGACGGTAGTGCGGTCTGTACATGGGACACAACTCCACGTATCACTTGAGTAAACAACACCTTCTCTTGTGTTGTGTTGCTTTGGTTTATTTATTTCTTGTCATTTAAATTCTGTATGTTGCTTATTCTCGTATGATATGATCGAGTGCATGGGCTTAGTAAGTGCGATGAAAGGTTCCCTAATTGGAGGGGTTAAAATCCTTCACCACGATGCTTTGCCGCACCGATTGATGTGTGTTCGGTTGAATGCGAGATACGTTCAATCGAGCATACCTAGTTCGATATGATTGTCTTTATTTTCGTATGCATGATTCAACCGAGCGCATGGGTTTAGTAAGTACGATGTGAGATCCCCTATGGGGAGGGGCTAAAGCCCTTTACCACGATGCTTTGTCGCGCCGGTTGATGTGTGCCCGGTTAGATACAAGACACGTTCAATCGGGCACACTATGTTTAATATCATTGCTTTTAATTCTTTGTATGCATGATTCAGTCGAGCGCATGGGCTTAGTATGTTGGTCTAAAGGTCATCTCTTTGAGAGATCAAGAGCCCCAAAAGGCCACCTTTACGGCAGTACTTCGCCGCGCCCCTTTATTTTGTTGTTTACGTATTGTGTCCCATTTCATGCATCAGGTATGTTCCCGTTCGAACGCGTTTACGAACGCAACTCGAACGCGCGAGCATTTTTGCCTTATCATGCATCAGGTCTCATTTCCGTTCGAACGCGTTCACGAACGCCATACGAACGTGAGCATTCTGTTTCATTTCCGTTCGAACGCGTTATCAAACGCTACTCGAACGTGAGCATTCTGTTTCATTTCCGTTCGAACGCGTTTACGAACGCTACACGAACGTGAACACACTGAACTGAGCCTGTCTTATCATATTCATGCATAATTGCCTCTTGGTTGATCTTTCTTGTGCTATATAGCCAACCATATTATTTGTATCCCTGCATTTATCCATTCTATGTGTTCTCGGGATTGTATTCAAGCATGATTAAGCTGTTAGCATGTTATTTGGTTAATAGGTTCATGAGATAGTACTCAAGCATGTTTATTTCATTGGTTGCGTCGTTTGCCTTGGTCTTGATTTAATTCATTACGATTCATATGTCTATGCCATGATGACTTTGGAGTATTATTTCTTGTGATATATCGGATGGAAACCCAGACATAAATTCCGTAGCCTATTCCGAATGGACGGTAATGCGGTCTGTACTTGGGATACAATTCCACGTATCACTTGGAAGAGTGCTCACATGTATGCTTGTGCGGATATTATGTATGCTTGTGTTTTCATGAATATGATATGCTGAATGAAGTTGTATGTTCATTGTTACTTTGAGGTATTTTGTTAGACATGTGTTATTAGATATGAGATATATGCGAAATGTATGTATTAGTGTTATTTTGTACCCATGAATATAGAAGCATGATATTCTTAGGAATAAGTGTTACTTAAGTCTGATTAAATTATTATGTAAATCCTTTCATTACAAATGGCATAAGTAAGTGACCATTCCGAACCCAACGGTTTGAGGTCTTCCCTTGCGAGGGGTGAGTGCGGCCTTAAATCTCATTTTCCCGGTTCACACCGGGTGGCGACTCCATTACTATCCGGTTTAGTCCCTCGTGGCTACTCCGTACTCCCACTAGGCCGCGAGCCTAGGAACATGATGCGTCGTCCAGTTTCTGTGTCCCACACCATGCTCAAAGAAGGAGAATGTATGAGATATGGGAGAGGGAGCAAGAGGTGTCTAGCCACGGTGCGCGTCGTGATCGGGGCAACAGACGTGAGGATGTTCAGGGGAGGCAGCATGATGATAACAATAATCACATGAAAGTCTGGTTTAGAAAAGAAATGAGTAAGTGAGAGGAAAATCTGAAGGCCTATAAATGGGATGGCTAGGACGGAGAAATGATCTCTTCTTTTACTGAAGAAATCTTGTCGGTGGAGTTCTATAGGAGGTTCATGATGCCGTCTATAAATGTCTACCGAGGTCATACCGATCCTAAGTCTCACATCGAGAGTTTTGTCTTACTAATGGAAGTACATGGAATGGTGGGAGAAACCATCTGCAAGGTGTTCCCTCTGACTCTGGGTGGACCCGCGATTATGTGGTTCAGAAATTTGACTCCATGAAGCATCAATAGTTTCTTACAGCTTAGGAAATTATTTATTCGGCATTTCAAAGGAGCGTGTGTTCCAAAAAAAGACAATGGGAGAGTTGAGGTTGATAAAGCAGAGGGATGATGAGCCTCTGAAGAATTTTATTGAAAGGTACCACAATTTGGTGCTCAAGGTAGGGGCCTATGAGTCAATGGAGGCTTTGGAAAGTCTTAAAAGGGCCCTAAAGGTCGGAAGCTTGTGGATTTATTTGAGGGTCCATGACGTGTCGAACTACGCCACTTCTTTAGAATTGGCTAGGAAGTTTGTCTCGTTGGAGGAAGAGGAAAAGACAGCCCGAAATGGGGGAATTCAGAAAGAAGTGGTGCAGAGACCGGAGGTGCCCAGGAGGTTGGATATGGAACTGAGAAATCGTCTTCCAAGGCAGAAGGAATTCAGGTCATTGCCTCCCGGCAACGTACCATAAGATAGGAGAGCACAAGTGCAAGTAAACCATGTCACCGGAGGATTGAGGTACACACCTCTGAGCAAGCCAATGCCTCAGATCCTAAGGGAAATTCAGGACATGGGCCTCTTGGTAGAGTCTGATGTAAGGAAATACCCGGTGGATAGGAAAAACGAGAAGTACTACTGCGTGCACCACAATATGAGAGGATATTTGACCGAAAATTGCAAGGATTTTGCGGGAACAAATGGAAAATCTTGCGCAGAATGTGTATTTGAATGAATACATCAGCCGGGGAGCCGGGGCGGCTCGGCAGCAGTAGGAGTCCAGGCAAACTTATACCATCCCTGTCCGTTCGCCCAATGGGGACTGGATATTATCGGGCCCATGCCAGCGGGTATGGGACATGCTAAGTATGTTATTGTTGCCATTGATTATTTCATCAAGTGGGTGGAGGCCGAGCCTTTGACCACAATCACCGAAAAAAAGAGCTACGGACTTCGTGAAAAAGAAAATCGTTTGCCGGTTTGGGATTCTCTGGGCCATCATTACCGACAATGGAAAACAGTTTGCCAGTAAAGGGTTCCGGAAACTTTGCGAAGATCTTCAGATTGCCTTAAGATTCGCCTCACCTGCTCATCCCAAATCTAACGGGCAAGTTGAAACCGCCAATAAAATGATCAAGGCAAACCTAAAAGCCCGGCTCGGGTCTTGCAAAGGCCTTTAGATCGAGGAGTTGTCAGAAGTATTATGGGCGCATAAGACGACATTCAAAGACTCAACATGAGAAACCCCATTCTCATTGGCTTACGGGTGTGAAACAGTAATCCTAGCGAAAATCGGGATGATCACCCACCGGGTCCGGCATTTTGAGGCCGAACAAAATGAAGAACTCATCATGAATCATCTTGACCTAGCCGAGGAAAAGCGAGAAAAGTCGGCAATAAGAGCGGCAGTGTGGCGACAAAGAATGTCACGATTCTACAATAAGAGGGTTCAGATCCTATCTTTCATTCCCGGAGATTTGGTTTTGAGAATGATCACATTGAATACCCGCCGGCTGGAGGAGGGTTCACTGGGCGCCAAGTGGGAAAGATCGTACATAGTAACAGAGATTTGTGTTAAGTCACCTCAATTTTCTGATAACTTTACTTTGATCCAATCTTTGTTTTTCGCTGGTCTGGCAAGGGGACGCCCGAGCCAGGATCCGCAGAGCTTCCGAGGTTGAAAATCTTCCCTCGTGTAAGTCTCAAGCATTCCACCAGTCCGAGGCCAGATTCGTTCCACCGAGTCTGTTATTGTTCCACATGTTCGGGGCTGGATTCGTTCCATTGATGCTTTGTTCCATCTGCTCGGGGCTGGATTTGTTTCCGCCGAGTCTATCTATTCTTTGACCTCGGGGTCGGGTTACGTCCCACCGAGAGGCTTCTCATCGGCATGGGAACAAATCATATCCCCCATAACCGACCCTCTATTGGTCCGAGGAGGTAACATTCCCTCGGAGCCTAATATTCTGTTTGTTCGGGGTCGGGTCACGTCCCACCGAGTGCATCATCATCGACTCGGGGACAAAGTTTTCCCTCATGGCCGAGTTCAAATTGGTCGGAATCAGTACCTCTTCCCTCATTCAGATTTAAAAAGAACGAGTTGGCAAGTTAAAGTTTGGAATCATGCCAAGAATAGAAGACAGGAAGTGAGACAGGTAGAGATAAACATCGGAAAAGAAAAATTGGGCAGCAGGTTTATCTTGATCTGGTCCGGGAGACAATTTTCTCTGTGGTTCCTAGAGCGACCGTCGACCGATTGATCCGCACATCATCTTTTTTTTTTATATAGTTCCCGGCATCAACTCACTAGCTCGTTGCTACCAAGAACTATGGGACAAATGTTGATGGTATCTTTTATGACAAGTACTTTGAATAATTCGGCAAGGGCAGAGAGGGGATTCTCCCTTATTGGAAGGAAACGTGTTCATAGGGTGTGGGTTATTCCTCAACCAAAAAGAGAGCTCGGACACACCACTCCCGAAATTGACCGACCATAGTAGATAGCTTGACACAGTTTTCAGAGACCGACCACATCAGAACCCATGCCGACCACAATAGTCCAACAAATCGGCTTCATTATCGCCCTCTCCCGAAGTCAAGATATCAGTATAGCATGTAGGTCGGAAAACGAAAGAGCAGTTCCTTTCGTCATCTAGTCGATCTCTTAGAAGCCCGAGGTAGGATTATGGCAACCGGAATTTTTCCCTCTTAAAGCTCTCGCATTCAAAATTAAACAGGCTGTCATCATTAAATGAAGAGGGTCTGACAACGCGCCTTTACTGCGTGATGTGACTGAAATCCCTTGGGAATGTTCTGCTTTCGGCGGTGTCAGAATGAAGAAGGGAACATGTCCAAATCACTGAAAATCTGCAAATCTTTTAGACTGACACTAGAGAGATGCGAAAACAGTATCCATGTAAAGTAGTATATAAAGGAAGTCTAATCACATTTGTAAATGAGACAACATTGTTTTCGTTTAAACACAACTTGTAAGAGAGCATCAAAACAATATGCTCGGTTCCTTTAGATCTCAACCTAAACAGATCGTGTAGGCAAATATGTGTCATCAAACAGTAATATAACTTGCAATCAAACAGATCAAACCAACAAAAGAAGATCTAGATGCATCAAACCCTAAAAACACAAAACCATTAAAACAAACCAGAAAGTGTAGATCACAGAATCGTCCAAGTCGAGATGATCTCTGTCCTTAAGAACTTATTGGCTCCGTCACGGGTGCTTTACGGATTCGTTTTGCCAACGTTCTCCCAGGATTACTCGGAATCTTCTTGTTCAAGGAGCACTCCTTAACAAGTGTGTGAACTAGGAATTAATGGTGGATCTCTCTCAAAACCAAAAGTAAAAACAAAGTGTCTGTAGGATATTATTTTCGAACCACTTAAATTAGGAGTACATAACCCCTTTATAAAGGCATGGAGGGGTGCCATAGGACACCCTTTGGGGTGGGGTTGCAACCCTCTATGGATTGTAACCACTCTAGCACCCCTTGGCCATACACAAAGACATATATACCCTTATGAAATAATTGAAGAATTTACAACAATCCCCCACAATTCTTCAAATATTCATTCAGACACGTGAGAGAGATACTGTGAGCTAAAGCTGCATCGAAATAGGTAGCTTTCGCCTTGAACCTTTCCTAGTGAATGACAATCGGATTTACTTGGCAAACCAGTGACCCATAATCTTGAACTGTTCTGCCGTTGGTGTAAACCAAGACAATTGCCAACACACAGCTTTAATTCGACCATTTACCCGTTCTACGGTTGTGTTCATTTTGGCCCTGAACAACGGTCCTGGATTCATCAAGCACTTTAGGGTAACCCGCCTTTAAAGGTTCCCATGGAAGCGGCCTCACTTCTTACTTGAAATAGGTGATCTACTATGAACAGGTAATCTGTCTTTACCCCCATTAGGACTCATCTCCTAATATAGTGATCATTAAAAGCCTTAGCTTATCCTAACCAATGACAGACAGCACTCAGCGTCATTATCGGAATGGGAAAGAGTACGAAACTCTTCAGTGCTTGTTTTGAATTGCACAAAGTTTCTGTTGTCCCTTTTGAACCTAGATCTTGGGATCTCCAGTCAACTAGGTTGGGTTTCCACAGTGACAATTCTTAGATTATAGGCTTCAAGCCCATTCCCCTCGATGACTTCTCAACTTGCTCTCGAGGTAAACCTTTAGTTAGTGGATCCGCTAGGTTTTCCTTCGACCTGACATAATCGATCGTTATTATGCCACTTGAGAGCAGTTGACGTATGGTATTATGTCTCCGACGTATGTGTCGAGACTTACCATTATACATTGTATTTTGGGCTCTCCCAATAGCCGATTGGCTGTCACAATGTATGCTTATCGCTGGCACCGGTTTGGGCCAACTAGGAATATCCTCCAGGAAGTTTCTAAGCCATTCTGCTTCTTCCGCTGTTTTGTCTAACGCTATGAACTCTGATTCCATAGTAGACCGGGCAATACATGTTTGCCTCGAGGATTTCCATGACACGGCTGCATTACCAAGTGTGAAAACAAATCCACTCGTGGATTTGGAATCCACCGTATCAGATATCCAGTTAGCATCGCTGTAACCCTCTAGTACAGCAGGATATCTCTCGTAATGTAGCCCATATTTTGAAGTTTCTCTCAGATACCTCAAAACTCTTACTATGGCTTTCCAGTGGTTGTGTCCTGGATTACTCGTATATCTGCTAAGCCGATTCACAGCTTGAGCGATATCGGGTCGTGTGCAATTCGTGAGATACATCAGACTTCCGATGATTCTCGAATACTCTAGTTGCGATATGCTTGAACCAGTATTCTTTGATAAATGAAGAGTTAGGTCTACAGGGGTTCTAGCCACGTTTAGATCCCCTTTGATATATTTATCGAGTATCTTCTCAATATAATGAGTCTGTGATAATATATATCCGTCTGATGTCCTAGAAATCTTTATTCCTAGGATCACATCAGCTATCCCCATATCTTTCATATCAAATCTACTGGATAACACGTTTTTGGTAAACTAATCATTTCATGATTACTACCAATTATCAGCATATCGTCTACATAGAGACACACAATGACATATCCTTTTTGAGTTGATTTGTGTACACACACTTATCACACTCATTGGTTTTAAACCCATTTGACAACATTTCTTTGTCAAATTTCTCATGCCATTGTTTCGGTGCTTGTTTTAATCCGTACAAGGATTTTACAAGTTTGCACACCTTCTGTTTTTGTCCAGGAACACTAAACCCTTCTGGTTGTTCCATGTAAATTTCTTCATTCAATTCACCATTCAAGAATGCCGTCTTTACATCCATTTGATGTATTTCAAGACCAAATATAGCTGCTATGGCTATGAGCATTCTTATCGATGTGATACGAGTCACAGGTGAATAGGTGTCAAAGTAATCAAGGCCTTCCTTTTGTCTATAACCTTTTATGACAAGTCTCGCCTTATACTTATCTATTGATCCATCCGTTTTCATCTTCCTTTTGAATATCCATTTGTAGCCCAGCGGCTTACAACCTGGCGGAAGATCAACCAACTCCCAAGTATGGTTCTGTAGGATTGAATCAATCTCACTGTTAATAGCCTCTTTCCAAAGAGGTGCCTCCGGAGAAGTCACTGCTTCTTTATAACTTTGAGGCTCATTTTCTAACAGTATGTTAGAAAATCGGGACCAAATGACTTAGACGTTCTAGCCCTTTTGCTACGTCTAGGCTCGATTGTCTCAGCATTTACACGTTGATCTGATTCTTGGTCAACTTGATTACTGTCCTTGACAGTATCAATTGTTCTTTTGAGAGACCCAGTTATTTGTCTTTCCTTACAAGGAAACGTCTCTTCAAAAAATATCGCATTCCTTGACTCAATTATCATATTAGGATTGATGTCAGGAATCTCCGACCTATGCACCAAGAATCGATACGCACTACTGTTGTGAGCATATCCAATGAATATACATTCAACAGTTTTAGGTCCTATTCTAACCTTCTTAGGTTTAGGAACCATTACTTTGGCAAGACACCCCCACACTTTGAGGTATTTGTAGGAAGGTACGAAACCTTTCCACAATTCATATGGTGTCTTGTCTAGTCTTCTGTGAGGAAGCTTGTTCAGAACGTAGTTTGCGGAAAGCAAAGCTTCCCCCCACAAGTTCTGGGGTAAACCCGAACTTGTCAACATGGCGTTCATCATTTCCTTCAACGTTCGGTTTTTGCGTTCCGCAATTCCGTTCTGTTGAGGAGAATAAGGAGCAGTGGTTTCGTGAATAATTCCGTGCACAGAACAATATTCACCGAACGGTGAAACGTATTCACCACCTCTATCACTCCTGATTCTTTTGATTTTCTTGCCAAGTTGATTTTCAACTTCGCTCTTATAGTGTACAAAGCTTTCAATAGCTTCTGCTTTGCTTCTCAACAAGTACACATAACAGAATCTTGTGCTGTCATCGATAAAAGTGACAAAGTACTTTTTACCGCCTCTTGTTTGCACAATATTCATGTCACATACATCAGTATGTACAAGTTCTAGCGGTTCAGAACTGCGTTCGATAGAATGAAATGATGTTCTATGTATTTTTCGCTTCAACACATGCTTCACACTTATGTTGGCTATCAATTGCAAATTTAGGTATGAGGTCCATGTTAATTAATTTACGCATGGTATCATAATTAACATGTCCTAACCTTCCATGCCATACATTTTGTGACACAATAATATAAGCAGACGAACTAGCTTTATTAATAGCACGATTAACAGTCATTACATTTAGCTTGAAAAGGCCCTCAGTTAGGTATCATTTTCCTACATACATATCATTCTTAGTCATTACAAACTTGTCAGAAACAAATACAAGCTTAAACCCAGCCTTACTAAGAAGAGATCCTGAGACTAAGTTCTTCCGAATATCTGGAACGTGCAGTACATTCTTCAATGTTAGCTCCTTTCCGGATGTCATCTTCAGAACAACTGTGCCTTGTCCAACCACCTGAGAGGTAGACGAGTTTCCCATTGTCAGATGATCGCCGCCATCGACCTTCTGGTACATGGAAAACATCTTACTTTCTGCACAGATATGGCGAGTAGCCCCAGTGTCTACCCACCATTCTCTCGGATTCCCAACTATGTTAGCTTCGGTTACCACTGCTGATAGTTCCATCTCTGAGATATCATCAGTCAGCTGCTCGCCTTCAGTAACATGGGCCTCATATTTCTTTTTCTTGCCCTTGTCCTGAGACTTCTTGTTCCTGCAGTCCTTTGACATATGACCGCTCTTTCCACAGTTGTAGCATTTTCCCTTGAACTTCTTGTTCCCAGAGTCAGCTCCACTGTTCTTTCTCTTTTTGCTACCCTTTGCACCTTCAATGATGTGGGCCTTAGACTCCAGAGTCTTGTAGCTGGCCTTCTCGGACATCCTGTTGTCCTCCTCGATTCTCAATCGAACACTGAGGTCTTCAAGGCTCATCTGCTTCTTTTTGTGTTTCAGATAGCTCCTGAAGTCCTTCCATGATGGAGGCAACTTTTCAATTATGGCGGCAACTTGAAACATCTCACAGAGTTTCATCCCCTCATCCAGTATTTCATGAATGATCAATTGCAGTTCACCCAACTGAGACATCACCGTCCTTGAATCTACCATCTTGTAGTCCAAGAACCTACCCACGACAAATTTCTTTTGTCCGGCATCTTCAGTTTTATACTTCTTCTCGAGAGATTCCCAGAGAATCTTCGCAGAAGTCATGCCTTGGTACACATTGTACAGGGTATTGTCAAGACCACCCAAAAGGTAGTTCTTGCATAAGAAGTCTCCAGACATCCAAGTCTGTTCTCGCTCTTCCTTGGCCTTCTCAGATTCACCCTCCACAGGACCCGGAGGATCTTTGAGGAATTTTGCCAACTGGAGAGTTGTCAGGTAGAACAGCATCTTACTCTGCCATTGTTTGAAATTTGCCCCACCAAATTTCTCCGGTTTTTCTCCATGAGAGACCGGTACCGTGATATTTCCGCTAGCCATATGTAACTGGAAAATCAACAGGGTCAATTAGTCTACGAAAGACAAATTGCACAACGATCAACAAATGATCTTGTTCAAAGTGATAAACGATAAATGTAGATATATATAAATTAATCAAGATTGGATGGAATTACTTGTGTAATATTACACTTTAAATTCTCAACCAATTATGCAACAAACAACAAACAATTTCAACTTTATCACTATGTGAATGCTTGTGATAATTGAACAATTTAATAATAACTTGAATCTATACTACCAAGATTAATGTGTTTACAGTATATGACTAACCAAGTTAATATTAATTAAAGTTTGCAGTTTATTATACTTACAGGACAAAGTCGTTAGTGTCACGTTCGTATCTACGTTCGAACGAGACTGTCCAGTGTGTGTGCGTTCGTGTTGCGTTTGATAACGCGTTCGAACGAAGTGTTTCCAGAGAGTTCACGTTCGAGTAGCGTTTGATAACGCGTTCGAACGGAATGATTCCAGAGAGTTCACGTTCGTATAGCGTTCGTGAACGCGTTCGAACGGAATGATTCCAGAGAGTTTGCGTTCGAGTTGCGTTTAGGACGCGTTCGAACGTTCTAAGGCAGAAGGCTTGCGTTCGAGTTGCGTTTGAAGACGCGTTCGAACGTTCTAACAAAAGTTCAAATATTTAGCCTTCGCGTGCGTCGGGCGTTCGAACGCCCTACGGGTTTTTCATGCACAGTTCGTATTTTCCAGAAAATATTCAAACCCTAACATGCGAATTACTATCTAATAACATTAAAGCAATAAGTTCTTAAGATTGTAGGCAAATATGTGTCATCAAACAGTAATATAACTTGCAATCAAACAGATCAAACCAACAAAAGAAGATCTAGATGCATCAAACCCTAAAAACACAAAACCATTAAAACAAACCAGAAAGTGTAGATCACAGAATCGTCCAAGTCGAGATGATCTCTGTCCTTAAGAACTTATTGGCTCCGTCACGGGTGCTTTACGGATTCGTTTTGCCAACGTTCTCCCAGGATTACTCGGAATCTTCTTGTTCAATGAGCACTCCTTAACAAGTGTGTGAACTAGGAATTAATGGTGGATCTCTCTCAAAACCAAAAGTAAAAACAAAGTGTCTGTAGGATATTATTTTCGAACCACTTAAATTAGGAGTACATAACCCCTTTATAAAGGCATGGATGGGTGCCATAGGACACATTTTGGGGTGGGGTTGCAACCCTCTATGGATTGTAACCACTCTAGCACCCCTTGGCCATACACAAAGACATATATACTCTTATGAAATAATTGAAGAATTTACAACAGATCGGGCGAGCACAATTTGGTAATAAAAGAACCCCCACCCCTTTTTGTAACCGTGGAAGTAGGCTGGACGAGCTCCGCCAAACCACGTTAAATACTTCATCTTCGATCTTCCTACGGTTTAATCTTGTTTTTCGCTAAATTTATTTTTGGTCACCCCCGAACCAAACAAATTAAAGGTTGAAGGAAGGTTATTTCGGGAAAGTTATCTATGAAACGAAAATCCGCCGTCAACAATCCATATATATGGTCTTTAAAACTTTCACATGTACACTCAAATTATGAAAATTTTACAGCTAAAATTAATAAATAATGGCACCCAGAAAATTAATAATTTAACTTTCATATTTTGTAATTTCAAATTAATAAACCAAGTAATATTATCTAATTTCGCAGCGTATATTGCAGAAATATTATGTGCTCTCGTGCATTGTTTTCCCCCACTAACTTCTTGTCATCGACATTTTTCAATTAATTATAAAAATGTACACGCACTATGAAATATCAGCAAAGATTTTTAAATCTTTGGTGCAACGGAGGTATGTGTGACGTGGTACCACCAGCGAATTAGAAAACGACATGTATAATTTAATACTTATTTTTTAGTTGTTTTTTAATTTTTAGCTCGCATGGTAATGAATGATTGGCTTGTTACATGGATGACATGGTACCTCTCTTACACCAAATATTTTCTCCAGCAAAGAGATAATACTGAGAAAATTAAAAAGAAAATAATGATAATTTTCTTAAAAATAAAATAAAACACAATATACATTCATTAAATCTCATCTCATCTTATAAAATAAAATAAAATAAAAAAACAAGAATTGTGGGTCCCATCATAAGACACGCACACACATGTACCGAACTTATCAGACATTGAAGACGAGGTTCCGCCCACGTTTCATCAAACTTGCTAAAAAAAAAAATTAAAAAAAGAAGAAATAAATTTCGTTCATTAAATTAAAAATCTAAGCTCCTGCTGCTTTGTGGATAAATTGGGACCCACTCATCAATGTGGGTCCCGATACAGCGTCGTTAACACACGTAGTCGTGGATTGGACCAGAGATGTTGTGTATTCTATACCTCCCTCCTCGCCTAAAAAGTTATTGACGTTGACACACAACGGTCATATTCCATCTGTGCTGAAACGTGGAATATAAAATATCATCCACGTCATCATTTACGTATTTTGTTGACAATCCAAAGGATTTCGATTGTGTTTAGCTAAGATTTGTGCCGATTTTTTATTTTTATTATTATTTTACATTGTTAGATAAAAAATTTAATGAAACTGAATGTTAATCATCCATAATTATTTATGAGAGGTTTCAAATAACGCTCGATTTAAATTTATTTAATTGCCTATTTTTACCGGCAACACATTTTGAGAATTTATTAAACGAAAAATATATGTAGTGTAATTTTTAACCGTGTAAGGTTCATATTTAATAACATAATTTTTTTTATCTTTTTAATTTCATTATTAATTATAACATTGTAATTTCTAAAACGATCAACACTAAACTCATGTTAATACTAAATATAAATTCACGAAAGAATTGCTCGTATCTCTAATTATAAACAACGACAATGCTTCACACTTGCAAATAAACATTTACAAAATTTGTAAAATAAATTATTGGCTTAAGCTCATAGCTTTCATGGTATAGGGAAGATTGAAGGGTCTTTATCCTCTCACTAAAAAAATAAATGGCGTACTAGTTATCAATAAAAAATTAACACGATGATATATTATTATTTTCAAAAATCATATAAACTTTTGTGTGTGTATATATATATATATACTAGTTTTTGCCCATGCATACGGCACAGTGTTACAGTATTTGGCCCGTGCCTACGGCACGGTGTTACAGTATTTGCTCGTGCCTACGGCACGGTGTTACAGAATTAAATGATTTTATTTTTTAATTAAATGATGTCCGTGCCTACGGCACGATGTTACAGTATTTGGCCGTGCCTACGGCACGGTGTTACAGTATTTGCCCGTGCCTACGGCACGGTGTTACAGAATTAAATGATTTTATTTTAACTTTCTATTTTTTAATTTGAAAATTTTTAACCCTTTCCATCAATCAATTCACTCTCTTTCCTCCAATTACCAATGAAATGATCTGAGCCGTCAATTAAGCCACGTAAATAGAGCTGTTTGATACACTTTCTTTCCTCCAACATCATTCTCCTTTATTATATAGATATATAAGTTAAATATTTTTAAGCTTTCATATCACGACATGTGACGACTCACTATTTAATTATATTAAATACAAAACATATTACAATAATAATACATTAAATTGTAAAATTAAAATATCTATAAAATTAGTTTTATTATTACAAATTAAAATTAGAAACATATAATAAAATAAAAACATAATCTTCTATTACAATATAAAATTAAAATATCTCTACAATTAATTTTATTATTAAATTATAAAATTAAAATAAGAATCATATCACAATATAAAAATATAATATATGATTAAAATAAGAAACTTATTAATTTAATTAATTAAATAATAATAAATAGGAAACCTAGTATAAAAAAAAAAACATAATCTCTTATTAAAACTAGTACATGGTCCGCATTTTGTGTGAGTTGAACATATATGTTAATGGTGATTTTTGTGACCAAGTGTTTTGAACAGCTCGGCAAGGGCAGCGAGATAATTTCTTATTTTGGGATGACAGATATTCTGAGGGTATTGACTGATCTTCGACCGGGCATGGTATCCAGACCTGGCCTCCCTATGTTGGTCGACCCGAGTACATAGTATGGTGTAGATATTAGAGGTCGACAACATCAAAATAAGCTCAGATATTATGGGTCAGGTCTGAAGCAGTTGGATTAGTTCGGCACAATGTTTGGTCGTCCTCATGACGCCCGACGTGTGACCGGGACCGCTTGGACATTTCCCCTGACATGTACCACCACCTGAATGATCTTTACAGGCTGTCTTCATAATTGATGAGTGTGGCAGCGCCCAAAACATAATGATTTAATGAAGTGTTAGATGACATGTTTGCTTTCGGCGAGGCAGTTGGGGGCCTGGGGCAGAGAGCCCATCAATCGGCAGGAAATCCACGTGTCTGACGTCATAAAGATATGAGAATAATGTCGTTTTTCCTTAGTATATAAAGGGAGAATAATCTCATTTGTAAGGGTTAGCAAACTCTCACTCAAGCACTATTTGTAAACCCACAAAGAAAACAGCTCGGTAACACTTGACCACCCTTGAAAAAGAGGTCGGCCGAGCTCGATTTAGTAATAAAACCAGTACTCTACTTTGTTCCCGTGGACGTAGGTTGGATTCATTCCGCCGAACCACGTAAACCCTCTGTCGACTTTGTGTTCGTTTCTTTCTCCTGCTAAGTTTGCTTTCGGTCCCCTATAACCAAACATATTTACGGTTTGAGGAGGATTGTTCCGGGAGCATTATCCCGGAATTTCCCCTGGAACTAAAATCACTCGTCAACAATATATTTTAGGTATTAATCTTGTAAATGCTCTGAATCTTCTCAGTTTTATAGTCTAAATGAGACAATTAAGTTACAATTAATATTTATTATTCATTCGTTTGTCTCTCAGTTATCAAATAATATTTATAATTCACTGTGTAATAGTTTATATTCATAAACTGTATATTCACACATTAAATAATAAAAAATTCATGAAATAACAAAATTTATAAAAATAATCCAAAATAAAATAACAAATAACAATAGACCCGAAATCCAAAAAATTGAGTAAGTTTTATAATAAAAAATTGACTAACAATAGATAATTTAATAGTGTTATTTTTAATAGGATAGTATAATATATTATTATAATAGAATTATTATAAAATTATAATATGTATTTTTATTGTAATATGTTTTTAATATGATAATATAATATGTTTTATTTTTGTAATAATTTTTTTTTATAAAGTTATAATATGTATTTCTATTATAATATATTTTTTATTTTATATATTTATTAATTTAATTTTAAAATTTTAATATAAAAACGCCACGTGACGCGATAGAGAAGTTTAAAATTTTATTATGATATGATATTATAATAAAATATATGTTTAACCCACACAAAATAAATTGACATGTTAAAATTTCGATATGGTCAGACATTTGAAACGCATTAATAAATCTTTTTTTCTGATAAATGTAATGGTGTTTATTTATTATTTAAAAACCGAAAACGTGATAATTACTGTGGTGTTGAGTCGGCATGCCGACGTGGTAACTTTTGGTACAAATCTATTGACATGTGCGCTGACGGCTGAAAAAGAAAAAGATAAAATCGTAAATACAGATGACATGTCGTTAAGCGAGGGGAACTAATTATAGCTGTTGATACAAATCATAGGCCAAAATTCAAATCCACGTCCCTGATTTTGGTCTTCGGTTGGACGATCCAGACACACCACGTTTCTTTTGTAATAACTCCACGTGGCGAGTTCTAGAACCACCATTAGATCTTCTCCCGTATCAAGTAGCTGTAACCATTATATAACATAACAATGTCACGGTCCCGTATATCGAAACACATATGAGTACAAATTTAATAAATATACGCGCGCGTACACAGATATATATATAGATGAGATATTTAAAATAAAATTTTGATTTAAATATAAATTTTATAATTAATTATTGATTAAATTTATTAATAACAAACTTGATAATTAAGATTATGTCTATTATTGAGATGGTTTGCTTTTCAATGTACTAAAATCATTAGTCATCAAATACAAGCACGGTAGATGATTCATAAAAATAATTTATCTAAAAAAACTGAATAGAAATATGGTTGGCAACGTATAAAATATCTGTTATATTTGGGATAAAATTTTACCGTCGGTATTTATATCCGTAATCATCCATTAATATAGATATTTATATTCGTCTGAAATATAAGCAAAATTATAAGAAAATAAAAATTTAGTAATGGATATTCGAAATAAGAAATATGATATAACGAGTTCATTTAATACAAATTCAATAATTCGATACAAAATTATTCAATACAGTTTTGGATATCAATTTCAATACAATTATCACGTATTAGACTACAATTAAATTGACCAAAATCATCAATTCAACAAAATTTTAAAGATTAATTTCAAAACAAACAAATTACGACATGTTGTTTTTAATTATTAGACAAATATCGGATATCCGATAATGATTTATGTAACCGTTTAATATTAATGATAGATACCAAATTTCACTATTAATTAAACTATAGATATCATATATATATATTAATAAAAATTAATATTTATCCAAAATATATGTCTAAATTACCATCCCATACAGACATACACAATTTTTTAAAACAGAAGAGAAAACTTTAGAAATAAATAATTAAGTAAAATAATTTAAAATAGAAAAAAGGAAAGAGTCTCACGGATATATATGATGAGCGTTGAGAGTTGGTATCTCCACACGTGCCATTTTGTAAAGTTACATCCAAGTATCTGACCGAGTAAATCCTGTTGGCATTGCAAATGAAATTATGACACATTTCCTTAATTTTCAACTTTAATTTCGATTCCTTTAAAAATTTACTATAAAATCCATCAACAACCTAATTTCCAATTATAATAATATTAATATGTCCCATAAAATCTGTTATTATATCCTTAATGCATTTAGTTAATAGCGGATAATATAATTAAGAGTGAATATAATCTCACCATTAAACTTTAAGGGTCTGCAATAATAAATAAAAACAAATACATTTTAAAAATTTATTAAATTATCATTTAAGTAGATTTAAATCAAAAACATATAAAATCAAAAACGTCTTAGATTATTAAATTTCTGAGAATAAACTCATAATTCCATTCTGACACAAAGAATCTTCTAAATAAAAAATAATTAATTAAAAGCATGCTAAAAGGATAATACCATATTTATTGTCCATATTAGTAAATTTATAATTAAAAAAAGGGGTAACCGGCTAGTCCGGTAACAGAGACAAAAAATGAAGACAGTTACACTGTTACAGTCGGCACATACGCAATCACCTACAATCAACCTCGTAATGACTCCAATGCACTCACTTCAAACCCCACAAATCTGAACCGTCCAATTCCATCACCAGTTCACGTAACTCGTATAAATAAATTTCTCCAAGTCGGTCTCTCCCCTTCGTCCTTATCCCATTTCAACAACAAGAAAGCTCTTATGGAAAGTGTATCAGTATCTTTGATTTTGCCTTACTGTAATAAGATTTGTATTTATTATTTGTCTCTCCTTTAAAAACCCTTTTAACAAGACATTGTAAATACATATATACACACCATTAGAAGTTTTAAAAAGGAAACTTTTTTTTTATCAAATGAGATCTTCATTAGATTTGTTGAATTTGATATCTTTTGATGATTTTGGGGCTCTGAATCGGATCCCACGAGTCATGAGAGTCCCTGGAGTCATATCAGAGTTTGAAAATAAGACCAGCGATGGCACTGCGACAAACATGGAGCCATGCGAGCGTAGGATCATTGTGGCTAATCAACTGCCTGTGAAAGGTTGTTATGACAAAGAAAGTAACAAATGGGGGTTTGAATATGATGAAGACAGCCTTGTGTTGCAGCTAAAAGATGGGTTCTCGCCGGAGACAGAGGTTATATACGTTGGCTCATTGAACGTTGAGATTGGTGTTGATGATCAAGAAGAGGTTTCAGCAATTTTGTTGGAGAAATTTAAGTGTGTGCCAACGTTTTTACCAGCTGATGTACACAAGAAGTTTTATCATGGGTTCTGTAAGCATTATCTTTGGCCTTTGTTTCATTACATGTTGCCTTTGACGGCTAGCCATGGGGCTCGTTTTGATAGAGAAGAGTGGCAGGCTTACTTGTCTGCTAATAAAATTTTTGCTGATAAAGTGATGGAGGTGATAAACCCAGATGAGGATTATGTTTGGATACATGATTATCATCTAATGGTATTGCCTTCTTTCCTGAGAAAACGTTTTCATAGAGTGAAAATTGGTTTTTTCTTGCATAGTCCATTTCCTTCATCTGAAATTTATAGGACTTTGCCTGTGAGAGATGAGATTCTCAAGTCTTTGTTGAATTCTGACTTGATTGGGTTTCATACTTTTGATTATGCAAGACATTTTTTGTCTTGTTGCAGCAGAATGTTAGGTCTTAATTATGAGTCCAAAAGGGGTTACATTGGTTTAGATTATTTTGGTAGGACTGTGAGTATAAGGATCTTGCCTGTTGGGATTCATATGGGCCAGTTTGAATCTATTATGTCTCTTGATGTCACGGGTCAGAAAGTTAAGGAGTTGAGGGAAAAATTTGAAGGGAAGATTGTGATTTTGGGGGTGGATGATATGGATTTGTTCAAGGGTATTAGTTTGAAGTTTTTAGCAATGGGGCAGCTGTTAGAACAGCATCCAGATTTGAGGGGGAAAGCGGTTTTAGTACAGATTACGAACCCCGCTAGGAGTAGTGGTAAGGATGTGCAAGATTTGCTGAATGACACCGACAGAATTGCAGAAGAGATCAATAGGAAGTTTGGGAAGCGGGGATACGAGCCGATTGTTATGATTAAAGGGCCGGTTAGTACTCAAGATAAGGTTCCATACTATGCCATTGCTGAGTGTTGTGTGGTGAATTGTGTGAGAGATGGTATGAATTTGGTGCCTTATAAGTATACTGTTAGCAGGCAGGGGAGCCCTGTTTTAGACCGGGCATTAGGTGTTGACGAGAAGAATCCTACCCCAAAGAAGAGTGTTATTATTGTTTCAGAATTCATCGGCTGTTCTCCATCTCTTAGTGGGGCCATTCGTGTCAATCCATGGAATGTTGATGCAGTTGCTGATGCTATGGATTCAGCAATAAGAATGAAGGATCATGAGAAAGTTTTGCGGCATGAGAAGCATTATAAGTACATTAGCTCTCATGATGTTGCTTATTGGGCTAGGAGTATTGATCAAGACCTTGAGAGAGCTTGCAGAGACCATTTGTTCAAGAGATGTTGGGGAGTTGGTTTAGGTTTGGGATTTAGGATTGTTGCTTTGGGGCCTGAATTTCGTAAGCTTGGAACACAGCATATTGCTTCTGCTTATAAAAGGACAAATAGCAGATTGATCCTTTTGGATTATGATGGGACTGTGATGCCTCAAACTTCAGAGGATAAAAGACCAAGCACTGAGGTTCTTTCAATCTTGAATAATTTTTGCAACGATCCCAGAAATGTTGTTTTCATCGTTAGTGGCAGAGGAAAGGATTCTCTAGGCAATTGGTTTTGTGACGTTGAGAAGTTGGGTCTTTCAGCTGAACATGGTTACTTTACTAGGTAATGCTTCAATACTTGTTATCAATTTACTGAATTTTCTTGTGCATCATTGTGTTTTTCCCTTGATGTTATGAGTGTTTTTATATGTTTGTAGGTGGAGTAAGAACTCGGCGTGGGAGATATGCTCGTTGATGAAGGACTTCGACTGGAAAGAGATTGCAGAACCTGTAATGAAGCTTTATACTGAGACAACTGATGGTTCTTTCATAGAGGATAAAGAAACTGCAATCGTATGGCACCACCAACACGCTGACCCTCATTTTGGCTCGTGCCAGGCTAAAGAGCTTCTTGATCACTTGGAAAATGTTCTTGCCAATGAGCCTGTTGTTGTCAAAAGAGGCCAACACATTGTCGAGGTCAAGCCACAGGTATGCCAACGTTGATACATTTACATAAGCATATAATGATATATTTTCGCTTGTATGATCTTTATGTGGCCAAATTATAGGGAGTAAGCAAAGGTAACGTTGTCAAAAACTTGATTTCAACAATGCGAAGTAGAGGGAAGTCGCCAGATTTCGTGTTGTGCATAGGTGATGATCGTTCGGATGAAGATATGTTCGAGAGCATCGAGCAGGCTGTTGCTGATCCATCGTTGCCAGGCATTGCAGAAGTGTTTGCTTGTACAGTCGGACAGAAACCGAGCATGGCTAAATATTATCTTGACGACACTGCAGAAGTCATAAACTTGCTTCAATGCCTTGCTACAGAATCTGTACATTCTAAGTCCTCAGGAATCACATGAATAATTTGCTTTAAAACAAAAATGAAACATAGTTTGGCTGGTTTTAGGGCAATTGTTATACAGGAACAGCTAGCCTTGTACAGAGATTACTCTTTTTAACTTTTACAGGTTCATCTGGAAAACCCAGTTAGAAAAATTCACAAATTTTTTCATTCATCTTCATCTTCTTCTTCTTCTTCTCTTAATGTGAATCAAAACTTTTTATTTCATCACAGGAAAATTTTAGTTTTTGCTTTCAACAATGTACATTCTATAACTACTCTCTTTTTCCTTGATGATCATGTTGAGTGGCATTTGCAGAACCAATTTGAAGCTAAAACCAAATGGTCCAAATCTAAAACACTAAATGAAGATAAATGTTCAAACTGTTGCAAATTCCATCAGTGGACTCATAATGCAGCATCAACTAGGGCCGCGTGGAGAATTATTATTAGTTAAGATAACTTTTTTTTTTTTGTGCTTTCAAAGTTCAACCTCCAAATTCAATTATGTGAAATAGGAGAAGTGAGAGTTGGAGATAAAAATAATAATTAGTTAATTTTTTATAAGAATTTTGTTGCACGTGTAAAATGATGAAAGCAGCCTTTAATAGAAAAGAAAAATAATAATTACAAATCATTGCTTCTATCTAATAAGCAATAAAATTTTATGTGGTACTTTTAAATACTCTGTCAAATGAGTCTCGTATGATTTGGTGGCAAAGAGCTTATAATTTAGTTTTCAGGTTTTGATTTCGAGTTCTATTATACATTTCTTATAAGAGTCTCAGACAGTCGAAAATTTTACATATTTCGCTTCAATTCGGGTAAGGTGATTGCGTGGCGTCGGAGTTTCAAAAAAAAAAAAAACAGAAATGTTAATGTTTACATCATATAATAGTATTAGATATATTAAATTTAAGCGTTTTGAATACTCGATTATTTTTATTTTTTTTTATTTACATTTTATAGTTTTTATTTTTTTTGTCATGTGGATATTAGTAGGTTGGACCAACAAAAACTATATACAAGAGATTTAGAGATGAAGACGAGATTTAGTATTAATAATGATATATATATATTTTTAAAAAGTATCTAATTAAATAATAAAATTTTGATAATTTTCCTAATTCACCTGATTAAGAAATACGATAGAACATAGTTGTTGCAAATTTGAGAATTGCCGTGGATTAGAATCCAACAACTTTTGTAATAAAAGTTTGATTTGTGTAGACTTTACTCTTTCTAACTTTCTATGTTAATTTAATCCAATATTTCGTTATAGTAGAAGCAAAACAATGTGAACTTTGTCAAAATATTTTGTTTCCCCATTATTTATTTATTTTTCTTATATTTCAATAATTAATGCACTGGAATGGATATATAGTTATATACTTGAATTGAATAAATAGAAGTTAAGAGATTTAGTTGTCAATTATATGTTAACAAGGATAAATATAGTGTCACTGAGAGGCGTGATTTGGTGATGTAGGGTTAGGATCTCATCTTGAAATCCTGAGTTCGAATCCAATAAATACGTATTTTTTAAGAGTCTGTAATAGTCGGAGAGATTTTGTTCATGCACAACTCATGATCATAGCAGTTGTAAATATATTCATACATAAGGCCACGAAGTCATTGAATAGAGATTTTGTGTAAAATTTACAAGTTCAATATACATAGAGAAGTTTTCAAAACATTATTGTACGATAATTGATTGTTTTAAAATAATTGTATGTGTAATATGATTTTATAACATGGTTGTCAAATCCAACACCAATAACGCCTTTTAAAAATATATAATTATATTGCATTAATTGCATAAAACATATTAAATTATTAATATCACATATTTAATCCATATGCAACACAACTTATTCTATTATTTGTAAATCATTAATGTCCATTTAGTCTTAGTTTGAACTATTTATTTCGCTATTTCTTTTATTTTTAAAAACTACTCAAAATATACTTATCCTAATTTATGTGGTTATAGAAACTAATAGAGAATGTACCCCTTTAATATAAACTATGATTATATATCTATGGATACATTACAAATTATCTAAATATAGACTAAATGTTTTATGTTGCGTTTGGTAGATAATATTGTCAAATAGTATAAGTTATTGAACAAATATTAGAATATAAATTAGTATTAAAAATAATATAATATTATGATATTATGATTTTGTGATCAGTATTAATTTACATTTTTAGCAGAACGTTGCATTAACACTCCACTAAACGCACATTTAGTCTATTTTCCATCAACAATAGATTTTTTCTACTATATTAAATAACAAGTTAAAATATATATAACTCTTGATTCATTCACGATTGAAGGAATTCAGAATCACTCTAATATATTAAACATTTACATCTTTTTTGTTTTTTTATTTCTTAATTTACTCGAATATCTGACTGTCGTATACTCAAACCCATCCATTAAAACAAAATTATGTGATTGAATAAATTTTGATTTGTTGCTTTATTAATCCTTTAGTGTTTCATTCTTAAAAAAAAAAAAAAAATCAACAATGAATAAGAAAAGATAAACACAAAAAATTATAATATAAACTATATACTGTTACTGGTGAGCTTCATTATAATAAACTAAACAAACATGTAGGTTTATTATATACTAGATTAAACAAAAAGGATATGTGACATCATGAATATCAATGAAGGTATATATATTTGCGGTAGAGACCATTTACTTAATGGATAGTGATAGATTTAAATATGGGTTATGGAATATTTTTATTTAACCAAAATAATAACAACACGTCATACAAAATAAAGGGAAATTATCATTTTTCCAAATGGTACTACTAAAACTTTGAATTTTATATTCTTAACATGTAATTTGAAAATTATTTAATATAAATTATTTATTTAATTTAAATAAAACTATCAGTTTTACTTCAGATGAAAAAAATGAACACATTTAAAATTTGTATGGAAAACAATACTTACACATGTGGAAAAGTAATAATTTCCCGAAAATAGGTTATGTTATTTTAGTAAGACATTTATATAAAAATTGCCAAATTCACCAAGGCCTATGTCAGTTCAAGCCCAGCCCATTCCGTTGTAATATTAAAGCCCAAATCTACTGGTGGCCTACTAAAAACCTAAAACAAGTCCAGTAAAAACTTTTCATTCAAGTAAAGACCCTATAAATTAGAACCGAATCGCCGGTTCACAGTTGAATTGGCGAAATCGACCGTTAGTTTGTAAAATTTGTATTCACTAACTCTAGTCTAGGAGTAAATCTTTGATGCAACAGTTGTATGGATGACGTGGTATCACCAACCAATTAAAAAATAACATGTTTAATTTTATTCTTATTTTTTAGTTGTTTTTTGACTTTTTAGCACGCATGTCAAATGATGATTGTCTTGTTGCATGGATGACGTGGTACCACTGTTGCACCAAAGATTTTCTCTCTAGGCAAGAGGTTGGAAATTAGGGTGAATCTATAATTTCTCTAGGATTTTATTAGGATTATGTGTGAATTTGAATTTTGATTAATTATAGAAACAACATATTACATAAAATTTTATGTTATCAAATGTTATCTTAGATTTGAGTCTTAAATTTATCATAAATATTATATTTCAGCTGATTTAGTTGTGTATTTATATTCTATGCGGTGCTTTATTATAAATAAATTTCATATTAAAAAAAAAAAACTGTAATTTAAATCATGGGCTGATACTGACTTTTGAGGGAAGAGATCCAACTATTTACATGACTTCAGTTTGACTTGTAATAAGTCTCTCTTTTTTGTTTCAGTTTCATTAAAAAATAAAAATAAAAACCCACTTTGATTCCTCCACTAACATAAATTAAACACAAAATCAATATTTAATTTGCCCATACACAAAATTTCAGATTTAGAAAGAGAAGAAAAATATGGAGAGCAACAATTGGGATAGGGGTTTAAAATATCATCAGATTTAAGCCTGTTTTTGTTTTTTCTCTATAACTTGTTTGTTGATGAAGTTGAAGAAGGAAAAGCCTGTCAGGTAATCTCGTTTGCTTTCCTTTGCTTCGCTTTTGTTTATGTAATTATGTGTGTGTATATATATTTTTTGTATATGGGTTTCTTTTTGTTTTTGCTAGGAAATTTTGGGATTTTGTTTTGCTTATATGCTGTGTGAGAAAACGTCATTGGGACTTGAAAGAGATTGAAGTTCGAGTCACTTGAGTAATTCGAATTAATAAGTTTTAGATTTGTTACTTTGTTTGATAGCTAGGAAAGCTAGAATTTTGCTCAACTAAGAAGATATTTTGCTTCAATTAGCTGGGCATGAAGCCTCTCGAAGCATAAAATTCTTGATTTGTTTTCGGGTCATACTCATGGCAAAAGTGACTAAAAGGAAATGGACCTTCTTGTCAACCAAATGGGTTTTCAAGATGGGAACATGGTGAAACAAAAAGTTTGTATGTTTAAAATGTTGTGCCGAAACAGTGGGAACTATATTGTATCTGTTGTTTGAAAACTTTTGTAGGTTTTATCCTGATGGGAAACAAATACACCTTGAGAAGTCATCTTCTGCATACACGATCCCATTACCTTCAGCGGTAAATAGAGAGGTAGGAGGCAGGAATCGGGTCCAGGAGACATGCAAAATTGGAAGATCGAAGGTGTTTCAAGAGGAAAACACGCCATGGTACAAGCAAATACTCGACCCGGGTAGTGATATCGTTTTGCGATGGAACCGGGTTTTCATTGTTGCATGTTTGGTGGCACTTTTTGTAGACCCATTATATTTTTATTTGCCTTCTGTGGGAGGAGATGAGAAGTCATCGTGTGTGAAGGCTGACATGAAGTTACGGATTGTTGTTACCCTGTGCCGGACTATAGCAGATCTCTTTTATTTGTTACACATGATCATAAAATTTAGGACAGCTTATGTTGCACCAAGCTCTCGGGTCTTTGGAAGGGGTGAACTTGTCATGGATTCAAAGAAGATAGCACGGAGGTATCTTAGATCCGATTTCTTCGTTGATCTCATCGCAACCCTGCCTCTGCCTCAGGTATTTTATTCTGTGACATCAATCTTTGATTTTATAGTTTCTACAAATTATAAGTAGTATTTCCTAACTAATTTTGTAGTGTTCTATTTTGTTCATTACACAAAGTGAAATGGATGGTACCTGTACTGGTCAGATGATTTACAATGAACATTATGTTGAAATCATAAACCATTTTTTTTACCTGATTTTGAGAATCCTTCAGTCACATTTCGTAATTGGGCTTCCATTCATCATTGGTGAAGGATCTCCTGTGTCCATCATGTTTACAGAAACATTGTATTCTGTGGTCATAATGATCGTAGGGTCGGGATATTCTGCCCTCCGAACCGGATGTGAAGGTCTCCCTCATCTGGCTATCCGCAGGGGAATTTCTTCTCACTGCTTTCCCTAATATCTTCCCTTTACGATATTATGAGGGTTTATAAGAGATCCTGGAGGCTTGCTTGGAAAGTCTGCTATGCCATACTTTTTGACTCAAATCTACTCTAGTAGGCACTAGACTCACTATAGTAGTCCATCCAGCTGCTCCTGATGAAATCATTACTCTTCATTCTCCTGTGCTCTAGGTAGGGACAATCAATCCGTATCAGTTTAGGCATTCAAGGACAGCATGAACAGAGAGCAGTAGCATTTAATATCTCAATTTTGCACCCTAGACCGCTACCATGTAGCTAGGTAGGGACAATCAATCTGTATGAGTTTAGGCAATTCAAGGACAAAATGAACAGAGAGCAGTAGCATTTAATATCTCAATTTCAGTTGGTTAATTGCCTTTCCCTCTATTCAGTGCAAGTTGAATTAGTCTTATATAACAAGGTTGGGCTCTTCTGTGAGATAGAATTTGTCCACTCTTTCATAAATGTTTTGGGTTAAACACTGGGGGATAGCATGCAGTTTTGCTCCTTTTCCACATGACCGGTTAATTTCATTGATGGTGTTACTTTTACTTGTTCTGATTTATGCTTTCTCCGGCTTAGAAATTCAGAGCTCAATTAACTGAACTTTAATGCAGATTGTAATCTGGTTTATCATACCGGCAACAAGAAGTCCCCGAACCGACCACAACAACAATGCCCTTGCTTTGATAGTTCTGCTTCAGTATGTTCCCAGATTATATTTGATTTTTCCGTTAAGTTCTGAAATCATTAAAGCAACTGGAGTGGTCACAAAAACTGCTTGGGCAGGGGCTGCATATAATCTGTTACTGTACATGTTGGCTAGCCATGTATGTAACTTTCTTGTCAATCGATATTATCCTGTTATTTTATGCACTTCGTTAGCTTACTATTTTAATACCACTTGTTTTAAGTTTCTACGTTATTTTCTTTCTTTCTTAGAGTTCACAAGATGGGTGGCAAATCTTGATCTCACTTTCTTTTATTCAGGTTGTGGGGGCAGCATGGTATTTGCTGTCAGTTGATAGGTATACATCATGCTGGAAAAAAGCTTGCAAGAAGGAATTTAACACTACTGGATGCACTTTTAATTTTTTGGATTGTGATGCTTTCAACCGTGATGTTCGCAAGACGTGGGCAACTAGAACAAACGTGTTCAACAACTGTGATCCAAAAAATAGTACTGCTTTCGATTATGGCATATTTCAAAATGCAGTTAATAAGAATGTCGTCACCTCAGCCTTTATTGAGAAGTATTTCTACTGTTTGTGGTGGGGTCTACAGCAGCTTAGGTAAGCTTTCATCCTTTGTATGCATCAAAATCATCAATTTATATCAATTTCACTTTCCATTGTCTCTCTTTGTGGTTAAATTTGGTGGCTTTTATTATTTTCATTACCTTCCTTTTTCTGCATCTATTGAATTTTATGGGGCAGTTCTCAGGCTGGAATTATGAAACTGATTTGTGTGAATGGACTGAAATCTGCACTGCCAAGTTCTAGCTTCATACATGTATATAATGCAGACCTTTTTGGAACTGGCAATGTTTTAAAAAAAGCTAGGCGGTACCTAGAAGGCTAGTCTAGGCAGCATTAGGCGGTTTTATTTTTTATTCAAAAAATTGGGGGAAAAACAAGTTTGGAGAAAAATGTACAAATCCGCCTAAAACTCACCTAGGCGGCCGTCGAGACCCACTTGAACCACCTAGACCCGCCTAATCTCCTAGACCCGCCTAGCAACCGTTTTCATGCATAATCAGAACGGCCAGGCACCACCTAGTGCCTTGAGGCCGCCTAGGCGTCCGCCTAGCCGTTTTTTAAAAGAGTAACTTGACAATGAATTTTTGGTTTTCAGATGATTCTAAAATTTAAAATGTTTGGCAACCTGCCTTGGACAATGGAGTTAAATAGTATTGTAATATTTATTTCTGATTTTTTGATGTAGTGGATTCCATGTTATTTTGTTTGCATTTGTTGATCAATAGCTTTTTTGCTTTATTTTATCTCAGTTCATATGGGCAGAATTTGTCAACCAGCACATTCATTGGGGAGACATCATTTGCCATACTCATTGCCATTTTGGGTCTTGTTCTCTTTTCTCATTTGATAGGGAATATGCAGGTACATTTAAAACATGGAATCCTCGACTTTTTCCTAATTTATTTTTTGTCACGACCCCCTCCGTAGAGCGAGCCTAACCCTAGAAAGGGGTCCGTGAACCTCTTTAGCTCTGACATTGTAATGTCATGTAATATAAAAAATATATTTGCAAGAAAAATATTACTTCTTAAATTAATAATTATCAATCTCCGGGAAACTCAGTAATTAACGTTTACAGCAAAAGTCTTAGAAAACATGAAAATAATATCCTAAATCTCCTATCTAAAAAGAAATATCTGGACCAACCCGAATGACGGCTTTGGTAAGCGAATCAAATCCTGGTATTGCTGCTGCTATTGATGAGCTGACGAACTACCTGTAGGGGTGGCAAAACGAATCAATAAATCGAATTTGTATCGAATACTAAACGAACCAAATCAAAATGTGATGAATTCGTATTCGATTCGTTTATTAAACAAATCCTAATATCATGATTCGTATTCGATTCGTTTATTAAACGAGTCGAATACAAATATTCGTTTAGTCATGATATTATTCAATAACATAATTTACCATAATTTAGTTACATTAATTTTTTATAAAGATATACATATGAAATATGTAATTAATATATTTATTAAAAATACCTCACCAAATATCGACAATAATATTTTTTATATGGTAATTAGTAATAATTTCTCGAATGTTAATTGAAAAATAACAATAACTAATAAAAGAAAATAATAATCCTAAGCGAATAAACGAATCAATGAGCTTAAATTCGTATTTAATTCGTTTAATAAACGAATCGAATCGAATTGTCATATTTATTAAACGAATCTATTTTTTCAAACCCGTATTCGCTTTAAAGCGAATCGAATCGAACGAATAAACGAATCATAACCCAAATTGTCACCCCTAACTACTTGGGATGTTTAGGAAAAGAAGGGTGAGCTTAAAGAGCTCGGTAAGTAAAGCACTCAACCCTGAACATGATCTCACCCAAAAGTAATAGTAGCTATATATGTATATATATAATAATAAAAATATTATTTTCGAAAATAATATTTTCTATATAAGTACTATCACAATCAAATCGTGCTTACAACAATACAAACATCAACTAAACAAGATTTGCTTACCTGATTCGGTACAATAGTGGATTGAAATCATTGAGAGAGTTTCAACATCCCTTCCAATGTTTCCCACCATATAATCTCGCATAAATGTGTAAGAGGGGGACTGAACCACACGCCTCTGCTAACCTCACATTTCCGACCACTGTTATACTAAACGCGGTAGCATAACAATAATAACACACATCATCCGATACAACACACATCATCGTATTAAATCCATCAATCTCATCTCAAAAATCACGGAATACTCAAATACTTCGACTCATAATACAAACATACAATTATACCCAAAATTGTATTCACAAATTTATAATTCTCATGCTATCAATAACTCAATATAAATTTCAAACCTATATGTATAAATATATTTATACTATATTATATAAATTTCTACGTCAACATCAACTAACAAACAATTATGTTAAGGTAGTCATCGTACATTGTACTTATCTCAATCAACGCAGAAATCCTCTATGTATTTATATCCTCACCAAGATCTCGTTGTGCACTAACATTGCCCTTGACATCCAAGCTTCGCAACCTCCGCAGGATCTTATCAGTCATTCTCAGTTTAACAGCCCATGGCAATTCAAAACCCAATTCATCTCTGGAAAACTCCTGCTTCAATCTATTTACCAATTTAACAAGATCCATTGGTTCATTATCTATTTGAATCCGTATGGACTCTTTCATTTTCCTAATCTGATCTGGTGTGTACTTTACAATTTCTGAATCATTGGCATAAATAGAAGAACGAAGAACATTGAGAGCAATAACAAAGTTAAAAGAGCAAATAATGAGAATAATTTTTTTATACGAACAGCTCCATTTGCCTTTCCATAGACCTTGATATCCCCACTCTCCTCTCGCCATCTCCTTTTGCCTCATCACACCGCCATATCCCTTCCTCTATTTTAATAATTAATTATTCACTAAATTTGTTTCTTTGTGTAGATCTAGAGAGACAGATCGCAGCAATCAATTTCTGTGTTGTGATTTGCGATTACTTGCTAAATGTTTTTTTTTTTTTTTGATTGTGTGATTTTAACAGATAAAGTTTTGATTTTTAAAGTTAAAAAAAAAATTGTGTTTTAGTTATATTAGGAGTGTGAGGGATAAGGAAAAATACAAATTAATTTAAATAATAAAAACAAAGACTTGATATTACACTTTCTACAATAATAGTCTTTTCCACTTGTCCGTAAATTGGCAATTGACACAAATTCCCGTTCCATCTATTTTCCTTTACCCAACATTATTTCTCTGTAATCGGTTAATATTCTTGATTTGAAAGTTGTAGAGATTGATTGCCCCGCTTCTGTATAACATGCTTGTCATCATTCTTCTCCTATGCTATTTAGTTGTTTAAAATTGTTTTCGTGATATAGACATACCTGCAATCTATAACTGTGAGACGTGAGGAATGGAGACTTAAACGAAGAGACACTGAGGAGTGGATGAGGCATCGCCAACTCCCTGAAGATCTGAAACATCGTGTTCGACGTTTCGTTCAGTACAAGTGGGTTGCAACTCGAGGAGTCGATGAGGAAGCCATTCTTCGTGGCTTACCAGCTGATCTACGCCGTGATATTCAACGTCACCTATGCTTGGACCTTGTTCGACGTGTATGTTCTCTATGAAGTTTTTTCTTGTTGGAGCTTAAAAAACTGCCCTCTTTTATTTGCCAATTGTAGTACTCCATCCTAACTACCTCTTGTTTTTTCTGTTTTGCAGGTCCCATTCTTCTCACAGATGGATGATCAGCTACTTGATGCAATATGTGATCGTCTTGTATCCTCCTTAAGCACTGAAGGCACCTATATTGTTCGTGAGGGCGACCCCGTGACGGAGATGTTGTTTATTATCAGAGGTAGATTGGAGAGCTCTACAACTAACGGAGGTCGGACTGGTTTCTTCAACTCAATTACATTGAGACCAGGAGACTTTTGTGGGGAGGAGCTCCTTGCTTGGGCTTTGCTTCCAAAATCCACCCTTAACTTGCCTTCTTCAACTCGAACGGTTAAAGCTCTGGTAGAAGTTGAAGCTTTTGCTCTGCGTGCGGAAGATCTCAAGTTTGTGGCTAACCAATTTAGACGCCTCCACAGCAAGAAGCTGCAGCATACATTCCGGTTTTACTCCCACCATTGGAGAACATGGGCAGCCTGCTTCATACAGGCTGCTTGGCGCCGATATAAAAAGAGGACGAGGGGAAGTAGTGCTTACTCGAGAGCAGAATCCTATGCTTCGGATGAGAGAGAGGCCAGTGAGATGGGGCAAGAAGAAGAACAACATTATCCTGTTAGTTCAAATCCTTCTCAGGCAAAACTGAACCTTGGGGTTACGATTTTAGCTTCAAGATTCGCTGCTAATACAAGGAGAGGCGCACAGAAGCTCAAAGATGTTGATATGCTAAAATTAAGAAAACCTGAAGAGCCCGACTTCTCCACTGAGCCTGATGATGACTAGTTACTTGCATTGGGGGTAGATTACACCATAGCTACAGATCTCGCTCTCAATTTTCAATGGAGATAGGTTCTCGAATGTTATATTTTACTCCATTTGTGCCCTAACAATCTGAATCTTTGTTTGGTCCGGAAACAAGAACAGCTTGTAATGGTTGGTTAGGACTTTAGAGGAAGGGGGGGTTGAGTAACATAGTGGTTTTACTATTTGTGTATCCTGTGTTACATGTATATTAGTTAGCTTGTAATATTTTACATTTAAAACGTGGTCTCAATTATTGGCCTTAAAATGTGCAATAGCTTGTATCTTCCGACTTTATATTTTAAGATCAATTTGGTTACTCTTAATACATTTGAAAATGTGTTGGTATTAAACAAGAATTGTAGTGCAAAATTATGTACAATTTACAGCCTAAATGTAATATCAAAATGGCTAATTCAAAGGTTGTAAATCCAAGTTCAGGGCAGACACAGTATCACCACGCCATCTAATGCACCTATATTTTCAACATAAAACAAGTAAATGAGTCTCAGATTATTTTGAAATGAAACTAGCTACGATATTGTTGCAATCCCTTATATTTGATCCTCTTTGCAACAAAAAAATAAAATACGGGTAAGATGGCATATATATTGAATTATCTTCGGAACTCACGGTCCGGAAAATCGCCCTAAAACATCTTTTTTTTCACCTGTCAAAGTTGGATTTGGACCATGCCCAAAAAATTGGAAAGGGCCCAAATGTCTCTCTCTCTCTTCCTCTCTCAAATATGTGTGTGTGTTGTTTTTTTCACTTGTAAGTTGATAAGTTTACATAAAGATTATTAATATGTGTGGTTGGGGAGAGATTGATGATTGAAATCTATTGCATTGTCATCTTCTTGAATTCTATCACTTGTCTTCTTTCCTAAAAGCTTTGCCCAACCATTTTATTTTATACATTGATCTTTTTGAAATCTCTATCTGGTTCAGGTTTTTTGAGATCTCTGCTCTGGTTTTTGCCTTTTTTATTATTATTATTACTACACATCACATAACATTATCCTCACACCTTTTCAAGACTAACAAAAAATAATTTTAGGTTACAAGAGCACTACCCCCACTTTAATTTATGAAGCATTGTTTGAGTATAAACAAGAAAATCAAAAAAAAAAAAAAATCATTTAAATACCTCCTATAAATCAATCCAATTTGATAAGTTATCACACAAGTCGAATTCCCAATTAAATTTTTCATACTTACTATGGGTCAAATTTTGAGATGAATCGTTTTATTTTCACATTTATACTTTGGTTAGCATTTTTAATGTTTAAAGTTAGTGAAAATTATTCGATACGGGCTTAAGTATAGCAGATAAAATCTCTGACTGCTTTAGGTTCTTATAAAAAATACACTCATAAACTCGAACTCAAAATCAAAATCTGACAATCAAAGCCCTATCTCAATGTAAGAATGATACATTTTGCCCTTACCCCACCTAATTATTGTAATAAGAGAAAAAGTTAAATTGAATTTAATAATTCAAATGTGGTGAGATGGAACAAGCAAACATGGTGGTCTAAAAGCCTACATACCTGCAAAAAGATGAGCAGGGAAAAAAAAAGAGCATGTGATGATTTGGCATCTACTTGTTCCACTTCATGCCACTCTAACCAATTCTTCATTTTCCATTATTTTATTATAATTTAATAAATAAATAAAAAACTATCTATCATATAGCAATATATTAAAATCCCCCAATTGATCCCCCATTACACAATTTAAGGAAAAAAAATATTCAGGATGATCTAACATAACAGGAATGCTAATCTAACAATCCTTTGCTTTTTTGAAGTTAGGAGAAAAAGTTGATCCTTCGAAGACAATATTTTTCATTTTGTTGGTTTAGATTAACAAGTGAGACCCACAATTTTATTTTTTATTTTTGATTTTGGAGAGAGATTTATTATGAATGGATACATAAATGGGTGGGTGGGGGATTATTATGGGATATGTTTCTTATCATTTCATTCAATTAAAAAAAAAAACAGTAAATCAAAATAAGTTAAAAGCTTTGCTTAACTAACACTAAGTATGTTTCCATTCTTTTTTTTTTCTCTGCATTTTCTTTGTTTTATGTTGAGTTTTGAGCAACTTTTCCTAACAATTGTAGTTGTGTTCACATTTTTTTTTATGAAGTTTCTTTATATGTCTTCACGTAGTGCCCTTTCCTTATAATTTCCTTCAACAAACACACAATTAAAAGATTTTTTTTTTTTTGAAAAATGTTGAAAATCTCGTCATCAAATCACCTAACTCGAGCTCAAGCGAAGCATGTAAAACTCCCGACTGTCTCAGACTATTTCAAGAAACGCATCCCCTGAATTCAAACCTAAGACATGAAAATCAGATCATAAACTCTATATGATCAAGCCACAACCATTGGGGGACCGATTAAAAGAATACACCCAAAAAACAACAACAAAATCAATTGATTAATTTTAGATAAAAGCTAAAAAAATACATTGAAAATGACAAAATGGTGAATGAATGAGCAATTGATAAGTACAATTACTCTCTGTATCACTTGTAATGCAAGGAAATGAAAGAGATAAAGCTAAACTTTTTTGTTGTGTGTCTCTGCTTTTGAAAAAAGGCAAAATTTATGGAAAAGCATGAACAATTTTTACAAGAAAACGTTTAAAAAAAGACAGCGGCATGCCTTTTAACGATTTTAACAAAAAAGTAGTTGAAGGGTCCGTTTCATATTGACCCCCACGCCACCCTCTCTCTACTTCTTGCTTTACAAAACAACAATAAAAATATGTCGGATTTCGAAAAGATTTATTTATTTTTTTAATTTTGGATACTTCGTCTTTTTTTTTTTTAAATAAAATATTCAATGAATATTTGTGATGATTCTTCATACTAATTCATGACATGAGATTCGAGATAATTTTTCATCATTGATCTGTAATCGAACTATCTGATCGAAATTAACAAATCTTGACTCATCCCAACTTATTGCATCATAAATCGTATGAAAGTTATGATTGTCATTATCCGGTATAGTTATATAATTTACTTTGGAAAATAGCTATTATGATATGCTATTTCGCGTGTTAATTTTGAGTGGAATCAACTTAGAAAAAATAAGAGGTCATTAGTGATTCATATTCTCTTTTTATGAGTACTTCAAATTCATATATTTATATGTTTAAAATGGTACTCGAGTTAATGATAAATTATCTCTCAAAATACATCAATGGATATGAATGACAACAGGCCAGGCCGATCGAGCTCGAGCCATTATAAATATATGTATTTAGACTTAAAATTTAATTTATATAATTAAAAAAATATATTTTATTAATAAAAATCATACTCATGTTTTTTACCTAAGCCCCGACCAAGTTTGGGCCCTAAAAAATTGTCATTGGGTCGGTCTCTGGTTTTTTTGCCACCCCAATCTATAGAGATTGAAAATTAAAGGGAAAATTTCATATCCCATATAGGAAATGAAATAAAGATTAAAAAGATTTATATATAATTACTTAAGTGTGGTTCGGCAAGATGTGTTAGGATAAAGACTCTCTCTACGTACGCCTACATAGGGGTGCAATTCATATCCCTGAATTGATTTGACTCATGTACATCTACGCTTCCTGTATACACGAATGATAGTCCAATTCGAAACAGCCTACCTTAGCCAGTTTTTCCGAATTCAAAGGATGGGATTAAGCTAGCCGTTGCGGAGAGTCTAAATGAATTGACTATTTGGATGTAATTTGGAGAGTCTCAATTTTTTAGCCATATAACACACATGCACAAGGGATTTTCTTTCTGATCAAGAAGGTTTCAATGTGAGTTTGTCATAATAATTTGTGTATGCTCCGAGTTTATTCATCCTGAGAAACAATCGTGATACAAATTCTAAACATTGATGGTATGACGTGAATATATTTTAAGGATATTGTGTTGCACAATGCACATGCATCGTTAGTTTTCTTTTTCGTCTGTATTTCGATTTATATTTATAAATTGATCATTCGTATGTAGTAATATATATATCACATATGTTGATTTCAATTCCGTTGTTGTTTTATTGTTGCTGTATCACTCGATTGATATAGTTTGTTTTTGCTAACAATTTAGACATTTGATAAACTATCGATTCAAATATAGCAATAAGAAGGTAACTTACTGACACATATGAGATGATTCCAAAATTTTTAATTTAGCAGGAGCATTTTCAAAAAATAAAAAAAAAAAAAATTTATGTTATTATATGATAAATTTCTTTTTTTTTTTCTAAACATCAGTCGGGACATATGTCTCTCTCTGTTTAATGCGACTCTATTCATGAGTATTTTAATTTATAATATAATTATAATTTAAACTAACTTTTTTATTTTAATTCTTCAAAACATAATTAAAGCAAATATCTATTTTTTTTTATCAGTTTGAAAATGTTACTTTAACTAGTATTTTTAAACATAATATAAAAAGATTTCAATTGTTTTAAACATTAGTTATAGACAAACTAATAGATTTAGAATTTTTTGATTCCTTATTAAAGAAGTATTTTTAGTAAAGAAGAGTTAGAACCGTTAAATCAATATGAAATAGATAGATTTTTTTTTAAAAAAAGTGTTAGTTATAGAAAAAGATTTAGAATGTGCTACATGTGAAAATTGTAATAGATTGCAAAGCTTAATTGATTCTCATTGAATAAACAACCATATAAATATAAAACCAAGAGTGATTGAAGATCCTACAAATTAGGAAGGTAATAACTGAATCATATATCTACTAATGACAGCTAAATATATTTGAATAATACAAACTAATGAGAAAGACTAAGACAAATAACTGATTATCTCTCTTATGCCCCCTCATGATGGAGCTCGGGAGAGAAGTTCGATCTTATGTTTAAGTTTAAGAAAACGTTGGCGTGGAAGTGGCTTTGTAAGAGCATCTGCTAGCTGATCTTCAGAAGAGACATGAGCTACACGAAGAGCTCCATTTTAAACTTGATCCATGATAAAATGAAAATCTATGACGACATGATTCACGCCGGAATGAAAAATTAGATTTGAACAGAGTTGAGTTGCCCTGATATTATCACAGTAAATGACAGGCCAGTAGGGAAGCGAAATACCAAGATCAGTCAACAGATAACAAATGAAATTAAGTTCAGCTGCTGTATTTGCAACGGAGTGATACTTTGCCTCAGTGGAGGATCTAGCAAATGTCTGTTGCTTTTTAGAGCTCCAGAAGACAAGATTTTTACCAAGATAAACAACATAAGCACTGATGGAGCAAAAAGTGTCTTTGTCGCCTGCGCAATTAGCGTCAGAAAAGGCTTATAAATTGAGAGAAGTGTCTGAGAATGCATGTAAACTGAGATTAGAGTCTTTGTAAAATTGCAAACCATCATCAACAGTACCAACAAGATAACGTAGTAGTCGTTGGACAAAGAACCAATGTTCAGTTGTGAGGCAGTACATATATTGAGACAATTTGTTGACAGCAAATGCAATGTCAGGTCTTGTTATTAGCAAGAATGGAAATGAAGCGATTAATTATGGTATCATTGTCTCATGTGAGAATTAAATCATCAACATAAATAAGAAGATACATGGTGTGGCCATCAGCATGAAAGACAAATAGTGATGTATCGGCATATGAATTTTGAAAATCAAACTGGAGAAGGAAGGTTCTGAGTTCATGATACCACGCCCGAGGGGCGTGTTTCAGACCATAAATTGCTTTGTTGAGTTTGTAGACATAAAATGGTTTGTCTTTATCAACAAATCCCGGTGGTTGTGACATGTATACATTCTCTGATAGATGTCCTTGAAGAAATGTATTATTTACATCAAGTTGTCTTAAGGACCAGCCACGGTTGACTACTATACTTAGAACGATTCGGACAGTAGTCGATTTTATAACGGGACTGAACATGTATTGGTAGTCTATTCTAGGACGTTGGTGAAATCCCTTGGCAACCAATCAAGCCTTGAACTTGTCAACAGAGCCATCAGATTTTCGTTTACTTCTAAACATTCACTTACAGCCAACCAGATTTTGACTGCTATCTTGTGGAACTAGAGCCCAAGTACCATTTCTCACTAATGCATCATATTTTTCAAACATGGCCCGACGCCATTTATGGTCTTTGAGAGCTTGGGTTAAGGTTGTTGGTTCATGATCATCACCTTTGGTTAATTGAGTGTGAAGATTCATTTTGGTGATAGGTTTGCGAATATTATTTTTGGCTCTAGTAGTCATGGTGTGGGTGGGTTGTGGATGAGGCTCGAGTGGGCTTATAAGTGGTGCTTGTTGTGGAGAGTTGCTGGTATTTGAAGGTTCACGTGTTTGTGGTGGAGAAAATGTGGCGGCCTGGTCTAATGGAAGTGAGAGGTCATGTGATGCTGGTTGAGTAAATGTAGCAGGCAGATATGGTGGTAGTGAAGCTTCACGTGGGGATTGATGTTGGGCATCAACTGCAGATGACGAAATGAGTGGTGGTATCACAGGCAAGATGGGAACTTGATATGTGGTTTATACCCACTTATTATGGTATTCTCAGCTTATTACTTTGTTATAAATCGAGATATTTAAATGTCTTTTATAGTTTATTTCATATTTTATTTGTAGGAGCATTATACATGGATCCAGGAACAATTGCACGTGTTTTTGGGAACTTCCGGGAACACAGGACGAGTACAGGAGCTATGCGATATGGCACCACAAACCCCACACAATTTCCAGAGAGATGGCGCCATGGCGCCCATCAATCACAAATGAGTGGCGTCATGGCGCCACCCAATTACAAGAACAAAGGCGCCATGGCGCCACCCAATTATAAGTAAAAGGGCGCCATGGCGCCACAAGGATAATTTTAAAGAGCAAAGGCGCCATGGCGCCCACAAGCCATACAAAATCCCGAGATTTGGGCGCCATGACGCCAGTTAGATCAACTGCGGGAGGAAACCTACACGTTCCAGGATTCAATTATTAGGGTTTTTAATAATCCTAATGACACCCAAGAGACCTCCCAGCATCAACTATAAATATAACATTACATCATCCAACACTCAAGGGGAGGATAATACAGAGCACAAAACACAGAAATAAATATTTTAGAGATCCAAGGAGAGGATTGAAGAGCGACAAGAGGAGACAAAGACTGTGACATTCGAGGAGGAAGAGATTCAATCCAGGTTTTATCTTCTTGTTTCTTTCTTAGAACTCTAATGATTTCCATAGATTACAATCGTTCTCCAAAATTAAGGAGTAAATTCATGACAAAAGATAAAACAATAAATAATCAAGCCACGAATCTAATGGAAATCATTAGAGTTTTATGAAAGAAATAGGAAAATAAAACCCGAATTGAATCTCTTCCACTCCGGATATTACAGCATTTGTCTCCTCTTGTCGCTCTTCAATCCTCTCATTGGATCTCTAAAAATATTTATTTCTGTGTTTTGTGCTCTGTATTAGCCTCCCCTTGAGTGTTGGATGTAATGTTATATTTATAGTTGATGCTGGGAGTCTTTGGGTGTCATTAGGATTATTATAACCCTAATAATTGAATCCTGGAACGTGTAGGTTTCCTCCCGCAGTTGATCTAACTGGCGCCATGGCGCCCAAATCTCGGGATTTTGTATGGCTTGTGGGCGCCATGGCGCCTTTGCTCTTTAAATATCCTTGTGGCGCCATGGCGCCCTTTTACTTATAATTGGGTGGCGCCATGGCGCCTTTGTTCTTGTAATTGGGTGGCGCCATGGCGCCCATCTCTCTGGAAATTGTGTGGGGTTTGTGGTGCCATATCGCATAAGCTCCTGTACTCGTCCTGTGTTCCCGGAAGTTCCCAAAACACGTGCAATTGTTCCCGGATCCATGTATTAATGTTCCTACAAATAAAACATGAAATAAATTATAAAAGACATTTAAATATCTCGAATTATACAAAGTAATAAGCTGAGAATACCATAATAAGTGGGTATAAACCACATTTATTAGAACTCGAAGAATGATTGAAGAGAAGAGAGATTGGGGAGAAGAATGGAATATGCTACCTCTGATTTTTCCCTGATACCATAATATATTGCAAAGCTTAATTGATTCTCATTGAATAAACAACCATATAAATACAAAACCAAGAGTGATTGAAGATCCTACAAACTAGGAAGGTTACAACTGAATCCTATATCTACTAATGACAGCTAAATACATTTGAATATATTTGAATAATACAAATTGATGAGAAAGACTAAGTCAAGTAACTGATTATCTCTATTAAAGTGATCCAATAATATAAGAGAAAGAGAATAAAAAATAAAAATAAAAAATAAGTAGAAATTATATGAAATAATTCAATCCCAAAAAAACAAAATTAATAATGAGTTCACAAGTTACATTTTCGAGTTCTTAATATCTGATTAAAGTAATTGACAACTGTTTAATATTTTAAGATTCATAACAAATCTTTCTTACGATAATGAAGATCCTGCAAGTCTTAAATGATTTCTCTATTTTAAAATAGGAAACTTATCACTTAGGCTAATGGTCGAGAGGTAACAATTATTATATATATATCATGTGTGTGTGGGATGGCAGTGGTAGGGTATGGTGCAGGTTTGTCATTACCAAATCCGCACCCGCATATGTAAATAAATTACCAAACCCCACCATACCCGTTGCGGGTTTTAATTTTCATTATCAAACCCGTACCGCATATAAAAAATAATTACCAAACCCGCATTGGTACCCAACTGATTTTTGCGGGTTTTTAAAATATTGAATTACTTTGTGTTCTTAATAATATAATTTTTTTAATTAAATAATTTATTTTTAATTGCTAGCTGTAGTAATTTTCACATTTGTTTTTCATTTGTCATATACAACATGTAATGTATGTATATACAGTACATAAATAACATAATGTATGAAAGACTCGGTACCATATGTTTATTTTTTCATATAAACATAATTAAAACAAGTTATTCCCTTCATAATTATAATGATCTAAGTTTGCCAACTCAATCGACAATAAGCTAAGAAGTAATCACCAACCTTTGGTCATATTTTTTATGCTAAGTGTAATGAAAATGATGCTTACAAGGCTCAAGTGGTGTAAGTGTAATGAAGAAGCATGAAAGCTACTGAAGTTGCAGCAAACACTAGCTTATTTTGCTCCTCTACTGTTTCTGATAATGTGAACTTAATCCAAATTTTTGTATTATAATTTTATTAACAAGTGTGATTAAAAATAATAATAATAATAATCATGTAAAAAATCTTCAGTTGGGCAGGTTGCGGGCTGCGGCTGAGTGGGAGTGTGGAAATGTGGATTAGTGTTTTAGGATTAGGTTTTGTTAGTTGTTTTTATATGAAGGTTTTTTTATATTGTTCTAAAAATATTAATTAATAAAAAATAATATTACAGGTATACGGATACCCGCAATTTTTTTTCTTAAATACCAAACCCGCACCGCACCAGCAGCGGGTTTTGCTTTAAATTACCAAACCCGCACCGCACCCACTAATATATTTATCAAATCCTACCCATTGCGGGCGGGTTTTTACGGATTTACGGGTAAAATTGCCATCTCTATGTGTCTGTGAGTGTGCGATAATTATATTCATTGTTATTATCCGTAGAGCAGTGGACTACTTAGCTATGTACTTGGTAAACTTTCGAGATAAGTTATAATTATATAAAATTAGATAATGATATATATATATATATATATATATATATTATATACATTTGATTAGAAATGACAATTTTGCCCATCAACTCACAAAAACACACTCGATATGAGTAGGATTTGGAAAATATTTAAGCGGGTTTGGTACAAATTTGATAAATTAAATCAGAACCTGTTATGGATTTGGTACGGGTTTGATAAATCACCCAAACATGCGGATACCCGCAACTGGTATCCGCTTACCTGGAAAATTAAAATGTGTATTCTATAATTTTATGATAAAATAAAAATCCTAAAATCTAATAAAATCTAAAACGTAAATATTTTCTTTCTTTTCAGATCCAACCGCATCTATCATCTTTTGTAAATGTTTTAGGTAGCAAACAGGGAATTTCAAATGTTGAACTTTGAACAAATAATATGGACAAAGTTAGAATAGAATCTTGTAGCAGTAACAAATCTATATAATAAAGGAGAATGGTGTTGCAGGAAAGAGAGTGTATCCAACGGCTCTCTTTATGTGGCTTAATTGACGGTCCAGATCATTTCATTGGTAATTGGAGGAAAGAGAGTGAATTGATTGATGTAAATGGTCAAAAAATTTCAAATTAAAAAATAGAAAGTTAAAATATAATCATTTAATTAAAAAATAAAATCATTTAATTTTGTAACACCGTGCCGTAGGCACGGGCAAATACTGTAACACCGTGTCGTAGGCACGGGCATCATTTAATTAAAAATAAAATAATTTAATTCTGTAACACCGTGCCGTAGGCACGAGCAAATATTGTAACACCGTGCCGTAGGCACGGGCCAAATACTGTAACACTGTGCCGTAGGCACGGACAAAAACTAGTATATATATATATAGTTATATATATATATAGTTATAGTTATAAAGTCAAGTCAATATATGCATAATAATGCATGCATGCCTGACAAAATCATATTAAAAGCAAGCACACTTGCAGTCAATAACTGCACGCTTAACCAAATTATTAGGGCTTTTTATTTTTATTTTTATTTTTTTCGAAAGGATTTATGGCTGGATTTGGACCACATTAAAAGAGATATTTCATTTATTGGTTATATAAAAATTAAAATAATAGAGAAATATATTTAAAAACTTTGATGAATATAATCTTAGTGGATTAAATTAATGGCTTTCTGGGGATTATGAAGAAAGAAGCAGAGTAGTCGGATTTTTGTTTTTTATTCCAAAAATGTGGAAATGACACAAGCAAGGAGACATTGATTAGCATAAAGTTGTAAAGCTTGCAGAAAATGCCACTCTGCATTTTTTTTTACTTCCTTACTTTTTCTGCACCAAGACAAAATAAGTGGAGCTTTCTTTGTACTCGACTATATTCTTTGAGTTGGACCAAATTTTTTTTTTATATAATTAAATATTATTTTTAATTGAAAAAACATGGGTCATCTTATTTTTCTTATCAATTTTTTAAATTGTTTGTTTTCGTTTCAAGGATAAATACTTGGGTTGGGCTTAACAGATGAACATATTGAGGTGGGGTATATCGGATTGACTATTGAGATAGTATGTTTGGTTAATCACTCTCTATTGGATTGATATAGTATGTTCGGTCAATCATTTTCTATCGGATTGACAGATAAATGAATTTTATAAATTTTTTATTTTAAATTTGATGGGTCTCATAACAATCACTCTCTAATATTTAACAGAAAAATGAACTTTATAAATTTTTTATTTTATATTCGATGGCTCCGTAATATTAAAGTGGTGGCACTCATTGCTTGTCTTAGCATGTGAATCTTTTCTATCAAATGACAGAGGTCATAAAGTGATTGACCGACATACCACTTCAACAGGCTAAAATTAATATGTCCAAGTCTAGCAACACAAGAAATAGCATATTGTGATTAAAATATTTATTTAATGCTCTATTATTTTCATTGCATAATGATCATATGTAATTCTTGTTTTTGTAAAGAAAAATTATAATAATGGTATTGCATCACATAGAGTTTTGTCTAGATTTGATTTTTCCACCCACATTTAATATAGCTAGTATTTTAACTAGTATTATTTAATATGTAATAATTAGAGTTCATAATCCATGTAATTAATCCTTATCAAGTTCGTGAATTGGAATTGACACTAAACTAATTGTCAAAATTTTGGTACCACTAAGTAACAAAGAAGTAAGAGGAAGATATGGGAAGCAAATTTGTAGAAGGAAGTGTGTCGTTTGGTAAAATATTTGTTATATTAAATGAAAACACATGCAAGGTTCTATTCAATTCAAATTGTCGTGAATTGCATCAATTTTTTCATCTAACTTCACTTTCGTTGTCCACAATTCAAGAGGAACATCTCTTTTCTTTCTTTGTTTCTTTCCCTTTTTGTTTTTTTTTTTGAAAAAAAAAAAAAAGCAAATTGAATCCGAAATTAAATTAAATTATATTAAATTTTTTTTACACATATTTTGATAATTATCCATCACTCAATTCAACACCGAATTTATATCCCTCTAAATTTGGTATAAAGAAATGAGAAGTATAAACTCTTGAGAACACCATTTAAGTAAAGTCTATCATGACGTGTCCTAAAAGTCCTACAATTAAACGGCAGCGGATGTGTTAAAGTCCAACACGGCAAGAATCAGGTTGCTACACGTGTCTCTTTCTCAGTTTAAGCCACTCATCATAATTATGGCTGTTTTATGTCATCTCCTAAAAACTGAATTTTGGACCGACCTCGATTGATTTTTTTTTAAATGTCAGAAATTTCACAATCAAATCATCTTATTCGGATTTAAACGGAGTAGATAAAATTTTCAATTATCATAAGTTCTTATAAAAAATATATCTATTGGATTCGAACCCTAAAACCTGAAGATCAAATCATAAATTCTACATCATCAAATCACGTCATTTGAGAACCGATCGATTGATAACAACTATTCTGAACAAAAATTAAAAAGGTTAAAAAAGTCAAATCATTTGAAAGGCATGGCAAAATACTGGTGTCACAAACTCACCCATGTTTTATGAAATATCTCACATACTTTGCACACATTTAATGGTAAGCCTCCACAACCATTCATATAACTTGTCTAGATTTCAAAAATTTGCCACATCATCATATCCACCCCCCAAAATGATATCTTTTACTTTTATTTCATAAATTAAAAAAAAAAAAAACAAAAAGAGACGCGTCGATACATGTGAGCGAAATAGATTTAACCCTTTTCATGAAATAGATTTACCAAAAAAAATATCCACTTTTGAATTAAGAAGATTAGTTTTTTTTGTTAATATATATTATAAGAAGACTCAAACTCATACAAAACTATATATATATATGGTCCATAATTACAATACACATAAAATTCACATTAAGTTAAAAGATATATTTTTTTATTTTCATCTGCCTTATAATCTACATAAAATTCATCCACATAAACCCGGTCTGAGCTTAACTCTCTATATAAATATATACAAACACGCGTATAGATAATTCTCTCTCCAGATTAAATTATATATAATTTTTATTAGTGTAAGATTTTTAAATTATTCAAGTGTTGAGAGTAATGTGATTGTTGATGGAGACGAGAGGAAAAGACTAGGAGATACCATATGATAAAAAGAGGAATGCCTCAATTTTTTTATTGATCATGATCCATGTAACTAATAAATATAAATATACATATGATAAAATACTATAATTTTTTAACATAAAAGAAATTAACTAAATTTTTTTCCAAAAAAAGGGTAAGACATTATCTAATGGCTCCTAAAGCTACCTTCAATCCATCAATGTCTCCATGAAAAAATGGGATTCACTTTAGGACCGACCAGTAACAACCTATTTTCTCACGTAATCAATGTCTCCCTCTTTCTAACTGTTTTTTTTTTTTAACTTTACCCCAACTGTAATCACTACCCGCCAAAAACAGTTGAGAATATTTACATCTCTGTCCAACAAATATTAGTGACATGATGATCACAACCCATCAACCACCACCCTGATGCTGCTAGGCAGCAGGTCTCCGTGGCTCCGGACACCGGAATTGTCATCAGGTTCGAGCCGAACAATCGTTGATTCGTCTGTTGTTGCACCGGCATTGGCGGGTAGCCGTAATTTAAGCTGATGCAAGCTAGGAACCAAAACTTTGTCTGTCCATTCTTCTAATCCTGTTCTTCCTAGCCATACACCGCCTACAAGTTTTTCAAGAGCTTCATCAAGGATTTCGATTGAAAGGGCATTGCCGATGATAGAGGAGAACTTTTTCATGATAGCATTTGTTACGTCGCGTCTAATGGGGCCGAAATCCACAGGTTTGAAGACAATGGCACTATCTACAGAGTTGAGCAGATCTTGAGATGGTGGTGAAGTTGAGGGAGTCACTAATAGTCTGTTGGTGAAGCCATGCTCCTCTTCATGATCAACGGTGAGGTCGCTTGAATTGTGAGATCCATCTTTATCATCCCCAACGTCAGCAGCCTTGTTTAAATCAAATGATAGTCCTGATCCGGTTTCCTTCCTAGGTTTAGTGGATCTTTCTTCGTCATCAAGCCAACTCACTCTGCGTTTTGCTGTTTTCCCCTGAAGGGATAGTTTTAATTGCCAACCTCCACTTGCTAGACTAGTCAGCTTCTTTTCTTCAAGTGTGATGCCATTAGACAAGAAGTTGAGACTATCTGGCAACCAATCTGCAGTGAGAATGAAGATGATGTTCCCTAGACTGATCTCACGGCCATAGGAATCAGCCAGCCTGCCTCTGTCCATTGCCCGTTTTATGCTTCCTCTAACTACCATATCTGCTTCATCAATGTCTTCAAGCAAGATTGCCGAAAAAGGGTTTTTCTTCACTGCCTCTCCAATTTTATCCAATGCTGTTGTACCACGGACGTGCACCTCAGTTTCCCCATGATCACGTCTTGAACCAAGAGGGATTATTATTGGACTGGCCCCACATACCAGCTCTGATAGAGCTGATGCCATTTTCTTCTTGCCAACTCTGTCGGGGCCCGTAAATAATAGCCACATGTCACCCTTAGCTCCTGCACCTCGGCGTTTTCCATTGCCCAATTTGCACTGTGTAACAGTTGTAGCCACAGCAGATGCAGCTTCCTGTTGCCACCATACTTTCTCCATTAGACTTTTGAGAAGCCTCTTGAATGAATCAGCATCCAATGACTTTTGAAGTTTGTCGTTCTGCGATTCATGCAGCTTGTTCTGTGGTGGTTCAGAAGAGATGCAGCCCAAGAAATCTTTGATGCGCTCTTTATGGGCTTTCTCGGGTGTGCTTTCGAGGACCTTCGGTCGACCAAGAACCAGGTCTGTCCTCACAGGGCTACTAGGAGGAGAAACTGCACGTTCGGGTGGCTGGCTGGACACCAGATTTGGATTCAATTGTAGTGTGTCCCCAAGGTTTCTGTTCAGTTGCAACTTCGGTTGGAAAGGTTGGCGTGCAAGCAGGTGTGAATTGTACAAGCCAGTCATTGAGAGAGGCGATGGCACAATTCTCTCAGGGCCAAGACCTGGCTGATGAAACCTAGGATGTAGATTCAAGCATGTATCATTCCATTTCTTCAGCAAATCTTGACTCTTTTGCTTCCAGATCAAATCTTGATCTTTATTCTATAATAAGGAACAACGAACAAATAAATTAGTAACTTCCATTTATTAGATTCATCACAAAGATCAAAAGATAACATAAAAAGTAAGCCTAGCAATTTGACTTGTGTGTACCTGTGTCTGATCGGCTGTTTTATCACCACCATCATGGGCTCTAGCATTATGCAACCACTGTGGCAGGGGTTTCCTGGCTATCTCTGATTTAACATCAGATGAGGAATTTTCAAACTCCTTGGATAGATATGCGAGCTCTTGTTCATAATTTTGCATACATTGCGGGCAACAGCTCATTCTCCGAGCAGGATCCAAGTTCTCAGAGACACGCCATGATGGAGTAGTTGCTGTAGTTTGAAAGGAACTCTTCAATGGGGACAAAGATTCTACAGAACTGCTCAAAATCCCATTGCTCCCAAGCCTAAAGAACAAAAAAAGAGTGAATATACGATACTCGCACAAGGAAATCACCAAATGCAACTAGCCATCAAATTATGCAAGTGTCATTGATTTAAACTGCATAACTAAAATATATTCTCCGGAAAATTCCTAAACATAAGGAAGCGCATACATTTCATCATTGAAAGTCCAAGATACTGCCATCTTGAATCATGAAAAAAAAAGTTTGGGATTCATGTGCTATCAATTTCAAATTAATCAAGTTTTTCATCTTACACACCACAGATCAGATATTGACTTTCCGGGAGGAACAACACAAGAAATCATGGATTCTTGATGATAATAAATTGAACATGTAATCAAAAACTTGCTATCTAAAATCCTTCATCTCCTAAAGCCAATCATTTAACCGAAACAAATTTTAAGGTAACAAAGAACAACAAATTAGATACCTTGAAAACATTCCTGAAAGAGGAGCTTTGTTAGCAATCGGCACAGCCTGTAGATCCCAATCATTTTCCATTGAAGGATGATAAACTTGACACCTCAAATAAGTCTCGCAAGCAGCTGTGCCAATCAACCACAGCCGCCCACCACCAAACCTCGCCACCAGCTTCCCCATCTCCGACACCACCTCAGCCACCACTTGTTGCTGCTGTTGCTGTACCGGCCCCGAATTGGGAACCCCAAAACTACTCACCTGTTGCTCAACAAGCCATTTCAAGTCGCCCAAATCAAGAATCACCCCCTCCCCATTTCCAAACTTGCTCTCAATCAATGCACTCAAATCTTTCAATTTTGATACAACCCCAGCTTTATCACAAGTAAAATCTTTATCCAAACGAATAATTTGAACATTTTTTAACACCCCATCTAATTCCTTAGTCTCAATTTTTGCCAACAATTCTTTCACCACCATCTCAAGCTCTGATTCACCAACCAAAACCGGATTCTTTTTCTTACTCCTCACTAATATATCAATCACCTTTTTAACTTCATCACTTCTTTGTGGCCCAGATTGACCGCCACCGGCACCGGCACCGCCACCTTGTTGTAACCTCGGATTCATATACAAATTCCTCGACGGCGGACGGAATCCTAATCCAATTGAACCAGAATTGGAAACAGAGCAAGCTGAATTCAAAGATTGCTCAATAGTGGCCTTAACAGCAGGACTCGAGAAGCTAGCCTCACGCATGACTCTACTCACACTCGGGTCATCAAGAATCGATATTATAAGCTGCTCAAGCTCAACTTTCACGGCCAACAAAGGCTGTTGCTGCTGTTCCGGGCAACCCCTCCGTTGATGAGCCTGAGCCCGCTTCAGAGCCGCCATTAGAGCGTTGGAAATCGGAGGTTCCAGGCCCGGAGTAATGTTCTGCTGCGACGTCGGGAGCCGCTCCAACGCCACGCTGAAGCAGAGCTCCAAGGCACGGCACTGAAGCGGGTGAGATGAATTGGGATGTGACTTAATGCAGGCTTGTCGGAGAAACCCAGATGGGGAAGCCAACAGGGTGGCCGCCACATGAAGCGGCGTCGTTTGGCCGTGGTTACGACGGCCAGCTTCTGCTATTGAGTGGTTCAAGACGCTCGCCGCCTCTGGCGTCAAGGTCTGTTGGATCGTGCTTAGCCCCGCTTTCATTTGAAATATTAATAATAATAATTTACTATATTTTAACGATTTGTGCTACTTATAAAAATCCCGAATCTGTTCAAAGAAGAAGAAAAAGAAGAAGCAGCTTAAAAGAAGATTCTGATCAGATCCCTTTGAAGAGAAAATCAGCAACTCTCCATTTTTATTATATCTCTTATCAATATGATTCAATATAAAGATAGTCAAAAAAGAAAAAAAAATATATATATATATATTAGACACAGTGTAATTAGTTAAGGGAGCAGATGGGCATGAAAAATGCTTCTTCTTTTTTTCTACTACTACTACTAATAATAAGAAGAGTTGCAAGAATTTCTGCAAATGCTTTTGGGCAGAGCAATCTGTTTCTACTTTTTGTGTGTCAATACATAAATCTTTATAATTAAAATTTGTTTTTTTATTTAACTGCTCCTGTCTTTGTATATATTATATTATTAAAGATAATGGAGTGAGAGAAATGCCTTTTTTAGAGAGATAAAGAGGTTAGGAAAGTGAAAATTTTATAAATGACTGTCTTAGCGTCTTTACAAATAATTGGAACACAAATTATTCTTTAATTAAATGATGATATTTAAACCATCCCTATATAAATTTTTATCTTTAGAAAAAGACTAAAGATTCATTTGTATTTGAGAGATAGAGATGGAGATGGAGATGGAGAGACTTTTTTTTTCCTCAAGTTTCTCTTTCTTTTAGTTAAATTTTTTATATTATTTTTTTCTATCAATTATATTTTATAATTATTGAATAATAATTTATATATAATTAAATTTATGGTTCATTTCTTTTCAAATGCACGGTAAATTATAAAATAATTATCGCATATGAGTTAAGTATCGGATCTAAATTTATTTATTTATTACTTAGAACTCTCCCCTCATGCAACAATGAATGGAAAAAACATTTGTTCTCACGCTCTCACGTCGCGCGTGGGTAATATTTTTACTCTATTCTTCTTTTTTTTGGACGATTTTCTAAACTTAATTTTCATATTTAGAAAATCATTGTATTACTTTTGTTCAATCAAAAAGTTAACGAATTACTATTACTTTCACCAATTCAAAAATTCAGTGTTAATAGTATGATATGTTTATTATAAATATTGAATTTATATTTTAGTGCCACATACTCAACTGATCCCCTCATTTTTTTCAATTATTAATACTAAATTAATAATATAAATAACACTCTGAATTTATAAATTAAACCCATAAAAAATATAAAATCTCACATCAAATAACCTATTGACTTTGTCCCTGTGCATACATACACAAAAAAAAAATGTCTTATGACAAGATATGAATTAGGCGCATTTGCATTAGTTTTTCTCCCTCATTTTTTTGGCAACTTGACTTTCATAATTAATTAATGTTTTTTATGATTATTAACAAAAATTCAATAAAATCTTCATAAAACACATCACTATAGCACTTGTGACCTTTTGGAGGAAAAAATCGTGGTGTTTATTAAATTTACATTTGCTTTTTTTTTTTTTTTCATAACACCATAATCAAAATAGAGCCTTTATAAAAAAATTTAATACAACTCGAATATTTATTCAAATGAAGATATCTACTCCCAAATTAGGAAATAGATTTAAGTGATTGAGGTCTTAGTAAAGATTTAATACAATTACTTCGTATTTATATATATACTTCATAAATGTATAATATTTTTAAACATTTATATTCATTTTTTAATAAGTAATAATAAGTAGAAAATTATCTGTTAACGAAGATGTGACAAAAATGTGCCAATATCTGTTTGATGTTAAATAAAAAAAATAAATATATATATTATTTTATCACTAGCATTTTTCCACGCGCTTTGAAAAATAAAATAAGAAGAAGCAACTTTCAAAGCTTTTTTTTTTTCTCTCTAAAAACAAATTGCTTTTCAACTAATTTTTTGCTTTTCACACTCAATCCCTGCACAACTTTCATACTAAAAACTATTTCTCTAAACTTTTTTTACTAATGACTTTTTATAATGCCAACAAAATTCTCTTTATATATGATATGTATATATCATACATACATGATACAACCCACATGTTATATATATATCATACATACATGATACAACCCACATGTTCCATTAGCCACCACATTTTTTGGGCACCCTAATCTCCTTTTAATATCTTCTCTAATTGATCATTAAACAATTACTAATCTCTCGGAGGGAAATGTAGAATAATTTATCAATTAGAGGAATTAAAAATGTTTAAGTTAATACATTGGTGATGTTATCACTTATCACGCTATTTTTAATATATGTTATTAATAACTTTATCATCTCAATGTACAAAAACTTCACCGACTGTTCCAAATTCTTACAATAAATACACCTTATGTACTCGAATTCATGACATGACAATTAAGTTTTAAATTATTTGTCACCATACCCCATTGAGACATACAAACTTCACTTCCCTATTATAATATCGACAAATATTTTATTTATTTATATAAAAATAATAACAACAAGAAGAAGGTGAAAATGGTAAATATCAATGACTTTATTCATTTTTAAAATATATGTAATAAAATGAAGAACTAAGAAAAATAAATGTGAACTATGATTATGATAAAAAGTGAACTCAGCAAACTTCGTTTAAGCATTTGAGAGAATGATGGTAATTTGGAAAGTTTCAAATTTAGTGCCAATCAAAGTTTGAACTCTCTGACACTCTTATTTCATCAAAAGGTTATTATGCTTTAATTTTTCAAAATGATTATTTATTTTTGTTATTGTCCCTTTTAAGCTAATCTTTTCGAGTATTTATTTATTTTTAAATAAATTTTAATTGGATGTCTTCATATTTACCAATTGTTATCATTGTGAACTAATAAACAATTTTCATTGAAATTATAGATGTATTTTTCATTATATATATATTGATAAAATAAAAGTTTGTGGATCAATAAATGCTTTGATAATGGTACATTCATACCATTCACATGCTCAACTGCCCCAAAAAAATCAAGCATTTAATACATTGCAACTTAACTTGCCTCAAATTGGACTGCCTTTGTTTTTAAGTCGGCAAAGGAATTTTTCAATTTTAATACATCGAGGTGTGTGTATATATATTTTTAAATATAGTAATTCATATCAGGATTATCATATCTATTGATTGAATAGATAAAAATGATTACTGATATTTTCCTATCATACTCGGCCGATTTGCAAATTGGAATAATGACTAAATTTGTAGAAATGATAATTTAAGGCTGTAAAAAAAAAAAAAAAAAAAAAAAAAAAAAAAAAAAACTATAATGATACAACATAATGGTGATAATAGAATAATATACTCTTAGTAATGATGATGTTGTCCCAATGGGAGTAGCTTGGTGGTGTTGGGTTTATGATCTCACATTGATTTCCTGAATTCTAATTTAGGGAGTACTTTTCTTGAAAGAGCCAGAGACATTGGAGAGTTTTACATGCTCCGCTTAAATCCGAAAAGAGTGGTTTGACGGTGAGATTTATAACGATTTAAAAAAAAATTGATGATGTTATAGGAGACATGTTAAACAAATTAAACATTTAAAGTTAAATATAATACAAAGAAAATAAGAAGACTTTTCAACCATAGATTGATGATCATCATTTCACATTGAATTTGTAATTGGTTCTATTAATTAGTGTATATGGTACATTTGGAAGCAATTATGCTCCAACATCATTAGTCATACACTCATACTTACTCCTTTAAAAATATATCAATGACCGAAGTAACTATTAATTATGTTTGTAATAACTATATATTTCTTTTAAAAAAAAAAAAAATTTAACAATTCATGCATTATCATGAAAACATGACACGTCATTCTTTTAACTTTAACAAACATGAGTTGTAGACGAAAATTATATAAACCCACTATACATCAAACATAATACTTGTAAAAAATTACAAATTCTATGCTCATAAACCATACATTTTAAACCTTGAAATAATTAAATCATGCATCAAAATAAATTTAACTCCAAAATGAAATGAAAAGTCACCAAACCATCACTATTTTAAAAATATATACAACCCTTAAAAGGGAAGCATGAACTCAAATCGAATTCAAATCCAACTCAAAATGCACCCTTAATGATCAATCTTAAAAAAAAATTAGGGGCTCTCAACTAACTAAAACAAGTAATTAATTAATTAAATAATGAGAGGTGGGAAGAGCAAGAGATGATTGATAATCTTATAATTAGTACGTTATATAATAAAGAGAATTTAGCAAAATTAGTCAAAAATTTTTTTTATCATTTGTCAAAATAAGTCACAATCTTTGAGTTTTGTCAAAATGATAATTTTATATGAAGTAGATTTCGGAGAATCCAAATTCTCTGAATTATACCCGAAGTTTTTTTTTTTTTTTTGAAAACTTCGGATGTCCGAAGTAATTTGGAGATCCTAAGTAATAACTTCGGATCTCCGAAATTTTAAAACTATATAAGGTCGAGGTCTCTGAAGAAAACATAATACGACAAAAAAAATTATGAATCATCAATCAAACTTAGGACATCCGAACTTTTCTCCTAAGATACTTAGGTTTTCCGAAGTTTTCTCCAAACTTGGCTATGAAATTTGAACTTGTCTTCGAAATTATAGTTGATGTTGTTCCTTATTACTGCTAAGACAATAAGGCGTTCGCCTGATGATGTATTGGCTGACATTGATTTGGATGACATGTAGTTTTTTCATTTTGATGTATAGTTAAATGTTTTGCTGTATAATTATTTGTTATATAAAAAATAGTAAAATTTGTCCAAAAATTAAATCATAAATAAATAAAATTTATTTTTCAAAAAAAATAACTTTATGATAGACTTCGGAGAATTTTGATTATTCGAAGTTTGATTATCTGAAGTTTACTTCATAGAAAATGATTATTTTGATTAAAAAAAAAAAAAAAATTGGACTAATTTTACCAAATTCCCTATAATAAATAACCACATGATAAAATATCAGAAAAAGTAAGGTTAATATAACTTTTTGGGATTCCTAACTTTACAAGTCTTCTTTTGTTATCTTTGCAAAGCAAAAAGAAAAAAAGTTAAAAGCAACAAAGTAGAAGTGAAGGAATGTAGGGGTATTTTTGGCAAAAATAAAAGAAAGATAATCATAATATTAGCTTTTGGCAACGCACGCCCTCGTCTTCTTTTGTAAGTTTTAACTTCACTTTTACGCGTTTTTCGAGCTCAGCTTTTTGCTTCCCTTTCCCATAACCCCACGCGCCTGCACCTCCGTGTGAACGTCACTCGCTCCTCATTTACGCTTTTAACAACACCTCTCAAATTCATTACCTGTTTAGACGCCTCTCGTCAATTTTTTTAATTGTTAATATTAATTAAATAATAAAAATATTCCTTAATCTATAAAATAAATCCTTAAAAATTATAAAATTTCCCTCCTAATTTCTCCCCTGCTTGACCTTTTGTAATTGTTGACATTGACACCTTATTATCCTCTAGGAATTTGTTAGGATTTTTCGAATTTAAATTTATTATCGAAAAAGTGAATTAATATTTATTTTGGGAAAACTGCACGTAAATGGATTCCTTTTTTGGGTCTTGTTATGAATTTCTCAAACCTGAAAATAGAGAACATGATGAGGAGGGTCTTCGAGCTAGCTAGGTTGTCAACGACATAAACCCTTAATGCTTAAATTAACAAAGGGGTATGTCATTCAAAAAATAATGAAAGGGGTTCAAAGAATTACAATAAATATTTATCCCTTACAAAATTCAATTTATTTATTAAATTAGTATTTTTTTTTTATCCCTCTCAATGTGAAGTTGAGAAGTGTCCGTGTAAATTTACATTTGATACACCTCTCTCTTCTTCTTTTTTATAGTGTTTGAAACTTACAGATCCCTTATACGATTAATATTGTCGTGTTTTAATCAAATTAGGAGGACTTCTTATCATACTTGAATAATGCTTCTTCTGTCTTATTTCTATCGATTAATATTCCATCTCCTCGTAGGATTTACATTATAATACTCGGTCTCAATTTTGGCTTTTTTTCATTATGTTTTTATGAAATTACTTGTTTATTATTTATATTATGTGTGATCCGACCTCCGCATGTTTGAAGTATAATGAGACGAAGTCTATGTCTTATCTTAAAATTTGGGTCTAGACTTTGACCCTATAGGAAAATTCACATCCGATGGTAATTTTGTAAAATTTTCAACATAATAATGATTCATTCATTTTTCAATGTAGTATAGTTGATAGTTAGGTCTAGTATGAATTTAAAATAAAATCTCTCAAGAAATATCTTTTTAATTTGATGATGGAAATGACTGAATTGAAAGGTAACTAAAGAATAATTTAAAGAAAAAACAACAATATTTTAAAACATGTAATTGTCTATCTAAAAAAGTAAAAATTACCCTAACAAATTTGACAAGTGATCATGGCCGTTGAATGTAATAGTAGAATAAATAATTAATAATAAGGAAGTAAAAACTAAAAAGTAGGTGATTTGATATAAATTTATGAAAATGTCACGAGAAAATAGAAAAATGGTTTGTCGTGTAGGGAGTAAAGCTGACGCGTGAAGCTTAGTCATCTCTCAGAGAACGATAAAATAGATTTTCAACTTTCCGCATTTATTACCGTTCACGTATCTTTGCTACCTTTTGTCTCTTTCTTTGCGCTCTAAAATGACTACAATGCCCTTGTTTTGTTCTTTTAAGTTTTAAATATAAAATGTGGTAGTCAAATTAACATATGAGTAATCGATTTTCTCTCGATACATTCAAATTTTATTAGCTGAACCAACTCAACTCAACCCTACTTTTTTTTTTTTTTTTTGGAATCTTTCAAAATTTTACCGCCAAATCACACATTCCGGACTTAAGTGGAGTAGGTAAAATTTCTGACTATCTCAGACTCTTATAATAAACGCATTCTCTGAATTCGAATTCAGGACCTCAAGGTGAAATCTCGAACCCTACACCACCAAATCACGATCATTGAGGACAACTCAACCCTACATATCTAAACATATTAAATATAATTTAATATTATATTATATTCCCTTCGTATCACAAATAAATACTTACTTTAATTTTCACACAGATTAATAAATTTAGTTAATATAATTATTATAATAAATTTTACTTATATGTTTCTTAATATATCCATAATTTTACTTATTATTTCAAGTATAGTTAATTAATGATAGTCTATGTTTGTTGATAAAATGACACATTAAATAATGATATATTAGACAACTGAGAAATCAATTATATTCTAAAAATAGAGAGTGGATTATAATTTGGGATAAATGAAAAAGAAAACAAGCCTATATTTATGGGATGGGGGGAGTAGTCGATAATAAATAAATATGAGTAGAATTAAATTTCTCAAAGTTTCTTCATGGGAAATGAAGTGGTATTATTGAATGGTGTAAGAAATTAACAATTTTATGCATTATGATGACAGAAGTCAATAACTATAAAAAGTGAGATTCAAAGTTTTGCTACTGTGGATGTTCAAAGGTCAAAAATATGTATTTTTATTGACTTTACTTGGTGCAAAATTATCAAAAAAAAAGATAAAATTGTTTGACAATGAAGAACTTAAATGCACTTTTTAATGCGGCCAATTGTTTTAAGTAACCTAAATGGAATTAATTTGTCAAGTTAGTTCAGAAAACTTTTCTATCATATATATATATATATATATATTTGATGTAATTTGAGACGTAACAAATTAAAAAGTTTATATTAAAGTTTGATGAAGGTAATTGTAATGGATGCTTGGATTCAATTACAATAATTTGTCACGTTATGCTTTATAAATAGATGTATGCTTAAATAACGATATTTTAATAATATCTTGTTGATATGTACTAATTTTATGCTTAGCTTCAAATATCCAGGAGTATCCAAAACAAGCAAAAGCATGGAGGAAATTTGATTGAAGTTTTTTTTTTTTTTTTTTCAAAAATTTTAAAATATAAAACTGATAGAAATAAAAATTTCACTTACTAAATACTAATTCTTACTCTTTATTATTATTATTCAAACTTGAATAATCATGAGTACAAAACATATTCACGGCTAGTCGAATTGCGTCCAAACAACCTTATAATATGAATAGATTTTAACGTAAACAAAACGATAGACTTTTATAAGGAATATTTAAATTCATGTAATCAAAATAACATTTTTAGTATTATATAATAGTATGACTTTTAACGTGCGAGCATTTGTAGCATAGCATATTGGATTTCTTGTAATAAAAATAAACAATTTCAATGCTTCATCTAGATTCAAAAAATAAATATTAATTTTATTTTTTGAATCGTTGAAAATCCCACCGTCAAACCACTCATTCCGAACTTAAACAGAACATGAAGGGTATTTACTTCTGAAGCAGGAAGAGTATTAAAGTCACATATCAATGTAACAAACATTATGAGGCATATTTATCCTTTTGTTTTCAATTTGTGAAATATTGTGAGTACTTGCTTATATATTATTTTGTCTTGTATAAATTATATATACATGTTTTGATCTTCTTTGGTTTCTTTCGAAACATTTTCTAGTTGTTATAATTCACAACTATAATCAATATGAAGACTAAAGTACAAGCAAACAAGAAAGCTTATTCGCAATAGGATTTAGGAAAAATATATACCATTTATTATATTGTACAATTATATTCATAAAATGATTGAAATATTGAACCAATGCATATATATATATATTTATAAGTTCATCATCAATATATATTTAAAGTTTTGTTTTATACTTTAGCTAGGATCCTCATTTGATTTTGAATCGAATTTCATTATACGTACCATAATAATAGGTAAAGAATTTGCCTATTTCAAACCTTTAGAATTTAGTATAAAAGAATGGTAAAATCGTAATATGTAATCCAGATTTTAATTGATCATTCAATGAATAAAATATATTGTTTACTTGAGGTAGGTGAGGAATATTAATGAATGTGGAGGGACCTCAAATAATTTTATAAATGGAATCTATGAATGGTATTTGTATTAATGCCTTAGACAATTTTGTGCTCCTTATAATGCTATTAGGGAGAAGGTGATGAATGAGGAGTTGAATATAAGAAATTGATCTCTCTCTCTCTCTTTTTTGTAGAATTAAAATAAAACATATAAAATTTAAAATTTGCAATTGATGATAATACAAAATAATTTCTTATTTTAAAGATAATTTATAAATCATCTCTTAACTTGAAAAATTGACACAAAAAATCAATTATTTGTCCTACTTAATCTAATTATCAACGTGAAATATCACTGGGTTATATAATTTAGAGTATTTTTATTTTTCCCGACACAGACGTCTGATCTCATTTCCGAGACGTGTGAATCGGACATAATGATATTTTTTTTTATAATTTATAAACATCTTCATGTACATATTCACTATTTTCCTTTTACTTATTTTGTTTAATAAGTTTGAATTGATTTTTTTTTTAAAAAAAAAAATATCCGTCTCTCTTTAATATTATTTTGCCTTTTGTATCATTACCAAAAGGTGTTGCTTCTTAGTTGGTTCCTTCCTACAAGGGAAAAGTTTCCCCACTTATATCAAACCATATGGCCTTTTCAATTCCCCACCCCACCAATAATAGAAGAACCATAATTCAAACAAATAAAAATAATAAATAAAAAACTTTTTTTTTTTGTTTGTCTTTTAATTGATTTTTTTTTTTTAATCTCCAAATAACGATTGCTAGATCAACCAGTTACCCAATTTAAAAGGATCTTCAAATCATACATGTAATTGATAAAGTAGCATTATTTTTTACCTATTACAATAACCTAAAAAAGGGTTACTTTTTTATGTCAATTTCAAAATCACAATTGATCAATTTATGATCATCTACATTTTTTATTTTTATTTTTTTGAAATGTTGGAAACCATATCGGCAAATCATCCATTTCTGGTTTAAACAGAACAGGTAAAATTCTCGACTGTGCTAGGCTCTTACAAGAAACACACTCCCTAGATTCGAATTCAGAATCTCAAAATGAGATCATAAGTCATACACCACCAAACAACGGCTAAACCATCTCTCAATGACTAATTGATGGTATATCATGAGACAAAAGGACCCATGACTCTTTTTTCACTAGTGCAAGCTAAACCCCACCAATCTTTTAACACAAACAAATTTATAAAATATTATGAATACCCAATTTGATCATCATGTCATCAAAGGTCAAACTTTAAGCAAACACATAAGAACAAATCTACTAATTCTATAAAGTTTTGGTAGCTTCTTCCACTCAAAGCAAGTAGAATTTTTCTCCTCTCTCTCCCTCCCTTTTTGAGTTTTTGAATAAAGGAAAGTGGTTTTGCTTTATGATCATGAGATGCATTTGGGCAGGAGAAGCATCTATCAAGCAAAAGATGACCATTGGTTTCCCCTTTTTACATTAGAAGAATTGTGCTATCATTTGCCTTTTGAGGAATTACAAAAAAAAAATAAAAAAAAAAATTAAGAATAAATTATGCAAAAAGTTTGAATGTGATGTTTAAATGGTATTCTATTTTAAAAAGACAAAACTAGTTAGTTTTAAAAAATCTCGCATAGCAACATCTATTTTTTCAATAAAAAAACATAAAAATCATAGAATTTTTTTTTTTTTTTTTTTTTTTTTTATATAAATTCATACGTCACATGGATTCACTGATTAGATTTAAGTGAAACGTGGCCGGTATAGTTAATTTAACCAATCAATCTATGGAATGTAAGAGCTTGTATAAACTTTGTGTTATGATAATTTACCTAATTCAACTAGTAAGTGATTTACATAAGATTTTACTTTATTGACCAACGGGAGTAATTGTTCTATAGATTTGAGTTTCTTTTATTTTAGTTTTTAAGCTAACACATCTGATTGTTTCGCATGGCTGTTTATCCTCCCAAAAAAAAAAAAAAAAAAACTCTATAAATAATTTTTACTTATTTGCTAATAATATTAAAATTTTATTTCCTTTTTTTTTTTGTTGGTATTTAAATGGACAAATAAATTATGTCAATGTCCCACCGCAAAAGCTTCATGTAAAAGAACATGTCATATACTACTTCCTTCAGAGATGGAATAAAGTAAAATGTAATTTAAAATATTTAAAATATATTATTTAGATTGATGAAGGAGGATGTGATGTAATGGAATGAAAGTGGATGAAAGAAATGTAACAAAATAAGTATTAAGCCATTGGAAATGAGCTTGACAAATTAGGAGGTTGAAATGGAACGTAACTTTAAAGAAATAACATTACCTGTAAAGATAAATTTACTACTTGAAAAAATAATATTAAAATTTTATTTATTAATTTACTTTTATAGTCTAAAATGACACAATTATATTTAAAACATGTTTAGTTACATTACATTTCATTATTATTTATTTACCAAATAATATTTTAGATCATTACGTTATAAACTTCACTTTTTTTTCCAAACAAAATTACGATACGTCACTCTCAATTCCATTTCATTCCATTAAATTATATTCCATTATAAACCATTATTATCTAACAATTGAAAATCTCACTTAAAAATAAGCATATATAGCATGAAAAAGCAATTTGTCTCCACTAATGGGTTGTGGAAATTTGGCTCTGTCAAAAGTACTTATGCCCCTATGCTTTACACACAAGCATTTAAACTACTTTAATGAAGAAAAGCACTTAAGAGAAAAGTGATTCTATGAATGACCGACCCTTTTGGCTACATGTGTGAAAGAAAAATATTCATCACTACGCTCGTCACCTAAACTTTACCTTTTTGTATTTTTTTTGAATCATTGGAAATCCCCCATTAAATTATCCATTCCGAACTTAAACGGAACATATAAAATTTCTGACTGTCTCAGGCTTTTATAAGAAACACACTATTTGAATTCGAACCCATGACCTCAATGTGAGATCATGAATTATATACCAATAAGTCACACCCTTTTTGGGACCACAATCACCTAAACTTTGTATTATAACGTAAACCATAAAGTTAGTTTTCAAAATCTGTTTTTAACAGTTGAGACAAATCTTTAAGATACCTAACTTTCAATTGGACCTACATTACTTAATTATATAATTAGTGGTAATAAAATCCTATAGTGATTAAGTGGATATTAATAAGAGATCAATGACTTATGCTTAAACGTGTTCTAATCACATCTCAATCTGATTCTCAATAAACTTTTCTTAGTTATTTTAAACTATTCATTATAGAATAAAAAGAAAAAAGAAAAAGAAATATATACGAAAAACCTTAACCATTCTTGGTGAGGTGGTATTGGGATAATCGATATATGTAGTTGACTGAGATTTTAAAATTTGACCCAAATTTAAGGTCCTTAAATATAAAAAATTTAATTTTTTAAATGTATAATATATTTTATCATTTATCAATATGAGCTATTTTTAGGAACTTACTTAAATCCCAAAAATTTAGGACAGCTCAATATCTATAGGTACTCATTTATTCGCTACATATCTATCACACATTTATTTACTATGACCTATTTGGTTAATCTTTATATACTACTAGGAGCACCATAGATTTTTCAATAGTTTTAAATAAAAAAAACTATATTTTATTTATGGGTGGAGATATTTCAACATACATTTTGGACACAAATCTAAACATTAAAATATGATAATTAATTTTAGACGGTCCAATTAATAGTAGATATTCAAAGTCAAAAATCTAAATATCATCAAAATTTAGACATCATTAAATATTATTTTAACATTAAATACCTACCATTAGATTAACACAAATCAGTGACTGAATTTCTGTCATAAATTTATTTTGAAATATCTTCGCAATTTATTTTATTAATGAAAGGTTGCAAGCATTACCCAGAAGTCGCAATTCTCTATATATATCCTTTGTAATTATAGCTATTATACTACTTTAATCTTCTTTTACTTCATTTTTATTTTAATCTTTTTGTGGGTAAGATGAGTTTAAAAGTAATTAAACTTCAGGCAGGCTTATCCTCAGAACTTTTGCTCCAATTGCTACCCATCAAATTTACAAGGACTTTATATATAAATTTTTAAAAAATTGCATTAACTTTCAATTTGAGTACAAACCCACTCTTAATTACAACCATAAATGCATATCGGGCCATAAGTACTCCTCCATTATCTTCATCATCATTCAATAAATCTAAAATATTAGGTGGTAGATTCAATGCTAGGGGACCTATAATAAGACAAGGGATATATGTACATGGCAATTCTGTAAAAAAAAAAAAATAATAATAAATACAGAAATAGGTTTTAAGGCCATTAATTATAAGCTCTCCTAAACTGAAGGGGGGACATCCTCAATAATGAACACATATACATATTCCCAAAATTTTGTAATTATAATTCCCTAGATTAAGGGCTTAAATCAAGTTTCAAATATAAATATATAGAATATAAGAGCAAATGGTTGAAAGGATGTATTATGTATTAATTAATTAAATTAAATTAATAATAACATGTAAAGAGGAAGCAAATTAATGAAGTGAAAACAGTTGTGTGCATGGGAGACAAAGCTATCTTTGCTGTGAAGTATCTGATAAAAAAGGAAAAGGAAAAAAGCTTTAGAGTTTGCTTGTGTTCAGAAAGTATATATAATGTAAAGTTTGCTTGTTTGGACTGTCACCTTCTTGTGTCTGGTCGTCTCAAGAGAATCCAAATATCTTCCTTCAAGATTCATTTTAATCAACTTTTTTTTCTTAGTGGAAAATATTTACTGTTTTTTTAGTTTGGCCAGTTAATGAATCCCTCATTAATATATTTAATGATTTTTTTTTTTTTTTTTATTGAATTGATTCGGATTCATAAATCTAAGAAATAGTGGATATCATGATATCTCTCTCTCTCTCTCTCAATATATTTGATAACAATAATAGTAAATAAAGTGACATCAATTTTTTTTTTTCCCAAAACGAGGACAGAAATCTCTAGACCTTTATTAAATACACTCACTTAAGATAGAGGAAAAGTAGTCCCATGACCATAATTTAATGGTATAAGGTTCATGATCGGTCTGATCGAACCTTGAGATCATGAGTTCGAATTCAGGGACATGAGTTCATACTCAAATGGAAACCAACCAAGCCATATATATGAGAGTGTCTATTTAATTAGAAATTTTGTTAAAATATAACCTAAAAATTAATGAAAATTCTGATTTATTAATGAGATAATTTTAATTTATTGTTATTAAAATTAAAAATATATATTATTTTTTTTGAAAATCAAATTTTAAAGTTTTGAAATCGCCATTGGCATATTGTGCCATGACAAAATTATATAAACAAATCAGATTTGTGATTATTTATTAATTTTTAAAAAAAGCTTTTGGGATATAATTAAAATGAGAATAATGTACAGATTCTTCTGTAAAAGCAAAGACAAGACAAATACCAGATGACAGAACAAATTCGAACACTTTATATTATAAACGAGGCATGCTCTTTGCCTACAAAGCTACAGCAACAAAAGCCTGACTACACACACAGCAAAAGGGCCAAAAAAATCCTTGCAATTCACTGACCAAGATAAATAGACATGTAAGAAGGCAAAGTGACCAAAAAATCCTGTGCTGTTAGATTTTGGGCAGTAAAAAAGTGAACAAAAGTTTTTCAAACATGCTTTGGCATTCATTCAATTGGTAAAAAAAGTTCTTTTAGCATAAAAGATGGTGTCATATAATTTTGTTTTTGTTTTTGTTTGTTTTTTCAGAGTTAATGGGAATTCACAAAGTTTTATTTGTCACCTTTTTCACATTACAATGTCAGTGAAATTTGCAGAAAGCATAAAGGAAAAGAATAAGAGACAGTAGTATCATTTAATGCTAAAAGTTAGTGAAGCTTTTGTCTTGTCCAAAACCTTGCAACTTCCGGAAACGGTGCCGAATTTTTATTTTACTTCTCGAGCTTTGCATGGCATGGGCTGGAATGTTTTTTCAAATTACATGAGAAAAACATGGGGCAGTTGAAAATTGAAATTCAACACATTCAAGGTTCCTTGGCCAGCTTCTTTCAATTGTGTTCACATACATTTTATGGCTTATATTAATCCTTAGATTTTATTTTTTAAAATTTTGGCCACATTTATATTTAGAGTACAATAATGGGTTTATTTCTCCTTTTCGGTGCCCTTTTTTTTGCTTGTTTGTTTGTTTCTGTCCAGGTACATTGAGATCAAAGTTCTTATGTCACAAGCAATGGGTATGAATGATGACTAGCAAGAAAAGAAAAATTTAGGCATTGGGTAATAATTTTTTGATTGATTATGCTATTGCTTACCAACTTGTAGGAGCTTAATTAATTTGTAAACAACATTTAGAAATTAAAAATTTTCAACTGCCATTAAAACATGATTTAAATTTTACGCTGATCTAACTTTGTGCTGAACAAAAGCTCAATATATATTAAGATGTTATGAACATTATAATATGTGTGCTGCTTCAATTTTTGTAATGAAATTGAATTGATAGATTGCTACTACACTGCTAAAGTTTAAATCAAGCTTTAGAAGGGGTCAGCTTCATAGTGTGCGTAGACAAACCGTAAGTTCTTAATTGGCTTCTTGAAAAATACAAGTCAATAGACTCAATACAAAATTAAAGAAAGAAATTGATAGTGATTGTGATATTCATCTCATCAATCAGCCACGTTTACATGACTTATGCAAGCATTGCATTATGATAAAAAAACATATATGAAACAAGTTTATCACACTGACGTGTTGAGGTGGTACGTTTATTTAATTAGGTGGGTCTCGATGTGGGTCATAATTTTTTAGATTTCACATTAGGACCCGTTTATTCTGTCAAATGAAAATATTGGGGTGGTAGACATATCTCATGGAAGTTTTTCACGGCATTTATATTGCCCTTGTTCATGATAAATTCTGTTAGAAAATTTCTTGATTTTTTATTTTAAGTAAAGAAAAATGAAAATGAAGGAGACAAAAAGGGTTTTTTTATGACAAAAATGATGATATTTATGCGAATAATAAAATGGAAAATTATGCGGCGTAAACAAATATAGAGCAAAATGTATTCATATTTCATTAGTAATTTTCATTTATATTGGAACATTAAATATGCCATTGGGTTATTTTTTTCGAGATTTATTCGATGTTAAGATTGGCTTTACAAAATGAGGAGCTAGCAAATGAGAATATTAATTTTAAATTAATTTTTTATAACCCAAACAAAAAAAAAAAGAAAAAAAAATCGAAATTGGCATTCAATATTGGAGGGGTCTACAAGATTTAAAAACGAAGCATTATTAATGGACAAGTTGATATAGTTGTAAGCTTTGAATTCGACATGACAAATGGATTTGGATGTGTTTGAATTTGTCTGTCATGTTGATTACAAGTGAGAAAATTTCACATTAAAATGGTAGAATTATTTATTGCCAATGCATATAATTTGAATATCTCTGACTTTCAAACTTTGATAATGATGGAAATGGAACAATTAACTTGCAACATGCCAATGCAAATTCCTCATTTTGAAAAACGACTTCGCATTAATTGTGGTACTTCAAAATTGATAATGATTTATTTGCTCTTGATGCATAGCATGTCAATATTGACATTGTAAAATTTTGAGAAACCCATTCTTAGACCCAAAAAAAAAAGGGAATGTGGTTGTATAATTTTTGGTATCATATCCTTGATTTGGATTAATGTGTGTACATAGCAAGCCGGATTTAAGTCTTGCGACGATTGATTTTCTTCTAAATATTTGGAAGTAAGATTCTACTTATTCCAGGACCAATATCCAAATTGCATCATCAAAGAATTGATCTAATCAGGTTCTAGTAGATTTTGATAAATCTATAAATATAATAAAATATATAATTAAGTTATTAATATTATTTCTGTTTTTGTTACCTTGTGTGCCTCTTAAAGAGAGCAACAATAAAAAGATGAGACTGAACTCAAAATCTGCAGATATTATGGAGATGCTAACTTGACAATTAGGCATTCTGGCCTTTGGGTGCATGCACATTGTAGCCATTGGTTCACAGCAAAAGCCATTTCAATTGAAAGGTTTCATTGGCTAAAGCAATAAAAATGAAAACCAGAATCATAAATTTTCTTGTCACTCACCTTCTTGTATAATATTCCTTTGTTTCTGATCAAGAAAATTGACAAGTGACATATATAAAATATACATTACAAGCCATTGCAGCAGCTACTGGACTTGCTGCACCAGCTAAATGCTATAAAAAAAAGTAAATAAAAGATCATAAATTACAAGCAGATCTGTTCTTCTCACTTACTTCAGCGGCAACATGAAGAAATATTTTCCTACGAACCTGGCTTCAACAAATTCACACTTTTCAGCCAACCTGTCAAGCAAGCATTCGATTCAAAGGTTATTAGTAGCTAAAATAATAGTACATATGATATGATGTCTGCTCTATATTGTCTTTATGTTGATCATCGTATTACTTTGCTAAGTAGGCAAACACCAGCTGTGAAAATTTGGAAACAATGAAGTAAACAAATACCGAAGACGGATAACTGTATTGACCATGTCATCCATGTGATTTAGGTGCAAAGAACTTAACTTCATATATTCAAAACGCATGACCACAAACTCAAAATCACAAGCGTGACACTGGGCTTTACAAAACTAAGCGTGAACATGGGCTCTATATGATAGGTATTCGCAAAGTTCCCTTGGCATGTAGAGCACTTCATTTCATAGCTTGAATCATTAGACCACTAACTGAAACTTACAAGATTGACAATGTCTAATTAGACTTCATCCGATACAAGATTAACTCTGGTTAAGGTCCTTGTGTCAAATAAATAAGGCGAAACCCTACAAGTATAGAATTAAATAGTACAATACACATAATACAATAGATGAATCATATAATAATACCTCCCCTTAGACTGATGGTTCCATACCCAAGAGCTTGTAAAGCCAAAGACAGAAGAAACCTAAACCTGAAATGTATAAGATTTCCTAAAAAAGAGGCCAGTGGGAGGAGTGGTCCAGCGGTGTTGAGTCAATCAGAATCATCACTTTTGACTAAGTTGGTTCAAAGCCAATTCTGAGAAGTGGATGAGAAGAATAGTGTGCACTTCTAACGAATCACAAAAGTAATGTACAACACTAAGTTGGTTCAGGCCCAGAGATGGTGAGGTAGACATGTGTTAGGACCCAGGGGTAAAATAGGAAACAAGGAAGGGTAATTTGGTCAATTTAGTCATTAGGGTTTAGATATAAATTAGAAATGTTTTGTTTTGTTTTTGGGGATGCTATCATTTTGTTGAATTTGGAATTGGGAATGGGGAGGGGAAACACTAGGGAGGTTGCCAACACCTCAAGTTGAGCGAGGGCTGGTGGATTAATCTCCACCTTCAACTATCTTTGTATTTCAATTTCGTTTATTAATTAAAGTATCATTTCTCTTCTGAATTCCGCCAATTTGTCCAATTCCGCTAGTTTCTCTTCCGCCTTTAGGGCTATTTTTTTACCTCTAGATCAATCACCCTCAAGTACTGTAAACCATCTCGAACCTCAGATTGCAACTCATACCGCAATCCATTAATGAAAATGCCCGGTAAATGGTACTCGGATATGTAAGACATTGATCCCACCACACAATCGAACCTGTCAATATAGTCACAGATAGAATCATCTTGCTGTATGTTATCCAATTCGTACGAACTCCCAACATTCCTCATTTTTTTTTTCTTTTCTGTTTCTTCTTTCCCTTTTTTTTTTTTCAACAAACAGTAGGCCGAAAGTTGAAATGAAGCAGACAACAATATCAGAAGCTAAAATGAAAGAAATTGAAATTTTCTGGGCCAAATCGCAAAAAACAGAAACCTTAGGGGTGAAAATGTAAATAACCTGCCGGTGGCCGGAAATGCAAAGGGGTGGTCGGATCTGAAAGATTAGAACGTCCTGAGTGCGTTGGTGGTGGCGGCGACGTCAGAAGCTCGCCGTAGACGGCGGATTGACGCGAAGAAGCCGCGGTAGTTCGTGGTGTTTCCGGCGACTTTTGGCTTCGAATGTGGTCTGGTTATGGTCGCCGGAGTGAGGGGATTTTTTTTTTGTGTACTTGGTCGGCGGCGTACGGTGGCTGAGAGGCGACGGCGTCGCGAAAAACGCTACTTATCGCAGCTGCTTGCGGAGGCTTTTGGTGACGGGAGTGGAGGGGTTTTGGTCGCCGGCGTGGGGGGTGTTTTGGTGTGCTTGGTCGACGGAGGACAGTGGCTGTGGAGGTGGTGGTGGGTGGCGGCAGTTAGGTTAGGGTTAGGGTTAGGGTTTTCTGATTTTTTTTTTCTTCTGATTCTGCTTTGATTTTAATTCTTTCTTCTGGCTTCAACAAACGATAATCATCACACAGATCCAAGGAACTACTGCTCTGATACCAATTGATGGAACCCACAAAATCCTCAAAACAATCACACAAAAAACAGAAGATAAAGTTGTATTTTAATTCATAAAACAAAACGGAAATAACAAGATAATTGAAGGTGAAACGATTCCACCAGCTCTCGCTCAACTTGAGGTGTTGGCAACCTCCCTAGGGTTTCCCCTCCCCATTCCCATTCCAAATTCAACAAAATGATAGCATCCCCAAAAACAAAACAAAACATTTCTAATTTATATCTAAACCCTAATGACTAAATTGACCAAATTACCCTTCCTTGTTTCCTATTTTACCCTTGGGTCCTAACATTAAAAAAAAATGAGGAATGTTGGGAGTTCGTACGAATTGGATAACATACAGCAAAATGGTTTTATCTGTGACTATATTGACAGGTTCGATTGTGTGGTGGGATCAATGTCTTACATATCCGAGTACCATTTACCGGGCATTTTCATTAATGGATTGCGGTATGAGTTGCAATCTGAGGTTCGAGATGGTTTACAGTACTTGAGGGTGATTGATCTGGAAGGGGTCAAAAAAATAGCCCTAAAGGCGGAAGAGAAACTAGCGGAATTGGACAAATTGGCGGAATTCAGAAGAGAAATGATACTTTAATTAATAAACGAAATTGAAATACAAAGATAGTTGAAGGTGGAGATTAATCCACCAGCCCTCGCTCAACTTGAGGTGTTGGCAACCTCCCCAGGGTTTCCCCTCCCCATTCCCAATTCCAAATTCAACAAAATGATAGCTTCCCCAAAAACAAAACAAAACATTTCTAATTTATATCTAAACCCTAATGACTAAATTGACCAAATTACCCTTCCTTGTTTCCTATTTTACCCCTGGGTCCTAACATTAAAAAAAAAATGAGGAATGTTGGGAGTTCGTACGAATTGGATAACATACAACAAGATGGTTCTATCTGTAACTATATTGACAGGTTCGATTGTGTGGTGGGATCAATGTCTTACATATCCGAGTACCATTTACCGGGCATTTTCATTAATGGATTGCGGTATGAGTTGCAATCTGAGGTTCGAGATGGTTTACAGTACTTGAGGGTGATTGATCTGAAAGAGGTCAAAAAAATAGCCCTAAAGGCGGAAGAGAAACTAGCGGAATTGGACAAATTGGCGGAATTCAGAAAACAGAGAATGATCAATTCACGCAAGCCTGACAGATCTCGAGCCGTTAAGGGATTCGTGTACCAGTCAGATGTGAGAAGATTGAAAAGCGTCGAGGAAAATCCTTGGAAAAAATTTGATTCAATGTGGGAGAAGTTGCAGGAGCAGATAAAAGGATCGAAGACTAACTCGAGTACTCACACTGATGTCGTTCCGTCACTTCAAGAGGCATGTACGGGTCCGGCGACACCCCTGGTGGAGAGCAATGAGAAAAAATCTGAGAACCTTCCAAACTGCCGATCGGGAAAATTCAGACAACTTTCTTCAGTTGATTTTCAGTTTCGGCGCGATAAAGGCCTATGTTTCAGATGTGAGGAGAGATTCCACCCAAATCATGTGTGTTCTAGTGAGAAAGTTGAACATATTGGTGACATAGGGTCGATCTCAGAGGGTGAAAGCATTGGGAAGAAGGGAACAGTAATTGATGGGAAGCGGAGTGAAGAAGTTGAAACCGTAGAGCCAGTGTTCGCGAATGATGATGATCCTACTCTCGATGTGATTGCACATTCGAACCCACAACAGCAAGATGAGAATGAAGAAGTGGGCATCACAGTAGAGTGTAATGAGACGAAGAATATAGGGGTTGATATAGTGGAATATGCAGTCATTGAGGACGATTATCGTGCTTCTCAAGCGAAGCAATTGGAGGTGCTAGTTGAGCATTTGTTAGGTTTTGTTGATGGATCTATTGTCTTCGGATCGGTTTTGCAAGGGATTATTCTGGACTCTTATCAATCTGCTGAATCTGTTGGCTATCTGGAGGAAGCTTGAGACTTCATCAGAACAATGCCGTTCAAGCATGGGATATCCTTTGAGGCGATTATCAGATCCGCACTCCCACGTTGAGGACAACGTATTTTCAAAGGGGGGAGTAATGTTAGGACCCATGGGTAAAATAGGAAACAAGGAAGGGTAATTTGGTCAATTTAGTCATTAGGGTTTAGATATAAATTAAAAATGTTTTGTTTTGTTTTTGGGGATGCTATCATTTTGTTGAATTTGGAATTGGGAATGGGGAGGGGAAACCCTAGGGAGGTTGCCAACACCTCAAGTTGAGCGAGGGCTGGTGGAATCGTTTCACCTTCAATTATCTTGTTATTTCCGTTTTGTTTTATGAATTAAAATACAACTTTATCTTCTGTTTTTGGTGTCATTTCTTGTGTGATTGTTTTGAGGATTTTGTGGGTTCCATCAACATGCTATCAATAAATTGTTGGTAAAGTATGGTATAAGGAAATGGCTCATGATCGTCTTCTCAAAGCTTCAAATGGAGCTCTATATAAATAGGAGTGCTCCTAGTATCCACTAAACAAGCTTGGGAAATAAGATAAACAGTACTGTTTGTTGACAGCAAATATGAAGAGTGCATAAGTGATATCAATACTTGAAAAATATCAAGAACCAAATACGGTTAACTCCAACGGAAACATACCTTCTACTTGTTTATATGTTGCTTCATCAATTTGGTAGAAGAACAACATGCTGCAAAAACAAGTTTTGAGAAGAGGTTATATCTCCTACATCATATACTCTTTCAGTGATTTGCAAGATAGACATCATTTAAAGGGAAAAGGAAAAAAAATATAACTGACTATATAATGAATAAAATTATGAATGAAGAATCGGACTGAATGAAAAGTAACATCCGATTGGTAATAAAATATTATAATGCATTTTCCAATTTCTAAGATTTTACCTTAACCTGTGTCCTGTTATATGTATAAGTGATGTGAACAGAATCATCACTAGCCTGGATAACTGCTGGATATGAGAACTCCATTGCCAAATTCTCCTCCAATGTCAAAGAATCATGCCATGAATCACCGTCATCTTTGGATAGGGCAACTTTAAGCACGCCCCTGGAGACTGTATTGTAGGCAAGCAAGAGACGTCCATCTCTCAGCTTGACCCCATCAATGCCTAATAGATTGTACGTAAGAATCATATTTTTTTCCAGTTAGAAATTATATATATATATATATATATATATAAAAGAAACATAATTAGTTAGCCATCAACCTGAATTAGGATTAGGCAATTTAGTAGGTTTTGCATAACTCCAGGTTTTGCCACCATCACAGGATTCTGACATGCAAACTCTATCAATGCCATTAAAAGATCTCATTAAAACACGCAGGGTCCCTTGTGCAGTCCGAAAAGGAACCGGTTGAATCACACTTAAAGATTCATTTAGGATGTAAATAGGACCATACTTTCTCCATGATCTACCAGCATCTACCGTGACCTGTTGCATTAAAATCATCAATAAAAATTATTTATTTCCCCCTTTTAAAACTTCATTACATATCAAGAGCTCACGTAATTGAGTTGTCTTTACTACCTCCATCCAAGAGCCCCAAGAGTTCCAACTTTCAACAGAAGATCCACAGAGCAAAAGCCCATTTTCTAGTAAGATAGGCTGCAGGAGGATTGTCAGCAGATTTGATCAGGACATCTTATAGATAACATAAAAATTCTGCACCTCATGATATAACACAACCTATATGAGACTGAAATTTAATCATACCTTATTCTTTGAGGGCCCCAGTATACCAGGAGGCAGTTGTTCTCTTTCTGACCAAGTGACACCTTTATCATATGACCGCTTCATGCATCCACTCCATCTAGATTTGATTAAGCCAACGGTTAGCATAGGCCAGGAAGATGATTTAATAGGGATAATAAGGTTCCACCTTTCCATTTCATTGAAACATGCAGGAAAGCACTAACATAGTAACAAAACAATATAACAATGTGTTATTCTATTTCAGAACAAGAATCAAACAGAAGTCCGAAGTTCAACCTTATTCCATATATTGAATTGCATCTCTTCAAACTCTGGGAGGACAGCATAAGTCCAGAAAGCAATTCATTTCCAAAAAATAAGGAACAACTTATTACATGTACAGAGTTTATTATTGTACTATGAGCAGGAAAGTTTAAAGAGTTATTGCAGGTGAACCTAAGACCGTGAATAGAAAATCATTGATCTGAACACAATAAGTTGGTAACTGCTTCTGAATTTCAAGGCTACATACTGACAAAGAGCAGTCATTGCAAATCCACATGTTGTCATTATATTGTAGAACATGAATATCGGTTTGCATGTTAATCTAAAACAACAATAACAAATCATCTATACTATCTAAGCATTAGAATAATTTCAAAACTTTAAATTGCTAGAAAGTCATGAATGTTTGCTGGTAATATGGAGTATTCGCAAGAACCAAACAGAGAAAAGATTATAGATGGTGTTAGGCTTGACAGCAATGATTATTCAGAAGACTAGAGTTGAAAGTTTACTTTTGAACCTCTTGACCAATTTTATAAAACAGCAACAACTCATTCGAAGGAAGCTTGAACAATACAGGATTCCACATCGGAACATCAGCTTCTTCATCAGCGATAATGGGTGATTGCCAACTGCCATCCTGCCCAACAAATTATTACTCGATAAACAAATCATCATAGAATGCAAATATGACAATTTCAAAAGATTTAAGTTTGTTCACTACTGAAATGCATTAACTTGACAGCTTATTACACTAAATTTTACTTGGTTTCATATATTTTGACAGTGTTAAATTGCATATGACAAAAGGCAAGGAGAGATTACAATCAGGAAAACAGCAGAACTTTTTTCTTCGAAAAAACAATTAACAAAGCATTACATATTACGGAAATATTATGCTTTCACACGAAGTAAATCTCAATTGGATAACCTACTACCTTGAATGTCTGCAACCAAATTTTCACATCAGGTGCTCCCTCGGATGAACCTCCAAAATAAGCAACCAAAAAGTGCCCTTTCTCAACCTGCATAATTCATAATTTAGCAAATAACAACCATGGAGTAGACTCCTTGAAATGAAAGGAATGCTAACATAAATTTCATCGAATTACATAACCTCAACAATGGTAGAGGCATGACAGCTATTGAAAGGAGCAGAATTTGCAGGAAATGTGAACTCCTCTACCACCGGTCCTTTTATGAAACAATCCTTCCTCATACTTAAACTCTCCGAAATTGAAGCCATAGCTTTGGGATATATTCTAGCTACCTTTCTGCACACATTTTATAAAATCTCAAGTCACATAAATACAGTAATGACACTTCTTTTCCAAATCAATAAAATCACCTGAATCTTTAATGAATATCGATCTTGAACTCTAATGAATCAAATAAGGAACAAAGATTACACTACCTTGTAAGGTGTACATGAAAATCACTAAGCAAGTGATGAACATGCAATGTTGAGCTAAAATTCAAGAAATTATTGCTGGAATTGGCAAATGGGTAGTGATAGTGCAAATCAGATAAATGGACGGATACTAAAAACAACAGAAACAGAAACAACAATGGAAACAACACAACTCTTGCAACTGATTTCCACATTTTAATGTAAATATGCATAAAGGAAAAGAGACAAACAGAGTTGCAACAGATTGGGAGCTAATCTGCTAATGCATTAAATTATAGAACAAAGTTGATCACAGAACGTACCAAATACTGTTGCCAATGGATTCAGAGAAAGATTTGTTTTGTTTTGTTTATATATAAATAAGAAAATAATGGGTTTGTTTGACTAAATGACAACGATGAATCATAAATGAACCTGCTGCCTGCACAGCCTGAGACTCTCAAGTCTGAGCCATCATTCAAAGTATTTATTTAATTGAAGTGATAATATCATACGTGTCCCCTACTATTTTAACTTGCACAAATATATTATTACTGCTAAGAAATATCGACTCAAGCCCTCCGATTTAGAAATGTGTAATGGGCCGGGCCGGAAAACAAGGCCCAAGCCCAACAGAATAGCTCAATATGTTGCGCTCGGATCTAGTTGGTGCCACGTTGTATTTGTTTAGTGTTGTTTCCTACAATCCTACAACGATAATTTATTTTGGTATACATATTTCAAAAACGTGTAATTTAGTTGTCTATGATCTTGCCAAATTTGTTTTTAAAAACTTTGATATTATTGGTTTGTTAGAGGACGTTTCCGTTATTTTTCTAAAATCTCTTTGTAATTGTCTTTCCTTGAATGAAAGTTTTTCATTTTAAAAAGAAAATATTATTTGGTCCAAGTTAAATTGATAAATCTACAATGAAATTCTTTTAGCTATTAATGATATGTTCTTATATTTGAGTGTGAGTACATATATCGTCTTCGATAGACGTAAAATTATGGGTATGATATAAATATTTCTATTCAATATTCCGTATATTTCAGATTTTATATCATTGTAATAAATAAAAAAGAATATGTTTATATTCGTTATCTAAATGCTCAAATACACAAAATCTTAAATTTTTCAGAAGAGATCAGCAAGAGAGCCGGAAGAGAAGTCAAGAAAGAAAACATACAAGTACTACAAATAAAATGTATAAAGGATCCTTGAGGCCCCTGTACTCTCAATGTTTTTTACATTGCACCCCTGTACTAAATTTTCTAGACATTGCACCCATGTACTCTCAATATTTTTTACATTGCACCCCTGTACTAAATTTTCTACACATTGCACCCCTGCACTCTCAAAAAATTGACATTCAACCCTTATTTTAACGGCAAGTTAACAGAGTTGAGAAATATTCTGACATCACCCACCCTTATTTGTGTCATATCTGCCTGGTTTAGGAAGAAGCACCTATGCTAAAAAGAGAAGAGCTAAAAAAATGGGTGTTTGCTATAAATGTGCACGCATGACATGTAATACTCGTTGTCGTTTTTTAGGAATGATGTCTGATAACCGTGAAGCATCTTTGTTTGTTTTTTGTTGTTCATTAATAACACTCCAAGATCATAGTTTTGATCTAATTTTTGCAATAAATTAGTTGGATTTTTGAATGTATCAGAAGGAGCATAATATTTATGCACCCTAACATATAGTTATGCGCCCTAGCATAACTTCGAAGTAAAAAAATTTGCTCGGTCCAATCGGAAATAAGGGTGGGTGATGTCAGAATATTTCTCAACTCTGTTAACCTGCCGTTAAAATAAGGGTGGAATGTCAATTTTTTGAGAGTGCAGGGGTGCAATGTGTAGAAAATTTAGTACATGGGTGCAATATAAAAAATATTGAGAGTACAGGGGTGCAATGTGTAGAAAATTTAGTACAGGGGTGTAATGTAAAAAACATTGAGAGTACAAGGGCCTTAAGGTGGGTTTTTCCTAAATCTAATTGCAAAACTTCGTGGGCTAGTTATCACATTTTCCTATACCTCAAGGGTACGTATGAAATTATTACTCACTATCCTCATTATCGAAAATAATTAACAAACATAAACCCAACGCCGGCGGGGATGTAAGAAGTTTTTAGGAGGAGGGTTTTAGAGAGAAAGCTTGTCAGCAACAAAATTCAAATCATGTCCTCCAACGGCTACTCCAAAAGCTTAACATTACTGGCAGTCGCAGCAGCCGCCATATCTGCTTCCACTTTCATCTCTCGTACTCTCTCTATGAACCAATTACTTTTTATTTTAATATATGTGTGTGTGTGTGTATTTATATAACAATTCATTTATTGTGTATGATCTTTCAGTTTATCTATGGGGAAAAGTTAAAGGGCTAGAGAAATCTTTGAACTCAGCTATAGGAAAATGTGCTGCTGAGAGGCAAGGTCGTATCAGGGCTCAACAGGTAGGTTCGGTATTTGTATGTATCAAATGTATGATAGTTTTTCAGGGTGAGAATAGCATTACTTGCTCTGTTTGTTAATTGGCATTTGCATTGCATTGTATCGTTGCAGGCTTTAAGGAAAGCTTTAGCACAACCCAAGTCTGAAAATTTAGAGCTGACTTCTTACCCCATGACTCCTATTGGTATAGTCCAGTCTTGCTTCTCTACCAGGTAATTTGAGACCCCCACTAATTATGATTTGTTTTTTTTTGGTTGGATTGTATTTTTTTGATATTAATCTTTTAGAATAAAGCTTTAAGAGTGAATAGGAATTTTTTATCTGAAAAGTTCCTATCTTGCGATGAGCTAGATAGGGTTGGAAATTGGAAAGCTCAAAGCTTTAATGCAATTGTTCTTTCTAAGTTCTAATTTGAAAGCTTAGATTTTTTGTTGATCCGCTAGGAGTGAGAGTTGGGTCAAGAAATCTGCTGTTTTGTTGAACTGGGTTAGTTGGAAAATCTTGCAAGGTGTCATATTTAAGAAGAAAATTAAGATTTTGATATATTATGTATGCTTGTTTGATCAAGTGAACTATCTCATTTTTGCAGAAATGGGACACCAAGGCAACCTTTACTTGTTCCTCTTGCTAGGGCTTGTTTGGTGTTCGATGCAACTCGTGTTCCTCCTGCTTCTCTTGAGGGTCTTGGAGAATATTCTCATTGCTGGATTATATATGTATTTCATTTAAATACAGACCTGGAGAAGTTATGGAAGGAACCATCAAAATCAAAGTTCAAAGCAAAGGTATTCAGCACCATACTTTGTGTAATGATTGTTTTGGGTCTTAATGTGTTATTAGTAATTATTTCTTTATCCTCTTTAAATTTCTGGAAGGTGTTGGTTTTATGGTTAGGTGAGAGTCCCGAGACTGAAAGGTGAAAGGATAGGAGTCTTTGCTACACGATCTCCACATCGGCCATGCCCTATTGGACTCACCGTTGCAAAGGTGCGTTAATCTATAGTTTTATCTAGAAGTAAGTTAAGTTTACTGAGGTACTAAAGAGGGAGATTATGTATTTCCGAAATTTAAAGAACATAAGATTACCGCATAAGTTTCACATCGAACACATGAACTCATTTAAAAAATAACTCGGCGGATGTTTTGGCATTCTATTTCAGAAACCTATTTTATTATTTTTTAGGCATGATTGATTGTATGAAGCATGCTCTGGAAAAGACAAAATTTGCCTGTGAAAATGGGTAAATTGAGTTTAATACGTGTACCATATGCACAACAGGTGGAGGGAGTGCAAGGAAATATGGTTCTGCTATCTGGTGTGGATCTGGTTGATGGGACTGTAAGTTTTCATTGCTTACCTGTACTAGCCAGACTAAGCTAGATAATCAATGGGTTCCTATATCTCTTACTTGTAGTTTGTGTGATGGTCAACTGAATGCAGTTGTGTCTGCTGTTGATGAATTTAATTATAGTCATGCTCATTGTTTAAATTTTATCAACAGCCGGTACTTGATCTGAAACCATATCTACCATACTGTGACAGCATACAAGGAGCAGCAGTGCCAGAGTGGGTATCGGTATAACTTCTACTATACTTTATAGATGTTATTCATAGTACTCTTAAAGTGCAATTGCTTACAAGTTACAATCTGGATGTCAATCCTTTATATCTCGGGGTACTCAAGAACATCAGATTAGGCTCTGGGTGGGTGAATCTTGTAAGGCTGAAATTGGTTCAAAACTAGTTTAGAAGCATTCAAAAATTAGTTATTTGGAGAAGATATCATGTGCTTCCACCAGATGTTGTCTTTTAATTACGTTTGCCTTCTTGAGGTTAGTTCATGCTTCACATGAACTGAAAATATGAGGCAATATGCCCTTTGTGATCTTTGCAGCCTTGCCGGTGGAAATGGAGTTAGTGTGTGAGCTGAGGTGAGGTTTTGTTGTAGAATTGGCACCAAATTGTAAACTTGGTTCTCTTTATGTATGGTGACTTTCCAATAAGGGATCCCTCATTTTATTAAGTTAACGAGTAAGGACCAAATTAAAAGACAAAAATAATACAGATTTCAATGCAGTGTTATTTGACTTTTTAGTTCATTGGAACCTGTTTTTCCCCTTTTGTTTGGTCCTTAACTTAATAAAATGTGGGATCCCTCATTATAAAGTGTAGTGACTCATACACACACACATATATAATAACTTTCCAATACCAAAATAAAAGATAATAAAAGCACACACTCCAGCCGTTGTTCTTATTTCACAACCCTTACATCTTATAAATTAATTGGAAGTTGGTATTAATTTCTTTGAAGAAATTTAACTTTACGCTCCTGTCTATGTGGAGCATGGGATAGACGACTTTCATAGACTGAATTATATATGTCATATTAGGCTGCACTGCTGCAGCTGTTCTTTTCCTTCTTTGCTTGTATATATCACTGGTGTCCTTTTCATTCTGAATAATGTGCTATTTTTCTAAGGTGGACAATAAGTTATCAATAGCTTCTGTCAGCTTCTCCAAGGGCTTCTTTTCAACACTTGCTGATTGTTGGGGAACTGCAGTAAGTGGACTCATATTTGCTTTATACGTCAACCATTTTCTTTTCAGCTTAGTGTCTGTTCATGACTTTGACTTATTGAGCAATAGTGACAGTCCAGTTTTATCTGTAATGTTCAATTCGACTAACAACTTATTCCCTGAAATTATAATTGTCAAGCATTGCTTGACAAATTTTCACTCTTACCCTCATTAGAGCTATTGCTGATTGTTGTCAAAGCATAATTTCTACTCGTAACTTCAAGTAATGCTGAATGGAGGCAAAGAAAGTTCATATCACATATGATTTACACTAGCTAAGCATATTGTCAATTCCCTCACATTGAAAACCCTAACCTTGCATTCTTTTAATCTTCTTCAGTTGACCGCATTTTGCTTGTTTCAGGAGAAGAAATCACTCTATGCATCATCAGATGAGCTTCAAAGCTTGATCAAACAAGTGCTTTCATGGGATATCAGATCAGTTTCACAGCGAAATCGACCTCATGATTCGCTTATTAAGATAGGAAATGACAGTACATTCGGTAATATTTCAGATGTAGATGAAATCCAAGTTGAAGGAACTTCTGGTTGCAGAAGTGAACATGATCCTATTCCTTTCGAGCACATAATTTATCACCTGGTATTGGAAGGACTAGATGTCTCGTACAGAATCGATAGCAACGGCAATGTAATCGTAGAAGAAGTCACAATTTCATCTGAGTTGCCCAATGGTAAGCAAAACCGTTGCAATTACTTAATGTGGAGAGACCATCTAACGTGATTCATCCTTCTCAGTACTAGATGTTTTTTCAATGTGCATAGAATCATTATTCTGCTTTTGATACAAGTTACTTTCATGATACTTTTTGAGACAAAACTGATTGGGGTTTGCTTTGCTTCTTATCGAAGAAAAATAAATATATAAATGTTCAGTGTTTGTGTTTTTTTCTGCTAAAACACTGCATATGAATTTTCTTTTATTTAAAAATATAAATCCGTGCAAAAAGCGGGTTCCATGTTAATAATAAAATAAAAGAAAAATGTCAAATAGAGCTTCTTCAAGTAGAGCTTTTACTAGTAAAGTTTTTAAAAGTAGAGTTTTTGATTAAAAAAATTCAAGTATTTGGTTGTGAATGATAGTTTTTATTAAAAAAATAAAAAATTACTTTATTAGATAATTTTTTTGAAGTTGTGTCATGAAAGAAATGAAATAATATTGCTAAATTAAATAAGGATATTATAGATAATTTAATAATTTAAAAAAGCTATTTTGCCTCTACTTCTAGAAGTTCAAATTTTGGGCTTTTACTAGTATAGGCAAAATAGTTTTTTTAATCCTCAAATGCTCTACTTAAATTGCAACCAAACATCAACTAAAAATTTAAAAAGAGCTTTTGGGATTAAAAAAATTATTTTATCTGTATTAAAAGTAATACCAAACAGGCACTAAGGGTCCGTTTGGTATAGTTTTTTAAATAGAACTTCTTCAAATAGAGCGTTTATTAATAAAGCTTTTAGAAGTAGAGCTTTTGATTTAAAAAAAAATTAGGTGTTTAGTTGTGGGTGAGAATTTTTATTAAACATTATAAAATTATTTTATTGGACATGTTTTTTTTAGTTGTGTTATGAAAGAAATAAATAATGTTGTTAAATTAAATAATGATATTATAGATAATTTAAATCTTTAAAAAAGTTTTTCAAGTTCTACTCACAAAAACCCAAATTTTGAGTTTTTCCTAGTATAAGCAAAATAGCTCTTTTAATCATTAAAAACTCTACTTAAAATACAATTAAATATCACCAAAAATTTTCTATTAAAAAAAAAATTCTTTTACATTTATTAAAAATCATACTAAACAGTCACTAAGAATCTATGAAGTTATCTTGAAACGGAAGCAACGGCCAACGGGAAGGAGAGAACAGTTCCTTGTAACTTTCTTTTATAGCAAAAATTGGGAAAGTATAAAGTACAATAGTCTCATTTTACTTGGTAAACTAGTTCATCGAACAAGTACAAATGTACAATGATTATGAAATTATGAAACAATAGGGGTGTTTAGAATCCAACCCAGTATGCTAAATTTGCAAAAGTTAACAGAAATTGACAGGAATTCAATTTTCAAAAATCCAAGAAGTGGATTGCATTATATAGGCAATTAAATTTCTAAAAATTTACAGAAATTGGCATAAATTCAATTAACAAAAATCCAATCTGTTGGATTAGATTACACGTAAACGGTGGATTGGATGTGATAACTTTACCATCTATGTGATATGTGATTGTGCCTTTCATGGAATGATTTTACCATTTTTACGGAACACTTATTTTTTAGATTATATTTGGATTGATGAAAATATATAGTTTTTAATTGTCACGTGCACATGGGCCCAGTTGTCTAATGCTTATTATTTAATTTATTGGTTGCTTATTATTTAATTTGGTTGAGTCAGAGTTCAGTTGAGTTTGATTAGTTTAATTATTTGGGTCCAATAATTGTATGTGGGCATCAGGTTAAGACTTGTTCTTAATCCCTTGATTCACAGCCAAGTATTTTGGCTTAAGAATAGGTCTTCAGGTTGGGTTGTTAGCTGTTGAATCTTTTGTCGCAAAATTGTCAATCCAATCAATCAAGAATGCACAAATTTTACCGTGGTTCGCCGGAAAAAATTCCCGACTACATCCACGTTGAACTCCAGAATAGGGAGCTCGCTGCACTAATCAATTTCAAGATTACACAAGGAATCTTGAATCCGTTTACAAATTGTAATTCCCCAAATCTCACAAACCCTAATCTCTAAAAGTGACAATCTCTCAAATTACCCAATTGAGAATTACACTAACTTGGACTAAGGAACAAGGCTTAACACTTAGCCAAAAACAAGAGAATACAAATAATGAAGACCTTCTCCTAATTCTCAACCTAAGTGGCCTTTATATAGGATGAGCAAATACATGTAATTGGGACAACGGCAAGGATTGCGCCATGTGTCCCTTATCCAACGGATGATAAGGCTTCACATTTTACAATCTCCACCTTGAAGCCAAAAACACCTATCACTCCCAATCATACACAATGACACATTAAGGTCAAGATAGCACAGCAAACTCACATACTCACATCATCGCTCATGTCAGCTGCAAGGTCAGCCAACCCCCACCTGCAACATCTTCATGCAGTGGGAGAGTTTGGTTGCAGTCACAATCTTTGTCCTCATGTCAGATGGGTTGTCTTCAGTTGGAACCTTCTTAATCTCAATCTTACCACTTGAGATTATTTCCCGCACAAAACGATACTTCACATCTACATGCTTGGTTCTCTCATGATGTACTGGATTCTTGCTCAGATGGATCGCACTCTGACTGTCAGAATACACAACTGTCTTACCCTGCAGCTGTTGTATTTCGGTTAAGATACCCTGAAGCCAAATTGCTTCCTTGAACACATCAGTTATGGCTATATACTCCGCTTCGGTAGTTGACTTTCTTGAGTCCCTGTCACCTGCAAAATCAGAATCAACATACCCTACCAAATCTAAAGCGTTAGATTTGATAAAACATAAGCCATAATCAACAGTAGTATTCAAGTATCTTAACAACCATTTTAAAGCACTCCAGTGTGCTCCACCTGGATTAGACATAAACCTACTCAACAAAGATACAACATATGACAAGTCAGGTCTAGTACTAATCATGACATACATCACAGAACCAATAGCATTTGCATAAGGTACATTTTCCATTTTAATCAACTCAGGTCTTGTACTAAGAGAAGACATTTCCTCTTCTATAGCCGCTTCCCATTTAAGTTTATGGGTAGACTTTAATGCCTCTCCTAAGCTAGCAGGCTCAACCCCATTAATTTCATAACTTGATATTAATGCACAGAAATACAAATCATTAGTTGAGTAATCATACCTGGTAGGAGGCCTTACATGCCTCCTACTTCTGTCTCTTGCTAGCTGGTAGTTGGCCAATGTGTCTTGTGGTGTTTCATCATGCTGCTCAGTTTGATCCACTTGACCTACTGTGTCCACTTCAATTTGTTCTTGTATGTCTGCTACTACTTCATTTCTGTTTTCCTCCGGGTTATTTCTCCTGGGCTGAGAGCCCCCAGATGTCTCCGTGCCTGACATGTCATCAACCTGCTCAGCGGTCCTTGATGTCCCTGGCTCCACCTGCATCTGAGCTCCACCTGCAAAATCAAAATCTGCTAGATCCTTTTCTAAGGCACCTGCATTGTTGTTAGTAGATTTACAAGGGAAACAAAGTTCATTGAATATGACATCCCGACTAACTATGACTTTGACTCCAGGTGACTCCATTTCCCATAACCTATACCCTTTTGTCCCTTCTTGATATCCTAGGAAAACACACTTGATTGACCTCGGTTCAAGTTTACCTACGGACTGGTGAGCATAGGCTTCACAGCCAAATACTCTAAGGTGGGCTAGCTTATGAGCCCTACCAGACCAGATTTCTTCTGGTGTCTTAAACTGAACTGAACTATTAGGGCTAAGGTTAATCAAATGAGTAGCAGTATTGAGGGCTTCACCCCAAAAGGCCCTCGGAAGTTCGGAAGAAAATAAAAGACATCTGATCTTTTCTAATATGGTTCTATTCATTCTTTCCGCAACTCCATTCTGTTGAGGGGTGTTTCTAACAGTCCTATGTCTCAGGATACCCTCACTCGTACAGTATTGATCAAACTCAGTATTACAAAATTCTAAGCCATTATCAGTTCTCAAGACTTTTACTTTGTTACTAGTTTGATTTTCTACCAATACTTTCCATTCTTTAAATTTTGTCAACGTTTCATCCTTTGATTTTAGTAAGAATGTCAATACCTTCCTACTGTAGTCATCAACAATAAAGAGGAAATATTTTTTATCCCCATGTGTCTGGACCTTTGCTGGTCCCCACAAATCACAATGAAGATACTCCAGACTCGCCTTTGACAAATGAATTCCAGTTGGGAAGCTCTGTCTGTGCTGTTTGCCCAACACACAGATCTCACAAAACTCAAGTGGCTTCAACTGGTCCTTTCCAAATTGTCTCTGCTTACTGAGTACCTGCATTCCTTTCTGGCCTATATGGCCAAGTCTCAAGTGCCATATATTAGTCATATCAACATTAGAAGTTAAAGCAGAAATGGGTTTATCCGAGAATACATGTTGGCCTTTTAGAACATACAATTCATTTCTCTTTATACCAGTTAGGATTAGTTTATTACCTTTAGTTATGTGCATGTTCCATTTGTGTGATTTATATGTGAAACCTAATTCATCTAGTGTTCCTAGTGATATCAGGTTCCGTTTCAAGTCAGGTACATATCTAACGTCAGTAAGTATCCTAACTTTACCATCATGGAGTTTAAGTGTTATGTCCCCAACTCCATGTATCCTACAAGTATTGTCATTACCCATATACACAATCCCTTGGTCAGAATTTCTAAAGTTGACAAACCAGTCCCTATACGGACTCATGTGAAAGGAACACCCGGAGTGCAGAATCCATTCTCTACTAATGTGATCTCTACACACAGTCAATGTCTCAGATAGGCACATCGACTCCTTTTCGGCAGCCACAGTAGCACTGCCTTCATTTTCCTGTTCCCTAATGAACTTATAACAATTCTTTTAAGGTGTCCCATCTTCCCACAATGATAGCACTTCTTGTCACTGTCTTTATTCTTATCCTGTTTATTCTTTTTATTCCCTTTAGGTTCTTGGTTATTATTCTGATGATTATTCGGACCATTGAATTTCCTTTCATTTTTTCCTTTCACGAATAAGTTCGCTCCACCTCTCATACCGGTTCTAAGTTTTAGCTCTCTAGCCCTTATACCAGATATCACCAAGTCTAGCCTAGGTACAACTCCTGTGTACTGTAGAGATTTCTTAACGACACTATATTCTTCAGGTAATGCATTTAAAAGTATCATAGCTTCGCTAGAGTCTCCTAGGGCTTGGTCAGTTCCTTTAAGGATTTGAGTCATTTTCGTGAATTCATCCAAATTATCATCAATCGACTTATTAGTATCCATCTTGTAATTAAACAAATTTCCTTTTAAGAACACTAAATTTGGTGCAGAAATAACAGAATAAAGAGATTCGAGTTTACCCCAGAGTTGAATGGCTGTGTCCATTCCGTCAACCTTTCTGATGACCGAATCTCCAAGGTGAAGGAAAATCAGGTTGTAAGCCTCTTCCAGGATTTCCTCCTTTGCTTCCTTTTCCATCTTTGGCCACTTTTCTGGATTTGGTTCCAGTGCCAAAGCCACCTTATGGTGGGAAAGCAGAACTTTCATTTTCTTCTTCCAAGTGGTGAAGTCCCCTTTTCCGTCAAAGATTCCAATGTCGAGTCTCATAGCCGACATTTTTATTTCACAACCGAATCACTTTCGCAACTCTCTTGGCTATTACTAACTCAATCTTGAGGTCGAGAGTTCGTGCCTCTCTCACCCCACCAATTGTTGAATCTTTTGTCGCAAAATTGTCAATCCAATCAATCAAGAATGCACAAATTTTACCGTGGTTCGCCGGAAAAAATTCACGACTACATCCACGTTGAACTCCGGAATAGGGAGCTCGCTGCACTAATCAATTTCAAGATTACACACGGAATCTTGAATCCGTTTACAAATTGTAATTCCCCAAATCTCACAAACCCTAATCTCTAAAAGTGACAATCTCTCAAATTACCCAATTGAGAATTACACTAACTTGGACTAAGGAACAAGGCTTAACACTTGGCCAAAAACAAGGGAATACAAATAATGAAGTCCTTCTCCTAATTCTCAACCTAAGTGGCCTTTATATAAGATGAGCAAATACATGTAATTGGGACAACGGCAAAGATTGCGCCACGTGTCCCTTATCCAACGGATGATAAGGCTTCACATTTTACAATAGCTAAATATCAGCGTCCTGTGTTGAGTCCGTATAATTGAGTCGGTTGTTATTTCCAGTTGTATTGTTATTTCCAGTTGTATTGAAGTCTTTCATGTTAATGAGGAAAGTATCAAAACAGTTGCAATCAGTGAGTATTGGAGGCTGTGGATTTCCTCGAATTAATCCAACACTTCTTAAGCTTGAACCTGACATTAATGAAGTGTAAAGCTGGGACTGGATTGAGTCTTCCTCGAGGAGGTAGATCGCGTCGTCTGTAAAGCTTGACTTGAGTTTCGAGAAGCGTAGTATAACCCGTCATTATCAGTATATACTTCTGGCGATGTAGCATCCTTTATACTAGTCATGGGTGTGAGCAGTAGCATTATCAAATGGAAGGGGAGGCCATGAGATATGAAGAAACATGACAGGACTAGGGAAGGGAAAGATCTCGTTCACTTATGTGTGTGATGTATGAGGGTGGATCAGGAAAGATGTATTGTTTGTCCGGGAAGATATACCTTATTTCCGAATGCTACATGGGGTTGTTTTGGGAGTTGCGACTTGGTTGTTTATGATCAGATGTAGATTAAAGCTTGTGGTGGGTTACTGCTTCAGGCTTGTGGGTGGTTTACTGCTTCAGGTTTATAATAAAACCTGTGTGGCTCTCCTGAGGGAGAGATTCTTTGGTGCAACAGTGGTATGGATGATGTGGTACCACAAGTCAATTAAAAAATGATATATAGAGTTTATTCACCTATTTTTTAGTTATTTTTTAATTTTTAGCACGCGTGGCAGTTGATGATTGACTTGTGACGTGATACCACCGTTGCTTGGAAGAATTTCTCTAGGGAGGATTGCCGAAAATTCTTGATTTCATACTGGTGATTCTTTCCTAGGCGATGTGGGACTCTTTATTCCCACAATCTATCGTTGTAGGTTACCTGGGCTCACTGATATTGGGCTGGTTAAGCTCTGTTCATCTCGGCTGCTACGTGGGACAAGATCAAAGCCATATGCGTGCAGGGATGGTGGGCCTCGGCTGGCTCCTGGTTGCGATCTTTGGACTGGTTTTGTCTAAAAATCAGCCCATTTCTCTCTCTTGCCATATTTGGCATGGGCTTGACTGGCAGCGTTGTTTGATGGGCTGTCATTTTGGCTTGACTAAATGTGGTTAACTCTTTGTAAATTTGCGGCTGGATTAGGGGCTTTTCGGCGCATGAATTCTCTTGGGCTCACGGGGTCCTGTCAGCTTGCGTGATGAAGGTTGACCATGCGCGTATGGAAATAAGTTGTGCCACAAGCGTGTGGGCTGAATTAATGTTGTTGGGCTCTTTAAGGCCCAAGTGAAGGTGAGTCTATTTGCATGTGGGCTGCTATTTTGGTGGAACAGATGCACGTGGGCTGCTACGAATTTTGCTCGGTTTTGGGTTTTTTTTGGCGCTGATTTGGATTGTTTCAAATAGGCTGATGTGTGCGCTGGGATTAGAACCTAGGTGTCTTGTATTTTGCATTTTCATCGTTGCATTTTTTGCTTTCTTGGGCCATGTATTTTGGCTGTGTTTGAATTCTTGGCTCCTTGTTGCTTCATGCGCTTTCGCGCTTTCTTGGCCCTTGTACAATTGTACAAAAAATAATTTTTGAAATATACTTGTAAATTTTTCCAAAAAAAAAAAAAAAAAACTCAATGGAATGTAATAGAATAAACTATAAATATATAGATTTTAAAGACAGTTATATAATTTTAGATTCTAAAAGTAAAAAAGATAAATGTTTTAATTTTATTTTTTTAGGGATAAATTTATCTCTATGAGTAATGTTACTTTTTAAAAAATTATGTTTCATCCCCAACGTCACATTGAGATAATATATTTTCAATAACTTAATATTTATTTTTGTTACACTTATTTCTATCCCATTTCACTCTCTTCCATCAATCTAAAAAATAAATTTTAAATATTTTAAACTATATTTCATGGGTAATGTTATGATACCCAAGGGTATCAAATATCATTGGGTTCAAAGTTTCATGTTCAATGTAACTTTGAGCATTTAACATATAAAATTCTACCATTAAACATGCAACTGATTTTAGGTTTTACAAAATTTCATATTTATTTATAAAAATTATAATTAAATATGTAACTTTATACCCAAGAATATGTGATACCCTAAGATATCATAGACATGCTCATATTTCATAACCCTTCTATTAATCTAAACATAACCTTAGTATTAGCCTCTAATAAAAAAGCCAAAATTCTCGAAGGAATGATGAGATAATTAGAAAACTTCATACGAGTCCCGATTTTTCTTAAAAAAAATAATGGTGGCGGGCCTATCTTTATTCTCTTCATCGCTGTAATTGCCTCTGTTTGTGAAGGTATTTACAAAAGAACCATTGGTTCCGACAGGACTTGTGAAGAAGGGCAATGAAGGAATCACATGGGGGAGCACGCGTACGAGGGAATCTTTTATAAGATTACGAAGTAAATCCAATCAGATATTTTCGGCCAGATGCACACGTGGCAGATAAAATTAAGCCGTACTGCCCAGTTAAAAACATGGATTACGCGCCAATGAGGTAGTGGCCTCATTGGTGTGAAGCTGTATTTTGATTGATTTAGAATTTGTAAATCCCGAGCTACGTCTCGGTTGATTTCTAGACAGTGCTATAATTGTATGTATCTATAATTTCAGTTGGTAACATATTGTAATATATGTAGTTTGTAATAATTCAAAAAAAAAAAAAAACGTGGATTACGCACATCTGACGTGTTGCTTCGCTGGTCTTCTATTTAAATTAAAAGGTTTTACCTATAGTTATTAAAAAATGTTTTACTTGAATAGACAAAAAAATTTAAAATAAACATGTTTTTTTTTTTATATTAACATGATTCATAAAATATTTAAATTAATTAAATATATTAACAAATGACATATTTATAGTATACCAAACTAAAAAAAAAAACAAAATATTTTCCATCAGGTGAGGTGATATACATAAATCTTTTTGATAATATTATATTTATATTTGATATCATTTTCATCATATTCCATAAAATCCAAGTTTGTTTGTTTGTTTGTTTTTTTTTTTTTTTGTTTTTTTTTTTTGTTTTTGTTTTTTTTTTTATAATTTATGTCATGTATTCCTCTCATTCACTTGACACATAATAGCACGATTTACTCTCATTTTCTCACCGGATCACTTAAAGATCTACGTTAGATTACCCAGTTTCTTCATAATTACTTTATCTTTTATAATCCATACACACACCCATCAGTCCCATCTAAAATTCTAAATATTCTCATATTAGCTCTCCTCATTTTCGAACATGATGATGCTTTATTACCCAACATTATGTTCCATAAAGTATTAAAGGTCTCACGGTTCTATAAAGTTTGTCTTTAAATTTTAAAGGAATGTTACAATCGCATAAAACGCAGACGCATATCTCCATTCCCTTCAATCCGATTGAATTACACACGTAATATTTTCGGACATGTTAATATTTTATTGCCCAACATTATGTCCATAAAGTATTATAAGTCTTACGGTTCTATAAAGTTTGTCTTTCAATTTTAAAGAAATGTTGCAATCGCATAAGACGCATACACATATCTTCATTCTCTTCAATCCGATTGAATTATATGCGCAACATTTTGAGCTATTTTTCCATTTTTTTTTTACATGATGGACTCGATATACTTAAAACATTAACTACTTAAGATTAGTTGGTTGCCAATTATTATGTATAAAATATGAAAATATTAGGACATAAATATGTTTTTCTAATATTTTATTGATGTTATAAATCATTATTGATATGAAGTTAGAGGCACGTTAAATATACTTAAATTTTGGGTATAAAAATATATCATTTTTCATAACTTTAGATGAATTGATAATAATTTTAAAAAAATAGGGGATATTTTCAAATTTTAAATTTTTAATCAAAATTGGAAGATGTTGATAGTGATTTTTGTTACCAAGTACTTCGAACAGCTCGGCAAAGGCAAAAAAATAATTTCTCATTTTGGGAGGATGAATAGTCTGAGGGTATTGACAATTCATTGACCAGACACAGTATTCAGACATGGTCTCCAGGATTTGACTGACCCGAAGAGATAACATAGTGCATATATCAGAGACCGACGACATCAGTACCGACCCCGACCACTATAGCCCGGTAGCTCGGGTCAGTCTTATCTTATCTCCCTGATAAGGAGAATGAGCTCGGATATTATGGATCATGTCGGCCGTAGCTCGATTAGTTCGGCACGAGAGTTTGCCGTCCTCATGAAGTCCGACGTGTAACCATGATAGTTTAGGCATTTCCCCCTGACACATGCCACTGCGTGAAATGATATTTACAGGCTGTCTTCTTAAAGGTTGAGTGTGAAACATTCCCAAGAAGGATGATTTAATTAAAAGTCAGATGGCATGTTTACTTTTGGCGGGACGGTTGGGGCAGTGAGCCCGTCAAACAGCAGGAAATCCACGTGGCTGATGTCATACTTGTAAGAGGAAGACAAACACACTTGTAAGGGTTAGAAAAATTCATTTGGGGCACTACTTATAAGAAAGCACTAAGCAAACCAGTTCGGTATTACGTGACCACCCTTGAAAAGAGGTCGGCCGAGCTCGGTTCCATTATAAAATCAATATCTTACTTTGTTCCTGTGAACGTAGGTTGGATCCATTCCACCGAACCACGTAAATCATTTGTTGATTTTGTGTTTGTTCTCATCTTCTGCTAAATTTGCATTTGACCCCATAACCAAATAAATTCACAATTGGAGGAAGATTATTCTGGGAGCGGTATTCTAAACTTGCCACTGGAACGAAAATCACTCGTTAACAGTATATAAATAACATTATCCATTAATAAACCAATAATTTAATTTTGAACTATCCAATTGGTTGCACTTTTAATATCTCTACCTCTAATATATAAACAAATAATATCGAGAGCAAATCAAATAAATAATTTTAAAAAAATTATAAATTAAGTTTGAAATTAAATTCGAAGCCCACAATAATCCCCGCGGGCAGATTGAGTAATTTAAGAGTAACAGAAGGGCAATCCGCAATAGCATGTAAAGTTGTCTTTTCTCACTCTCTGTCTCGTCTCTTTCAACTGCCAATCAGTTTTTTAAAAACTTGTCATTAAACCCTTTCTCCCTCCCTGGCCGCCTTATTATCATAATTTATTCACTTAATTACTTTATAATTTTTTTTATAGTTTTAATTAATAAATTAATACAATATAATTAAATGATTAACATAACTCCCAAATCAATTTGTCATCTGCTTCTTCTCTAACGAATACTTTTCAGTCGAGTTAAGAGTTACTCCGATGGACTCGCGGTCGTCGACGACGCGGATTGTGTCGAGATCGTCAATTATTGACTCGATTCGCGGGTGTGGGTTGTCGGGGATGCGAATTGATAAGGAGGATTTGAAAAGGAGGCTTTCGATGCCGCAGTATTTGCGACTCGCGATGAGCGACGCGGTCAAGCGGAAGCAAGCCGAGCCACCGGCTGAGACCTGCGAGAGCGATGTTATCGTTGAAGGTAACGCCGTTGAGCCGCCGGAAGCACCGATGGTTGTTTTTATAAATTCGCGTAGCGGAGGACGTCATGGGCCTGAGTTGAAGGAGCGGCTCCAAGAGTTGATGGGAAAAGAACAGGTCACTAAATATTTATAATTTCATTTAAAAAATATATTTTTTTTGAAAATTAGTTTGTAGTCAATAGCCTGTTTCTATTTTGAATTTGATGATTTGAGGGCTTTTTTTCTTTTTCTTTTCTAAATTTCGTTTATGTTAGAAAAAAAATTGATCTTTATGGACATTTGAAGTTGTAGAAATGAAGTAGAATTTAGTTCAATGCACTAAAGTACTAAGGTTTTTGACTTTATTTTTGAAGATAGTAATTATTTATCTTTGTTTTGTTTTGATTTAACTGTTACTATGTTATATCGGTTTAATTTATCACAAAATGATAGTCTAGTTGGTTTGACTCTTGCAATGGAAGCAAGAGGTGGTTGGTTCAAATCCTAAGGGATATTTTCATTTGGGATAGGGGTGCAGTATATAAGGAAGAGACTTAGACTTTCCTTAATTTTTTATAACAAAAAATGTTATATCGGTTAAATTCTTGGTCCTGTGTTGTTTAGAATGTGGTCGCTTGGTCTCTCTTATTTTTGAAATTAAAAAGAAAATTGAGTAGTTTGTAATGCAGGTTTTTGACATATCAGATGTGAAGCCGCATGAGTTTGTCCAGTATGGATTGGCTTGTTTGGAGAAGTTGGCTGAGCTTGGTGACTTTTGTGCCAAAGAGACTCGTCAAAAGATGAGAATAGTGGTATGTACATTCTAGCATGTATTGCTTTATCTGTGCCTCGATTGTGGAACTTTGAGTGAGTTATAACTTTCAAGTGTGAAATTGGAAATTGCTGTATGATTTTGTAGGTTGCTGGAGGTGATGGTACAGTTGGTTGGGTACTAGGATGTGTTGGTGAACTTAACAAACAAGGCCGAGAGCCGGTTCCTCCCATAGCAATCATTCCACTTGGTACAGGAAATGACCTGGCTAGGAGTTTTGGTTGGGTAAGCTTTTGCCTTTGCATTGATTTTGATCTTTTCCGATCATCTGCTTGTATTGCTTATTCAGTTGTTGTTTTGAATGTCTTCTTCAGGGTGGTTCATTTCCTTTTGCCTGGAAATCTTCCATCAAAAGAACTCTCCAGAGAGCCAGTGCAGGTCCAATTTGCCGTCTAGACAGGTAATTATCTCTCATCAGTTATCATTTTGGTGCTATGTTATCATTTTGTTTTCCAATGATCATATGATATTTTTTATTTAAGTTTAGTGGTTTCTTGTGTAAATATGTTTTCTGTCGCTATGCGTATGTAATATATATCTTTTAGGTGTCTTGCTACTATACGGATGGATGGCCTAGATCTCTTTGTTGTAGAATCCATTAGATTGTGAGAATTTAATTTTAAAAAAAATGTTTTAGTAATTGTGCCTTTGATAATGCAGTTGGCATGCTGTAATTCAAATGCCATCTGGAGAAGTTGTGGATCCACCCCATTCTCTGAAGCCTACTGAAGATTGTGCTCTTGATCAGGTAGTGGATCTTGCTGCTTGACATTTTAGTGCTTTTATCAGCTGCTCCTGGATGCATGTTTTTCAATTGATGAAGAGTAGCTTCTGTTGAATATCAAACATTTTATTTATACATTTTGTCCTATTTTATTTGAGGTCCTGAAGGAATCTATTTCCAACTTAATTTTTTCCTGTTACTGCTGATCATTATCAACATATGTTAACTGTTTTTGTATTTGTTGGTCTGCTCTGAACAAATTCAGCTTTCCACTAGTTGAAGTTTGGGTATTTTAAACTCTTTTGTTCACACATGAATTTTACGACATTAGGTATTAAGTTTCATGACTTATTTATATGAATCACTAGAATCTTGTTTTTAACTGTTGGATAATTGCAATTGTACTTAATTTAACTTCTTTGGAATTTAATTAGATCGTACAAGGTCCTTCTCTACAAAGCAAGCCGCATAGATGATATCTGCATTGACATATAATAGTTTTTCAAAGCACAGAGAATATCTTTGAAATAGAATGAATAATTTTTAGAATTAATAAGTAAATCAATGTGAAGAAATTTGACACACATGTTGCAAGTGTATTCTTAAATGTCCTATGCATTATTTATATTCTTATCATTTAAGCAAAATGGGTTGCAGTTGATCATGCTGCTCCATCTGGGGCCACTATTCTGTGTAAAACTTTAGGCTAACCTTTCTTTTTTTAATTGCTGAATGTCCCCATTTCCAAAAGCATGAGTCAAACCTGTCTTTTGTTTCTGGTAAAATTAGTGGTTCCTTGAAGAGAAAAGGGAAAAAAAGTAATTAAAATTAGTGATTCCGATGATATAAAATTTTGTATTATTGATCATATTACTTTCTTCTATGTGCAGGGCTTACTGATTGAGGGGGACCTGCCTGAAAAAGTGAATTGCTATGAAGGAGTGTTGTATAATTACTTCAGCATAGGTATGTCAAGTTGACTACAAGATATGGGGTATCTAAATTTGTTGCACATGGATCACTTTCCAATCTTGAAAACCAGAGCTTTGATTGGTTTATAATAGCTTCAAGTTCCAGTTTTCTGGCTGTTCTTCTCAGGGCTGTTAAGATAACCATTGAAGCTCAACCCAATTTTAGCAGAAAAGAATAGTGCTAGTTTTTAGGTTGCTAACTGATTATTTTGAACGACAAACCTTTGGTTACTGCTGATTATGAATATCTGGTTCTTTCTTACCAAGTTCCTTTTCTTTTTCCTTTTACAGGAATGGATGCTCAAGTTGCTTATGGCTTCCACCATTTACGTAATGAAAAACCTTACCTTGCACAAGGTCCTATTTCAAATAAGGTGTAACATCATTACCCTTTAATTATGTCTTATACTTTTGAGTTTTCTTCGCAGTACACATCAATGTGACACTCTTGTAAATATCTGCTAGCTGGCCATTGGTAGTTGTTTTATAGGCATCCTTTAGATGAATAGACTTTTGTATTTTCGCGCTGCTTAGGCATTTCATTCAAAGAATAGTTCTTCAGGGTGATCATGGCATATAAGTTCATGCTTATCAACTGAATGTTGTTTCCCAATCAAAGGCCAGCCAAGTGTTTGTTTGGTAATGTGGCTGGTCATTTCTAAAGCATTTTTGCTGTACGAGACGTCCAACCCTGGCCTTCGGTAATTCTTTTGAGAATTTGAATTAAAATTTTCAAAATGCCCCAAAACGAATCAAAAGTCTTCAAAAAAAATCCTCTCACAATCCAAAGTTTTATATACTATCACCTGAAAGTTCAACCCTCCCCACAAAATGCAAGAAGTTTTTAAGTAGGTTTAAATAACTATGTGTTGTCATGTTGTAAAATTAAAAGAAGTTTTAGAAAGGTTATTTTCTATTTGATATTTGCAGTAAAAGTTTAAAATGAACTACAAAATTGCTAGTACATGACATTGACATGTTTGTAATCGAAGTTGGCATCCATATTGATTTATCAAAGTAGTAATTTGTAAAGTAATTTTGCATATTCTCTATTTCTCCCACATTTGCCCTTAATTTAATGATCATTAAATCTAGAAACCAGAGTTATCAAATGTTAAACATCTTTAGGAATAGACTTTCTGCTGCTCTTTTTTTATCACGACATTTGTTTGCAGCATGAATGCAAAAAGCCAATGCTCACAAAACCGACTCTAGATAGTTTTATGTAAACCTAATACAATCATTGTTCTGTCTGTTGCAGTTAATCTACTCTGGCTACAGTTGCACTCAGGGTTGGTTCCTCACACCTTGCATAAGTGATCCAAGCTTAAGGTTAGATATCTTAGAGTTCAGCATTTTGTTGTTTTAATGATGGTCTATAGAATGTTTATGTATGCTTTGCAACAAACAATCAACTTTATCAGAACAATTAGGATTTTACTTTTGATTAATTTCTGCTCATTTTAATTTTTATTTTGTTTCAATGAAACTCTTGCATATATCTTTCTTCCCTGGTTGAGAAGAAAAGAGTTCTGGGTCAGTGTAAGCATAGTAGACCCGACTAGTTTTGCTTGATCTGTTATTCAGAGGTTGTTATGCATGAGTTGCATGAGTTGGATAAATTCTCTGCCTATACTATTTCTAGTGGCAACACATTGTTAATGTAAGCTTAGGCATAAAAAAATGTCAATAATACTTTCTCTTCTACTACTGAGAACCAGTGATCCTTTTACCAGTGATATTTTTATGCTATATTGCCTACAAAAACATATGATGCTTATCCTTTGAGCACTACAGCAATCTTCTTTATTTATGGTATTTAGTATTTACTGAAAAGTTTTCTGGTTGTAGGGGACTCAAGAACATTCTCAGGATGCATGTTAGGAAGGTCAATTGCTCAGAATGGGAGCAGATTGCAGTCCCAAAAAGGTGGAGTTCAAATATCTGATTGATGATTTGCTTTCACTGATCTCTTTTTGGCAGTGTCCTTTAAAATGATTAAATGAATGGATATGCTTTTTATTGCCCTGACTTGCTTCTTTCTGATGCTTATTCTTCTTAATCACTATATTCCTTAATTTACTGTGATATCAGACATTTGGCCAACTAGACTTTTTGTTCCTTGCTTCATAGTTTGGTTTTAGTTCTAATAATGCTATATTTGTTTCTTCTAGTGTGAGGGCAATAGTTGCTTTAAATCTTCATAACTATGCCAGTGGAAGAAACCCGTGGGGTAATTTGAGTCCAGAGTATTTGGAAAAGGTATTGATTGTATTGATTGTTTTTTTTTCCCAGTTGCTTGGTAAATTACTATTGTTTGAGAGATTTTGTTTCTCATATTCTAAGGATGACATCTTTGTGTAATTTTAGAAAGGCTTTGTTGAGGCCCATGCTGATGATGGTCTTCTAGAAATTTTTGGTTTGAAGCAAGGATGGCATGCATATTTTGTTATGGTTGAACTCATCTCTGCCAAACACATTGCCCAGGTACTGCAGTCACTTTCTCTCTATGTTTTTCTAACTTGTGAAATGCTTTTGAAAGTTGCCAGTGGCACAAGTCCTCGACCATTATTTCTTAGTAGGGAGTATTACTTATAATCAGGATATTTGTTTCCTAGTGAAATAATTTGTTATAGAGAAAACCCAAAGAGGATAAAGCTCCGGTGCACAAGATGTATGCAAACAGCATCTCTAATGGCTTACTTCTGGTTGCTTGTAGAATATGCCGTCTAAGAAGCTGTTTGTATACAATCAAAGATAAAGGCAGAATAGCTAATACGATTTGCACCAACATTTTTCCCCTTTATAGAAGAATAGTATATTTCACCTAGAAGTAATATGTCAAAGTAATAACTTGTATTGGTTTATCCTATCCATCTTTGATTCCATAACTCTTGATTTGAAGAATCGGTTTTGAATTTAAACTGTTATATTGTGTCAACTAATTTGCTCAAGTCTTTAGTGGGCAAGAGTCTTTTAAACTTGCTCCTTGCATGGTATTTGTCAAAAAGCTTTGAAATAGTCCGGGGGAAGGAGATAAAGACGTTTAAGCCCTTGGTACTATGATTTACGTTTTGTTTTTCTGGCCCCATTATTGTTAAAATCTATTCTTATATGCTGATTAATTTTTATGGATATCCTTTCAGGCTGCGGCTATTAGATTGGAATTCAGGGGCGGTGAGTGGAAAGATGCATATATGCAGATGGATGGGGAACCATGGAAGCACCCACTGAATAGAGACCACTCAACATTTGTTGAAATCAAGAGGGTCCCCTTTCAATCTCTAATGATCAGTGGGGAGTAAGTAATTATCTGGTATTTAGTTTTAGGTTTTGATCCCTGGGTTTCTGATTTTTGGTTTCCAGCTTGGTTCATTGTAAATTACTGGCTGTAGAGTATTTTTCATATGCCCAAAATTGCTAGGAGCTTAACTGTATCACTATCTTCTTTAGTTGTGAATACTGAACGCTTGCACAGTACTTGGGAAGGAAGCAACCAACCTTGCTAATTATTCAATGAGTTATTCAAATAGAGGTTCCTTTTGCCCTTCTCGTGCACTATCATCGATCCTGAATCTAGAGCTACTTAGTACTTGATGTCTTTATTCAGTTCTGTTGTGAAGGCATGTTTCTGATGAGAAGATACATTATGGAATATGGATAGCCTTGACTTGTGGGATAGACAACCAATAGTACATTAATGGATACAAAATAATGAACACATCATCTATCTAAGATGTGTTTGGTGCATCTATAGATGCATCATTAGCCACTGAAGAATGAGCACCATCTTCATCATTAACAACATTCTCTGCGATGGTGAAATCCTTTGAATGGTTCTGCATCTAATCAATATCAGGTAAAGTTTCATCATCTCCAGGACTTGTTTCAGGATGAACTCTGGATTCACTTCTATTGTTAAAAGGATGTGAAGAGAGATCTTTCTGGACAAAGTACTTCAAATCGACGAACTTCGACTCAAATGATCTTTCGGGATGGTGGTGGTTCAGCTCGGGCAGTGAAAACGAACAAAGTTGAACAAATATATCAAGAGAGAAGACATGGAAGTAATTCTTGTGATGATAAATAAGCCTCCAAAGCTGTAAAGACAGATTATCTGAAGACAATGTTGGATCTTAACCTTCGTAGGTTGCTTGATTGCCTGAAGATTATTTCAGATGGATATAAAGAATGCATTTTTTAATGGTGACATCTTTGAAGAAGTTTTCATGAAGTCTCCACCTGGCCATCCTTATCCTCCTCATAAAGTATGTGAACTTCGTTGGACATTATATGGTCTTAAACAGACTCCTCGTGTGTCGTCTGAGAAGTTCAGCACTATTGTTCATCAATTTGGATTCACATGCTTATAATTCAACATTCTTTATTCGGCAAACAGATCATGGTTATATCCTTCTCCTTTATATGGATGATATGATTATCACAAAGGATGATATGAACGATATTTCTGCTCTTAAGACATCTCTTCAATACCACTTTGAGATGAATGATCTTCATTATCTCAAATATTTTCTTGAGCTTTGAGGTGCTCTCTGATCAGACTGTCTATTATCTATCTCAGGCTAAGTATGCTTCCGATACACTTGCTCGGACAGAGCTGACCGATGACAAAATCACCTATATTTTTCTTGATCATCAGATTAATCTTATAGTGACCGATGATACTCCTTTTCCTGATATTACTCTCTACCGCCAGTTAGTTGGCAGTTTGGTCTTTTTAACAATTACCAGGCCTGATATTGTCTATGCGGTTCATGTTGTTAGTTAGATTATGTCAGCACCTCGCTCTGCTCACTATGAAACTGTTCTTCATTTACTCCGCTACATCAAGGACATTTTATTTCATGGTCTTCACTTTTCAGCTCGCTCCTCTCTTGAGCTTAGTACCTACTCTAATGCTAGTTAGGCATATAATCTCACTGATCGACATTCTACATTCGATCTTTGCATCTTCTTGGGTGATTCTCTTGTTTCTTGGTGTAGCAAGAAACAATATGTGATTTTTGCTTGAATATTGAATTTGAATATCGTGCGATTACCGATGCTATCGAATAAATCATTTGGCTTTGCTGGAATATCATACGATTGCTGATGTTATCTAAGAAATCATTTGACTTTGCTGGCTTCTCGGTGATATGGGTGTTCCTTATTCCCGTGCTACCCCTCTCCATCGGGACAACAAAAGTGCCATTTACATTACGTATAATGATGTATGTTATGAGCCCACGAAACACATTGAAACTGATTGTCACTTTATCCGTCAACATATCAGTCAAAACACTGTCCGACTTCATGAAATCCCTTCTGAAGAGTAACCTACTGATCTCTTTACCAAACCTCAGCTTCCAAGGCGATTTCGTGACTTGGTTTCCAAACTCAAGTTTGCTCCTTACACTGAGTTTGAGGGGGGTTGTCAAGGAAATATATTAATGCAGAATAATCACTCCCTATTAAGGAAATAATATTTCCATATTATGAGAAGATTTCGATTTTCATTATTACTGTGCATATTTAGATGATTTCTTTCCTATTCTATTTCTTGTATTGCCTATATAAAGGCCATTACACTGTAATTATAATTGATTGAAATATACAAATTATTCAGTTCAATCTCTAATAAATATAAAATAATGAACACATCATATATCTAAGATGTGTTTGGTGCATCTATAGATGCATCATTAGCCACTGAAGAATGAGCACCATCTTCATCATTAACCACATTCTCTGCGACGGTGGAATCCTTTGAATGGTTATGCATATCATCAATATATATCAGGTAAAGCTTCATTACCTCCAGGACTTGTTTCAGGATGAACTTTGGATTCACTTCTCTTATTAAGAGGATGTGAAGAGAGATCTTTCTGGACAAAGTACTTAATCAAATCGATGATCTTCAACCCGAATGATCTTTCGGGATGGTGGTGGTTCAACTCGGGCCAGTGAAAACGAACAAAGTTGAACAAATATATCAAGAGAGAAGACATGGAAGCAGTTCCTGTGATGATAAATAGGCCACCAAAGCTGTAAAGACTAAGACTATCTGAAGACAATGTTAGATCTTGACCTTCACAGGTTGCTTGAATATTGCCTAAACTCTTTTCCATTTTTTCCATCATTTCTTTATCCTCAGTGACTTTCAAGATTTCCCTGGAAATGTAAGGGACTAATGGGGATCCTAGTGGAAAAGCCTGAAATAAGAAAAAAAAAATGTTTTAGATCTCCTGTAAAAAAAAAAAAGAGTTCAGATCAGTAGAGAATCCTAGGACTTACAAAGCCGAATCCACCGGTTCGATAGGTTGGTCCTGTCATCATATATCTGGAGCAGAAATTAGCAAGGAAGATCTTTAAGTAGGGAATTTCATCAAAAATTGCAGCTACCTCACCCTTAGACAAAGCATGATGATAGTCTTTTGATGTGGTATAATTCTTCAACTTCCCCTCAGGAAAATTGAGTTGTTTTGTCAAGAGATCTTTCACAAAAGAACCCGTCTGGTATCCCACAAAGTAACCATTTCTCTGAATCTCCTGAACATCAGTAAATGAAGGCTGCCACCGCTGAACTGTTAACATTGAAGCCAAGCTTGCAGTATAACTTTGTGTCAAAATTAGTACCACAAAAACCCATATGATCAGCACAAATCTTGACAAGTTGTTCAGCACTCTCTCCCCTGGAAGCATAATTAATAAAAGTACTTTTAGTGAAAAAAAAAGGGATAAAAATTATTTTTCAAAGCTTTTATAATTAAAAAAAGCCCCTCGCATCTCCTATTAGTAAACATTCAAATGATATTATTATAAAATTTGAAAAAAATGAAATGTAATTAAAACCGAACTAAATACATTTTTGGAATGTTTCAAAATATAAGAATTAAACGGATATTTAAAAAAATAAAATAAAATTAGGAAGTTACTATGAGCAAAGACGAGTGTCGAGAAGGAGAACCACAATATAGTTCCAAGTTGCTGCTGTGCTGGGCCTCTGAATTCAGTGTTGATATGGTGTTCAAGGACCCAAACCACCAAGCCTGTGAAAATGAAAGCTGCCCCAGTTGTTAACCAAAGATCCCAGCTTAATGGCTTTAAGAATATCCAAAAGTTTTTCCTCTCATCATCTTTAACCAAAACTACCATTGACACGCCTGATTCTGTATATGGCAGCGTAAAATCAACATATGTTGACCGATTTGCCACAATAGTTACATCTCCCACTACAGCATCGAACTCCTGCAACACGATTACAAGTAATCAGTTTCAGAAATTTTACAATGTTGTCTGGAATAAGGCTCCCCAGAAAAATCCAAGGGACCTCCAAAAAAGACAGTAGGTAGGACAAGGTTTTTTAAAAGTTCAAACCCAACCAATCAAAAAACGGGTTAACTAATCAAACATGTATAATTTTTTCTAATATATAAGAAATCATAACTTATAATACTTAAAGTGCCGCCCCAATGATGCAGGCAATTGTTTGAACGGCATAGAAAATTTGAGATGCCAACAACAGAAAAATTATGGGTGAAAAAAATTTATAAATTTTCAAATGGTATTGTATTTAGAGTTGATCAGGTATGGATGTTCTGATAATAATAATATCCGAATGGGCGAGATAGTATACATATTATCTCATATGTCCGGATATTATTATGTGATGACGGTTTGTATGTGATCTGCTATGGCGCTGCATTATAGATGTATTCTTAAAAAGAAACTAAAGAATGGTATAAGTTATATAAAACCTGACCTGCTCTTTGATTTTGTAAACAAGATCATTGAAACTCCCATCGTTGAATGGAGCAAACTCATGAGGGAGTGGAAATTCTAAAACTTGCAGTACTGCAAGGAACACTTCGTAGGAGAAACCTGAAACTATAATCTTATTTGTTATATTTTCCACTTTAACGAATTCAGTAAAACCTTCTCTAATAGGAACACCAATCTTCAACTTCCTAGGCTGCTCTATTGTATTTCCTGGCCAAATTGGATTCTTCAATTTGTTTGTTGCTTTAGTATCATTCAACTCTGACAAAAGTCCTTTCTCTTTAGTCCAGTATCCGATAACTCTCTCATAAGTTCCTATCACATTGAAAATTTCAAAGGCTGAAGGTTCTAATTGTCCCTTAACCAAATGAAAGTTCCCACTTTTGCCTTCAAATTTAGTGTTTTTCAATATGTCAAGAAGCTTGGCACCCATTTCAAATGTTCCCAAGGCTGCTATATCAACTCTACTCTTGCTTGTATTTGGCTTCAGGAAACTAGAATTTTCCATTCCAGCCTTCTCCACAGCCATAGCTATTGCCCATACTGTATCATATGCCCATAATCCAAAAAGATTTAATCCTCCAATTGAACCATTTGGTATGTGTGGCCTTAAACCCAATAAACCTTGCATTGATTCCATATCTTTAACAGGATCTAACAAAGTTGATAACCCTTCTGTGACAATCCATGCATACCCTTCACTCATCATTTTTTCAATTTTTGCTTGTTTAAAGAGCTTGGAACCAAGAGAAGCTGTCATATGCACCAAGAAAATTGTAGTTCGATGATTTTTCTTTAGATTCTTCAGCTCCATCGAAATTTCAGTGTCATTAGCATTTGGTGAAATGACACTTCTATAAAGAGCCCTACTGTTGACTTCTTGTAAAGCATCAGTCAGAAATGGAATCAAGCCATTTCCATAATCTGTATCTTCATAAATAAGGATAATTTCCCTCCAACCATAAGCTTGAACAATGGCTGCTAGGGCTGTCACTTGAGCAGAGTCATCGTGGGTAGAACGAATGAAAAAATTGTTTTCAGTTGGAGAAATAGAAGGACTCGTTGCTGAAAATGAAATTATTGGAACCTTTGCCTTTTCTCCTAGATTGATCACAAACTTAGCTTGTGCTGACTTTTGAGGTCCTATGATGGCATGCACTTCTTCATTCTTCATCAAATCAATAGCTGCATTTTCCAATATTTGATGGATAAATAATTATTAAGAAGAAGAAGCAAGAAGCATGAAGGCATGCACTAAAACAAGGTTTAATGTAGTGATTATTAATAACGAACTTTAACCTTTCTGCAACTACAGGCATAACTCCGGATCGGATGGTTTAGCAACGAAATTTCCAGTGACATTATAGTAGACCACTCAATGATGATAAATGTATTAATAATAGATAATAGATAAATTTTTAAGTGAGTGGACATGTTTTAAAAGTGGTGGACTTTAGAACTCATAAGGATAGTGATGAACACTAAAAAATATAGATTTATTAAAAGAAAATTAATCATTCTACACTTGTAATTTCATTAATTCCCTTAGTTTAGCACATTTATGAAATAATAATTAAATTTAAGTTTTATATATTTTTATTGTGATTTTTATTTATTGTGTAGGTAAAATATTGTTTCAGATGCTCAACAGGAAAATGAACATGAAATCTAAATTTCAAGACCCATAAACCTAAAAGGGCGTGACAGCTAAATTCAAATCGGACTTGAAAAATATTCACCGTGTTTAGATTGACGACAAAATGAACTTATGATGTATTTAACTACTCATGTATTTTATATAAAAGAAAACAAAACGAAGCAAAAACAGAAAAGAATATAAACAAAAAAATAATAATAATGCAATTGCTTTCCACATAAAAGTGGAAAGCAATCGCAAGATTTGCTCAATTTTTCTTACAATTGAGCAAATCTTACAAGAGGTGCTGAGCAATCAGCGTCTCATTTTCATCACTAAATTTCCACTGGTCTCTCTTAAAGACTTTGTGTGATAAGCTCTTGTGTGTATTTTTTCTTTTGTATTTTATTTTTCTTTTATTAATAAAATTATGAGTTTTTCTTTATTTATATCTTGTTCTACTAATTTGTATATGTTAGGGTTGGTGCTCGGAGTGCCAATACAGATCGTATTTATGTCCGATTCATGAATACGAGCAATTCCATTTTCCATAATATTACTTATTTAATGGTATCACCTCTTATCTTTTATACACATATTCGATCTAATTACGATTAGATTGAAACTAAATCTGATTTAGTGATACGTGTATATTAGACAAAGACCATAGGATTCACAACGTAGTTTGTAATTGACATTGGGAAGCGTCATTATAAGTTGTATATCCTTAAATAAAGTTCATGGTCAAGATTTACTAACACGGGTTGGTTAGTAAAATCCGCTGAGACCGGTACATGTCATATATCGTGACTTGGTCCGATGGTTTATCCCAATGAACCATGAGTCTTGGGAGACTCGTATAGACATGTAGGTGTGTATTTGATAAACACTGAACGACTCACTGAATATTTCCTAATAGATGGTACACCAACATCAATATGAATCTTCTCGAGTTGAGTGCGCATAGTGGTCCTTCGACTTGAGATATTTAGATCAGACCTCCGTCTGTTCGTTGGGTGTGGACTGATGCTCATGATATCTTGTGCGTATCAAGATAGAATCTGTCAGTCCCGTGTACATGGCATAGGCATCCTGCACATGTTTGCGATCTAGTAAATCCATGGCCGTGGTATAACTTCGGAAGCCTGTTTCGAGTGTTATTTAGAGATCATAAATTGAAAGTCGACTATATTATACCGAAAGAATTTGACGTTTTTATCTATATCCCAGGTATAATATGGATAGCCCGTGACAGATGGATTATACGTATGCAATGACCTCGACTTGCATAATTTCTGTGGTCGTCATAATTCATGAGTGAGTGAATTATGGACACGAAATTAGATTTTGTGACGGATAAACCTAAACTTAGAGAGTCCCACAATATGAAGTGTACTTGTTGAACACTTTGGCAACACGTTATGAATAATACAGATTATTCATAATACTTCATCGGATTAAGTGAGTTAATTCGAATCGTTTAAACGATAACACATGCATTAGAGGATTTTGGTCATTTAATAATTATTGTGTATTTGTATTTGATACATAATTTGATTAGATACACTTTAATTAATTGTCCAATGATATTTTGACACATGCCATTAATATATGTATTTGTTATTTAATGTAAATAAAATACATATATAATAATAATTATATTAATTAATTATTTAAATGTTAAATATTTGAATAATTAATTGATAAACTTTTTCATAATTGTTATGAAAAATGTTTAATTATTATTGGTGACACATGACATGATTTAATTAAACTTTATGTGTGCAAATATGATTTGTTAACATAAAGTTTGAATTAATTAATTGAATTAATTTTTTCCAAAATGCCCTCCTTAATGTCGGTCAAGCTTGTTTAAATTAGGAAAATTTATTTTCTTTTTCATTCAAGAACACCATGGCCGAAACTTGTCTTCCAAAAAGGCTCTCAAAGTTTACTTGATGATTCAAGGAGAAAATGAAGAAAAATCAAGAATTTTTTTTAGGAAATTATGAGATTAAAAGGTAATCCTCAATCTCCTTAAGCCTAGAAAGCATGTTTCTTGTTTCTTGATTATCTAGATTGATTCTAGAGTTTCTTATTTTCTATAATTTTGGGGCTTTTTGGTTTGGATGATGAATTGGAAGGCTTTGTGCATGTGTGAAGTTATTTTGGATGATATTATTGTAATATTGGTCCAATTTAATCATTTTATGATATGTTTCCATTCTAGAGTGTTATGACCACTCTTGTAATGTCTAGAATTGTTCTTGGGTAGTTTATTTGTGGTGACTTGAATTGGTGTTGTGATTAATTAGATTAATGTTGAAAAAGTTGAATTAAAGCATGAAAAATTGATAATTTTTGTTGCAAAATTAGATCTGGAAAAATTGGGTTGTTTGTGATGAAATGATGTCATTTGAATGTATTGGATGTGTTTTGGGTATTGGAACAATTGCTGAAAATTATTTCGAAGTTGAAATATGCGAAAACGGCGAAAAACGGTTCACTATTTGGGCAGCCCATGAACTGCCATAATACTATTGGGGCTGACCTGGGTAGCTCTCATGTGTATTGGGTAGTCGGTTCGGTCAAAAACGTGTTTTATACCATTTTGAGGAAAAATATTTTCATAAAAGTTTCGCGACGTTTCGTAACTATTTATGTCGCTATTTGATATTTAATAAATGTGTTTAGGTGAAATATGAATGAATTATTCATATTAGATATTTAATAATTCATTCGGTAATTTTAAAAAAAATTAAAATTACGATTTCGCCTGAATCGCGCTTCCGCCGCGCCCTTTGCCCAAAACCCCAACAGTATCATGATGAGGTAAATGGTGAAGTTAGTGGTATGAAAATATATGTGATTTTTATTTATATTATATTATATAAATTGTGATAATTTTCCAAATAATATTCATACTATTTCCAGTTTATTTAGGACTCTTGACTAGCTATTGTTGGCGACTTGGTCGCATAATCGGTTGTAATGGATTTTGATGACGTCAACGAGAAAGAAGACTTCGACGTGCAAACACGAAGCAATACAAAAAGTGTCGAAGCATATGTGGTGAAGAGCGAGAATGTGAAGACTAGCGCATAATTGAAGAAATCATGTGAAGTCTTAGCTAGTGCTCTAATTGTAAGTGAGTTTACTCAAGTGATCTAAAGCTCTTAGGAATCATACATTTTGCATCATTTGCATTTAAAATGGATTAGAATGCTTAAAGAATCATTTGCACTTTATTTGCACCAAAATGAATTTCTATGCACAAGTGCATCGATAAATTATCTTCCAAAAACTATCAAACTGTTGAATTAAACTTCAAATGATATATCGTTAGATATATATGTGTCTCTAGTTTGCTACGGTTTAAACGGAACACAATTCCGATATATATAACTCTTGCTAGAGCCATTTTAGTACAACATGCTCATATGTGCGTTTTCTGCATACATGTCACATTAGAAAAATTCCATAAAATTCATCTTAATGTTTTTGGAGCTTAATTTTTTACAGAAGCTAGATCTATGTGTCTAGTTTATGTAGAAATTTACGGATCATGATTTGGAATTTTCTAGAGAAAGTTATGGCCAAAATACCGAGTGTCGTCAGTATTGACTGATTCAGATTACAGGCATACCGGTCCAGAAACCGTCATACCGGTCTCAAAACCGGCATACCGGTCCAAGGAATCGGCATACTGGTTCCAGAGGTCTAAAAAATCATGTTTTTAGTTGTTTAACCATCAAGCACCATACCGGTATCCATACCAGTGTCCATACCGGTCTAGCCTTTCATATTACATAGTTACTGGAACCGGCACGGACCATACCGGTCTAACGGCTAGTTTCTCCCAAACGATAATATATCTATTGGAGACCGGCATACCGGTCTCCATACCGGTTTTCATACCGGTCGCGCTGTAAGTTGGGGAATGTTTTACATTTTATTATAAATAGAACCCCAACTCATTTGTGCTTGGTTAGAGACTTAGAAAACCTTCATACATGTTCTACCAAGGCAAATACAAGAGTGTCTAAAACCTTCATATACTTCAACACTCATACAAGCTCACACACACTACACCTTCATATATTTTGTAGTGAGCTTAGAAAAATTGGGTTTGCAACTTACACAATCTTCTTAACTTTTGTAAGTGCCCAAGTGTGTTTCAATCTTCTTTAAACAAAAACACTTGTGGTTGTGAAATCTCATTGTTTGGGTAAAGTGTAAAGGTTGTGAGTGCGCCTACGAACAAAACTCAAAGTGTAAAGGTTGTGAGTGTGCCTACGAACAAAACTCAAAAGTGTAAAAGGTTTTGAGTGTGCCTTTGCGGAAAACTCTTGGTTGCGAGTGAACCACGAAAACTCGATTTTAGTGGAAATATTCAAGCGAGGCTTGGGGGAGTGGACGTAGGCACGTTTGGCCGAACCACTATAAATCACGGTGTCATATTTCTCTTTCCCTATACTTTTACTATTTGCAAGTTTATTTATATTTATGTATTGAGTAGAAAACTTGCATATAGGCTATTAATTGGAATAGAGAAAAATTAACATAAAAGCCTATTTGATAATAAGAGCTTAAAATCGGTAAAGATTTTATAATTTCGCATTTATAGCAATAACCCAATTCACCCCCTCTTGGGTATAGAGATTGCTTGTCGCTATTGCTTGTAGGTAATTTCAGCTATAAACAGTCTCTGATTGACACAGATAATACTTGAATCCCATAAATGAGAGAGGGTGGACTATTAAAGATTTGGATTAATTATAGACAATACGGTACCGCCTATATGATTGGTTTTATATATTTGGCATAATTGAGTACCTAACTGGACTTGTTATAGACAAATGTTATCACCGTCTTTATGTCTTATTTTATATATTTTAGCATATTTAGTACATTGGTATGACTAATTATTAACAAGACGAATTACATGTGTTGACATAATTAATACATGATAATTATGAAATAAATTGATTTGGAAAATAATTATAATTTATATTTTATAAAGAGTAAAAAATTATTTATATTCGAAATATCAATAGTGGATCATCTAATCATAATATTTTATTTTAGCGTTTTTATTTTATTAGTTGAATTATTATTTTATCCTATTAAATTTATTCTTTGTGGATCGATCCCATATTTATTGGGTTATTTTATTAATTCAACTCTTTTATACTTGACAATAAAGATTAAAGAACCACTTTGTGAGTGTGTCAGATAGGAACATTAGTTTTAAATGTTTGTGTTTAAAAAAAAACAGTAATAATATATACATAAAAATGTGCACATCACATTACATTAAAGCACAACAAAATCCTTTAATAAAAGACGAAAATTATATCACTATAAGACAATATATATATATATATATTATATATATATATATATTTGATTATATGCAATATGGTTTGCACTTCTATATGTATTTAAAAAAAAAATTAAAAACAAAAAACAAATTCTTACCTATGCTACTAGACATATTTTGGGAATTAATTCTATTGAAACATACAATTAAAGAGAGATGGAAAAAAATCAGTAAAATGATTCATGCATACTATCACTATAATCAAGTCCTATTCTCTTCATTCATATTATCTTTGTTTCACTATTTGCTTTGTTTCAGATCCTCATGGGATTGGTGATATATATATAAGATTTTTTCCAAGAAATAATGGAAGGGATTTAACAAATTCAAAACAAAGTTAGATAAACTCCTTTAATTCCTTATATATTAATTATGAACATCACTTATACATCTGAGAGTAACAAAATGTACAAAAACACTTGTAACAAAGTTATTCTATAATCTGGAAATATTTTTTCTTTAGCATGGGAGAGTATTTATTATGAAGATGTTACCTGCAGATGCTGCAAAAACGACATCATTTTGAGAATCCCTGGTGAGAAGCTTGAGCCTTGTTCGATATCGGAAGTTTCGAGAATAGAAATCGGAGAGTGCCATTGATATTGACCTATTTGCCATGCTTCCCACAGTAGAATTCATATCTAAAATTACACCCACTTTTACTATTTTCTTTGATTCTGAGGGCTCGAATGAAAGGATGAGTAAAATTAAAAAGAGCAAGAGTTTTTGGTTCGCCATTATTGTCTAAGCTCTCGTGGGAAAGAAGCTAGCTAACTCGCGGTATCACATTTCAATATTCCATTACTTAATGTCAATTGACTAATGTCAACGTATTAGCCTACTAGACGATGTGGCTCGAGGAAACAGCAGCTTCCAAAACTTGTGGCTTGTAAAGAAGCAATGGATAATTAATTTTTATTTTCGATTTATCGTGTGATCAGAATTTTTAAAGAGATACCAATATTTTAGATAGTTAAATGATACAAAGATTTTATATAATAACATCAAAAAATTCATAAAATCGACATTACTTAATGGAAAAAATAATTTAATTTAATTTGGGTAGATCAGAAAAGAATCTTGGTATGTCATATGAAGTATGAAATTATCAACTAAGATTTAATTTATTAAACATGGGTGGCAAAACGAATCAACGAATCGAATTTGTATCAAATCCTAAACGAATCAAATCAAAATATGATGGATTCGTATTCGATTCGTTTATTAAATGAATCCTAATATCAGGATTCGTATTCGATTCGTTTATTAAACGAATCGAATACGAATATTCGTTTAGTCAATTATATTATTTAATAAATTAATTTACCACACTTGATTTAAATTAATTCTTCATAAATATATATATATGAAATATGTAATTAATATATTTACTAAAAATACATCACCAAGTATCGAAAATATTACGTTTTCTATGATAATTAGTTATAATTTCTCGAATTTTAATTGAAAATTAACAAGAACTAGTAAATAAAAATAATAAAATGAATCCTAAACGAATAAACGAATCCATGAGCTTAAATTCGTATTCGATTCGTTTAATAAACGAATCGAATTGAATTGACTCATTTATTAAACGAATCCACTTTTTCAAACTCGTATTCGCTTTAAAGCGAATCGAATCGAACGAATAAACGAATTCTGACCCAAATTGACACCCCTAGGGCATTGCTACAATGCCAAATTAAAATGGGGTGTCGAAGAGTTTTGAGTAGTTGTCAAGCATCCCTTTTGGACAAACAATCTCTCTTAACCAATCACAAGTTTATAACAATTTGAGATAGGACGAATTTAGAGAGAATCTTGACTTAGCTAATGGATGGTAATCAACTATGGCGGCCCGTGACGGACTCATGAATTAATCTTAGAAGAGGTAATTCAAAATATTGATATTTTTTTCTTTAAATAAAATTTAGAAAGAGAAAAAAAAAAATCATGTGTAAAATTATGTTAGAAAATGAGGTTATTGACGAAGCATTCTTAATTTTTGCTACTTTACCAGTCCACTCTAACTAAAATTTAGATAAAATAATTTAAAATTTAAAATTATACTTAACCGAAATTATAAGAGAAGAAATAACAATTTCATAATAAAAATGTGTCAAAATTACAATTGTTTTATATTTCTAAAACTTGGAAGGACCCTATTGAAAATTTCACGAAGCTCAAGCCTCAAGGGAGGCTTAAGCTGGCCCGGTCATTAATGTATGTACGTATTAATTTCATATCTAAACACGTAAACAAGTTGGCCTATTCAATTTATGTTGACGGCATGGCAAGGCCAACAACCACAACTTAGTTATGATTTTCCTTATTCATGACAAAAGACAAGCTCGTAATTCGATGTAAGTCGTCGTTGCATGCTAGGCCTTGTTAGTCAGTCCATTAAACTGTGAAGCCACCGAAAGCAAGATTGAAAATTAAATAATTATTTTGGGTGGATCTCATATGTTTAAAATTAAAATAATAAAAATTAGAATTTATTATTTACATAATGAATTTCATGTTTATAAATAGATGTTTCATTTTATTATTTTATTTATCTCATTCTCAACCAAATCTTTTGTATTTTAAGAGAGAAAATATAGTTTATTCTTAAGAGTTTGTGAGAGAGTTGTAGTTCTCATATTCTTAGAAAGTGTGAGATTGTTCACTTCTTATGTTTAGAGAGAGGTTGTAAAATTTTTTCCACTTCTACTTTTGCCCGTGAATGTTTCCCTCACATTGAGAGTTTTATCACGTTAAATTTGTGTCTCATTACTTTATTTTACTGTTAAGATTAAAGGTAGGTTAAGCCTCCTAGTTATTATTGTACTGTTATATGGTAGGCAAAGCCTATTGAACTAACAATTATTCTCAATTTCACTTTACTTACATGACAGCTTAAGCACACGATCCTCTAACAGTGGTATCAACGCTTCAGGTTCAGGGTTACTATTCACATATATAATACTATTCATCTATACGATACTATTTACATATACGATATTTTATATGGTATTATTCACGATGAAATAGTAAAAGCCGGTTCAAGTGAGAAACTAATTGTCATCAGAAACATGGCAGTAAAATTCGAAATTGAGAAGTTCAAAAGAAGCAACTTTTTCCTATGGAAACTTAAAATAAAAGCAATCTTGAGAAAAGACAATTGTTTGGCGGCAATTGGAGAGAGACTAGATGAAATGACTTATGAAAAATGGAAGGATATAGATGACAAAGTTATAGCCTATAGGCAACTTGCATCTAGCCTTAGCAGATTCTATGCTATCCAGTGTTGCAGAGAAGAGGACTGCAAAAGATATTTGGGATGCACTTACAAAATTGTACGAGGTCAAGTCACTATACAACAAGATCTTCTTGAAGATGAGACTTTACACTCTTCGAATGAGTGAGCCCACATCCATGACAGATCACATCAACAACTTGAATACACTATTTTCCCAACTCACTGTGTTGGATTATAGTATATCAACAAATGAATGTGCGGAGATTCTACTTCAAAGTCTGTCTGATTCGTATGATCAACTTATCATCAACTTTACAAGTTATGTTGTCACTGGTAATCTAGTCTTTGACGAAGTTGCAGTTGCTGCTCTGGAAGAAGAGTCTAGGCGCAAAAATAAGGAAGACATATCATATAATTTGCAACAAGTAGAAGCATTGGCGATGACAAAAGGGAGATCAACGGAATGTGGCTCCAGTATAAGTCAAAAACATGTCAGATCTAAATCAAAAAGTAAGAATAATGTTAAATGCTACAACCGTGGCAAGAAATGACACGTCAAAAAAGATTGTTGGAATATGAATAATGGTGGAGAAAAAGATTTTGTTGCAACAAAATCTCATGGATGTGTTGCAAATACTTCTGAAGAAGGTGGCACACTGTACAGTGAAGTAGCAATGGTGTCAAATGATAGCAGAAAACAACTAAGTGATACATGGTTGGTTGATTCTGCAGTAACATGGCACATGACCTATAGGAGAAAATGGTTTTGTTATTATGAACCTGTTTTCGGAGGATCGATTTTTCTAGGCAATGATCATGCCTTGAAAATTATTGGGATTGGAGCTATCAAAATAAAGATGTATGATGGTACTATTCACACTGTACAATATGTTCGACATGTTGTGGGAATGAAGAAAAATCTTTTGTCAGTTGAATAGTTAGATGACATCAGATACAAGACCGTTGTTGAAAACAGGGTATTAAAAATGGAGAAAGGAGTACTTACAGTCTTGAAAGCTGAAAATACCTCAGCAAACTTGTATATGCTATTGGGAGACTCGATTCAGGAAACAACTGCATCAGTAGCATCACTGGATTCTTGAGAGGAAGCTTCTATGCTGTGACATCAGAAACTATGTCACATGCAAAACAGAGAATGAAGATTCTCATCAATCAAAAGCTACTCCCAGACTTGAAAGTGGTTAGTCTACCATTTTGTGAGCATTGTGTTACAAGTACGCAAAACAAATAAAAATTCAGCAAGTCAAGTGCTCGGAGTAAAATCATTTTAGAATTGATTCACTCTGATGTTTGGGAAGCACCGATATAATCTATGGGAAAAGAAAAATATTTTGTATAATTTATTGACGATTTTTCTAGAAGATGTTGGGTGTACCCGATCAAAAATAAGTCAGATGTGATGCCAGTTTTCAAAAACTTCAAAGCAAAAATTGAAATAGAAACTGGAAAAAGAATCAAGTGTTTAAGGATAAATAATGGAGAAGAATATTGCAGAAAGGATTTTGATGCATATTATCAGCAAGAAGGCATCAAAAGGCATATATTACATCATACACTCCTCAACAACATGAGGTGGCAGAAATGATGAATAGAACGCCGATGGAAAGAGTAAGAGTTATGCTCAGAACAACAGTCTACCAAAATACTTTTGGGCAGAAGCAATTCATACATCATGTTATGTTGTAAATAGATCTCCATCAACTAACAAAGATTTGAAAACACCGATGGAGATGTGGAGCGGAAAACCAGCTGATTACTCATCTTTTCACAATTTTGTTTGTCATGTATACGTGATGTACAACGCTCAAGAAAGAACAAAGCTATATCCAAAATCTAGAAAATATATTTTCTTGGGTTATGTTGATGGAGTAAAGGGGTATCGTTTATAGGATCCCACTACCTACAAGATCGCCATCAGCAAAGATGTGATATTTGTAGAATATCAACTGCAAAAAGAATGAAATGATAGCATTTCAAAAGAAAGTACAGATACTACAAAAGTACTGGTGGAATTTAATCCAGAATGAGAATATTCAGATTCTTCTGAAGCAGCACCAGAGCATGAGGTACAAGAACCAGTTGAGTTTGAAGCTTCTGAAGTCCGTTGATCAACTCGAGAGAGAAGACCTCAAGGTTGGCACTCATAGTATAATAGGGAGAGTAACATTGCATAGTGTCTTCTAACAAATGATGGAGAGCCATCAACTTTTCATGAAGCTATAAAAGATGTAAATGCATCTTTGTGGATGACAATAATACAAGAAGAAATAGAAGCTTTGCACAGAAACAATACATGGGATCTAGTACCATTACCACGTGGAAGAAAAGTCATTGGTAATAAATAGGTTTACAAGATCAAATGAGATAGCAATGATCAAGTGGAGCGGTATCGTGCACGATTGGTGGTGAAATGATATGCTCAGAATGAATAGATTGATTTCAATGAGATATTTTCTCCAGTGGTTCGACTTACAACAGTCAGAGTAGTTCTGACTATGTATGTTACTTTTGGATGTAAGAACTGTATTTATTCATAGAGAACTTGAAGAAGAAATTTACATCCTCTAACCAGAAGGTTTTGCTGAAATAAGCATTGAGAACTTGGTTTGCAGGTTGAACAAATATCTATATGGTCTCAAACAGACGCCGAGATGTTGGTATAAGAGATTTGATTCCTTCATAATTTGCCTTGGGTACAACAGACTCAGTTCAGGCCATTGTACATATTACAAGAGGTTTGGAAAAAAATGACTTCATTATCTTGCTATTGTATGTGGACGACATGTTAATAGCAGGCCTTAACAAAGATCGAGTCCAAGAATTAAAGGCACAATTAGCTATAGAGTTTGACATGAATGATATGGGACCAGCAAGTAAGATTCTAATGATGCAAATACACCGAGACAGAAATAACATGAAGATTTGGCTTTCTCAGAAAAATTACTTGAAGAAAATTTTATGGCGGTTCGACATGGAAGATTGTAAGCCAATTTCTACCACACTTCCTGTTAATTTCAAGTTATCATCTTTTATGTGTCCTAACAATGAAGTTGAGAGTAAGGAGATGTCTCGAGTACCGTATGCATCAATAGTGGGAAGCTTAATGCACCTCATGACTTGTACAAGACCAGACATTGCACAAGCAGTGGGAGCGGTTAGTCATTTTATGGCGAATCCTGGTAGAGAACATTTGAATGCTGTTAAAAGGATCCTTAGATATATCAAAGGAACCTTAGATGCTGCATGATTACGCCCAAATATGACTTGCGGTTATCGCAGTATAGCTGGGGTGTCGATTCCTCAGAGAGAAGGTTACAACGAAACTAATTCACTCAAACAAAAACGTTAACGGTAACTTAATAAATAAAATGATAAAATTGGTAATTAAAATAAAGATAAATAAAATAATGAAAAGATAATAAAAGATAACAGCAGAGAGATATGACAAAAGCATCGGGAATCTCTCTTGCATCGAACTCATATATTTAATTATTGATTCCTTTTATTACACAATTAAATGTTTCACATTCCAAACCAACAATTGGAAGATATTCAATTCTACACATATTCAAATTCTAAGGTAATTAATGATTATTTTCTCTATGTTAACAGCACACAAAAGTCATCGTTACGAGCTATCTAACGTCGACAATATACCCTCAGGCAATACTGCAGCAGAAGACTAAGACATCAAACGACTTTACCAGTCACAATGGAATTCGCAAACCATATCCGGCACATAATATAATTTTCGTGAAAGGAGACGTGAGAAGGGCAAAAACCTTAAAAAATAATGTTAACAAATTTATTTACTATTAGAAATCCGTTACCATCCATTAAATGAGGTACGATGAAATTATCAAAATATTTATACTCAAATCCGACCCAATATACTTTTTAATATTCAAAAGAAAAAATTTCATAGTTGTATTTAAAGTCTTTGTCTGGTTTTTTTTTTTTGGACGGTATAATGATATAATCACTTGCGGATAAAGACACAGTCTCATTAATGTCGTAGGGACTATTGTGGAAATTTTGCGAATCTTAAACTTCTAACCAAACCATTTATCCTGAAAGTCAAATTCAGATGGGATAATTTAGATGGTTCAACTTGATCATGATTATTTCATATCTAGATTCGTTATGAAAAATCATTGGATCATAATTTCTTATGTTTTATATTTAGTTTTTGATTTTTGATTTGTTATATTTAATTTTTGATATTTTTTATGAAATTCGCTTTTAAAACTTGGATTATGCCTGGTTCGTGATTAACCCAACAAGAACCTGGATTTTACAACCCTACATACAAATAATAATGCATATGAAAATGAACAAATATATGCAATAGAAACAATAAATTATTTTTTTCTACAGGAAAATATTTTTTTTTAATGTTTATATACAAATGTTTGTGTATTTTTATACGCATGTATCATTATTACAAAAAATAATCATATTTGCGAAAGAAGCTTGAGAATTGGTGGACGTGGGAGACACTTAGTTTGTAATGGCTGAAACTTCAACAAAACAAGGCCAGACGCCTCGGCCAGGTCCTCCATCTTCTCACTAATTATTTCCCAGTCAAAGCACTGAATCAATGATCCCTGTGTCAATGCAATCATGCATCCTCATGGCCAAGGGCTTCACCAGGTCCCTGACCTAAAAGGCATGAACTTGAACCCATCTCCTATGCCTTCAATTCCTTCAAATCTCATTGGCTTGAACATTTTGGGATTCTCCCAAATTTTTGGGTCATTTTGTATGGCACGTAAGTTCACCAATAGAATTGTGCCACATGGCATACGAAACCCTCCGATTTTACTCTCTTCTGATGATTCATACGGTAATAGAAAAGGCCCTGCTGTGTACAATCGTAGTGTTTCAAGATTATACAATGAAGATATGGAAGTTTTAGCCAAATCAAGTTCATCAATAAGTGGATCAAATCCTATGATCATTTTACTACTCGTACCTATGAATTCCGGAACATAATAAAATAAGATTAAATGTTACAAACAAAACACACACATATATAAGAAATCAATTTTTTTAGAAATGTTGGAAATCCGCCGTCAAATCATTCGATCTGGACTTAAACGGAACAAATAAAATCCCGGATTGTCCCAGACTCTTACAGGAAATACATCATCTGAACTCAAACTCGGGATTTGACAACCAAATTCTAATTCCTTTACCACCAAGTCATACCCATTACGAGCGAAAATGATACTTTAGTACCTCTAAGAATTAGATTTTACCTTTCTTTTTGGAGCTGATAGATTTTCAATATCCCATTTCAATTAAAAAAGCAACATAAAAACACACAATTGGAAATTACGTAAATGTGACCTTTTAACTAACAAATTAACAAAGGAAGAATGCTTGCCGAAATAAATACGGACAAAATGATACCATGAGATCCTTTTTTTAATAAATCTCACCGCGAAACCATCAATTCTTGGCTTAAGCGGAGTAGATAAAATCCACAACTGTCCCAAACTCTTAAATTGACTCTCTGGATTCGAACTCAGGACCTCAATGTGAGATCTTAAGTCATACACCACCAAATCACGCCCCTTGTAGACAATACCATGAGATATTGTTCTTGTTAGGCTTAAGCGGAGCAGATAAAATCCACAGCTGTCCCAGACTCTTAAATGACTCTCTGGATTCGAACTCAGGACCTCAATGTGAGATTTTAAGTCATACACCACCAAATCACGCCTCTTGTAGACAATACCATGAGATATTGTTCTTGTTAGGCAAGTAGCGATGTTGTAACCATATAATTAGTTACAATAACCCAAAATTAGATTAAGACTTTGATAGACTAATATATATTTTTAAGGAATTAATATCCCCATTATATTTGGATTTTATGACAGTATCCCTTCAGGAAATCTATAAAATTTAACCAGAAATTCAAGACAATAAATCTAAAATTTCTCTCAAAAACACATTACAAGTTTTTTATTTGTAGTTTTTTCAAAGAAGAGAAAGAAATATGTTAGTTGTGTTGTTCAAGAATTCTGGAAACGCAGGTATTTAAAATACCATAAGGGACATGTCTCTTAGTTTTCTCAGACATCACCTAAACAGTTCGGCAGTTATAGCAATTATTAATTTGAACAATAACTGCTAAAAAGAATGTAAAATAAATAAATAAATTACAATATTTATTAATTCAAGCTTAAATTCGAGGTTCCAAATGTCCAAATGTCGACTTTTGACTATAAATTATTATTTAAATTTATAATTAAGTTTGTATTTAGCTCGAAAATTTCTACCGATCACAGTTCAAATCGATACAATAAATGCTTTTAAAATTTTATTTCTTTTTGTATTTTTCAAATGTGGGATATTTTTCTTTTATCTTTTAATCACTCAATCACTAACTATCTCTAACTCTAACCGTTCTTATCATTCTTTTTTTTTTTTAATTATTTTTTAAACTAAGAAATTCATTAAAGACATTCACATTTTTATTTTTTTTTACTAAAACTTCTCAGTTTTTCCATTTAATCATCAAATTATTTTATCAATCTTCTAACAAAAATTAAACCATAACGCATAACTGACGTAAACCCCCTTGTCTCCCTAATCAATTACAAAATTGCTCTCTTCTTAAAATTTATTATATATAAGTATTTTATTAAATTAATTAATTAATTTATTTATTTTATTAATTAAATATATTTATTTTATAAATTATTTTTTATTTTTGTTAAATTTATATTTTTATTGCTATTTATATATCTATTCTTTTTAATTTGTTTAATAAATCTTATAAATTTCGTATTTATTGTTATTTATTTTGTGTTTATTTATTTACGAGGAGTGTTTTTCCCCTTCTTGTCAGAATCCCCCTCTCTTGGTCCCCATACTCTTAGTCAATTATAATATTACCCTCTTCCCAAAGTTCTTTATTTATAAGTATATTGTTCAATTAATTAATTATTTTGTTATGTTATTAATTAAATACATTTATTTTTGTTAAATTTATATATATTTTGTTGCTCTTTATATATCTATTCTTTTTAATTTGTTTAATAAATATTACAAATTTCGTATTTATTATTATTTATTTTGTGTTCATTTATTCATTTAATTTTTGTAATTTATTTAACACTACTTATGTATGTACGGGCCAAATTTGGTCCAAGGGTAATTTCATCATTTCACTTAAGGCCCACTGATAAACACACCCCTGAAAACCCATAACCAAACTCAAGGGCACTATACAGGCCCAGGCCCAATGAGTTGCAACATTTATAATCAAGGGACATCCAAAGGCCAACCCACTCAACTTACAACCTCATAAAATCAGTCGTTTCAGTCTACAGCGGGCAACTGCACTAAATGCCCCTCACGAAGTTACAATCATAACTGACTCCTAACGGACAAGAAATAAAGGAGCAGTAAATGCGCACGTTCCCCTGAGAGCATGTATATAAACGAAGATAGATAAGGGAAAAGGGGGCAGATTCTCTGGCTTAGCTCAATACCACTCTCTCCTCAAGCTCATCACACCTCTGACTGACCGCCCTCACGGCACCCTATGAAGCTCAAGGTAGTATCCAACCTTTGACTTCCCACATTCTAACTCATTGGTACTTTCATTGACTTGAGCGTCGGAGTGCCCTCGGCACCCACCACACCGGTGGGCAGAACTCCCGCTCATTTTACTCTTGTTTTGCAGGATCGCCAGTGCCCCTATACAAAATCTCGATTGTGGACCTCGGGCGAAAACCAGCGTCTACAATTTGGCGCCCACCGTGGGGCCTTAGCGATTCATGGCATGCAAAGATCACTCCATCTACACTAGATCTCATTATCACTTAATTAGTCATCCTCTAAAATAATTACAAACATTGGAGCACATATCTTCAATCTCCCAAAGGCCCGAGGCTATGGGTCACACCATATGAAAGCGGTGTCATCTTCTTCAAACGACGACATGAGAGGATTGACATCTACTCCAGGAACAAAGATCGTCTCTTCGATGGAACTATACTTCCTACCAATTCACCTCATATGATGAAGCGATGTACTTGGCGTGAGGAGGATGTCCCAGTCGACAATACTCAAATGAAGATTTAACGTGGACATCCCGGTCAACATTACCAGGTATGTCTGGCACTTTTAAGGAATTTCAGTAGACATTAATAAAGCCTGGAACTTATGATCCGTGTCATAGTTTGAGACTTGTTATGCGTGTCCCAATCGACACTACAATTTATAACTTGGTAATTATTAAGAGTGTCCCAATCGACATCAATATGTGGCGTGAGACTTGGAATAGATGTCATAGTTGGTATTACAATTTATAGTATGAGACTTGCTACGGTTTTCCCAGTCGATACTATAATTTACATCTAGGTAATTCTTATGGACGGCTCAGTCGACGTTAACAATGTGACATAAGGCTTGTTAGATATATCCCAGTTAACAATACTACACACAGCTTGTCACAATCGACATGATATTTTAGTATTTAGCAAAGATTTCACTCGACACTCCACGTATGAGACTTGGCTCTTGTCTAAAATCCCATCAGACATGAGATAGAATAAGAATTAGCTTGACTGGGGTGCCATTAAACAAACAACTTCATGCGTATGATTTATACTATGTGGGATGGTTGTTATCTCCCCCAAAGGACATAAAGAGAATAGTCATCAAACTCCTTACTACATCCAAAGATTGACGTCTTCTCCAAACAACGAAGAACATCGTTATTCCTCTGGATGATATGTATGACTTACCATCTCCCCCAGACTACATAAATGTAATGTCACCTTCTCCAGACTACATTAATAGAATGTCGTCTGCTCCATAAGACATGAAATGATGCTACCTCTTCCAGACGACAAGAATGGAATGATTGTGTTACTCTCTAAATGACATCAAGAGGTCTTATAGACTAAGAGGACAACCTCTTGGACTTTCGCCAGGTCCATTCGGTCGTAGACCCGTGGATTCTTTTTGAATTATGTAGAGTGGACTCTCATTGACCACCATTAGGTTCAGAAGACAATTGCTTCATGGACATTCTTCGGGTCCAATCTACTATGGACTTATTGACCTTTCACAAGGTCTATGGATCTTTCAACTGAGCAGTATCAGGAGGTGAGGAACATGTCCTATTGTGCGACCATGATTTTATATCTCCACTCGACAAAAAAAAAAAAAAAAAATAGAGGCCAGACGCATCCGAAATTTCCATACGCTATAGGAATATCTAGTCTACACTTGTTAAAAAGAATAATAATAATAAAGCCTTAGTACATGGCCCATGATATAAAAGCTACATGAGTAGCTACAATCCAAAACCCAAAGCCAACCAATCGACAAACAAAAGACCATCCAGTCCACGCTAAAGAAGAGGTGCGAACAACCCACATTAAGCAGTGCATGATCAACGGTCATTAGCAATGAAGCAAATTGGCACAAAACACAAGTGAGAAGCCAGCCCACAGACCGAAACAAAAGCCCAATAAAACAAAGAACTCAGCCCATGCGCCAAGGTAAGCCTGCAAAGCAGAATTATGCAAAAACACACAAGACACGTGCGAATCCCACATCGATCATTTAAAGCCAAGATCGAGAAACTACACAAAGACCTTGGCCCCCATCGACATACACTGAGGAATAAACATCCGTATACAATCGATGTAAACCCAAACTACACTTCTTCACGTAGAAAGTGTCGAACCATGCATGCTCCAGCCATCAGACATGCATCCAATCGACGTGTATGTCTCCAGTAACATGAATAACTAGTAATAATTGAAGACAATCCTGATCTTAAGAAGCAGGCGTGGCCGACCTTTGCCCAAGAAGAAGGAAAATCTCATCTGGCTATCATTCTATGAAGAATCGACAGGACGAGGAGTGAGCAGTCCATAACTGGAGCTCCGGTCTGGTCGAAAGATCCAACGGAACCGAGAAGAATGGCTTCAAAGGTGGAATAGATTTACCAAGCTCTATAAACTCGACTTTTAAGTTTACTCCTGAGTGGTGCATTGTGGAGGCTGCTCGTGACGTTAAACCACTGGGGGGCTGTTCGCTTGACCTTTGTTTCTTTTAACGTTCATACTTACAACCTACTTACATGCATCCAGTCGACGTACGCGCACCCAACCAACATGTATGCACTCAGCCGACGTGCATGAATCCTGTAGAGGGAGTATCATCCAGCCAACGAACATGAATCCAATAACATGCATATTTCAGTCGACGTGCACACGACTGTCATGGATATCATCCAGCCAACTTACATGGCCTCCATTCAACTTGCATGGTTCCAGCCGACGTGCATGCAGCAAACAAGAATGTCTTCCAACATGCGTCCCTCCAGCCAAAGGACGAGAATTTAGTAACGTGAATGTATTCCAACCGACATGAATGAATCCAGTACGTGAGTATCTTCTAGCCGAGTCGCCTAAATGAGCGCTTGAAGCACGCTCACACGCAGCTTCAACATCCAAAAGTTCATTCACGTCCAGAAGCCACGAGCGCCAACAAGCCCAATGTCTAAGTACGCCCAAGCCATAATAAAAAGCCACTTACTTGACTTTATGAGCACATACTAGGCCCACCACAAGGGACGACCCACTCATTAAATATCTTCTATACACATTTAAGCCCACAGGCAGAGGACAAGCAAAACCAAAGAAACCTCACAAAAGGACAAAATAGAGATGAACCCTACACTATATGCAAAAGAGGAGTGGCTCATTCGACAAAGCTCCATTTACAACTCTTTGTCGCATGGGATCCAGTAGAAGCTTGCAACGATAGTACGAGGGAAAGGCGACCCCACATGCATGAAGAGGTTAAGCCCATGCACACGGTATGTTCGAAATTGGGAGGCGTACAAAGCATCAGAGACCAAAACTATTCGCATATATGACTTGTAGTCTAAAATGATCAAAAAAAAAAAAAAAAAAACAGTCATGAGTTATGTGTCGCCTGGACTCTACACTAAGCATGGAACGACACGGAAGGAAAACACACATTCATTTTTAACAGGTCAAGCAGAGTGAGGAGTAATGACCCTCTTGGACCTTTCTCATAGACCCACATCAGGAGAAAGAGTGATGATCCACTTAGACCTTCAACAGGTCTAATAGTATGAAAAGGAAAGACTCTTAGACCTTCGTCAGGTTTGTAGAGTGAAGACTTTCATAGACCTTCATCTGGTCCAAAAGACATTGAAGACTCATCTAAACCCTTAACTCGTAGTATGGGAAAATCATGAACCTTTTTCTGGTTCATTCGACCGGGGACAATCCCCATAGACTCATGTCGAGTCAATTTATAGACATGGATCACACATGTCGTATTAATTATACATCCCTGGACTCATCAAGTCCAGTCGACCGGGGACATCCCCCATAGACTCATGTCGAGTCAATTTAGACATGGATCACACATGTCGTATGAATTAACATCCCTGGACTCATCAAGTCCAGTCGACCGGGGACATCCCCCATAGACTCATGTTGAGTCAATTTATAGACATGGATTACACATGTCGTATGAATTATACCTTCCTGGACTCATCAAGTCCAGTCGACCGGGGACATCCCCATAGACTCATGTCGAGTCAATTTATAGACATGGATCACACATGTCGTATGAATTATACCCATCCCTGGACTCATCAAGTCCAGTCGACCGGGGACATCCCCCATAGACTCATGTCGAGTCAATTTATAGACATGGATCACACATGTCGTATGAATTATACCCATCCCTGGACTCATCAAGTCCAGTCGACCGGGGACATCCCCCATAGACTCATGTCGAGTCAATTTATAGACATGGATTACACATGTCGTATGATTATACATCCCTGGACTCATCAAGTCCAGTCGACCGGGGACACCCCCCATAGACTCATGTCGAGTCAATTTATAGACATGGATTACACATGTCGTATGAATTATACCTTCCTGGACTCATCAAGTCCAGTCGACCGGGGACATCCCCCATAGACTCATGTCGAGTCAATTTATAGACATGGATTACACATGTCGTATGAATTATACCTTCCTGGACTCATCAAGTCCAGTCGACCGGGGACATCCCCCATAGACTCATGTCGAGTCAATTATAGACATGGATTACACATGTCGTATGATTATTATCTACCTGGCCTCATCAAGTCCAGTCGACGGGGACATCCCCCATTGACTCATGTTAAGTCAATTTGTAGACGTGGATTACATGTTGTATGGCTTATATCTTGACCTTCATCTGGTTCAATCGATTTGGTACTTCCCCAAAAGGCTCATGTAGAGTCAGACTCATAACCTTACATTCATTTTGATTCAATTAATAGGCAGCATCAAACGCTCGAATACGCCTACATACTATGGCCACGTCGCAAGCGACACACGCATCAAGTACTCTCCAAGCCAAGGACTCATTGACTTAGAGAGTAGGGGACAAACTGTACGGGCCAAATTTGGTCCAAGGGTAATTTCATCATTTCACTTAAGGCCCACTGATAAACACACCCCTGAAAACCCATAACCAAACTCAGGGCACTATACAGGCCCAGGCCCAATGAGTTGCAACATTTATAATCAAGGGACATCCAAAGGCCAACCCACTCAACTTACAACCTCATAAAATCAGTCGTTTCAGTCTACAACGGGCAACTGCACTAAATGCCCCTCACGAAGTTACAATCATAACTGACTCCTAACGGACAAGAAATAAAGGAGCAGTAAATGCGCACGTTCCCCTGAGAGCATTATATAAACGAAGATAGATAAGGGAAAAGGGGGCAGATTCTCTGGCTTAGCTCAATACCACTCTCTCCTCAAGCTCATCACACCTCTGACTGACCGCCCTCACGGCACCTATGAAGCTCAAGGTAGTATCCAACCTTTGACTTCCCACATTCTAACTCATTGGTACTTTCATTGACTTGAGCGTCGGAGTGCCCCCGGCACCCACCACACCGTGGGCAGAACTCCCGCTCATTTTACTCTTGTTTTGCAGGATCGCCAGTGCCCCTATACAAAATCTCGATTGTGGACCTCGGGCGAAAACCAGCGTCTACAATGTATAATAAAAATATTCACATGTATATTAGAAAAATATATTTTAAAAGAAGAGTACAAGTACTAATATAATTTATGTTGCCTCTAAAGTTTCCTCCTGGTGCACTTGGTGATATACCAAATATTTCGTATCATAATTGATTACGTATTCTATAACGAGTGGCCAATTCTTAGTAAATTTCTATACTTTTAAAATAATAAAAAAATGCATAAAAAATATATGAGATTTTTTAAACAAATAAACTATTAAAAAATATAAATATAAAAAATCTTTAAGATAAAAAAAATAAAAATTAAATCATAAAGTAGTGAAGAGAGAGAATAAATGGAGTAAATAAGTAGTGTTAAATAAATTAAAAAATATATATTATATATAAGCAGTGTTAAATAAATTAATAAAGAATTAAAAAAGTTAAATGAATAAATGAAAAGTTAAATGAATAAATGAACACAAAATAAATAACATAAATAAGAAATTTGTAATATTTATTAAACAAATAAAAAAGAATAGATATATAAATTGTAAAAATATAAAATTAACAAAAATAAAAATAAAAATTTATAAAATTAAAATTATTTAATTAATACAATAAAATAAGTATGTGTGTTATTAAATAAATAGACTATCAAAAAATATTTATTAAATGAAAATAATCAAAAAAATTAAATGAATAAATGAACACAAAATAAATAATAATAAATAAGAAATTTGTAATATTTATTAAAAAAGAATGTAACGAATGATTATGATTAAAGGAGATAATGTATCCAAATGCCATCTTTATGTGGCTTAATTGGCGGCTCATATCATTTCATTATAATCTAATGGTTGATAAATAATCATTTCATTATAAAATCAATAAATTAAAGAGTAAAATCATTTATTAATGAAAAATGAAAATTACCAAATAAATTAAAGAATAAAATCATTTAATTAAAAGATAAAATCATTTCATTATAAACAAATTAAATAACATAATAAAATCATTTCATTATAAACAAATTAAATAACATAATCTCAATATCTCTGTAGGTAAACACTAGTATATATATAAAGAGTAAAGAATATAAAATAAATATCTATGTTATTTGTAAATTAATACATATAAATATAAATATATATATATATATATATGGGGAAATTATCGGGGGAAGGGCCGGGGAGAATCAAATTTCAAAAACTAATATGGATAGAAAGATAAAAACTTGATCTTTCACCAAACAAAACTCTTCAAATGAAAAAAAATTACCCAGATCTTAAAACAACAGAAAAAACAATTCAAATGCAAAAACAATATAATCATTGTAATAATATAATAATAAAAAAAAAAACCTCCTACACAAATACAGAAAACAAGTACAGTGAGTAAAAGAGAGAGTATACATCTTGGAGAGTTTGTCAGGTGCGCCGCCGGTGACCCTTGCAACACAAAGGAGGGCAAGCTCAGGCTGGAGGCTGAGTTCCTTCAACTGCTAACAGCTTCAAAGCTCCGTCACTGATTTCTACTTGAGCTTATGCACCTTGTTATGAGCTGCTGTTTCATTTCGTTGTTTTAGAAAACAAAAACACTCAAAAACAAAATTTTCAAAACACAATAAAACACCACCGCATGAATCTTTTATTAGAGACTGCAGTTCCCATTATCTTTTTACGGGTGAAATTGTTCTTACATCTAATTAGTTTATAAAAATATAGAGATGATGATAAAAATCTGTCAGAGACCAAAAAGGTAAAATCCAACTCTAAAGGTATAAAAGTAACATTCTCCCCATAACTAGTGTCATTATACTCGAGATTTTCTAATTTAGGCTAATGTTTAAAACCTTTTAATTTTGTATTTATTTCTTACACTGCGTGTACTAGGATAAATTTTTTACATGGGAGATGTCACGACCCCCTCCCTAGGGCGGGCCCAACCCTAGAAAGTGGTCCGCGATCAACTTCAGCTCGAGCACTCTATATGCCAAATCAACCAAATTAAAACACTCAATTAATACATCACAAATTACAAACTCATAAAGTATACAAAACCTTTATGGTTTACAACACAAGACTTATCAAATGCAAACGACGACTCAAATGTCTGGACCAACTCGAAAATACAACTGTGGCACGTGGATCCCAATCTGGTACTGCTCCTGCTATTCTCACGAACTACCTGAAATGTTTGGGAAGAGGGGAATGAGCTTAAAAAGCTCAGCAAGTAAGCACTCATTCTCTCAACAAGACCTCACCAGCAAAATAAGATTATATAATAAATATAAGTATATATATAAAAATATATATAATTATATATATAACAACTAACTCAGACAAAACATACTCACAACAGCACATCTCAATCAATCAAGGTTTTCTATCCGGATTCGGTATAATAATGGATTGAAACCAATGGGAGAGTACCTCATCACAACTCCCAATGTTTCCCTCTCTATCAAAACCAATGGGAGAGTATCTCATCACAACTCCCAAGGGTTACCACCAACTCGCCACCAATGGAAGAGTGTCTCATCACTACTTCCAAGGTTTATCAATATCTCAAACCACCTGATGTCTCATCACATCTATCTCCAACCATTATCATACTAAATCCGGTAGTATAACAATAATCTCATACATCATCCAATACAACACATCTCATCTCATTTCATCCATCAACTTATCTCAATATCATATAATACTCAATATTTCAATTCATAGTATGAATATACAATTTATATCTCAAATTAGTATTCATCATTATGTTCTCAAGTTACCGATTTCTTAATCAATTTCCAACGAACATATATAATTATATATGTATATATATTTTATATATATATATTATATTATAATACAATATATGAAAATAGCATATAATGTCATCACAACAATCATCCCTCAACAATACAAACATCCATCAAACATAGCTGCCACTCCGGGTCTAGTATAACAGAGGTCTAAAATATACTCAATGAGGAAGCCCCTGTACTCCCCCTCCCCCATATCAAAACCAATGGAAGTGTACCTCAATGACAACTCCCAAGGTTCCAACCATATCAACTCGTAAAATGTGAGTAAAATATACTCAGAGGAAGCCCCCGTACTCCCCCATATCAAAACCAGTAGGAGTGTACCTCAATGACAACTCCCAAGGTTTTCTATCATCTCATCACATCTGATGTATCATCACATCTCATCTCATCTCAAATCCGACCACTATTACACCAAACCCGGCAGCATATCACAACAACACACATCATCCACACATCACGTCTCACATCCAATCCACAAATCTCATCTCAATCAATCATGATTTCATATTATCATGCTTTCAATATCTCAAGAATCACAGCGACGGCTTCAGAACTTGCTGATACGCTTAATCGAGGAAAGCGGCCCCACAACGAAGATCGGCCCCCACAACTAAAAAGCGGGCCCCACCACCAGAAACTTCAACGGTGGATATATATATCAAAACGCTCGAAATTTCGAGAGCAATAATCTGATGCGATCGGATCGTCGATCCAACGGTCAGATCTAAACTTCCAATACAATTTCCGAATTACCGGTAAATATAAAACGGAAAACAACCCAAACGATGTCGGATCGGGACGTGACCACCGGCGTTGGAAAGCTCTCGGCCTGAAAAGTGTTCACTCGCCGGAGGTGGTCGTCAGAAGTGGCCGGAGACGGCCGGAAATCGCAGAAGAAGCGGCGACGTGGCGTCCCCTTAAAGCGGCGCGTGTGGGCGCGTCGTCGGCGGCCACTGGACTCGATCTTGGCGGAGACGGAAAGCTGGCGGCGGCAGATTTCTGGCGGTCCGGCGCGTGGTGGCCGATGGCCGGCGGTGAAGCGGCAGCGGCGGTTTGAAGATTTGACAGTGTATTTGGAAGAAAAAGAAGAAAGAGAAAGAAAGAAAATAAACGAGAGAGAAAGAAAGGCTGAGGGAAAAATAAATGGGAAAGGTGATACGGCCCCTTTAAAAAAAAGTTGTCTATATTTTTTTTTTTTGCCACGTAGTATTACAATCTACCCACCTTACAAAAATTTCGTCCCCGAAATTTCTCAATCCTCAATTAGTTCTGGATATTTTTCCTTCAAATCATGTTCCACTTCCCAAGTCGCATCCTGAATGTGATGATTAGTCCACAAAACCTTTACAAGAGAAATGCATCTGGATCTCAACTCTTGAACCTTCCAATCTACGATCTTCACACGCTTTCCTTATAAATCAAGTTCTCGCTCGACTCCTTCGGTTGACTCTCAAGAATCGGAGAATGGCCTAGTACAATCTTCTTTAGAACGAATACGCAAAACACTAAATGAATCCTTTCTAATCACGGTAATAATGCTAAATGATATGCCACTTTTCACACTTTCTCCAAAATTTCGAAAGAACCAATACAGCTTGGCGAAAACTTTCTCTTCCAGACAAAAGTCAATCCTCCCTTCTAATAAGAAAACTTTCAAAATACTATATCTCCAACTTGGAACTGAAGGTCATACCCCCTACTGTTTACCAAACTCTTCTATCGTTCTACTCAACCACAGTCTCACTCGGATCAACCTGATCTTATTAGTCATTGATCTACCAAGTCTGAGCCATGAATCTGTCTGTCTCCAATCTCACTCCAATAAACAAAAGTTCTAAATTGCCTCTCTCGTAAAGCCTTAAATGAAGTCATGTCGATTCTAGTCAAAAAGCTATACTTATAAGCAAACTCGATCAATGCAAATGTTCACCCCCAACTCCCATTTATATCACAACACACAACCTGAACAAATCTTCTAACATCTGAATAGTCTGCTCTGACTGACCGTCTGTTTGAGGGTGGAATGAGGTGCTCGTATAAATCTTTGATCTGATAGTCTTCTAGAAACTCTCCCCCGAAAATGAGAAGTAAAACCGAGAACTCTATCCGATACAATCGATAAGGGTACACTATGTAATCGTACAATTTGCTCCACAACTAAATATCACTAGTCTCTCTGGTCCCCACGTCACTCGAATCGCTAAAAAGTGAGCAGACCTATACAATCGATTCCCTGCTACACAAATTGCATCATAACCATACAGCGTCTTCGACGACCATACCACAAAATCCATCACGATATTTCTGAATAGATACATATTTCAAACTCTAACGATCATTATACATTTCAAACTCACCATCATATGAATAATGCCCTCAATTATTATCATTATTCTAATCTGTGCCCCCAACTGACGAATCGGCTATCTTGTCTCCAAAGGAAAAGGCTCCACCTAAGGGTCCCGCTCAGACAACAACTGTAAAATGCTTTTAGCAGTTTACGCAAAATCCACCAACTTAGATTCCCACTACCGAAAAGAGGATTTGCATGTCCCTCATACATCTGCTTTACATCTAATCATCACGACAATTATTATCCCTTCCAATTATGCATGGACACTGTGAAAACGTCTTTTCACGAAGAAATTATTGCTATCACCCTATAAAGAAATGCATAGGTTCTTAGAGAATTACTCAAATTTCTTTCATGGCATCCTCCTCTACAAATCCTAATCCCTGTTCAAAATCTGCTAGAGCTAAGGTGATATACCAAAAGCTTTGTAAATGGCCAGTCACTGATCGTGCAATTATAGACTCTAAATATGTTCGAGACCTTAGGAGAGACATCTACAATTGTCTCAATGAAGCTCCATCCGCTCTTCTGCCCAAGGAGATTGCAATGGATATCATGGCAAGAGTTCCTACAAACTTCTTGAGATGGTGTTTCATTCTCAGAACCATTTGGAATGGAAAAACAGATGGTTTAATCCAATACAAAAATAATTCTGCGATTGTTCACTGCGGATATCACAGATTCCATTCCACAGTTTTTATCAACAGTCAGGATTTCTTCAATCATTGCCAATGGAGTCTCGGCACCCTATTTGAACTTGGTTTCCTAAATGGATTTATCCTTGGACCGAGTCCAATCCATCCCCACTATCCTGGTATCTCAGAAGCCATCCTAAGTGAGCTTCCTCCCTTCGTCAGTAATATCTTATATCGTTGGTATCAACGCCACAAAAGTATTACTGTCTGGATCGAAACCATTACTCCAGAATGGTCAGACGACTATTCACTTATTTACCACCCAATTCATCTAATAAGAATCATACCATCACATCAACTCACTAATTGGAGACTCAGTAGTTGGCCATCTAGACCAAAGCTTAGAGCTTACTACGGATACGATGATATTTTCCCAGCAGATATTACCTTTCGTCAATCCTGTGATCTTAGAGCTCTCTCCGCAGACTCAGTCCGTCGAAGCCTAGAAAGTAATACCAATGATAAAGACTGGCAAATCTTCACTACTATCGAAGAGTCATCTAGAAGTATCGTCCAAGGTTACAATAAAATCAAGTTTCCCGACAGTCTCGAAATCCAAGTCATCGACGGTCTCATTCCAATGTCCCTACGTGCGAAACGCCAATGGGAAGATTACCAATTCGAAGATGATCCTGTCCTTGCAACACAACCAAGTTGTTATATTCCATAATGTAATGATAAATCTTATATTTTGTTGCTGCTTGGTATTATAGCATTTGTTTGCTTAAACAAAAGTGTCAATAAACTCTTATTCCTTCTTTCTCAAACACCAAAATATAATAATGTCTTCGACTTATTCACTTACGACGATGTTATAACTACGACGGAAAATTCACATTAGGTACCACTGTAGAAATCACGTCAGAAACAACTACGGAAATAGCGAAATGGGCAACTGTCGAAACTACTGATGGTATAAGTCTAAACTCCTCATTATCCTCAACAATCGGATGAACACCAAATAAGTTATAACAATTTCAAGATCTATCGGCCGAGTGTGAGGTCTCTCTACACTATTACACGTCATTCTCGGGTATCGTCAAACTATCCCTCTCCCACGTTGAGTACCAGTACCACGGCCACGTCCAGACATTTTTCTACTGACACAAAACTACCCATTTACTACCCTCATATAATGCAACATGTCTACAGAACCTAAAACCTTAAGCTCTGATACCAATTTGTCACGACCCCCTCCCTAGGGCGGGCCCAACCCTAGAAAGTGGTCCGCGATCAACTTCAGCTCGAGCACTCTATATGCCAAATCAACCAAATTAAAACACCCAATTAATACATCACAAATTACAAACTCATAAAGTATACAAAACCTTTATGGTTTACAACACAAGACTTATCAAATGCAAACGACGACTCAAATGTCTGGACCAACTCGAAAATACAACTGTGGCACGTGGATCCCAATCTGGTACTGCTCCTGCTATTCTCACGAACTACCTGAAATGTTTGGGGAGAGGGGAATGAGCTTAAAAAGCTCAGCAAGTAAGCACTCATTCTCTCAACAAGACCTCACCAACAAAATAAGATTATATAATAAATATAAGTATATATATATAAAAATATATATAATTATATATATAACAACTAACTCAGACAAAACATACTCACAACAGCACATCTCAATCAATCAAGGTTTTCTATCCGGATTCGGTATAATAATGGATTGAAACCAATGGGAGAGTACCTCATCACAACTCCCAATGTTTCCCTCTCTATCAAAACCAATGGGAGAGTATCTCATCACAACTCCCAAGGGTTACCACCAACTCGCCACCAATGGAAGAGTGTCTCATCACTACTTCCAAGGTTTATCAATATCTCAAACCACCTGATGTCTCATCACATCTATCTCCAACCATTATCATACTAAATCCGGTAGTATAACAATAATCTCATACATCATCCAATACAACACATCTCATCTCATTTCATCCATCAACTTATCTCAATATCATATAATACTCAATATTTCAATTCATAGTATGAATATACAATTTATATCTCAAATTAGTATTCATCATTATGTTCTCAAGTTACCGATTTCTTAATCAATTTCCAACGAACATATATAAATATATATATGTATATATATTATATATATATATTTATATTATAATACAATATATGAAAATAGCATATAATGTCATCACAACAATCATCCCTCAACAATACAAACATCCATCAAACATAGCTGCCACTCCGGGTCTAGTATAACAGAGGTCTAAAATATACTCAATGAGGAAGCCCCTGTACTCCCCCATATCAAAACCAATGGAAGTGTACCTCAATGACAACTCCCAAGGTTTCCAACCATATCAACTCGTAAAATGTGAGTAAAATATACTCAGAGGAAGCCCCCGTACTCCCCCATATCAAAACCAGTAGGAGTGTACCTCAATGACAACTCCCAAGGTTTTCTATCATCTCATCACATCTGATGTATCATCACATCTCATCTCATCTCAAATCCGACCACTATTACACAAACACCAAACCCGGCAGCATATCACAACAACACACATCATCCACACAATCACGTCTCACATCCAATCCACAAATCTCATCTCAATCAATCATGATTTCATTTATCATGCTTTCAATATCTCAAGAATCACAGCGACGGCTTCAGAACTTGCTGATACGCTTAATCGAGGAAAGCGGGCCCCACAACGAAGATCGGGCCCCACAACTAAAAAGCGGGCCCCACCACCAGAAACTTTCAACGGTGTATATATATCAAAACGCTCGAAATTTCGAGAGCAATAATCTGATGCGATCGGATCGTCGATCCAACGGTCAGATCTAAACTTCCAATACAATTTCCGAATTACCGGTAAATATAAAACGGAAAACAACCCAAACGATGTCGGATCGGGACGTGACCACCGGCGTTGGAAAGCTCTCGGCCTGAAAAGTGTTCACTCGCCGGAGGTGGTCGTCAGAAGTGGCCGGAGACGGCCGGAAATCGCAGAAGAAGCGGCGACGTGGCGTCCCCTTAAAGCGGCGCGTGTGGGCGCGTCCGGCGGCCACTGGACTCGATCTTGGCGGAGACGGAAAGCTGGCGGCGGCAGCTTTCTGGCGGTCCGGCGCGTGGTGGCCGATGGCCGGCGGTGAAGCGGCAGCGGCGGTTTGAAGATTTGACAGTGTATTTGGAAGAAAGAGAAGAAAGAGAAAGAAAGAAAATAAACGAGAGAGAAAGAAAGGCTGAGGGAAAAATAAATGGGAAAGGTGATACGGCCCCTTTAAAAAAAAAGTTGTCTATATTTTTTTTTTTTTTTTTTTTTTTTTTTTGCCACGTAGTATTACAGGAGAGGTCATATCTCAGTTGTGTAAATTTTTATAACATTTTATTTCTTACATGGGAGAGGTCATATCACAGTTGTATAGTAAATTTTTTCACCAACCATACCCCATTGGGAGTGATATATTTAAATACGTAAAAGTTCAACTTCTTTTTTCTTCAAACGCCACGTATGATTTTTCTTTTATTTAAAAATTACAATTCCTATTTATAATTAAATTCTTGAAAATAACATTTAAATTTTTATTCAACTTACATGAGCGTAGGCCCCACTCTACTATAAATAAAAAGATAAGATAAATCATGAAAGAGCAAGCTCACGCGTTTATCTTCAACCCCTGTAGTGTTGAATCAAATCAGATTGGACAGAATTCTTTTGGCTTCAAATCTCTGGTATTATTTTGTACTTTTGGATTTTAAATTTTGATAGTTTAGGAAACGTCTTCGTTGATCGGCTATCTTATTGGGGAAGGATTAGAAAAGTTTTACATCTTAACCTATAAACTAGAAGGATTTGTATTTTTAGATTATGATAATGTGTTATTAATTTAGAATATTTTGTATCGAAAACTATTAGGTCATAGTTTTTATTACTATGTTTTTTGCCAGTTCTTAATATTCTACATGAAGCAATTGGCTTGATAATTTCATGTTAAATTTTCCAAAATGTAATTTTGTATTTTGAAGTTTAACAGTATGGGAGTATATATTGGATATAACTGTTTTAAAGAATTAAGACAATATATAATATAACAATAATTTCTACGAATCTGTTTCTCTTTGACTGGAGTTCTATTTTTCCTTAATATATCATAATTTTAGGCCTAATTTTTCTTTTGATGATTCATTAATTCAGGTTTTATGTATTTTTTTTAATGCATTAGAAAAAGGTTAAGTTGGAAAGGGAAGAAATTTATGAAGAAGTGACCATTTCTATATAAAAGTCTGCAGCGATCAGGCAAAAATAAATAAAACTAAAATGATATTTAATAAGCATGATAAAAAGTCGAAGATTGACTTCCTATGATCTTGTAGCAATTACCCGAAATTATACCTACCACCAATTAATACTCGGAATTGTTGACCTTCGAGATGCATATTGAGGAGAGATTTTTTTTTTTTATGTGATAAATTATTATTGGGGAAAAAATAATATGTAATTAAATTTTAACTATTCATTATTTTAAAATATACACACGATAAAAAAATTATAAAAAATTAAATGTAACTCATTCAATATCGACTTCAAATCTAAAAGAAATCATTACTAAAATGTTGCATAAAATTCTTCGTGTTCTTTTTTATTCTTTTCATAATTTTTGCTTACGTGACTAAGGCAACAGCAATATGAGTCTCTTGTAATAAACTTGTTTAATAAATCATTATAAAATTTAACAAATTTGTTTAATAGACTTTGACTGAACTTTTTATTCAGCATCTAATATAGCTATTTGTTTATTAATTTGGGAACTTATTCAAAAGTCAATCCAATGATATTTCAGCATTTCCCTCTAGAGCTACTCGCTTTCCCCATTGCTTGCTGATTCTTCCGGGAAGTATCCTTTTTTATATTTAGTAGTTTTTATGTCACTAAGTCGTTGATGAATCCTAGACCTGTGATTTTCTTTCTGTAGTATTTAATTAATAACTTCCTTTCCAGCATTTCTTGAAGAAACCCTAAACTTTTGGATAGAATAAAAAGCCATCAATTAGCGAATAAAGCATTTTCAGTAATTCAATTTCAATGCGTCAAACAGGAGCCATGTCAAATTTCAGTTGCTTTTTCTTCTGCCTCCTTCATTTCTTTATTTTGTTTCATATCGGAGCAAAGTCAGAAACTGAAGAAATGATCACAGAAACGAAATCGTTGGTCCGTATTGGAGCTGTTTTCGATCCGGAGACACTTGAGGGAGCCATAGCAGAAACCTCCATCAATCTGGCCATTTCAGATTTCTACGCCATTCATCCTAATTATCAAACCAGGCTACATGTACATTTTACGAGGCCGAAGGATCTTGTTGGCACGGCTGCAGCAGGTAATTTTATTACATAATACTTACATGAACCTATAGGCCAACACTGATGTTGATTTATTTTTTTCTTTCTTTTCACACTGTATTTTACATATAATTCACCTACCCTACAAATCCAATATCATTTTCCATTTTTCCTTTTGAGATGATAACATCTGGATCCCTACATTTTTATCTTTTTCAAGTGAATACATAGTTTGTTCATCTATTGCATTATGATAGTTAAATTTCAATATTTTAGAAGTATAGAACAAATAATTACATCCTTATTAAAAAAAAAATCTGAACGTAGAAATTCCTCTTTTTCTTTTGACGCATAAAGAAATTGTATGATAAATATTTTCCAATTTAGATGGATGACTTGGTTTCAACTTGAATTACTTGCACAACAAACACTATCTAGGATCAAGTAGAAACAATGAAGTATCGAAATATGTTTCCTTCACTTCACATTATTCTTTATCTATTTCTATGCATTCTATTTTTAAATATTATTTTTGTTGGGCATCCATTACAGAGTATACGTGTTTTTTTAAGAGTCATAAATTATTTTATTTTCTCCAATTATCGTTCTCTTTGTATCATTTTATATATGAGAGGTGCTAGTTTGCCCGACATGCCGACGAAGCAAACTAGCGTTTTTATTTAGAGAAGTGATAGACGACTTTTCTTTGAAAGAAAATGAGAATCAATTACCCTTAAAGTTGACATTATAATATTTTGGTCCATTTTATCTCAAAAACTACGCTTTTAATCCCTACCATACCATGACCAAAGTCTTAACTTTGTCTTTTTCTATAAAGTCAATAACAATAAATCCCCTAAAATTAATGGTAGTGGCTTCGGCTTTGTATTAAAAAATGATTTATTCATGAACTTATTTTAGTTAAATAAATACATAAAATAATTATAATTCGTAATTTAGTAATTATGTAATATTCATATAATCACAATACACAATATTAAGTTAATTATTTATGAAAAAAATTAACAATACCTTAATAAATTAATTTTTTTATTAATTAAAATATTATCTTGATTAATTAATAAATTTTGTCGGTTCTGATATTCGATTTTGCGATTCGGTTCTAACATGAATTCCGATTCAGTTCTTAAATTTTGAAAAATCGGAATCGAACCGATCATTCGGTGGTTCCGATTCAATTCGAAACCACCGAACCATTGATCAGTTCGATTTCGATTATGACCCGATTCGGTTCCGGTCCGATTCACGGTTCGGAACCGAACCACGGTCGGTGCTTTTAGAGTAGGTGACGTGACTATTACTTTTCCCTTTCCCTTAATAATTTTGGCACAATGTCTTGGAGTATCTTGCTACTCCGGTAGGTATAAAAAATATTTGTGAAGATATATATATATATATATATGTTCATATGTATTCTAACGGAATATTTTACAAAGTTAGAATATTATAACAAATGTGATTTGACCATTCAAAACATTAGTACTTAAATTGATTTCTATTTGACCATAAATATGTGTTTACAATGGAATGCAGCTGTGGATCTACTGAAGAATTTTCAAGTACATGCCATTATAGGGCCACAAATATCAGCTGCAGCTCCAATTTTAGTAGAGCTAGGAGAAAAAACCCAAGTGCCAATTCTTTCATTCTTTGAAACAAGCCCTACCCTTTCTCCCACTCAAAACCCTTATTTCATTCGAGTAGCCCAAAATGATTCGTTTCAAGTAAAAGCAATCTCTGCGGTTGTACAAAAATCTAGTTGGCATGAAGTTGTGCTCTTGTATGAAGACACATATTATAGTTCCGGTTTCATTTCTTATTTAGTTGATGCATTGCAAGAGGCTAACATCCGGGTAGCCCACATGATTAACATCCCAAATTCTGCTGAAGATTTTCAGATTTCAAAAGAGTTAATGAAGTTGATGACAATGCAGACCAGGGTCTTCATAGTGCATATGAATACCGCCCTCGCGTCTAGGCTGTTTGTACTTGCTAGTAAGAATGGAATGATGAGTAAAGGCTATGCTTGGCTCATCACAGCTGGCTTATCCAATTCACTAAATGTCTTGCATTCTGAGGTCATTGATTCTATGGAAGGTGTGTTGGGTGTTAGGTCTCATATACTAAAGTCTAAAGAACTTGAAGTATTCGACAGAAGATGGAAAAGGAACCTCCTTTTAACGAAGCTAGCAAATACTTCGGTGACTGAGATAAACATTTCTGGTTTATGGGCATATGATACAATTTGGGCACTAGCCAGGGCAGCAGAGAAGATTTGGCCACCCACAAATCCGGGCTTCGTAAAGCCTAACACTATCAAGGGCAGAACAGATTTTGCAAGCTTAGGTGTTTCCATGATTGGTCCAGGACTTAGAGATGAAATCATGAACACCAAATTCAAAGGATTAAGTGGGGAATTTTATTTGGTTAATGGGCAGTTGCAAAGTCCAGTCTTTGAAATAATTAATGTGATTGGATATGGAAGAGTTGTAGGATACTGGACTCCAGAGAAAAGACTAACACAAAACTTAGATCCAAATTCTAAAAATGATTTGAAGAAGATCATATGGCCTGGAGATTCAACAACCACTCCAACAGGCTGGGCTATACCGAGTTTAAAAATTGGGGTTCCAGTGAAATTAGGCTTTCCGGAATTTGTTGAACAGCACAAGAATGGTAACAAGACTACGTACTCAGGTTTCTGCATAGATGTTTTCTTAGCTGCGTTAGAAACATTAGACAAAAAATTAGGTTTTAAAGTTTTTCATGATTTTATTGGTTTTGAGGACGAGACTGGAGCAATGAATGGTAGCTATGATGATCTTCTCCTCGAACTCAAACACAGGGTTAGGCCAACCTCCTTTCTCATATACTCTTTTAATTTCTTACAAATAATTTTTTTTCTTTCTTGAATCTCCAAGTTCAATTTTCTTTTTTCACTTGTCTTGAGAGAATTTAGAATTTTGATGCTGTTGTGGGAGATACATCGATTGTGGCCAACAGGACGGATTATGTTGATTTCACATTGCCATATTCAGAATCAGGATGGACAATGCTTGTATCAGCTAAAAATGACAATCGCAAGAACATGTGGGTTTTCTTGAAACCTTGGACATGGGATCTTTGGTTAACTGTCGGTATTGCTTGCATCTTCATGGCGATTGTCATACGCATTATGGAGCACAATACTGAAAACAGCGAATTCAGAGGGTCACCTATACGACAGCTGAGCATGATCATGATGTTTCCATTCTATTCTTTCGTCATCCCTCAAAGTAAATCTCTAACCTTTAGTTAAATCTTACATTGTTATTATCTTATGATTTTCAAGTTCAATTGCTGGTTACAGGGGAGCTGGTGGCCAAAGACTGCTCTAGGTTTGTGTTGGTGGTATGGTTATGGCTTGCATTTATCCTGATGCAAAGTTACACAGCAAGTTTATCTTCGATACTAACAGTAGATCAATTGGAGCCAACAATTGATAACCTGGAAATGCTACGATCAAAAGATCACTTCGTTGGATTCCAACGCGGTTGCTTTGTGGGAAATTTATTGGAGAAGCAATTAAATTTCAGCAGTAACCAGATCAAGTCATATGGCACTATCCAGGAATTCCACGAGGCCTTGTCCAATGGAAGTAAAAATGGAGGTGTTACTGCAATCTTTGATGAAATCCCTTACGTCAGAGTCTTTCTTAAGACATATGGCTCTGAATATACCACGGCCGGCCCAATCTACAGAACCGCTGGATTCGGTTTTGTATGTACATATACATATCTTTCTACTGTACATTTCAGACTTCAATATATGAATTTTATTAATTTGCTAATTCGTTTTATCCAGGCATTTCCAAGGGAGTCTCCTCTGGTTTCTTATTTTTCGAAGGCAATTTTACTTATCAAGGAGAACGGGACTATAATGGATGAAATTGAGAAAAAGTATTTTGGAGAGAAAATTCCTTCTCCAATTCTAGCTCCGATAATCTCCACAGAAAGTTCTAGCCTCCGGGCTTATAATTTCGGGGGCCTCTTCATCATTGCAGGGATTGCTACATTGTTAGCCCTAATCATTTCTGAAAATTATATTTTGCTGAGACCAATAACCCTTGCAAGAGAGTATTTCTCATCCCCTAACAGGACAGAATTAGTAGCACAGCCGGCAATTGTGACGGATTCTGGTGGAGACTCGCCTGAAGTTCATGAAGATTCAGTGAATACGGGAAGGGTTAATGAAAATATTGCAGCAGGTGAAGATGAAGCGTTTGAAGCCAAGAGATGACACATATTCTGATGGTCATTCACCTGAAGTTCATGACGATTCAGGGAATTCTGGAAGGATTTCCGGCCAGATTAATGAAAATAATGCTACAGAAGAAGATGAAGCAGAGCATGCCAAAGCCTCAACAATGCAATGCAACACTTCAGATCAATGAGTGCAGAGTTCCACATTGCCTGGTTGTAAAATATGATTAGACTATAGATTAAGTGCCTTCTCTTCAAAAATAAAACCAGTAAATTCAATTTTTTATGGTCTTATTATTTATTATTTATTCTCGCTTTAATTTTTTTCCTTCTAAAATAATAAATTCATTTTTTTATAGTCTTATCTCTTCAAAATTCAAACCCAGATGATAAATCAAATGTGAAAATTCGGGGTTATCCTAAGTTCTGACCCTATGCGGAATTACAGACAATAAGCAGGACAAGTCCTGTTACTGCTACTATGGAATTGCAACAGGCAAATTAACAGGCAACCACAACAATAAAATCTACAATATTAATTCAGTACAAATAATAAATTGCGGAAAAGTAAATCAATCACACAAAATTCAACACAATGATTTTGGTGACGAAGTGGAAAACTCTTCCGAGTAAAAAACCACTCCGGGTATAGGCTACCACCCGAATCCACTATATCGAGAAAAACTTACAGCGATGGTCAAGACCTATAGTGGCAACTCCACCGACTCAAGTACCTCAATACTGCAAGAACTCAAGGCAACTCCTCAAGCCCGCGACCCACGGTTTTCTTCAGAACCTCTGAAGTCTCTGAGTAGATTATATCACCAATGACGCCGGAACTCCGACTACCAAACTTCCTCCTAAAGAACTCTAAAGGATTAGAGAATTTGGGTTAAGTTGTGTTGAAGGTTTATCAAAGAATGGATTTCACCATTAACAAAGAAGACATAAGATTCAAAGAGTCTTCAAGGTGAAATCAAAGAGAGTTGAAAGCTTTGAGAGTATTTGGCTCAAGAGAAATATGCTTCAACTGACGAGAATGGCGGCTAAGGGTTATATTTATAGGGAGGGTGAAAACCTACGGTTTTGCAGGCTAAAAACGAGTTCAGATCGCAGTCGCGTTCGAACGCTTACTAGAACGCTACACGAACGCGCCCTTTCTGTGAAGACTCGTGCGAACGTCAATCGAACGCACAACGAACGTGAGCTCTCTGAAATGCTCCCGTTCGAACCCCACAAGAACGTGCCTCGAACGTTTGCTCTCTGGAATGCTCCCGTTCGAACCCAATAAAGAACGTGCCACTAACGCCACACGTTCGAACCCACAAACGAACGCAGCACTAACGCCAATCGTTCGAACACTGAAACGAACGCACCACGAACGCATGTCTGATGCACAGCAGCCAGAAACTAGTCCAATTGCACAAAGATCTTCATGAAAGATTACAACTCAATTGAACTTGTTTTGTCACGGACACATGCCAATAAAAAAGGTGCTAACAATCTCCCCATTTGGCATTCCGTGACAAAACACTACCTAATACAAAGACTACGGTAATAGACCCAAAAAGCAAATAGTCAACTGTCAACCATCAAAACAGTGACTTATTACAAATGAACTCGATCTAACACATAACAAAGTAGTCTTGAAAGTAATGCCACCGCAGCAACATACCTGCTACCTGAAACATCCACAAACAACAATATACCGTGAAAAGCATTGGGATAATCAAGTAAAACATAAAACAGGTAAAAATCTCATGCATGTACAAGTAGAAATCCCTCTCCCCCTTAATCTTAACTCCCCTTAAAACGGAGATATCTAAAGGATATTCTACGACTCCCTCCTATATATTAAGGCTCTCCCCCTTAATATATTACTCTCCCCCTTTTTGTCACGAAATGACAAAGGGTAAAAGAAACAGGAAAAATAAGAGGAGAACTGGAGACAACACTTGCAAGAGCATAAACAAACAGGAATACTCCCCCACACTAACAGGCACATATAGTTAGCAAAATAACACACGGGAAGCAAACCAAAAACTCAGAAAAATGCACAGGAAAAAGGGTTGGTATGCAATAACATGAAGCACACACATGCACATACTGAGATAAATAAAAATCCTATCAAAAACTGACTGAAACAGCATGCAAAGCTGACACAATGATACCCAGTCAGTATTCAACTGTTTATGACATGAAACAATATGCATCATTTTAAAAGTGGCTAAATACAACACTTATGCATATGACATAAACATCAAAGCATATAAAGCACTTGCGTGAAAAATAAAGTGCACAACAAATCAAGGCTTAAGACCTTATTTTATGAGCTGGACACAGCTAAAGAAATCCATCTCTAAACAAACCAAGTCCACAAAATAGGTGTTCAAACCCAGCACCACTAGGACCTGAAAATAAGTAACATTGGTTGCATGCTATATTATTTACCCCAGAAATATCATGAGCTCATATTTAATAACTCTTTCGAGTGAAGGGTTTTTGCCCTTATCTTTTGAATTTGGCCATTTTGGCTCTTTTGCACTTGAGTCTCATTTTTTTTTTGAATTTATTTCTTTTTACTTTTGCACAAGGGAATAACAAGGTCATCTAGTCAAAGGTCACACTATTTAGCAAACAGGATAAGATAGAAATTAGATTGTATTCCAAAAACTCATACATGCGACCAAGCCTTGATAAATTAAAACGTGTATGTGAGGTGCAAGCACATGATATACCAAAGGTTTTTATCACACACACTTATGCATATAGAGCATCAAGAAAAATAACAGCATATCATACATGCATTATCATATATCCTACATACCAGGATCACATGCACATGCTATTCATGCTCTAACAAGCCATAAAAATATTTTTGGTCTTTTTCAAAATATACATTTTTTTTTTGATTTTTCAGTTTTAAAGCACAAAAAAAAAATAAAGACACAAAACAGCTTGTAAAACATCCAATGGTACGTGGAGTTGTATCCCGAGTGCAGATCATACTACCGTCCATTCGGAATCAGCTATGAAATTTATGTCCGGGTTTCCATCCTATATACCAAGGGACATATAACAAAAACAAGACACACACACACACCCATATGCATTGAAAATAAAACAACGTGTGTAAAAGCATAAAACACACGCACACACACATGCAATGGGAAAATAAAAATGTATCTTTTAAGCAGAGTTACACCGAAGTGCACTCTCATCATGTCCATCAGGACATGCAGAAGTAGATGGGAAATCATCTTGCTTCCCCACCCAAACCTTTCTAGAAACCTCTTTCACAAGAGAGTTCCCAGACAACAAAGCAAGTTTCTCACTCAAAAATTGAGCTTGTTTGGTTAGTGCAGAAACTTGAGAAGCTAGATTTGAAGAGTCAAATCTAGGTGACACCTTCTTAGGCCTCTCTTTTGCTTGTGAAGCATGAAGCACTTAGGCCTAATGTGTCCCGCCTTGCCACAATGGTGGCACACAGGCACAAACCTCAGATGAGAGCGAGGTTACCCAAAACACCTCTAGATTGAGGTTGGGATATAATACGAGGAACAACAGAAGGAGAAACATGACTACTCACAACATGTTTCTTACCTAAGTCACGTTTAGCTGCTACTGGCACAGCTTTGGAAGAAGAAGCCTCATTGCAGTTAGGCTCAGAAATAATACCTAACATACGGTCCACCTTTTTTATTCTCACTAGAAAATACAGACAATTGAGTTCTAGTATCTTCAAGTTCAGTTTCTAATATTTGGACCTATTAATTAGACCTCTATTATCCCTCCAGGTCATCTACCATCAAAAGGCTTTGCTCAATTTGGCTTGAGCTTCATTCTTTTCTAGCTCAACAGATTTCAGCCTTTTATTGACCTCTATGTTAGTCTTCTTAATAGCTAAACTCTCATTAAACAGTTCAACATAAGCTACCTGAAGACTTTCCTCATCTACAGACTCATCAAGAGAGACTTCTGAATCATCATCATTAACCACAATCTCTCTCTCACCAGTCACACTAGCAGTAAAGGCAATAAAATTTTTCTTGCCTTTAGGAGACTCATCAGAAGAATAACCACCTTCTGAATCACTAGGAGAGGTAGCCATGGCTTTCTTGCCTTTATCTTTGAGATATGTAGGGCACTCTGGTCGAATATGCCCATAGCCTTCACACTCATGACATTGGACATCACGGGATCTACTACCCCTATCCTCTCTAGACTCTTTTCTGCTATGCCTACTCTCTCTAGGCATAACCTCCCTATCTCTATTACTGCTATGGCCACTCTTCTTAAGTTTAAGAAATTTCTTAAACTTCTTTGCAAACAAGGCCAAATCATGATCCTTGAAGGTATCATCATCACCAGACGGATCATGCACAACTTCCTTAGCGATTTTCATCGCAAATGTTTTTGGCTCTCTATAACCAGGAAGCTTTTTCTCATAAACCTGCAGTTTTCCTACGAGTTCATCTAAATTAAGCTGATCGAGGTCATTACTTTCCTCGATGGCGGTGATTTTGGGTAGGAACTTATCAGGTAGGGATCTCGGGATTTTCCTAACTATCATACTGGTAGGAATAGTCTCACCTAGGTTAAAACTAGAGTTAACAATATCGTTAATCTCAGCATAAAACTCATCAAAGGTCTCATCATCCTTCATTCTAGCGACCTCAAACCTAGTAGCAAGATCCTGTAGTCTACTATTTTTAACAGACAATGTGCCCTCATGCACAGTCTGCAGGATGACCCAAGCATCCTTGGCTATCTCACACATAGAGATTCTCCTAAATTCAGCAGAACAAACAGCACCATGTATGGCATTAACAGCCTTGCTGTTCCTATTGCTAGCATCAAATTCGTCATTGGTCCAGGTCAATTTATCTTTAGGGGAAGATACCCCATCAACAATAACAACGGGAGGTTTCCACTCGTGTTCAACAGTCATCCAGACCCTCTCATCTAAGGACTTAAGGAACGCTCTCATGCGAACCTTCCAATGCAAATATTGCGTGCCATAAAAAAATGGCGGACAATTTAAGGGTTGACTACGCTCCATAGCTAATGGGTCAAGGATCGAGTTCAGGCTCTGATACCAATTGAAAATTCGGGGTTATCCTAAGTTCTGACCCTATGCGGAATTACAGACAATAAGCAGGACAAGTCCTGTTACTGCTACTATGGAATTGCAACAGGCAAATTAACAGGCAACCACAACAATAAAATCTACAATATTAATTCAGTACAATAATAAATTGCGGAAAAGTAAATCAATCACACAAAATTCAACACAATGATTTTGGTGACGAAGTGGAAAACTCTTTCGAGTAAAAAACCACTCCGGGTATAGGCTACCACCCGAATCCACTATATCAAGAAAAACTTACAGCGATGGTCAAGACCTATGGTGGCAACTCCACCGACTCAAGTACCTCAATACTGCAAGAACTCAAGGAAACTCCTCAAGCCCGCGACCCACGGTTTTCTTCAGAACCTCTGAAGTCTCTGAGTAGATTATATCACCAATGACGCCGGAACTCCGACTACCAAACTTCCTCCTAAAGAACTCTAAAGGATTAGAGAATTTGGGTTAAGTTGTGTTGAAGGTTTATCAAAGAATGGATTTCACCATTAACAAAGAAGACATAAGATTCAAAGAGTCTTCAAGGTGAAATCAAAGAGAGTTGAAAGCTTTGAGAGTATTTGGCTCAAGAGAAATATGCTTCAACTGACGAGAATGGCGGCTAAGGGTTATATTTATAGGTAGGGTGAAAACCTAGGGTTTTGCAGGCCAAAAACGCGTTCAGATCGCAGTCGCGTTCGAACGCTTACTAGAACGCTACACGAACGCGCCCTTTCTGTGAAGACTCGTTCGAACGTCAATCGAACGCACAACGAACGTGAGCTCTCTGAAATGCTCCCGTTCGAACCCCACAAGAACGTGCCTCGAACGTTTGCTCTCTGGAATGCTCCCGTTCGAACCCAATAAAGAATGTGCCACTAACGCCACACGTTCGAACCCACAACGAACGCAGCACTAACGCCAATCGTTCGAACACTGAAACGAACGCACCACGAACGCATGTCTGATGCACAGCAGCCAGAAACCAGTCCAATTGCACAAAGATCTTCATGAAAGATTACAACTCAATTGAACTTGTTTTGTCACGGACACATGCCAATAAAAAATGTGCTAACAAAATGAAAGGCACGCACTTAAGGTCTAATTAACTTTAAAATACTACATACAGCAATTAACTTCAGCAGTTCGTGATAAAATTTCCAAACTGTTAATTTGGTATTTGATGTTTAGGAGCAGTCCCCTTCACATTTAACACAAATCTACAGGTACACGACGATTTTAAATTTATTTTTTACTGCACTAAAAATGTTCAAGTAAAAAAGGTAAGAATTTTTTTAGGGATGGACCATTTCTCTATCTGTGCTTGTCAGAAAGACCTTCTCAAAAAAGTTTGCTGGAATCAAGAAGGCAAGAATAAATGAAAATGAAATGATATTCAATTAGCATGTTGAAAAGTCGCATAATTGACTTCTTTATAATCTTGTCGCATGATACAAAAAAAATCAGACCTACCATTATAACTCGGAATTAGCAAGACTTTAGGCATCGGTTAGTGTGAAATTTGATGAATTTATAAATTAACGAATACGTTTGCGTTTAAAATTTACTTTTAATACATAATTTAACTTTATTTTATATTCTTATAAAATTGAATAGCACGAACATAAGATCATTTTTCAACGCTATTGTTAATGTTAATTTATATTTTAGTGTTTGTTCAATAATTTATAAATTAATTTATATTCTCAATATAATACTCTTTATCAAACTTAGCTTTATGCACCGTTTGGTGTAGAATTTGGTGAACTTATAAGTTAACTTATACTTCCAATATAATAATTATAAATTAACTTATACTCTCAATTAATATTCTATATCAAGCGGTGCTTTAATGTTGACCTTGAAGATGACACTTTTCAGCCACGCTAGAATTTATTTTATTTTTTTGGGTTAATTATTGATAGAAGTCTAAAATCTTATTTTAAAGGGGGAAAAATCAGAAGATATTACATTATCGAGAATATTTCTCATGAAAGCGCGACATTTTTTTTTAAAGAGATTTTACTTTCATATAATAGTTACATTATTTCCGTAATCGAAGATTATAAATCTCACACATTAAACCCAAATATTTACATCATATTATTATTCGAATTCGAAATAACCGCATGATGGAAAGCACATTCACGGCTAGCCGAACTTTATGTGCAATTTTATATTAATTCTTAAATAAAAGAAAATAGACATATAGCCTTAAAAAAGTTAATAAACTTTGACTAAATTGTTTATTCCAAGTCAATCCAATTACTTTTCAGCATCTACTGCTACAGCGCTACGCCGCTACGTGATTTCCCCTTCGTTGCTCTGACTTGCTGCTTCTTCCACGAAGTATCCATTTCTTATTTTAGTATTTCTAACTCAAGACTAGTCGTTAATGAGTCCTAAACCTGTGATTTAGTAGCTTTTTTGGGTATCAAATCATGATCATCAGCTTTTGGATTCAACAAAAAGCTATCAATTAATTAAGCAAAAGAAAGCATTCTCAATTATTTGAAAACACTTCCTAAAACTACTTTCAAAATTTCTTCAGTCTATGGCAAACTTCAGTTGCTTTTTATTCTGCCTCCTGCATTTCTTTATTTTGTTTCATATCGGAGCAAATTCAGAAACTGAAGAAATGATCACAGAATCGAAATCGTTGGTCCATATTGGAGCTGTTTTCGATCCAGAGACAATTGAGGGAGCCATAGCAGAAATCTCCATCAACCTGGCCATTTCTGATTTCTACGCCCTTCATCCTAATTATCAAACCAGGTTGTACGTACACTTTACGAGGCCAAATGATCTTGTTGGAACCGCTGCAGCAGGTAATTTCATTACATATGTTCATCGTGTTTCATAGCATAGTATATTTCTCAAACCAGTAATTATTAGTATCCTTAAATGATATCTTAATTTGATTTAACTCTTCTCGTAGAAATAAGAAATCAGACTTAGAATTTCCTTAATTAATTTATTTTTTTTGATATAAATAAAATCTGTAATTAGTTACTTCAAGGATTCATTATTTTTACACCCATATGTTAATTTCATCATCTCTATTTTATTTACCATTTTGAACGGTAAATAATGATGGGTTAATGTTTTCAGTAGGTCAAAGTAATAGTTAATGGTCAACCCACAAAATGATTCGATTTTTAGTCTTTGTAGTTAATATTAAGGACCTACAAAATGATAATATTACCTTCTAACAGACCACAAAAAAAAAAAAAAAAAAACCGACTATCCATAAAACTAATAGTAATTTATCCATCTATATACTATATAAAAGCTGATAAATTATTTCATTTTTAAGTTGTCCACATATGCGTCTTTATCTTTAAGGCTGTCCACGTAGGCAGACCTGGCCACGGTTCGGTTTGATTCCAGAATCGAACAGGACCAAACTGGTTCCGTCCTTTATTTTTTGGGGGAAAAAGTTAAAAAAGTGGTTTGGTTTCGGTTCCAAATCAAACCGAACCGGAACTGGACCGAACCTTAAATTACGGTTCTAGATTATGTGGAACTCTAACCGAATAGAAATGGGTTTCGGTTCAGTTCCGATTTTGGAACCGGAACCGGATGGAACCGTAACCTTACGGTTCCATTCGGTTCGATTTCGATTCCGAACCGGAACCGTGACCGGGTCTACACGTAGGCGTATAAGTTATTAATATTTAATATGAATTATTAATATTTAAATGAAATATTAATGTATAACTCTTTACATTATCCTCCAAACTTTTCATTTTCCAAAATTATTAATTATTAAAAATAAGTTAATTAAATAATATCGTTTCAAATTAATTATTAATGTTTCAACTTTTCATATTCTTCAATCTCAAACCTTTCATTTTCCCAACTCTTCCAAATTCTTCGTTTTCTTAGATTATTAATGAATGAAAGTTTGTTAATTAAATGTGTATTTATTTCAAATGAATTATTAATGTTTAATTTTTCATATTCTTCATTAACTCTCACTTATTTATTAGTAGAAGTTCAAGAGTTATAAGTTATATTAAGTTAATTATAAAAGTGTACCTAAGCTAACTAAATCTATACTTGCACTAAATGATTTATTCTTCATCAATAAAAAGTTATAAAATGGAATTAGTTAGAATTTATATTTATTAATTTACGAGAATGTTAAAGAAATTGTGTTGTATGAATAATTATAATTAAATGTACGATATTAATTAATTTTATTTAATATATTTGATATATATCATATTTGATTTTAATAAGACGAACTGTGCATCGCGCAAGTTATCTGCTAATAGACTAATAATAGCTAATGGTAATGGACTAATAATAATAGCTAATGAGATGGACTAAATATGATATTTTTAATAAGAGAGATCAAAGTTTTTATTATGTTAAATTTGAAGGCAGGTGATTGTAATTTTCACTTTGGCCTAAACTTTGGCGGTTTGGCCTGATAGTGCGTGAAAATTTTCGTTCTTTATTTGTTGAAGTGGTTTTTTTTTTTTTAAATCACAAGTTGCTCAACATGTCATGGGGACGAAAAGTGATTTGAGATGACATAAATCTGAATTTGACAAAGCTAGAAAAAAGTAAACAACAAATATGAATCTGAATTTGACTATAAATGTTACAATGGAATGCAGCTGTGGATCTACTGAAGAATTTTCAAGTACACGCCATTATAGGGCCACAAGTATCAGCTGCTGCTCCATTTTTAATAGAGCTAGGAGAAAAATCCCAAGTGCCAATTCTTTCACTTTTTGAAACAAACCCCACCATTTCTACCACAAAAAACCCTTATTTCATTCGAGTAGCTCAAAATGATTCCGTTCAAGTAAAAGCTATCTCTGCTGTCCTAGAAAAATTTAATTGGCACGAAGTTGTCGTAGTGTATGAAGATACAGATTATGGCACCGGTTTCATTTCTTATTTAGTTGATGAGTTGCAAGAAACTGACATACGGGTAGCCCACATGAGTGCAATTCCCAATTCTGCTGAAGATTTTCAAATATCAAAAGAGTTGATGAAGTTGATGGCAATGCAGCCTAGGGTCTTCATAGTGCACATGAACACTGCCCTCGCTTCTCGGGTGTTTGTTGCTGCAGATAAGAATGGAATGATGAGTAAAGGCTATGCTTGGCTCATCACAGCTGGTTTGTCCAATTCACTGAATGTCTTGGATGATGAGGTGATTGATTCAATGGAAGGTGTGTTAGGTGTTAGGTCTCACGTGCCCAAGTCGAAAGAACTTGGATTTTTTGACAGGAGATGGAAAAGGAATCTTCATTCAACAAAGCCAGCAAACACATCAGCGACTGAGATAAACTTTTCTGGTTTGTGGGCATATGACACAATTTGTGCATTAGCCAGGGCAGTAGAGAAGATTTGGCAACCCGCAAATCCGAGCTATGTAAAGGCTAACAATAGCGAAAGCAGAACAGATTTTGCAAGTTTAGGTGTTTCCAGGATTGGTCCAAGACTTAGAGAGGAAATTATGAACACCAAATTCAAAGGGTTAAGTGGGGAATTTAATTTGGTTAATGGGCAGTTAGAAAGTTCAGTTTTTGAAATAATTAATGTGAATGGAAAAGGAAGAGTGGTCGGATACTGGACTCCTGAGAAAGGAATAACACAAAACTTGGATCAAAATTCTAAAAAAGGTTTGAAGAACATTCTATGGCCTGGAGATTCAACAACAGCACCAACAGGTTGGGCTGTTCCTAATTTAAAAATTGGTGTTCCGGTTAAATTAGGTTTCCCCGAATTTGTTAAACAGCACAAGAACGGTAACAAGACTACTTACTCAGGATTCTCCATAGATGTTTTCTCTGCTGTATTAGAAACGTTGGACCAAAAATTAGGTTTTAAAGTTCTTTATGATTTTATTGGTTTCGAGGATGAGACCGGAGAAATGAACGGGAGCTACGATGACCTTCTCCTCGAAATTAAGAACAAGGTTAGGCCAATCTCTTTCTTATTTACTCTTTATTTCTTGCTAGCAAAGCAAACTTTTTCGAATTTAAATTTTCTTTTTGCACTTGTCTTGAGAGAATTTAGAAGTTCGATGCTGTTGTGGGAGATACAACAATCGTGGCCGACAGGATGGATTATGTTGATTTCACATTACCATATTCAGAATCAGGATGGACAATGCTTGTATTAGCTAAAAATGACAATCGCAAGAACATGTGGATTTTCTTGAAACCTTGGACATGGGATCTTTGGTTAACTGTAGGTATTGCTTGCATCTTCATGGCCATTGTCATTCGCATTATGGAGCACGATACTGAAAACACCGAGTTCAGAGGTTCACCTATACGACAGCTGGGCAAGACCTTGATGTTTCCATTCTATTCTTTCGTGATCCCTCAAAGTATATCTCAAACTTACCATTATTTATATTTTTACATTACAATTTTTTTTAATTTTCAAATTATATTGCTGGTAACAGGGGAGCTGGTGGTGAGAGACTGCTCTAGGTTTGTGTTGGTGGTATGGTTATGGTTAGCCTTTATCCTGATGCAGAGCTACACGGCAAGTTTATCTTCAATATTAACGGTAGATCAATTGAAGCCTACATTTGATAACCTTGAAATGCTACGAACAAAAGACCACTTCATTGGATTCCAACGCGGTTCTTTTGTGGCAAATTTATTGGAGAAGCAATTCAATTTCAGCAGCAGCCAGCTCAAGCCATATAGCACTATCCAGGAATACCATAAGGCCTTATCCGATGGGAGTAAAAACGGAGGTGTTACTGCAATCTTTGACGAAATCCCTTGCATCAGAGTCTTTCTCAAGGAATATGCCTCTAAATATACCACTACTGGACCAATTTACAGAACTGATGGATTTGGCTTTGTATGTACATATCCATCTATTTATGTAGTCCATTTCAAACTTCCTTCAATGTATGAAGGTTACTAAGTTGCTATTCGTCTTTTCAGGCATTTCCAAGGGAGTCTTCTCTGGTTTCTTATTTTTCTAAGGCAACTTTACTTATCAGGGAGAACGGGACTACAATGGATGCAATTGAGAAGAAGTATTTTGGAGAGAGAGTTTCATCTCCAATTCTAGCTCCAACAATCTCTACAGAAAGTTCTAGTCTCCGGGCATACGATTTTGGTGGCCTGTTCATCATTTCTGGGATTGCTACATTGTTAGCCCTAATCATTTCTGAAAGGTATGTTTGGAAGAGACAGGTTGCACTTGCAAGAGAGTATTTCTCATCTCATCCTCGTCAAGCTAATGGAATAGAATTAGTAGCACAGCCAACAATCGAGACGGATGCTGGTGGAGATTCGCCTGAAGTTCAAGAAGATTCAGCGAATACAGGGAGGAATTCCGGCCAGCAGATTCATGAAAATACTGCTGCAGAAGAAGCGTTAGAATTAGTACCACGGCCAACTCCTCAGACGGATTCTAGTGGTCGCTCACCTGAAGTTCCTGACGACTCAGGAAATTCTGGAACGATTATTTCCGAACAAAATAATCAAACTATTGCTGCAGAAGAAGATGAAGCAGAGAATGCCGAAGCCCCAACTATGCCAATGTGAGACTCGATATCCATGAGTGTAGAATTCCACATCACCTATTTACAAATATATTTGATATGTAGAGCTTTCTCAAACAATACAAGACTTTTTTTTCGATGATTCCAAATGTAAAACCGTGTAAAATGTTCTGTAAATATAACTATCATATCATTATATTAATATCAAGTACCCTGTTTATTCTTCACTCGATAGAATGATTATGCTTAATTCAGATTCAAATTTTAACACACTACACAACACAAGATAAAATTTACGAAATCACTATATAAAAATACATGGCCATGGAAATAATCAGCACCTTTTTTTTTTTTTTTTTTTTTTTTGGTGAAAATAACTAAATTTTCATTACCCCAAATAGTTTAAAGTGTACATGATTTCTGAAGGAAAGTTTCCTTCGAAACAACAGGTGTAGAGGCTATAATATCTAGGGGTGGTAAAACGAATAAACGAATCGAATTTGTATCGAATCATAAACGAATCGAATCAAAATGTGATGGATTCGTATTCGATTCGTTTATTAAATGAATCCTAATATCAGGATTCGTATTCGATTCGTTTATTAAACGAATCGAATACGAATATTCGTTTATTCGTTTAGTCAATGATATTATTTAATAAAATAATTTATCACACTTGATTTACATTAATTTTTCATAAATATATACATATGAAATATGTAATTAATATATTTATTAAAAATACCTCTTCAAATAGCGAACTTAATAATTTTTCTATGATAATTAGCTATAATTTCTCAAATCTTAATTGAAAATTAACAAGAACTAGTAAATAAAAATAATAAAACGAATCCTAAATGAATAAACGAATCAATGAGCTTAAATTCGTATTCGATTCGTTTAATAAACGAATCGAATCGAATTGACCCATTTATTAAACGAATCCATTTTTTCAAACCTGTATTCGCTTTAAAGCGAATCGAATCGAACGAATAAACGAATCCTGACCCAAATTATCACCCCTAATATCTAATTTAGCTAGAGCATGGGCAATAACATTGCACGCACTAGGAACATATCCAAGTTTAAAAGCATCTAAACTCGTTAGTTTCTCTTTGTAGGAAATTCTATAATATATATAGTAATTATGTATGAGAGATATGTCCCTTAATAAGTATCTTATGGTAGACCCGGCCAAGGTTCCGGTTCGGAACCGGACCGGTTGGAACCGGACGGTTCCGGTTCCGGTTCCGGTTCCGGAACTTGACCGGTTCCAGCGGTTCCAACCGGAACCGTACGGTTCCGGTTGGAACCGGAAGTAAAAAAAAAAAAAAAAATTATTTTCTTGGAACCGTAAGGTTCCTCAAGTAAATCTCAATTTTTTTTATTAATAATTATGACTTAATGAGGTTTAAAATTGCAATACTAAAACATGAATGTCCATATCCTTTTTATAACCAACTATTGGTTATTGACTTCTTTATATAAGCAATGTGGGACACAATAGCCAATTAACAAATATCCCACATCGCTTATATAAAGAAAACACTAGCCAAGATTTGGCTATAAAAAAAATTATATGTTAAAAGAATTTTATAAAAAAAAAGTAACTATAAAAATGATGTGATAGTATGAAAAAACATTACGATTATAGAATTTTTTCTATTTTTAAAAATTTGTTATTAAAAAAAAAAAAAAACCGGAAGGGGAACCGTAAACCGAACCGGAACCGACCGGTTCGGTTTACTGTTCCGGTTCCACACTTGTGGAACCGGGAACCGGCCGGTTCGGTTCCGAACCGGAACCGAACCGGCGGCCAGGTCTATCTTATGGGAAAAGACACAAAGATGAAGGGACATATCCTCTAAAGTGAAAGTATGTGTCTCTAGACTTCAAAGGACATAAGAAAGGGATATAACTCTTAGAAGAGTTACACTCTAAAACAAAGAGAGCCCACAAAGGCACCATTTCATGCCTATAAAATGGGGGCCTAAGGCTTATTTTCCATCATCCAAAAACTTGATAAAACATTCATAATTAAAAGAGTATAGAGTGTGGAGAGAGTTTCCACCATTCTTCCTTAAGTTCAAGTTATTGGAGAAATGAGTGTCTCTTCTACAAGAAGCAACCAAGTTATCATGGGAGAACGTTAGCCACAAAACATCCGTAGAGCACCGAGGCGGGGCTAATAAGTTCTTAATGACAGAGGCAACTCGACTTGGATCAAGTTTTCAATCATCTTCAACATTTTCCATGTTTTTTTTAAGTCTCATGGTTTATGTTCTGGTTTTGGTATGTTAATGAAAAATTAATAGAATGATGCATGTAAATTTGTTTTGATAACACATTTAGGACAACACTCTTGAATATCATCGATACTCCACCCTATTACGGCCTTGCTGCCTTTCCTGTTAGAAACTAAGTTAATCACATTTTGACAATCTGATTCAACTATTACTGGCTGGAAAGGAGAGTCTTTAATTATATTCAATCCAAAGTTTATTTGCTTCAGCTTCTGCATCTGCAACGTCTCCATCAAATTTTATTTTTCCCAAGGCTACACAAAAAACATCACCATTTGAATCCTTTATTACAGCCCCAACCCTGCATATGGCTCCTTTCTGTGAATTGTCGCATTAACATTTAGTTTAAACCACCCCAATGGTGGATTTTGCCACTCCTTTGTGTCTGTTCTCCACTTCTTGTCTTTATCCCCAATCTCAGAAGTTTTGATTCTCCTATAAGCCTCAACTATAGCTTCGGCTCTGCTAAGAGTTCTGTCAAGCTCCTCTCTTCTCTGTTCCAGCATGGCAGTGTTTCTTGTGTACCAAATAGACCAGCTAATAGCTAAAAATAGTTCGGCCTCCTTAAAGTTCAGAATCTTTGCCAGGTTTTGTAACACACTCAATGGATCTAAACTCATATTATCTTTAACAACTTCTTCAAACTGAGATAGCTTCAGTTTTTGAGCCAACTTACATGCAAACAGACTATGAGATGTTGTCACTATACAAGTCTGTTGGAAATTAATTGTTGTTAATTATTTGGTGTTGTTAAATAACAATAATTAGTAATAATTTCATTTGGAAATTATTAAGTTAATTATTTGGTGTTGTTAAATAACAACAATTAGTAATAATTTCATGTTGGAAATTATTAAGTTAATTATGTGGTGTTGTTAAATAACAACAATTAGTAATGATTTCATTACTAAGTAAACAACAAGAATTGTTAATCAAATAATTAAGTAACAACAATAGTTGTTAAGTATACACAATTAGTAAAATGTTAAATGGGGAACATATGGTACACCCATGATGGTAACATTTTTGGAAGGGTTAGAAAATGTCATTATGCATCCTAATAATGTGATTAATAGTAATCAATGCATGTGATTACATAGTGACTTGATTTCCCTCCTATAAATAAGACCATTTGCTTATTGAGTTAATCAATCAATTAAGTTTGATTAAGAGGTCTCTACAAGCATAAAAGGTATGCAATTGTGTTGTGGTTAGTATAGATTTATTTCAATTAGCATGTAAATAAATCTAGGACTAGTAATACATATATGGTTAGATCCTAAGAGGATAAACATGTAAATATATTAGGGATTGTGTTTCCTAACATTGGTATCAGTAGCTTAAATGCATGTATTCTAGTTGGATTACACAAAAATTGCATGAACATGCATGAAAAATGTTGATAATGTTTCTGGTTTTTGTTTTTTCAAAAATGATTTTCTTCCAACTTTGGGCCGTAATAACTCTCTGTAGAAAATTGATAATCGCATGTTCAAATATGTTTTGAAAAGTACGTCATGAGATCTTCAATTTGGTATATCATTTGCTTAATTTGAATTAAAATTGAGAAAGATATGGACCCTAGAAGTTGGCTAGTTGAATCTGTTTTTACCCAGAAGAACACTCCCAGAATAGACGTACTACATGTCATCCGGTGTTTAGAGAAGAGGACGACAAGTCGTCCGCTTTTCCTGTACGACAAGTCGTACGAATATAACAGACACGGACGACATGTCGTCCATGACCATGTCAACCGACAAGTCGGCTGGCAATATTAGATTAAAATGACATGTCATACGGCCACAGAACAAGCGGACGACATGTCGTCTGCGCGTGGAAGTAAACCGAGGCTAGTCGGCGCGTGAGGGCGCGTGAGGGCGAGTGGGAGCCCGTGGCCGGCGCGTGGAGGTGCGTGAGCCATTCATGGGGCGCGTGAACATCCGTGTTGGCCCGTGTTGGTCATGTATGTATCGGTTTGCTTTGGTAATTCTGATCTGTCATGATTAAATGTCTATTCCTTTTGCATATTGTACTAATCGGCCATGATAAATTTGTTTTATCATATAAACTTTGTGTTTATGTAAATGAATATCTTTGTGATGTTTATTTTAGTTAATGTAACTTCTTGTGTTTCATTATATTGATTTTTCTTTGTATTTGTTGCAGAAAAATCATGCCGATCAGACAAAGAACTGCAAAAAGAGTTATGACATCCGCCCACAGTGAAAGATTGAAAGACATGTTGCTGGATTTGGATAAATATCGGATGAAAGAAGATGATGATATGATCTCGCATATAATCACCTTCAATAACATGTTACAAGAATCTATATGGGAGGGTAATTGGATAGGACAACCAAACAGACTGAGATACATACGAAATACTCTCCCGGAAATATGGAAAAAAAGGCTTACTGATATTTGGAAATTAGTAACTCATACAGAAGAACTACGTGTTCAATACAACATAGCCATTGAGAGGTTAGCGATTGAGTATCTTCAATCTAAGGCAAATAATACCATTTTTCCCTTGATGTCTCGGAAACGTTGCAAGGATCCGAAATTTGCAATAGGTTTTCTATGGTTGTCCAAGATCAATTACCAGTTACCGAAAGAATTTGAGGATTCTTATCCAAAGACTTTTATTCGTTGGAACACTAGAACCGGAAAAGTTTTAAGTGTTAGATATTAGTTTTTCTATGATAAAACTATGTTAATATTTATGTGTGTAATTATCTGTTACTTCTGCATGTAATTATTGTATTTATATGTATGAATGTTTCATGTTGATTTTGAATTTATGTAATTAAATCAATGATTGTCATGTACAATGGTCGCATGATTAAGATGTTCTAAGAATTTATGTAATTTTTTAGAAAATGATTTTACATGATTGATTATGTTGATAATATTTTTACATTGGGTAATTGGATGATGATTGGACACATAGTGGCCTTTTGACTCCAACCCCATTGAAGAATTTTATTAAACATAATTCGTTTCATGATAAAATAAATAAAAGTATTAACAATTGTGCATGAATGTCTGTAGAAACTTTGTGTTTTTAATATGGCTTCCGCAACAAAGAACATTATTGCTGAACTCAACAAGGGTGAGAAACTGAATGGCGATAATTATGAAATTTGGAGCATGAAAATCCAATATGTGCTAGAAGAACAAGAGGTTCTTGAAACTTTGAAAATGAGCATGGATGAACCTGAACAGGGCACTACGGCCCAACACAGGCGAGACCGAGAGGCTTATGAGGCCTGGAAGAAAAAGAATTCCATTGCCCGCATTACGTTGCTGAGCAGTATGGATAATGACCTAATGAAAGAGTTCAGGAAATATGACATGGCTAAGGACATGTGGTCCACACTAGCTGAAAAGTTTGGTAGTACCTCAATAACCAAACTCAGGTCACTGACAATCAAGTTTGACACATACAAGAAACGTCCTGAGTTCACTATGTCAAAACACTTGAGGCAAATGTCAAACATGATTACTGAACTGACAGATGCTGGACATGTTCTTACAGATGAACAGAAAGTCCAAGCGGTCATTCGTTCTCTTCCAAATAGTTGGGAGCATATGAAAATGCATTTGACCCACAGTGAGAGCATCAAAACCTTTGATGATGCCAAACGTCACCTTGAATTAGAAAGCGACCGCCTTGCGGCTGCTAAGTCAAATGCTGAAGTGTATATGACATAAACTAGCAAACCAGAGGGTTTCAAAAAGAAAATAAAATTTCATGGTGGTGGGTTCCAGTTCGGAAAAGAACAAAATTCTTCTAAGCCAGAAAAGAAACAGAAAACCAATCAACATGGGAAAGGGAAACGTCCTACCAAAAAGAAAAACATGGCAAAGGTTAAATGTTTTAACTGTGGTAAGAAATGTCATTTTGCTCGTGACTGCACTGAGCCTAAAAAGGTGAATACCTTTCGTGCATATTTAAATGAAATATGTGTTTCAAGTTCAATCTTTCTAACTGAATCTAATCCTTTGTGGACTGTAGACTCAGGAGCCACAGACCATGTAGCGAAGGATAGAGATGCCTTCGTGGAATTTCGGCGAATTTCACCTGGGGTGAAGTGGATATATGTTGGCAACAACTCACGGGTTGAAGTCAAAGGCATAGGAACATGCAAGTTAGTCATGCATGGTGGAAAAACTTTACTACTACATGATGTATTGTTTGCTCCACAAATTCGTCGAAATTTAGTTCTGTGTTGGTTTTGGTTAATTTAGGTTTCAATTTGAACTTCCATAAATTTGGTGTTGATTTGTACTTAGGTACAATACACTATGGTTCTGGTTATTTTCTTGATGGTTTTATTGTATTGAATGTTGAGTGTTTCAATCACAATTCCAGTTTTTTCGTTTGTTACTTCAACTGTCAATAATGATGGTGATGTAATTGTGTGGCATGCTAGACTTGGCCACATTGGCCAACAAAGAATGAACAGATTAGCCAAAGAAGGCTTTCTGGGAAATATTGAGAAGGTAGAATTGTCAACCTGTGAATATTGTTTGGCAGGAAAAACTGCGAGAAAACCATTTGGAAAAGGGACTAGAGCAGAATTTCCATTACAATTAATTCATTCAGATATCTGTGGTCCAATGAATGTCAGGGCAAGGCATGGAGCATCTTATTTCATCACATTTATAGATGATTTTACTCGCTTTGGTTATGTCTATTTGATTGCTCATAAATCCGAAGCATTAGAATGTTTCAAGAAATTTATGAATTTGACAGAAAATCAATTGGACAAGAAAATTAAAGCACTACGCACTGACCGTGGTCGTGAGTACTTATCTGATCAGTTCAGAGAATTATGTGATGAAAAAGGAATTAGTCGTCAGTTGACTACTCCTGCTACTCCTCAACAAAATGGTGTTGCGGAAAGAAGAAATAGAACTCTTCTTGAGATGGTTAGGTCTATGATGGCACAAGCAAATTTGCCTATAACCTATTGGGGTGATGCATTATTAACTGCCACATATGTACTTAACCGAGTGCCATCTAAATCTGTGTCCACCACACACATATGAGTTATGGACAGGTCGTAACCAGATATTCACTTTCTAAAACCTTGGGGTTGTGCGGCTTATGTTCATGTGCGTTCTCACGAACATGGAAAGTTAGGCCCAAGAGGAAAAAAGAGTATCTTCATAAGATATTCTGAACAATCAAAAGATATGTTTGCATAGGTGAACATGAAAGTGGAGGCGTGACAGAATTTGAATCACGAGATATCACATTTTTAGAAAATGATTTTCCTAAGCAGGGAGAGATAGGTCAAGATTTATCTCTATATGAAACTCAAGATCACATGGATCACATGATTGGTGAACACTCGGGTTTACCTAATTCAAGTGGGAGTGATGAGAGAAATTTGAGAAAACATGATGAATCTGTTTCACATGAATCTCAAAATGATGAATTAGTTTCACACGAGTCTCATTTACGTGATCCGAGTGGGAGTGATGTACATAATCCTAGTGGGAGCAATGTGCACGATCCAAATGGGAATAATATCGAAAGTGAGGAATCAGTTCCACCACTAGAATCCCAATTGCGACGTAGTAATCGTATAGGCATTCCTCGACGTCGTTTCGATATCGAAGGAGAAACCTTTATGATTCTACCTCAAGATGATGAAGAACCTAGAAACATAAGAGAGGCTCTTCAGTGTCCTGCTAAGGAAAAATGGATGAAAGCAATGGAAGAAGAGATGGAGTCAATGAGGTCCAACCAAGTTTGGGAATTGGTTGATCTACCCAAAGGACGTAAAGCTGTTAAGAACAAATGGGTTCTTAAAATAAAGCGTAATGCCGATGGCAATATCGAAAGATATAAAGCACGACTTGTGGCAAAAGGGTATACGCAACAGGAAGGAATTGACTACGAAGAGACTTTTTCACCTGTTGTAAGGTTTACCTCAATTCGCTTGATTCTGGCTATAGTAGCAAGTATGGATCTAGAATTACATCAAATGGATGTAAAGACTGCTTTTCTCAATGGAGAACTTGATGAAGAAATCTACATGGAACAACCAGTAGGTTTCATAAAAGAAAATGAAAAGGAGAAAGTATGTAGACTTTTAAAGTCTATATATGGTCTCAAGCAATCGTCTAGACAATGGTATATACGATTCCACAATACAATCATTTCGAATGATTTCACAATGATAGATGAGGATCATTGTGTGTACACCAAGAGAGATAAAGATAAGTTCATTATCTTATCTTTGTACGTGGATGATATACTTATAGCCGGAAATGATAAGGAGTTTGTAAAACACATTAAAGAATGGTTATCATCTAACTTCGAGATGAAAGATATGGGTGAAGCTGCATATATTCTTGGGGTTAAGATCTCAAGAAATCGTTCAAAGAATTTATTATCTCTTTCACATGAGTCATATATAAAGAAAATTCTTGAACGCTTCCAAATGCAGGCTTGCAAACCCATTGATACTCCTATCACGAAAACTGAAGCTTTAAGTCGTAGATTGTGTCCTGAAACTCCACAGGAAAAGGAACAAATGAAGAAAGTTCCTTATGCAAATGCAGTTGGAAGTTTAATGTACGCAATGTTGTGTACAAGACCTGATATCTGTTTCGCTGTTGGAATGGTAAGTAGATACCAATCCAATCCAGGACTAGCACATTGGAAAGCAGTTAAAAGAATATTTAGGTATCTGAGAGGGACAGCTGATTACTCATTGTGTTATCAAGGAAATGATCTGCAATTGAGAGGCTATACTGATGCTGACTGGGGAGGAGATTTAGATGAAAGAAAATCTACCTCCGGTTTGTTTTCTTGCTAAACAATGGTGCCATTTCATGGAGCAGTAAGAAACAATCTTGTATAGCCTTATCCACAATGGAGGCTGAATTTGTGGCCTTTTCATCAGCAGTACAAGAGGCTGTGTGGTTGAAAAGGTTCTTGGATCATTTGGGTATGTCAAATGAAGCTTCTGGTCCAGTATTAGTTAACTGTGATAGTGAAGCAGCGATAGCCTACACAAAAGACCCAAAATTCCATTGTAAAACGAAACATATAGATACCAAATATAACTTTGTGAAAGACATAGTTGCACGAGAAGAGGTAAACATGAAGTACATTTCTACGCAAGAAATGGTAGCAGATCCATTGACCAAGCCTGTTCCTAGAGATGTCTTTGTTAGACATGTAAAAACTCAGGGATTGCGTAGATGTTAATGTGCTTACATATTATGATATGTATTTTTCCCAAATAATGTTTACTAATGTTAATACTCATTGATATTTGTGTTCAATGCTTACATGTTATTATGTTGATACATGTTTAAAACAAATATACTATTTGTTAGTATGAGAAGTATGTCGGACAAGTGAATGATTGGCCCTCTCACACGGGCAATCGCCTCCATTACTTTGTGTTAATGGGAGATGAGACAAATTTTTAAGCTAATTATCTGAGTGATAATTTAGAGAGCTCAAGCTTGAAAATTAAGTAATGTCGTTATGGGGTCACTTTCTCTGTGATATGACCTAAGGTGAATAAGTTCGTTTCACCTTACTTGTCTTAATGTCAGTTATGAGTTGGACATTGTGTTTGTCTGAACTATAATCTGTACGGTATTTTATGAGACATGCGCTCCATGGGAAATGAGAGAATACCGTAGTGTAGGCACTGCATTTTTACACATAAGCCCCTATGATGAGTCTCATTTTGGAGACACTACCTTTTAAGTCATGGAGGTCACGGGAAACGGACATCGGAAGGGGAAATTCAGAATAAATAAGGTTCACTGTTTTCGTTAGTGCTGCGTTCGTGTTTACGTTCGAACGTCAAACGGATTGCGGGCGTTCGTGCCGCGTTCGAGGAAGCGTTCGAACGGTGTCGGTAATTCTGGTTTTGCTGCTAGCCTCACATCCAGCCCAATTATCCCCCCAAAGCCCATAAAACACATCCCAATTTAAATAAATAAATATTAATTAAAACATTAACTAAATAAGATAATAATTAAATTAATTAAATAATTAAATAAAACATATACCAAACATAAAATAAACAATTACCAACTTAAACTAAAATCATGCCTAAAATAAACAAATCACATACTAAATCAAAATATAATCATGCCTAATTAAAATCAATCAACCAATTATATCCCAATCTAATAAGATTATTCCCAAATTTAAAATATTGTATTCCTAAACCAAGCCAATCAAATATTCAACCTTCCCTATCTAGCCAAGATTTATCCCCCTCAATCTTTGACTTCCCTTAAACCAAACCAAATCAAATCTCTTGCTTCCCTTAACCAACACCAAATCAAATCCCTATTTAATTAGCCAAATCCCTTTCCTTGTCAAGCCCAACCCTTTGCCTATAAAAAGAACCATTCACCAACCTTCTCAACGCTAGTCCCTAGCTCATACACAACACACATAAAAATTAGAGGAAGAACACACCCAAAAAGAGTAAGCAAAAGATAAAGAGGAGACGGCAGCGAAACCACAAGGAAACAGTAGCAAAGCGGACTCAAAACAGTAAGACAACGAACGAGAACAGTGAACCAGTGAACCGGGAGAGTTGCGGAGCATCCACCCTTCCGACGATCGTGTACCGTACATCCGAGAGGTGATTTAAAAGGTTAGACCTGAGGGTATCTTTTACACTTATTCTTATTTAATTTCTGGTCATTTACTTTGATTATATTTTCAATACTTGTGGCATTTGTTGTGTGTATGATGTGTGTTGTGGGTATTGGATGAATGGAAGAGTGTTGTCTCTTGTGGTATATAGGATGGAAACCCAGACGTAAATTCCGTAGCCGAATCCGAATGGACGGTAGTGCGGTCTGTACATGGGACACAACTCCACGTATCACTTGAGTAAACAGCACCTTCTCTTGTGTTGTGTTGCTTTGGTTTATTTATTTCTTGTCATTTAAATTCTGTATGTTGCTTATTCTCGTATGATATGATCGAGTGCATGGGCTTAGTAAGTGCGATGAAAGGTTCCCTAATTGGAGGGGTTAAAATCCTTCACCACGACGCTTTGCCGCACCGATTGATGTGTGTTCGGTTGAATGCGAGATACGTTCAATCGAGCATACCTAGTTTGATATGATTGTCTTTATTTTCGTATGCATGATTCAACCGAGCGCATGGGTTTAGTAAGTGCGATGTGAGATCCCCTATGGGGAGGGGCTAAAGCCTTTACCACGATGCTTTGCCGCGCCGGTTGATGTGTGCTCGGTTAGATACAAGATACGTTCAATCGGGCACACTATGTTTAATATCATTGCTTTTAATTCTTTGTATGCATGATTCAGTCGAGCGCATGGACTTAGTATGTTGGTCTAAAGGTCCTCTCTTGAGAGAGATCAAGAGCCCCAAAAGGCCACCTTTACGGCAGTACTTCGCCACACCCATTTATTTTGTTGTTTATGTATTGTGTCTCATTTCATGCATCAGGTCTGTTCCCGTTCGAACGTTTACGAACGCAACTCGAATGCGCAAGCATTTTTGCCTTATCATGCATCAGGTCTCATTTCCGTTCGAACGCGTTCACGAACGCCATACGAACGTGAGCATTCTGTTTCATTTCCGTTCGAACGCGTTATCAAACGCCATACGAACGCGAGCATTCTGTTTCATTTCCGTTCGAACGCGTTATCAAACGCTACTCGAACGTGAGCATTCTGTTCATTTCCGTTCGAACGCGTTTACGAACGCTACACGAACGTGAACACACTGAACTGAGTCTGTCTTATCATATTCATGCATAATTGCCTCTTGGTTGATCTTTCTTGTGTTATATAGCCAACCGTATTATTTGTATCCCTGCATTTATCCATTCTATGTGTTCTCGGGATTGTATTCAAGCATGATTAGGCTGTTAGCATGTTATTTGGTTAATAGGTTCATGAGATAGTACTCAAGCATGATTAGGTTGTTCTTAATTTTCCATATTATAGGATTGAAATATGTTCATGAGATTGCCATGTGATGTTGCATGTTGTGATGAACTTGTTGATGTATGCATATGAGAATTTAGAAGCATGATCCTCTTGGAAATAATTGTTACTTAAGCCTGGTTAAATTATTACATAAATCCTTTCATTACAAGTGACATAAGTAAGGGACCATTCCGAACCCAACGGTTTGAGGTCTTCCCTTGCGAGGGGTGAGTGCGGCCTTAAATCTTTGTCCCGGTTCACACCGGGTGGCGACTCCATGTTATTTCGTACTTCCCAACTAGTGCCGCGAGCCTAGGAACGGCGTCGCCCAGGTAATGTTGTCCACAGTCTGGCGACTCCACTGGGGATAGAGAATTGGCCCCGAAATATTGTCTTGTGATGTTTGGATTTATGTTTTAATTGACCGTGTCTATAGTGGATAAAGTGAGGGTTTAATCAAAGGCATTTTGAGGCTAGGTAATGATTTGGTGTCTTCCTTCATTCACTACATTTCTAGAAGGAAAAGCTGTGAAGGCACCTAGATAGCCATCTACTAGTAGCCTATTGTGATGGACTAATTTGGAGGACTCGTTGTTTATTCCTGACAACAAGCGATAAGAGCCTAAAAGGCTTGGGTATTTAAGTGAGCCTCGCTCCACCTTCCCTCTGGGGAATCTACAACGGGAAATCCATTTGACAGTCCATCACACACCATAGCTCATTGGCACGTACCTTAGTGTATAAAAAGGGGTGCGCTCACTTGGTCGCTCGAACCCTTGAGTGGGGAGACCTAGTTGTGGGCCATCCTTCGCCGGTGAGAGCCTTTGTCTATACTCTTACCAACCCACCCATAGACCGGGTTGGCTAAAGTAGCAATTATTTCCTTGAGTATGTGCTTGTGGACCATCCTCATTTGGATGCAGTTGGACTATTGTCAGAAATGCGGGCTTGCTGGGCCATTTAAACTGGGGCAAGTTCGTACCTTATGACTATTAGGCCCAAAGCTTCTGAAATGTTGATGGGCCACTTTGTAAAAATTATTATGTCATGTTTGCATCATCTTTCTTCTATGCTTGTGTTGGGAACATCGTCGTTTGGATCCATTTGGACCATTTGTCATGGGATATGGGCTTGTTGGGCCATTTAAACTGGGACAATAACGTATTTCATGACTATTGGGCCAAAGGCGTCTAAGTGATTGATGGCCACTTTGTGATTGTGTTCGGAACGTTACCATTCGGGTTTAGTCGGGCACTTTGTCATGAGATGTGAACTCATTGGGCCATTTAAACTGGGATGGGTTCACTCCTATGACGATTAGCCCGAAAGATTCTAAAATGATAACGGGCCGATTTGTGTGAAAATTTAATTGATTTAGTATATTTTATATGTTACATGCATCTCATGCACCCCATGCATACATACATCATGCTAACCCTTGTGTTTTAAAAGCCATCATAGACTCTCGTTGGGTTAGGGAAGAGGGAAGACTCACCAAAAGACCGGTAACAGATATGAGTACATCCGATAATGAGGTATCCCGGATAGATCAGTTGGAAAGCGGTTTAGCCAAGATTACCGAACAGTTGCAAGCCCTAACTACTGCCATGACAAATATGGTTGTGCCCCGTGCTGGGGGAAACTCTGAGAATGTAAGACGTGAGGAGACTCCAAATGGATTGGGGGATGACATCCCCGCTTTTGATGATGATATGGCTAATTATGCCACTGGGAGAACAGTTGGGTCTCAGGCAGAATTGCAGAAACTCCGTGACCAGGTAGAGTCTGTTACCCGTAAGATGAAGGGTAAGGATGAAGACTTACTAGACTATGAGGCGATGACCTTTGAGGAACAGTTGCCTGCTCAGTTCAGAATGCCCGACATGCCAAGTTTAATGGGAATGGAGACCCGAGAGTCCATCTGCAGCAATATGTCTCGGTCATGAGTTCAGTGGGCCTATCACAGCGCCAAGTCCAAAAGATGTTTGAGATGTCACTCGAGGGGGCTCCTGTGGTTTGGTATCATAGCCTTGAGAAGAAGGTTAGGAAGATTGGAGGGAACTAGCTGATGCTTTTCTGAAGCAATATGTTACAGACTTAGAGATTGTTTGTCACTTCGTGATTTGGAGAACATTAAGCAGAAGCCAGAAGAAAGCTTCAAGGAGTATGTAGACCGCTGGAGAAGCCAGCTTCTGAAGATGCAGACTCGGCCCTCTGAGAAGGACCAGATTAAAATGATCATTAAGGGCACCAAGCCCTCGATCTATGGCAAGTTGAGGAGATGACTTCAATGATTACGGATTTCCGACAGCTAAGGGAAACTGTCATGGACATTGAAGAAGAAGAGGCCGAGAACCGGAAGTTTTATGGCCAGAATAAGAGGAATTTTGGGGGGCATTCTGAGACAAGGCCCACTACTGCCGCGAGGTTGCCGCCATCAGAAATAGGCGATTTTCCAACCTTGGCAGGCCTCTATCGAAGGTGTTTGAAAAGTTGAAGATGCAATGACTCCTGAAACCCTTGGAACCTAAACCACTTCCAAGCCATGTACCCCACACTACCTTGACTTAAACTTATTCTGTTACTTCCACCAACAAAAGGGTCACGAAACTGACAATTGCCCCCCTTAGGCATGAGATCCAAAACCTCATTGACACCCACAAAATACCTGACCCAGAAAGAGAACAACCCAATGCACACAGAAATCCCTTACCTAACTACATGATCAACTCTGGCCTACCCGAAACCCTTGTCCTCCAGGCTCTCAACCACTCAGCTTCATTCATTGGGATAAGGGATGACAATGATGAAGAACCATAGGCTGAGGAAGAAGGCACTGCTGTTTCTCCAAGTTTATCTTGCATTTTTAATAAAGACATTGATTTTGTTTGCTTGTTCGGACCTTTTCTCAACAATAATAAAGAAGTTCATTTCGCTTACTTACCTGAATCTCCACTTCTCAACTTGCAACATGAGTGCATGTGACAAAAGCATTCAATCTTGGTATTAAGATGCTCAGAACACGGGGGATCCTCAGAAAAAGCAAGCAGAAAGGATAAGTTAGTCGTTCAGAAATTGGGAAATGAGGACAGTGAGATTGTCAAACTTGGAAAGGAATGAGTACATCGAGCCAGTCAACGAAGATAGAATGAAGTAGTTCTTTGCCTAAGAAAGGGAAGACTAAACAGTCATCAAGAGAATTGATAGAAAACCTAACCTAACGGAATAAGAACTTCATCCATGCATGCATACACGTAACGCATTCTAGCATTCTTTTTGGTGTTTGTTTTGTTTTGTAAATCACAGGTTTCAACAACGAAAAAGAAAAAGCGTCAAATGCAAGTCAACCAAAAGCAGTGACAGTACAATATCAGTCTGGGGGCGAGGCCCACATCAGTATCAGCATGGGTTGAGGCCCACATCAGTATCAGCATGGGTCAGGGCCCACATCAGTATCAGCTTGGGGATGCGTCCCGGGGTTGAGGCCCACATCAGTATCATATGGGTCGAGGCCCACATCAGTATCAGCATGGGTCGAGGCCCACATCAGTATCAGCTCGGGAGTGAATCCTAGGGCCGAGGCCCACGTCGTCAGAATTATGGAAAGAATCCAGGAATGAATCCTAGGGCCGAGGCCCATGTCGTCAGAGTTATGGAATGAATCCTAGGGCCGAGGCCCACATCATCAGAGTTTGGAACGAATCCGGGAATGAATCTCAGTTTTGGAATGAATCCGGGAATGAATCTCAGAATATGGAAAGAATCCAGAGAAGGAATCTCAGAATTTGGAAGGAATCCAGAGAATGAATCTCAGAATTTGGAAGGAATCCAGAGAATGAATTTCAGAATTTAGAAGGAATCCAAGAATGAACCTCAGAATGTGGAAGGAATCCAGAGAATGAATCTCAGAATTTGGAAGGAATCCAGAGAATGAATCTCAGAATACGGAAGGAATCCATAAGAATAAATCTCAGTTTTGGAATGAATCCGAGAACGAATCTCAGTTTGGGAATGAATCCGAGAATGAATCTCAGTTTTGGAATAAATCCGAGAACGAATCTCAATTTTGGAATGAATCCGAGAACAAATCTCAGTTTTGGAATGAATCCGAGAACAAATCTCAGTTTTGGAAAGAATCCAAGAATAAATCTCAGTTTTGGAATAAATTCTAGGGCCAAGGCCCAAGTCACTTGCAGTTATGGGGATACGTCCCAGGATCGAGGTCCACTACATCACCAACTCAACTCAACACATGGTAAGTCAAGCGGCAGCTGGCGAGCCAGGTAAGTGAAAATGCATTGCATAAACTTTGATAGGATTGTCACTGTTGCACATTACACAAGTCCCATCAAAGTGGGGGCGACTGTAGGCACTGCATTTTTACACATAAGCCCATATGATGAGTCTCATTTTGGAGACACTACCTTTTAAGTCACGGAGGTCACGGGAAACGGACATCGGAAGGGGAAATTCAGAATAAATAAGGTTCACTGTTTTCGTTAGTGCTGCGTTCGTGTTTACGTTCGAACGTCAAACGGATTGCGAGCGTTCGTGCCGCGTTCGAGGAAGCGTTCGAACGGTGTCGGTAATTCTGGTTTTGCTGCTAGCCTCACATCCAGCCCAATTAGCCCCCCAAAGCCCATAAAACACATCCCAATTTAAATAAATAAATATTAATTAAAACATTAACTAAATAAGATAATAATTAAATTAATTAAATAATTAAATAAAACATATACCAAACATAAAATAAACAATTACCAACTTAAACTAAAATCATGCCTAAAATAAACAAATCACATACTAAATCAAAATATAATCATGCCTAATTAAAATCAATCAACCAATTATATTCCCAATCTAATAAGATTATTCCCAAACTTAAAATATTGTATTCCTAAACCAAGCAATCAAATATTCAACCTTCCCTATCTAGCCAAGATTTGTCCCCCCTCAATCTTTGACTTCCCTTAAACCAAACCAAATCAAATCTCTTGCTTCCTTAACCAACACCAAATCAAATCCCTATTTAATTAGCCAAATCCATTTCCTTGTCAAGCCCAACCCTTTGCCTATAAAAAGAACCATTCACCAACCTTCTCAACGCTAGTCCCTAGCTCATACACAACACACATAAAAATTAGAGGAAGAACACACCCAAAAAGAGTAAGCAAAAGATAAAGAGGAGACGGCAGCGAAACCACAAGGAAACAGTAGCAAAGCGGACTCAAAACAGTAAGACAACGAACGAGAACAGTGAACCAGTGAACCGGGAAAGTTGCGGAGCATCCACCCTTCCGACGATCGTGTACCGTACATCCGAGAGGTGATTTAAAAGGTTAGACCTGAGGGTATCTTTTACACTTATTCTTATTTAATTTCTGGTCATTACTTTGATTATATTTTCAATACTTGTGGCATGTTGTGTGTGTGTATGATGTGTGTTGTGGGTATTGGATGAATGGAAGAGTGTTGTCTCTTGTGGTATATAGGATGGAAACCCAGACGTAAATTCCGTAGCCGAATCCGAATGGACGGTAGTGCGGTCTGTACATGGGACACAACTCCACGTATCACTTGAGTAAACAGCACCTTCTCTTGTGTTGTGTTGCTTTGGTTTATTTATTTCTTGTCATTTAAATTCTGTATGTTGCTTATTCTCGTATGATATGATCGAGTGCATGGGCTTAGTAAGTGCGATGAAAGGTTCCCTAATTGGAGGGGTTAAAATCCTTCACCACGACGCTTTGCCGCACCGATTGATGTGTGTTCGGTTGAATGCGAGATACGTTCAATCGAGCATACCTAGTTTGATATGATTGTCTTTATTTTCGTATGCATGATTCAACCGAGCGCATGGGTTTAGTAAGTGCGATGTGAGATCCCCTATGGGGAGGGGCTAAAGCCCTTTACCACGATGTTTTACCGCGCCGGTTGATGTGTGCTCGGTTAGATACAAGATACGTTCAATCGGGCACACTATGTTTAATATCATTGCTTTTAATTCTTTGTATGCATGATTCAGTCGAGCGCATGGGCTTAGTATGTTGGTCTAAAGGTCCTCTCTTTGAGAGATCAAGAGCCCCAAAAGGCCACCTTTACGGCAGTACTTCGCCGCACCCCTTTATTTTGTTGTTTATGTATTGTGTCTCATTTCATGCATCAGGTCTGTTCCCGTTCGAACGCGTTTACGAACGCAACTCGAACGCGCAAGCATTTTTGCCTTATCATGCATCAGGTCTCATTTCCGTTCGAACGCGTTCACGAACGCCATACGAACGTGAGCATTCTGTTTCATTTCCGTTCGAACGCGTTATCAAACGCCATATGAACGCGAGCATTCTGTTTCATTTCCGTTCGAACGCGTTATCAACGCTACTCGAACGTGAGCATTCTGTTTCATTTCCCCGTTCGAACGCGTTTACGAACGCTACACGAACGTGAACACACTGAACTGAGTCTGTCTTATCATATTCATGCATAATTGCCTCTTGGTTGATCTTTCTTGTGTTATATAGCCAACCGTATTATTTGTATCCCTGCATTTATCCATTCTATGTGTTCTCGGGATTGTATTCAAACATGATTAGGCTATTAGCATGTTATTTGGTTAATAGGTTCATGAGATAGTACTCAAGCATGATTAGGTTGTTCTTAATTTTCCATATTATAGGATTGAAATATGTTCATGAGATTGCCATGTGATGTTGCATGTTGTGATGAACTTGTTGATGTATGCATATGAGAATTTAGAAGCATGATCCTCTTGGAAATAAGTGTTACTTAAGCCTGGTTAAATTATTACATAAATCCTTTCATTACAAGTGACATAAGTAAGGGACCATTCCGAACCCAACGGTTTGAGGTCTTCCCTTGCGAGGGGTGAGTGCGGCCTTAAATCTTTGTCCCGGTTCACACCGGGTGGCGACTCCATGTTATTTCGTACTTCCCAACTAGTGCCGCGAGCCTAGGAACGGCGTCGCCCAAGTCATGTTGTCCACACGTAGCACATGTTTTCATACCATGTGTACATTTTTGACTATTGAGGGTAATACAAGTAAAGATCTCAGTCTTGATATTGTGTGAGACCCTTGAGATTATTTCAATCTCACATTGTACCCTTTAGACTCTTGTCTGCTTCTTAAAACTTAGATTTGATGATCGCTATCTTGGAGTGTTGCTGAAAGATCATGAGAGATTCGATCTGAAAGAACATCTCTGGAAAAACGAATTGAATCAAAGTTGAGAGATTCGAGAAATGAGAAAGATCATTATATGAGTAATATCACATTAGCTTGTATTCACTGGTCGACCAATTATGTTATTCTATGTGATCAAACATGATGTGAATACAAAATAAATATTACATTCGAAAAGAGATCGAGAGAGATTTAATGTGATAAATGATCGAGGATACTGCATACATAATCCACTATGGTTCTATCCATTTTTCGAGCGGCTATATATTCCTAACAGATGTATAGCAAGTGAGCTCTCGAAGTATGCTGGTCGCACGACACAATTGCAAAGTATGAATTATTCTTGTAGAGATAATAAAAATTGTTGATCCCATCATGTGTGAGTGGGAGATGTTGGAAATTAATTGTTGTTAATTATTTGGTGTTGTTAAATAACAACAATTAGTAATAATTTCATTTGGAAATTATTAAGTTAATTATTTGGTGTTGTTAAATAACAACAATTAGTAATAATTTCATGTTGGAAATTATTAAGTTAATTATGTGGTGTTGTTAAATAACAACAATTAGTAATGATTTCATTACTAAGTAACAACAAGAATTGTTAATCAAATAATTAAGTAACAACAAGAGTTGTTAAGTGACAACAATTAGTAAAATGTTAATGTGGAACATATGGTACACCCATGATGGTAACATTTTTGGAAGGGTTAGAAAAGGTCATTATGCATCCTAATAATGTGATTAATAGTAATCAATGCATGTGATTACATAGTGACTTGATTTCCCTCCTATAAATAAGATCATTTGCTTATTGAGTTAATCAATCAATTAAGTTTGATTAAGAGGTCTCTACAAGATAAAAGGTATGCAATTGTGTTGTGGTTAGTATAGATTTATTTCAATTAGCATGTAAATAAATCTAGGACTAGTAATACATGTATGGTTAGATCCTAAGAGGATAAACATGTAAATATATTAGGGATTATGTTTCCTAACATTACATAGCTGACAAATTGGTTCTTGTATTACCTTTCTTTTCCAAAGATTCTCTGCTATAGGTAGAAAGTTCTGGGTTGCTTTCCAGTAAACATTCTTTAGGTTCGCAGGGATATTCATGGACCAAATGAGCTTCCATTGACTGGTCTTATCATCTGAGCAGCTTGGGTTACATGGGTACTTCATCTTCAAAGCCATTTGACAATCACTCCTCACATAATACTCCACAAGCTTATCCAAATGTCACATGATTTGATCATCTTTAGGTCCTCTTGGCGGAGGAATTCTGAGAATCTCTTGCGTATCAACTTCCAAAAAATATTGCTTGACCGGCTCTTCGTCCCACTGATTTATACTATTAATCAACACATTGACAATTGCTGTTAACGACATATATGAGAGAGCAATTGGTCTGTATGTATTTGGTCTTGGGATCCAATTATGTTGGAACACTTGAACTTTACTCCCCGATCCTATTTGCCATTTAGCTCCATTCTGAATCACTTCTCTCCCCCCACATTATACTTCTCCAAACAAAAGAAATGGATGACCCTATCTTTGATTGATAAAGTTACCACTCCTGAAGAGTCCGGTTCTTGCAATACACACCAACTCTGTTTAGCCATTAGCGCTTGATTAAAACTGGACAGGTCATGAAATCCCATTATCCTTCTAACTTTTGCACTATACATTTTTTCCCACTTTGCCCAATGGATACTCCTTTTTTCCTTCGATGACCCCACCAAAAGGCAGTAATAGATCTCTAAACCTCATCATATAATCCTTGAGGAAGCTTAAAACACTCATTGCATATGCAGAGACTGCCTGCAACACCGCCTTGACTATAATCTCCTTCCCTCCACTGGAAAAAAACTTAATACTCCAATTGGACAACTTGTTTATCACCGGAGTGTCAAATCCAAAGGGTAATACGACACTTCTCAAGTAGTATCAACCCTTACAATTCTAAAGAAGGTGACGTTCACACATTATATAGTATATGATATAATAATAAGTAATTTTACAAATAATAAAATTGATTATCCAATATATAAATTTTACATAGCACTTAGATAAAAATATTTAGATATTAATTGAGAATTCCAGTATTAATTACTTAAACCGAAGACTTCGAGAAAAAAGTGTCATTCTTCCAAAAAAATATATACATATATATTTATAATGACTATGGGTATCCATAATTCATTCCAAGTGTTATTTTATATGGTTGGGTAAAATTTAAATATAATTTTCTTTTATTAAATAAAATATTTAAGAAGAAATCTAATTATAAATAAAATTTATAACTCTTAAATAAAAGAAAAATATATATTGTTTAAGAAAAATATCATATATCGCTTTTAAAAAAAAAAAAGATATTTAACTTTTATATATATATAAAAAAAAATACGCACCCAAGTGTTACCTCAAAACCACCTCTGATACTTTTAAATTATATTACGTATTTTTAAGTTATATACTCAAACCACATAACTATTTTATTCTGTACTTTTTGTTTTTAATCTTAGGGGGTGTATTCAATTGAGATTTTAAATATTATTTATGAATAAATAAGTCCATTGAATTTTAAAAGACTATCTAAGAATGTAATGACTTATAAGATTTTATTACAGTTTTTTTAATCATGATTTTTTATTTATTGGATTTTAAAATATTTTATCATGAAAAATTATAAGATCTAAAAGGACCACATATAGATTTATTATTAATTTTATAATGCTAACCAACCAACTTTTAATAGGATTATGAGTAATGTCTATCTAGTTCAATGACACATTCTTTTACTGGGCCACTCCCGTCGAAGTCACACTCAACTGAATTGTCAAAGCTAAATTTTTCATCATGGTTATATGAGGATATCTCAACCTTTATTGAATTGTAACTTTTTTGAACTGATATTATATGGAATAGAACTAATAGTTATTCATCTATTTAACACAAGCTGTTATCTCTCTCTCTCTCTTTTTTTTTTTTTTTTTTTTTTTTTTGAAAATTACAATCATAATAGTTCAAGCAAATTAACCCAAATAGTTCGACAAAACCCAACATGATCAAAATACTAATAAACCATCATAATTCATTGGTATCATCCATGGTTCAAAATTCATAGTTCTCTTTCTCTTTACTCTTTCATTTGTTATTTCCTTGTTCTGAATCCCCCATTAGTGTATATAAAAAATATATACGAGCATGCAAAATAATAATTGTGTTGGTGTAAGGTTTTCGAGTTTCCGTTAATGGTTATTACGTAGGCCTCCAACAAAAACCCAACAGAAATCGACACTAATAAATCCAATAATTAGGGTTCAACAAATTATAATCTTGAAGCTAACAATACAAACTACACCATCGGGCTTCAAAAAATCATCTTCTATTATAAACACAAGCTAATTAATATATACATTTCAAAGGAAAACACTAAACTCATTTCAATCAAAATTAATCTTAATTAAATTTACAGAAAACACGTATATTCAGGCTAGAATACGAATTTACCTTAATTAATTTTTATTTTTTTAAATCAACAAATAAACAATTTCTTTTAAAAAATATCAAAAATAAAAGACTGAAATAACTGTATTTTTATTTTTTTATTTTTAAATATTTTCAACCGTGTGAGCATTTATAGCCAATGTTTGCTTAACTTTGGTTTCAGTACAATGTATTTGGATATATTTTCGCAAGGAAATTGAACTAAAGTAAAATATTTGGCTTTTTTCTATATGAAAGAAAAGAGAAACTGCATTATGTAGGCTGAAAAAAGAAGAAATTACTTATAAACAAGTAACTTGTTCACGAAGAGTTAACATGTCTGTTCATCTTCTATTCTCTTACAACCAAAAAAATCTCACGTCAAAAGTATGATGGGTTGAGGTAAGATTTTTTATAAGGTTTGATATTTATACTTTTCACTAAAAAATCTCACACAATTACACATATAAAGAAATCATTCAAAATAAGTAAGTTTTTCAATATTATAAGACTTTTTATTACTTGTTTAAAATATTGATTGAATACCACTAGATTTGGACACTCTCTTTAAAAAATCGTAATAATTTCAATAAAATACCACCAGACTTTTTAGATTATTTAAAAATCTTAATTGAATATCACAAAACTTATTCAACTAAAATAATCTTTTAAAATCTCAATTGAATACACCCTTCATAATTTTAAGTACTCCCACCGCGGCAAAAGAGTCCATCCGTTACCATTCCATTAACTTTCAGTGAACAGAAACAGAACAGAAGGTACTTATATATAATAATTTAACAAAATGAATGTTTAATTAAAATATCACAAAATATTAGGGACATGAATGATAACAACCTATATTTATGAGACTGTTGTATGATAAATATCGACCGTCTTCCTGGAAGTCACTGCAAGTGTTTTTGCTCTCGTTAGGGTTTATCGTCTCTTCAATTTTCAATCGTAACTCCGTGAATTTGATAACAATGGCGAGCACCAAAGTTCAGAGGATTATGACTCAACCCATTGTATGCCTTTTCATTCACTAATTACACCTTTTTTTTTTAATCTTCTTTTAGGGTTGATAATGTTGCTGATTAACTTTTCCTCTCTGTTTCCATTTTTTTTTCTGCGGCACCAGAACTTAATTTTCAGGTTCCTTCAAAGTGTAAGTTCATTATATCTCTTGATCTTCTCTGCTGGGTCTGCTTCAAATATTTTAATTTATTTTTTGGTTAATGAGGTTTTGTGATTTTGGATAAATTTTACTCCTTTTGGTTTGGATTTATTCAGAAAGCTCGCATTCAGATTTGGCTTTTTGAGCAGAAGGATTTGAGGATTGAAGGCCGAATCATTGTAAGTTTTCTTTTCTTTTTTAAATGTAGAATTTTGAATAAAATATTTATCATTTTTGTGTTTTCATGTTATTTGAATTTGGCTTGTTTAGTACATGATTTCAAGCAAGTTATTTAAGTTTTTTTCTTATGTGTGCCTGAACTCATGTGTGTTTGTTTAAACCGAATATGGTTACTCTATATGTGTCTGTGTTTAAACCGAATTTGGCTACTCTATAATCTATATGCTTTTCTGAAATTGCAACTGTTATAAACATTGTGATGCGTTGCCGTTATGCTGAGAGTTTTAACTAGTGATTCCTAAGCATTCTTAACTAAATTGTGCCACTGCTTCTGGACACTTAGTAAGCAACTAAGCATAGAGAGGTCAACACTAATTTTCACGGGTTGTGCTACTTTCACAAGTTCTGCAACTTGGGAAGAAACTAAGATATTTGGAAATTTAATCATAACATCCAAATCCTGTATTAGTGACCATGATAGCCTGATGAGTCAACTCAAGTATTTTTTTTTTCCGGGTTTCTTAGAAACTGAAGAATTCCATGTTATTAAAAAAAAAAACAGAAAATTGAAAACAGGGCATAATGGGATGATTGAGAATAGAACTGTCAACCGTGGTTGGAGCTTGTGTTTTGGCTGAAAAACGCTTAACCTTCTCTGCTACATGTCCATTAAATGACCAAAGCTTGAGTTTCAAATACTAATAATAATGTTAGTTCTTTCTTATCATTTTACTATGTGGTTTTGGTGTTTTCAGAGGTGTAGGCCTTTAAATCTTGATGATGCCCATATTTATATGGTAATGGGTATGAAGGTAACTGTTGCAGAATTGAACACTATTCATTAGTACAATTGTAGTTTTCATGATTACTTTACTCCCTCACTTGGCTAGTATTGCTTGCAATCTTGAATGACTATTTTGCTCTATGGCATGCATTGACCCACATGGAGAATTATTTCTATGAACTGCTAAGGAAGAGGAAATAACTTCGCAAAAAAAAAAAGGAAGAGGAAATAAACCATATGCTGCCAAGAAGCAGTAGACTGTCATATTGGCAGTTTCCTTTTCACGCATTCTGGTATTCCACCTTATATGAAGGTTTCTTGTGTGTCCTCGTGTTTTGCAAGAAATGGTTTTGAGGCAAATTAAAGGTTTGACCAAATAGCTTTATGAATTATTCTACCGTCAACATATATTCTTAGGTCAGCTTCTGATTTGTGTATGCTTACTTTACAACTAGAAAAGGCATATTATTATATACTTGACTACTCATTTTTCCCTCTACACTTGAAGAATAGTTTTTTGTTTTGTGATGGTAAACATCCCTTCCTTTTGTGACATTCATATTTCAGCATAATTTCATTGCTTGTTGAACTTCAATACTGTAATATCCTACATTGCTTGGGAAGGGTGCTGGTAATGTCTTGAGTAACCACCCTTTACTAGTAAGACACGTTTGGGCTAGAGCTTTGAACTTGGGCCGTCCTGAGCCGTCAAAGTGACAATATCTTTGATGCGTACTCTGATACCAAAAAGACGCATTTTGTAGGCTTAGAAGTTAGGCCACCCATACCAAGAACAAAACATTGAAAGGCCAAGGGAGCAGTCGAGCAGGTTGCCTGGCCAATCGGTGGGCTACCAAAGAGGACAATATCTTGCTTGTTGGACCGGACCTTACATATGGTATCAGAACTAGCTCTCAAACGGAAATGTGTCAACAAGGGCGTTGGATCCTAAGGTGGTGGATTGTAATATTTTACATTGCTGGACAAGGATATAAGGAGTAACCATCCTTAACTACTAAGATGTGTTTGGACCGGGGCTTCGAAATTGGGCCACACAAGGTTTCCAAAGCAGACAACGTCTTCATTGTGTACTCTGATACTTGAAAGACGCTTTTTGGCCGTGCTTTGGATTTGGGCCACCAGTGCCAAGAACAAAACCTTGAAGAGCCGAAGGGCCATATTGCTGGGCCAATTCTTGGCCGCTAACGAGGATAATATCCTGTTAGTTTGGTCGGACCTAACAAATACTCTTGTGTACATTTAGGAGTAGGCGATATGCGATATATGTGTCAATAGGCAATGTTTATAGGTGCATTTATTTTATTAATTTCTAGAGGTAACATACCATGTTGTTAGACATTATTATGACTTATCTTTTATAAGATAATTTTCTGTATATGGTCATAACTAATGCATATTTTGAGTGAACTGGGGATGCATGATGTGGCTTTTAATTGTTATTTTATCAACACGTAAATTTCTTTTGATTCATCGTATGGTTAGTCACTTTATGACTATCTTCCTTCCTCTATCTAATAAGACGGCCTTTGTAGTGCCTTTGACTTCGACTTAGTCCTTTTTAGGCATGAAGCTTATATAACCAAATAACTAGTAAGAAAATGCCTCTTTTAAGTTTTAAGCAAGAGAATACTTGGATACATTTTGTTTAATAAGTGAATTTAGGCTTTTAAGATGTTCATTTAAGAAGATATCCTGATTTTGAATATGGATTTTTAAATTGATTGATGGACTTTCTCCCATGAGAAATCGTCACCCATCCACTATTTTGTTAGCAGTCTTTTGTTGCTTGCTGATCTTAGAGTACGGAACATGCTTTGAACCTTTTTTGAGACTTCTCGGTGACTTTTGTTGAAATAAATATAAGTGGAAGATTAAAAGCAAAGTGATATAATTCCTTATGTATCTCTCACTTAACAGCACTTTGCGACTTTGATATCCTCAATTTGTTCTTAATTGTGATTTGAATTTGGTGATCATTTTTTGTACAGGGCTTTGATGAGTACATGAACTTGGTTCTTGATGATGCTGAAGAAGTTCACATCAAGAAAAAGACTAGAAAATCATTAGGTGATTCACTTTTTCACTTCTTAAATCTCTTTAATTCTATGGCTAGTTCTAAATCTTTTCCTTTTTCTTTCTTTCACAGGAAGGATCCTCCTCAAAGGAGACAACATAACTCTGATGATGAGCACGTAAGAGTAACTGAAACATTCTTCACCTCTCCTTCCATTTTTCTCGTACTAATGATTTTGCGTTTCTGCATTACAGGGGGAAGTGATGATGAACATTCCTAAAATTAGGTTGCCTGGCATTTGTTGAGCCATTTAGAGTGTGTTCCTATCTTTGAATACTTGACTGGATTTCATTTATGATAATGTGATGTTATAGTTGCTTCAGTCCATTTGATAGTCACTATTGTTGCCTTATAGTCGTTTATTGTACCGATTGCTAATGTGGAAACTTTCTTGAGTTTTATTAAACTAACGAGCAAAAGAATTTCTTGGAGATTCATATTGAGATGATATCTGATTGAATCACTTCGATTTGGGAAGTGTTGTGGGTAACTACAGAGGAAAATGAGGAGGTTGGTTTTGTTTTTTTTTTTTTTTTTTTTTTATAGTTATATATTTACAATCCTGATGATTGTAATGTGCTATATATATATATAATTCCGAGGAGAATGATGCTAAATTATTGCTGCAGGTTCAAAGTAACAAAAGGTTCACAGAACTTTGAGCTCAGTACTAACAATTTTTTTCTTCTTTCATTTTCCCTGTACATTTCTGCAAAATGGAGCAAAGATTTAAACTTAAGAGTTGCACAACAATTTTCAATTAAAAAAAAAAAAAAGGAAGAATGAAAGAAAGAAAGGGATATTAGCCACTAGCCAGTGGTTGATTGAAACAAGTGAGCAGGCCAGGGTGTAGGAGAAAATGACTTGGGTTGTGGGGTAGTTTGTAGTTGGTGGTGGGAGCCAAGGCCAGCCATGGGTGCTGGTCCTGCTGCACCCGTGTCCATTGATTATAAATTTGTCTACTCACTGGGAAGCATAGTGGCCTCATACGTAATCCATTTCTGTTCTCCTCTCCAAGTCACCAGTCCAATTAAGTTGATCACCAACTCAGCCTCCACACACATCCCATCTTTTGCCAATGGCTACTCACTTTCGGCCTCTTTTCTTGCTACATTATGATTTTGCCTATTCACCATTCTTGTATTTTGCTTACCTTTTCATATCCTTTGAATAAGCTCATTGAAGAGTTCACTATTAGTGATTTGGAAGATAAAACTTACGTTATGAATGAATTCCAAATTTATATTACGAAGGGTTACAAGTTTTACGTTTCCAGTTTCAGATTATACATTCTAATTCACAATAATTGTATACTAGTCGAACCCGATAATTAAACAAGATTAAAGACATTATAATCGATTCAAATCATGGTAATCTAATAGATTAGCATTTTCCAAAAAATGAAAAATCACAAGATTTGATTAGGATAAAGCCTTTAATTTGACTGATGGGATAAGTTTCAGTTTTACATAATTGTCTTGCTAAACATGATAAGTTTAGTTTAGTCTAATCGCAGCTTAATTGTTATGTAGGCCCCATTTTGCTTAATGATTAAATGATTAGAGACAGTATTAGGTGACCTATCCCTCTATCTCATCACCTAATTTCAACAAATATATTAAGTTAATTGAAAGTTTTTCCTATTATCTTAAAGAAGAAAGGAGAAAAGGATATGAATGTTTTTCCCAGAGTGGTACAAGAAGTCCAAGATCTTGATATTTGCTTACATCAGGATTAATCATAGGCTTGATTTATACAATTATTTTTTTAAACTTCGCCGCCAAACCACCCGACCTCCGCTTAAGCAGAGCAGGTAAAACCTCCGGCTGCCCCAGACTCTTACAAGAAATGCACCCCCTGAACTCGAACTCAGGACTGACAACCAGGTCTTAAGCCATTTTCATACCACATCCCCTTGATTTACACAATTTTTTTTTGGAAACTCTGCCGTCAAACCACCCGACCCGGACTTAAATAGAGTAGGTAAAACCTCCGGCCGTCCCAAGTTCTTACAAAAAACGCACCCCTTGGATTGAAACCCAAGACCAGGAGGTCAGATTCGAAGTCTTACACCACAAATCCACGCCCCTTGATTACATATCAAGTATTCATTCCTTGATTTGCACAATGCTACAAGTGATTGTGACAAAACAACTACACTAAAAACATTGAAGGTGAAGACTCAAGATCGAAGGGACCCCATTGACAAGGCAAAATTGAAGCACCCATTGAGGGGAAAATGTGCTTGCCCCGTTAGCTTCCACCATGTGATAGATACTACATAGAACAAAGGAACGCAAGTGTTTGTAATGAGTATCACATTTGACATTATGTTCATGAAATTTTGCAAAGTATCAAACTTGCCAAAAGATCACAATTCTTGACATTCTTATTATGATACATGGATGGATTCATGAGGTCATTTGTGTTCCTGTAGAAAATTATTACATATTATACTTTTTTTTTTTGTCGTTATCGCCTAGTTTAAATTTTTGAATCAAACGTATATTTGATCGTAGTATCAAAATCAAAATCTTTTATTTTTACCGTCTCTTCTATCTTGATCTCACTTGACATTAGTAAGATTAAGTACTTAACGATTTTCAATTGAAATATTATAAGACCACATAGATATGAACTTTTCAAAACCTAGGAGATTAAAACGAATGAAGTACGGTTATATTCTTAAAGAAGATCTCAATGCCATCGCCATGTGAACTGTGAAGCAGGAACATGTCAATGTTAGTATTTTTTTTTAAATTGTTGGAAATCCCACCACCAAATCACCTCTTTCGGGCTTAAGCGGAGCAAGTAAAATCTTCGGCTGTCCTAGACTCTCACAAGAAACTCACTCCCTGGATTCGAACACAGCATCTCAAGGTGAGATCCCGAACCCTACACCACCAAGCCACGCCCACTGGAGACTTATGTCAATATCAGCATGCTCTTACATAAAATGCTTATAATGATTCTTGTTGACTAATTTATGAAATGTGTCTATGTGGGGAACCACCAATATTGATAAGTGCCCTTAGTTGATTTATATGCTAATGGTAAATTATTCTGATTGGACATAATCGTTACCAAAGCTAGTCGATTCCTCAGACACTATCCACTAAAATTAGTGGTCTCAAATCCCACCTAGGAACAATTTCTGCAAATGCCACTCAAATACTGAACTTTGTAATTAACGATCTCATCTTATAAATCAATATTCGAATAGAAAGAGTTACGTTGCAAAATTTATAGAAATATTCTTTGATCATCATGTTCTATATTTTGGTAGTAAAAAATAGCATTTTAATCATAAATGTCACAAGTAATATGTCAAGCTAAATAGGGCGGTAGACATGTCGATTGCTAATGGATTCGGTGATCGTCATCAGTGGTGGAACATATTTTAGTTTTAGGGGACTGTAATGGAGAAACCATAAAATGAATTATAATGAAGAGTCATACGTAAAATATACATAAAAATGAGTAAAATTTCATTCCATTCTTTTATTTTTCTTTTAAAAAATTTAACCCTGCATATCAATATAGTTCCGCCCCTTATCAATATGTCAATCACTCATGGAATGAATACTTGATATGTGAATTTTATGTCTTAACACGACAAATACTAAAGGCATTTATATCCAAAATACCTATTTTCGCTGTTAAAGTAAGAAAAATTGTAAATGGCTACTTTAATGAATTGCTTCTAAATATTTTAAGCCATTTCTGTAACTTTCCCAAGAGTGAATTTAGGTTTGTTTTCATATTTAGTGGTAGAAATTTTATTACTATCCGCTTAATTACAGTGTAAGTTATGCAGTGGGCTATTGGCTAACAAATGAGGCAATCCATGGAAAATCTCTTTTGTTTTTGTACACTAGCTTCAAGATGACCCCTCAGGTATTGATGGTTACTGTGATTTGTTTTGGTTTTTTAGTTGTAGATCAAAAAGTGCTTTCAATTGGGTGCTTTTTCAGGGCAAAAGCACATGGTGATTTTATATCATTTTGTACTACATCATGAATTTACTGATCACTGAACGGGGTCCAGGTGCCTGATAGAAGGAACCAAAGCCCTCTGACTCATAATTCAACATTTAGCTGCCTTTTTTATTTTTTAATTTAATCATTCAGAGATTTTTTTTCCTTTTTTTTTCCTGCAAAGTTGATGCTTTTCCATCTTTTTCTTTATTACTTTGGTGGTGTAGTAAAGCAGCTACCAAGTCGAGTGATTTGCTCTAAGAAACACACTCATCACACGCAAAGAAATTGCAGTGAGGATAGAAAACAAAAGAAATTCATTTTGAACAAACCCCTTAATTTGCAGGCATTTTTACCAAGCAACTAAAAATTAAATACTTCCCTAATTTCTATATCCGTGATCGTTCAATATCCATTACGAATACCTAATTTGATATCCACAACTTAGTTATTATTCATTAAACTGTGTATATCAGATTTTTTTAATATATATTAGTGATCGCAATTTTATAAATCTAACACGTAAGAGCATGTATCGCTCAAGTAACACAATGGCTAATTAATAGTCGGATATCGTACCCACAATGACTAATTATTTCTCTTATTAATATCAAGACTAACATACTTAACTTAAACTAAACTATTAGTTGTGAGAGAGATTTGATTATTTATTTTAAAGTAAATAAAGAGCAAACAATAATTTTAGAGATAAACTATACGCGCAAGAAGAACTTACAGTTGTAACTTCACCTAATCTTGCACGCAATGAGTTCAAAGACTTTTCATTCAATTGAGTTGCAGGAACTATAAACCTAGAAGACTAAACTATCTACAAGTCTCTTTCGATGATCAGGTAGAAATATTCAATTTAAATCAATTAACTATATCTCTATGTTAATTTATTTAAACCAAATTCATTAAGGTCAGGTTCTAATCTTAACTACGTATGTCCTTTATGTATATGTCTATTCTGGAGAGAAATCTATTCAACAAATTAGATAACACGCTATTATTCTCACGGCTAACCCAAATTACCTCCGTCGAGTTCCTAAGGATTTACCAAGCTTATTCTATTATTGGTCAAACAAATAAAATATGCGTTCAAGCACAGAAAATAATCAATAATCAATAACAAATTCAAAAGAATAAAAATATTTAAATTAATTAATAAACATACTTAAGATTCATTACAACCCTAGATTTAATGAATTAGTTACTAATAATATTCAATACAAACGAGTTAATCATTGTAACAAGGTAAGAACTCATAAAAGATAAAGTTAGAGAGAAAATGGAAGAAAGAAACTATCGTTTGTAGTATTCGACTTCAAACTCCAACTCCAAATGATACACCCGTTCTTACCTTGTTCTATGCGTTCTTCTATGCTCTGCAGGCTTCAAAATATGTTGTGAGAATTCTCTTTTAGGTTTTGGGATAAACTTATTGTTAAGAAATATTTTATGGAAATCTATATTATGGAATCAATCTCCAAAATAAAATTCCTAGTATCTTTAGGATTCGTGCTTTTATTATATTTCCCAATTAGATGAAGATTTCATATATTCATTATTATTGTTCATAACTATATGATTCATTTTTCTATTTTGGTTTTCTTTGTAGCCTATATATATAGGCATTTACAATTGTAAATTCACATATAGTGAATTCAAGACTTTATTTCATTATCTAACATGGTATAAGAGCTCAGGTTCTGACTTTTCTAGTTTCACTCTCTCTGATTCTCATCGGCGCGTGGGGGATCACAGCTACCATAATTGCGTGACCCTCACGCGCCCCCCGTTGCCAACCACCACATTGCTTTTCCCATACGCCACCCCTTCATGAGTGCTTCACCTGTCATGCATCTTCTTGGAAAAATTTGTCACTCTTATTTCTGGTTTTTCTCTTTTCTTTTGTGTTTTCAACTCTCTTTTGGGATTTCGCTCACTCTCGGGCTTCGGCTCTCTTTCAGGATTTTGCTCCCTTTTCGGCTTCGGCTTTGGCTTTATTTCGGGATTTCGCTCCCTCTCGGGCTTCGGCTCTCTGTCGGGCTTCGGCTCTCTGTCGGGCTTCGGCTCTCTTTCGGGATTTCGCTCCATCTCTGGCTTCGGCACTCTCGGGCTTCGGCTCTCTTTCGGGATTTCTCTCCCTCTTGGGCTTCGGCATCCTCTTGGGCTTCGGCTCCCCCTTCGGGCTTCGTAGGTTAAAGCTCTCAGGCTTCGGCACCCTCTTGGGCTTCGTAGGTTAAAGTTCTTCAGTTTCAGCATCCTCTTGGGCTTCGGCTCCCCCGTCGGGCTTCGTAGGTTAAAGCTCATCCATTATCTCAAGGTTTCCAGTCTCCGAGTTTTAAGATTTTCAGTTTCAGAACCCCGCTCTCTGATTTCAAGATGCAACCTCAAGCTTACTCCTTCGTTACAAGCTTGAGTTTGAGGGGGGTGTTAAGGAATATTATTATGGAAATATATATTATGAAATCAATCTCCAAAATAGAATTCCTAGTATCTTTAGGATTCATGATTTTATTATATTTCCATATTAGATGAAGATTTCATATATTCATTATTATTGTTCATAGTTATATGATTCATTTTCTATTTTGGTTTTCTATGTAGTCTATATATATAGGCATTTACCATTGTAAATTCACATAAAGTGAATTCAAGACTTTCTTTCATTATCTAACACTTATGCTTATATAAGAGTCTGGGGTCTTGTAAAAAAATCGAGTTATTGACGAATCATGACAGCACCCTCTGTGTCGTGATGCGCGTGATTCAACATTGGCGCGTTGCGATGTGCCAAGACGAGAAGTGATATTATTTCGACCTGTAAAACGCACTCAAAACACATCAATTTGCTCATAAAATTCGATATCACCCACAAAATATTAAGATATATAGACATAAAAATATGTATATTTTAACCACTCATCAATTATAACGGATATTCAAAATATCCAATCAAATTACTATCTCTCATTAAATGGTTGCGGCTGTATATGTTTGGACCCAATAACTAAGTAAAAATTGTCTTATTAGGGTTTAATGCAAATTCATTCATCCAAATCTACTTGGCTAGGAAAAACCAATGACCTTGTGTCTTTATGAAGGTCAAGGCAATCCAAACATTGGTTGCCAAATACTATCAATAACATCAAACTCTGACGGATTGGCTTTTGAACTTCACCCAACTCTTAGAAACACTTCCATGCATGGAAACTACAAACATAATTGGGCACTTTTAAGAATCGATGGATATACATATAGATTTGAGTAGAAAACTGAAACACTACTTTCTTGTAATTGGGCAAGACCCAATAATCAACTGTCATCTTTATAATCTTTTTCTTTGTTTTGCTTTTCTTTACTTTACTCGTTTTATTGAATCGTTTTGTTTTCCAATTTGCTGTATCTTCTTTTTTTTGTGATAGCGAGAGCTACAATTAGTAATGTCATCAACAAACAATAGTTTTTATGACACTTAAAATAATGTGTAATTGTAACCCTAACAAGTTAGCTAACTAGACACCAAAGCTACACAAAATCATAGAGAGCTCAAGAATGCTTAATTTGGCCTTATCCGAATCATTAAAAAAGTGAAGATGCAGCAACCATCTAATGTCTTTCTTTATTGCTTTAAGGACTAGCTTGAATTTTTGAACTTTATAGGCAATATCAATGAAAATGTCCACTCCACATTGTCCACAAGCATTTTCATTATGATTTCACTTGTTATTTGGGTCCTTGCAAACCAACCACACGACAAGTATGTCAATTCGACTTTGATTAGAAATATAATATTAAACTGTTATTTAATCATTTAAGTTTTTGAATTAATTAAGTGGGATTTGGTAATACGATTATGTTAAGTTATGGACTCCTGACTCCTCCTTACCTTAATTCTTTTAGATTTATGTGGTTAAATAATAAAGGGAAATACTAACGAATGTCTTTAGGGCACTCGTTAAGGATTCATTTTAAGAAAATTTAATTCATTAGAAAAAATGAAAAAGTAATTAATTTTTTGATAATTTTTTGCATTCCTAATAAAACTGATGTGAAAACTTTTCAAATGACCCAATAATAAATTATCATTTCTGTGAGTGTTTATTGGTTTAACAAAAAAATCTTGATGGTAAAAAGCTTGGGTTTTAGAATTTGAATTTAATGTTGAGATGAGTTGTGTTGTGATTCACCGATCACTTTAGAGAAGATTTGAGGAAAAACCGAAATCAATATTATTACTACAAGAATAATATTCAAAGTTTACACCAAGAAACTTATAAAAAACCTCAACACTCTCTCTCAAGCTCTCTACTTGGAGCTTACACACTTTGGGATTATTTTCTAACACTGAAATGGCCTGAATTTATAGCCCAAAAAACGGTTACTGTTCATGCCATGAATTACTCCTTGATTCATGGCAAATTCACCATTTTTCTTCAATCACCACCTAAAGTATTATGTCTTCATGCATACACTTTCTTCATGGTGGACTTCTTGCTAAAGTAGATTGTTGGTATGTGATGCTAGCTGGATTTCATTACAATTCTCCCCCTCCAGCTACATCTGAAACAATCGTCATCTGACAGCTATCCCGGTTATGTCTCTGCACAACTCTAGCTTGTCCCGATCATCGTCGTTTGTTGACATGTCGGCTGTGTCTCTGCACAGCACACTTCACTGCATCTCTGTACAGTATTCTCCTGCTATGTCTCTGCATAGTACAATCCACTGTGTCTCTGCACAGTAATCTTCTGTTGTGTTTCTTCACCCACCATGTTCCTCAGTGCCTTCTTGCCTTTGGGAAACTCTCTGGCTCCCCCACATCAGTAAGCAGAATATATTCGGATCCCGGATATCTGGTTGATGGAATCCTGCCTCGCTCAGATCTTCTTGTCTGAGGTCCACTGGTTTCAGGAGGTCTGTCATCATCCATCTCTGTGAATGATCTTGTAGCTTCTAGTGGAGTAGGTTGCGGCTCCCCCTGCTCAACACTTTCTTCTGTAATCTCCGATGGAACAGGCTGTGTCTCCCCCTGCTCAACATCCTCATTTGCCTCCTCTGGTTCTGCTTCTGGAATTTCCTCGTGCACCATATCTGTGGCCAATTGTGCTGGTGCTGGGTCTGGATTTCTGTTGGCACTGGAATTGGAAGACATTCTGGGCATTTCAATGTCTTCAATTGTTCGGTCTTCAAGAAACTCTACTTCCTGGCTTCTGATGACCATCTTCACCTTCGGATCCCATAGTCTGTATCCAAATTCTTCATCTCCATGGCCTAGGAATATACATGGAGTTGTCCTTGCATCGAGCTTCTCCCTGAGCTCATTGGATACATATACAACGGCTAAACAACCGAATACTCTAGGGTGAGTGTAGGAGGGATTCTTACCAGACCACACTTTCTCCGGAATCTCCAAGTTCAACGGTTCAGTTGGTGATCTGTTGATCAGGTAACAGGCAGCACGAACAGCTTCTCCCCAGAATGGCTTTGGCAGCTTAGCCATACTGATCATTCCTCTGACTTTCTCCATAATGGTGCGGTTCATACTTGCAGCGACACCATTATGTTGTGGAGTGTGTGGAACAGTTCTCTCATGTCGAATGCTATGTCTCATGCAGTAGGCTTCGAACTCCCTGGAACTGTACTTGCCTCCATCGTCTGTGCGAAGGCACTTCAGCTTCTTCCCTGTTTCATGCTCTACCATGGCGTGGAACAGCTTGAACTGATCTAGGACCTGATCCTTCGTCTTGAGGAAATACACCCAGATTTTCCGTGAAGCATCATCGATGAAAGTCAGAAAATACTTGTTACCGCCCAATGAATCAACCTCCAAGGGACCACAAACATCAGAGTGCACCAGACTGAGCAACTCTGATCTTCTCTCTGAAGAGAAATCAAATGAGACTCTGCGTTGCTTACCAATCGAGTAGTGGTTGCAAGGACCTCGTGCAGCATCCTTGGTAAGCTCCTTCTTGTTCAGGGTAGACAACCCTCTCCCACTCATGTGTCCGAGTCTCTGGTTCCACAGATTTTGAGAAGCCTCTTTTTCAGCTACTTGAGGCTGTCTGCACAAATCTTCACATGAGTCTTGTATAGTGCGCCGCAAGCATGTCCTCGGGCGACAACCATGACACCTTTCGTCATTCTCCATGTGCCATTTCTGAAGTGATTTTCATAGCCCTGTTTGTCAAGAGCTATCCCCGAGAGTACATTCAGCCGAAGTTCTGGAACATGCAGGACATCCTTCAAGATCAATGTACACCCGACATTTGTCCGCAACTGAATATCACCCATTCCTACTATCCCAGAGGAACTGATATTTCCCATCTTCACTGCTCCAAAGTCTCCCGCTTTGTATGTTGTGAAGAAATCTCTGTGAGGAGTGACGTGGTAGGATGCTGCAGTATCTACCACCCACTCAACATCTTGGGTTGCGTTGTGAAGGCATGTCTCTTCCTGTATGGAGCATATTGCTACATCTGCTTGGACAACGACCAGTGTCTCTCCTTCGTCATTCTTCGGCTGGTGATTGCCTTCTCTCTGCTCTCGTTGCAGTTTTCGGCAATTCTTCTTTAGGTGGCCTACAATGCCACAATGGTAGCACTTATAGGTAGGCTTCCTTCCATCTGAGGATCTACCCCTGGTTGTGCTTCTGCCTCTCTCTCCTCTCTTCCTTGATGTCTTCCTCGAGTCTCTGTGACGAAGGCTTCTGTCTGTTCTGAGCCAACATCTTTTCTCCTGGACTCCTCATTCGACAGGGCATCTTTTACCATAGGCATGGTAACTTTACCTCCTGGAGCGGAATTGCTGAGAGTAACCACCAATGTCTCCCAGCTATCAGGAAGGGAACTGAGTAGTAAGAGGGCTTGTACTTCATCTCCCAGCTGCATGTCTACTGCAGACAACTGGTTCACCAGGCTCTGGAACTCGTTGGTGTGTTCCGCAACGGAAGTTCCACTCCGTAGCTTCAGGTTCACCAAACGCCTCATTAACAAGGCTTTATTCCGAGCTGTCTTGGCCTGGAACATGTCTTCCATTTATCCACATTCCGTAAGCATCTGAATCCTGTGCTACGTGGTGGAAGACACTGTGACCGATCCACTGCCTTATCTGACCCAAAGTTCTGTTGTTGAGTTTATTCCAGTCATACTCCTTAACAGACTCTGGTTTCACTCCCTTCAACTCGATGACATCAAACAAATCTTTGCAATGCAAAAAATCTATCATCCGAGGTCTCCAGAGGGAGTAATTAGTGGCAGCCAGTTTAATCATTGCACCAGAATGAGAATCCTCCATCTCCATTTTAAGTTTTAAAGTTTAAAATGGGAATACACAAAAATCGGATCTGAATTTCACAAATCGGAGGTCACCGTTGCGTCCGGAACGGTCGAAAATGGTGGAATAGACACTTCTTTGGTCTAAATCCGACACAGGGGCTGATTTGTAAATTCCTAAAAGTTCTGGGGCAAAACTGTAAATTTCAAAACTTCAGGGGGCAAAATGAAATTTACCAGGCTGCTGACGTGGCGCGACGTGGCAGTGCTGACGTGGCAAGGTGGGACCGGTTTGCTGACGTGGCTGACACGTGGCGCTGACGTGGCGGACACGTGGCGCTGACGTGGCGGACACGTGGCGCTGACGTGGCGGACACGTGCGCTGACGTGGCGGCTGACGCGGATCGTCTTCAACCTTCAGCAGCGCGTGCGGCGCGTGAGCGCGTGCGGGAGCGTGGGCAGCTCTCTGGAAGGCGCGTGCGGCGCGTGCGGCTTTCTCTGGGACGTCGTTTGGTCGCCGGAAAATACCACCGTGCTCGTCTCGACGTGAACTAGCTGATGGTAACCTCAAAATGAATTTTTGACAACTTTTCCGGAACTCGAATTTTCCGAACCAAACTCCGTTCTTCGGTTTTTCGATCCCAATGAAGAACCAAAGCTCTGATACCACTTGTTGTGATTCACCGATCACTTTAGAGAAATTTGAGGAAAAACCGAAATCAATATTATTACTACAAGAATAATATTCAAGTTTACACCAAGAAACTTATAAAAAACCTCAACACTCTCTCTCAAGCTCTCTACTTGGAGCTTACACACTTTGGGATTATTTTCTAACACTGAAATGGCCTGAATTTATAGCCCAAAAAACGGTTACTGTTCATGCCATGAATTACTCCTTGATTCATGGCAAATTCACCATTTTTCTTCAATCACCACCTAAAGTATTATGTCTTCATGCATACACTTTCTTCATGGTGGACTTCTTGCTAAAGTAGATTGTTGGTATGTGATGCTAGCTGGATTTCATTACAAGTTGTCCTCAAGGGATGCATGTGGTTTGGTGGCAAATGACTTAGTATTTGGTTGTCAGGTCATGTGTTCGAGTCCATGTGGTATATTTCTTGGAAGAGCCTGGGGTAGCCGTGAGTTTTACCTACTCAGTTTAAGTCCTGGTCAGATGATTTAGCAGCATAGTTTTCAATGTTTTCTAAAAAAAAAAAAAAGTTGTGTAAGTTTATTTATAATCCTCGGTCACAAGTTTCAATTACATTAAAAAAAAAAATTTTAAAAAAAACTCAACTCAATACCGAATTCAAATAATAGATTATAACATTAAGTGACTGAAGAAATAAAAATATGAAAGATAAAAGTGTTACTCTCGCTATTCTCGAAGTGTATACTATATACTTTAGGTAAAACTATGTATAATAAGATTACCTCTTTATAGTATTATTATTGAGCTAACATTTTCCTATTTAATATACTTCATCAAGATATCTTTTAATTAATTCTAATGCTAAGATGCACCACCAACAAAGTATATACATAATAATTAAAACTACTTTATCTTTTATTATTCTTTATTTTTCAAACACTTACAGATGCCTGCAATCAATTATTGTTAAATGTATCAGAGATTTAAGAGAACTGTGTAAGCATCAATTAACATTTCCATCCATGTAGGGAACAAGTACTCATCTCTCTCAATCTTTTATTTACACATTTTATGTTATTGTGCGACTCTAGATTCCAACATTATCTCACTAATTTCTATAGGTGGCCCCTTTAATCTTTATGTTAATCTCTAATTAAATATCATTTCAGGATCTCACTTTGAGGTCTTGAGTTCGAATCCAGGATGTGCGTTTATTGCAAGAACTTGTGACAGTCGGGGGTTTTACCTGCTCCACTTAAGCCCGGAAGGGGTGGTTTGGTGGCAAGATTTTTAATAATTCAAAATATAACATGTTCCGCTTAAGCCCGAAAGGGGTGATTTGACGACGGATTTTCAACGATTAATAATCATTAATTTATGCGAAGTAATTAACAACAGTTGCCCAATCCTTACACTTCTCACTCATTTTTGTTCACCCTTATCCACCCTATCTTGTATTAAGGTATTTCCTCCAACAAAGTGCTTTTAAATATAAATTTTTTGAACTTTGTAGAAATAGTTTTTTAGGCAAATAAAAAGTTGTTTGGGAAATGAGAGAGCAGCCAGAAAGCAATCATAGTTTTGGCATGATTAATCACTTAAGCATCTAAATAATAATAATAATAATTAATTGTTAAATTAATGAATAATTAAGATGGTGGAAATCCCACTTCAATAATTAAAAAAAAACTGTCCATCTATTAATTCACAAGTGGGAAATGTAAGCCACGTTTAATTTAGATAATTATTCCAATGATGTCACTCTCGACTTAATTAATTAATTTAAAATTAGTGGGTTGCGTTTCATTAATAATTAGCTTATCTTTCATGCTAACATTAGATAATTTTTTTTTGAAAAAAAAAAAGAAGATATGTTATTCACCTTAATTTTTATAAAAAAAAAAAAGGTTAATATGTGATTCATGGCAACAAAAATAGATAATTATAATTAAATAATAATAGTTAATTTTGATGCTGCTTCAAAGCATTTTTACTCGACAAAATTTACCAATAAATTTCTATTGTAATTTTACAAAATGAATCACGTTTTCTTACGTCCATTAAATTATGAAACTAGAATACATCTTTGCAATCTTCAAATTAAGTAGAATCTTATCATAAGGAACAAATCAAGTAGTTTAATTTCCACACTAAACAACTTAATAAATGATTTAAGTATGACAAAATAACTACCGAACCTTTTAGGGCTTAGGTGGCTATATATGAATGAATTAAGAGTTTAAGACCCAACAATAACATAAATTAGGAATTAATTAATGCATCTCATTGTCAACTTTGCTGCCAAATTTTCCCATTTAAATGGCATCCAAGAAAATTAAGGGGTGAAAAGAAAAGAAGCTTTAGCCTATTAGAAGAAAGGAGGATACGTTTAATTCACTTAATAATCATAAATTAATCTAGAAGTGGGATTTGGTTCGGATTTGTTTCTCAAAAAATTATTCTTGCCTCATTATCATTTTAATTAAAATAGGTGATATATATAGATAATGAAATATTAGTGGAAGCACGAAAAAAAATTGCATTAAAATTATATAACAATGGAGACTTTGGACGTATGCAAATGGAGGAATAATATCATATTGTCCTTGGCGTGTACGTTGAGTGGTGGAAGCTGACGAAGTGAAAGGAACCCACCACTCAATTTTGGAAAATATTATTAATTGGACAGGCATCGACCCCAGTACCCACATTTAAATTATAATATTAGGTAATTATTATTCATATATCAAAACGTCTTCTATATATATGTTAAGTCACTTCTATTAAAACATGTAAAAATTATTTATGAAACGATTGTATTAAGATTATTCTATACAAAAAATTAAGTTGTGTGATAAAATATTTTGAAGTTCATTTAAAAAATGAATGATTAAGATCTCTTTTTTGATATAAGAGGTTTTGGATTCGAAACTTAATTAATATGAGTGGAAGGAAATTTAATTATCAATTATGTTATAATGCTTGGTAGAAATAGCTTTTAGTCTTAGGGTGGTAGTGTAGTTGATAGAAAGGAAGACCTCATGAGACTAATGCAGCTGAGTGGCGTGCGTTAGATTTATCGTTGAAACGTAAATTCCGCCTTACTTAATGCTCTGTATGTTGGGGGATTATATAATCTTACTTAGAACGGATAATAAGATTCTGAAGTTATCTTAGTACCTTCGAGAGGCTTTAAGGTAGTAATTAATAGTAAGTATTGGTGGTAGAAACTTATTTAATACAAGTGATTAATTTACGTCATAATAATATTACTTGTAAAATATATTATTGAAGCATTACTCCACCTGAGTTAAAAAAGGAAAATGGCTTTGTCTTCTAGTTTTTGTATTTTTTGTGCAAATAGATTCTGCATACGTGATGCAAATGGCTAGCCAACTAGTTGCATTTTGAACATAGAATTGCTACTTTTGGCAGGCAAATATATTAGTGGTAGGGACATTTTTCGATTTCAATTCCTGGCAATAATTCACCTTCTGCTTAAAATGCCAAAGTCACCTTAGCAACCTACCTTTATAATTTTATTTTTATTTTAATAAAAATAAATTTACGATATCTGAATGTTGCAATCACAATTGCTATATAATATTTTGATGAGTGAAGACAAATTTGACTGAAGCCGAAAAATATTATTACTATGTGTAAGTAAACCGTTTCAAATTCTTTTTAACAACTATAGTACTTTTAGACGCCAGCAAATATATATTAGCTTTTTGTATGTGTATATACACTTTCTGAATGTAACAACTTATATTCTTTTATCTTTTTTTTGTTTTTTTTTGTTTTTAGGCTTTTAAGAACTTTCTTGAAACCGTTTCTACTTTCTATCCTCTATTTATGGCAGGCAATTTAGAGAAACTCAGCCGTTGCAAGATGATGCTCATTTGCATTGCTTAAGCCTCGTGTATGTTTCCTAATCATTTACTAATTTTTGTCATTTCTACTAAAAATTTATATAATTTTTTGATGGCCATGTAAAATGGGTGAAATGTAATACAAATCGAATTTATACATACTTTTTATTTGCACAAAAATTATAAGCTAGTTGGATTTAGATATTTGTATCAGGCCGGCCATGAATTATCTTTAAATTTTATGGGGTCCTAAACGAATTATTAAAATGAGATCCCTACCGATGAATGATTAAAAAAAATCATATTATATACTGAAAATTGAAATTTTTCTGAATTCGAGACCCCTAATTTTGAGTTAAATTTGGGGACCCTAGCCAACCGTCTGTGTCAACTCTTCCTATGATCTCCCCTGATTTATGCATTACGAGTGCAAAATGATTAATAAATTGAATCTCATTTCATCCATATCCATTTATCTGATCATTTTGTTAAGGACACTAAGAAGATCTAGATCATAAAGCCTAATTAAAGGTTCAATTTATAATCTATTCCAAAAGAACATCATTGTGATTCTTCAAGTATTAATACAATTGTGTAATAAATTCATTTGGATTATTAATTGAGTGGAAATGGAACCTTATTAGGAACATATAATCATGCATGCAACAGATAAATATTATTGGGTCACGTCATGATGGAAGTAAAGAATATTAAAATTAAGCTTTTGCTTTGTGTACTTTTTATTCTCAAAATCTCTCAATTTATTCCCTCTTCCCTTATTATTCCTATCCAATAACACTCTTAAATGGTATTCACATAACACCTAAACCATCTCCCCAACAAATTAATTTTTATATCTAAAGTGAGTTTTTACTAGTCTGTTTAAAATATTTTAGCTAGTAAACAAATAAATAAACACCTATAAAAAGGGAAAAATAATAATAATAAAAAAAAAACACAAGGAAGCAAATAAATCATTACTCACTCATGTTTCAAAATTCATCACAAAAATTATATGCTATTTTTTAGAAAAATATATATTAACTTTCAATTTTTTTGGTGTAATTTACTATATGGCTCTTGAGGTGGTAAAACCTTCTTTCGATTAATAAAAATTGCTAAGGATAAAGTAGTAAAAAAGAAACAGTAAAAAAGCAGAGGATCAGTTCGATGAATTTTGAAAAAATAAGAGTAATAATGTATTTATTGAAACAACGAAGTGTCTGTATGATTTTGTACTCACAAAAATACAAAATGACGACATAAATCACCAAAAACAAGCCTACCCCATACATTATTTTCTTCTATAAATACTCCCTTAAACTCATCTTCTCTCTCAAAAGCAAATTCTAATTCTAGTTTTCTTCTTCTTCTTTTTTCAATTAATTAATAACATTCTCTCTCTTTCATAAAAATTACTTAAAGATAAGATTATGGAGACACCAAGGCAACCATCACATGTTTTAACACAAAATGTTACACAAACACATTCACCGTGGCACTCTCCAGTGCCGTATTTGTTCGGAGGCTTAGCTGCTATGTTGGGCTTGATTGCTTTTGCTCTCTTGATTCTTGCATGTTCATACTGGAAGCTCTCAGGCTACCTCGACGGCGGCGATAATGGGGCTGCTGCTGGTGACCGAGATTTGGAGGCTGGTGATCAGGGCAAAAATGATGATGAAACTCAGAAACCCCCTCAGGTTTTTCAAGAGAAATTTTTGGTTATTATGGCTGGGGAATTGAAGCCAACTTTTTTGGCCACGCCAATGTCTAGTAGGTCCTCTTCTTTTGGTGATGATAGTAACAAGAGCTGTTCTTGCAGTCAGAAAAATAATGAGAAATTGGAAGAAGTAAAGCAGCCTGTTAATGATGAATCCGCTGATCATCAGACCCATTAGATGATTTGTTTGTGGTGTGGCCTTCTGTAGCAGATTTTTTTTTTTTTTTTTTTTTTGGTTTTCATTTGATTTTCTTAGTGCGTGTGGTTCGGGAAATGTAAATTCTGTTGAGAATGAATGGAACAACTAGCTGTTTTGGAAAACCTAATACATATGAAAACAAGATTCAGGTTTATGGAAATTTGTGAGGCTGGTTTTGGCAAAATCAAGAAACCTGAAGTAAATTAATTAAGAATGAAGGTTAAAGTAAAGGCTACGTGTAAAGCTAATTAAGCAGATAAGAATTTGAAGGAGGGCATGATGCGGCGAGGTGAAGCTGTGACACATTGAGACTTTTTTTTTCCTTAATATTTGAAGTCTCATCACCTGCAACTGTAATAAATTAATTTCATGGCTTTCTTCTGTGGTCTAACCTTAAAAGACTTGAATGTAAGTCTACACTCCAATATAAAAATATAAAATATTAGTTTATGGCAGACATGGGATAAGGGTTTTGTTTGTGATTACAAAAGCTGGCAATGCAAAAAAAAAAACATAGATTATAAGATAATAAATTTCGAATTTACATTTATTTATGGGATGGGCATAATTTTGATGAATATAAATTAATGTGACCTTAACTCCTGTTATTTTGAGACACTAGCTAGTTACTCTCAATGTGTCTAGTATATTTTTGTGCCATGGACATTAATTTGTTTCATAATATAGTGGTCCAAACTGAGAAATTTGTGCAAGCAACTATCATATGTATTATTTGTAGCCAAATACCAATGATTGGCTTGGTGTATTATTTAAAATGTTTGACTGGATAGCATACATTTTTTTTTTTTCCTGTTCGGGAGATTGGTATTCTCCAGTAGTTGAATATTTCTTTTAAAGATAAGAGGTAGGCAAGTTTTGAATATATTTTTAAAGCCCTTGTCTTCATAAAATTGAATCCAAACGCTGCGTTTTAAAAGCATGTTTATTTTTGCTAATCGACTACGTCTATGGAGAGTTGAATCTTCGAGGATGCAACAAATCTAAATTTTATAAATTAAGGGTTTGAAAATATAAAATTTTTAAAATTGACTATATTTCAGTTGGGGCTTTATCTTCCTTGAACTCTATTTACCTGCGTAGGTTTGCTAAAAATATATAGTGTTTTACTTTTTATCAAATGTTCTTATAGTCTATAACACCTCGTTATCTCACTGACGTTTAACTTTAAATGGAAACTTTATTATTTTGTGTTTGAGAAGAATTGTCCTGTTAAAGTTTTGATACGTGTATTATAAATATTATAGGGTCATAAATTATTAGTTCGACGGGTTGAATCTGTTAATTAAGTAATAATTAATTTTAATTAAATAAAGATTATAAAAAATATTTATTTATTTTTTTGGTTAAATTTTTTTTAACCCATCTAATCCGATTTTGAAAATATTGATCTCCATTGTTATGCTTTAACAGATTATTTTCATTAAAAAATAATTGATTGAAGAAGGAAAAATTGTGAAACTGAAATGCCCTTACCTGCACTTTATTAAATTGGTATTACTATTCCCACTACTGTCAGAAATGGAAAATTTCAATATTGATTAGTGAGAAGCAAAGAGCGACATTATATGCGGCATCAAGAAAATGCCTTTTTATATTGCATTTCAAAAAGCTTGTATGATCATCGTTTATTAATAGCTCAAATATAGAGAACCTTGTACGTTTTTTATAGGAACAATGTGCCCACAGATTTTTTTCTTTTTCTTTTTAATTAAAGCATACTAATGTTTGCCAAGTGTATGTTTTATATTTTATCTTCTTGCTTTTTGAAGCGGCCAATCGCCTTTCCATTGAGTTTTTCTAACGATCAAGACGTAGGTGTGCATTGGTCGGTTCGGTCGATTAATCCTTAATTTTTTAACCGAATCGAAATTATTTGATTAAGTAAATATTTAATCAATTTAACCATATGATGACACATAATCATTAACCAACTTAACCATTATTTTTTTATCGGTTTTGGTTAATTTGATTATTAACCAGTCCATAATCTCCACAAATAACAATCCACATCAACACATTAATACAAATTTAAATTCATCAAAAAGACAAATATATATGTGTTTAACAACAAAATAAAAATTTAAATTCATCGAAAAACTGTCTACAACTACACTCAGTAGAAGCATAAGGTAAAAATTTTAATTTCGTTTTAATTAAAAATATATATAAAGTCGAATAATGGTTTGTAATCGGTTAATTGGTCAGTTTGGTTATACAAATCTCATAATCTTAATCGAACCGAAAAATCGAAAAAGTTAAAAATCTTAACCGAAGAAAGCGATTTAATCACAATAATCAAACCATTATTAAAAAAAATTTGGTCGGAACGGTTCGGTTAATCAGTTAAAACTGATTAATACACACTCATAAATACATCACATATACTGGCTCACCCGTTTAAAGGCGAACAAAGTTATTTTTGTTTAAATCTGATTTATTAATAAAATAATTTGATTTATTTTTTAAAAAATAAAAATTAGATATCAATTTTTATTAAAATCAAAATTTATCACACCACTCCGAATATGTATTACTCCGAAGATACTTATTTCTACGCTGAGTATCTTATGTCTTCTTATTCTTTTAAGAAAGCCCACTTGACTGTTTCTGGATTAAAATGTGTCTAAGTACATTACTAATTTATCCATAGTTTTATCTTATTAGTATCTAAATTGATAACATTATTTTATTAATTAATTAGTAGTTATTAAATGTTCTTGGCAGCTTTGTAATTTTATGGAAGTGTGTGACTTAAATTAAGACATAATAATTTGTTTAGCTTTATTGATGCATTGGATATTAATATTTCTTAAATTTGTGATCCTAATTTGGGCCTAAATTTCAATCCCTAGTCGATCTGTATGGGCTATCTCAAATGGTCAGGTACGCATCATCTAGTAGAGGTACGAGTGGTGTAGATTTATTTAAATAGTCAGATGCAAAAAATAGAGAAGAATTTGCGAAATTAACTTGTATGACACATCTTTCTTTAAGCTTGGGTGAAAAACTTTATTTTACTAATTACGTGCATAATGCTTTAAACCCTTCTGCATGTAGAATGACTCGAAACACAACAAAACGTCATATTTTAAATTATATAAAGATGACAAAATTATTTTAAATGAAATATTTAAAGAGATGAATGTTGTATTTTTATATGTTCTGATATTTGGAGTGACCATAACACACTCATGTTTGGGCCAAATTTGACCCAGGGGCAATTTTGACCTTTACTTCAGGCCCAAGCTGCCATCACAGATTCACTCTCTTAGGAAGCCCGAATTTAGTGTATGTTGGCCCAATGATTTGCAGGCCCACACCAACACAGACCCGAAGACCCACCGTACATTAGCCCATAAACACCATTTATAACTCGACCATTTTCGATCTCCATAACTATCCATAAACTGTTATGATTATGACTGTCCATAACTGCTTCTTAAATGATTCGACCGTTACAAGCATCTAAAACGTATAACAATCAAAGGTACAGGATTCCCACCTGGAATGGCCTATAAGGAGGAACTCTGACAGCTCAACCAGGGGCTCGGGAGAGAGCTCTCAATATCTCACATCAACCGCCCTCACGGCACCCTACGAAGCTCAAGGTAGTATCCAACCTTTGACTTCCCATATTCTAACTCCTTGGTACCTTCACTGACTTGAGCGTCGGAGTGCCCCCGGCACCCACCACACCGGTGGGTAGTCTACTCCCGCTCACTCTACATCTTTGTTTTGCAGGATCGCTAGTGCCTCATCCTCACGAAATCTCAATTGTGGACCTCGGGCGAAAACCAGTGTCTACAATTTGGCGCCCACCGTGGGGCTCGAGCGGTTCATAGCAAACAACTAGCCATACTCCAAGAACGATTGCACACCCCAGAAGAAGGAAATCAAGCCATGAGAGGTTCTGAAACAACTCCTCAGAAGCAACTGGAGTAAATCGCCTCAACTTCCCAATCAACTTTACCGGGTATGGCTTGCGCATTCTTTTTTCTTTAAAAAAGGTTTCAGTCGACATTATTAAGGCATGAGACTCTTTAGGGATGTCACATTCGACATTAGAGTATTTCGGATTTGCAGTAGGTGTCCCAATTGAAATTATAAATGTCACTTGCTACACAATTACAATGGACACTACACATATGATGGTTTAGTGCTGAGTGATGATTCCACACGACGCGCTCTAGTATGAGTCTTGACACTGGGTTTAAGTCTCATTCGACTCAAGACGGAAGAAGACTTAGGACGAGGTGAACGTCTCATTCCATGTGACACGTCTGAAGCTTGGCACTAGATGAAAATTCCATTTGACACTACATGTACAATTATTGTTGAAATAGGATCCTTCCTTTTATTCTAAGCAATTTTCATAAACACTTATGTTATAAACCCATCAAGCCCCGTAGGGTGAAGAATTCAATGGATCTCCATAAACACAATTCGACCATGAACCCTCATTAGCCTTTGTCAAGTCCTTATAAAATGAGGAATAAACGACCCATATAATACACTTGCGCCAGGTCCAGTGGAATTAAAAGAGAAGGCCTCATAGATTTCTATCATGTCTAGTAGGATGGAAACCTATTAGAACTTCATCAATTTTTATATTGTGTGGTGTCGTGTGATGACAACTCAAAAAGTCTTCACTTCTAAATCTCACCAACACATCCTAGTAAACACACTTTTTAGGAGCAATCCCACTGACCACTCAAGTCCATGCTTGTTAAATTTAAGATAATTCTTTTGAAAACATGAGGGGGTTCAACTTTAAAAAAAAAATAACAGCACACTACCCTCTTCAAACAACCTCTGAAGGAGGCACATTGTAAACCTTCCATCAGTAAGTATTTGGTTGGAAAAGTATAGTGAGGTAGACCTGGAAGCCAAGTCGGGAGGATCTACTCCTTTAGGACCATTCTGCGCTTTAGAAAAACTTCAAGGATTGACTAGCCAAACACCCAAGTGACAAGAGATGGAACAACACTGCTAGAAGCACCCACGGCAGGAACAGAATCCGCGTGACCAAATTACAGGAACTCAATACACGACTAGCAACAGGGGAAGAAATAAGCATACTGACTATCTCCAAACCATCAACAAAAGAACCAGTATATATCAATCAAAAAACCCATCTAAAAAAGAAGGCCCAGAATTGATGCGACATGTATCCGACTCACAACCTATCTTTAGCATTTTGTAATTTTTCATCTTCTTATGCCGGCGGTACCCTCTGATCAAAGAAATATATACATCACCTTATCCACAGAGAAACCTTGCCACTCCATAGCACACGACTCAGACTCCACAATATGTTCTTTCTTAGACCACAAAGCAATAAGCTTACAATTTCTTATTGCTCTACTACTAGTAATGAACAAGAAGCGGCATGATCTAAGCTTTCTGGTAATCATGCTTTGAATTACCTCTCAAATTGCCGTAGCAGAATCCTCACCAGACCCTGTCACCGTTATGAGTTCTTCTCCCCCAACAGAACCAGAACCAATCACAATTCCAGGAAGTGAAGACGACATATTCGGAAAACACATTCGACGATCCAAATCCCAAACCCGCAGCTCAATCAACTACAACTCAGCAACTACTTTGGGCACCAGGAGATGTCGAAACAGTCCTACCATGGGACTCGACTGCTTACCTATTACTCTATTAGGCGTTCAGCCCCTACAGTCATCAATGTCAACAGATCTCAAACCAAACTCCAATCAAGCCATACAACAATTGAAATAAGATACAAAGCAAAAATCCGTTCATTCGACTGCATGTCGAGTCGCGCTTCTCCAAAAACCCATCGTGCCCGAATCAGTTCCAGAGAAGACCAGCCACAATCCATTCCTCCACCGCGACGTCGAGTCAGCTCTCGCCTTCGACCTCGCTCTCTGGACAATCCATGTAGATACCTCTCGAACCGAGGGGACCGCCATACCGTGATAGCTCTGATCTCTGGCTTGCTGTGTCGGACGGAATAGCTCTAGCGCCACGTACTTTCGGCTTCTGGATAACTCGGCATAGCGCAGCCCTTTGTCGAGGAAAATGAGGTAGGGTATGGAGGACTGGTTTTAGGGATTATTCGTGGATCTGTGTCGACCCGATCCTGCAAAATGGAACACATACTTGAGAAATTTATTTGTCGTGTCGAATACGGGTTAAAAAAAAAAAAAAAAAAAATTATGAATAGCGGGTTAAAAAAAAAAAAAATATATATATTATATATTATACTTTTCCAGATATAGGCTATTCAGAAGCCATAATATCGCACCAATTTGCTCCTAGCCGAGAGGAACCAGTTTCAAAACAGCACGACACCAGCCCCCTCCATCCATTCATTTCATGGGCCATGGTCACGTTGGTAGGCCCAACAAGCTAGACAGAAGCAATAAGTTGGCCCTTCAAGTATGAAAATGTCGACAATGGGACCACATTAAAATCACCTAATGTGCTTTTCCCCCACTCATTCGACAAGACAGAACAGTTAGGCACTAAGTCCACTCGACACCATCTAATAATAGTCAAGTGGAGCTCTTTCTATATTCCAAATTATTTAAAACTTTGAGGGCTTGTAGTATCATCATGTTTGGTCTCAATCGACATGTGGGATGATGAAATATTTTGTTCATTCAATTCCCAAACAACAAGATGGATGGCCATCAATTCCATGTTGCATGGAAAAATTGTCTTCTCTCCCATACTGACTTGAGCGTGTAGAGTGAAGATTCACATGGACGGTCATCAATTTCATCCGACTGTAGTATCATGAACACTCCTCAAGGTAATGAGTGATGACCTTGATGGACCTTCATCAGGACTATTTGAAAGCCCATTCGACAACAGACCTTCAACAAGTCTGGCATAATAAGGAAAGACTTTTTATAATCCTACGACAGGTCTAGTTATGTATTGAGGAAATATTCTTGGACCATTGTCAGGTCTGTAGAGTGAATACCTTCCTGGACTCATCAAGTCCAGTCGACCGGGGACATCCCCCATAGACTCATGTCGAGTCAAAGTTGTAGACATGGATTACACATGTCATATGACTTATATCTTCCTGGACTCATCAAGTCCAGTCGACCGGGGACATCCCCCATAGACTCATGTCGAGTCAAAGTTGTAGACATGGTTTACACGTGTCGTATGACTTATATCTTCCTGGACTCATCAAGTCCAGTCGACCGGGGACATCCCCCATAGACTCATGTCGAGTCAAAGTTGTAGACATGGATTACACATGTCGTATGACTTATATCTTCCTGGACTCATCAAGTCCAGTCGACCGGGGACATCCCCCATAGACTCATGTCGAGTCAAAGTTGTAGACATGGATTACACATGTCGTATGACTTATATCTTCCTGGACTCATCAAGTCCAGTCGACCGGGGACACATCCCCCATAGACTCATGTCGAGTCAAAGTTGTAGACATGGATTACACATGTCGTATGACTTATATCTTCCTGGACTCATCAAGTCCAGTCGACCGGGGACATCCCCCATAGACTCATGTCGAGTCAAAGTTGTAGACATGGATTACACGTGTCGTATGACTTATATCTTCCTGACTCATCAAGTCCAGTCGACCGGGGACATCCCCCATAGACTCATGTCGAGTCAAAGTTGTAGACATGGTTTACACGTGTCGTATGACTTATATCTTCCTGGACTCATCAAGTCCAGTCGACCGGGGACATCCCCCATAGACTCATGTCGAGTCAAAGTTGTAGACATGGTTTACACGTGTCGTATGACTTATATCTTCCTGGACTCATCAAGTCCAGTCGACCGGGGACATCCCCCATAGACTCATGTCGAGTCAAAGTTGTAGACATGGATTACACATGTCGTATGACTTATATCTTCCTGGACTCATCAAGTCCAGTCGACCGGGGACATCCCCCATAGACTCATGTCGAGTCAAAGTTGTAGACATAGATTACACATGTCGTATGACTTATATCTTCCTGGACTCATCAAGTCCAGTCGACCGGGGACATCCCCCATAGACTCATGTCGAGTCAAAGTTGTAGACATGGATTACACATGTCGTATGACTTATATCTTCCTGGACTCATCAAGTCCAGTCGACCAGGGACATCCCCCATAGACTCATGTCGAGTCAAAGTTGTAGACATGGTTTACACGTGTCGTATGACTTATATCTTCCTGGACTCATCAAGTCCAGTCGACCGGGGACATCCCCCATAGACTCATGTCGAGTCAAAGTTGTAGACATGTTTACACGTGTCGTATGATTTATATCTTCCTGGACTCATCAAGTCCAGTCGACGGGGACATCCCCCATAGACTCATGTCGAGTCAAATTATAGACATGAACTACTCATGTCGTATGACATATATTCCTGGCTTCATCAAGTCCAGTCGACCGGGGACATCCCCCATAGAGTCATGTCGAGTCAAATTATAGACATGAACTACTCATGTCGTATGACATATATTCCTGGCTTCATCAAGTCCAGTCGACCGGGGACATCCCCCATAGACTCATGTCGAGTCAAATTATAGACATGAACTACTCATGTCGTATGACATATATTCCTGGCTTCATCAAGTCCAGTCGACCGGGGACATCCCCCATAGACTCATGTCGAGTCAAATTATAGACATGAACTACTCATGTCGTATGACATATATTCCTGGCTTCATCAAGTCCAGTCGACCGGGGACATCCCCCATTGACTCATGTCGAGTCAAGTTGTAGACATGGAATACACATGTTGCTTGACTTATATCTCGACCTTCATCTGGTTCAATCAATTGGGTACTTCCCCAAATGGCTCTTGTAGACTCAGGTTGATAACTAGACATTCGTTTGGTTCAATTAGTAGGCAGCATCAACGCTCGAGTACACCAACATAGTATGGCATCGTCCCAAGCGACTCATGCGTCAAGTACTCTCCAAGCCAAGGACTCATTGACTTAGAGAGTAGGGGACAAACTGTTTGGGCCAAATTTGACCCAGGGGCAATTTTGACCTTTACTTCAGGCCCAAGCTGCCATCACAGATTCACTCTCTTAGGAAGCCCGAATTTAGTGTATGTTGGCCCAATGATTTGCAGGCCCACACCAACACAGACCCGAAGACCCACCGTACATTAGCCCATAAACACCATTTATAACTCGACCATTTTCGATCTCCATAACTATCCATAAACTGTTATGATTATGACTGTCCATAACTGCTTCTTAAATGATTCGACCGTTACAAGCATCTAAAACGTATAACAATCAAAGGTACAGGATTCCCACCTGGAATGGCCTATAAGGAGGAACTCTGACAGCTCAACCATGGGCTCGGGAGAGAGCTCTCAATATCTCACATCAACCGCCCTCACGGCACCCTACGAAGCTCAAGGATCGCTAGTGCCTCATCCTCACGAAATCTCAATTGTGGACCTCGGGCGAAAACCAGTGTCTACAATTTGGCGCCCACCGTGGGGCTCGCGGTTCATAGCAAACAACTAGCCATACTCCAAGAACGATTGCACACCCCAGAAGAAGGAAATCAAGCCATGAGAGGTTCTGAAACAACTCCTCAGAAGCAACTGGAGTAAATCGCCTCAACTTCCCAATCAACTTTACCGGGTATGGCTTGCGCATTCTTTTTTCTTTAAAAAAGGTTTCAGTCGACATTATTAAGGCATGAGACTCTTTAGGGATGTCACATTCGACATTAGAGTATAATTCGGGATTTGCAGTAGGTGTCCCAATTGAAATTATAAATGTCACTTGCTACAAATTACAATGGACACTACACATATGATGGTTTAGTGCTGAGTGATGATTCCACACGACGCTCTAGTATGAGTCTTGACACTGGGTTTAAGTCTCATTCGACTCAAGACGGAAGAAGACTTAGGACGAGGTGAACGTCTCATTCCATGTGACACGTCTGAAGCTTGGCACTAGATGAAAATTCCATTTGACACTACATGTACAATTATTGTTGAAATAGGATCCTTCCTTTTATTCTAAGCAATTTTCATAAACACTTATGTTATAAACCCATCAAGCCCCGTAGGGTGAAGAATTCAATGGATCTCCATAAACACAATTCGACCATGAACCCTCATTAGCCTTTGTCAAGTCCTTATAAAATGAGGAATAAACGACCCATATAATACACTTGCGCCAGGTCCAGTGGAATTAAAAGAGAAGGCCTCATAGATTTCTATCATGTCTAGTAGGATGGAAACCTATTAGAACTTCATCAATTTTTATATTGTGTGGTGTCGTGTGATGACAACTCAAAAAGTCTTCACTTCTAAATCTCACCAACACATCCTAGTAAACACACTTTTTAGGAGCAATCCCACTGACCACTCAAGTCCATGCTTGTTAACTTTAAGATAATTCTTTTGAAAACATGAGGGGGTTCAACTTTAAAAAAAAAAATAACAGCACACTACCCTCTTCAAACAACCTCTGAAGGAGGCACATTGTAAACCTTCCATCAGTAAGTATTTGGTTGGAAAAGTATAGTGAGGTAGACCTGGAAGCCAAGTCGGGAGGATCTACTCCTTTAGGACCATTCTGCGCGTTTAGAAAAACTTCAAGGAATTGACTAGCCAAACACCCAAGTGACAAGAGATGGAACAACACTGCTAGAAGCACCCACGGCAGGAACAGAATCCGCGTGACCAAATTACAGGAACTCAATACACGACTAGCAACAGGGGAAGAAATAAGCATACTGACTATCTCCAAACCATCAACAAAAGAACCAGTATATCAATCAAACAAACCCATCTAAAAAAAGAAGGCCCAGAATTGATGCGACATGTATCCGACTCACAACCTATCTTTAGCATTTTGTAATTTTTCATCTTCTTATGCCGGCGGTACCCTCTGATCAAAGAAATATATACATCACCTTATCCACAGAGAAACCTTGCCACTCCATAGCACACGACTCAGACTCCACAATATGTTCTTTCTTAGACCACAAAGCAATAAGCTTACAATTTCTTATTGCTCTACTACTAGTAATGAACAAGAAGCGGCATGATCTAAGCTTTCTGGTAATCATGCTTTGAATTACCTCTCAAATTGCCGTAGCAGAATCCTCACCAGACCCTGTCACCGTTATGAGTTCTTCTCCCCCAACAGAACCAGAACCAATCACAATTCCAGGAAGTGAAGACGACATATTCGGAAAACACATTCGACGATCCAAATCCCAAACCCGCAGCTCAATCAACTACAACTCAGCAACTACTTTGGGCACCAGGAGATGTCGAAACAGTCCTACCATGGGACTCGACTGCTTACCTATTACTCTATTAGGCGTTCAGCCCCTACAGTCATCAATGTCAACAGATCTCAAACCAAACTCCAATCAAGCCCATACAACAATTGAAATAAGATACAAAGCAAAAATCCGTTCATTCGACTGCATGTCGAGTCGCGCTTCTCCAAAAACCCATCGTGCCCGAATCAGTTCCAGAGAAGACAGCCACAATCCATTCCTCCACCGCGACGTCGAGTCAGCTCTCGCCTTCGACCTCGCTCTCTGGACAATCCATGTAGATACCTCTCGAACCGAGGGGACCGCCATACCGTGATAGCTCTGATCTCTGGCTTGCTGTGTCGGACGGAATAGCTCTAGCGCCACGTACTTTCGGCTTCTGGATAACTCGGCATAGCGCAGCCCTTTGTCGAGGAAAATGAGGTAGGGTATGGAGGACTGGTTTTAGGGATTATTCGTGGATCTGTGTCGACCCGATCCTGCAAAATGGAACACATACTTGAGAAATTTATTTGTCGTGTCGAATACGGGAAAAAAAAAAAAAAAAAAAAAATTATGAATAGCGGGTTAAAAAAAAAAAAATTATATATATATATATATTATACTTTTCCAGATATAGGCTATTCAGAAGCCATAATATCGCACCAATTTGCTCCTAGCCGAGAGGAACCAGTTTCAAAACAGCACGACACCAGCCCCCTCCATCCATTCATTTCATGGGCCATGGTCACGTTGGTAGGCCCAACAAGCTAGACAGAAGCAATAAGTTGGCCCTTCAAGTATGAAAATGTCGACAATGAGACCACATTAAAATCACCTAATGTGCTTTTCCCCCACTCATTCGACAAGACAGAACAGTTAGGCACTAAGTCCACTCGACACCATCTAATAATAGTCAAGTGGAGCTCTTTCTATATTCCAAATTATTTAAAACTTTGAGGGCTTGTAGTATCATCATGTTTGGTCTCAATCGACATGTGGGATGATGAAATATTTTGTTCATTCAATTCCCAAACAACAAGATGGATGGCCATCAATTCCATGTTGCATGGAAAAATTGTCTTCTCTCCCATACTGACTTGAGCGTGTAGAGTGAAGATTCACATGGACGGTCATCAATTTCATCCGACTGTAGTATCATGAACACTCCTCAAGGTAATGAGTGATGACCTTGATGGACCTTCATCAGGACTATTTGAAAGCCCATTCGACAACAGACCTTCAACAAGTCTGGCATAATAAGGAAAGACTTTTTATAATCCTACGACAGGTCTAGTTATGTATTGAGGAAATATTCTTGGACCATTGTCAGGTCTGTAGAGTGAATACCTTCCTGGACTCATCAAGTCCAGTCGACCGGGGACATCCCCCATAGACTCATGTCGAGTCAAAGTTGTAGACATGGATTACACATGTCGTATGACTTATATCTTCCTGGACTCATCAAGTCCAGTCGACCGGGGACATCCCCCATAGACTCATGTCGAGTCAAAGTTGTAGACATGGTTTACACGTGTCGTATGACTTATATCTTCCTGGACTCATCAAGTCCAGTCGACCGGGGACATCCCCCATAGACTCATGTCGAGTCAAAGTTGTAGACATGGATTACACATGTCGTATGACTTATATCTTCCTGAACTCATCAAGTCCAGTCGACGGGGACATCCCCCATAGACTCATGTCGAGTCAAAGTTGTAGACATGGATTACACATGTCGTATGACTTATATCTTCCTGGACTCATCAAGTCCAGTCGACCGGGGACATCCCCCATAGACTCATCCTTAGAGGATACGTAGGCAACTTAAATTTTTAAAAATTTAAGCTCAAGCTCTTCAATGTAATAATTTTATTTATTTATAAAATTAATCTCATTTATTTTAATTTATTTTCAAAATTAAAAAAAAAAGGTTCGGAACCGGTCGGTTCCGGTTCGGTTCAAGGTTCCGGTTCCACTTAAGTGTGGAACCGGAAACCGGCCGGTTCGGTTCGGTTCCAAACCGAAACCGAACCGCCGGCCGGGTCTACTTGCCAATATTATAATCATTATCGAATCAACACTTAATGAAAATACATATTTATTTCTATAAAAGAATGAGTGGATTCCATTCTTGTATTAAATATTCATAACTACATATTAAACTGTGTCTTTAAAGTACGAAGTTATTGATCGAAATTCATACCAGTCTCACTTATATTAATATCAAAAATCACAATTAATATACATAAGTTTATAAGACACCTAGGATTGATATCAATATATATATGATCATCATTTTAAAAAATATGAATTTTTTTGTCTAACATATCTTCGGAAGAAATTCATCTCTAGAAGATCAAGGGTGACATGAAGAGTGACTACACAAGTCCGGCTGACGATTCTATAATTTTCACTATTTAAAAAAAATAAGATTAACAACATATTTAATCCACTAATAACGGCACCTAAAATAAAATATTACATTTACTCCTAAACACAACATGATTATTCGTTGAATAATCGTGTCATCCAAATCCATTTAATCGTATCAGAAAAATGAGTGTCAAATTTTGCTACCTGTAAATTTGCATTTGGATGATGAGGTTCATTGGTTTTGGTGGGGGAAAATTACTGCTTTTATTTCTTATCCTTTATCTTTTCGAGTATTACCATATTATCACTCTTCCATTCCTTTCATTTGTTTTAAATAAGTGATTGGTCAACTACCATTCTACCAAGTACTAATAAAGTGTCTCAATGGACGTGATTTGATGGTGTAAAATTCAAGATCTCACATTTAGATCTTGGATTCGAATCCAATGAATGTGTTTCTTGTAAGAGTCTGAGACAGCCGAAATTTTTACTTACGCTTAAGCCCAGAATAAGTGATTTGACGGTGGAATTTCTAACGATTTTTTAAAAAAAAAAAATTACTAATAAAGTTAATGTTCTTCTATTCCTTCAATTTCCAAATTTAAAATTATCCTTTCTTGTCTTGTGTATATAATTTATTTATTTTTAGTGATTAACTTATATTCTTTTTATTAAAATGAAATTGGTTTGGTGAGGTTTTGAAGGTGAAATTAAAGTTGGATAAAATGAAAAAGAACTTTTAATTACCATTGGCATGATTGCTAGCTGATGGCTATGACAATACCACATCCTTATCTAGATTTTTTTTCTTCTTCTTACATTTAATTCGGTTGTTTCCAACTTCCAAATTCATAAATGAGGTCTCATACGCTCCTTGTTAGTTAAAATTTATTTTTGCACCTGGGTCTCTCTGTTGATATAAAACCAAAATCATTAATTACAACAGAGGCCCAGGTATGATCAATAATTAAAAGTTGATATAGATTTTAAATTATAATAATAAAAAATAAACCAAAACGATTGGGTTTTGAAATTCAGTAAAATCTTGTTCGGATCGAAAAATTCAACCCACCTAAGGTGAGTCAGGTTTGAGGTTTGGTTTTTTAAGAACCGAGATTTGATTCGATTCGATATAAATTTTATCACTAAAAGATATTATTTATGAATCCACTCATATAACACTAATATCTTGACAATTACCTCAATATTTACTTGGTATTTTTTGATATTGATATTAAAATTTTATTTTATATCAAATACGTCATTGTCGGCTTGTTGCGTTACTCGCGGACCCAACTTGTGGTAGGCTTTTTCTTTATTTTTCGATTATTGGGTTACGGTTTTTGCCTAAACCCTACTCGCGAAATGAATAAATTTAATGAAAAATAATAATCACTTGATAAATAAGCGATTGTATGCTTAGTAATCTTAATGTCATGTCCCGATTATGATACAGATTTCTAAATCTCACTTGTAATTGATGCATCGAAATGTGTATCTAACATTTTAAGTAATTAACTTGCATAATATGACAACATAATTAGTTGATCTTAGGAAACCCAATTGTGACAAACAAATTAAGCATCATTATCATCTTGCATTATTTTATTCCCCATTCACCATCATTGTCAAGAACATTTGTGGCCATCTTTTCAGTGATCAACGCATTACTATTTAGCTAATTTGCATTCGTATATGAGTAACTCATATCAAAGTAAAGTGGCATTACAGCAGCATCCATTAGAGTCATTTACACTACTCTCATGCCAGCATCCCCGTGATAATGTACATTTGACTACTAACAATTAAATCATGCTTTCTTCTTATTTGGCATGGCCCCAGAACTGAAAATGATCAAAGATTGCTTGTAAGCCTTAAGAAACCTCACTAATTAAAAAGTAAAACCCTAAGCTTGATGAACTAAAGCGACACATAAATTAAATAATGGAGCTCGTTGAAATATCAATCTTGAACTTATTGTGGCTGAAAATTAATTCATCCTGTATCAATGAAAAAAGAGTGGAAACGAAGCCGATGAGGGGTGGTGCCAATATTTGATTGATCACTAGCTTGCAGTATCTTCTTCAAACGTGTCATATCAAAACATTCCAATTACTATACAAAAATGAAAGAAGAATGTTCAGAATTGAATATCTTTGTTGAGAATTATTGCATGCACTTTTATTATTCATCTTCTTCGATATAAAGGCCTGAAAATTACAACTCATAACGTTCATATATTTGGCTAGAAATGGTCCATCTCGATCGTCAATTCAACTTGAGATTTTCTTGAAATATTTATAGGGCCAATGTGCACATGGATGGTGTCCCTTTACGACAAACCGATAATTTTTGTACACATTTCGGGACGTTAAATAGGAAATGATGATGGAAAAAATAATAAATATACAACATTTTTTTTTTATTATATCTAATTATGGAGTCTGACAATCAGGGATAAATTATGATTTTGGTTCGACATGCTGAAGAAATTAGAATTTGAGGGACTTGGATATTGTGTTGAGTTAAGTTTTTTTATCATCTTTTTTTATAAATTATGATGGATAGTTATTAAATAATAATTTATACGTAACTAAATGTATTTGTTGGGTCAAACAAAGTCTCAAAGTCCCACATTGGTTAGAAATGGGGAAGATCATGGGCATATAAGGATGGACATGTATCTCATTGGTATGAGGCCTTTTGGGTATAACCCAAGAGCAAATACATGAGGGCTTAGGCCCAAAGTGGACAATATCATACCAATGTGGAGATAGGTGATGTCCTAGGTTTCCTTACAAGTGGTATCAGAGTCATGCCCCCGGAGTTAGCCATGTGGATGAATACTCTGAATACCGAACAAAGGTGGTGAGCCCCGATCGTGATCTGTGAGTGCTCGGTTAGACAGGCGGTGTGCTCTCGTCTTCATGGAGTGCACGGATGAATGATTGTTTGAGGGGAGGCTCAGTTGTCCTTTGTGGTCCTTTGTTCGAGGGGAGGATTGTTGGGTGTGCAAACAAAGTCCCAAAGTCCCACATTGGTTAGATATGGGGAAGATCATGGGTATATAAGGATGGACAATATCTCCATTGGTATGATTGTTGGGTCAAACAAAGTCCCAAAGTCCCACATTGGTTAGAAATGAGGAAGATCATGGGCATATAAGGATGGACATGTATCTTCATTGGTTTGAGGCCTTTTGGGTATAGCCCAAAAGCAAATCCATGAGGGCTTAGGCCCAAAGTGGACAATATCATACCAATGTGGAGATAAGTTGTGTCCTAGGTTTCCTTACAGTGGTATCAGAGCCATGCCCCGGAGTTAGCCATGTGGATGAATCCTCTGAATACCGAACAAAGGTGGTGAGCCCCGATTGTGATCTGTGAGTGCTCGGTTAGACAGGCGGTGTGCTCTGGTCTTCATGGAGTGGACGGATGAATGATCGTTTGAGGGGGAGAGGGGAGACTCAGTTGTCCTTTGTGGTCCTTTGTTCGAGGGGAGGATTGTTGGGTCAAACAAAGTCCCAAAGTTCCACATTGGTTAGAAATGGGGAAGATCATGGGCATATAAGGATGGACATGTATCTTCATTGGTATGAGGCCTTTTGGGTATAACCCAAGAGCAAATCCATGAGGGCTTAGGCCCAAAGTGGACAATATCATACCAATGTGGAGATAAGTGGTGTCCAAGGTTCCTTACAGTGGTATCAGAGCCATGCCCCGGGGTTAGCCATGTGGATGAATCCTCGGAATACCGAACAAAGGTGGTGAGCCCAGATCGTGATCTGTGAGTGCTCGGTTAGACAGGCGGTGTGCTCTGGTCTTCATGGAGTGGACGGATGAATGATCGTTGAGGGGAGACTCAGTTGTCCTTTGTGGTCCTTTGTTCGAGGGGAGGATTGTTGGGTCAAACAAAGTCCCAAAGTCCCACATTGGTTAGAAATGGGGAAGATCATGGGCATATAAGGATGAACATGTATCTTCATTGGTGTGAGGCCTTTTGGTATAGCCCAAGAGCAAATCCATGAGGGCTTAGGCCCAAAGTGGACAATATCATACCAATGTGGAGATAAGTGGTGTCCAAGGTTCCTTACAAGTGGTATCAGAGCCATGCCCCGGAGTTAGCGTTGTGGATGAATCCTCGGAATACCGAACAAATATGGTGAGCCCCGATCGTGATCCGTGAGTGCTCGGTTAGACAGGCGGTGTGCTCTGGTCTTCATGGAGTGGACGGATGAATGATCGTTTGAGGGGAAGGCTCAGTTGTCCTTTGTGGTCCTTTGTTCGAGGGGAGGATTGTTGGGTCAAACAAAGTCCCAAAGTCCCACATTGGTTAGAAATGGGGAAGATCATGGGCATATAAGGATGGACATGTATCTTCATTGGTATGAGGCCTTTTGGGTATAACCCAAGAGCAAATACATGAGGGCTTAGGCCCAAAGTGGACAATATCATACCAATGTGGAGATAGGTGATGTCCTAGGTTTCCTTACAAGAAGCCCTCATGGACTTTGTTTGACCCAACAGTATTATTATTAAAACACATATGATAAAAAATTAATATAAACTCAACTCAAAATCCAAATTCCAATTTGAGATGATAGAATTAAATCCCGAATGGAGGATAAGTATGAAAGTATAGCCGAAGTCTGGAGATCAATTCGTTATTGCTAGTTTAAGGCTAGTATTAGATTGGCCTCCTTTAACCATTTGGGGAACTCGGATCTTCCTGTTGTTAGGTCCCTACAGGATCCTATTAAGCCAATTAAGAAGAGGGTTTGTTCTGCTATTAAATGGGATTTTCTGAGGAGTGGCTAATGTAGAGGAATCCTGGTCAAGCAGGGATTGGAGGAGTTATAAGGGATCATTTAGGCCAGCTGAAATGTGCCTTTGCAAGATTGCTACTGACACTTTTGACTGTTGTGGTTTGGTTTAAGAAGAAGCAATGTTGGATTCGGTATTTGAAATATTATTGGGAAGAGTTACAACGACACCTCCTTCATCTAAATTTTACAATAGTTCATACGGTTCGGGAAAGTAACACAACTGCCGATGCTCTCGCTAGATTCACTGCCTTCGGAATTGAGGGTACTGATGCGATGCAAAATTCCTAATAATGTCAGAGTGCGCGGTAAGTAAGCTGTTGGATTCGTCATCTTCTTTTTAATTCAAGAAGTCATGACTTTGTTTGAAGTATAAAGTCGCAAATGGGATCGAGTAGTCATTTTGGGGTCTGGACAGGGTTTTCATTCTCTACCTTCAGAGCTTAAAAGGTCATCTTCTTACACTACAGACGAGATGCAATGCAATTTCCTTAATTACCACCATTCTATTTTGAAGTTTGAACTTTGAAGGCCCAATGGTTTTTGAGTCGGGCCTAACCGGAAACTTTTGGCTTTGGCAGTTTTATGTACGAGTGAGTACATATATATAAATGACCAACGGAAGAGTAAAAAAGATTATCCCTTCAATTTCTCAAGACACCAACTGTTATGTAATAAAAAAATGGCAAAAATCCAAAACTCACCCTCTAACTTTCACGTTTTTTTATTTCAGTCCTATAACTTTCAGTTTTGTCAATTCAATCATCTAACTTTCAATTTTTGTCAATTCAGTCCTCCGTTACAAATCCGTTACTGCTGCCGTTACTGCTGCCAAAACGACGCCGTTTAACGGAGGACTGAATTGACAAAAATTGAAAGTTAAGGACTGAATTGACAAAACTGAAAGTTAGAGGACTAAAATGAAAAAACGTGAAAGTTAGAGGACTGAATTGACCAAACTAATTTAATATTGTACTACTACTAATAATAATATAAATTGAAAACAAATTCCAACATTAGACAAGTAATTAGTGAGCTAAGTAACAACATATTCATTTTTTTTTAAAAAAAAATTCGTATTCATTCAAGAAATAATGATCTGATGAAGGTCGATCCTGAACAAACATTATCTTCAACAATTTCGTGAGACATTAGAGATTACTGTTCAATTACATTAAAATTATATTTATAAATTACATTGTCAAATGAAATATTAAAAATTAAAAAAATACATCACTTATCTTTAAAATGTAATCTCTAAAATTACATTTTGAAATGTAATTGTTGGAATATAATTTTTTTCTTGTTATCATTAAAATTATATTTATTAATTTTCTTAACAGTTGTAGCCTATTTTCTTTTTCTTTTACTATTTAAAAAAATAAGAAAAAGAAAAATAATTTAATATGGCCTAAATTAAGTTATAAAAAATGCAAAACTGACCCTCTAGTTTTCACGTTTTTTCATTTCAGTCCTCTAACTTTCACGTTTTTTTCATTTCAGTCCTCTAACTTTCAGTTTTGTCAATTCAGTTCTCTAACTTTCAATTTTGTCAATTCAGTCATTCGTTAAACGGTGTCGTTTTGGCAGCAGTAACAGATTTGTAACGGAGGACTGAATTGACAAAAATTGAAAGTTAGAGGACTGAATTGACAAAACTGAAAGTTAGAGGACTGAAATGAAAAAACGTGAAAGTTAGAGGGTGAGTTTTGCATTTTTGCCTAAAAAAATTTATACTGCTGAAAAAAATAAATTGGTCCTAGTGACTAGTGATGAGAACAATTTGTTTTGCAACACTCAAATGGCAAATTGAAGCTGAGGTTTGAGAATAATAAAAATACGTAGTAATGGAGAGTCGCTTTCTTTCATACCAATTATTGACTGTTTTTTTTTTTTTTTTTTTTTTTGGGTTTTGTTTTGTTTTGTTTTTTTGTTTTTTTTTTGTATGTATGTATGTACGTACGTATGTTGTAATTAGAGACCAACTTCCGATTATAGATTCGGAACAAAAAATCGTTCGAATCTAGAATTGAGATGAGAATTTTAGACAAATATTCGAGATTTATGACGAAAAATCATTCCAAATCTCGACATCATTTTTTATTTGAAATTTTTAGGGGATCGTGGGCTGAAGCTGACACACAAGTAAAGTGAAGTTGAGAATAATTGTTAGTTCAGGAGGCGTTGCCTACCATATAACAATACAATAATAATTAGGAGACTTAGCCTACCATAAATCTTAATAATAAATAAAGCAATGAGACACAGATTTAACGTGGTAAAACCATCAATGTAAGGAAAACATCCACGTGCAAATGTAGAAGGATTTCACTATAGTGGAAAGAATTTTACAACATCTCTCTAAACATAAGGAGTGAACAATCTCACACTATCTTAGAATATGAGAACTACAACTCTCTCACAACTCTTAAGAATAAACTATATTTTCTCTCTTAGAATACATAGGATTTGGTTGAGAATTGGATGAAGAAAATAATGAAATGAAGCTTCTATTTATAGGTATGAGATTCATTGTGCAAATAGTGAATTCTAATTTTTTATTATTTTCTTTTTAAGCATGTGAGACCTATCCAATTTTTTTTTTTAAACATAAATCATTGCACTGAAAGCAATGATTCATTGACTAACAATTCTCTCACTTGGAAACTTGATTGATAACCAATCAGTTTTCACACCATCCATTATACTTTTCTGTCTCCAAGCTGCTTACATTTCTGCTAAACTATAAAAGAATCTACATCATATAAACTTTTATGTATTGATAGGCTTGATCATTACGTCTGCAAGGTTCTCATTGGTGCGTACCTTCAATAAGTCCACACTGCTTTGTTCCATTACTTCACGAATAAAGTGATATTGTATCCCTATATGCTTTGTTTTTGAATGAAAAGCTGAATTCTTTGCAATATACAAAACACTCTGACTATCATAAAACAAATGAATCTTCTATTGTTTGTGCCCGAGCTCCTCCAATATTTTTGAAACCAAATAGCTTATTTGCAAGCTTGTGTAGCTGTCATGTAATCAGCTTCTGTTGTAAACAAAGCCACAACACTCTGTAACTTGGATACCCAACTCACTGCTCCTCCTACAAGTACAAACACATAACTCGTGGTAGATTTTCTTTTGTCAAGATCTCCTGCAGAATCTGAATCCACGTAGCCTCTGACAACTAATTCCGATCTTCAATAACATAATGCAGCATCTGAGATTCCTTTGATATATCTAAGGATCCTCTCAATAGTATTCCAATGCTCTCTACTAGGATTCACCATAAAATGACTAACTACTCACATGCTTGTGCAGTGTCTGGTTTTGTACAAATCATGGCGTACATTAAGCTTCCCACTGCTGATGCATACGGTACTCAAGACATCTCATTCATCTTAGCTTCATTGCTAGGGCACATAAAAGAGGATAACTTGAAATTAACAGGAAGTGAGGTAGAAATTGGCTTACAATCTTCCATGTTGAACCGCTGTAAGATTTTCTTTCAAGTAGTTTTTCCAAGAAATCCAAATCTTCATGTTATTTTTGTCTCGGTGTATTTGCATCCCTAGAATCTTATTTGATGGTCCCAGATCCTTCATGCCAAACTCCCTAACTAACTGTGCCTTTCATTATTGAACTCGATCTTTGTTAGGGTCTGCTACTAACATGTCATCCACATACAACATTAAAATAATAAAGTCATTATTTCCAAACCTCTTGTAATATGGACAATGGTCTGAACTGAGTCTATTATACCCAAAGCAAATAATAAAGGAATCAAATCTCTTATAAAAATATTCGGTGCAGGTTTGATTCCATATAGAGATTTATTCAACCTGCAAACCAAGTACTTCTTGCCTATTTCAGCAAAACCTTCTGGTTAGAGCATATAAATTTCTTCTTCAAGTTCTCCATGAAGAAATATAATTTTCACATCCAACTGTTCCAGATGTAGGTCAAAAGTAGCACACATAGTCAGGACTACTCTGACTGTTGTAAGTCGAACCACTGGGAAAATATCTCATTGAAATCATTCCCTTCTTTTTGAGCATATCATTTCACCACCAATCATGCACGATACCACTCCACTTGATCATTGCTATCTTGCTTGATCTTGTAGACCCATTTATTATCAATGGTTTTTCTTCCACGTGGTAATGGTACTAGTTCTCATGTATTATTTTTGTGCAAAGTTTCTATTTCTTCTTGCATTGCTGCCATCCACAAAAATGCATTTACATCTTTTGTAGCTCCATGGAAAGTTGATGACTCTCCATCCTCGGTTAGAAGACAGTATGCAATGTTACTCTCCGTATCATACTCTGAGTGACAACCTGAAGGTCTTCTCTCTCGAGTTGATCGACGAACTTCAGAAGCTTCAAACTCAATTGGTTCTGGTACCTCGTGCTCTGGTGCTTCAGAAGAATATGAATTTTCTTGTTCTGTATTATTTTCCACCATTATTGTTGTAGTCTCTGTACTTTTTTGGTGTGCTATCATTTCCTTCTTTCTGCAGTTATTCTTCTGCAAATATCTCATCTCTGCTGATGATGATCTTGTGGGTAGTGGGATCCCACAAACGATACATCTTTACTCTATTAGTATAATCCAAGAAAATATATTTTCTAGATTTTGGATCTAGCTTTGTTCTTTCTTGAGCGTTGTACATCACGTACACAGGACAACCAAAAATGTGAATCCGCTCCACATCTCCATCGGTGTCTTCAAATCATTGGCAGTTGATGGAGATCTATTTACAACATAACATGTTGTATGAACTGCTTCTGCCCAAAAATTTTTTGGTAGACTAGCTGCTCTGAGCATAGCTCTTACTCTTTCCAACAACGTTCTATTCATCATTTCCGCCACACCATTTTATTGAGGAGTGTATGGTGTAGTAGTTTTCCTTTTGATGCATTCTTATTGACAATATTGTTGGGGTTTTAAGGGGGAATATCGGTAACGCAGCGGAAAATCGCGGAAAATCAAAATTTTCCGATTTCAAAACTTTTTCTCGGATTAATCAAATAAACTTATTTATTTAATTATCCAATTATAAAATTCTGAAAAATTACACAAGAGATCAAATTTCTTGGTAATTACCGAATTGCCCCAAATTTTGTAAATTGATCATTTTAGTCCAAAAGTTGTCAAATACAATTTTGGATGATTCTAAATCATTTCTAAAATGTTTTTCAACACATCTAATGCATCAAAATCAGATTTCACACAAATCCCCAATTTTTGAGCAATTGCCGTGAGCACCCCAAAATTTCCAATTAATTACAATTTGATCCTTTTTGTTCAAAACTTGCCAAGATCAAATCCAATTAACCTAAAATTTTACATGCATCATATTCATACCATAATACATCACATATATGAAAAGCCCCAAATTTGGAGAGGGTTATGAACCCTAATTTTTCAATTTCACCAAATTGTCCAATTTTACCAAATCTTTAAAATCCAACACTTTAATCCATTCAATACTTCACCAATTTAGCCTCACCACTTTGAAACAACTCTAGAACAATTCTAGGTCACCAAGGAGTGGCTTACCAACTCTAAAATGGCAACTTGATTTTCCAAAAATCAAAAGTAAAGCTTTGAAACAAGTTTAAGCTCACTTACATGCATCAATCTTTCACACAAGTTCTCAACCAAATAAACACAAACTATAATAGAAGAAAGAATATCAAAGCAACACAAAATGATGCCAAGAATGTTAGAAATAATTTCCATGTTGAAAGCTTTAAAGAAAAACTTACAAAACTCAAAGATTTCCAAGCTTTTTCCTTTTGCCTTCAAGCTTTTCTCTCAACTTCTTTTATGTTTATTTTTGTCTCAAATGAACTTGTTAAACCCTAAAAATGAAACAAAACAATATATACTTCACAAAAATAGCCCTTGGCCGAAATTGGAAGTAAAATAAATAAAAATATCTAGATATTTTTACTTTGTTTCATTTAAAGGTTTAATCAACTTGCATTTGCTTTTTATCATTACACTTTAATGATTCCAAACAAGTCAACAATGGCAACTAAAACATTTCCAAAAATATCACAAACTTATGATATTTATATTTTTAATTAATTTAATTATTTAACAATTAAATAATTATTTAAATACAAATATTTTAAATATATGTATAATATTTACTTAAATATCCAAATACATATATATTTATGATATATGTCAAATATCACAATTTGACATTTAATTAATGTGTATTTAACAAAATCTTTCATTAAGTACAAATACACAATAATTAAGAAATGACTATTAGGTCCATTCGCATGTATTTTTCGTTTAACCTTAAACGACTTATAAATAATCAGTATTATTCATAAAAGTTGCCATAGTGCTCTACGAGTATATTTCATTAGTGAGACTCTCTAGATTCAGGTATATCCGTCACAAAATCCAATTTCGTGTCCATAACTTACCCACCCGTAAATTATGACGACCACAGATAAACTAGCTGAATCATACAGATCGAGGTCATTGCATAAGTATAATCCATCCGTCACAGATATCCGGATAATCCCAGAGATATAGATGTAAACGTCAAATCTCTATAGGTATTATCCCGTCGATATTTCTATTAGCAATCTATAAATAACATTCGGAACTCACTTCCGAAGTATACTATGGTCATAGATTTAACTGATTGCTAATCACATATGGAATACCTATGCTATGTACACAGAACTGACAGATCCTATCTTGACACACACATGATATCCTGAGGATCGGTCCATACCCAACGAACAGGCGGAGGTCTCATCTAAATAGATCGGTGACGTGACTGCCATCTAAGTGTGAATGATGTCTCATACATCCACAGTGGTATCTCAAGTCGAAGGATCACTATGCTACTCAACCCGAGAAGATTCTTATTGACGTTGGTGTACCATCCATTAAGAATCTCCGGTGAGTCGTTCAGTGTTTATCTATTATAAACACCTACACGTCTATACGAGTCTCCCTAGACTCATGGTTCATTGGGATAAACCATCAGACCAAGTCTCGATATACGACATGTACTGGTCTCAACAGATTTGACTAACCGACCCGTGTTAGTGAATCTTGACCTGGAACTATATTTGATAATATACATTTAGCAGTGACACTTCCCAATTGTAGGCACTGCATTTTTACACATAAGTCCCTATGATGAGTCTCATTTTGGAGACACTACCTTTTAAGTCACGGAGGTCACGGGAAACGGACGTCGGAAGGGGAAATTCAGAATAAACAAGGTTCACTGTTTTCGTTAGTGTTGCGTTCGTGTTTACGTTCGAACGTCAAACGGATTGCGGGCGTTCGTGCAGCGTTCGAGGAAGCGTTCGAACGGTGTCGGTAATTCTGGTTTTGCTGCTAGCCTCACATCCAGCCCATTTAGCCCCCCAAAGCCCATAAAAACACATCCCAATTTATAAATAAACATATTAATTAAAACATTAACTAAATAAGATAATAATTAAATTAATTAAATAATTAAATAAAATATATACCAAATATAAAATAAACAATTACCAACTTAAACTAAAATCATGCCTAAATTAAACAAATCACATACTAAATCAAAATATAATCATACCAAATTAAAATCAATCAACCAATTATATTCCCAATCTAATAAGATTATTCCCGAACTTAAAATATTATATTCCTAATCCAAGCCAATCAAATATTCAACCTTCCCTATCTAGCCAAGATTTGTCCCCCCTCAATCTTTGACTTCCCTTAACCAAACCAAATCAAATCCCTCTTTATTAGCCAAATCCCTTTCCTTGTCAAGCCCAACCCTTTGCCTATAAAAAGAACCATTCACCAACCTTCTCAACCCTAGACCCTAGTCCCTAGTCCCTAGCTCATACACAACACACAAGAAAATTACAGGAAGAAGACACCCAAAAAACAGTAAGCAAAAGATAAAGAGGAAAGGAAACGGCAGCGAAACCACAAGGAAACAATAGCAAAAGACGGAGAACGACGACTCAAAACAGTAAGACAACGAACGAGAACAGTGAACCAGTGAACCGGGAGAGTTGCGGAGCATCCACCCTTCCGACGATCGTGTACCGTACATCCGAGAGGTGATTTAAAAGGTCAGACCTGAGGGTACCTTTTCATTAGTTTATATTCATTTTTTTTATTACTATTATTGAATTCTATTCGCATGAGAGTCGTTTATGGATGCATGTTGTGGCTTGAATGAAATGGAAGAGTGTCGTCTCTTGTGGTATATAGGATGGAAACCCAGACGTAAATTCCGTAGCCGAATCCGAATGGACGGTAGTGCGGTCTGTACTTGGGATACAAATCCACGTACCACTTGAGTAAACGGCACCTTCTCTTGTTTTGTGTTGCTTTTATTTATTTATTTTCGTCACTTAAATTATGCATGTTGCTTATTTATGCATGACTCAATCGAGCGCATGGGCTTAGTAAGTGGAATGAAAGATCCCCTATGGGGAGGGGTTTAAAGCCCTTTACCACGATGCTTTGCCGCGCCGGTTGATGTGTGTTCGGTTGGATGCAAGACACGTTCAATCGGACATACTTAGAATAATATGATTGTCTTTATGTTTGTATGCATGATGTGATGTGACGCGCATGAGCTTAATATGTTGGTCTAAAGGTCCTCTCTTTGAGAGATCAAGAGCCCCAAAAGGCCACCTTACGGCAGTAGTACTTCTCCGCGCCCCTTTATTTTGTTGTTTATGTATTGCGTCCCATTTCATGCATCAGGTCTGTTCCCGTTCGAACGCGTTTACGAACGCAACTCGAACGCGCATGCATTTTTGCTTATCATGCATCAGGTCTCATTTCCGTTCGAACGCGTTCACGAACGCCATACGAACGTGAGCATCCTGTTTCATTTCCGTTCGAACGCGTTATCAAACGCCATACGAACGCGAGCATTCTGTTTGATTTCCGTTCGAACGCGTTAACGAACGCTACTCGAACGTGAGCATTCTGTTTCATTTCCGTTCGAACGCGTTTACGAACGCTACACGAACGTGAAGACACTGAACTGAGTCTGTCTTATCATATTCATGCATAATTGCCTCTTGGTTGATCTTTCTTGTGTTATATAGCCAACCGTATTATTTGTATCCCTGCATTTATCCATTCTATGTGTTCTCGGGATTGTATTCAAGCATGATTAGGTTGTTAGCATGTTATTTGGTTAATAGGTTCATGAGATAGTACTCAAGCGTGATTAGGTTGTTCTTAGTTTTCCATATTATATGATTGAAATATGTTCATGAGATTGCCATGTGATGTTGCATGTTGTGATGAACTTGTTGATGTATGCATATGAATTTAGAAGCATGATATTTTTGGAAATAAATGTTATTTAAGCCTGGTTAAATTTTACATAAATCCTTTTATTACAAGTGACATAAGTAAGGGACCATTCCGAACCCAACGGTTTGAGGTCTTCCCTTGCGAGGGGTGAGTGCGGCCTTAAATCTCATTTTCCCGGTTCACACCGGGTGGCGACTCCATGTTATTTCGTACTTTCCAACTAGGTCGCGAGCCTAGGAACGGCGTCGCCCAGGTCCTGTTGTCTACAGTCTGGCGACTCCACTGGGGATAGAGAATTGGCCCCGAAATATTGTCTTGTGATGTTTGGATTTATGTTTTAATTGACCGTGTCTATAGTGGATAAAGTGAGGGTTTAATCAAAGGCATTTTAAGGCTAGGTAATGGTTTGGTGTCTTCCTTCATTCACTACCTTTCTAGAAGGAAAAGCTGTGAAGGCACCTAGATAGCCATCTACTTGTAGCCTATTGTGATGGACTAATTTGGAGGACTCGTTGTTTATTCCTGACAACAAGCGATAAGAGCCTAAGAGGCTTGGGTATTTAAGTGAGCCTCGCTCCACCTTCCCTCTGGGGGATCTACAACGGGAAATCCATTTGACAGTCCGTCACACACCATAGCTCATTGGCACGTACCTTAGTGTATAAAAAGGGGTGCGCTCACTTGGTTGCTCGAACCCTTGAGTGGGGAGACCTAGTTGTGGGCCATCCTTCGCCGGTGATAGCCTTTGTCTATACTCTTACTAACCCACCCATAGACCGGGTTGGCTAAAGTAGCAATTATTTCCTTGAGTATGTGCTTGTGGACCATCCTCATTTGGATGCAGTTGGACTATTGTCAGAAATGCGGGCTTGCCGGGCCATTTAAACTGGGGCAAGTTCGTACCTTATGACTATTAGGCCCAAAGCTTCTGAAATGTTGATGGGCCATACTGTAAAAATTATTACGTTTGCATTATCTTCTTCTATGCTTGTGTTTGGGAACATCGTCGTTTGGATCCGTTTGGACCATGTGCCACGAGATATGGGCTTGTTGGGCCATTTAAACTGGGACAAGAACGTATCTCATGACTATTGGGCCAAAAGGCTTCTAAATAACAATGGGCCATTTATGATTGTGTTCGGAATTTTATCATTTGGATTTAGTTGGGCTCTTTGCCATAAGACATGAACTCGTTGGGCCATTTAAACTGGGACGGGTTCACTCCTATGACAGTTGGCCCAAAAACTTCTAAAATGATGATGAGCCGATTTGTGTGAAAATTTTAATGAGTTGATATATTTCTTGTATCGCATGCATATCATGCATCACATGCACCTCATGCATACATGCACCATGTTAACCCCATTTTTTCCTGAAAGCCATCATAGATACCCGTTGGTTAGGGAAGAGGACAGACTTGTCAAAAGACCAAGCAGCCACCAAGAGTACTGGCAGAAGACCTAGCCCAATGGGATAGGAAACCCAATCATGCATGCATGCATACACGTAACACATTTTGCATCCTTTTTGTGTTTGCTCTGTTTTGTAATAACATGTTTCAAAAGAAAAAAAAAAGCGTCAAAAGACAAACCAATCAGGAACATCGACAGTACTGTATCAGTCTGGGGGCGAGGCCCGTATCAGTATCAGTCTGGGGGCGAGGCCCATATCAGCTGTATCAGTCTGGGGGCGAGGCCCATATCAATATCAGTTTAGGGCGAAGCCCACATCATTCTGCGGCCGAGGCCCACATCAGCAGAATTTTGGAATGAATCCCAGGCCGAGGCCCACATCAGCAGAATTTTGGAATGAATCCCAGGGCCGAGGCCCACATCAGCAGAATTTTGGAATGAATCCAGGGAATGAATCCCAGGGCGAGGCCCGCATCAGTAGAATTTGGAATGAATCCCAGGGCCGAGGCCCACATCAGCATCAGTTTGGGGCGAAGCCCGTATTAACATCAGTATCAGTCTTGCCGGGTATGGCATTCTGGGGGCGAGGCCCACTTCAGCAATCAGTTTTGGGGATGAGTCCCAGGGTCGAGGCCCACATCAAACACAGTTTGGGATGAATCCCGAGGGTCGAGGCCCACATCAGCATCAATCTGGAGGCGAGGCCCATAACAGTAGCAGTTGGGGCCGAGGCCCACTTCAACATCAGTTTTGGGGATGAGTCCCAGGGTTGAGGCCCACATCAAACACAGTTTGGGAATGAGTCCCAGGGTCGAGGCCCACATTACATCAGTATCAGCATTGCCGGGTATGGCATTCTGGGGGCGAGGCCCATATTACATCAGATCAGTTCTACCGAGAATGGCACTCCGAGAATGGAGATATAGTTCGGGAATAAAGCCCACAGTCCAAACAATCAGAGGAATAAAGCCTCATCTCCGCACAATTCGGGAACAAAGCCCAGAGGAATAAAGCCTCATCTCAATACAGTTCGGGAACAAAGTCCAGGGGAATAAAGCCCTATCACAACACAGTTCGGGAACAAAGCCCAGGGGAATAAAAGCCTCATGTCAGTATAGTTTGAGAACAAAGCTCGAGAGGAAGAAAGCCTCATATCAGTATAGTTTGAGAACAAAGCTCAAGGGGAAGAAAGCCTCATGTCAGTACAGTTCGGGAATAAAGCCCACACTCAATACAGTTCAGGAAGAAAGCCTACATTCAGTTCAGTTCAGGAAAAAAGCCTGCATTCAATACAGTTCAAGAACAAAGCCACAGTCAGCTCAGATCAGAGAATAAAGCTCAAGGGGAAGAAACCTCACGTCAGTATAGTTTGAGAACAAAGCTCAAGAGGAAGAAAGCCTCATATCAGTATAGTTTGAGAACAAGCTCAAGGGGAAGAAAGCCTCATATCAGTAACAGTTCGGGAATAAAGCTCGGGAGGAATAGAGCCTCATCTCAACAGTTCGGGAATAAAGCTCGGGAGGAATAAAGCCTCATCTCAACAGTTCGGGAATAAAGCTCGGGAGGAATAAAGCTTCATCTCAACAGTTCGAGAATAAAGCTCGGGAGGAATAAAGCCTCATCGCAACAGTCCGGGAACAAAGTACAGGGGAATAAAGCCTTATCTCTACATCGCAGCAGTTCGGGAATAAAGCTCGGAAGAGTAAAGCCTCATCTCAACAGTTCGGGAATAAAGCTCGAGAGGAATAAAGCCTCATCTCAATACAGTTCAGGAAGGAACAGGCCGGGAATGGCACTCCAAGAATGGAAGCACGGTTCGGGAATGAACCAGGGGTCGCAGCACCTCACCATCCAAATCAACTCAACTCAACACAGGGTAAGTCAAGTGGCAGCTGGCGAGCCAGGTAAGTGAAAATGCATTGCATAACTTTGATAGGATTGTCACTGTTGCACATTACACAAGTCCCATCAAAGTGGGGGCGACTGTAGGCACTGCATTTTTACACATAAGTCCCTATGATGAGTCTCATTTTGGAGACACTACCTTTTATGTCACGGAGGTCACGGGAAACGGACGTCGGAAGGGGAAATTCAGAATAAACAAGGTTCACTGTTTTCGTTAGTGCTGCGTTCGTGTTTACGTTCGAACGTCAAACGGATTGCGGGCGTTCGTGCCGCGTTTGAGGAAGCGTTCGAACGGTGTCGGTAATTCTGGTTTTGCTGCTAGCCTCACATCCAGCCCATTTAGCCCCCCAAAGCCCATAAAACACATCCCAATTTAAATAAATAAATATTAATTAAAACATAACTAAATAAGATAATAATTAAATTAATTAAATAATAAATAAAACATATACCAAACATAAATAAACATTACCAACTTAAACTAAAATCATGCCTAAATTAAACAAATCACATACTAAATCAAAATATAATCATACCAAATTAAAATCAATCAACAATTATATTCCCAATCTAATAAGATTATTCCCGAACTTAAATATTTATATTCCTAATCCAAGCCAATCAAATATTCAACCTTCCATATCTAGCCAAGATTTGTCCCCCCCAATCTTTGACTTCCCTTAACCAAACCAAATCAAATCCCTCTTTAATTAGCCAAATCCATTTCCTTGTCAAGCCCAACCCTTTGCCTATAAAAAGAACCATTCACCAACCTTCTCAACCCTAGACCCTAGTTCCCTAGCTCATACACAACACACAAGAAAATTACAGGAAGAAGACACCCAAAAAACAGTAAGCAAAAGATAAAGAGGAAACAAGCGAAACCACAAGGAAACAATAGCAAAAGACGGAGAACGACGACTCAAAACAGTAAGACAACGAACGAGAACAGTGAACCAGTGAACCGGGAGAGTTGCGGAGCATCCACCCTTCCGACGATCGTGTACCGTACATCCGAGAGGTGATTTAAAAGGTCAGACCTGAGGGTACCTTTTCATTAGTTTATATTCGTTTTTATTATTATTATTATTGAATTCTATTCGCATGAGAGTCGTTTATGGATGCATGTTGTGGCTTGAATGAAATGGAAGAGTGTCGTCTCTTGTGGTATATAGGATGGAAACCCAGACGTAAATTCCGTAGCCGAATCCGAATGGACGGTAGTGCGGTCTGTACTTGGGATACAAATCCACGTACCACTTGAGTAAACGGCACCTTCTCTTGTTTTGTGTTGCTTTTATTTATTTATTTTCGTCACTTAAATTATGCATGTTGCTTATTTATGCATGACTCAATCGAGCGCATGGGCTTAGTAAGTGGAATGAAAGATCCCCTATGGGGAGGGGTTAAAGCCCTTTACCACGATGCTTTGCCGCGCCGGTTGATGTGTTCGGTTGGATGCAAGACACGTTCAATCGGACATACTTAGAATAATATGATTGTCTTTATGTTTGTATGCATGATGTGATGTGACGCGCATGGGCTTAGTATGTTGGTCTAAAGGTCCTCTCTTTGAGAGATCAAGAGCCCCAAAAGGCCACCTTTACGACAGTACTTCGCCGCGCCCCTTTATTTTGTTGTTTATGTATTGCGTCCCATTTCATGCATCAGGTCTGTTCCCGTTCGAACGCGTTTACGAACGCAACTCGAACGCGCATGCATTTTTGCCTTATCATGCACCGGGTCTCATTTCCGTTCGAACGCGTTCACGAACGCCATACGAACGTGAGCATCCTGTTTCATTTCCGTTCGAACGCGTTATCAAACGCCATACGAACGCGAGCATTCTGTTTCATTTCCGTTCGAACGCGTTAACGAACGCTACTCGAACGTGAGCATTCATTTTCATTTCCGTTCGAACGCGTTTACGAACGCTACACGAACGTGAAGACACTGAACTGAGTCTGTCTTATCATATTCATGCATAATTGCCTCTTGGTTGATCTTTCTTGTGTTATATAGCCAACCGTATTATTTGTATCCCTGCATTTATCCATTCTATGTGTTCTCAGGATTGTATTCAAGCATGATTAGGCTGTTAGCATGTTATTTGGTTAATAGGTTCATGAGATAGTACTCAAGCGTGATTAGGTTGTTCTTAGTTTTCCATATTATATGATTGAAATATGTTCATGAGATTGCCATGTGATGTTGCATGTTGTGATGAACTTGTTGATGTATGCATATGAATTTAGAAGCATGATATTTTTGGAAATAAATGTTATTTAAGCCTGGTTAAATTATTACATAAATCCTTTTATTACAAGTGACATAAGTAAGGGACCATTCCGAACCCAACGGTTTGAGGTCTTCCCTTGCGAGGGGTGAGTGCGGCCTTAAATCTCATTTTCCCGGTTCACACCGGGTGGCGACTCCATGTTATTTCGTACTTCCCAACTAGGCCGCGAGCCTAGGAACGGCGTCGCCCAGGTCATGTTGTCTACACCAATGTCAATTACAAACTACCTTTGTAACTGTGTACTGCAATATATATTATCGGGCATTTGTCTAATACATACATATCACTAAACCATATTTAGTTTCAATCTAATTGTAATCAGATCAAATACGTATATAAAAACAAGAGGTGTAACCATAAATAAGTAATATTATGGAAAATGGGATGTTCGTTTTCATGAATCAGACATAAATACGGTCCGGATTGGCGCTCTGAGCACCAACCCCAACAAATATACGTCAAAATCCTTGCTGCAATATTCTCCTCATTTATCTGTCATTAAACAATTGATTCTCCTTCCAGTTTCAACTTCAATTTGTGCTTTGAAATTTTTAAAATCTGGCATCACATCTGACTTATTTTTGATCGGGTACACCCAGCATCTTCTAGAAAAGATGTCAATAAATGATACAAAATATTTTACTTTCCCCAGAGATTGAACCGGTGCTTCCCAAATATCAGAGTGAGTCAATTCTAAAATGGTTTTACTCCGAGCACTTGACTTGCTGAATTTTAATTTATTTTGCTTACTTGTAACACAATGCTTACAAAACGGTAGACTAACTACTTTCAAGCCTGAGAGTAGCTTTTGATTGACGAGAATCTTCATTCTATGTTCTGATATGTGACATAGTTTCTGGTGCCACAACATAGAAGCTTCCTCTCTAGAATCCAGTGATGCTACAGATGCAATTGCTTCATGAATCGAGTATTCCAAGAGCATATACAAGTTTGCTGAGATCTTTTCAGCTTTCAAGATTGTAAGTACTCATTTCACCATGTTTAATACCCCGTTTTCAATAACGGTCATGTATCCGAGGTCATCTAACTGTCCAACTGACAGAAGATTTTTCTTCATTCCCACAACACGTCGAACATCTTGTACAGTATGAATAGTATCATCGTACATCTTTATCTTGATGGCTGTAATCCCAATCATTTTCAAGGCATGATCATTGCCTAGAAAAACCGATCCTCTATAGACAAGTTCATAATGACAGAACCATTCTCTCCTAGAGGTTATGTGTCATGTTGCTGCAGAATCAACCAACCATTCATCACTTAGTTATTTTCTGCTATTATTGGACATCATTGCTACTTCACTGTAAAATGCGCCACCTTTTTCAGATGTACTTGCAACACATCTCTGTGATTTTGTTGCAACGTGAATTTTTTCTCCACCATTCTTCATATTCCAATAATTTTTCTTGACGTGCCATTTCTTGCCACAGTTGTAGCATTTAACATTTTTCTTACTTTTTGATTTCGATCTGCCATGATTTTGACTCCCACTTGAACGACGTTCTGTTGATCTCCCTATTGTCATCGCCAATCCTTCTACTTGTTGCGAACTAGATGATATGTCTTCCTTATTTTTTCACCTAGACTATTCTTCCATAGCAGTAGCTGCAACTTCGTCAAAGACTAGATTACCAATGACAATATTACTTGTCAAGTTGATCATACGAATCAGACAGACTTTAAAGTAGAATCTCCGCACGTTCATTTGTTGATATACTATAATCCAACACAGTGAGTTGGGAAAATAGTGTATTCAAGTTGTTGATGTGATCCATCATGGATGTTGACTCACTCATTCGAAAAGTGTAAAGTCTCATCTTCAAGAAGATCTTGTTGTGTACTGACTTGAACTCGTACAATTTGGTAAGTGCATCCCAAATCTCTTTTGCAGTCTTATTCTCTGCAACACTGGATAATATAGAATCTGCTAAGGCTAGATACAAGTTGTCTATAGCGTTGTCATCCATATCCTTCCATTTTTCATCAGTCATTCCATCTTGTCTCTCTCTAATTGCCGTCAAGCAATTGTCTTTTCTCAAGATTGTTTTTATTTTAAGTTTCCATAGGGAAAAGTTGCTCCCTTTGAACTTCTCAATTTTGAACTTTCCTGCCATATTTCTGATGACGATCAGTTTCTCACTTGAACCAGATTTTACTATTTCATCGTGAATAGTACGTATAAAATACGGTATATGTGAATAATACCATATACGTGAATAGTACTGTATATGTGAATAATACCGTATATGTGAATAATATTATACCGTATATGTGAACAATCTCCGTAAACAGTACCCCTGAACCTGAAGCTCTGATACCACTGTTAGGAGATTATGGGCTGAAACTGGCACACAAGTAAAGTGAAATTGAGAATAATTGTTAGTTCATGAGACATTGTCTACTATATAACAATACAATAATAATTAGGAGGCTTAGCCTACCATAAATCTTAACAATAAAATAAAGCAATGAGACACAAATTTAACGTGGTAAAACCCTCATTGTGAGAGAAACATCCACAGGCAAATGTAGAAGAATTTCATTATAGTGTAAAGAATTTTACAACCTTTCTCTAGACACAATGAGTGAACAATCTCACACTCTCTTACAATATGAGAACTACAACTCTCTTATAAACTCTTAAGAAGAAACTATATTTTCTCTCTTAGAATACAAATGATTTGGTTGAGAATGAGATGAATAAAATAATGAAATGAAGCCTCTATTTATAAGCATAAGATTTACTGTACAAATAGTGAATTTTGATTTTTAATTTTTTTTTTTTTAAGTATGTGGGACTCACCCAAATTTTTTATTTATAAACATAAACCATTGTACCTTTCGGTGCAATGATTCATCGACTAACAGAAATGAACTATAATTTCATACTTTTCAATACAAGATCCTAAATCCCAATAATCAATATTCATAATTTTCTATCAATCTTAATCATAATTTTATTGTACGAAAAAATTGGTCATATGAACAAAATGAAAAAAAATACCAAAAGGAAGAAAAATTATTTAGGCAATCCTCAATGTTGCAAAGCATGTGCTCGCCTCCAAATTCCAATTGGAAAACGATACAAAAAAAACTTTGCAAAATCCGTTTGCTATTGTCAAATGAAAATGACATGAGAAATAAGGTAATTGCCTGAACATTTTGAAAATTACTATAATGTTTGGATTTTTTTTAATTTTTCCAGTCTTGCATATAAGATTCAATGGCTGAAGCTCTTTTCTTGGAAAAATGTGAAAAACTCTCTTAATATTTGATAAAATTAAACGAATCCTCAATTTGTTTTAAATTAAACGGCATGAGAGAAATAAAACCCCCTTATAGAGGGGAAAAATTTATACAGTATATGTCTAATGGACTCATCCAACAAATACATGACATGTGTTAATTATTAATTTTCTCTCTTCATTGTGATTAATAAATTTTAAATTTAATAAATATTTGTCAAAATATTATTGGACGAGATTTTAAAATATGAGAGATTTTATTTAATTTTGACAAACATCAAGAAGTTTTTGTTCATTTTCCCTTGTTTCTTTAATCGACCGAAGAAAGTTAAGGAAATCATTGGAAATGTCTTTATGTAATTTGGAATCAACCGAAGAAGAGTATATTTATAATTAAATCTGGGAATAAGGTGACCTCTTTTGCATCATCATCGCCCGTCACTTAAACATTTGGTGTCTCATTATATCAAAAGTCTCATTGATGTGAAACTGAAATTAGAAAGTCTCTTCTTTTAATTATATCTTAAGCTAGTCAAGAAAAATCAATGATAAATTAAACTAATTTTGGTTCATTTTAAATTTAATCATGGCTTGTAATTATAGATAATATAAAGTGTAAAGAAACAAGAGTGTAAATTTGTGGTTTGTAATTATAGACGGGGTAAATTCACATTTAATTCTTAGAGTTTAGGCTACTTATTCTTGTTGGAAATTCTTCAAATCTTCAAATATACTTGTTTGGATGGAGGAGGGACATATCATTTTGATGGTACCCCATGGGGACATGTCCTCCAAGTGTGTGTAAAATGATCATGTGCTCCAATGGGTGCATATGAGGGGTATAACCCTTTGGAGGGTTGCACCCCAACCCTAAGGGTGCTTTTGAGGCACCATTCCATGCTTATAAAATGAAGCTTTATGTTCCTTTTTACACACAAGGAAGAAATCCGAATTTCATCCAAAACTGAGAGTCTCATATTGTTTTCTTGAGTCTGAGAGAATTACACTATATTCCAAGTTCAAGATCTTGTTAAGGTGTGCCTATTGAACAAGAGGAATTCACGTTATCTTGGGAGAACATTAGCCACAAAAACCGTAGAGCACCGAGACGAGGCTGATAAGTTCTTAAGGACAGAGATTTATCTCGACTCGGACTGCATTTCATCAAATTTACCAGGTTTTTCTTGTTATCAAAGTTATATGGTTTATGCATGTTAGACTAGATCTACTTTCGTTTTTCTGGTCTTGATTTGTTTGTTGCATGTTAATTTTATGTTTAATGACACTATATGTACAACAATAGTATAATGATATTTTTTATTGTTTAAGCTAACTCAAAATTCTAACAAATCAACATAGTATAATGAGGTAGATTTTTAGAAACATATATACGACAAGAACATTTTTTTTTTTTTTAATAGATGATGATGATGATGATAATAATAATAATAATAATAATAATATAATAATAATAATAATAATAATAATAATAATAATAATAATATAATATAATAATAATAATAATAAATAATAATAATAATAATAATAATAATAATATAATAATAATAATATAATAATAATAATAAGCTTGTTATAGAATAAAAAGATAGAGTCAGAGAAATTGACACCGGTAATTTATAATGGTTCGGCTAACAACGCCTACGTCCACTCTCTCAAGCCACGCTTGAAGATTTCCACTAAGTTGAATCCACAACTTACACCGAGTTTTTCGTGGCTCACCCGCAACCAAGAGTTTTGTCTCATAGGTTCATTACAAGTCTTTACACAATAATTTTATCCTAATGTTCACTCTTAAAACATTTACAATGAATTTTCTCAATAGGCTCACTCACAAATCTTTACAATTCACCTTTTTGAGTATATCCACTCACAAAAGGGATTTCACAACCTCAAATGTTTGATAATAAAGATTTAATGAACAACTTGGGCACTCACAAAGATAATGAAGATTTAGTGTGAGTTGCTAACCCAAGAAATCTAAGCTCACTACTAATGATATGAAGGTGTAGTGTGTGAGCTTGAGTATGAGAGTGTATGATGATGAGGGTTTTGTTTACTCTATGTCTTTGCCTGTGAAGAAATTGTTTGAAGGTGTAAATTTTTTTTTGGGAAAAATGAATTTGGGGCTCAATAAATAGTGAAGGTGTAAACTGCCTCGCTTGATCTGTCTGAGACCGGTATGCCGATCTGTAGAGGCCGGTATGACGGTCTGCCAAAACATAACAGTAATATTATCGTTTGAAGATTTTAGTGTTATATCGGATTACTGACCGGTATGGAGGCCGGTATGCCTGTGAGCTTACCGATATGAGGATCGGTATGGTCTGTGTCGGGTTCCGAGAGCATGTAAGATATGAAAGTTGACCGATATGAAGACTAGTATGCTCTATACCGATTCTAGTAACTATGCAAACTTCAAAGAGACCAGTATGAGTGACCGGTATGGAGTAGCCTTGTTTCAAAGGCGATGCAAGACTGCTCAAAATAGAGCAGAGACACCGGTATGCCGGTGTAGGGGACCAGTATACAGGTTTCAGTGTCAAAATATAGGATTTAAAGGTTTAAAATATTTTGCACATGACTCTAATGCATCTATATGAATGTGCATATATGTCTTATGAGCTTAAAGATTTAAATTAACAACTCACTTTCAAAAAATACCGTAAGTTAATATTACACAATATATTCTTCGTTTGTCGCTTGAGTCAACACATCAATTACTCTTCACCACCAATGTGTTTCGACATCCTTTTGTATTGTCTGCTAATTGCGCGTCAAAAACTTCTAGCGTTGCATCATTAAAATCCATCTTGAAAATATGTCGCTAACACAACAATAATGTAATTTTTATCCCTTTTTATTTCTTTGTCCTTGTAGTAACCACCAATCAAAACACAAGGTCATATTAGCATGAAATTATTCTTTACCAAAAATTTTACAATGTAACGGTAGTACGAAATCACTAATATAACAACCCAATAATATTTTGGCACACGAGTTAGAATATTAAAAAAATATCAAATAAATGATAATTATATTTATCACATCAATCATATATCTGTTGTATCACAAAATTACTCCTAATTCACATATGATTAATGGATTTACTATTTCTGAAATCAAGTGTAAAAGTAAGTTTTTTTTCCTTCCTATAGTTTATTTTATATTATCTCTTAATTCCTCATAAAAATAAGTATTTAATTAATGATGATGTTGACCAACCAGCAAATGAACGCCAAATGGCAAAATTTCGTGAAATACTATTTGTCTATGCATTGCGTATAGTCTTGTGTGTATGTGTGTGTGTATATAGGATATACTTGACATTCACTTAATTTTTAGTTCTTTAATATTGCATAACTGGCCGGTATGATTACTCTAAAACTTCCAAATTTTAAGCCGAAAATTTTATCTAATTATTACTAAAAAATGCTCATGAATTAATATTGCGAAATTATTATTGTGATATATCTTAGATGACGTCTCTAAGAGGCGTGACTTGGTAGTGTATGATTTAGTAACTCACCTTGATGTCTTGAGTTCGAATCCAATGAATGTGTTTATTGTAAGAGCTTGAGACAGTAAGAGGTTTTACCTGCTCCACTTAAGCCCGGAATAGATGGTTTGGCGGTGAGATTTCCAACGATTTAAAAAAAAAAAGATATATCTTAAATGACGGACTATCTCACAAGATACTCAGATGCTATAGAGGGTCTCAAAATATACTTTCATTTTGGATATCCCTATTAAATTGTAATTAACATAACATAACCAATGTTAATTCATTAATTAAAATTTCCTCAAGCTAAGTAAGTACTACTCCAATTTAATTTATTTGATTTGTTCAACATGTTCCATTAAAGATTCCTTTTTAATTGAACTGGAGCCGGCCGGCCAAGGGCGGCTGGGACTACAAGTGAAATTACAAGAACACCATTACTCGAGTTTAAAAGAGGAAACTCCATTTTGGAAACTCTAAAGAATTTTGCAAAACTATGGGATCAGCTTTGAGTTGCTGTGGCTCTGACAAAGTTGAAGAAGGGTATGCAAATCTTTAAAAGAATTTTTTATTTTTTTTACAAGTTTTTGCTCCAAGTATATTAGGGGAAATTGATACTTAATTATTTTAATTAACTTGATTTTTGTGTATTTAATTTGGTGTAGATTAACCACAATTAGAACACCAAACAATGCAACATGGAGAATTTTCACATACAAGGAGTTACATACAGCTACTAATGGTTTTAGTGAGGATAACAAGCTTGGAGAAGGCGGATTTGGAAGTGTTTATTGGGGAAAGACCAACGACGGTCTTCAGGTATTTATTTTCTTTAAACGTGTATTCTTTAGACCGAATATTAAAAGGATCCTTCATTTATATAGAGTTAATAAATTAAATCAAATAAATTATTTTCACATTAAGTGAGATGAACTATATGAATCTTTTGACGTCAATGTGTTCTATCTGAAATCGTTGTTTTATTAAATTGTTATTGAATTTATTTTTTATTTTTGGTTTTTTTAGATAGCTGTGAAGAAGTTGAAAGCTATGAATTCAAAAGCTGAGATGGAATTCGCAGTGGAAGTTGAAGTTCTAGGAAGAGTTAGGCACAAGAATTTATTGGGTCTGAGAGGCTATTTCGCAGGAACAGATCAACGGCTGATAGTATATGATTACATGCCTAATCTCAGCTTGCTGTCACATATCCACGGCCAATTTGCTGAGGAGGTTCAATTAGATTGGAAAAGAAGAATGAAGATTGCAGTTGGCTCGGCAGAAGGCATATTGTAAGATCAATTACACAATCACATAATTTTTACATGGATGTATTTCATGAATACAAAATGAGTATATAATTATAATTTTAAACCAATCAAGAAAGGTTGTGTGTATAAAAAAATATTTAATTAAATGAAAATTTTGATTTAAAATTATAATTTAACCGTGATTCTGTACTAAATGAGTACTCATTCAATACATCTATCATTATTAAATTTATAATTAAATAATTAATTGTATGACATTCGGTGTGCTAAATTTATTATAATTTTTTGTAGCGAGTGAATGAATAGTAATGAACATTTAAGATTTAGTTACACATAAATTTTTATTCAATAGTTATCAATAATAATTTGTAAAAAACTCAGCACATAGTTATGCTTAGTACCAAATCTAAATCCGATTCAAAGATCTAATTAACAAATTTTCTCACTATTTATTATTACTAATTTAGGTACTTGCACCATGAGGTGACACCCCACATCATTCACAGGGACATAAAAGCCAGCAATGTGCTATTGGATTCGGACTTTGAGCCCCTGGTTGCCGATTTCGGCTTCGCAAAGCTGATGCCAGAAGGCGTTAGCCACATGACCACTCGAGTCAAGGGAACACTGGGTTACCTAGCACCTGAATATGCAATGTGGGGAAAGGTTTCTGAAAGTTGTGATGTTTATAGCTTTGGAATTTTGCTATTAGAGATTCTCACCGGAAGAAAGCCGATTGAAAAGCTTCCCGGAGGAGTAAAAAGGACGATCACGGAGTGGGCGGAGCCGTTTATAGTGAAAGGGAAGTTTAAGGAGCTTGTTGATCCAAAGCTCCGAGGGAATTTTGATGAAAATCAATTGAAACAAGCTATTAATGTTGCTGCCCTATGTGTGCAAAGTGAGCCTGAGAAGAGGCCTAATATGAAGGAAGTTGTGAATATGCTTAAAGGGTATGATCCTAGAGGCAAAGTTAAGCAAACAAGAATGGAGAGTATTAAATATAAGCAAGAGTTACTGGCACTTGATCAAACTAGTGATGATGATGATGATGATGATGATGATCGTGATGGTGATAATCAAGAATTAGGTGCTTTTAGTGTTATGGAGGTGCAAAAAATGCGAGATCCGTATAATAGGAATCGAGAAAATTTCTAAACATGTTTAATCAAAGATTTCTCCTTCATTCTGTCGAGATTCAAAAAAAAAAAAAATGATTATGAAAAGATTTGGATACCATCTTCACTTATTGATTTCATCGTAATTCTTTTATAAGGCAAGGGAAAAATTGATTTCAAATAATATATATATATATATATAATATATATATATATATGAGAGAATTAAGTCAGGACATCATGACCCGATTACGGATCAAGTTAAAAAAAAACATGTATTTTGAGGCGCTAAAAAAATATTAAAAAAAAACATAATTTTCAATACATTGAAATATGTATTTTTTGTCTTTTAACGGGGTCTAGACTATTTCTGGACCTGATTCTCTCTCTATATATATATATATTTGTCTTTTATATATAGTTTGGGAATATCATAATTAATTTAATTTGCTTGTCTTATACCATGACATATTTAATTTGCTTGGTTAATAATGTTATTGAAGCGCAATCATAGTTTGAAGAAGAAACAAGAAATGATGTTCATCGTTGATTTTGATTTGGGAAAAATAACAAAATCACCATGATATCTGGTGAAATTAAATAAATTTTTCATAAGGTTTTATTACAAATATATATTTTTATTTTTATTATAAAACATGTGATGAATTTCGTTTCATTTTAAAATACGAGGACAATTTCATTTTAATTACACCAAATTTCAAGAGAATTAGTTCATTTTCCCTCTAAAAAATACAATTGTGAATAGGACCACAATGATCTGTGCATAGGAAGTGGATATGTTGCCGGAAAAATAAAAAAGAAGACAAAACCTCACCTAAATTAATGGTAAATTTGTTCTGATGATTACCAGAATCTCTTCGATCAATGTTTCCAACCTTCAAGTTCTTAACAATTTCTTTGGGTAGTCACAGGTATAGTTTATTTCTCTAAAATTCCCAAACGCTCTAAAAAACACTACAATGAAAAGAAGCTTTCAATGAGTTTTTGCCTTTGCCGCCGCCATAGCCTTGTGGTTGGCAGAAATGGCTACTGTTCATCTACCTATTGTGATTCTCTAATCACTTAAAAGGAAAAAAATCAATTCTATTACTATAAAGACGGAATTTTAAAAGCTCTTAAACTTTACAAAAAAATCTCACTCTCTTTATATTCTCTAAGCTTTCTTTTGCTTGAAGCTTAATTGTTTGGATGCCTAAAGCTCACAAATGAGTTCTGTATTTATGGCAAAACTTAGACTCACAATTTCAACAAATGAATAGTAATCCACTGAAAGTAGTTTTGGCCATTTTTTGTGGTTGCACCAAACCTTTGAAAATAACGACAATAGTGGGGATCAATCTTTGATAATGAAGAACAAAAATGGAAAGCAGCTGGATCTTTCACTACCTCCTCTTCAACCCCATTTTCTTCCCATGTCCGCTCTACTTCCTTTTCCTTTCGTCCATCCTCTCTTCTCCCCCACTTTCTTTTTTCTTTTCCTTTTCTCCCACTTTCTTTTTTAATTCCCTCTTTATATACTCTCCCTTTAGAGAAAATCTACAATACAACAGAGATACCACGTCATCCGTACAACAATCCAATAATCCATTGTCACACGTGCTAAAATATTAAAAAACAACTAAAAAGATGAATATTAAATCATACATATCATTTACTAATTTGTTGGTGATACCACGTCACTCGTACCTCCGTTGCATCATAGAATTACTCCTCCCTTTACTTTTTTTTTTTTTTTTTTTCCATCCACCTCCCTTTTATCCGACCAAAGCTCAACAAACAAGGGAACTATGCTCTTTTTCCTCCGATTAGCTCACGTCCGCTCTCTTGCTTGTTTGTTTGTTTATTTATTTATTTATTTTTAGCTTACTTCTTGTATCTAGATCTTTTAATCTTTAAATTGATTCACATATAGTGACAGTATTTCGATCTCGCGGGGAATACTTAATGCATGGATTATTTTATGCTATTAGATTTTACCTTGACTAATTAAACTTGAGTCTTAGGTTATTCTTATATAATTTTCGAGCTAAATTCTGACCTTATAATTGTGTCGCAATAATATACACCATTTGATAGAAGTGATACTTTTTAATTAGATTTAATTTAGAACTTGGAAAGGTAGAATTAAGAACCATATAATAAAATCTATTTAAAGCCAGAACCCAACAAACACATATATAATATATTGAAGAGTGGTCTAATAATTAAGTTCAACTCACACAAGAAACAACAAAAGATTAGCATGATCATCAGCTAGCTAATCCAGTTCACGTTACAATTAGAAAGGAAAACACACACCAAACTAATAACTGTAATCACATTGGCAATTTAATATGATTAATAGTAAACTTTTTTGGGTAGCTAATAAAAAACGCAGTACTTCATTATTACCTTTTATATTGATGAACACAACAAACGCATTTGCATTTTACTTCCAGAAGTGTTCCAGTTTTGAATCTCTTTCTGTGGTTCATTAATTTTCACTCGGTGCATTTGGAAATTATATAGCTTGCTTTGTGGATACGACAATTATCACTCACAAAGATCATTAAAAATAGATTTTTGGATTTAAATCTCATATCCACAATGAGATCGCCATTGAGTAGACATCAAAAAAGATGAAAATAAGGTACGAAAGATGATAAAATCATATCCGAATATATTATTATATAATTTTTTTTTAATAAAATTAAACTACTATGAAAAATCGAACTCAAAACATATTATATGAAGAATGCGTGTCTTGATCAAATGAACTGAAAATTATTCACAAGAAATACCTTTGATAGAACCTAAAGAACATGATATTTTATCAGAATAACTTGTACATATTTGTTTCAATATTTTTCTCTCAAACTCTTCATTTTATTCTCTTTTGATCACAATTTCAATAGTTCAATAATATGTTTTTGTTAAATTCTGAGATTTTATCTAGATTCAACAAATTCTTCTTGATATGTATATGCAACACAGTCCTCAATTTTGGGAGCCTTAGACGAGTTCTTTAAAAATAAATTCTAATTTTGAACCAACAAATTAATATTAGAACACAACTGATTTTATATTTGAGATTTTAATTATGAGCTAAATTTTAGGGTTCCAGTCAATTGTCTGTGTGGACCGTCCCCAAAATTAACCCTTAATATACGTGTTATTTATTTTTAACAAAATCAACCATCTAACTCGTAACCTCATCATGAAACAATATCAACCAAAGACCACAATATAATTAAACCATAATGTATAACAACGAAATAAACCACGGCTCAACAAACATATAATATAGAACACCAGTCAAATAAGTTCAACTACACTTAAGCTTAGCCTGATTGTTCAACAAGCAAAATCCAGTTTATTATATATATCACAACCAAAAGCAAAAACACACGCAAAAAAAATTACTAAAAACTAAAATCATCATCACTATCATAATCTGAATCAACATCAATAATGGATTCATAATAACCAAATGATGAAGGTCCTGCACTTGCATATTTACTGCAACCCTCTCCACGCCTCCATGCCTCCTCTTTGTAATAAGATCTCATGCTTTCACGAATAGCAGCCTCAATTTCATCATCCTCATACTTGTCAGCTTTTTCCTTTTCCATCTCAAACGTTTGAAGACTCTCCTCCATAACCTTTTCCATTATAGCTCTCTCTTCTGCTTCTAAATCAGCCGTCGCCCCAGCGGCAGGCCGTTTTTTATTATTTGAAGGCAATGGTGGTGGAGCATTTCTTATTCGGCTTTGCATTAATGCCTCTCTTGTTCTTCTTTCCTTTTCTTCTCTCTTAAGAGAAAGCTGAATGAGTGCTTCAGCCATTTTTTCTTTTACATCTTTAGGGCAACATTCACACGGTGACACATCTCCTCTCTTGCCAGCAAGGTGCTCTTTGAAACGGGTAATTCCTTGCATTTTATGCCCACAAAAGTTGCAACGCACATGACTATTATTCTTGTTGTCAATATTTGTGCAATATTCTCGAGCTATATCAATTGGTTTCCTCCTCATTATGATCAACTTTTTGAGTACGTAGCTAATTAACCTGCAAGATGATTGTGAAACTACAATGAATTAGGAACAAAATGGTTTTTTTTTTTTTTAACGAGGAGCTCATAAGAAGTCCCAATTAGGGTGTAAAAAAAAAAGACGAATTGTATATTTGAATGTTGAATTAAAAGCTAGTTTTAATTGATGAAACTAAACACTACATTTTTTTAGTTTTGAGCTTAAATTTCTAATAAGTATACATACTTCAAACAATATATACTAATATTTTCTTCTCTACATATAATGTAGTCTTAAAAGAGAAATGAATGCAGTCATTCAACCAAATAAAAAATGAATTGACACCAAAATGATTATTTTCCCTTTTGTTCATATGCCTAATTTACTCAGGACAACACTTGAAAAGGAAATAGCAAAATTTTTCTAAGTGTGTGAGAGCAATAATTATTGTGAAATAAATTTCATTCAAAACTCCATATTAAAGCATGGTTTTTTAACTGCTTGAATATTATCTAGATCAAAATTGACTTCATAGTTTGCCTAAAATTTTTCCATTTTTATTTTTATTTTATAAAATACTAATTTGTAAGAGATAAGTACTTTGTAGTAAGATATGTAGAACATAATCTACCTAATAATCATATTTGAAGATATTCAAACATTGATCATAATTTAAAAATAAAATTACTATGAAATAATTATTAATAAGGTTTTTTTTTTAAATTAATATATAATTCTAATCTAAAATAATATATAAGATCTCAAACCTATTTTAACCTATCAACAAATAATCTATTATTTCATTGACAAGCAAAGGATAAGGAAGGATATATATGAATCAAACTCCTAATCTCATTAATAAAATATTCAAAATCACAAGAAAATAATAGTGAGTTGAATATTATGGAATGAATACCTATGATCGAACCAGAAAATTAAGAACGAGCGCTTTCTTGTCAAAATAAATTTCTTAGATATATTTCAGGCTTTTCTCAAGCTTTTCATTTGTTTTCTTTAGCTCACACTTTTCATTGCTAATTAGTATATTTCTATTAATATTTGAAAGAATTACAACTCAGTCTAAACCCTATTGAGTAGATTTTTTAAATCCGGTGGGTATCATTACAGCAGTTTTGTCTAAAAATTACTAGTATAAATACTCACTTACCATTTAATACTTTACTATTATTTGACACCCACATGCATACTTTATATATCTTGTTTTAAGAAATTTACAACATTTTATGTTAGAACAATTTGCACAAATAAGAAAGATATTACCGTTCACCAGGAATACAAAATTGAAGTAGGCTTGAGTCGCGGACTAGGTCGCTCTCTTTAAGACGTTTCGCGGCTCTGCCCAGAATTTGTGCTATCAGTATGTCAGCCACGCCGTCCCCAGGATAAAACAAGCCAATAAAAACAATCTCTCAATCGATTTTACACAAAACCAATTGGTATATGTTGGAAATTCTTCTAAATATTCATTAAGAGTATATTTGTCCTTTGGATGCTTTGGGTGCATGTGAAGGGTACAATCCTTTGGAGGGTTGCACCCCACCCCAATGGGTGCCCTATTGGCACCCTTCCATGCCTTATAAAAGAGGCATCATATCCAAATACAAAAGAGGAGAAAGAAACCTGATTTGTGAGTCATTTGTTTTGTTTGATTTTTGAGAGAGAGTTCCACCATTTTCTTAGTTCAAACACTTGTTAAGGAGTGCTCATTGAACAAGAAGCAACCAAGTTATCCTGGGAGAAGATTGGCCAATTCGAATCCGTGAAGCACTTGTGACAGAGGCTAATAAGTTCTTAAGGACAGAGAGATCTCGACTTGGATTCGTCATTGCATTTTCCAGGTTTTCTATAATTTTTCATGTTGTAGGGTTTTATGATAGTTTGATTGGTATTTTCTGGTTTAATTTGTTTGAAGCATGTTGTTTTAATGTTTAATGACACTAATAGGCCAACAATCTTAAGAACTTAATAATCTAGTGTTGTTAGACAGTAATTCGCATGCTAGGTAAGAAAATTTCTGGAAAAAATACAGACTGTGCATGAAAAACCCGTAGGGCGTTCGAACGCCTGACGAACGCGAAGGCTTAAATAACAACGTTCATAACAACTCGAACGCGTCTTCAAAAGCAACTCGAACGCAAGCCTTCTGCCTAAGAACGTTCGAACGCGTCCTAAACGCAACTCGAACGCAAACTCTCTAGAATCATTTTGTTCGAACGCGTTTTTGAACGCTATACGAACATAAACTCTCTGGAATCATTTCGTTCGAACGCGTTATCAAACGCAACACGAACATACACACACTGGACAGTCTCGTTCGAACGTATATACGAATGCGACACTAACCAAATAGTCCTGGAACTGTTATAAACTGCAGACTTAAATTAATATTAGCTTAGTAAATCATTATTAGGTTGATTCAATTATCACAAGCATACACATAGTGATAAAGTTGAAATTGATTGTGTGTTGTATTCTTGGGTGAGAATTTAAAGTGTAATCATACACAAGAAATTTCATTCAATCTTGATTGACACATACACATATAAATCTACACATATCGTATATTGTCTGTGTTATTGAATAAGTGTAGTTCTGGGTTTGAATTGCTAAAAGATCCTATTGAAAAAGTGTTTAAAGAATATTCTGTCAAAAAGGCGATAAGAGCCTAAGTAGTCAGGGATTTAAGTGGTTACTTCGGACCTCCCTCGTCCTCTGGGAATATTCGTTTATTCATTTTTCTAAAAAATCTTTAGTTGAAATTCAAGGACTTGTGTTTATTGGAACCAAAGTCCAATAGAACAACAAGCGGGAACCTAGTATATCACTTTTAACAAGATCATTCGTTGATCATTGTACAATTCGTCTTTTGTAGACTAATTGACCCCTGTTGAATTTTCCAGTTACAAATGGCTAGCGGAAATATCACAGTACCGGTCTCTCATGGAGAAAAGCCGGAGAAATTTGGTGGGGCAAATTTCAAACAGTGGCAGAGCAAAATACTGTTCTACCTGACAACTCTCCAGTTAGCTAAATTCCTCAAAGATCTTCCGGGTCCCGCGGAGGGTGAATCGAAAATGGCCAAGGAAGAGCGAGAACAGACATGGATGTCTGGAGACTTCTTATGCAAGAACTACATTTTGGGTGGTCTTGACAATACCTTGTACAATGTGTACCAATGCATGACTTCTGCGAAGATTCTCTGGGAATCTCTCGAGAAGAAATACAAAACCGAGGATGCCGGACAAAAGAAATTTGTCGTTGGTAGGTTCCTGGACTACAAGATGGTATATTCAAGGAAGGTGATGTCTCAGTTGGGTGAACTGCAGTTGATCATTCATGAAATACTGGATGAGGGAATGAAACTCTGTGAGATGTTTCAAGTTGCCGCCATAATTGAAAAGTTGTCTCCATCATGGAAGGACTTCAGAAGCTATCTGAAACACAAAAAGAAGCAGATGAGCCTTGAAGACCTTAGTGTTTGATTGAGAATCGAGGAGGACAACTGGATGTCCGAGAATACCAGCTACAAGACTATGGAGTCTAAGGCCAACATCATTGAGGGTGTAAAGGGTAGCAAGAAGAGAAAGAACAGTGGAGCTGATTCTTCGAACAAGAAGTTGAAGATGTAATGCTATAACTGTGGAAAGAGCGGTCATATGTCAAAGGACTGCAGAAACAAGAAGTCTCATGACAAGGGTAAGAAAAAGAAAAATGAGGCCCATGTAACTGAAGGTGAGTGACCGGCGTAAACACACACGTATAACGCAAGCGCACGTATCGTTCAAGTAGTATAAAAATATCGATCCCACGAGGACTTAATATCTAATCTATTAATTTTATGAGGTCAAATGATTACTAGTATCTAACAGGTTGTTTGATTGATTTGAAATGGTGACGATTCTAAATTTAAAAACAAGTAAATAAAATTGTTCGAAAGTAGGTTTTAAGAAAATTCAATATTAAAAACTATCTAGGGTTGTGATTTCTTCCAATATCATTTTAAAGATGAAGTGGTTATCTTAAAGTTGGGTAATATATTGATTCATTAACCTGGAACACTAAATTATGTGTAAGCCTCTGTCGATGGTCAGACACAAATACCCAGTTTAACTCAATTGAACCATATGTCTATGTCAACCAAATTATCTGGATTCATTAAGTTTAAGTTCCAATTATGGCTACCCCCGCCCGACAGGTACATTCCTATCCTTTAAGGAAATCTATTAAAGGGTTATCTATCCTCAAGGAAGATCGTGGGCTATTGAGTCTAAGGTCTTAAACTTAAAATCCCTATGTCTAGTTAATTTTAAGTTTACCAGTTCAATTTTATTAATGGCCAGTTAATAAAAAACATTAAGATTAAGACTCAATAAATAAACCTTTATATTACCCAAACTATAATTTAACCCCTTATAAACCGGTGATATTGGATTTCATCACAACCCCAGATAACTGGCTTAGTTACGACACATATTTACGGGTAGTAAAAACTTAAATAAAATAAAAGACATAAAGTAAAATACTAAAAATTAAATACTGAAAAGTAAATTGCTGAAAAGTAAATTGCTGAAAAGTAAATAAAGTAAAATTACAATAAAAGAAAATGCTGAGGTAAAATGATCCACTTTTATTACTTCTATTTTAGAGATCTCCCTTAATATAATATATTAACTTTGCATGATAATTATCAACCAGCCATATAGGCGGTATCCAGATTAAGTCAAATTAATAATTAATTACCAACCGACCAATCAGGCGGTATCCAGTTTAGTCAGGTTAAAACCAATTTAAATAATTACCAACCGACCAATATGGCGGTATCCTCGTTAAGTCAGGTTTTAACTAGTTTATATATTATAATTAGGGAGATTAATCTAATATTAGTAATAAAAGTTTTACCTTTTACCCCAGCAAAGGGGAGTTACCTCCTCATTACTGAAAAGTAAAAACTGAAAATTAAAGAAAGAAAAGTATTGTGCGTAAAAGTAAATTGCGGAAAGTAAAAACTGAAAAGTAAAGAAAAGAAAGTGCGAAAGCGGAAATTAATTACTGAAGCTATAAATAAACAAACAAGATACAATCTTATTAGTATTCTTAAGGAATTCCTTAGAAGAAAGTATCAATTTTACAAATGAAATGGCTTGGTATTTATAGGCAAAATTTTGCCTCCATCAAATCATCCACCAAATCAATTATTAATTGCTCCACTAATTGCTCCACCAAATCTATTATTAATTGCTCCACTAATCTCTTATCATGTTTGGTGATGATTTGATAATTTTTATTATTTATTTATTAATTTATTTTTTTGCTTTGAAAATGATTGAAAGTGACTTTAATAATTACACACTACACACTTCTGGATGGTTCATCAATTTCGGGCATGAAATCTTCAGAATTCGAAATTATTTTGTCTTTCAAAGTTGTAGATCTTTGAGTCTTCTTTAATCTGGAACTTGAATCACCTCAATCCGATATCTGAGTAAAACGTTATGCCCAAAATACGACAGATGCGCAAAACTGGAATTTCCAAAACTGCACTTCGTCAAAACGCCCTTTCAAGTTTCCAATCTCCAAAATTAAAATATCAAGTCCAATAATTGCCCTTATTTGACCCATATTTCGTCCTAAATGATTTCGTTAAGTCCCAATATTATTTTATCTGCAAAATAAACTAAAACACATCAAAACGTTCATCAAACCCGAGAAACTAAACAAAATATTATGTAAAAGGGGCGGTAAATATTGATATATTTTCCGCTCATCAGTGAGCAGCTGACTGATGAGATCTAAGAGATGGAACTATTAGCAGTGGTAACCGAAGCCAACATAGTTGGGAATCCGAGAAAATTATGGGTAGACACTGGGGCTACTCGTCATATATATGTAGATAACAAGATGTTTTCCTTGTATCAGAAGGTCGATGGCGGCGATCATCTGACAATGGGAAACTCGTCTACCTCTCAGGTGGTTGGACAAGGCACAATGGTTCTGAAGATGACATCTGGAAAAGAGCTAACATTGAAGAATGTACTACATGTTCCAGATATTCGAAAGAACTTAGTCTCAGGATCTTTCATTAGTAAGGCTGGTTTTAAGCTTGTATTTGTTTCTGATAAGTTTGTAATGACAAAGAATGATATGTATGTAGGAAAATGTTACCTAACTGAGGGCATTTTCAAACTAAATGTAATGACTGTCAATCGTGATATTAATAAAGCTAGTACTTCTGCTTATATTATTGAGTCACAAAATGTATGGCATGGGAGGTTAGGACATGTTAATTATGATACCATGTGTAAATTAATTAACATGGACCTTATACCTAAATTTACAATTGATAGCCAACATAAGTGTGAGGCATGCGTTGAAGCAAAAATGCATAGAACATCATTTCATTCTGTTGAACGCAGTTCTGAACCTTTAGAACTTGTACACATTGACGTGTGTGACATGAATATTGTGCAAACAAGAGGCGGTAAAAAGTACTTTGACATTTTTATCGATGACATCACAAGATTCTGCTATGTGTACTTGCTGAGGAGCAAAGCTGAAACTATTGAGAGCTTTGTACACTATAAGAACGAAGTTGAAAATCAACTTGGTAAGAAAATCAAAAGAATCAGGAGTGATAGAGGTGGTGAATATGTTTCATCATTCGGTGAATATTGTTCTGTGCACGGAATTATTCACGAAACCACTGCTCCTTATTCTCCTCAACAGAACGGAATTGCGGAGCGCAAAAACCGAACGTTGAAGGAAATGATGAACGCCATGTTGATGAGTTCGGGTTTACCTCAGAACTTGTGGTGGGAAGCCTTGCTTTTCGCGAACTATGTTCTAAACAAGCTTCCTCACAAAAGATTGGACAAGACACCATATGAGTTGTGAAAATGTTTTGTACCTTCCTACAAATACCTAAAAGTGTGGGGGTGTCTTGCCAAAGTCATGGTTCCTAAACCTAAGAAGGTTAGAATATGACCAAAAATTGTTGATTGTATATTCATTGGATATGCTCATAACAGTATTGCGTATCGATTCTTGGTACACAAGTCTGAGATTCCTAACATCAATCTGAATATGATAATTGAGTCAATGAATACGATATTTTTTAAAGAGACATTTCATTGTAAGGAAATACAAATAACCGAGTCTCTAAAAAGAACAATTGATGTTGTCAAAGACAATGATCAATATGACCAATAATCAGATCAACGTGTAAATGCTGAGACAATCGAGCCTAGACGTAGCAAAAGAGCTAGAACGTCTAAGTCGTTTGGTCCCGATTTTCTGACATACTTGTTAGAAAATTAGCCTCAAAGCTATAAAGAAGCTATGTCTTCTCCGGAGGCACCTATTTGGAAAGAGGCTATTAACAGTGAGATTGATTCAATCCTACAGAACCATACTTGGGAGTTGGTTGATCTTCCACCAGGTTGTAAGCCGCTGGGTTACAAATGGATATTTAAAAGGAAGATGAAAACAGATGGATCAATAGATAAGTACAAGACAAGACTTGTTAGTAAAGGTTATAGACAAAATGAAGGCCTTGATTACTTTGACACCTATTCACCAGTGACTCGTATCACATCGATAAGAATGCTCATAGCCATAACAACTATATTTGGTCTTGAAATACATCAAATGGATGTAAAAATGACATTCTTGAATGGTGAATTGGATGAAGAGATTTACATGGAACAACCAGAAGGGTTTAGTGTTCCCTGGACAAGAACAGAAGGTGTGTAAACTTGTAAAATCCTTGTACGAATTAAAACAAGCACCTAAACAATGGCATGAGAAATTTGACAAAGAAATGTTGTCAAGTGGGTTCAAAACCAATGAGTGTGATAAGTGTGTGTACACCAAATCAACTCTAAAAGGATATGTCATTGTCTGTCTCTATGTAGATGATCTGCTGATAATTGGTAGTAATCATGAAATGATTCAGTCTACCAAAAACGTATTATCCAGCAGATTTGATATGAAAGATATGGGAACAGCTGATGTGATCCTAGAAATTAAGATTTCTAGGACATCAGACGGATATATATTATCTCAGACTCATTATATTGAGAAGATACTTGATAAATATATCAAAGTGGATCTAAATGTGGCTAGAACCCCTGTAGACCTAACTCTTCATCTATCAAAGAATACTGGTTCAAGCGTATCGCAATTAGAGTATTCGAGAATCATCGGAAGTCTGATGTATCTCACAAATTTCACACGACCTGATATCGTTCAAGCTGTGAACCGGCTTAGCAGATATACGAGCAATCCATGACATAACCACTGGAAAGCCATAGTAAGAGTTTTGAGGTATCTGAGAGACACTTCAAAATATGGGCTACATTACGAGAGATATCCTGCTGTACTAGAGGGATACATCGATGCTAACTGGATATCTGATACGGTGGATTCCAAATCTACGAGTGGATTTGTTTTCACACTTGGTAATGCAGCCGTGTCATGGAAATCCTCGAGGCAAACATGTATTACTCGGTCTACTATGGAATCAAAGTTCATAGCGTTAGACAAAACAGCAGAAGAAGCAGAATGGCTTAGAAACTTCATGGAGGATATTCCTAATTGGCCCAAACCGGTGCCAGCGATTAGCATACATTGTGATAGCCAATCGGCTATTGGGAGAGCCCAAAATATAATGTATAATGGTAAGTCTCGACACATACGTCGGAGACATAATACCATACGTCAACTGCTCTCAAGTGGCATAATAACGATCGATTTTGTCAAGTCGAAGGAAAACCTAGCGGATCCACTAACTAAAGGTTTACCTCGAGAGCAAGTTGAGAAGTCATCGATGGGAATGGGCTTGAAGCCTATAAATTAAGAATTGTCACTGTGTAAACCCAACCTAACTGACTGGAGATCCCAAGATCTAGGTTCAAAATGGACAACTGAAACTTTTTGCATTTCAAAACAAGCACTGAAAAGTTTTGTACTCTTTCCCATTCTGATAATGACGCTGAGTGTTGTCTGTCATTGGTTAGGATAAGTTAAGGCTTTTAATGATCACTATATTAGGAGATGAGTCATAATAGGGGTAAATACATATTACCTCTTCATAGTAGATCACATATTTCAAGTAAGAAATGAGACCGCTTCCATGGGAACTTCTAAAGGCGGGTTACCCTAAAGTACTTGATGAATCCGGGACCGTTGTTCAGGGCCGAAATGAACACAACCGTAGAACGGGAAAATGGTCGAAGTAAAGCTGTGTGTTGGTAGTTGTCTTGGTTTACACGAACGACAGAACAGTTCAAGACTATGGGTCACTGGTTTGCCAAGTAAATCTGATTGTCATTCACTAGGAAAGGTTCAAGGCGAAAGCTACCTATTTCGATGCAGCTTTAGTTCATCGTAACTCTCTCAAGTGTCTCCATGAATATTTGAAGAATTGTGGGGGATTGTTGGAAATTCTTCTAAATGTTCATTAAGGGTATATTTGTCATTTGGATGTTTTGGGTGCATGTGAGGGGTAATAAGTTTTTGAGAGAGAGTTCCACCATTTTCTTAGTTCAAACACTTGTTAATGAGTGCTCATTGAACAAGAAGTAACGAACTTATCCTGGGAGAACATTGGCCAATTCGAATCCGTGAAGCACCTGTGACGGAGGCTAATAAGTTCTTAAGGACAGAGAGATCTCGACTTGGATTCGTCATTGCATTTTCCAGGTTTTCTATAGTTTTTCATGTTTTAGGGTTTTATGATAGTTTGATTGGTATTTTCTGGTTTAATTTGTTTGAAGCATGTTGTTTTAATGTTTAATGACACTAATAGGCCAACAGTATACTCACACCCAAAAAATTAATTATTTGCTCGGAATTTTCCCTGAAAAACAACAAGAGTAGCTTATCCACCAGCCCTTAGAGAATGTTCAAAACTATGAGGTAGATAAGCAAACAAATCCACCATCAGTGTGATGTTAAAACCAGATGCATTAGTTGGTTGATGTTAACTATTTTCAGTTAGTAAAATTTATTAAAGATATACGAATTTCAAAATCCTCCCATATCAATGAGAATGAGCTTTAAATGTCAATATGCTAATGTTTAAATAAATAAATAAATAATTAAATCACGTGGAAATTTTATCGTCGAAAAATCATTCGACGCTCAAGAGTCATTTGAGCATCGAAAAATAATATTTGATATTACATGATCAGTTCTATTACGTCGAAACATATTTCGACGCAAATAATATATCTTTAGTGTCGAAAAGTTATTTCGACACAAAATGTATGACATTAAGTATCGAAATTTATTTTGACGCTAATGTCTTTACCATTTTATGTCGAAGATAATATTTCAACATTAAAATTCATACATTTTGTGTCGATATTTTTTTCGACGCTAAAGGATTCTTACAACCCAAAACCATTGATACTCTCATTATCATTTAGCGTCGAAATAAAAATTTCAACGCTAAAGACGTAAAATTAGTGTCGAACTGTTGAATTCGATGCTAAAATATTGTTACAACACAAAACTAGTGTCGGTGATCCTTTGGCGTCGAATAAATTATTCGACGTTAAAAGTGTAACATTTAGCATCGAAAATTTCTAATTCGACGCTAAAGGGTTGTTATAATCCTAAAACCACCAACATTCTTCATTCTTCTTTCTCTTATTCTTTTTCTCCTCTTTCTCTTCTCAAAAACTTTTTCTCAAAAGTTTCTTATAAATCATCAAATAAAACTCCAATTTTTCACAAGGTAATTTTTATTCCCTCTTTTATTAAATTATAACTCTTTATTTTTCATTATATTTGAATCACTCTCACTTAATTTAAATTTAATCTCTCTCAAAAATTAAGATTCAAATTTTTTATAATTATCTTTATGTGAAATTAATTAGTTTATTTTGTAATTAATTAATTATGTATTAATTAATTAATTAATTAATGTGTGATGTTGATGAGTTTAACATAATATCTAATAATTATATTTTTATTATATTAAAATAAAGATATAATTTTTTTATAATGTCTAATAATTATACAAATAAATATAATGTCTAATAATTATATTTTTATTACTTTATTATTAAAATAATTAGGGTTCTAATAATTATAAAAATAAATAAAATATCTAATTATTATATTTTTATATATTTATTAATAAAAAATTAGGGTTCTAATAATTATAAAAATAAATATAATATCTAATAATTATATTTTATATCTTTATTATTAAAAGATTAGGGTTCTAATTTTTTATAATTATCTATTTATACATTGTGTTAGTTAATTTGTTGTTAGTTGATTATGATGCATTTATGTGAGATTAGTTTGTTTTATAATTAATTAATTAATTAATTAATTAATTAATTATATGCATGCTTAAAATAATTAACTAATTAATGTGTGATGTTGATGAATTTAACATAATATCTAATAATTATATTTTTATTATATTAAAATAAAGATATAATTTTTTTATAATGTCTAATAATTATACAAATAAATATAATGTCTAATAATTATATTTTTATTACTTTATTATTAAAATAATTAGGGTTCTAATAATTATAAAAATAAATAAAATATCTAATTATTATATTTTTATTTTTAAAAAATTAGGGTTCTAATAATTATAAAAATAAATATAATATCTAATAATTATATTTCTATATCTTTATTATTAAAAAAATTAGGGTTCTAATTTTTTATAATTATCTATTTATACATTGTGTTAGTTAATTTGTTGTTAGTTGATTATGATGCATTTATGTGAGATTAGTTTGTTTTATAATTAATTAATTAATTAATTACGTGTATGCTTAAATTAAATAATTAATTAATTGACGATGTTGATGAGTTTAATATAATGTCTAATAATTATATTTTTATATGTTGATATTTGGTTGAAATTGATAGAAATTGGACGAGCTCGGTGGATAGATTGAGTGTTGAATACCGTAATGGAGTTTATGAGTTTTACGAAATCAGAAAAGCAACAAGTTGATGCAGAATGTCGTGTTTGATGTACATGTACAAATTATTTGAATAGGAAAATGAATGGTTATATGAAGTTTTCAATCATTTGTACATGTCGGGAATATCACAAACTTACGTGTACGTGGATTTATCATGATGAGCATTATAATTCTCAATCACAGTTTATTGATTCCAGTGAAGGGAGTAATAGTTACAATCAACCTACAAACGAGGAGATGACTGATGCTTTACGCGATTTACAAGGTCCACAAGTTGGTCATAGTGTTGGCGGTGACATACCAGTGTTAGATGAAAATGATCAAAATTTCTTTAGTTAATTACTTGAGGAGGCATAAAAAATACCATTTAAAGGTGTTGGGATGTCGATCTTGAATTTCGTTGTGAAACTATTACACATAAAAGTGATGAACAAAATGACCAACAAAAGTATTGATACAATATTAGACTTGGCCAAGTATGATCGGTTTGCAGCGAATTGCCTAAGTCGTACTATGAGGTAAAGAAAATATTGAGTGATTGGGAGTTGAGTATGAATCCATTAATGTTTGTAAGTATGATTGTGTATTATTCCGTGCCGAGTATGAACCACTTGAATATTATCCGATATATAGTGAAAATTGATACAAAGTTTGTGGTCTTGGGAATAAAGTGTCTCAGAAGATATTACGATATTTCTCATTAACGCCCAAATTACAAAGGTTGTTCATGTCACGACACACAATGTCTTACATGAGATGACATCACGAAAAGAAGGTCAGAGCTGGGGGCATACTTAGACATCTTGTGGATGGAAGCGAGTGGAAAAAAATTGATGATGTGTACCCCTGTTTCACCGGAGACTCCCGTAATGTCAGGTTAGGCCTCACCTTCGATAGTCTTAACCCGTTAGGAATATGTACAATTCTTACCGCATGTGGCCCGTAGTTGTTATACCATATAACTTACCTCCATAGAAATGCATGAATGATCCGCTTATGTTTATGTCATTGTTTATCCCTGGTCCATGTTCCCATGGTAAATATGTGAATATTTACATGAGACCGTTAATCGAAGAGTTATAGATATTATAAAATGTTGGTGTGCATACCTATAATGCAGCTTCTCATCAATATTTTCAAATGCATGACGCATTTTATGGACCATTAATGACTTTCTAGCTTATGGTTCATTATCTGGATGAAGCATTAAGGGTTACATAACATGTGCAGTTTGTGCTGGTGAAATACCTTCGCAGCGGTCAGTCTGCATCGGTCTCGACCGCCCCTCCATCACAGCAGCATTAATTTTTATTTTCATTTGTATAAACATTCACAGCAGTAGTGATTGTTAATAAACTATATATTTATTTTATCTAATAAAATTTAATTATAAATTTATTTTATTTTATATTTTAATTTTAATATATTTTTAAATTTATAAGAACAAAAAAATATTAGAATAAAAGTAATTTTACTATTATTCAGTAAAATTATTTTTATTATAATAATATATTTTTTAAAATCCGTAAAATAATAATTTATTTTTCAATATTGCTTCCCCTTTAACGTCGAAGCATTCGACACTAAAAGTAATAAAAAATTATTTATTTTTTAATATTATTTCACATTTGGCGTCGAAATATTCAACGATAAATGTAATAAAATAAATTTTCCTCTTTATTTTAAAATACATTTAGCGTCGAAACTTTTAACGCTAAAGATAAAAAATAAATAAATTTTTTATTAAGTAAAAATTATTTGGCGTCGAAAAAATTCACCGCCAAATACGTAATTTATCATCGAAAAATATTTTCAACGCTAAAGGTCTCAATTTTAGTGTCGAAAATTTTTTGACGCAGAATGTTATACTTTAGCATTGAAAGTATAGTTTCGACGCTAATAGTCTTTCTCGCCCACATATTAATGTCGAAAATCTTCTACATTAATATTCTTTAGCGTCAATATATCTTCTTTTAGCGTCAATGTTTTTCGATGCTAAAGACTTTGTTTTTGGTATTGTTTCTTTAGTGTGTCGATACCATCATAATTGACTACTTTGAAAAATAATAATACAACTTATAATAAACACATGTGTAATAAATAAACATGGACTATATTTAGTATTCATCAAATAATAACTCAATTGGTTGGCTGTTATCGTAAAAATAAGATGTTAATGATCAATTTTAAATGGACATCAACTGATTTTCTGATTTTCAAAATATTTAATAATTCGACATAAAATTTTTTAATCAATATAGTCATACTAAGTACACATTTATTTTTCAAAAAATATATACACTATTTATGAGTATTAAAAATACTATCATAATTGACCATTTTTAAAATAAAAGAATTTATACAACATAATTTTATTAGATACACATATAATAATTCCATATTTCAAATATTTCATTTTAAGTGATGTGACATTCAGAGCGTTTAGATAGTGTAATAAAAAAATATTTTATAGTTTTTTTTTTTTTTTTTTTTAATTAATGTTAGTGGTATTACTATTAGAAAATAATGCAAATTACATACGCCGTGTCACCCTTATCCTTATAGAGCGGGCCCTTATTCTTATTACTAACTTACCATATAGACTAAAATTACAAAATCAAGCGTTAGGTTTTGGCTTTGGGGTTATGTAACCATTGGGTTTGCAGATGATTTGGCTTCTGCAACTTTAATTGTTTAACACTTTATTATAATAAATAAGAATATTTTGTTACTTTTTAAAAATTACTTCAATAATATTTGGCCGTCCTAAATTTTCATAGCTAGCTCCGCCCCTGCTTTTAGACAAATAGTGATAAATTAAATACGCTATTACATTCTTATCTTTATATAATTGGTAACTTGGAGTTTAGATTATGTTATAAATTGGATCCTTAAAAATCTATTGGTAAAAAGAGGATATTCATGACTCATGAAATTATTTTCTTATATATACTATTTTATTTAACCCGAGTGAAATTTAACATCCTAACATAATAGATTACAAAGTAGTGTTATTACAGATCAGATAACAATAACCCCAATGGATTGCCTCAGTGGTAAATATTTTGGACTTTAGTAGTTTATTCCCTCTCAGGTTCAACGTTCAAATTTCACTAGATACATTTCTTTGGAACCATACCTCATGGTGTAAAAAACCAACGATTTATCATGATCTGTGTTGGGAACTTTCTGAAGGCACGGAGCACAGATCTCTGGACTTAATAGAGATACGCGTAAGCTGGACCGGATACCCCGTTATCAAAAAAAAATATAAAAAATAGATTACAATGATTGTTACCCACTATGGGGCAAGATGGGCAGATGTTCCGATTTAAATTTGTTTGTGTTGTATAATATATATAAAATAGCCTTTATAATTTTGGAAATTCCTAAAATGTATTAGGTGTTTAATAAAAAATTTCAAATTGCCCCTTGTGACACTCCCTTTTCACTTCGACTTTACAAGTATACATTTGTTTTTAATTATTTCTCCTTTCATGTGTCAATTCCATTATCTCTCTCTCTCTCTCCTAAGCTTTTACTTGAATTGTTTCAAATTCTTTCTTACTATTTAATTTTCAATACGAGAATTTTAATTGCATTGCAAATTTGATATAAAACCCATCCGAAAATATTTAATAAGTAGGAATATTCTCAAAATTTATATCATAGTAATAGTGTTATATATGTGTATATAATGTTAGGTATTTCAATATTGGAGTTTCAATTTAAGTCTCCTTCGTTTATTGGATGGTCAAATAGAGTAATAAGTAATTTTACTAGTAATTTCAAATAATCCCCCTAATATTTGAGGATTTACCCAAATTCATCCTTATATTTAAAAAATTATCAAGTACCTCTATTTCATTAGAAACAAATCATCTAAATGCAATTTTTTTAAAACTATTTTACAATTTTTATCCTTGAAATTGTATTGGATATATAGATAGCTGAAGTTATGTATTAGATCTATAGTTTTGGACCAATAGCACACTTTACTTTACTTTACTTTACTAAAATGTCTATGGTAAAAGACAATTAAAAAAATATGGATAAAACATATGGTTAAACTATTTTAACTTAAAATTTTGACAAAAATTTTGAGCCATTAATCTTATGTAATCCAATAGTGGATGAAATGATATTATTAAATGTTACTTTGATTTTCATCATCTATCAATGGATTGCAATGAAATCAATCGTTTAATATTTATGTCAAAAATTCAAGTAAAAAAATTTAAATTAAAATAACTTCATTCTATATAATAAATGTAAGTGACCTCCATAACAGATGGAGCTGAAGACAATACCTACATTTTAATTAGGTCGGTACCCAAAATCTCATCCCAAAACAACTCAGTCAATAGTGTTCTATTAATAATATTCTCAGAGTAATATAAAAATAAAGAGCAAGAAAGGCTACGAATAGCCTAAATAGATACATAAATAAATAAATGACTGAACAACTTGTTATAACTACTTGTATATATAGTCAATACTATTTCATAGACAAAATGTTAAAATGACCAAAAATATTCACATTTTAATTAACGGCTTATTTTCTAATGATAGGGATACTTGAATATATATTGTTCAAAAATCAGAAGAGGAAATGAGAGCTTTCCTTTTGTTAAGGAAACAATCAAGACAATCTACACTACTTCAGTATAACAAATCCTTTAGATTATGATTATGGAATCTCTATAATAATAATTATGTACAATAAAAATGAAAACTTTAGAACCATAATTTATGAGATTTGTTATAGCTGAAGTGGAGATTATGCCTTAATTGTTTCCTTAACATCTTTTTTGATATTGTATTAATTACATTATGAACTTATCCAATTTAACCTAAGTTTCAGGCTACATCCCTAGATCCACTGAAACCGAACCTAAAACTAAATTTTATATCTCTTTACAATATAAAGCTCAACATATATACATATATATTAGGTCAAATCTTTCTTTTCAAATTTTCCATAACCATTCTGTCAGAAACCATGCTAAAACACAGGAAGAAAATGGGAAATTAAGCAATTATCAGGAAGCTTGTAAATGAATTTTCCACATACTGTCGAGGAGGGGAAACTTTTTTTTGGATGGAGCTTTTAAATTAATGTCAATTTTTTTTTGAACTGCAAACTTGAAGCCCCATCTCTGCTCCACACGTTCAGAACATCATCAATTGCAGACGAGCTACAAGAAACTATTATTGCATATCATATGAAAATGATATTTTAGTTTCCAATATATAATTAATATGATAATTATAGGTAAGAACTAATGAATTTTCATTTTTACATATAATTTGTTGGCGATAATTGATTAATTACGTTTAAGCTATAGTGTTACATAAACTCTTTTTTTTTTTTTTTTTAATTTAAAAATTAGTGGTGTTGGAATATGATTTTCAAAATCTTGCTGTCTTTTATTAGAATAGTAGATAATGATATTGGTGAACCATGATCTCACAATTTGTAATTTAATTTGGGATTCTTTTAATAATAAATTTCTCTCTCATTTGTTTAAGCAGGTGAAGTTTCAACCAACTACAGTAAATAATTTATTTTTAAATTGCAACAAATCACGTTTAACATCTATATAATACATACTTTTGTCGGCCCATGAGACATTCAATATCTTTTAAACGAGAAAAAGAAATGTCGGGATCATCAAAGTTTGATGTAATGTACATGTACATCCAAATATTTTAAATATAAATACATAAATTTCTTTGTATTTGTATTTTTATTTATTGAGAGATATTGATTATATTGTCAGAATCTTTTTTTTTTTTTTATATCTATATGATGGGGATATCGATTTGACAAAAAGTGTAATGGATGAGTCACACATGCGACAACAACTTGTCCATAATTTTTTTTTTTTATTATTATTGGAAATCCCGCAGCCAAATTATTCATTCCGGATTTAAGCGGAGCAGGTAAAATCTATGATTGTCTCAGGCTCTTACCAGAAGTTAACACACTCATTGAATTTGAACCCAGAACTTCAAGATGAGATCTTGAACCCTATACTACTAAACCACATCCCTTAGGGAACTTATCCATAATCGTCATAACTATATTTGTGATTCTAATTCTATAATGTTGGAAGTTTAAGTGTCATTTTTAGTTTAAACAATTATCCTCCTTATTGATTTTGCAAATGTTGGCATAAATTCTCAACTATTTTTCTCATTTAATTCGATTATTAACATTCGAAATTAAAAGGTACTTATTTATATTATTGGATGATGTTTAAATTTTTATTTTATTTTATTTTATCAAAATTCTAAATTAAAAGGTCCCCGACCATTACATGTAATCATAATCTTGTTGTTGCACGTACATGATTGTTTTATTTATATTGGTTATTTCTTTGGTGACACGTTTGTAATGTGTAGTCTAAGACAAAACTTAGCTAGCTCCCATAATTGTAAGAATAATGAACATGGCCAAACAAAAAATTAATTATTCTGAATCAATCTCTCTCTCATCCATGATGAAACCTGTTAAAACGGTTAGTGTCATATGGAAGTTTCATTCATGATAAAGAGGGAGGCTTCTTTTTTGAATGGCAAATAAAACCCTCCCACCAAATCCATAAAAAAATATTTAAAAAAAAAGTGCTTTTTTTTTTTTTTTTTTTCAAACAAGTCACAAGTTGTGGCTTCACCAGCAAGACAAAATCAAATACACCTTGCCACACTATGCACCTTTGCTTATACCCCAAAGCATGCAACCATAACACTTAATTTTACTCCAAAAGAAAAAGAGAGAGAGACACAAACAAAACAAAAGATTAATCACTTCTTCACTTCTTGCTAATTCTCTAAAAGTTCTTTTCATGCTTCTTGAACAAGAATGATACCCCCCAAAAAAGGAAAATAAAAAATAAAAATAAAATAAAAAGGCTAGCTTAGTGTGTCCTTGACCTCACTCTTCCTACTAACCTCAATCATGCTTCTATACTAGCTCCTCTACTTATATTCTTAAGATGAGTTTCATCTCTTTCATTGTCAACAACCAAATTCAAATTTTCTTGATTGACACCTGTAAGCCAATATTTTCAATACAATGGTTCCTTCATCACCTTCAAAAATACTCATAGGAATCTCTTTAGATAAAGATGATAGCAAGGAACTTCTTTCTTGGGCAATCAAAGTTCTGGCTCATCCAAATGACAACATTGTTGCCATTCATGTTCTTGGTTAGTGTATATGTTTTACAGTTTCAAAAGAATATCATATTGAGTGATCAAACAATATTGTAATAATGATTTTGCATGTCTCTGTTATATTAAAGCAGCTGCTGAAGAATCAAAGAAGCGCGGATCAATGGCAAAAAAGCAATCACAGATTCGACAAGCAAAAGCTCATGTCATATCAGTGCTGGGAGAATTTGCCACAACCTGCCAGTCTAAGCAGGTATAATTTTTTTTTTTTTTTTTTGCCTCAATATTCTTAAACACAACATTGAAGTTTAAAAAAAGAATTACTCATTTCATATACAAATTTCAGGTAAATTTAGAGGCTAAAGTGGGGTTTAGCACTAGTGTTGGAAGAGGTCTAATTGAAGAAGCAAAATCCATTTCTGCTGATTATCTTCTTCTTCGCGGCTCAAGAAACCGCTCTAATAAGTAAGAAATTAACCAACTTCTCTGATAAACATTTCGTTTATTCTTTAGTATTTGATATTGAGAGGATGAGTATTGGTATAATGGTAAAGTTATTACATTGTGACTTGTTCAAGTCGTGGAAACATGCTTATTTGAAGAAAAAAAATAAGGGTAAGACTGCGTATATATTGAATCTTCTTCAGAGCCCACAGTGTGGGAAGCCTCGTGCGCTGAGACATCCTTTAACATTTGTTATTGCGATTAAAAAATGTGATGAATAAATGATAATTCATAGGTAGTGATATATAATTTTATTTTATACTATGAAAATATTTACGATATCTTTTTTTATATATAATTTGATAGTGAATAAAAAAACATAAATTTTAATTTTTGTAAAACTCATTTTTTTAAAATAAACCACATTTATAATAATAATTTTTTATGATTAATTAAACACTTAAAAACTGTATTTTGATCAAAACACAATTTTATCATCTCATTACATATCAAACCACAATACCAAACAAAAACTTACTCGGTTTATCTTTTTTTTTTTTTTTTTTGTTTATGTAAGAATTTCGCGAGACATTATAAGGTACTGCTTTGAGCATGCCCCAGGAAGCTGTACAATAGTATCACTTGGGAAATGGAGGGAAGCACAAAAAAGTTCAAGTTTGGGTTCTGAAAAATCTGAAGGTTTGTTTGTTATTTTCCAAAATTACATTGATGGAATATGAATATAATTTAAATTTGAAAGGCTCTAAATAACAGTCATGTAAATAGCAGAAGCTTGTCAATTGAGTTCAAGGTGGTTGAATAAGAGCAATGGTAGTGACAGGGCACCCTCCCCTGTTGAAAAGCACATTTTCCAGGAAATAAAGAGTGAAAATCCTTCACCAAGAACAGTGCTAGATGAACTTGAAGGAGAATCTAACACCACAGAAGACGATACATTTAGCTTCGAGGACTCGAGCATCTCTCAGTCCCCTCTAGCTCCCAAGTTCAAAGGCCTATCCAACCCAAGGAAGAGAATGTCACCTGGCAAACTTTTTACTTCATTCTTCAGCTCACCATTAATAAGAAAAAGAAATGGCAGTTTATCTAATAAAGAAAAGCACCAGCCTTTGTTAACTTGTTTCAGATATGAGGAAATATCAAATGCTACAAACAACTTCCACTCAGGTAATAGTTAAAATATTAAATCAATTTTCTATGATATAATGCCATGCATTATAGGTAAAAATTAAATATTTTGTTGCTTGGATGATCAGAAAATATGGTAGGTCAAGGTGGATACTCAGAAGTGTACAAGGGAAATCTTTCGGATGGAAGAAAAATTGCAGTAAAGAGATTGGCAAAGGACAACAAAGATGCAAAGAAAGAGAAAGAATTTCTCATGGAATTGGGCATAATTGGACATGTGTGTCATCCTAATACAGCAACATTAGTGGGTTGCTGCATTGAAAATGGACTTTATCTGATATTCAACTTCTCACAAAATGGCAGTTTGGATTCAGCATTGCATGGTAAGAAACTAAAACTTTGTTCTCAAAGTTAGCATAATTCACAATATGTTGTCATTTTTTATTTGTAATTATGAAAGAATCTTCAGATAAAACAAGCAAACCACTAGACTGGCCTATTCGATACAAGATTGTGTTAGGAGTTGCAAGGGGACTACATTATCTTCACAAAGGCTGCAAGCGGAGAATAATTCACCGCGACATAAAAGCCTCCAATGTTCTTCTTGGCCCTGATTTTGAACCACAGGTGAATAATCAAACAACTCAAGTATCAATGTTTCAGTAAAAGTGATGCTTAAGTTAAAGATGATTCTGGAAATAATAACTGGAGTTTCTTCTCTGTTTAGATTACTGATTTTGGACTTGCAAAGTGGCTTCCTAATAAATTGACTCACCATGCTGTGATCCCAATTGAGGGCACATTCGGATACCTAGCACCTGAATACTTTATGCATGGAATCGTAGATGAGAAAACGGATGTTTTTGCATTCGGGGTTCTTCTTTTGGAGATCATAACCGGAAGGAAACCTGTTGATTCATCAAGGCAAAACCTTCTCTTATGGGTATATGAATCTTTCGACACTTAAAATTACTGACTTTATATACTAATATTGGACTTGGAGCCTTACCTAATAGTTTACTAAATGATTCATATACATCAGGCAAAGCCCCTGATGGATTCTGAAAACATCACCGAGCTTGTTGATCCGAGCCTGGAAGGCGAATATGACATGGATCAAATGCATAGACTAGTGCTAACATCTGCATATTGTGTGAGACAATCGTCAGCATGGCGTCCATCAATGAGTGAAGTAGGCAAATTAATTTAATCCGTTTCCATTATTATGACCCCATTTGATGCAGAGTATAATTTCTAATCCTTATGGCTTATTTTGACCAGGTGTTAGAGCTTCTAACAAGTGGCTATGACTCTGAAGTTGCAAAAAGCTGGAGAATGCCCAAGTTTACATCTGATGAGCTTGATGATTACTCTATGTTTTTCGGATATGAAGTGCCAACTGATATTGATTTGGAGGAGTTTTTGTAGATTATTTCAGGTTTCCGGTGACGTCAAAGGGATATAATTGACTTAACAGTATCAGATCAATAACTAAAGGACTTTAGCTTCATTTTTTTCAACTTTCTCATTACTTGTAATTTGTAAAATTTCGAATCAATAATAGGTGTATTATTGAGAATATATTTTTCTTCTTTTGGAATGCTTACAATTATAAGTTAGAACTACTTGATGAGTCAAACGTTTGACACTAGACCTGAATCATGCGCTGGAGAAGAAATGGACTGAAAATGAGGGTGTCAAAAAACCAATAGAATCTAGATGATTGACGAATCCATTTTTTTATTTTTTTGAAATATTGGAAACACTGTCATCAAACCATCTGATCTGGACTTAAACGTAACAGATAAAATCATCGGTCGTCTCAGACTCTTATAAAGAAAGAAACCCCGGACTCGAACCCATGATCTGCCAACCAAATCTTAAGTCTTTTACCACCAAACCATATTCATTGGGGACTTGAGAAATTCCTTTGCTGTAAAGCGAAGCTTGTGGAAAGATTTGTGTCATTAAACAGTAAAATAACATGCAAACAAACAGATCACAACCAAGAATACTAACCAATCTATGCAAAACCTTAAAACTTGAAATTTGAAGAAAACCTGGAAATTATAAGAACAAATCCAAGTCGAGATTTCTCTGTCCTTAAGAATTTATTAGCCTCCGTCTCTGGTGCTTAGGGATTCGAAATGGCCAATGTTCTCACAGGATTCATTGGATGCTTCTAGTTCAAGGAGCACTCATTAACAAGTGTTTGAATTAGGAAATTGGTGGAACTCTCTCTCAAACAATGAAAAAATGTGACTCGAAAATTCGGATGTTACTGTATATCTCTAAAATTAGACATAATGCCTCTTTTATAAGGCATTGAAGGTTGCTAATAGGGCAGCCATTGGGTTGGGGTGCAACCCTCCAAAAGGTTGTACCCCTCCCATGCACCCCTCCCATCCAAAAGACATATTCATCCTTTAAATAATATTAGAAGAATTTCCAACAATCCCCCACAATTCTTCAAATATTCATGCAGACACTTGAGAGAGTTACCATGAACTAAAGCTGCATCGAAATAGGTAGCTTTCGCCTTGAACATTTCCTAGTGAATGACAATCGGATTTACTTGGCAAATCAGTGACCCATAGTCTTGAAATGTTCTATCGTTGGTGTAAACCAAGACAATTGTCAACACACAGCTTTAATTCGACCATTTTTCTGTTCTACGGTTGTGTTCATTTTGGCCCTGAACAACGGTCCTGGATTCATCAAGTACTTTAGGGTAACCCGCCTTTAAAAGTTTCTATGGAAGCGGCCTCACTTCTTACTTGAAATAGGTGATCTACTATGAAGAGATAATATGTCTTTACTCCCATTAGGACTCATCTCCTAATATATTGATCATTAAAAGCCTTAGCTTATCCTAACCTTGACAGACAGCACTCTGCGTCATTATCGGAATGAGAAAGAGTACAAAACTCTTCGATGATTGTTTTGAATTGCACAAAGTTTCTGTTGTCCCTTTTGAACCTAGATCTTGGGATCTCCAGTCAGCTAGGTCGGGTTTCCACAGTGACAATTCTTAGATTATAGGCTTCAAGTCCATTCCCCTCGAAGACTTCTCAACTTGCTCTCGAGGTAAACCTTTAGTTAGTGGATCCGCTAGGTTTTCCTTCGACTTAACATAATCGATCGATATTATGTCACTTGAGAGCAGTTGACGTATGGTATTATGTCTCCGACGTATGTGTCGAGACTTACCATTATACATTATATTTTGGGCTCTCCAATAGCTGATTGGCTATCACAATGTATGCTAATCGCTGGCACCGGTTTGGGCCAACTAGGAATATCCTCTAGGAAGTTTCTAAGTCACTCTGCTTCTTGCGCCGTTTTGTCTAAGGCTATGAACTCTGATTCCATAGTAGACCGGACAATACATTTTTGCCTCGAGGATTTCCATGACACGGCTGCACTACCAAGTGTGAAAATAAATCCACTCGTAGATTTGGAATCCATTGTATCAGATATCCAGTTAGCATCGCTGTATCCCTCTAGAACAGCCGAATATCTCGCATAATGCAGCCAATATTTTGAAGTTTCTCTCAGATACCTCAAAACTCTTACTATGGATTTCAAGTGGTTATGTCCTGGATTACTCGTATATCTGCTAAGCATGTTTACAGCTTGAGCGATATCAAGTCGTGTGCAATTCATGAGATACATCAGACTTCCGATGATTCTCGAATACTCTAATTGGGATACGCTTAAGCCAATATTCTTTGATAGATGAAGAGTTAGGTCCACAGAGGTTCTAGCCACATTTAGATCCCATTTTCTATATTTCTCAAGTATCTTCTCAATATCATGAGTCTGAGATAATATATATTTGTCTGATGTCCTAAAAATCTTAATTCCTAGGATCACATCAGCTACTCCCAAATCTTTCATATCAAATTTGCTGGATAATACGTTTTCGGTAGACTGAATCATTTCATGATTACTACCAATTATCAACATATCGTCTACATAGAGACACACAATGACATATCATTTTTGAGTTGATTTGGTGTACACACACTTATCACACTCATTGGTTTTGAACCCACTTGACAACATTTCTTTGTCAAATTTCTCATGCCATTGTTTAGGTGCTTGTTTTAATCCGTACAAGGATTTTACAAGTTTGCACACCTTCTATTCTTGTCCAGGAACATTAAACCCTTCTGGTTGTTCCATGTAAATCTCTTCATCCAATTCACCATTCAAGAATGTCGTCTTTACATTCATTTGATGTATTTCAAGACCAAATATAGCTGCTATGGCTATGAGCATTCTTATCGATGTGATACGAGTCACTGGTGAATAGGTGTCAAAGTAATCAAGGCATTCATTTTGTCTATAACCTTTTATGACAAGTCTTGCCTTGTACTTATATATTGATCCATCCGTTTTCATCTTCCGTTTGAATATCCATTTGTAGCCCAGTGGCTTAGACCTTGAGGAAGATCAACCAACTCCCAATTATGGTTCTGTAGGATGGAATCAATCTCACTGTTGATAGCCTCTTTCCACAGAGGTGCCTCCGGAGAAGACATAGATTCTTTATAGCTTTGAGGCTCATTTTCTAACAAGTATGTCATAAAATCGGGACCAAACGACTTTGACGTTCTAGCTATTTTGCTACGTCTAGGTTCGATTGTCTCAACATTTGCACGTTGAACTGATTATTGGTCAACCTGATCACTGTCTTTGACAGTATCAATCGTTCTTTTGAGAGACTATGTTCTTTGTCTTTCCTTACAATGAAACGTCTCTTCAAAAAATATGGCATTCATTGACTCAATTATCATACTCGGATTGATATCAGGAATCTCAGACTTGTGTATCAAGAATCTATACGCACTACTGTTGCGAGCATATCCAATGAATATACAGTCAACAGTTTTGGGTCATATTCTAACCTTCTTAGGTTTAGGAACAATCACTTTGGCAAGACACCCCCACACTTTTAGGTATTTGTATGAATGTATGTGACCTTTCCACAACTCATATGGTGTCTTGTCCAATCTTCTGTGAGGAAACTTGTTTAGAACGTAGTTTGCGGAAAGTAAGACTTCCCCCCACAAGTTTTGGGGTAAACTAGAACTTGTCAACATGGCGTTTATCATTTCCTTCAACGTTCGGTTTTTGCGCTCATCAATCCCGTTTTGTTGAGGAGAATAAGGAACAGTGGTTTCGTGAATAATTCTGTGCACATAACAATATTCACCGAATGGTGAAACATATTCACCACCCCTATCACTCCTGATTCTTTTGATTTTTTTGCCAAGTTGATTTTCAACTTCTTTCTTATAGTGTATAAAGCTCTCAATAGCTTCATATTTGCTCCTCAGCAAATACACATAACAAAATCTTGTGCTATCATCGATAAAAGTGACAAAATAATTTTTACCACCTCTTGTTTGCACAATATTCATATCACACACGTCAGTGTGTACAAGTTCTAAGGGCTCAAAACTGCCTTCTATGGAATAGAATGATGTTATATGCATTTTTGCTTCAATACATGTCTCACACTTATGTTGGCTATCAATTGCAAATTTAGGTATAAGGTCCATGTTAATTAATTTATGTATTGTATCATAATTAACATGTCCTAACCTCTCATGCCATACATTTTGTGACTCAATAATATAAGCAGAAGTACTAGCTTTATTAATAGCACGATTGACAGTCATTACATTGAGTTTGAAAAGGCCCTCTGTGAGGTATCATTTTCCTACATACACATTATTCTTAGTCATTACAAACTTGTCAGAAACAAATACAAGCTTAAAACCAGCCTTGCTAAGGAGAGAGTCTGAGACCAAGTTCTTCCGAATATATGGAACATGCAATATATTCTTCAATGTAAGCTCTTTTCCAGATGTCATCTTCAGAACCAATGTGCCTTGTCCAACCACTCTAGAGGTAGACGAGTTTCCCATTGTCAGATGATCGCCGCCATCGACCTTCTGATACAAGGAAAATATCTTGCTATCTGCACATATATGACGTGTAGCCCCAGTGTCTACCCACCATTCTCTCGGATTCCCAACCAAGTTGGCTTCAGTTACCACTGCTGATAGGTTCATCTCTGAGATCTCATCAGTCAGCTGCTCATCTTCAGTGACATGAGCCTCATTTTTCTTTTTCTTGCCCTTGTCCTGAGACTTCTTGTTTCTGCAATCCTTTGACATATGACTGTTCTTTCCACAGTTATAGCACTTCCCCTTGAACTTCTTGTTCGCTTGGGAAGAACCAGCTCCACTGTTCTTTCTCTTCTTGCTACCCTTTACACCCTCAATGATGTTGGCCTTAGACTTTATAGTCTTGTAGTTGGCCTTCTTGGACATCTTGTTGTCCTCCTTGATTCTCAATCGAACTCCAAGGTCTTCAAGGCTCATTTGATTCTTCTTGTGTTTCAGATAACTCCTGAAGTCCTTCCATGATGGAGGCAACTTTTCAATTATGGTGGCAAGCTGAAACGTCTCACAGAGTTTCATACCTTCATCCAGTATTTCATGAATGATCAACTGCAGTTCACCCAACTGAGACATTACTGTTCTTGAATCTACCATATTGTAGTCCAGTAACCTACCCACGACAAACTTCTTTTGTCCGGCATCCTCAGTTTTAAATTTCTTGTCAAGAGATTCCCAGAGAACCTTCGCAGAAACCATGCCTTGGTACACATTGTACAAGGTATTGTCAAGTCCACCCAAAAGGTCGTTCTTGCACAAGAAGTCGCCAGACGACCATGTCTCTTCCCGCAGTTGCTTGGCTATTTCCTACTCACCATCCACAGGTTCCGGAGGATCTTTGAGATATTTAGCCAACTGCAGAGTTGTCAGGTAGAACATCATTTTGCTCTGCCACTGTTTAAAGTTTTCCCCACCAAACTTCTCCGGTTTTTCTCTATGAGAGACCGGTACTGTGATATTTCCGCTAGCCATATTTAACTGGAAAACCAACATGGGTCAATTAGTCTACAAAAGACAAATTGCACAACGATCAACAAATGATCTTGTTCAATTGATATACCAAGTTTCCACTTATTGTTCTATTGGACAGAAGTACCAATAAACACAAGTCCTTGAAGTTCGACCAAGGTTTCTTATGAAAAGTAGATAAGGAATATTCCTAGAGGACGATGGGGGTCTGGAGTAACCACTTAAGTCCCTGACCACTTAGGCTATTATCGTCTTTTTGACAGAATATCCTTAAACACTTTCTCAACAGAATCTCTTAGCAATTCAACTTTAGTATTTCAATTTCACAATACAATATCGATATGTGTAGATATATGTTTAAGTGTCAATCAAGATTGGATGAAATTACTTGTGTATGATTACACTTTAAATTCTCACCCAAGTATGCAACACACAATCAATTTTCAATTTTATCACTATGTGTATGCTTGTGATAATTAAACACCCTAATAATAACTTAAATCTATACTACCAAGATTATTGTCTTTCAGTATATGATTTATTAAGTTAATATTATGAACACTTAAATTAATCTAAGTATTTGTAGTTTATAACAATTCCATGACTAATTCGTTAGTGTCGCGTTCGTATCTACGTTCGAACGGAACTGTCAAGTGTGTGTACGTTCATGTTGCGTTTGAGAACGCATTCGAACGAAGTGTTCCAGAGAGTTCACATTCGTGTAGCGTTTTATAACGCATTTGAACGGAATGTTTCCAGAGAGTTCACGTTCGTATAGTGTTCGATAACGCGTTCGAACGGAATAATTCCATAGAATTTGCGTTCGAGTTGCGTTTAGAACGAATTTGAACGAACTAAGTCAGAAGGTATGTGTTCGATTTGCGTTTGGATACACGTTCGAATGTTCTTAGGCAGAAGGCTTGCGTTCGAGTTACATTTGAAGACGCGTTTGAATGTTCTTACGAATTTTCAGATTTTTACCTTCGCGTTCGTCGGGCGTTCGAACGCCTACATATTTTTCATGCACAGACAGTATTTTCCCAGAAAATTTTCTAACCTAGCATGTGAATCACTATCTAACAACACTAAATTAATAAGTTCTTAAGATTGTGGAAAGATTTGTGTCATTAAACAGTAGAATAACATGCAAACAAATAGATCACAACCAATAATACTAATCAATCTATGCCAAACCCTAAAACTCGAAGTTTGAAGAAAACCTAGAAATTATAAGAACGAATCCAAGTTGAGATCTCTCTGTCCTTAAGAACTTATTAGCCTCCGTCTCTGGTGCTTCCTTTTTCGAAATGGCCAATGTTCTTCCAGGATTCCTTGGATGCTTCTAGTTCAAGAAGCACTCCTTAACAAGTGTTTGAACTAGGACATTGGTGGAACTCTCTCTCAACCAATGAAAAAATGTGACTCTAAAATTCGGATGTTACTGTATATCTCTGAAATTGGACATAATGCCTCTTTTATAAGGCATGGAAGGTCTTAATTTTTAATTTCCTCTCTCACATGCTCTTTCTGTCTTCGGAGATGAAATTATTGATGAATTTGTTTCTCGCCGAGTATAATATGATTTGCGACACCTTGAATTAGTTCAAGTCGTGATTATATGTTATGCAATCTGAAAGCCGGGGAAGAAAATTGAATCTCATAGTACTCGTCGTTTGCCATTTCTAGTTTCTACCAAGAAAATTGGCCCTGTAAGGTAATGGATTATGGATAAGCACATTAGTATATTGGCAAAGAATCACATTGAGACACCGTTTATAAAAATGAGTCATATTAACAAGTGTTTTAAGGATATTTATTAAGGATTTATTTTTGAAAAATTTTCATATAATTTTTATGGGAAATATAAAAAATTGTCAAAATATTAATTACTTTTTCTTTTTTCCTTTTTCCAATAAAAAATTTAAAGTATTTTTAGGACACTTATTAATATTTTTCTATATAAATCCATGATGAGACTCACTTTTGACTGATGAGATAAAAATCCATGATTAATTGTGTGTGTGTATATATATATATACACACAAACTTTGGTGGATGAAGATAAGCATATAGTTGAGTTTTAGCAAGTGGGAAATAAGAATGGACCACATGGCTCGGAAGGTTTGGTGGGTGATAGGGCGGTGAGCCCACGGGGAGATGGGGGCGTGGGCCGGTGGCGCACGTGAAGGGGATGAGGTTGGCTCCACTATGTTTATTGCGATGGTCTTGGTCCCACACCTTTTCATAATAATTACACCACAGGCACATGCATTAGTCGGATTCACACTACAGATATTAGATAAGGAACATGAATTGTGTAATAAAGGAACATGAATGGTGTAATAAAAATATATTAATAATTATAATATAGTGATAAAATCAATCATAAAATATTAATATTTTGTGATTATGATATTTTTAAGTTACAAAGTATTGATATTTTGTAATTAAATTTTATCACTATTTTGTCTCACTTTTATATAAATATCAGTACTCATTAGATAAATCATGACAATTGATTCATTACTTAATAATATAGTTGTCAAAAAAACCTTGTCTCAATTGTGATTCGAGATCTAATTACGTTTGGTACATGAATCAAGAGAAAAAAATAATATAGAATAAAATTTCAATCGAAATTTCGGATAATTTTTCGTGCCAAATAAAAAATGAGGCTAAGATTTGAGACTATAGGTGTCTAACTTTAGTACTGCTTTATTGGCTAATTGTCACTACTCTAAATGAATCTTTCTCGATAAAGTTCCTTAATGGGACTGAAACTTAAATATGATTCCGGAATGACATGATTACGGGATGACATGACTCCGGAGTAACGACATCACTCTATGGTCAAGACACTCTGAAATTTGTCCAATCTGGTGTTAACTTATTCCAAATGAGAATTTACTCTGGAATCCATTAATCAATTGGGGTATAGAATGGATGTACTCCGACCCTATAACAACATTTCGAAATACATGAGGTCATGCATCACAATCCAAAATTAGTGAGCTTTAATGACAATCCACTTAACTTAATATGCGACTTAGTTTAGCATGCATAGTGACAAATGTAATCACATTTAATCTTATATATCAGCATGGTACATGATAGATGCTCAACATGCATTGAACATGAGTTCATCAACAGACAGATGTCAATAGTAGGAGAGGAAAATCTCCACTCACATAAAAAAAAAAGGTGAGACCATAAGAACGGTGGAAGAACTCTAGAAATTGATTGAAACATTCTAATATATGAAAATATTTACAAAAATATTAAAAAAACAAAGTAATTTAGAAAAGTTCTTAAAAGAAAAGGAACCGTAAATAATCTTTTTCTTTTTTGAAAAAAAAAAAGAATACTAAAAAGAAAGATTCTAATTTAAGTTTCAGAGCGTTAATCTTACAATAAATTTTTATTGGTCTTAAAGTAAAGCGAAGTCATGTTCATCAAGCATCCATCTTCTGGCTCAGATCAGAATTGGATCTTAGAGAATCAAACATATAAGGGTGACAGTTTAGCCCGCGGCCCGGCCCGTGGTGGAAAAAGCCCGGGCCGGGCCTTAAAATGAAAGCCCGACTCGGGCCCGGGCCCGGGCCGGGCTTTCCTATTTTGGCCCGGGCCAAAATATAAAAAAAAAAAAAACATAAATATATATATATATATATATATATTTAATATGTTTGTATCATTTTTATTTATTTTTAGCATTTAAATTGTTAATTTATCAATGAAACTTGTGATTTATTTATAAATTGTCTTTGTATATAGTGTAAATATATTTTATATTTATATATTTTAAAATTTTTAATTTTTTTTTTAAAATTCGGGCCCAAAAAAAAGCCCCGCGAGTCGGGCCGGGCCGGGCTTTTCCGAGCCCGGGCTTTTTTTTTGTTGGCCCGGCCCATTGCCACCCTTATAAACATAAACCCATTGAGAGGTACAAAATCTTATCACATTTTTTTATCGTTTGAGGGATGATTCTTCGTCCTTACAAAAAAGGAATGGTTTGAGATCCCTTATTATGGTATAATTTTTTATTCATTATGAAAAAAAATTTCTGAATCCCAAATATAATTAATCATGACTACTTTCATCCCGAATTCTATACCGTTTGATAAAAGATCAATAAATTTTCTACCGTCTATAGTACTAACAGAGTTCAATATCCTTATCCCGACATCTGGTTTCTTCACATCCCTTTCTTTTCCCGTTACCATCTTCTTCTTCACCCACCAATCAAACGATTTTAAAAGATTTTTCTTTTCTTTCTTTTTTTTCAAGTCCTTCTATTTGATTAGTTTTAGTAACTAGACTATATATAAGCGCTCACAGGGGCACCGTGATCTTGCTTGAAAGGTCTATTCAATGATTTAGACAAATCATAAGTTTATTATGACCAAAGCCACAAAAAAAAAAAAAAAAAATCATATTCTCTAATTTGGAAAATAATTAGATATCTTTATTGTGAAAAATTCTATGCAAAATAATTTTACTATCACGTCACTCATATAATAATTTAATAATATTTTATCACGTGTGTTAAAATAATTAAATAAATTTTAATTATATCTTATATAACTTGAACTTCATATGATTAGTTGGTGGTATCATGTCATTCATATAATAATGATATCAAAGAATTACTCTTTCATTAGAGGTGAATCTATAAACATTTATAATATACCGGTATTGTTTTTGTTAAATACTTTACTAATTCATTAAAGGATGATTTAAGACGGTAAGAGATTTTTATTATTACACGTGTAGAGATCGTATATATATTTGAGGAGAAATTTTAATGATTTATCGTAGATATGAGTAAATTTAAATTTAAATTTTTATTTATTTTATTTCATTTACTTTTATTCATTATAATAGAAACAATACACGTAACTCTGTCACATGTGCACATTTAGATCACTATACATTTAAATCCATTACATAAAATTAAAGAACTGTTAAAACCATTGAAACCGGGGAAGGAAAATAATGTATTGGGTTATATACAATAAATATCACCTCTGTCTACAATGTTGCCATGTTGGCTCTAGCACCTGATACAATAAATAATAAATTGAGATTCTCAATTCTATGATAGACTATACTGATATACTCTCTTAGTGTGAGAGTTAAACTACTTCGACTCACTTCGGGTGAGAGTTAACCACAACGTTAAATATTTTCTTGTCTTAATATTATTATTATTCTATTGGTTAAAATCATTGTAAATTATCAAGTGTGGTGTTTGGTTGATAGGAAAATGAAACTCTTATTTCATTGATTTCACAGAAAACTCAGAAGCATTTATTGATCTTTACGAAGTCTGTATTTATACTACGAATTGTAACAGACTAATTTAGGCGGGAAAATTTGTTAGGCATGCTTACAAATTATTGGTCCACATCATCATAAATAACAAACTCTACTAACACACTAACTAATTCTTATTTGATTTAATCAGCTGCAGTCATCCACACAATAGCAGAGAGCTTGCTATACACCTGATGATACGAAAGTCTGGTGAGATGATGAGAAGATGCTGAGATGTAAGATGCTCTAAGATGAGATGTTACTGCTTAAATCTCCCCTCAAACTCAACTCCTTGAGAAGATGTTGAGTTTGATTCTGAGATAGGTAAACTGATCAAAACCGAGTGGCTTGGTTAAGATGTCAGCATTCTATTCAGTGCTGGGAATGTGAAGAACACATAATTCCTTCTTGAAAATATGTTCCCATACGAATACATGATTGGAGTGTCAACTTTGGGAACCTGAAGCTCCTTGAGTAAGTAAGTTATCCACAACAGCTCAGAGGTAGCAAGGGCAAGAGCCATGTATTCAGCTTCAGCAGTAGATCTTGAGACCACTTGCTGCTTCTTACTGGACCATGATACGAGATTGGGACCAAGATAGACACAGTAACCACTAACAGATTTCATGTCATCAAGATCTGCCCCCAGTCAGAATCAGAAAAGATTCCCAGCTGAACAGAACCAGAATGGAAAAACTAAAGACCATGAGAATAGCTAGGTAGACTGAAGATATCGTAAATCTCTTTTGCAGGCTTGCCAATGAAGATTAGTGGGGGCTGATAAAAACTGACTGAGCTTATGAACATCAAAGGTTATGTCAGGTCTGGTGAGTGTAAGGTATTGAAGAGCTCCAACTATACTTTTGTAAAGTGTAGGGCACTCATAAGGTTTACCTTTATCCCTGACTAGTTTTGAGAGTTGAGGCAGTGGGGTGGTATATCCTTTGCAGTCAAGCATGTTTGCCCCTTTTAAAAGATCACCGATGTACTTCATTTGACACAAATGCAAACCATGAACTGATGGTGTGACTTCAATACCAAGGAAGTAATTGAAATCACCTAAGTTTTTAAGAGCAAAGGTATGACTGAGATCAGATATAACAGAAGCAATAGCAGCAGAATCAGAACCTGTGATTAGGATGTCATCTACATAGATCAAGAGGACAGTAAGAGACTCATTGGAGAACTTGATTAACAATTATGTATCAGCTTGTGAATTAGTGAATCCCCACTAAACTAAAGCTGTTTTAAGGCACTTATTTCAGACCCTGGGAGCCTGTTTTAAACCATAAAAAGCTTTGCTGAGTTTGCAAACATAATTAGGGTATTGAGAATCCACAAAGGCCTCAGGTTGATGCATATAAAATTCTTCAGAAAGAGGACCATTCAAGAAGGCATTGTTGACATCTGAAAAATTCGGGGATATCCTAAGTTCTGACCCTATGCGGAATTATAAACAATAAGCAGGACAATTCCTGTTACTGCTACTATGGAATTACAACAGGCAAATTAACAGGCAACCACAATAACAAATAAATAAAATATGCTGTAAATATAAAAACAACAACGATAAATAAAGCAGCAAATAAAATCAATCACACAAAATTCAACACAATAATTTTGGTGACGAAGTGGAAAACTCTTCCGAGTAAAAAAACCACTCCGGGTATAGGCTACCACCCGAATCCACTATATCGAGAAAAACTTACAGCGATGGTCAAGACCTATGGTGGCAACTCCACCGACTCAAGTACCTCTATACTGCAAGAACTCAAGGAACTCCTCAAGCCCGCGACCCACGGTTTTCTTCAGAACCTCTGAAATCTCTGAGTAGATTATATCACCAATGATGTCGGAACTCCGACTACCAAACTTCCTCCTAAAGAACTGTAAAGGATTAGAGAATTTGGGTTAAGTTGTGTTGAAGGTTTATCAAAGAAAGGATTTCACCATTAACAAAGAAGACATAAGATTCAAAGAGTCTTCAAGGTGAAATCAAAGAGAGTTGAAAGCTTTGAGAGATTTGGCTCAAGAGAAATATGCTTTAACTACTGAGAATGGCGGCCAAGGGTTATATTTATAGGTAGGGTGAAAACCTAGGGTTTTGCAGGCCAAAAACGCGTTCAGATCGCAGTCGCGTTCGAACGCTTACTAGAACGCTACACGAACGCGCCATTTCTGTGAAGACTCGTTCGAACATCAATCGAACGCACAACGAACGTGAGCTCTCTGGAATGCTCGCGCCCCTAGGTATTCTCTACCTACCCACCTGTGTCGGTTTCGGGTACAGGTACCCTTTTGTTGAAGGTCGTTCGAGCGAACCCCACAAGAACGTGCCTCGAACGTTTGCTCTCTGGAATGCTCCCGTTCGAACCCAATAAAGAACGTGCCACTAACGCCACACGTTCGAACCCACAAACGAACGCAGCACTAACGCTAATCGTTCGAACACTGCAACGAACGCACCACGAACGCATGTCTGATGCACAGCAGCCAGAAACCAGTCCAATTGCACAAAGATCTTCATGAAAGATTACAACTCAATTGAACTTGTTTTGTCACGGACACATGCCAATAAAAATGGAACTAACAACATCCAATTTCCTAATAGTCCAATGATGCATAACAGTTAATCTGAGAATTACTTAAACAGTGCTGGTTTTGACAACTGGACTGAAGATCTCAAAATAATCAATCCCATGAGTTTTGGCCACAAGTCTGGCCTTATACTCAGAAATGGTACCATCAGGGTTGTACTTGATCCTATAGACCCATTTGTTACCTATTATTTTATAGGATTCAGTATTAGGAACAACAGTCCAAGTATGATTGTTTTGTAAAGCAGTAAATTCCTCCAGCATAACCACTTTCCACTTAGGATCATATAGTGCAGCTTTAACACTTGTTGGCTCAATGAAAATGCTTTCTGCCAGATAAGTCTTGGGTTTAGAGATGTCTGCTTTAGCTCTAGTGATCATAGGATGAGTTGAAGTAGTAGAAGGAACATAAGGTACAGAAACAGAAGAGCTAGATGAGGCTGATGTTGATCCAGAAGCTGTGTGATTTTGTTAGGGAGAATGAAGAATCTGACTAGCTGAAGGGGCCTGTTTTGCTAGTATATTAGTTCCACTAACTGGTTGGCAAATGATAGGAGCATACTGGAATGAGGGGGAAGAAGTAGAACCAGAGGAAAGAGACAAAGATGAGGAAGAGGATCACTCAGGAAAATGAGAAGGATACAGAAAATCCCTTTCATTAAAAACCATATTTTTAGCAATATAAATTCTGCCAGTGGGATGTAAACACTTATATCCCTTATGCAAGGGACTATAGCCAAGAAATAAGCATTTGTTGGTGTAAAAATTCATCTTATGATGCTAGTAGGGTCTGATTAATGGAAAGCAAGAGCGACCAAAGGTTTTCATGAACTTATAATCTGATTTTTAGTGAAAGAGTTTCTCAAATGGAGAGAGCCCTTGAAGAACCGGTGTGGGTAACCTGTTTATAATATAAGTAGAAGTAAGAAAGGCATCCCACAAGAAGAAAATAGGCATTTTTGCTTAAGCTAACAAGGTAAGACCAGTTTCAACAATATGCCTATGCTTCCTTTCAACAACCCCATTTTGGTCATGGACAGTTATGCCTAAAGAGAATTCCTTCTTCTGCAAGGTATGGTACAAAACTTCTATATTCCCCACCTCAATCTAACTGCAGAGTTTTGATAATAGTGTTATTAAGGTTACCAGTAATGAAAACAACAGGTGTTTCAAAATCATCATCAAGACCATTCACAAGATGCATAGCAAAATCATCATCAGTCACTTCATAGCCTACAGTTGCAAGACTATCAACTAACTCTCTCATCCTTCTATAATACTCAGCAATGGATAATGAACCTTTTCGCAAGGTGTTCAATTGACATTTCAACTGTGAAATTTTAGCCTTAGTTTGTGAACCAAATTATTGTTCTAGTTTTGTCCACAACACAAAAGAAGTTTTGTAACCTATAGACACACTCAGCAATTCACTGCTAATGGTTGACATTTGCCAGCTCTTAATTAATGAGCTGATCTTGCCTATTCCATAAACTATATTCGGGATTTTCAATAGGTATCTGAGATGCATCTGCTGAGGTTTGATTACTGAATCTGCTTGGACAAGACTTTGATCCATCCACAAAACCTTCAATTCCATTTCCTATGAGTGAAGACATCACTTGTGTTCTCCATAACAGGTAATTCTTTCTATCAAGTTTTACTGGAGCAGCAAAGAATAAATTTGGCAGATGAGTTTGTGAAACAATTGATGGAGGTTTCGAGATGTTGGAGTCAGCAAGCAAACGTAACTTGTTGAAGAAGCAAGCGAAAGTAACTTGTTGAAGAAGCTGGCAAAAGTAAAACTTATTGAAGAAGCTGGCAAAAGCAAAACGTGTTGAAGAAGCTGGCAACACGGTTTTGGCACTATAAATTGAGCCTTCCCAGATCATTGTTAGTATCCCAGAAATCCCATAAATCCCGAAATTGAGAGAATAGAGAGTAAAGAGGGTTGAGAGGTTTTTTGTAAAGTTTGTATAATAAACTTTGTAATTCTTTTGTTGGTAGTAATAAAAGAAGAGTTTTCCTCTCACATCTCCTCTATTGTGTGTGTTTTAATCACAACAAGTGGTATCAGAGCTAAGGTTACTCGGAGGGATCCCGAAACTCAGAAACAAGCTTCGGTTTGGAAAGTCGGTTCCGACAAAAGTTGTCGAAAGTCGATTTTGAGCATACCATCAGACGTTTCACGCGAGACGAGCACGGTGGTATTTCTCGGCGATCAAACGGAGGTCCCGCTGCCCACACGCGCCGCACGCGCCGTCCAGAGGAGTCCTCACGCTCGCCGACGCGCCCCACGCGCCCCACTCTCTGCTGAGGTTGAAGACGCTGAGTCAGCCGCCACGTCAGCGCACACGTCAGCGCCACGTCAGCGCACAGTCACCACCACGTCAGCAGGAACTGCACAGTCAGCGCCCAGTCAGCTGCCACGTCAGCGTGCCTGGTAAATTTCAGATAGGTCCCTGAACATTCTGAAAATTACAGTTTAGCCCCTATTCTTTCAGATATTTTCAATTTAGTCCCTGCACTTTTTGGAAATTGCATAATAGTCCCTGGAGTTTTCCGTAATTGCACTTTGGCCCCTGAACTTTCGGAAATTGCACTTTGACCCCTGTAATTTCTGGAATTTGCAATTTGGTCCCTGTGTCGGATTTTGACAAACGAAGTGTCATTTCCACCATTTTCGACCATTCCGGACGCAACGGTGAGGTCCGTTTTTGAAATTCTGCTTAGAATTTTTATGATGGAGGGGAGCAACGGAAAAATGATTTTGTTAACCAGTACAAACTATTTCACATGGAGAGGAAGGATGAAAGACCTTCTGTATGTGAAGGACTATGATGGATCGTTGTTTCTGGAGCAGAAACCAGAAGGAATGACCGATGAGAAGTGGGCTAATCTTCACCAGAAAAAACATGCAGTACTATTCGTCAGTGGATCGACGACAGTATCGTAAACCATGTCAGTGAAGAGATAAATGCACGTGTCTTATGGAGAAAGCTGGAGGAGCTTTTTCGAGCAAAGACTGGAAACAACAAGCTGTACTACATCAAGAAAATGATGGGGTTGAAATACCAGGAAGGTACAGCTGTGGCGGACCATATCAACGATTTCCTCGGAACCATGAAGGATTGTCTGGATTGGGCATAGACTTCGGAGATGAGGTAAATGGCTTAATACTTCTTAATACGTTACCAGAATCTTGGGAAACGTTCAGATCTACGGTGATAATTCAGCCGCAGATGGGAAAGTCACTATGGAGATGGCGAAGACCAGGATCTTCGAGGAAGAAAAGAGGACGAGAATGCAGGAGTCAGCATCAGCCTCAACCTCAGAAGCTCTAGTGACAGAGAAAGAACACCAGAAGGGGGATGAGTAAAAGCCGAGGCCCAGGGAGATCAGACAAGAACCGAGGTAAGTCAAGAACTAGAGATATTGAGTGCTATTACTGCAAGAAAGAAGGCCATATAAGCGGGATTGCTACAAACTGAAGAACGAGCAGTCCAGGAGAGATGGTGACTCTAATCAAGAAAGAGTTGCCACTACCACCGGAAGACCTCCAAAGAATTTCATATTATATATGAAGAAGATGTTTAATCTTGCCAGCCACGAGACCAGTTGGGTGATAGATAGTGGCGCATCCATACACGCCACATCTCGCAGAGACTTCTTTTCATCTTACACACCAGGGGACTACGGTGCTGTAAGGATGGGGAATGACGGACAGTCCAAAGCCGTCGGTATTGGAGACATCTGCCTTGAAACAGAGAACGGGACAAGGCTAGTGTTGAAGGGAGTCAAGCACATCCCAGACATCCGGTTGAACCTGATCTCAACAGGCAAGCTGGATGATGAAGGTTTCTGCAGCACCTTTAGTGACGGATGCTGGAAGCTCACTAAAGGATCAATGGTCGTGGCACGAGGTAAGAAAGATTCAACTTTGTATTTGATGCATGCTAAGCTTTCAAATAGTAGCATAAATACAGTCAACAGTCAATGAGGCAGCGCCGAGCTATGGCACAAAAGCTCGGTCACATGAGCCAAACAGGGATGGAGATACTACGCAGGCGGAATGTTCTTCCGGAACTGAAGAACTCACACTTACGGAAGTGTGAACACTGCATGGCTGGAAAGCAGAACAGAGTATCCTTCCAGAGCTCCCCGCCTCAACGGAAACCGAGGGTACTAGATCTCATACATTCAGATGTATGCGGTCCGATGCAGATACGAACACTCGGAGGGTCACTGTATTTTGTGACATTTATTGATGATCATTCAAGGAAGATCTGGGCATACACCTTGAAGAGAAAAGATCAAGTGCTTGGAGTGTTCAAGGAGTTTCACGCCCTGGTGGAGAGAGAAACTGGCAAGAAACTGAAGTGCATCAGAACACAGACAATGGTGGAGAATACAGAGGTCCGTTTGATCAGTACTGCAAGACGCAAGGAATCCGACATCAAACGACACCTCCGAAGACACCTCAGCTGAATGGCCTAGCTGAGAGGATGAACAGAACCTTGTGCGAGAGGATCAGAAGCTTGCTGTCACAAGCCAAGCTGCCGAAGACATTCTGGGGGGAGGCACTCATCACAACAGTACATGTTTTGAACATGTCCCCAGCGGTCGCACTGAAAGGTAATGTTCCTAACCAAGCTTGGACAGGTAAAGAAGTGTCTTATGAACACTTGCATGTCTTTGGGTGCAAAGCTTATGTACACATCCCAAAGGACGAGAGATCCAAACTTGATGCAAAGACGCGACAGTGTGTCTTTATTGGCTATGGTCAAGATGATTTCGGCTACAAACTCTATGATCCTGTGGAGAAGAAGATTGTCAGAAGCCGAGATGTTGTCTTTGTTGAAGACCAGCATAAAAGATATCCGAAAGGAATGAAGACAATGCCCCAGCAATACAGAAATGTGAATCCAGAACCTCATACACCGGTGCCAGTACGAGTTGAAGATGAGGTTCCCAGACAGGAGGGTACAGGTGATGAAGCTCCCAGAGATGATGATCATGATCAACCACCAGTACCAGAAGTTCCACCAACAGTTCCACAGAGAAGGTCTGACAGAGACAAGCGACCTTCAACTAGATACTCTGCATATGAGTATGTGCTGCTTACTGACGGGGAGAACCCGAGAGCTACCAGGAGGCTGTGGAAACAGATGACAGAGAAAAGTGGGAGGAAGCCATGCAAGATGAGATGAAATCTTTGCATGACAATCACACTTTTGAGTTGGTGAAATTGCCAAGAGGCAAAATGGCTTTGAAGAACAAATGGGTGTACAGGGTGAAGCAACATGAGCATACTTCAGAACCCCGGTACAAAGCCAGATTAGTTGTCAAGGGATTCAATCAGAGGAAAGGCATTGACTTCGATGAAATCTTCTCTCCAGTTGTGAAGATGTCATCCATCAGGGTAGTACTCAGCTTAGCAGCAAGCCTCGACCTAGAAGTTGAGCAGATGGATGTCAAGACCGCATTTCTTCACGGAGATCTGGAAGAAGAAATTTACATGGAGCAACCAGAAGGCTTCAGAGTCAGCGGGAAAGAGGACTTTGTGTGCAGACTCAGGAAAAGCCTATACGGTTTGAAACAGGCACCGAGACAGTGGTACGTGAAGTTTGAGTCAGTTATGGGGGAGCAAGGATACAAGAAGACCACTTCAGACCATTGTGTTTTCGTTCAGAATTTTCTGACGATGACTTTATCATCTTACTGTTATATGTAGATGATATGTTGATAGTTGGCAGGAATCAATCGAGGATTGATAATTTGAAGCAGCAACTGAGTAAGTCTTTTGAGATGAAAGACTTGGGGCCAGCTAAACAGATTCTTGGCATCAGGATCGGACGTGATCGGAAAGCCAGGAGGTTATACTTGTCACAGGAGGAGTACATCGAGAAAGTACTTCAGAGATTCCAGATGGACAAGGCTAAAGCGGTTAGCACTCCTCTTGCTACCCACTTTAGATTGAGTACGAGACAGAGTCCCTCTACTGAGTCAGAGAAGGAGGAAATGAAACAGGTTCCATACACCTCAGCAGTGGGAAGTCTAATGTATGCCATGGTGTGCACGAGGCCAGACTTAGCACACGCAGTTGGATTGGTCAGCCGGTTTATGTCAAACCCAGGACGGGAACACTGGAATGCGATCAAATGGATTATGCGGTATCTTCGAGGCACTTCCAAGATGAGGTTATGTTTTGGAAGCAGCGACAAACCAGTGTTGATGGCTACACAGATTCAGATATGGCAGGAGATGTGGATACCCGAAAGTCTACTTCGGGGTATCTGATTACTCTCTCAGGAGGAGCTGTGGCATGGCAGTCGAGGTTGCAGAGTGTGTGTTGCACTTTCTACAACAGAGGCAGAATTCATTGCAGTTACAGAGGCTTGCAAGGAATTGCTGTGGATGAAGACAATCGTCCAAGAATTGAGTTTCAAGCAGGAGAAGTACATTTTGTACTGCGATAGCCAGAGTGCTATCTATCTCGGTAAAAATTCGACATTTCATTCGAGGTCAAAACATATCGATGTGAGGTATCATTGGATACGGGACGTCCTGAGCTCAAGGCTGTTAGAACTCAGGAAAATTCACACCGACGACAACGGTGCCGATATGTTCACGAAGGTTTTACCGAATGAGAAGCTTGAAATCTGTCGTGCCATAGCCGGGATGACAAAAACTCTCCACATAGTCAGAGTGGGGAGATTCAAGAGAACTACGATTGGCTTGATCCCAACTCAGGGTACGTAGGCAGTCATACAGATGCAGCCAGGGGAGGATCCTTTTGAGGATCCGGTTTGGATGATTGATGGTCGGCTCAGATTTTAGGACAAATCTTCACCGAGGGGGAGATTTGTTGGAGTCAGCAAGCAAACGTAACTTGTTGAAGAAGCAAGCGAAAGTAACTTGTTGAAGAAGCTGGCAAAGTAAAACTTGTTGAAGAAGCTGGCAAAAGCAAAACGTGTTGAAGAAGCTGGCAACACGGTTTTGGCACTATAAATTGAGCCTTCCCAGATCATTGTTAGTATCCCAGAAATCCATAAATCCCGAAATTGAGAGAATAGAGAGTAAAGAGGGTTGAGAGGTTTTTTGTAAAGTTTGTATAATAAACTTTGTAATTCTTGTTGGTAGTAATAAAAGAAGAGTTTTCCTCTCACATCTCCTCTATTGTGTGTGTTTTAATCACAACACGAGATGCTAGAGGAAGCTTGATTTCCATGATCGAGGCTCTGATACCAGATTAAAATCACTGTAAATGATCAAGTGTGGTGTTTGGTTGATAGGAAAATGAAACTCTTATTTCATTGATTTTACAGAAAACTCAAAAGCATTTATTGATTTGTATAAAGTATGTATTTATACTAGGAATTATAACAGACTAATTTAGGCGGAAAAGTTTGTTAAGCATGCTTACAAACTATTGGTCCACATCATCATAAATAACAAACTCTACTATCACACTCTAACTGATTCTTATTTGATTTAATCAGCTGCAGTCATCCACACAATAGTAGAGAGCTTGCTAGACACCTGATGATACGAAAGCCTACTGAGATGATGAGAATATGTTGAGATGTAAGATGATCTCAGATGAGATGTTACTGCTTACACTATCAAACTATGATAACAAACTACAAGCAAACTATGATAACAAGCTAAATAGGAATAGTGCAAATAGAATCCAACTACATGACTCCCACATATCACATGTCACCATTTTCGGGCTTAAACGTAGCAAGTAAAACATCTGACTGTCCTAAGCTCTTACAAGAAACGCACTTTCTGGATTCGAGCTCAGAACCACCAAACATGTCAATACTCTTATCATGCTAACTAAGATTTACATCACATGCATGTTAGTGGCCCTAAGAGTCTCTCTAATTGAAACTTTGTATCAAATTTGGAAATAAATTTGGCAAATAGAAACTCGGTCATAAAGCATCATATATGTTGCACCAAATTATGTTTATTTAGTTCTAGAAGAAGATTGACCTAACTTAGAACACTGCAAGATTGCTTTTTTGAGGCATCAAATGGTTCGTTTTAATTTGGATCTATATGAGTTGCTTTAAAGAGCCATGTTTGTGAAAGCGAAGTCTTGTGTGCCTCTCTGCCTCAAAATGGATGGTAGCACAAGTTTTGTGTATTTGGGGAATTTGTAATATTTCACACGAAAGAAATTACTAAAGTGAATTCACTCATCTACAAACTGGGATAATTTATAATTTGTAATAAGCTTTGTCGATTCTGGGCCTCTTAGTTTTGGTCGCACCAATGAGAAATCTAAAGGTTAAGGACCTAGTATATATTTTGTGGGGTCGTACAAACATGAAAGCTATAAGTTTCATCAGGCAAGATTGTCTGGGATATCACTTTAAAAGCTATTTAAGCAAGTCAGCATATTTTTGGACATAATTTTATTAATTATTTTTTGAAACAAAGATGCAATTTTTCGAATGGGAGGCCAACAACTTGGTAGAGCTCATCAAGGGAAGATCAATTGGATTGTGGAGGATATCTGCAATACTCGAATCCGCAATATGTATGAAATTAATAGATCACAAGATCCAGTTTAAAAGGAGAAAAATGCCAGTTTCTTTATTTGGAATCTCCAAAGGCAAAAATGATTGTGTTGAAGCGGAAGATACATTGCATTCTTGAAAAGTACAATCTGTCATAAACGTAAAATCCATAATTTCTGAAATTATTTTCTTCTAAAGTTCCATCAAATTAACTTTTCAAAAAAAAAAAAAAAAAGTTCCCTCAAATTTTATATTATATCATCAATCACCATTAATATTTAAATATTATATATAAAAAATAAAAAATAAAAAATCCCCCACCTAAAATTTCAGAAACCATTGGTCGCAGCGAAAGAGCATTAAGCATTCAGATATTATAAAAAACAGAAATCAGCCAATGGGAATTCAGAAACAGATACCGGCCGAAATAAGTTAAAAAATAAAAAAAAAAAAAGTCAAAATTTAAAGAAGTAAAAGTTTTACTGAACGGATAAAAAGATACAGGAGGCCCTTACAGAAAAAGCAATCGGGCTGAGAAATCTTAGTGATACTGATCTCAGTGGTTTATCATCGTCATAGGATCAGGATCCTACGAATCAAACGATTTAACTCCACCAGAGGGTACCCTATTTTTACACTTTAACAATGTTTAATTAAAACTTATGATTTATGAACACTAACACCAACCGTACGATTATTCTATTCCGTAATTAAACTTGATACGCCAGAATCATGACACCGAATTTGTCCTCCTTCTCCTCCTCAGAACGCGGGAACGACGCCGTATTGGGAATCGGCCACGTACGGAACTTCGGAGTCAGCGTCGGTTCTTTTAGCGAACCGGCCTTTGATTCTGGGTCGAGTTTCCGCATAAGCTTTACGTGAATGATAACGAATTGTTTTCTCAAATTTACGGTTCTTTCTCTTCTCCCTGTAACGCAAAACTCTTGCTTCTCGGTCAATCCCACAGAGTTGACTTGCTTGGTTAGCACCAGTAGCCGAAACGCTGACGTTTGGATCGGCTCCGGTCCCAGTACTCATGCTCCGGCCAAACGGGTACGATATATCGGACATCGAGTTCCCATCTGGAACTATCCCAACATCAAGCGATGATGATGAAACCTGAAACCATGTAAACTAAATAAAATTAGAGTATGTTTACAACTGCAGTTTAAAAGTGAAAATTGCCAGGTCTTGATTTTGATAATTACACTTTGGCTCTGATAGCTGAATGAGTTGAGCTTGGATCTACAGAAATCGATATCGAAGCAATTTTCATTACTGATTAATGGAATTGGAGCTGGAGCTGGAGCTGGAACCGGAGATGGAGATGGTTCTGGTTTAGTTAATTGAACAGGCACAACGCTGTCCATGCCAGCGCTGTGATGATTCTGAAACGAATTGGGATACTCAAAATCATTCAAATCAATCAAAGGATCCATGAAAAACAAATCTCCTGATTTCAATTCAGCAGTAGTTCCAATTCCCAGTTTCGAGTTCGGAGTCGGCCAGAAAGCCGAGTCCACGCCGTCCCGGTGACTCGCGCCCGTGAACTCTGAGCCTCCATTTTGATCAGCCGGGACCAGGAAGTTAAGAGACGACGACTTGACAAACAAATCAGCCGAGTCGAAGAACGGCTCAACAGGGTGGCGTTCATGGCGCCTGGCTAATGGGTTAGCAGAGTGGATGTCGTTGTCGCACGCGACACACAAGGCAGCCGCGTCAGCCTTGCACGTGACAGACGCCGGTGCCTGCTCGCAGACCTCACACATCCACACACGCTCGTGCTTGTTCATGCAGTTGTGGATTCTTGAATCACAGTTCAAGCAGAGGAAAGCAGAGTCGACTCTGCAGAAAACAACCGCCGCAGCCGCTTTGCAGGTGTCACATGGCTTCGCCACCACGTTCCACGAGCTAGGAATACCCTTCACGCTATGTAATTCAATACCCATGAGCGTCAATTCAACGAAGCTTCTTTGTTTGGAGTAAACGTGGAGAAATGCAGAGGCTGGTTTTTGATATGTTTTGGTTCTTTGGATTTTTTTTTTACTTGGCTAATAGAGGAGAAATCTAGCTGCTGACGAGTGGAAATTGGACACGTGGAGGGTTTCTGGCCATGGAAATTTGGTTTAATTTGTTTTGTTTTTGCGATTTTTTTAATAATGCTTTGAGAAGTAGTCATGTGTCTGTGCCGACGCGGGACCCAATGATGAAGTTGACACAGTTTGATGAAGAAATAAAGAAAAGCTTTTCGTGAAATGAATGGGACAAGACAAACTTGAATTCGGGTCGGACACCTTATTTATAAATGAGTCGGGTTCTCGCTTGATATAATAATAATCAAGTTCTGAGCAATGTGTGTAAAACTCGTGTGTCATGTTGTATGATTACAATATTTTTTTAATTATTTATTTTATTTTCCAAAAATAGGAGATGTGTGGTACCAATAATTCTTTTTTCAATAAAGAATCAATAAATGTATTAATTCAAATAAATAATGGAAGTTTGCCACTATGCCAGTTGACTCAATTCCATGGATGGGCTACTACTTTACTAGGATTTATGGCAATCAAATAAGCCTTTTTTTTTTCTCTAATAGGTTTAAGTTTCACATTATTTTTTTTGAAAATGTAAGATCAATATTATTAAAGTAACGAGAATGGCGAAATGTCATAAACACTTCTTATAGACATTCATCTCTGGTACACACCATAAATCATGTATTAGTGTCAAACAAAAAAAAATCCAAAAAATATTTCAACCAACACTCCCTGCTACCGTTACAAAATCCCTAAGACCAAAAAAATCGAGACAAATAATAAGTACCTTGTATGCTTTCAATTCCAGCCATATACTCCACTGAGCATACAACCCCAGGATTGATCAACTTGTAATTCTCTTCGTCAAGTCCTTCAAATACACTTGACTGTCTCGACTTACAACTCATTAACGTAAGGTTTGATATTGCAAAAAAATCTCCAGGAAACTACAAGCAGCCACAACAAAGCCAATAACATCATCACACCAACTATAATAAACTAGTAACAACACTCCTAAAAATAGGATACTCATTAATGGAAATCCAATTTCGTATTAGTAACACATAGTTAATCCAAAACCCAGAAACTCTCATAATATACCCCCACATGAGCATGACAACAGCCCCTCATAACACCAAACTTAACCCAAAGAACAAGGATCACATTTTTTGTACTTGCCTTTCCAAGGTCCCTCGAATAGCCTCGACCACATAATTTTTTTTTTTTTTGCAAGCATATCCGACACCCATATGTTTCACAGTACATTCACCGATCTCGTTCAAAAATTCCACACCAAAGAACCCAGTTAAATAATAAAAATGGACACAATTGAAACACATTCCCCAGAAACTAATTCCAGATCCACCAATTCTCGAGCCATTAGATTTACATTGAAGATAAAAGATAACAATATTTCCATATCCGACAACAAAGAAACTAGAACTAACAAAACTTAGGATGACGTTTGAAGCATATAAGACTACTAGACTCAGATCCATCCAGGAACCCACCAAAACCCACCTCAATGACAAAGCAACCCAACCAAAACTCCCCTACAAGGCAATCCCCCTCATAGTTTTTATTATTATTTGTTGATAATATTTTTTATGACCAAGTGTTTTGAATGACTCGGTAAGGGCAGAGAGAGAACTTCTTCTTTTGGGAAGGCGAATATTCTGAGGGTATTGACTGATCTTCGACCAGGCATGGTATTCAGATATGGTCTCCTGATTTTGGCTGACCTGAGGACATAGCACGGTGCAGATATCAGAGACCAACAAAAGTAGTGTCGACCCCGACCATATTTTCCCGGCAGATCTGATCAGTTTTGCCTTCTCCCGGATCAGAAGAATAAGCTCGGATGTTATGGGTCAGGTCGGAAGTAATTGGATTTGGTCAGCACAATGTTTGGTCATCCTCATGATGCCCGACGTGTTCCTCCGCCTGAAAGATCTTTACAGACTGTCTTCATGATTGTTGAGTGTGGCAGTGTCCAAAACAGAATGATTTAATGAAGAGTCAGATGACAGATTTACTTTCGGCGAGGCAGTTGGGGCAGAGAGCCCATCAATCGGCAGGAAAACCATGTGGCTGACGTCATAAAGATATGAGAATAATGTTATTTTTTCCTTAGTATATAAAGGGAGGATAATCTCATTTGTAAGGATTAGCAAAAACTCACTAAAGCACTATTTGTAAAAATACACTAAGCAAACAGCTCGGTAATACTTGACCACCATTGAGAAAGAGGTCGGTCGAGCTCGATTTGGTTATAAAATTCAGTACTATACTTTATTCCCGTGGACGTAGGTTAGATCTATTCTGCCGAACCACATAAATCCTTTATCGATCTTGTGTTTGTTTCAACTTCTGCTAAGTTTGTTTTTGGCTCCTCATAACTAAACAAATTCACGGTTGGAGGAGGATTGTTCTGGGAGTAGTATTCCAAACCTGCCCTTGGAACTAAAATCACCCGTTAACATTATTATTATTATTATTATTATTATTATTATTATTATTATTATTATTATTATTATTATTATTATTATTATTATTATTATTATTATTTTAGAACAAGACACTCAAATCTAATCCAATACAGGAACGAACAAATAGCAGAAACACTCTGTTGATAGTGATTTTTGGGACTAAGGTATCTGAACAGTTCGACAAGGGCAGAGAGGAAGTTTTCCTCATTGGGAGGACCAATACTCGGAGGGTATTGGCTGTTTCTCAACCAGACTTAGAGTTCGGACCCGGTCTTCTGGATCTGACCGACCAGACCACACCATATGGTATAGATTCAGAGACCGACCGCATCAGTGTCGAGACCGACCACAAAAGCCCGGTAGCTCAACTTAGTTCTGCTTCACCTTCGGTAGCACGACAGATGGGTCGGACAGTCAGGGTCAGGACGGGGGCAGTTTGGTATATCATTTGACCGACCTCCTGGAGAACTGACGAGTGATTAGGGTAGTTTGGGCTTTTCTCTTTGACATGTGCCACTGTTCGAGGGCACTTTACAGGCTGGCTTCGTTGTATTGCGTGTGACAAAAGATGAGGCAGAGTGATGTGACAAGCCGTCAGATGACATACTCACTTTCGGCGAAGGCAATTTTGGGGCAGAGAACCCATCAATCAGACGGGAATCACGCGGAAAACGTCATGAGATCATGGGTACAGTGTTGTAATCTCTGAGTATATAAAGAGAAGTTAGATTTGTTTGTAGATTATGGTCATTTTGGATAGCAAAACTTGTAACAAATAGAACATAACTTGTAAAAACACAAGAGAATAACCAGCTCGGTTTCCTTTACACTTATCCCTAAACATGTCGGTCGAGCTAGGTTTAGTAATAAAGCAACCCTCATTTTGTGGCCGTGGATGTAGGATGGACTTGCTCCGCTGAACCACGTTAAAACTCTCATTGTCAATTTTGTGTGTTCATTTTGCTTTTTTACCACATTTGCTTTTGGCCCCCCATAACCAAACAAATTCAAGGTTGAATGAGGATTGTCTCGGGAGAGTTATCCTGAAACTACCCCTAGGACGAAAATCACCCGTCAACACACTCCTCCAACCGCAGCCAATATATGCATTACCTAGGCCCTAGACTCTTCCCACAACAGCCAAGCCTCTAAATATGCAACCCTTTCTATATCCATCCTAGCCAACCTATCAGTCACTGAATTCGACTTAATTTGTACCCTTAAATACAACTGACACTTCCATATCCCTCGGCCAACATTCACTGCACATTATTAGCATGGGTAAAATTTTGTCTTGATTTTATTTTACTAACGGTCAATAGATTTTAGGCTTAATATAAACAAAATATGTGTGAATAAATAATATAACTCTATTTAAGTGTGAGTTCTCAATAACATATTTGTTTGTATTTAGGCCTAAAATTTATTGAATTATAAGTTAAGTATGAAACATAGAATGTTTAAGACGTAAAAAAGGAAAAAACTCTTCGACATTGTTTAAAGTAGAGTGTAGTGAACATATAAGTTAATGTTTAAAAACTACACCGAACACATATTTAACGTTAATATTATTTTATATTCTCATAAAATTATAGTCTTACAAAATTATTTTTCAATGCTAATTTAAACTCTAACTTCATTTCATATTTTATAAATTAATTTATACTCTCAGTATAACACTCTTTAACAAACACCGGGAAAAACCCTAAGTTTGCCTCCCACCACCACTTCTCTTCTTTCCTCCATTCACCCCACCCTCAGCCACACCCACACCCACCAGCTTAACCACCACCACCACCAGCAGCTGATGTTCTCCTTCTACCCTCATCTGATATTTCTCATATTTGAATTTCAGATTTGCCAACCTGCCATAATCATCAACAGCCCCAATCTGTCACCGTCAGAAGCCAATAGCATAAATTAGGCTTTCTCGACCGGAAAGGAAACCCTATCCGACTGAAATATTTTTCACTTATATTTTTATTTTTAATTCAATTTCTACAGTGTTTTTAGTTTAATAGTTGTTTGTATTAATTTATTATCTTATTATGTTGTGATGTTGGTGTTTAGTCGGTTGCTTCTTGATTGAAGGTTTTTCCTAGTGACCTTTTGATACTGATGTTCATGTTCGGATCAGAATCAAGATTGGGTGGGATTTGTTAAGGCTCAACGGGTGTATCATGTAGGGGTGATTTTAGGTTTCTCATGAATAAAAATTATAAAAAGAGTTTTAAATTTTATAGAGTTTGAGGAATAATGATGCATCTGATTTGATTTGATCTTATCGGATCGTTTTAATACAATCGTTTACTTGTTAATATAAAGTGAGTTTCACAAAGTGGGGGCCATATTTCAATTATGCCTATGGTGTTATGCGCAGTGCCCAAGCTCTATTACGTGGGTTCCACTAATAATCAGATTCTTATGTCTTAGTAAGAACTAATTAAGAAGGGAAAAAAAGAAAAAGGAAGTGGATACAATATGATATCGAATATGATATTTTTCTAGATAAATGAAATATCAATGCCAATAGAAGAAAATAAAACGCTCAATTTTTTGTTTTTGTTGTTGTTGTTGTTTTGTTCTTACCACAAAGCATCATTGATATTTTGTATATATAGAATGTTAGATGATGATTTTTCATCTGAGAAAATTTAAATATTGAGGAGGAGTAGAATGTGATTTATACTTGGTCAAAAGAAGATAATGAATGTATAAGGGTCTAGAGAAGTTGAAGTCAGACAGAGGGGCCCGACCCCATTATACATAGGAGTTCTCTCGATGGCAGAATCTGCTGATGATGAAGTAAATTGGGATACCGACCCGACTCAGATAAAAAGTGTTAGATTTGACAGCATTTGAGTGTTTGTGGAAGCCGACCCGAAGTGGTCATTGTTTGTGAACCTGACCCGATGTGGTCATTATTTGTGACCTCTACGTGGTTTAAGAAGTCAGAAATTTTGACCAAGCACCATTCACCTCGGTGAGCCGATCCAAGGAACGGAGCTGGGATCACAAATTCTGTTTGAAATCATATGATGTATGCCCTAGTTGAAATGATGAGTCTCTGGAAGGCTAATGATAATTGTGGAAAAAATAACGATTCTCATTGGAAGTAACCCATACTAGCCGCCATAGGCTGGTGCAGTGGCAGAGCATAGGCCGCTAGAGGCCTCCATAGGCCGGTGCGGTGATAGTAAAAAAGAGGTATTACGATTAGCCGAATTGTGGGTAATTGAGAAGAGTTGTTACTATAATCATGGCAGTGACATGAGCTGAGGTCATGTGCGGTTGAATAGTGAACTTGGAAGCCTATATAAAGAGATTAAAGATTTAGATTTAGGGGATAGTAAAAAGTTAAGAGCTTATAAACTAATAATAGAGAGAGAAAAGTTGGTTGGTTCTCGATCACTTGAGAAATTTAAACCAGACTTTTCATAAGACCCGAGGTGGTGTACACTTTGTAAACTCACTACATCATTTGTAGCTCGTGTCGGTCTTGACTCCGAACAGTAATAAAATACCCCTTACTCTTGTAGACGTAGGTTGAAGTCATTCTCCGTCGAACCACATAAATCTGTTTCTCTGTGATTATTTATCTACTTGCTAAGTTTGCTTTGGTTCCCTACTAATATAAATTTGTTAGAAAAATTGATTTCCCAAATTATCATTAGAACAAAAAACCGTCGTCAAACATAGTCATTTATGATTCCATTATTCAAGATTTCTAACAACTTGATTCAAAATGTCACCCTCAAATATCAATGAGACAAGCCCTTTGCGTTATTAATTGTTTTTAATGCAAGATAAACTTTTGGTTTATCTTATCACATAAATCATAAATATCATTAACGTCATGCATTTTTGCACATTATACAATAAGTATATTTAATGCTCAAATATATATAGTTTTTGTACATTCATCATCATGCAAAAATTTTAAAAAAATAACAAATCATCAAAATAAAAGATCAATATAAGAGATTAATGATGGTCCTTTATCAAAAAAAATTAAAATTACAGAGAGAGAGAATGACGGCAATGAATACTTGATGATCAAAATATGAAAGCTATAAAATAAATAAAATTTGGAACGCAAGATTTAAATTTTGTAGTAATATGAACCGTAACAAAACAGTTCATATTATAAAATATTTATATATAAAAAAATTCTCATAATTTTACAAATTTCATCTATAAATATTTTTTTAGAAATGTTGGAAATATCGCCGTCAAACCATCTTATTCATACTTAAGGGAACAGGTAAAACTCCAACTGTCCCGAACTTGTTAATGAAATCTAAACACAACCAAGAGAAATTTTATATATAAACACAACCAAGGGAAATTTGAAAACTCAAATCATTAAAAGATTTAAAAATAAATAAATAAATATCTAATTCCAACTGAGGTCTTAAAATTTTACATGCCTTGAAAATTCTTCATACGCATGTTAATGACGTTTACGTATACAGTGAATGAACTATATGTATTTATTTATCAAGTCATTGTGTTTTTATTGTTACCATGACTTTTATCGGAAAGAAAATATAGCGACTGGTAATTTTGTTAAAGTAAGTTTTGATCTTTTTCATCTCTTCTTGGTTGGATTCGACTACGACAATGGTGAAAAAAAATCGATTGGTAATCTGTCCAATAGATGTCGAGATTTGAGTGAAGTACGTGGCAAGAGTTTTTATTTAGTGTTAAAAAAATAGTATTACCAAAGTTTAATAATAAAATATTACCTAAACAATAGTTAGTCGAGTGGAGGACACTCATTACCTCATTTATTATATTGATTTTTTTTTTCATATATTTATAACCATATTTATTTTGTATTTCTCTCATGTTCATTTTGAATGTTAATTTCTTCCAAAAATTTATAAACTGATTCTATCCATACGATTCCCTTCACTGCTTTTTTTTTCTTTTTCCCAAAAAAGAAAATTAGAGAAAATAAGATAACATGAAATTAAACTTGAGAAAATCTCTTTACTAAATTAGGCGGGATATTTTGATTGGAAATCAACAACTCTTACTCTTACTAGTACAATGTCTGAAAATCTTTTTAAAATACCATAATTAATTTTCAGAATCAGATCGGACCGGCTGGTTCGACGGGTCGAACAGGGAACCGACCGTGAGCTTGGACGAGTCTATTTTTTTTATTTTTAACTTTTAATTAAATAAAATTATTTATCACATAAATCGGTTTTTTCGATTTTTTGTGTTAGCGTCATTACACTCGATGAAGGATTTTGATGATGCAACGCAAGAGACTTCGACGCGCATTCGCGAATATTATAAAAAGATGTCGAAGCGAATGAGATATGAAGACTCAAGCGCCAAATTGAGATATCTAATATAGTCTTATAGCTTAGGAATCTCAATGTAAGTGGGTTGATAATTTAAGTACTTTAAGCTCATATGACTCATGCATATTCATATAAATGCATTATGGTCATGTGCAAAATAGTTTTAAATCTTCAAATTCTGAGTTTCTACACTGAGACCGGTATACCAGTCTATGATACCGTACACCGATGACTCTGCTCTGTCATGGGCAATTTTGCATGCTCTCTGGAACCGGACAACTTCATACTAGTTAGTCTGGAGTTTGCTATTGGAAGCAGAACGTATCATATCGACCCCATATCGGTTAGCTAAATGGCATATCGGCCATCATAACTGCCAGTAATCCCGTTGTTATACACTTTAATCTTCAATGGTCTTATTCATATAGCCTTTTAAAATGCAGGATCGGCATACCGCCCCTATAGATTGGCATACTGGTCTTATGACAAAGAGTTTTGGCAGTTTTCACCTTCACTGTATATTGAGCCACTATTTCGTTTTTGTATTCTTTCAAGGCAAAATCAAAGAGTTATCTTAAACTTTTATCACAATACACTCTCTTCATAATCAAAGCTCACACACTTTACCTTCACACACATTTAGTGAACTTATAATACTTGGGTTAGAAACTCACATCCTTAATTTTCTTTATCCTTTGTGTGTACCCAAGTTGTGTTGCAATCTTCTAATCTTAAACACTTGTGGTAATAAAATCCATTGTTGAGTGGATATACTCAAAATGGTGATTTGATTGTAAAGGTTAAAGAGTGAACCTAAGTGATAAAACTCTTGTGTAAATGTTTGGAGTGCACCTAGGGAAACTCTTGGTTTGAGATGAACTATAAAAAAAAACTCTTGGTTTGTGAGTGAGTTATGGAAAACTCTTGATGTAAGGTGTGCTATCACATATACAGAGTGAAGAGTTTCAAACGTGACTTGTAGGAGTGGACGTAGACAAATAGTTGGCCGAACCATTATAAATTACGGTATCAAATTATCTAACTCTTACTCTTTTTAATTATTACAAGTTTTATTTTATATATGCATATGATTTAAAAACTTGCTTTTGAGAATTATTTGTTAATTTCAATTTTTGTAGAAATTGAACACTAAGATTAATTGATAAAACAATTAGGTAAGTGACTTAAGAAAAAAAAAATTTAATTCTGTAATATTTGATCAATACACAATGTTGACGGTGGATTTTGGTCTCAGGGCAATACGAGAATATCACCTCCGAGGGAATCCTCCTTCAATAGTGAATTTGTTTGGTTATGGGGGACCAAAAGCAAATTTAGCAAAAGACAGATAAATGCACCAATCGACAAAGAGATTTAACGTGGTTCGGTGGATTTGGATCCGACCTACGTCCACGGGCACAAACATGATGATACTTTTATTACTGAAATACGCTTCTCAGATCTTTTTTGTGTTTACAAGTCAGAGCTTGATGATTCTGATCTCAACTTTTTTTACCTCTCCCCTTTATGCACACTCTACCCTTCTATTTATAATAGTGTAGAAATCATATTCCTATTTGTACAAGAATTTCCTAGTTGAAACAATTTCGTTTCCCATAAGGATTCCTAGTCAAAACTGTTCTCTTTTCCCATAAGGATTCCTAATCAAAACTACATTTACTTCATTTATCCTATTAGGATATTAACTCACCAGTTTTCCTCATGAAAATAGGATAACTTGTCATCTTATCCACAAGGATAGGGTGTTATCTTCTGGAGCACGCCTCGCTACATGGTCGGTCTTCATGAGGTCGGTCACAATAGTTTTTTGTACTGAGAGTGCTGCTGTCGACCTGATAATCGCCCGGTCATCCAATCTTTAAGTGGTCGGGTTAACGATCTTAAGTGCTCGGCCCCTGACTCAGGTGGTCGGGTCTGTATTAATGATCCGGACCAATAAGGGAATTACCCTTTTACCCCTGTCGTGCTGCTTAAATGACATAGTACCCGGAAAACACCATCAACATATGTCCCCTAGTTCTCGGTTCCAACGAGTATACAAGTTGGTGCCGGGAACTATAAAAAGATGGTGTGCTGATCGCCTTGCTGGTGGTCGCTCCAGAAATCACAGAGAAAAACGCATTGGCTGCAAATCTGGTCATTCCTGCCACCTTCATGTGCTCAGTCAACGAGGATCCCGATATCTACCCGTGGAGAAAATGTTTTGCCCTTATGCTGATGACGATCGACTCGGTGGGACGTAACCCGATCCCGAGCTGAGAAGAACATTTGTCTCTGGGGGAATATTACCTCCCCAGACCAATAGAAGTCGACTCGGTGGGACGTAACCCGACCCCGAGCTGAAAGAAAGACTTGGCTCTGGGGGAATGTTACATCCCCAGTCCAAAGAAGCCGACTTGGTGGGACGTAACCCGATCCCGAGCTGAAAGAAAGACTTGGCTCTGGGGGAATATTACATCCCCAGTCCAAAGAAGCCGACTCGGTGGGACGTAACCCGACCCCGAGCTGAAAGAAAGACTTGGCTCTGGGGGAATGTTACATCCCCAGTCCAAAGAAGCCGACTCGGTGGGACGTAACCCGACCCCGAGCTGAATAAACCATAAGGCCTCGATGGAATAAAATCCAGATCCGAGCCGATTAACCAAGCGGCCTCGGCGGAACGAAATCCAGCCCCGAGCCGAATAAACAAGTGGCCTCGGCGGAACGAAATCCAGCCCCGAGCCGAATAAACAAGTGGCCTCGGCGGAACGAAATCCAGCCCCGAGCCGAAAAAACATTGGCCTCAGCGGTACAAGAGCAGACCCGAGCCAGGAAGAAACATCGATCTCGGCGGTACAAGAGCAGACCCGAGTCGGAAAGAAACATCGGTCTCGGCGGTACAAGAGCAGACCCGAGTCAGAAAGAAACATCGGTCTCGGCGGTACAAGAGCAGACCCGAGCCGGAATGGAACATCGGTCTCGGCGGTACAAGAGCAGACCCGAGCCGGAAATAAACATCGGTCTCGGCGGTACAAGAGCAGACCCGAGCCGGAAAGAAACATCGGTCTCGGCGGTACAAGAGCAGACCCGAGCCGGAAAGAAACATCGGTCTCGGTGGTACAAGAGCAGACCCGAGCCGTAAAACAAATATCAAAACCATTGTGTGGGCCATAACAAGGAAGCATAAATAAATGTCAGCCTAAGAAAGAAGAGGTCTTACTCACATTTTTGGGATCCGTTGTCTTTCTTACAACTCTACAAGGGTCACTACAAGTAAGGCTCTTCTTAATACGTCCTCTCTGCATTTCAGTATTCCACGCATCCGACCGGATGACTTCCGCTATCAACTTTGGTCGACCTCAAAAACAGAATGGTCTATGTACTCACTGAGATAGCCTTCTTTCACCAAGTCTTCCACCTGCTCCCGCAGGTCTCTGCACCCATTCGTGGCATGTCCCCTTACGTTATGGTAGATACAGTAAGCCCTACTATTTCCCTCCTCAATCGGGAACCTTCTCAAATTAGGCTCGGCCAACAGACCTTTGTCCTGGATTTCCCGAACTATCTGGGTCATAGGTTTGTTCAGGGGGGTGTATACTGTCCTCCCCGCGACACGGTTGACTTGGACAGATGACTTTATCTCTTGAACATTACTACTCGGAGGTGTCGGTCTGAGTTTCTTCTGCTCCGGGACCGGTCTCCTCAAATTTCTGATCGAATCCCACTGATTGTCTGACCTGAGTATCTTAGCCTTTCGGGTGTCTACTCCCCGGAGAATCTTTTTCTCCTCCTCTATTAAGATAAACTTCCTGGCCAACTCCAGGGCAGTGGCATAATCCGATACGTCTTGAATCCTCAGGTGAGTCCACAACTTCCCGACCTTCAGACCTCCCTTGAGACTTTCCAGCGCTTCTGATGACTCGTACGCTCCGACCTCGAGCACCAAATTGTGGTACCTTTCAATAAAATTCCCCAGGGGCTCATCATCCCCCTGCTTCATCAGTCTCAATTCTCCCACCATTTTCTTTGGGACGCATGCCCATTTGAAGTGCCGAACAAATGACTTCATGAGTTGCACGAAGCTTCCGATGCTCCATGGGGCTAGACTTCTGAACCACAGAATGGCAGATCCTCCCAAGGTTAGAGGGAAAACTTTACCAACGGCATCCCCTACTACTCCTTGGACCTCCATTAATAGGACAAAACTTTCAATGTGAGACTTTGGATCTGAATGACCTTTGTAGGGCGTCATGGATGGCATGTTGAAATGTCTTGGGAATTTTGCCGATCTTATTTCTTCTGTGAAGGGAGATTCAACCTCGTCATCCCGAGCATCTGATGTATCAGTTTTGGGGTTTACTCCCCACTTGGCCATTTCTTTTCTTAACCAAGACTTTATACTGCCATCTGTGTCACTATGCTGCCTCCCGCGGCCTCCTTCGCGTCTGTCACCACGGGTGCGGCGTTCCTTATGACTTGAGACTTCCCGTCCAGTTTCACTATCCTTCATGTTTCCCATTCTGGTGTCGCGAGGGCCATCACGGGGTGAATCTGGCGACTGTCTCCCCTCTTCTTCTTCCCACGTATCCTCCGTTTGTAAATCTTTTTCTACCACTACGTACCTCAATCCGTAGGGACCCTTCCTCCTCGGTTCTTCGTCATTACTCACATCTACGACCCTTTTTCCTTCCGCTATTTCGCCTCTCCTCCGACTGGTTCCGGCTTCAAGTTTCTCATTATTCGTTTCTTCCATCCTCTCCAGTTTGTTCATCATGGATTTCAGAAGGATTTGATTTTCCTCCCTATCTTTCCTCATATTTTCCTCCATTTTCTCCATCCAATCTGCAGCCGAGCTCCCTGATGATTGGTGGTTTCCGCCTTCCGCCATCGTCTCACTACACGAGTTGCTTTTTGTTCGATTCCCCACAGACGGCGCCAACTGTTGACGGTGGATTTTGGTCTCAGGGCAATACGAGAATATCACCTCCGAGGGAATCCCCCTTCAATAGTGAATTTGTTTGGTTATGGGGGACCAAAAGCAAATTTAGCAAAAGACAGATAAATACACCAATCGACAAAGAGATTTAACGTGGTTCGGTGGATTTGGATCCGACCTACGTCCACGGGCACAAACAGGATGATACTTTTATTACTGAAATACGCTTCTCAGATCTTTTTTGTGTTTACAAGACAGAGCTTGATGATTCTGATCTCAACTTTTTTTACCTCTCCCCTTTATGCACACTCTACCCTTCTATTTATAATAGTGTAGAAATCATATTCCTATTTGTACAAGAATTTCCTAGTTGAAACAATTTCGTTTCCCATAAGGATTCCTAGTCAAAACTGTTCTCTTTTCCCATAAGGATTCATAATCAAAACTACATTTACTTCATTTATCCTATTAGGATATTAACTCACCAGTTTTCCTCATGAAAATAGGATAACTTGTCATCTTATCCACAAGGATAGGGTGTTATCTTCTGGAGCACGCCTCGCTACATGGTCGGTCTTCATGAGGTCGGTCACAATAGTTTTTTGTACTGAGAGTGCTGCTGTCGACCTGATAATCGCCCGGTCATCCAATCTTTAAGTGGTCGGGTTAACGATCTTAAGTGCTCGGCCCCTGACTCAGGTGGTCGGGTCGGTATTAATGATCCGGACCAATAAGGGAATTATCCTTTTACCCCTGTCGTGCTGCTTAAATGACATAGTGCCCGGAAAACACCATCAACACACAATTCAAAATTCAGACGTCTAGATTATATACATTATTTTCAAATATCTATCAAATTAAATTCTTAATTTTAGAGAAATCTTTCGCACTATGGTTAATATTCCTCAACTTAATTACTCTAATATTGTTAAATTAAATTTCGTACCTATTAGAATAATCATTTGTTTGATCTCCTTAATAATTTTTGTAGTTATTAGAATAATCATATTTTTTTGATTTTTTTCTGTTTTTGTTTTTAATACAATCAAATGATAACAAAATTGTCCCACTACTCCAATGGTAAGACAATATTAAAAAAGATAAATACCTTTACTTTTTAATCTCCATCATTTAATTTTTTTCTCAATAAACCCAATTTGATCCTTTGAAAATCAGAAATTAGGCACAAAAAGGTTGTTCAAAAGTCGAAACTCTCATGCTTTTTCATTTTTTCTTAAATATTTCATTTTTATGAGACGAAAGCATTAGTTTCGCGGGGGCAATAAATCGTCTATAGTATGAAAAAATTAATATTCATATCAATTCCTTTTAATCAATAAATATGAAAATTATTCATTTATTTATATCTACGGTATCATGTTTCGTACGCGGGTCTCCATTTACATGGTAATTTTAGCACTTTTTGTCAGGAATATTAATATCTATATCCGATTTATCCAATCAACGGATATAAAAAATTATCTTCTTATTGATCTCTAATATACTGAGTCTGTAACCCCATTCTAAGATAAAATTTTGACCTATCTAATCAATTAATTTTTTTTTTTTTTTATGATGACCACCTTCTAGTGGTGGCTGGAAGTCGAAAAGGACCCGCGCAATATAGCACTACCGTGACGACAGTTGAAAATGGCAAATTTAGTCTTGGTGTTGTGATTTATTTTGTGTGAATTGTAAAGTCCCTTCAATAAGGTCAAATGATTATGCTTTCGGCACTTAGGACAATGACTATTATCATTCATTTGACATTTATTTAATTAATAATCTAGTCAAAGTTTTATAACTTCTTGTTGAGGCTTATCACAATAAGGAAGCTGCCTTAAAACGACAAATAAAAATAGGGGGAGAAAAAAAATTTCAAATTCTAAATTGTAGTAGCTTGTTTTTCAATATGAGAAAAGAGATTAGTGTCGAAAATTTTCGTCGCTAAAAGTCAAAATTTCGAGTTAAAGATCTTCTGCATCGAAATAAATTTTTGGCACGAAAGTTTGGTCGAGGCAGAAAAATATTTATCTTTAATGTCGAAAATGATTTTCGACACTAAATACCGTCATTGATCAAGCTTTCACGTCAAAACGTATAAGACCTTTAGCAACGAAATATTTCGACGCTAAAGGTCAAAATAGTAAAAATAAAATAAAAAATTCATTATAATTAGTTTGAAAAATTAATTATAACAAAATTGATATTACAAATTAATTTCAAACTAAACTTCATTACAAAAGTAATTAATTTTTTAGAAAACATAAAAAAACATCAATACAGATTTATTATAAAAAATTATAACAAGATATATTTATTGATATAAAAATAAAATAACAAAATTTATCATAGCAAAAAAAAAAAATAAAAAAAATGATAAATTATAACTTTCTATATATTTTCTTCATCTTCACTTCCATATTTGTCATCTTCACTTTCATTCGTTTTTCATTTTCTACACCATCTTCATTTCCACCATTTCTTCATTTTCATATTCCCTAGCCCAAAAAAAAAAAAAACAACAATAACATTGGATGTTAATATAAAATAGAAAAAAAATGAAATAAAACTCTTAAGGAAAAAAGAATTTTAGAGAGGAAATAAGAGTACGAAAGAAAGAAAGTGAGAATATGAGAAATGAAAGAGCAAATGAATTTATAGGGAAAAAAATAATTTTATGATCTTTAGGTCCTCAAATAGCGGGAATTATTTCCGCCAAAATTTTGATCTTTAGCGTTGAAATTTTTTACTTTTAGCATCGAAAATTTGATGTTAAAGGGCAAATCAAATTTAAATTTTGACGCTAAATGGTTGACCTTTAACGTTGAAAGAGTTATACGGCGTGAAATGTTTACTTTTTAGCGTCGAAATTAAAATTCAACGCTAAATGATTTATTAGCGTCGAAAAAAGTTTCGACGCTAAAGATCTATTTTCTTATAGTGTTTTTAGGGACATCACCTAACTACTGAATATGTATGCAAATTTGACTAATAATGTAACAACTTGTGAATGGTGTTAAAATTATGGATTAAAAATGAAGTGTCGTGTGACAATGTCGCTTATCTGATAAGATGAGTAACATTACTCATTAAAGTTTAAAATTATATAAAAGAAGAAGAAAAATCAAAAGTCATATTATGAGTAAATATATTTTTATGACTGTTTTTTTGTTATCAAATATATAGTTGAGTTGATTTTCAAACACTTTAATAAAAAATTTGCCACTATGTTCAAGTCTTATAAGATGTAATAGAATAATGATATATTTAGGATTTTATACCCATTACTTTTTATGCGTTTGTGTGTGTATTTTTTTTATTTTTTATTTTTTGAAATCGTTGGAAATTTCACCATCAAACCACCCCTTACGGACTTAAACGGAACAGGTAAAATCTTCGATATTCCGTCTTATCATAACTAGAATTCTTCTTAATGAACATAAATAGAAGTATATATAGCAAGTAATAGGGTGGAAAATAATCAATTTCTCCTTCTGGATTCTCCATCATCCATAGAATCCATGGTCTTTAATGTTTTTGTTCTATCTTGTCTTGCAAGATGTCTAAAAAGAAGATTTTAATAATATCTAATAAATTATTAACATGTGGTAGAATGTGAATGGCTGTTAGGAAATGAGCACTTACATATGGTGAAAAAAAAAAATTTGAGTTAAATTCCGAGTAATTGAATGTGATCCTTAATTAAAAAAAAAATGAAATATTGTTAATTCCACCGTCAAATCACCTAATCCATATTTAAATGAAGTAAATAAAATCATCAACTATCTCATATTCTTATAAAGAAAAATATGCATGGATACAACCTCTTTTTTATCCATTTTATATGTATCATAACGCTATAAATACAACCTTTTTGTAAAAACTCGATTTTTATTCAGATATTTGTTGACACATATCTTTCACTGGCATTATCAGATGTGATATTTAGCTACCAAGTCATATATATATATTTTGTTTGAATCGTAAATTTCACCGTCAAATCACCAGGTTCTTATAAAAACCACAATCTCTAGATTCGAATTCAGGACCTCAAGGTGAGAACCTAAGCCATACACCACCAAACCACGTCCTTTTGGGACTCAAGTCATATTCTCATTTTCATTGTTCTTACTTTTCAGTATTCATACTTGAGAACTAGATCACAATCAGCTCATTGAGGGACAGACATAGATTTTAGGGATTCTAAACTAATTTTTAAAATATGTAATCTTCTATTGTTGAAAGAAAGTTTTTTAAGCTGGCTTTGGCTGTTGGAAACCCAAACACTGCTCTTAAAAAAAAAAAAAAAAACTGATTTGTTTATTCTGTTCTTCGAAATTGCTCTACATTTGATTCACTTTTAATTATTATTAATTTTTCTTAAATTTAAGAATCTTGATTTTGATCCAAATTTAAAGATCCAAACCAACCGCTGCTTATGTGACTTGTCTCGCAGATTTGACTTCAAGAACTCTTAATATTAATTCATCTGGCATCGTGTTTCTCCATCTTCAGCTTTCTTTTTCTTGCACCACAAAACACTTTTCAGTCGAATTGTCTCATTTTAGATTAATATGTACAAGTACAATGCCTCAACGAATCAAACAAAATTTATGAATTATTGTAAGAATGATGGTGAATAGTAAATTGGGCTTCATTGTAAAGGATTTGTTTGGCCACAACTTCTAATCCAATAATCTAAATATAGAGTTTTTTTTAAAAGGGTGATCGACACTTTCTAATATTTTGACATTTTGTTATATTTTATCACTTGCACTTTTACAATCTTCATTTTTGTTTATGTTCTTTTTTTTTTTTAAATACAACTGTCAGAGAAAAATCCATCCCAGCCACAAAAATAAGTAAAAAATCACATTTCTAATTAAATTTTTGACATCAAAAGACTTTCAGGATAGTTGAATCTCGTACTGAGCTGAAATGTATTAAGTTTTTTTAAATTCTCTATCACAAAATGTTTTAAAAGTAATACATAGTTAAAATTCAATTACAAAACTCAGTTCAGAATCCAAGTTATAGTTAAAAACTATACGGATAAATAGAAAAAAGCCAATATATTATTAAAGAAAGTGGTGACCTCCCTATTTAAAAATGAAATGCAAAGTTCAGTGTAAGGAAATTTCAAAGGTTGTAATTGAAATTTAATAAATTGAATGACAAAAGTAATTTGACATGCCTGAGCCTGATACTATCACAATCCGAGCACCAAAACAACAGAAAGCAACCATTGGCAGTGAAACAATAAACCAAAGAAGGACAGTTAAATGAAAGCTGTTGTGTAGTAAAGGGAAACAAATTAAGGTATTAAAGCAGAAAATAACTGCCCAGTAAGTAATCTCTTCGGCAAAATTTTTTATATGTATATCAATAATTCTCTCCAAAGAAATAATATATCAGTAAAGGTGAAATAAGAAAGTTGCACCCATGAATAAAAATTCTATCGCACTTCAAACCTAAAAATATCACTGACGTTTGCTTTGTTTCTTGAATGGCTTGATCACGTAATTAGCAAGCCTCTAATAATTGTCTCCAAGAGTTAACCATCTCCAGACTCAGCCACCTCCAGATTTGAGTGTATTGCTCAACCTGCAATAGAGAGGTATTGTTCATAGTCTTTCAAAGAAAAAACCGACAAACAAGAAAGAGAAAGAGAAAGATTTCTTAAGTTCTACTTAACAAAAACATTTTTTAAACAAATTATTTGACATGAATATCAAAAGGCGTCCAAGACTATTCCGGCATCCAAGTACTTGAATGAGATTATTTGACACCATATGTATGAAAAATTTTAAAAACATTTAAAAATTTCTTATGAACATAAGCATGTTCTTGAAAAGAATATCACTGAGCATCCCAATTGTATAGACCGGAAAAGTGTAGGCATTTACTAAATATATGGTTCCTTATCCTACAATCTACATGCTACCACTCAGTTTCTACTGAGCTTACCAGTCTAAACCCTCAAAGAGACCTTCTCCTTTTATGGCAGAAGTTTTAAAAATAGCCCATTGCCGACTTTTAATCTTGTGCAACTCTAATGCTTCAGTCACCGCAGCATCGTCAAGTGCCCCTGGAAGATCCTATAAGGGCAACAAAGGTAATGTTAAGCAAAAAGGAAATGATCACAGTTTCTTTTTTCATATAAAGCACTTTAGGGGGAAGCTGTAAATGAAAGGACCTAAGTTCTCTAAAACCATATAATTAGTCATAACACGCATTAGAGGCTTGAAATAGTAAAGTCATCTTTTTCATATATTTTGGCCCCCCAAAAAAAAGGAAAAGAAAAGAAACAAACTAGATGCCAAATATTTTTTCCCTGCCTACAAAACTTAAAGATAACATAACAGATGATAATATTAACCTGTTTGTTTGCAAATATGAGAACCATTGCACCTCTTAACTCCTCCTCCTGCCAAAAGAAATAAAAAGTTAAGCTGGAACTATGACTCTATGGAACTTTAGATGAGCAAAATATGCATTAGTGAGCAGAACAACCAATAATGCTAATACAAAGGCAAGATTAACAGAAGGGAATATATATTCATCTTCAGTGTAAAAGAGAAAGAATGGGGAACAGGTACTTATCATAGATGGGAGTAAATTACGATACAGAAATTTTTTTCATGAGTTACACATACCACTCAGATTTCGCAAAATTTCCATATTAGAACAGAAATACTAAATACAAGAACACGTCCCTCTTACGTTAAGATTTATAGGTAATTAACTCCATAACAGTACATAGAACATTCGTATCAACAAAGCTTCCTTAGATCCTCCAAAAGATAAAACACCAGAATACTAATTAATAGATTTGGGCAGCACCTGAAAGTCTTACAGTGTATCAAATAATGCAAAGGAGGAGTTTCACGGAAAGACATACATAAATCTAAGACAAGTATACCTCCAATATTGCATGAAATTCATCTTTGGCTATCACCAGCCTATCAGTGTCACTCGAATCAACGACATAGATTATTGCCTGTGTATTTGGAAAATAGCATCTCCAATATGGCCTATGGCAGAGAACAAAATAAACAGCTGATTAGCTTATGCAGTTAAGGGAATATTTGGAGCCTCCAAGCTACAATTTTCTCCTTTTTAACATCTTTAGAATTTTATCATGGACAACAACATTTCGTTAATTTTCTCTCAGTTTACAGCAATGGACTGTGCACAGCAGCCGAAAGTAAAAAAAGCTATGGAAAACTACTTGATGAATTAAACTCGGAAAATGATTTTAAACAGAATTCCTATTACACTTCAGAAAATCACACATGTAGAAGTTAATCCAATTGACTGCATGAAGAAGCAAGAAACAAAATGTTACCTGATACTTGTCTGTCCACCTGTATCAAGAAACAACAAAAATCTATCAGGAACTGACATCACTTCAGAATTATGACACAAAAGTAAATGACTGAAAACAACTTCTTGAAACTTTCAATGATCATCATCTTCAAGGTTTTCATTTTCATCTAAATACAGATGGCTCTATAATTATGAATGATTCTGCTTCACACTAAAGGCAAGCAACTGTCAGCACCACCAAATCCACTCTCAAGCAACCACCATAGTAAGGAAACAAGGAAAAAAATTCCACAACAGATGGCTGATAATGGAAAACTTCATCTTTCCATAATTGTATCAAACTAAAGGATGAGTTTTATCAACCATGAAGAATAGGCATGATTAGCGAACTGACATTACACTGTATCAAGAGACTTTCATTCACTCATTCATCATAAAATTAGACTCTTTCCTCGATGATGCATTGCTATAAATTGCACAGATCTAGTCATCAACACATGCAGCACTTGCATAATACCACCGCAAAAACCATGCACGTACAAATAAATGGATGTTTTGGACACAAATTCAGTTAATGATCCACATCGATATTTCAAGTTGCAAATACAGATCAAAGGGAACAGACTGACATACCCAGGTCCCATACTTGGAATTTGATGTTATTATATTGCACTGTTTCCACATTGAATCCAATTGCTGCATCAATAAGAAAATAAAAACCAATCAGCAAAAACACATCAAACTATTGAAATTCCATTCATTTGCTTTAAAATAAATAATAACAATGTAGAATGCAATCTCAAAGAATATTACTAAACAAAACATTACCATTTGCAAATTTCTTAAACTAATAAACATCAACAAATTAAAATTTGGAAAAAAAAAATACTTGGAATAGTAGAGACAACTTCTCCCATTTGAAGCCGATCTGCAAAATCAAAATCAAATCAAAACATTAAAACCATAAAAACAAAAACAAAAACTGCACAATTTACAAAATCACTAACAGAACAAAAGGGTACTCATCAAAATCCCAAAACAACGTACATAGAATCGTAGTTTTGCCAGCATTATCAAGGCCAAGAACTAGAATCCTAGCCTCTTTGTTGCCAAAAAGCGAAGAGAACAATCGCGTAAACATAATACCCATCTTTAGATTTTGGATTCTAAGAGCATTAACAACAACAGATCAGAAAAACTCAAGCTTTTTTGTGATTGAATTTTGGATCGGATCTGCAAAGCAGAGTCCCCTGTCCCTCACTGCAAAACAAAACTAACATAAAACTGATTTTTTTTTTTTTTTTTTGGCCCCGAAATTGCATGTAATGTGATTATTTTTGTTTGATGTGGCTGGGAGGGTATGCTTGCAAAATTTGTTCATACTTTGAGTAAAATTTAAAAAAATAAAAGATTTGGGAGTTTTTGTTTAAGGGATATTTTTTCACACCTACCCTGAGGTATGTCGTAATGATACTTTGATAGAGAGTATTGGTGTATTCTCAAAGATCTCCTCTGATGTTAGTATTTCCATCCATAAACAGTTAATTGACTTTACAATAACAAAAATATCTTTTATGTTCCAATAAAAAGAAACTGCTGATTAATTAACATCAAAATGCATATGAAAGATAAAGATCTCTAACTTCCACAGGCTTCAAATCCACAACTAAATGTTTTATTTAGTTGGCTTGCATTTAGTCTTAGGAGTCCTTCCGGAGAATTGGATAAAGATTAATGTCGATGGAGCTAGGGATGGCAAAAATCTCTTTGGGAATGAAGTCTGTGGTGGTCCGGTATATTAGAGAGGGAGAACGGGATAATTTTTTATACTCGTTGATTGGATGGGTCGGTACATGTATTGACATCCCGTTAAAAATAAAGGTAAAATCCTCATGTGAATAAGGAAATCAATTTTCGTACCCGTTGATTGAACGAGACATATATAGATATTGATATTCCTATGTCATATCCCGCTCGTTGCCATCCCTGGATAGAGTCTACAACGAAGATAACTAAATTGGAGACTTGGGAGTGGTCATCAGAAATTACAATGCCTAGAGAAAGATTATTGCTTCCTCTGTCATCAAGTCTGTTGAGAAGTTAGAAGCCAAAAGCCATCGCCATTGCTTTTTCTGCAAGATAGAAATGGTCTCCATTATCATTGAATTCAATGCCAATAACGTAGTCAATTTGGTGTTAGGAAAAGCTTCGAGCCTCAAGGAGACAAATTGGATTATCCAAGAAATTCGGGAAGACATGCAAGCCTTTAGTTTAGTATTTAAGGCCGTCTTTAAAAGAGTAGTCAAAATGACTTGTAATAATCACTTAAGTGGGCTATTGAAAGTAAGGGTGGCCCAGGCTAAATCCGGCCCGAATTTTTTAAAAAAAAAATTCAAATACAATTTTTATTATACAAATACATTATCAAAATTAAATATATACAAATACAAAATACATTCATATTATGTGTAAAGATAATTCACAATTTAAATGCTACAAACAAATAAAAATGTTATAAATATATTAATATATATATATATATAATTTTTAATTTTTTTTTTTTTTTTTGTTTTTCTTTTGGCCCGGGCCAAAATTGCAAAGCCCGGCTCGGACCTGAGCTCAGGTCGGGCTTTGATCAAAGGGCCCAGCCCAAGCTTTTATTGCCCCGAATCGAGTCGGACGGGGACCGAATTTTTCTGCTATCCTTAATTGAAAGGATAATATTTATTCTTTCATCTCTTGTTTTGCTTGACCTTCGAGATCTTTCAGAATGAAATATATTTTTTATTTTTCTTAAATCTTATCTACATTATGAGCTAATAAAATATGATATATCGAGTACTTTATTTTAAGACAACTTCTTACTACTTTTACTCTTTTTCATTAAAATACACACATCATAAAATGTTAAAGCATTGTTTTATAGTTTATATAATGCCTTGGATGTGCAAAAAAATTTCTCCTTCTACTTGATATTTATTTCTAAAATATTTAATTTCTGTGGACATTCTAATATATTAAGTTCATCTACATCATAGAAATCTTTGAGAAATATTTGATAAATTAATTGCATAGAACAATAATTAAATCCATGACTTTACTTCAAAGAAGAATGTATCTATAGTGTCCCCAATGGACGTGGCTTGATGATGTAGGGTTTAGAATCTCATCTGCGTTTCTTGTAACAGCCTGAGACAGTTGGAGATTTTACCTATTCCGTTTAAGTTCGAAATGTGTGACTTTAACGGTCAGATTTCCAACGATTTCAAAAAAAACAAAAAACAAAAAACAAAAAACAAATGTATCCGTATCATATATAATTTTTGTAAAAACTTTAACTCTAATCTTATAAATTAGCAACCACATTAATTAAAATCAAAAAAGTAATATATTAGTTAGGGATTCTATCATAATTCGATAATAAGATTGAAAAATGACAATGAAATCAAGTGGTGGTTGTTGAACAATTGTCAATTTTGAAATGCGGCCAAGTTCTTAAAAGGCTATTTGGTGATTCTCACAACATGACGTCCCCTCACTAAAATTTGAGGCCTTATCAAATTTGTGGTTATAACAATCAAATAATGACTCATAAACGAATTATTTAAGCCTATCGAAGGAAACATTTTATATAAAAAAAAGTTACAAGAATTTGCAATTAATGAGACCTATATTTGTCGACTCATTTTTTATTTAGAGTAATTATGAAGTACTTTATCCAAATTCTTCCTTAATATACTAGTCCATTTATTTGGCCCTGCAAAAAGATTTTTCTATAAATCTATCAAAGAAGCCAAATATTGGAGAAATTATATTTATACAATTTTATTTTCCTTAAGATACCGATTTATAATGACCAATTTGATATACGAGTCGAGTGCAATAAATTAAAGGGAAAATTCCAATTACATTCTTATTTTTGAAAAAAAAAAATATATATATATATATATATATATATATTGTCTTTTTGAAGAAAGGCGTAATCTAAATTACATTGGCTTTTTTCTGCATTTTTTTGTAGGGACTAATATGAAGAATAATGTTCTCAAAGAATAAGATGACGATAATTTTAAAAATAATCTAATTAATTATTTTTACATTTTCTCCCAAAATTTTATGAACTTTCTAAAAATTTGGTACCTTAACTTTACTATTTTGACAATTTGGCCTCCCAAAGTTCCAATCTCTGTCGGTAACTAACACCCCCTGATTAAAAAAATATATTTTTTTGCCTTCGAAATATAATATGTTAACAGAATTAATGAAAAAAAATTGGATCATTTTAGGAGAACCAATTGAAATTCGATGTCTAACTCTATGGACTAGAAGTGACCCTTTCAAGAATCATGATTAAGTTTTTAATAAGGAAAAAATTAAAAAGACCCTCAAAGTTTGCTTAAATGTTTATATAGAGTCCTTCGATTTTAAAAATGGTCAAATAAATTCAATTTTAGACAATAATGCCTTTTGATTATAGTGACTCAACTGTATTTAATATGAACATAATTATTCAAAAAAAAAATTTTGTTATCATTGTTGAAACTAATAAAATAAATGTGTATATTTAAACAAATTTTACGGATATTGGTTGTTGTTCCCCTTTTTTTTTTTTTTTGAAGGGTGGCCTATAAATTTCCACAAGGTTGCCTTAATGGTGGTTTGTTCCATTTTAGGTTCAAAGTTTGAATCTCATTAAATATATTTCATTGGGTCATAACCCATGGTGTAAAAAGCCAGAGGCTTAATCTAATATGTGCCGGAAAACTTCTAATGACACGGAGCACAAGTCACATAAATTAATCGAGGTGCACATAAACTAACCCGGACTCCCCGACTATCAAAAAATATTAATAATAACTAGACATATCATTTAAACTAATCACATATATAATTTTGGCTATGTTTGGTTCTGTAATAAAACTTCATAGTGATCATGGTGAATGGCCAAATAAGTTTTTTTTTTTTTTTTTTTTTTCAAATTAATGAAAATTTTTAACATATCCAATTTGAATTCTACTATCACAAGGGGGAAAAAATCACATTCTTAATTGAATATTGTGTGAACTTGTAGTGGATCTCATCAACCCATCACGAATTCATGATTCACCAGTCACACGACCAATTGCTTAGGAGGTAGACAAATCTAATAGTCAACGATTTCAAAAGAAAAAAAATATATGAATTGATCACTAGATTAATAATATGTTACGAACAAACATTAATTAGTGCCAGCCCTACCCAGCTACCCTTAGCCATATATATTTGGAAATTTTGTTAACTACTCTTATAAATCACATGGTTGGTTTAGCTATAAATAATACCAATGGGTATTATAATTAATAGAGATAACACAATATATTCAATTCTCAACACTAACTACATACTTAGCTAAGTGCATGGGCAATGAGATTATATGATCTATAAAAGTGACTAATATATTTTATCAAGCCTAACTAACTTTTAAAAAATGACTTCAATGATCTCCACAACCTAAAGACAATCGGTTTCCTCCATAACTTGTTTCAAATTAATTTCTTCGATCACTTGTAACCCAAACCTAATTGCCTCAGCTTCGGCTGTTTGCACATCACCATAAAATTGCATATTCTTAATAGTTGCGCATAAAAGTTCACCATTTGAGTCTCTAAAGACCACTCCAAGACCTGCTATGGAGTTGTTCTTATCCACTGCCGTATCCGTGTTCATTTTTAGGAGGATTCCACTTCTTGTCCTTGTTCCCTTCCCTCTGGTCAAGAGCTTTCATCTTTACTGGTTGTACCATTCTGCTAGACTCCACCATTGATTCAGCTTTAACTAAAGATCTCAACGGATCTTCATTCTTTTGTTCAAAAATATGGTAATTTCGTGCTTGCTAGCCTACCCAACAAAGCGCTCTTACCAGTTCAATATCCACCTCCTTCCTCCTATCATCGAGAGCCTACAACACTCCCAACACATCAAGTCTGGTCACATATATTATATCCTCAGCAAAAGGTGTCAAATTCCAGATTTTCCTCATGAACTTGCACTCAAACAATACATGATATACCGGCTCACAGTCGGTATTACACCTTTGGCATCGCATCCTCTCTCATGATTGATTTCAGAATCGGCTTAAAAGACTGTAGCCTCAAGATCCAATTATCTTTAAAGATTCTGACATTCTGGTAATTACCAATTTTCCATCCCATGCCTTTGTCTAGAATTTATTTACCTCGTAAAATGTTCCTCCAGATAAAAGAAGGTGAAGATCCCAACTTACCATCCCAGAGCTCTGAATTCTTATAGTACCTGGCTTTAAGCACTTTAGCCACCAAAGAGTCAGGGTCTTGGATCAAATGCCATCCTCGTTTAGCTATCAAAGCTTGATTGAACGAGGATAACTCTATAAAACCCAACATTCATATTGTTGTGATATTTTTATATCGTACCGCAAGTGTACGGTGTCAAGTTTTAGTATGAATGAGTTTAGAGTGTCGAACCCACATGAATTGCGTTAACTCGCACTAAGTACTATAATTGATAATCCTAACTTTATTTACACGATAAATAATAAAGATTTTTAATAAATAAATAAAATATAAAAATAATAAAATAGGAGGAACTACTACGATAGAGATTCTGGATCCTGATTTCACCTAGTCGTCGCCTATGTATTTGTTATGCCAATTAATCTTTGTTCAGTTATATTATTTATAAGTCAAGACTCCGAAATTATCCACTCCCTTTCTCGAGTGCCGAGTGAAAATATCATTAACTACAGACTTCGATATCTCTATAAAAATCCAATAGTTAACAACTCATTACGATTCGTGATTCTCTTTTAACGACTTCAAAGGATTACGGATTCTCTCGAATTCTATCAAATCCTAGGTTATATTCTCTAGATCTATTCAAAATCCTCTCTCTCGAGTGATAGATTTCAAACATATATCATCATATTTGTGACCAGCAAACATAAAGCATTAAACTCAAAAGAATATAAATAAATCAACAAAACTTCTTAACAAAATTGATAAACACAATACAAGGTTCAAGCATCGATTACACCATTCTCCAGAATAAGGAGTTAGTTCATGACAAAAGATAAAATCAATGATAAACAATTCATGAATCTAATGGAAATCATTAGAGTTCTAAGAAAGAAATAAGAAGATAAAACCCGAATTGAACCTCTTCCTCCTCGGATGTCACAGCCTTAATCTCCTCTTATTGCTCTTCAATCCTCCTCCTTGGATCTCTAAAAATATGTATTTCCGTGTTTTATGCTATGTATTAGCCTCATCCTTTAATTTTGGACGAACTGTTATATTTATAGTGGAGTCTGGGAGTCATTCGGTATCATTAGGGATATTGGAAACCCTAAAATCACTTTCCTGAAGTGCGTAGGTATCGCAGCGCTACAGCTCCTTAAGTGGGCGCCATGGCGCTGAATCCTCGGGAAAATGTATTGGACTATGCTAACTTGTGGGCGCCATGGCGCCTTTACATTTAATTCCACTAGCGCCAAGACGCCATTGTCCTTTGATGTTGAGGCGCCAATGCGCCCTTAATAATAATCATGATGGCGCCTTGGCGCCATTTATAATAATGGTAATGGCGCATTGGCGCCTTTGCTAATAATGGGCGCCATGGCGTCTATTCCTCTGGAATTTGTATGGGGTTTGTGGTGCCATGGCGCCTAAGCTCCTGTACTCGTCCTGTGTTCCCGAAACTTCCCAAAACACTTGTAAATATTCCAGAATCCATGTATCAATGCTCATACAAATTAAAACAGAAAATAAACTATAAATGATATTCAAATATCTCGAAATATACAAAACAATAAGCTAAAAATGCCGTAATAAGTGGGTATAAACCACACTTATCACCTATAATCTTAGCATGACACATCTTCTTTCCTTGCTTAAACCCTACCAAAACCGAGCCACGGCTGTTTGAATATCCTCACAGACACGTTGGGGTAGCTTAAACACACTCATAACGAAAGTCAGTACAGCTTGAGCCATTGCTTTGATTAAAATTTCTTTGCCCCCGGTTGAGAAAAATTTACTTTGCCAATTTGAGATTTTACTAACAACTTTAAGCCTAATCTCATTGTTGATGGGGATTTATGCGACTAAGGTATCTGAACAGCTCGGCAAGGGCAGAGAGGAAATTCTCCTCATCCGGGGGACCCATGTTCAGAGTTTGTGTATTGATCTTCAACCCGGATTGGAGCTCGAGTCCAGTTTTCTCAGGATGACCGACCACGGTAGACCGGCAGCTCGGCTTGGTTTTACTTTACCTTCCAGAAACGGTTGATGAATTCGGATATTCCGGGTCAGGACGGTATCAGTTTAGGAAGCTCGGCAGATCAATTGGTCGACCTCTTGAAGACCGACGCAAGATCAAAGTTGTTGATTTTTCCCTCCAAAACACGTTATTATTCAAAGGCTCTTTACATGCTGACATCATTATTGTTGCATGTAGAAGCAGAGAAAACAGAGTGATGTGACAGACCGTCAGACGGCAGACTTGCTTTCGACGACGACAATCTTGGGGCAGAGGGCCCGTCAATCAATCGGAGACCACGCGAGAAACGTCATAAAGTTGGAGGAACAATGTTGTAATTCTTGAGTATATAAATGAAAGTTAGATTCATTTGTAGGGGATAGCAAAAACTGGTAACCAAAAAGAAAATGAGCACTACTTGTAAAACTTTGTAAGCAAACAACTCGGTTTCGTTAGACCATTCCTGGAAACAGGTCGGCCGAGTTCATTTTTGATAATAAAAACAACCCCCACCATTTTGTGCCCGTGGACGTAGGCAGGACTCGCTCCGCCGAACCACGTTAAACTCTCTTGTCAACCTTTGTGTTTTTCTCGCCTTTTACTGCATTTACCTTTGGTCTCCCCATAACCAAACAAATTCAAGGTTGATGGAAGGTTGTCTCGGATGGGTTATCTCGAAACTACCCCTGAGACGAAAATCATCCGTCAACACTCATTGAAAAAACTAGACTTTTTCCTTCCCACCATAGCAGATAATCCCAAGCATCTATCATGTCTTGACACCACGTTCAGATTGAAGATTTTTTTGATCGCCTCCACTCGTTCAGGTTCTGTTTTACAAATGAAAAATATTGAGCTCTTTTCATAATTAAAAATATGCCCTCATGCCATCGTATGCACCTCAAAAATATCCTTTAATACTTTGCAATCATCTACTGATGCTCTAGCGAATATCAAGCTGTCATCCGCGAACAGTAGATGCAAGATGGATTGATCCTTGCTAAATTTCAGCCCTTGAAACCATCTGCTTCTCCGCATTAGTTATGAGCTGCGAGAAAATTTCTACATAAAATATACCCCTACCAGTCTCGTTGATAACTACTGAAAACGAAGACGTAGTAATACATCACATCACCAATCTAATCCACTCCGCACTAAAACCCAATTTTTCCATAGCAGCCTCCAAAAAACTCCATTCCACTGTATCGTAGGCCTTACTGACATCTAATTTTAGTGCTATAAGCCTTGACTTCTTGCCTTTAGTTTTCCTAATTGTGCTATAGGATAGGCATTTTGTCTTATCTGTCAACATTAATTCTCATATGAGTTATCATCTAGATGGTTGAAAATTGGAAAGGAACTTTATTAAAAAAAAGCTATAACTTGAGATTTCAAATGTGTACAAGTAACTTAGCTCCAAAAAAAAAAAAAAAAAAAATTTGAAAGACCAAGTCAAATCTCTAATACTTACCACGTGATTATAAGTGAAACTAACATTCATAATGTATGGCTTCTATCTAACACCTAAACTTGACCATATTATATAATTTCTATGAGTTAATGCAGTCCTGCCTTTAGACACATGCATAACATGTGATATAAAATAAAATGCTGCGTTCATGGCTCATGGCGAAGAAAAAAAAAAGAATATTAGGAAATAATCAAAATTTCACATCTCAAACTCAAAATATTAAATTTCGACACTCAAAAGTTTTTGAAATAAGTAAATACACTTGTTTTTTTTGACAAAGATATCCGTTTACTTCCTTGTTTAAAACATAATATATATACATATATATAGATAAACACACACATATATATATATATATATCTATATATATGTATCTATATATATGTATATATATATATATCTGCCTTAAAATGGGATATTAAAATTTTATCTGGAGCTTGAGTTATAAAAATAAATAAATAAAAAAAAAGAGTAAAATGTCACACACTCATCCACTTGACATGGAACTAAAAATTATGCCCAATTTATTGGACTACCGACCAAATTGTAGGTTTTTTTTTTCTTTTTGCATTCATGTAGAAATTAGTTGTCTTTGAGTCAACGTGGCGTAGCCCTATTGGTTTGTGTTGATGCACATTCATAAGCCAGGTGACAACAACATAGTCTACATATGATGTCCGTTTCTAAGAAAGAACAATCTAACCTCCATTCAAAGCTCCTCTCAGCTCACCAACTAACCGAAGAGCCTTCCCGCTGCACCACCATATACAACAAATACAAGCATGTAGCTTAAAAAAAATGCGATTCAAAAACATTCACAGATGAGCACTTTACGCATAGGAGTTTCTCAGAAACTAAACAAGACATCGACGACTAGTAGTACAAATTCCAAGTTGATTTTGACAGAGAGGATGAAAAGTGCAGATAATGCAAGAGTTTAGGAGGCATCATTAGTTCTCTAATTCCAGAAAAGAAACAAAAATGGGGTTTGCAAACAACATAGGCAAGTATCAACTTGGTCGTACCATTGGTGAAGGTAATTTTGCCAAGGTTAAGCTTGGAGTAGACACCACCAATGGCAAACAAATTGCAATCAAGATCATTGATAAGCAGATGGTATACGAAACAAATCTCAAAGGCCAGGTAAATTTTGATTTAACCCCTTCTCTATGTTCATGCTTCTTTAGGTTTTTCTTCTGTTAATAATATTTTTCCCAATTCAAACTACAGGTAGAGAGAGAGATAAGAACAATGAAGCTCTTGCACCATCCGAACATTGTACGGATACATGAGGTCATTGGCTCAAAGACAAAAATTTATATAGTAATGGAATATGTATCAGGAGGGCAACTCTCAGACAAATTGGTGAGATTCATCTAGTTGTAATATTTGGGGTTCAAAGATTTTGTTCAACAAAGATTTTGATTGAAAATTTTAATCTTCAACCTTTCTATGCTCAGTCTTATGTCAAGAAACTGAGTGAACAAGAGGCAAGAAAGCTCTTCCAACAATTGATTGATGCAGTTGATTATTGCCATAACAGAGGAGTTTATCACAGAGATCTGAAGGTCCATGAAACTGCCCTTTAATCTAACAGTCAATTTTCTCTGTAAGAGTAAGTACAAGATAGCTAATGATCTTGGTGTCTTCCTACAGCCAGAGAACTTGCTATTGGATAGTAAAGGGAATCTCAAAGTATCTGATTTCGGACTAAGTGCATTGCGAAAGGTAGCAATAATAATATATAACTAAGTTTAATATATGTATCAATCTAAAAAAATGCTTGGCTGAAACTGTAATCAATAAACAGCCTGGAGACATGTTAACAACAGCTTGTGGCTCTCCATGCTATGTAGCACCAGAGGTCAGACATTAATATTTCATTTTTCTAGATATCAGTAACTTTTCAAGTTATAGATTGTTAAATTCAAAAGCTTAAAGAAAAAAGCAAACAGATGTTAAATCATACCTGAGTTTCGTCTTCTGGAAAACAGCTGCTGGCAAGCAAGGGCTATGAGGGAGCAGCAGCAGATGTTTGGTCTTGTGGAGTAATCCTTTTTGAACTGCTTGCCGGTTATCTACCATTTGATGATCGTAATCTAATGGTTCTATACAAGAAGGTATGCTTTATATACAGAACAAAACTTGTTATCTAAAACACTTGCCTCTGATGAACACTGATCAATGTTTCTGTAAACAGATAGCTCAAGCAGATTACAAATTTCCACATTGGTTTACAGAAAGTCAGAGGAAGCTGATCTCAAGGATACTGTATCCAAGTCCAATCAGAGTACAATTCCAAAAGATCCTATGTATATATATAAGCTCAGAATGATCAAAATAACAATTTCTTCTTTCATCACAACAGCGAATAACAATACTAGGGATCACTGAGGATACATGGTTTCAAACAGATTACAAACAGTCTTGCGGATATGAATGTGAAGAGAAAATCTACTTGGATGATGTTAATGCTGCTTTTGAATCAATGGAAGTAAGCATACTTTACATAGTAGCAAGAAACTGTTTTTTCATAACTTTATCTAAATATTTGAAATTTTAAGCAGGAAAATGGTGAAGAGTCAAAGATGCCCAAATCATCAAGTTTTATTAATGCTTTCCAGTTGATAGCCATGTCACATGACCTGGATTTATCAGGTCTCTTTGAAGGACAGGCAAGTTAATAAAATCAAAATTTAGAGTTATCTTTGTATAACCTTCCTTGATTCTTCTATAAAATTTCAATAATACCTTTCCTCTTAGGATGACAAGAAAGAGACAACGAGGATTGGATCCAAGCTTCCAGTCAACGAAACCATAAAGAAAATAGAAGCTGCAGCAATGGATGTGAGCCTGTCAGTAGAAAGGATGAACAACTTCAAGGTATTATATACTTTGAATCTCGATTTGCACTAAATGTGAGCTATTTCATTCCTTTGACACTAATGACATCTACATAACCATATTAGATGAAAATGCATCCAAACCAGAAGCAGAAGATGACTAGATGTGCCAGATCATATTACGACCTCTCAGCACAGGTGCATAACTGTGATATTCTTAACATTATTCTTCCAGCAAGATAAGCACCAAATAGCCTCACCATATCTGTCTATGTCAGGTTATTGAGGTTGCTCCGACTAACTGTGTCATAGAAATATCAAAATCTACAGGGGAGCTAAGAATGTACAAAGAGGTATAATAACTTTTCTTTCAGTTGATCATGTTTGTGAATTAACTAATATGTACTGACACAAATAAAATGATAATCAGTTCTGCAAATGTTTAACAAGCCTCCTGACTGACAAATCGGATGCCCCACCTCCTCAAGTGCAAAACTCAGAGGAACTCCGGATCAAGCACAGGAGTACCCAAAAGCTAGAATGGTAAATCTTTAATCTATTTTGCAATGTTAATGTAGCATAAAAGTAACTGCAACCTCCTAAGTCCTAACTATTTCTCAATATGCAGCTCCGAAGTCAAAAATGAAAATTACAATAGGGACATCCGAGGGTATTCGTCTTCTTAATAATCAGCTTACAGGGTGTTTGTTTCATCATATGTTTGATCAAAGCAAATAATAATATAAATTTCCATTAGAGGAGAAAATTTCCATTCATTTGTTCACTGAAAAATGAATAAAACAAAAAATCTGTCTCATTTTACCCTGTTTGAGCATAATGGTTTCTTTTCCATAACTAGTCAAATGAAATTTAATCCGGTACGATCACTACGAAATATTTATAAAGAAAATAAAGTTCCAATTTATAACTGAAAAACATAATAATTTACATAACATATAAATTAAACCAAACAAAAGTCTTTTCCCATTAGGCGAGGTCGGCTGATTTACATAACATATGCCAACAAAAAATATAAAATAGTAAGTGACAATTCTGCAGTAAGATTAACATCTCTTAACTGACACAATATAATACAGAGCAATGTCTTCATGCCGAACAACCTATATTTTACACCAAAAATGAAATAATATAACCTGCCAAATCACCAATAAGAAGGCTCGAAGCTTGTAAACATCTAGAAAAGGAAGTTGTCTATCATATGGAAGACCACATCAGCACCATCAGAATTCATCCAATAGGTCTTCACCTGAAATGCACAAGTAAAATTACAGGGATGAGACCCACGCAATAATATCAAGCAACTTACTAAAACTCTGTTGAGATTTAAATCTTCCCATCACATGTTCATTAAGTCAACTCTGTTGAGATTTAATTCCTCCCATCACATTCTTCATTAATTCTCAAACCCTCTGTCCTTGAGGTTAGAAGCACCAACTTGGTAATAATCTATGTTAACTATAATCTCATGCCAGTACGATGCCCAATGACAAAGTAGTATTCTTGTAACAACATACTAGTGACTTGTAATACAAATCGAAGATTCTAACATGGGCTTGTAACCAGTCTCACTTGTGGCAAGTACGCAAGCCCGATTTGTAGCCAGCTCCTCACAATTGTAAGGATAATAATTAAAAAAGAACATGATAAATTGACATAAAACCTTTTAATAATAACAAGGTGGGATTATTCTAAAAAAATGTTCAAGTATGATTAACCTTGATTTTATCAGGTTTTAATGCAAAGAACGCTTGTTTTTTGATTAAAAAAGATATTTAAAAGCCAAATATTCTTTTAATTATTTCATTATTTGTTATTCACCCCTCTCCCACCTTGCTGCCTCACAAATAAAGGCAAAAGGCCCCCAGAACATCCCTATGGTAAATGGACCATGAAAAAATAGTAACTGCCTCTGAACTATCAAACAAGTATAGAATTACACTCACACACAACTCAGAAGGTTCGATATATTAAAACTTCCACATTAATTGCGGTAATCTATCTATATAGAGTAGTATTGTCCTATTCACTTAAAATAGAGGAGTCTAAAAGATAGGAAAATATAATTTTCAGCAATAACCAAAGCCAAGTAGCTGCAGAGCTTGCCTGAATGGTATTGTGAGCAACGTATCGTTGCCTACTTTTGTGAAAGCTAACGTCCACACGTTCCCAAGGTACTTGATTGAGGCCTCTAATCATTTGCTCTACAATGAATTTTTTAGACATTAAACAATACATAAAGAAAAAGTTGACAGGCAATGATAAAATATAACAATAGTGAAATCAATGTAGGTATAAGGGCAGAACAAACATAAAAGAAGATGTGCCGCTGTAATCTAACTAAAAATTGAACCAACTGATGCTATAATTTAGCTGTAGCTAATAAAAAGAAGTGTTCGACATGTTCCCTTAAAACAGTATGTAACAGATCAATACAATTAACAACTATGAAGAAGTGTTTGTGCTACATAGTTCTAAGAAAATTTATGATAACTTCATTCCTCAAAATCTATACCAATGCCAGTCAGGTCTAAACATGACGTGCAGAAATTGAAAAGAAAAATTTAGGCATTGCATCCACCGATTATGTCACTAATTCTTAAATACGTTGAGGCCTAAATGAGTCATGAAGAAAACAAATCTCATCATATGAGTATAATTTCTAGACCCCTTGACACAGATTTGATGGTTTTGCCATAACTTTGCAGTTTGCAGTACATCAATATTTTAGAAGTTTTAACATACCTTCTAAGTCAATCAGTCGGTCTCCAACAATAGAAGATGCTTTCTTTCTAATGTTGTCTATTTCTTGTTCGATGTGTACAATATGAGGATATTTCTCATCAGTTATGAGAAGATTGGACTGGAAACAAAAGCAAGAAGGAAATACAGAAGGTAAGGTTTTATTAGTGTAAGATATCACCAAACAGACATGTAAAGTGGAAAGCGAGATAAGAAAAGGAAAACAAAATACACCTTTGGTGGAAGTTCATGTTGACGCCGGATTGATGAAGTTCGCCACCCGACCATATCTTAGAGACCAGTGAAGATAAAACATAATCTTGCATAAAAAGGAAAATTAAACACCTTATGCATAAATAGGATATTGATAGTTTGAAAGTGAACATCAATTCAGAAAAAGGATACGATCATAACTGGCATTTGCATATGCCACTCGCCGTTTAAATGCACGTAAAGCCGATCTAGACATCATAAAAGATAATGAAGTTATTTAAATTCACATATAGGAAAATTGATGAAAGCATTGTAGAATAATTAACACTCACATGAATTTTAATTCATCAGAATCATTAACCATTTGAAGAAGGAGGGGAGGTTTTCCATCATCATGATCGTTGAGGAACAGATGCTTCCCAGTCCTTCCAGCAACCAAGTGAGCTGTTTGAGATGCTCTCCTCTCAAGAAATGGTAGGCCACATAGAATTGGAAGCTGAGGCGGAAAAATAAGTACAAAGTACAAACATGAATAAGAGTAACATGCACTGAAATAATCATTAAGTATGTTGCTAGCCATCTTAAGTATCTCAAGCTCCAGTTACAAAGTGATGATTTCATTGGCATTGATATAAACTGTAAAATAAAAAAATGACAGCTCTTTCCCCCATGAACTGCCAAATAATCTTTTCCCTTCATTTTAAGCATATTAGAAGTCCCAACATTATTTATATGATCAATAGTTCAGACCTTAATGCAACCAAAAAAGAAAAAGAAAAAGAAAAGCAAGCAAAAGAATTTCAAAACGTCATGAAATATCTACCTGTCTGTGTCCCTTTGAACCAAGATGAGGAGTCGCAAATGTTATGAAGTTCATGGGTTCCAATCCAGCAATTCTAGATTTGCAAGGATGCTCAAGGGATTGCATGGAATCATTCGAATGCTCTACACTTGTGGAAATCCTAGGAATACATGTGGTACTATCTTCGGGAGAATGCTCATGTAGCCTCCCAACTGCATACCTTGCAATAAGACCCCCTAATGAATGAGCCACAAATGAGATCTTTTTCACCTCAGGCCTACGTTTGACTACAGCCAGTACCTGCATTAGAAATTAATCAGGAACTCAAAATTCACATGAATATGAAATATCATGCAAGGAACATAGAACTTACTGATTACTGAAACAGAGGTTTTCGGACATAAAAAATCTCAAAAAATTAAGCATGCCTTAACAGATGAAAGATCAAACTGTTATTACCGAATACCTCAGCAGCTAGCCTTTCACCCATCAAATCTACGCCATCGAATGTCAATTTTGAAGAGTTGCATTCACTCCCTGCCCATTAAATATCAATAAATAATAGTTATTGTGTTTACTTCTCAAAAAAGAAACCAGAATCAGACAGATATTGCAGACAGCAGGCTAGCACATCAGCATCAGAAAGCAGAATGTCTGGTTACAGAAAATTTTGGCACCATTTACAGAAGAATGAACAAGAAGTTCGGCACTTATAATAAAATTGGCTTTTAACTTTATTGATCAAAGACCAGACCAGATTAAAGTATATATATATATTCATAATGCTGGTAAACAAATTCTCCAATCTAGATATGTTCAAATCACTGAACTTCTGCAAGAATTTGATTAGGCAATAATCTTTTACTTGTTCACCCAAATTAAACTGCTTTCCAAGGATTTGTCCTGATTCTTTGATTTAGTTAATAGAAGTATATCAGAGGACGAAGCTTTATCACAATCATCCTAGTTTAGCAATTTTGGCCAAATTTCTCAATTCACTAACAAAATGATTGTCAAGCTTCAATTTGAGTTGCTTCCGGATTAAAAGTATTGTCCCCTTGGCTCTCGCATATGTTACAGCATGTGAATAGATCATACTCTCATGACTCAAAAAAGAAAAAATGCAGTTACAGGGTCCACTTTTCGTGCTTCTGGACAAAGCAACAGTCAATCCTAAAACTAGCGTCACCAATTTTGGTGCCTTTTAAAACATTTTATCAAGAACTCAAAAAAGCCAATGACAAGCATTATTGATGACCAAATGTCTCGTATGATGTGTACAAATTGATGGCCTATTAATTTACAAACATATGAATCCCTGAAACATTAGATCTTGGCCTTTGAGTTACTTGTTTTGATTTAACTACATGCTCATATCATGCAATAAACATATTAGAAATCACGTAACCTAATATAACCTTAGTCCCTTAATGAATTCATGTTTTCCCCATCCAACTCCAAGTAATTTTCATATAAATCAGTCGAGCATGAACTCATTATTCATTAACATATTCAAAGAAAAATATATAATCAGACACTAACACATAAAACAAAGATTAAAAATCTTATAAAAAATCATCTCAAATATTGAGATCACTCACGGTGCACAATTACTTTATCAGGAACCTTCTTCACAAACTGTTCTGCAGCAAATCTCCAATCTGCAGCACTGAACATAAAAAAGCAATTTAATTTAGCCAACAAAAAAGTTTGGAGTACTTTTGATGTCAAAAGCACTTGAAACAGACAAAAACTTCCTTTGAACTGTTAGAAATAAAATAAATAAAATTACTGTGATAAGCACTTTTGATGGAAAATAGCAAAAGTATTTTCGATGCTCGTTTAAGAGAAACACTAGCTTCCCAATTGCTTTTTACAGATATCACTTCCAGTCAAAAGCGCTTCTAAATGAATCAAATCCAAAAGGCAGCATAATAACAAATTAGTGAACTAACCTGCCAATGAGTCCATTAACCATGATCACAAGATGCTCCGGCGGAGACTTGGCGGTTGTACTAAAAATGTCTACGCCACCGTTTTCGACCTCCACTTTAAAGTCTTTATTCGCACGGCGATCCTTGAAGCAACCGATACCAAAACTCCTAATCCAATCCATCTCACTTCGATCCACCGAAATCAAAACGCCGCCGTTTGGCTTCTTACTAGTTGGCGATAGAAAGGAGGAGAGTAGTTGGAGATTAAACGGACGGTTGAGATTCGAGATCGGGATTGCTGTTTGGAATGGAGAAAAATTGGCGGCGATCATGCGGAGGAATTGGAGGCAGAATGAGTAAAAATTGTGAACGGAGACTAGTTTTTGATTGATTGAGGAATGGGACTTTCTGGTGAAAGGCAGTGTTTGGAAAAGGAAGGAGTAAAGGAGGCGCCGATGTCAGAGTCAGCAGCCATACGAGTCTTCTGACTCTGCTTGTACGTGAAAATATCGTCAGTAACTGAAGTAACGATCAACTGCGTGAAAAATGTGCTTATTTGTTTATTTAAATTAGTTGTCATTGGGCTTAACTAACTAGTCACAGGCCCGCCAACTCTTGGAACCTAAATATGACGTGGTGGATCTTTGGGCTGAAGTTGCAGCCCAATGGCAGAAAAGTTCGAGGCACGTCCGGTCCGGTCTGTCAGATTCCGATCCTGTTTGATCGAGAGATAAATTTTTATAGATAAAAATATATTTTTAATTATATAAATTATTCTTTAATATTAAATATATATGTATTTATAATTAAAATTTTAAAATATAATCAAAAAAACATTAAAAACATTCACATTCTTAATTTTTTTAAAATTCAAAAAAATAATCTGAACCCGAGCTTAATAAAACCCGGACTCTGGCCGCGGGGTTGCCACCTGTCACGGGCCAACTTTTTCCTTAACGGAGAAAGGGCTCGTGCGGCACTTACCACGGTCACGTCCCGTGTAAGTCAGCCTATCTCCAACCTCTACACCCAATTTCTCATTTTGGGGAGGTTTCAGACCCATAATTTAATGAATTACAAAAGCTCACAAGCTATCTCAACGCATACTCTAGCGGGCCCGTTCAACACTGGGACCCGGTACTCGAATAGCACAACCGGATATAAAATATGGCACTTTTTCCGCCAACTCAATCTCGACAATCCATCATTGTCCCAACGTTGTCTAAGGGCGAGAGGGTCACGGCTAAAGCCCCAAGACCACCGAAGCCCCCTTGGCCACACCCAAGGTTCACCTAGGCTTCCCCCCCTAAGGAGGTTTTAAAGACATTGCACATATCTCACCAGTATACACACCTAGCGCTTGAGTTGTCACACCCCCTCTAAAATCTATCTTAAGAGGAGTTTTCAGGAACTCTTCCGGGCATTCAGTAAGCCACCATATAAGCGACTTTGGGTTAAAATCTCGTCCCTAAACGAGCTCGTCTTGATGGGTTTCCACAACACCCCCACTTTAGCGGAAAAGACCCAAAAGTGGGCCTACTGCCAAAATCTCGGAATCCAACTCTGGGGCTGATATTTTCCCAGTACAAGTGACCATAAGATTCACTTTGGAACTTGGTCCCACTCGATTCGACACCCCGGGTCGTTAGCTCCTTCACAATGCACTAATTTAGGCTAACGACTAGCGGCAAGCTAGCGTATCTCAAAATCTCCCGCCAAACTTCAGAACGGGACCCCACGGGTGAGAACTTCCCAGTACATCCACCCCTAAGAGTTACTTAGGGCTTGGAGCAAGCTCAATCCGGCATTCCGAAATATAGGCTCCTTCACAACGCTGCACAACTAGGCCAGCTCCTAACGGTAAGCGAGCACGTTTCTAAATCTCCAGGCAAACTTCCGAATAAGGCCTCACGGATGGAAACTCACCAGTACAAGGGTACATGAAGGGTACATATAACCCTTAACGACCTTAAACCGATGTCCCGAAACATGAGCTCCTTTATAAAGTGACTGCACGTCCTAGTCTGATCCTAGGACCGTGACACCACCCTTGAGCCCAAGCCTAACATAAATGTGGCGTGCGAACAAACTAAACCGCAAGTCTTGGAACTTGGAATCGAAGCAATTTGACGAAGCTGCTACAAGTCCCAAAACTACAACATAAAATGCGTATCTTTTATAAGCAGTCATTAGAAAACGATATAACACTAGAATTTAAAGTAAGGAATAACCAAAAAAAAAAAAAAAAAATCATACTCATTATATAAGATTCCTACCATAAATAAAGTCTACAAAAGATTTTAATGCACTAATCTTACTCCTAGTTTTAAAGTGTGAAACTAAATTATTATTAATTACAGTCCCGATAATAAGATAGAAAATTATGGAGAGAGAACATTTCATTTTTGTTGTTGTTTTGTTTAATATTGCTCATGTCGAATAAATTGATGCCACGTTCATTCTAGAATGATCCATGCCGGCCACAATTGTCCAAAATAATAGAGTAGAGACGCAGAGAGTTCACGGGCGCAACATAAACCAGGTCACGAGACACCTTCACAACTCAATCATTCATCATCTCCATGCCCAAAACAAAAAAAACACAACCATTAATAGACTTTGTACGCCACTCTCCAATTCACACCACAAAAAATAATTCGATTATTGCACTCATTGGGAGCTTGCAATTCACACAAAACAAATGGCGTTTGGTACTCAATACTCATAATTAATGCCCCACCACATCCTCTTCAAATTTATATAAAGGAATAGAAACCCTTCAAATTTCGTGCCACAAAGAGGACACAAAAATGAAACCCCAATTGCAGGAGCCTCTATTCATAATCATTCTCCTCATAATCAGTAACAGTACTCTTTTGGTCACGTCTCAACCCGAAACGCACCGTTTAAGACCTGACAACGACAACGCGACCATATACAAGGTCTCCAAGCAACTCTGCTGGGGTTGCATAGGAGAGTCACTTCAATTCTTGTTTGGCCACAACTTGGTCAGGGCAAAAAAATGGGAGCTGCCATTGATATGGGACTCCGACTTAGAAAAATACGCCAAGTGGTGGGCAAATATAAGAAAAGGGGATTGTAAGTTGCAGCATTCGTTCCCGGAAGATGACTTCAAGCTTGGTGAGAACATATTTTGGGGCGGCGGCTCCACGTGGACGCCGGGAGATGCTGTGAGTGTATGGGCCGGAGAAGAGAAGTATTATACGTACGCGACGAATACGTGCCAGGACGGGCAGCAGTGCGGGCATTATACGCAAATTGTGTGGAAAAATACGAGGAGGATTGGATGTGCTCGTGCTGTTTGTGATAATGGTGATGTGTTTATGACTTGTAATTATGATCCTGTTGGTAATTATATTGGTGAAAGGCCATATTGATCTGTGTTTAATTTAAGTATGATTGTTGTGTTAATTAGCTCTATATATATATATATATATATATATATATATATAAATAAGATTATTGGGGTGTTTATTTTATAATTATTTTTATTGATAATCCAGTTATGTGATACCATTTCAATTTATACAACATAGTCATGTAAAAAAGAGTTGATTAAAAGTGGTGATATTTCCACCCTCAAATTGGTTGATTGAAAATATAAAATAATAATCATGTGATTTATTAATTCATTTAACCATTTATGTGATACAACATCAGTTTGTACAAAAGAATTTGTATTATATCATTACTCATCTATATATATTAAATCATAAACTCAATAACTTCTCTACTCAAGTTTCAAAACACATTAAAACCTTCATTCTCATTAAAAAAAAAAAATTATGTTGACTATCATTTTGTTGTATATTTTACTCACAGACATGTTCACTAAAAAAAATTAAAAAATAATAAATAATAATTGAAAGATAATAATTTTTTTTTTTTTTTTACTACAAAAATGTTCTGATGAATTTCGAAACATATAATGGGGAATGCTTAATTATGATATACAACAGCAGTACTGATATACTCTTATTTCAAAATCCAAATGGGAATTTTAAGCTTAGAATCAACCAATATTTTCGCAAAATTATGGGTTTTGATAAGTGGCATTATTCATTGTCTCCTTTTAGATGTTGATCTTTGAGCATCATATGCAAAAGGCACCATCTTTTGAAACCCATTTCATGATAAAGTTTGGAAAGACAGGAACAAAAATGATTGCCACAAGAATAAAAGAAATGATCTAGCAGTTAAAAAATAATAATTCTTGTAACTCTTGGATTAATGCTCTAAATATGCAATAATTAACTAAAAAGGAACTATAAACACACAAAATCATGCCTCAAGTATGCATCTGTAATGAAATTGTTGATGGTGTTTTCAAGCGCTACAACATTTACATTTAAGACAGCACGACAAGGACAAAATGGTAAATTCTCTGTCTGGTTAAGATCATGTAGCCGACCCGACCAGTTCATGTGAAGACCGATCACTTTGGTTCAGATGACCGAGCACTATAGATATCGGCATGAACGCTCTCAGCATAAAAGATTGTCATGGCCGACCTCATTAAAGACCGACCAGACAACAGGCCGTGTTCAGGACAACAGCACCCCGTTCTTATGGATAAGATAAGAAAGATATCCTACTCTCGCAAGGAGAAAGAGTCAGAATTCAAAAGGGAATACGGAAGGAGAAGGCAGCACCGGATCAGGAAACCCTACAAGAAGAGAAGATTGAGTCCAAATAGGATTTCTTATACAAATAGGAGTCTGATTTCTGTATTATTATAAATAGGATGGTAGAGCATGATCATCTGAAAATCATCACAAGAGTGAGAGATTAGAATCATCAAGCTCTGATTTGTAAAAGCAAAGAAGAGACCCGATGAGTATATTTGAGTAATAAAAAAGCACCACTCTGTTCTTGCCCGTGGACGTAGGTCGGATCCCAAAATCCACCGAACCACGTTAAATCACCTTGTCTAATTGGCGTATTTTCTTGTTTTCCGCTAAGTTTGCTTTTGGTCCCCCGTAACCAAACAAATTCACAGTTGGAGGAGGATTCCCTCGGAGGTAATATTCCTGTATTACCCTGAGACCAAAATCCACCGTCAACAGTTGGCGCCGTCTGTGGGGAACTTCACAAAAAGCAGTTCACGTGATAAGACAAATGGCGGAGGACGGAAATCACCAACCAGGAGGTCCGGCAATGGACTGGATGAAAAAAATGGAAGATGGCATGAGGTCTATGATGGATCGACTAGAAAGAATGGAAGGAGCAAACAACGAGAAAACTGAAACCGAGACCGGACAGATGAGGGAAAGAGGGAAAAGAGTAGTAGATGTAAGCGAAGACGAGGGACCCAGAAAGAGAGGCCCCTATGGGATAAGATCTGCGGTGGTAGGAAGATCAGAAGACACATGGGAAGAAGAAGAAGAGGAACAATCACCCGACCCCTCCTCCGACAGTTTTTACAACTCCAAGAGGGAGGATAGAAAGTATAACGAAGACGTACAGGAGACCTCTGGGTTTAAAGAACGCCACGACCGGGGCGACAGGCGAACAGAAGAACACAGAAGGCGGCACGGGGGCACAACCCATGAAATAAAATCTTGGTTGAGAAAAGAGATTACCAAATGGGGAGAAGGCCTCAAGATCGGGGCGGGAGACACCCGAGGCGAGGAAGAGGGGTCTCCCCTTACGGAAGAAATAAGGCAGCACAGTTTCCGAAGCGATTTAACATGCCGACCATGGCACCATACAAAGGCCACTCCGACCCAAAATCCCACATTGAAAACTTTGTCCTCCTGATGGAAGTACAGGGGGTAACGGGCGACGCCATATGCAAAGTATTTCCCTTAACTTTAGGGGGGCCTGCCATCCTATGGTATGGAAGTCTAGCCCCGAGGAGCATTCAGAGCTTCTCCCAACTTAAGAAGTCGTTTATCCGACATTTCAAAGGAGCCTGCACCTCTAAAAAAACAATAGGAGAACTAAGGCTCATGAAACAAGGAGACGACGAAACACTGAAAAGCTTCATTGAAATGTATCACAACACTGTACTCGAGGTCGGAGGGTACGAATCCCAGGAAGCCCTGGAAAGTCTGAAAGGGGCCCTAAGGGTCGGGAAACTGTGGACCCACCTGAGGATCCACGAGACACCAGACTACGCTACTGCACTAGAGGTAGCCAGGAAGTACGTCCTACTAGAAAGCGAGGAAAAAGTATCCCGGAGAGGGACAACCGCCAGAGAAAGGGTAACCAGGAGAGAAGACCACCGGCGACCGGAGAGAGAATTCCGGAAGTTCAATCCAAGACCCAGAGAGTTCAAACCAATGGCACAAAAGGATCAAGGCAAAGGGCCCGCAACTCAAGTAAACCATGTGGTCCGAGAGGAAGCGTATATTCCCCTAAGCAAGCCACCAGGGGAAATCATCATGGAGATACGGGAGAAAGGCCTCTTAATAGAGCCCGACCTCCGGAGGTTTCCCCCAGACAGAAAAAATAAAAGATCCTACTGCCTGCACCACAATCTAAAAGGGCACACAACCGATGAATGCAAGGACCTGCGGGAACAAATGGAGGACCTGGCCAGGAACGGGTACCTGAACAATTACATCGACCACAGATCATGGCCGCCAGACAAAGGGCAAGGAATCGAGAGGTGAACGTCATCGCAGGAGGGGCAACGCTGGCCGGGGACTCTAACCGGTCGAGAAAGAATTACAAGAAGCATAGGGGAAACAGAGGTGGATGTACTAGAAGAAGAAGGCAAAGATTCATGGATGCAGCCGATCAGGAGATATCTAGAAACAGGAGAAACCTCTGAAGATAAAAAGGAGGCCAGGAAGCTGAAGTTCAAGAGTACCAAGTTTTCCCTGATTGAAGGAGTACTCTACCGGAGAGGATACACCGTACCCCTCCTAAGATGCTTAGCACCAGAAGAAGCAGACTACGTGCTCCGGGAGATTCACGCAGGCATCTGCGGAAGCCACGCCGGGGGAAGATCAATCGCCTTCAAAGCCTTGAGGCAAGGGTTCTACTGGCCAACCATGCACCAGGATGGCGTGAGGATAGCGCGGAAATGCGAAGGTTGCCAGAAAAATGCCAACCTCTACCATCAGCCGGCAGAACAGCTGACCACCATATCCAGCCCCTGGCCCTTCGCACAGTGGGGGCTAGACATCATAGGGCCGATGCCGAAAGGACGAGGTCAGGCAAAATATGCAATCGTGGCCATAGACTACTTTACCAAATGGGTAGAGGCAGAGCCATTGTCCACCATCTCGGAACAAAAGGCCACAGAGTTCCTGAAAAGAAACATAATATGTCGGTTCGGAATCCCCCAAGCAATCATCACCGACAACGGAAAGCAATTCGACAGCAGGGGATTCAGGAAACTTTGTGAAGACCTCCAGATAACTTTGAAATTCGCCTCGCCATCCCATCCCAAGTCAAACGGGCAGGTTGAAGCCACCAATAAAACCATCAAGTCAAACTTGAAAGCTCGACTGAGATCAAGCAAAAGCCTATGGAGCTACCGGAAGTACTGTGGGCACACCGGACGACCTTCAAGGATTCAACAGGAGAGACACCATTCTCCCTATCATACGGATGTGAGGCCGTCATCCCAGCAGAGATCGGAGTATCAACCCACAGGGTCCGCCACTTCGAGAACGAGCGGAACGAAGAACTTATCAAAAACCACCTCGATCTGATCGAAGAAAGAAGAGAACAGTCAGCAGTAAAAGCAGCAATCTACCAAGAGAGAATGGCCCGCTTCTACAATAGGAGAGTTCAGACCCGCTCCTTTCTAACAGGCGATCTAGTGCTAAGAAAAGTGACCCTGAACACCCGGCGACCAGAAGAAGGGTCGTTAGGTGCCAAGTGGGAAGGACCCTACAAAATCACCGAAGTAGTAAGACTAGAGGCCTACATCCTAGAACATCTGGACGGCACGAGGTTGAAGAAACCATGGAACGCCGAAATGTTAAGAAAGTACTTCCCGTAAAATCAACTTTCCTTTCTTCTATTTTTTTTTTTGCAAAAACCGGGCAAAACACCGAATAGGAACAACTGTTGTAAAAAGGGCAGCACGCCCCCAAGCATGAATAAAAATTCCTTGCCTGGCAAAATCCTTTTGAAAAAAAAAAAAATTTCGGCTCGGGGCTGGATTTCGTTCCGCCGAGGCCACTAAGATAAACAGCTCGGGGTCGGGCGATGTCCCACCGAGTCTGCTCTTTGGACTGGGGACGTAACATTCCCCCAGGACCAAGTGATTCTCACAGCTCGGGGTCGGGCGATGTCCCACCAAGTATGCCCTTGGACTAGGGACGTAACATTCCCCCAGGACCAAGTGATTCTCACAGCTCGGGGTCGGGCGATGTCCCACCGAGTATGCCATTTGGACTGGGGACGTAACATTCCCCCAGGACCAAGTGATTCTCACAGATCGGGGTCGGGCGATGTCCCACCGAGTCTGCCTTGGACTGGGGACGTAACATTCCCCCAGGACCAAGTGATTCTTATAGCTCGGGGTCGGGCGATGTCCCACCGAGTCTGCCTTTGGACTGGGGACGTAACATTCCCCCAGGACCGAGTGATTCTCACAGATCGGGGTCGGGCGATGTCCACCGAGTCTACCTTTGGACTGGTGACGTAACATTCCCCCAGGACCAAGTAATTCTCACAGCTCGGGGTCGGGCGATGTCCCACCGAGTCTCCCTTTGGAATGGGGACGTAACATTCCCCCAGGGCCAAGTGATTCTCACAGCTCGGGGTCGGGCGATGTCCCACTGAGTATGCCGTTTGGACTGGGGACGTAATATTCCCCCATGACCAAGTGATTCTCACAACTCGGGGTCGGGCGATGTCCCACCGAGTATGCCCTTTGGACTAGGGACGTAACATTCCCCCAGGACCAAGTGATTCTCACAGCTCGGGGTCGGGCGATGTCCCACCGAGTATGCCTTTGGTCTGGGGACGTAACATTCCCCCAGGGCCAAGTGATTCTCACAGCTCGGGGTCGGGCGATGTCCCACCGAGTATGCCCTTTGGACTGGGGACGTAACATTCCCCCAGGACCAAGTGATTCTCACAACTCGGGGTCGGGCGATGTCCCACCGAGTATGCCCTTTGGACTGGGGACGTAACATTCCCCCATGACCAAGTGATTCTCACAGCTCGGGGTCGGGCGATGTCCCACCGAGTATGCCCTTTGGACTGGGGACGTAACATTCCCCCAGACCAAGTGATTCTCACAGATCGGGGTCGGGCGATGTCCCACCGAGTCTGCCTTTGGACTGGGGACGTAACATTCCCCCAGGACCAAGTGATTCTTATAGCTCGGGGTCGGGCGATGTCCCACCGAGTCTGCCTTTGGACTGGGGACGTAACATTCCCACAGGACCAAATAATTCTCACAGCTCGGGGTCGGGCGATGTCCCACCGAGTCTACCCTTTGGACTGGGGACGTAACATTCCCCCAGGGCCAAGTGATTCTCACAGCTCGGGGTCGGGCGATGTCCCACCGAGTATGCCCTTTGGACTGGGGACGTAACATTCCCCCAGGACCAAGTGATTCTCACAGCTCGGGGTCGGGAGATGTCCCACCGAGTCTGCCCTTTGGACTGGGGACGCAACATTCCCCCAGGACCAAGTGATTCTCACAGCTCGGGGTCGGGCGATGTCCCACCGAGTCTGCCATTTGGACTGGGGACGTAACATTCCCCCAGGACCAAGTGATTCTTACAGCTCGGGGTCGGGTTACGTCCCACCGAGTCAAACTCTTTCGGTTTTGGGGAGGTAACATGCCCCCAGAACCCAAGTCTTTTACTCAGCTCGGGGTCGGGTTACGTCCCACCGAGTCAAACTCCTTCGATTCGGGGAGGAAACATCCCCCCAGAATCGAAGACCGTTACCCAGCTCGGGGTCAGGTTATACCCCTCCGGTTCATGATGACCTCTGAAGGGTCTCATATTGTTCGGATAACAACAAAAAAGAAGAGGAGAAACAAATAGACATAAATATACATGGATATATAAGATTATAATGTTATTACACAAAAGTCAAAGTGTACATAGGGCCCCGGTAGGGTTACCCTTTTCATTCAGCCCGCACAGGGGCAGGAACCTCTTCCTCAGATGGTTCAGGTGGCGGGAGAAGCGGCTCGGCATCGGGAAGGGGGACTACTATTTCAGCCTCGACAGCAGGATAGACCTCTACTTCAGGGACGGGAGGAGGGATCTCAGGGCAGTCCTCGCCGGCGGCCGGAGCCTCAAGACGCTCTTCGCAAGAAGCCTCGGAAGCCGGAACAACCGAAATAGGGGCGGGATCCATCACCTCCTCAGGTAGGGAAGGGAGCCACTTCCGAAACTCCTCCTCGGAGATATCCCCCTTGCAATAACTGATGGCCGCACGGATGGGGTCCATGTTCAAACTTGGCAGCACCATCGGAATTAATTCAGCACAATCACCAACTCCCTCAAGACGGATAGCCTCCCTCTCAGCCTCAAGCTCACTCTCCCTCTTCTCAAGCTCGATCTCTCTCTCCTCGAGATCAACCTCTCTATCCTCAAGCTCGGTCTTCTTCCTCTCAAGATCTTCGGGCCCGTGCAACCTCCTCGTCTTTGTCCTTCAACTTGACCTCAGCACTTGCTACCTTCCCTTTCAAAACGCCAATCTCAGATTGGGCGGCCTTCAAATCCTCCCGGGCAGTGTCAGCAAGTTTTCGCTCCAGTGAGGCAGCAGCCTTAAGAGCCTTATTCGTTTTGAAGTTCTCAATGGCAGCCAACTGAAGGTTCTCTATCGTCCCCTCCCGGTCAGCCAATTTCGCCTCCACTTCGGAGAGACGATTTTGAAGCCTCTGGGCCTGACCGCCCTCGGACAGCAAAGTCAGAAGACCCTTATTCTTGGCCATGAGGTAGTTGGCCTGCACACAAAAAAGGAGAAAGGAGTCAATACATAAAATAAAAAGAACCTAGACCCAAAAACCGAGAAGGGAAGTGAAAATACCTTCGCCATCTGAGAACTCATCTCAGTCACAACACCTTCGGGAGATACATCCTCATACCTTGAAACCTCCCCGGGGGAATCACCTCGGCCAACTCATTGAAAGCCGGCACTAAGTGTGAGGTGGCCTCCCGGATGTTTTCTCCCAAGTCGTCCACCCCGAGGACCACAGGGCCCTTCCGTTTTTTGGAGGAGCCTTCAGAGGACTTCCTCCCCCTACGGACATCTTTCCTCTTAACCGGAGCAGCTTCTTCTCCTCCTCTTGGACCAGCTCGGTCTCCTCCTCGGCCCCAAATTGACGCCTCCTCTTCCTAAGAGGCTTTGGCGGACTGGTAAGACAAGCAGACCCCGATGATTGTGCACCAGGAGAAGAGAGACTCCGACAGCAGGCTGAACATCTCCTTGAGACGCCCGCTCAGCCCCAGCAGTGTCAGGCTGTGCCCGGGAAGTTCCAACATCAGCACGGCCGGTTTTCTTCATGGTACTGGCCAATTTCTCAAGAAACTTTGGCCTCTTCGACATGCCTACAAAAAAAAAAGGAAATCAGGGACCGAGCATATGACGAAGACATCGAACATGATAAACAAACATGATGAACATGGAAATCAAACTAGACAGTCAGCGAACTTCTACCTATCCGACCTGCGACCTCCGAAGGAGCAGCCCCGGACAAGGCCCGACTCAACAAATGCCGTATCATTAACCAACTCCCTCCAGGGGGCAGCATAATTCCGAGCCCAGGATACCCGCCTCCGAACCTGACGAGAAACCTTGGGAGCATCCCGCCAACAAGCTGGGAGGAGCCAGAGAAGTTAGAAACCTTAAGAGACTAAAGAACAGGAACAGAGAAAGAGTGAATGGACATTATACTCCTAACCTCCAGCCCTGAAATATCCGGCACCAAGGTCTCCCCTTCATCTGAAAACAGGACCGTCCCCAATCCCCGGTAGCCCAAAACCAGAGATCCTTGAAATTCTTATTGGAATCAGGAGCTTCTGGACGATGTTCATAGAGCTGTTGTAACCAGAAAGATAGTACCAACCATGATGAGCTTTTGGGTTGGCCTTCAGACGATACACCCTCTTCACCTCTTCAAAAGAGGGCTCCCCGAGCCCTGCCCGATGCCAAGCTGCGTACAGCCCGGCCAAATTCTCCAACTATTCAGACTCAGCTACAGGGGGCGATTTCCATCTCAGCCAACATCCAAGCGAAAAAGGCTGGATCGGCAACCGTAGCCCGCACTCAAAGAAGATAGGAAGGAGTGCTACCGAGCCTTCATCAGGTTGGCTGGCACGATCCATAGGACGGGAACTTCAAGGGCGATGTCTATCGGAATGTTATACCGCTGACGGAGAAGGGCGAGATCATCCTCGGTTATCTTAGAGGGACGGTTCATATCCAGAGCCGACGACCCAAGTTCACCAGGCTCTGGGTCCTTCCGAGGAACTCTCTGGTGGTATGAATCATTTTCAATCTCAGAAGCAGTAGGGGTAGTGTCAAGGTCTTCTACACTAGGTGCCCCTGAGCCCGAGGAAAGCTCTTCAGCAGGGGGAGGTGAAATCTTGGCAGGCCTTTCGGAGGGAGAACTATTGTCGGACATCCCTGACACCCAGAAAAACAGAGAAGGGAGGAGAATCAGTCTATGAGGAGCTACCCACGTGTCCGTGCTAAACTAGATAAGGAGTCTCTAAAAGGTGCCCTAAAGCAAGACCCAGCAAAACCACAAGTCTCTCTCTTAAGCAAAGTAAACAAACAGAATCACAGCATAAAAAAGAGGAGAGGTCGCTCAGAAGACTTACTGTTCTTCTCAAAAGCAGGAGGTTATACGGCGCGGTGATGCCCGTTCCTTAGGTGCTCAGCAACGAAAAAGGAGAAGACCACGGTTAAGCTTAAAAAACACGGAGTTGAACGAATCGCAGAGAAACTCTCAGAAGAGAAGAAAAATTGCCGAAAAAGAATGAACAGTGAAGGCCTCGTCCTCTTATAGTCATGGCAAGGGTGCTCGTGACCGTTGGATCTGAAGGAAGAGCCCGGATGAACGCCAAGTGTCGGCTACAAAAGGGGCCTCCCAAATTCAAACAGACGGCTGAGGTCAGCCTACTGTGAAAACGCCTCTGCGCGGTCGATTCGTCCCCTCTTTTGGCGGGAACCCGGCGGATGTTTGACAAGTGTCGAACAATTAGAAGAAACCCTAAAGTTGATTTGATAGACATTTAAGAAGACTGACGGTTGTACGTCTCGAGGAAAGATGATTGGAATGGCAAGAAAATTCTTTTTTGCATCCTGGGACGACTGCCAGCGAAGACAATCAGCACACCATCTTCATATAGTTCCCGGTACCAACTCACATACTCGTTGGAACCGAGAACTAGGGGACAGATGTTGATGGTGTTTTCAAGCGCTACAACATTTAAGCAGCACGACAAGGACAAAAGGGTAAATTCTCTGTCTGGTTAAGATCATGTAGCCGACCCGACCAGTTCATGTGAAGACCGACCACTTTGGTTCAGATGACCGAGCACTATAGATATCGGCAGGAACGCTCTCAGCATAAAAGATTGTCATGGCCGACCTCATTAAAGACCGACCAGACAACAGGCCGTGTTCAGGACAACAGCACCCCGTTCTTATGGATAAGATAAGAAAGATATCCTACTCTCGCAAGGAGAAAAAGTCAGAATTCAAAAGGGAATACGGAAGGAGAAGGCAGCACCGGATCAGGAAACCCTACAAGAAGAGAAGATTGAGTCCAAATAGGATTTCTTATACAAATAGGAGTCTGATTTCTGTATTATTATAAATAGGAGGGTAGAGCATGATCATCTGAAAATGATCACAAGAGTGGAGAGATTAGAATCATCAGCTCTGATTTGTAAAAGCAAAGAAGAGACCCGATAAGTATATTTGAGTAATAAAAAACACCACTCTGTTCTTGCCCGTGGACGTAGGTCGGATCCCAAAATCCACCGAACCACGTTAAATCACATTGTCTAATTGGCGTATTTTCTTGTTTTCTGCTAAGTTTGCTTTTGGTCCCCCGTAACCAAACAAATTCACAGTTGGAGGAGGATTCCCTCGGAGGTAATATTCTTGTATTACCCTGAGACCAAAATCCATCGTCAACAGAAATATTTAAAAGAAAATAAATATTGGGGAAAAAATTCGAACCCAAAATTTCACGGCCTCAGTTGGAAAAAAGGGAATATTTGCATTACTTGAAAAAAAATTACATAAATTGACACTTGGCAGTATTAGTGCCTTATTATTATCATAGTTGAAAGCATAAGCTTTGGCTATTTTTTCTTCTTTTTTTCCTTATTACTTTGTATTATTTTTAAGAGAATAAAGTCGCATAAAGAACTTACACATAAAATACAAAAAAAAAAACATACAAAATTTATTGAAAAATCATAATTAATTAATTCAGTTAATAAGGCTTTTCTCCAATAAAATTACCAGGAGGATCATAGTTGCAAGTAATGAAAACACCTTTGCCACCATAACAAGTAACCTTAGCACACCCAACTCTCCTTGTACTCCTCCACACAATCTGTGTATAATGCCCACATTGCTGGCCACCGGAGCACGAATTTGACCGATAATCATACGCCTTCTTCTCCGACAGCCACGCCGCGACTGCCTGAGCTGGGGACCACCCAATGCCACTGCCCCAAAAAATGTTCTCCCCATAAGGCCCATTAGAATGCTTCAATTCACAATCATACCTCCTCTTGTTTGCATACCCCTGTGCATATCTCGCCAGCTTAGGATCCCATTGCATTGGCCTCATTCTAAGGGCGTAACGTGCAGCATTCTGCGGCGCCAGAAACTGATTTGATGGATTCCATAAATTGTTGCTGGCAGCATTGCTGCTTGGAAAGAGCATCAGCAGCAGCAAAATGGCCATTGTGGCATGGATCAATGTGCTCATTTTGCAGAATGTTATATGAACGATGATCTTCAAAATTGTGCTATATATGATTTTACAATGTGGCATTGTATTTATAATTATTATTGTTGTTGAATTTTTAGTAGTAGTTGGATATAAATTAGTATCAATTATGGGGTGGCATCCATGTTCGATAATGATTGCCACATTTGTTTTTGTGGGGGCGACTTATCTTTGAGCTTTTTATTTTCATTCATCCCCCGCAATAAACGGAGAACATGAAAAATATTCATCATCTCTTCATCTTAATTTTCATTAATCAATGTTTTTTTTTGTTCAGTAGTTATTGCATAAGGGTGTTGGAAAATGCTTTTCCATAAGCATTTTGAGGCACAATTTCAAGCATGGTCCACTTCGTGTTAGTGGTTGTTATTGAATGATTCGGATACTCCTCCGTGAGTAGTTCGAAATGGTATATTCATATGCTTAAAATGGTGTTTGGGTGAATGAGAAATTGTTGCTCAAAGTTCACCCATTGGTGTTGGAAAATAAAGAAAAGTAAGCTTGTCTCATATGGGAAAGCTATAGAGGGAATATTATGCTTATATATGATTGATCATATGTAGATGGGTAAGAGTTATAAGGATAAAGACTCTCTCTATGTGCGCGGGGGGTGCAAATCAAATCCGAATCAAGCTTGGCTCGTGTGCACCCGCGTGTCCCGGTACACGAATGTCGGACCAAAATGTGCAGGCCCGACCCATCCAATCTCATTTATGAGATATAATTGACATGTTAACTTCGTTCGTTTTCCGTTGCATCCTGGGAAACATACGTCTCGCGTTCTACTGCACCAACCGGTAGGGGACGAATTTGTTTTAAGGAGATTGTTGCCGCATCAACAAGCCTCAGAATTCTCTCAGATTGCTCTGCCTTCATTGCTGCTCCGCTGGGACTGATTTATCTGTTGTTGTTTTATTACTTGTGTTGTTGTTAATTGTATCACTGTTGTTGATTTGTATTCAGTTTACTGTTTATTCAAAGTCTGTTGTAAGAACACAGTAACCAAATAAGTTTGTAATAAAGGGTTTATCTACGATATGGAGTGCATAAAATAAAAAAAATAATCAGAATTTTTATAGCTTATTGATGTTTAAATATATGGTTCAAGACCTTAAGATTGATAGATATAAGTTCGATTTATTTGCTCTGTCCGAATAATCATAATTATGCTTAATAATAAAATATTATGAAAAAAATCATATACGATGCGTTCTATAAAAGTAGAAGTCTTCGAAAAAAAATTATTATGAATCGATTCTAAATTGAAGAAAAAATCGAATATTCATTACTTAAATCATTTTTATATATAGTTTGGTCATTTTTTTTTTACTTTTAAAACTCTCTTATATGGACACTACAAGAAAATGTGAAATTATCGACCGAAATAGTTAGTCGGTATTTTTTTGGTATTTACCGACCAAAGAGGATAAAAATAATTTTTGATCAATTATCGACCAAAATCGAAATATTACCGATCGAATATTTAGTCGATAGTCGATCTGTAATACGGCGCAGAAGATTAAATTGACGTCATTTTATGCCACCAATAATTACCGACCGAATATTCTATAAATGTCTTAGTTAGCTCAGAAACTTGCATCAAACCTTGTAATAATCACAACTCTTTTTTAATTCCCAAAATTTCTAATTCTAAAGATCTCATGTTTGATATACAATACCGATCATAGGTGGGTCCCATAAATTTTTTTAAATGCAGTCAGTTTACCGATTGAATTGTATTCGATCGGTAAAATATAATTATTAATTTTTTTATTCATTCGGTCGGTAAATTTACCGATCGAAATAAAATCGGTCGGTAAAATTTCCGACCGACGCTATTTCGATCAGTAATTTATCACCGACGAGTCATATATTGACTGAATGTATTTGGTCGATTTTCGGTTGACAAAGCCTAATTTAAATTATTTTTCTTCTGAATGAAAGATATTCACATATAGATTTTCCTGACTTTTATATGTGACTAATGTGTGTGTGTCATGGCTTTTAATTAAGACACAACTACTTCAAATGTGAGAACTCCAGTTGTCAAAGAATGTATAATTAAAGTGTTTACCAAATATTTTTGGCTGTGCCAAAAAAGTAAAGCAAACAAAGTCGTATTATCAATTTATCATAATTATTTTGTCAAATTTATAGTGAACTTATAATCATGTTAGGGTTGGCCCTATTTCAATATACCTAAAAGAGGACACAGAGATTCAAGTTTGGGGTGGAAGCATTTGAAATAGGAGGATATAGAGGTCATAATTTCATTATTGAATGAGATATAGATTATACATTTGGACTTGCTCAGAGCTTTGAACTGAATTGTAAAAATATTTAGCTTATATGAAAACCAATCAGATCTCAACACGTTGCAAAAGATATGTTTTTTAAACAAAAATGATTTGAATGTTAAAACTTCATACGTACTATATAGTACTACAGCTAGCAGTATTAAATTAGCTCTTATATATAATATGTTTTATATAGTATTAAGTAAACTAATAAATAAAATTAAATCATTATAAATTTTTGAAAACTAAATGTTGGAAATTAATTGTTTTAATTATTTGATGTTGTTAAATAACAACAATTAGTAATGATTTCATGTTGGAAATTATTAAGTAACAACAAGAGTTGTTAATCAAATAATTAAGTAACAACAAGAGTTGTTAAGTAACAACAATTAGTAAAATGTTAATTGGGGAACAAATGGTACACCCATGATGGTAACATTTTTGGAAGGGTTAGAGAAAGTCATTATGCATCCAAATACATGTGATTACATAGTAATCAATGCATGTGATTAAATAGTAATCAAGGATTAATAGTAATCCATGCATGTGAGGTAATAGTAACTTGATTTCCCTCCTATAAATAAGACCATTTGCTTATTGAGTTAAGCAATCAATTAAGTTTGATTAAGAGGTCTCTACAAGTATAAAAGGTATGCAATTGTGTTGTGGTTAGTATAGATTTATTTCAATTAGCATGTAAATAAATCTAGGACTAGTAATACATGTATGGTTAGATCCTAAGAGGACAAACATGTAAATATATTAGGGATTATGTTTCCTAACATTGGTATCAGAGCTTAAATGCATGTATTCTAGTTGGATTATACAAAAATTGCATGAACAAGCATGAAAAATGTTGAAAATGCTTCTGGTTTTTGTTTTTAAAAAATGATTTTCTTCCAACTTTGGGCCGTAATAACTCTATGTAGAAAATTGATAATCGCATGTTCAAATATGTTTTGAAAACTACGTCATGAGATCTTCAATTTGGTATATCATTTGCTTAATTTGGATTAAAATTGAGATAGATATGGACCCTAGAAGTTGGCTAGATGAATCTGTTTTTACCCAGAAAAACACTCCCAGAAGATTTGTACTACATGTCATCCGGTCTTTAGAGAAGAGGACGACAAGTCGTCCGCTGTCTGTATGACATGTCGTACGTATTCCGCGCTTCCAAACTACATGTCATCCTCTATTTAGAGAAGAGGACGACAAGTCGTCCGCTTTTACCGTACGACACGTCGTACGTTTATAGGTCGATTGGACGACATGTCGTCAAGTATTACAAAACCGATAGTCGGTTCAATCATAACTAACAACCGACATGTTACAACCACAGAACTCGCGGACGACATGTCGTCTGCGCGTGTGACTTGGCCGAGGCCTGCCGGCGCGTGAGGCGCGTGAGCGCGAGTGGGAGCCCGTGGCCGGCGCGTGGAGGCGCGTGGATGGCGCGTGAACACTCATGTGGCGCGTGGATGGCGCGTGAAAATCTGTGAGGCCCGTATTGGTCATGTCTGTATCGGTTTGCTTCGGTAATTCCGATCCGTCATGGTTAAATGTCTATTCCTTTTGTATATTGTACTAATCGGCCATGATAAATTTGTTTTATCATATAAACTTTGTGTTTATGTAAATGAATATCTTTGTGATGTTTATTTTAGTTAATGTAACTTCGTGTTTCATTATATTGATTTTTCTTGTATTTGTTGCAGAAAAATCATGCCGATCAGACAAAGAACTGCAAAAAGAGTTATGACATCCGCCCACAGTGAAAGATTGAAAGACATGTTGCTGGATTTGGATAAATATCGGATGAAAGAAGATGATGATATGATCTCGCATATAATCACCTTCAATAACATGTTACAAGAATCTATATGGGAGGGTAATTGGATAGGACAACCAAACAGACTGAGATACTACGAAATACTCTCCCGATAATATGGCAAAAAAGGCTTACTGATATTTGGAAATTAGTAACTCATACCAGAAGAACTACGTGTTCAATACAACATAGCCATTGAGAGGTTAGCGATTGAGTATCTTCAATCTAAGGCAAATAATACCATTTTCCCTTGATGTCTCGGAAACGTTGCAAGGATCCGAAATTTGCAATAGGTTTTCCATGGTTGTCCAAGATCAATTACCAGTTACCGAAAGAATTTGAGGATTCTTATCCAAAGACTTTTATTCGTTGGAACACTAGAACCGGAAAAGTTTTAAGTGTTAGATATTAGTTTTTCTATGATAAAACTATGTTAATATTTATGTGTGTAATTATCTGTTACTTCATGGCATGTAATTATTGTATTTATATGTATGAATGTTTCATGTTGATTTTGAATTTATGTAATTAAATCAATGATTGTCATGAACAATGGTCGCATGATTAAGATGTTCTAAGAATTTATGTAATTTTTTAGAAAATGATTTTACATGATTAATTATGTTGATAATATTTTTACATTGGGTAATTGGATGATGATTGGACACATAGTGGCCTTTTGACTCCAACCTCATTGAAGAATTTTATTAAACATAATTCGTTTCATGATAAAATAAATAAAAGTATTAACATTTGTGCATGAATGTCTGTAGAAACTTTGTGTTTTTTAATATGGCTTCCGCAACAAAGAACATTATTGCTGAACTCAACAAGGGTGAGAAACTGAATGGCGATAATTATGAAATTTGGAGCATGAAAATCCAATATGTGCTAGAAGAACAAGAGGTTCTTGAAACTTTGAAAATGAGCATGGATGAACCTGAACAGGGCACTACGGCCCAACACAGGCGAGACCGAGAGGCTTATGAGGCCTGGAAGAAAAAGAATTCCATTGCCCGCATTACGTTGCTGAGCAGTATGGATAATGACCTAATGAAAGAGTTCAGGAAATATGACATGGCTAAGGACATGTGGTCCACACTAGCTGAAAAGTTTGGTAGTACCTCAATAACCAAACTCAGGTCACTGACAATCAAGTTTGACACATACAAGAAACGCCCTGAGTTTACTATGTCAAAACACTTGAGGCAAATGTCAAACATGATTACTGAACTGGCAGATGCTGGACATGTTCTTACAGATGAACAGAAAGTCCAAGCGGTCATTCGTTCTCTTCCAAATAGCTGGGAGCATATGAAAATGCATTTGACCCACAATGAGAGCATCAAAACCTTTGATGATGCCAAACGTCACCTTGAATTAGAAAGCGAACGCGCCGCCTTGCGGCTGCTAAGTCAAATGCTGAAGTGTATATGACAGAAACTAGCAAACCAGGGGGTTTCAAAAAGAAAAGAAAATTTCATGGTGGTGGGTTCCATTTCGGAAAAGAACAAAATTCTTCTAAGCCAGAAAAGAAACAGAAAACCAATCAACATGGGAAAGGAAAACGTCCTACCAAAAAGAAAAACATGGCAAAGGTTAAATGTTTTAACTGTGGTAAGAAAGGTCATTTTGCTCGTGACTGCACTGAGCCTAAAAAGGTGAATACCTTTCGTGCATATTTAAATGAAATATGTGTTTCAAGTTCAATCTTTCTAACTGAATCTAATCCTTTGTGGACTGTAGACTCAGGAGCCACAGACCATGTAGCGAAGGATAGAGATGCCTTCGTGGAATTTCGGCGAATTTCACCTGGGGTGAAGTGGATATATGTTGGCAACAACTCACGGGTTGAAGTCAAAGGCATAGGAACATGCAAGTTAGTCATGCATGGTGAAAAAACTTTACTACTACATGATGTATTGTTTGCTCCACAAATTCGTCGAAATTTAGTATCTGTGTTGGTTTGGTTAATTTAGGTTTCAATTTGAACTTCCATAAATTTGGTGTTGATTTGTACTTAGGTACAATACACTATGGTTCTGGTTATTTTCTTGATGGTTTTATTGTATTGAATGTTGAGTGTTTCAATCACAATTCCAGTTTTTCGTTTGTTACTTCAACTGTCAATAATGATGGTGATGTAATTGTGTGGCATGCTAGACTTGGCCACATTGGCCAACAAAGAATGAACAGATTAGCCAAAGAAGGCTTTCTGGGAAATATTGATAAGGTGGAATTGTCAACCTGTGAATATTGCTTGGCAGGAAAAACTGCGAGAAAACCATTTGGAAAAGGGACTAGAGCAGAATTTCCATTACAATTAATTCATTCAGATATCTGTGGTCCAATGAATGTCAGGGCAAGGCATGGAGCATCTTATTTCATCACATTTATAGATGATTTTACTCGCTTTGGTTATGTCTATTTGATTGCTCATAAATCCGAAGCATTAGAATGTTTCAAGAAATTTATGAATTTGACAGAAAATCAATTGGATAAGAAAATTAAAGCACTACGCACTGACCGTGGTCGTGAGTACTTATCTGATCAGTTCAGAGAATTATGTGATGAAAAAGGAATTAGTCGTCAGTTGACTACTCCTGCTACTCCTCAACAAAATGGTGTTGCGGAAAGAAGAAATAGAACTCTTCTTGAGATGGTTAGGTCTATGATGGCACAAGCAAATTTGCCTATAACCTATTGGGGTGATGCATTATTAACTGCCACATATGTACTTAATCGAGTGCCATCTAAATCTGTGTCCACCACACCATATGAGTTATGGACAGGTCGTAAACCAGATATTCACTTTCTAAAACCTTGGGGTTGTGCGGCTTATGTTCATGTGCGTTCTCACGAACATGGAAAGTTAGGCCCAAGAGGAAAAAAGAGTATCTTCATAAGATATTCTGAACAATCAAAAGGATATGTTTGCATAGGTGAACATGAAAGTGGAGGCGTGACAGAATTTGAATCACGAGATATCACATTTTTAGAAAATGATTTTCCTAAGCAGGGAGAGATAGGTCAAGATTTATCTCTATGTGAAACTCAAGATCACATGGATCACATGATTGGTGAACACTCGGGTTTACCTAATTCAAGTGGGAGTGAGAGAAATTTGAGAAAACATGATGAATCTGTTTCACATGAATCTCAAAATGATGAATTAGTTTCACACGAGTCTCATTTACGTGATCCGAGTGGGAGTGATGTACATAATCCTAGTGGGAGCAATGTGCACGATCCAAATGGGAATAATATCGAAAGTGAGGAATCAGTTCCACCACTAGAATCCCAATTGTGACGTAGTAATCGTATAGGCATTCCTCGACGTCGTTTCGATATCGAAGGAGAAACCTTTATGATTCTACCTCAAGATGATGAAGAACCTAGAAACATAAGAGAGGCTCTTCAGTGTCCTGCTAAGAAAAATGGATGAAAGCAATGGAAGAAGAGATGGAGTCAATGAGGTCCAACCAAGTTTGGGAATTGGTTGATCTACCCAAAGGACGTAAAGCTGTTAAGAACAAATGGGTTCTTAAAATAAAGCGTAATGCCGATGGCAATATCGAAAGATATAAAGCACGACTTGTGGCAAAAGGGTATACGCAACAGGAAGGAATTGACTACGAAGAGACTTTTTCACCTGTTGTAAGGTTTACCTCCATTCGCTTGATTCTGGCTATAGTAGCAAGTATGGATCTAGAATTACATCAAATGGATGTAAAGACTGCTTTTCTCAATGGAGAACTTGATGAAGAAATCTACATGGAACAACCAGTAGGTTTCATAAAAGAAAATGAAAAGGAGAAAGTATGTAGACTTTTAAAGTCTATATATGGTCTCAAGCAATCGTCTAGACAATGGTATATACGATTCCACAATACAATCATTTCGAATGATTTCACAATGATAGATGAGGATCATTGTGTGTACACCAAGAGAGATAAAGATAAGTTCATTATCTTATCTTTGTACGTGGATGATATACTTATAGCCGGAAATGATAAGGAGTTTGTAAAACACATTAAAGAATGGTTATCATCTAACTTCGAGATGAAAGATATGGGTGAAGCTGCATATATTCTTGGGGTTAAGATCTCAAGAAATCGTTCAAAGAATTTATTATCTCTTCACAGGAGTCATATATAAAGAAAATTCTTGAACGCTTCCAAATGCAGGCTTGCAAACCCATTGATACTCCTATCACGAAAACTGAAGCTTTAAGTCGTAGATTGTGTCCTGAAACTCCACAGGAAAAGGAACAAATGAAGAAAGTTCCTTATGCAAATGCAGTTGGAAGTTTAATGTACTCAATGTTGTGTACAAGACCTGATATCTGTTTCGCTGTTGGAATGGTAAGTAGATACCAATCCAATCCAGGACTAGCACATTGGAAAGCAGTTAAAAGAATATTTAGGTATCTGAGAGGGACAGCTGATTACTCATTGTGTTATCAAGGAAATGATCTGCAATTGAGAGGCTATACTGATGCTGACTGGGGAGGAGATTTAGATGAAAGAAAATCTACCTCCGGTTTTGTTTTCTTGCTAAACAATGGTGCCATTTCATGGAGCAGTAAGAAACAATCTTGTATAGCCTTATCCACAATGGAGGCTGAATTTGTGGCCTTTTCATCAGCAGTACAAGAGGCTGTGTGGTTGAAAAGGTTCTTGGATCATTTGGGTATGTCAAATGAAGCTTCTGGTCCAGTATTAGTTAACTGTGATAGTGAAGCAGCGATAGCCTACACAAAAGACCCAAAATTCCATTGTAAAACGAAACATATAGATACCAAATATAACTTTGTGAAAGACATAGTTGCACGAGAAGAGGTAAACATGAAGTACATTTCTACGCAAGAAATGGTAGCAGATCCATTGACCAAGCCTGTTCCTAGAGATGTCTTTGTTAGACATGTAAAAACTCAGGGATTGCGTAGATGTTAATGTGCTTACATATTATGATATGTATTTTCCCAAATAATGTTTACTAATGTTAATACTCATTGATATTTGTGTTCAATGCTTACATGTTATTATGTTGATACATGTTTAAAAAAATATACTATTGTTAGTATGAGAAGTATGTCGGACAAGTGAATGATTGGCCCTCTCACACGGGCAATCGCCTCCATTACTTTGTGTTAATGGGAGATGAGACAAATTTTTAAGCTAATTATCTGAGTGATAATTTAGAGAGCTCAAGCTTGAAAATTAAGTAATGTCGTTATGGGGTCACTTTCTCTGTGATATGACCTAAGGTGAATAAGTTTGTTTCACCTTACTTGTCTTAATGTCAGTTATGAGTTAGACATTGTGTTTGTCTGAACTATAATCTGTACGGTATTTTATGAGACATGCGCTCCATGGGAAAGGAGAGAATACCGTAGCACATGTTTTCATACCATGTGTACATTTGTGACTATTGAGGGTAATACAAGTAAAGATCTCAGTCTTGATATTGTGTGAGACCCTTGAGATTATTTCAATCTCACATTGTACCCTTTAGACTCTTGTCTGCTTCTTAAAACTTAGATTTGATGATCGCTATCTTGGAGTGTTGCTGAAAGATCATGAGAGATTCGATCTGAAAGAACATCTCTGGAAAAGCGAATTGAATCAAAGTTGAGAGATTCGAGAAATGAGAAAGATCATTATATGAGTAATATCACATTAGCTTGTATTCACTGGTCGACCAATTATGTTATTCTATGTGATCAAACATGATTGTGAATACGAAATAAATATTACATTCGAAAAGAGATCGAGAGAGATTTAATGTGATAAATGATCGAGGATACTGCATACATAATCCACTATGGTTCTATCCATTTTTTCGAGCGGCTATATATTCCTAACAGATGTATAGCAAGTGAGCTCTCGAAGTATGCTGGTCGCACGGCACAATTGCAAAGTATGAATTATTCTTGTAGAGATAATAAAAATTGTTGATCCCATCATGTGTGAGTGGGAGATGTTGGAAATTAATTGTTTTAATTATTTGATGTTGTTAAATAACAACAATTAGTAATGATTTCATGTTGGAAATTATTAAGTAACACAAGAGTTGTTAATCAAATATTAAGTACAAACAAGAGTTGTTAAGTAACAACAATTAGTAAAATGTTAATTGGGGAACAAATGGTACACCCATGATGGTAACATTTTTGGAAGGGTTAGAGAAAGTCATTATGCATCCAAATACATGTGATTACATAGTAATCAATGCATGTGATTAAATAGTAATCAAGGATTAATAGTAATCCATGCATGTGAGGTAATAGTAACTTGATTTCCCTCCTATAAATAAGACCATTTGCTTATTGAGTTAAGCAATCAATTAAGTTTGATTAAGAGGTCTCTACAAGTATAAAAGGTATGCAATTGTGTTGTGGTTAGTATAGATTTATTTCAATTAGCATGTAAATAAATCTAGGACTAGTAATACATGTATGGTTAGATCCTAAGAGGACAAACATGTAAATATATTAGGGATTATGTTTCCTAACACTAAAGTACAAAAACCGGTCAGAAATGAAATGTTGTATTGCTGGATTATTGTAGCAACAATATCCTACGTACTGCTTTGCTTGTTCTTATAAATCAATTTTTTTTTTGGGGGGTTAGAAAACATTATGTGATGAATTATATTATCTAATTTTATGATGGCATAATCCCAATTTTTTTGTTTAAAAAAGTACAAAAACAGAAAGCTAGGAATCTTTGTAAATTCCACTCCGAACTTTACAATTGTCAATCAAATCCTGGGCATATTTTTTGAAGCTAATTTTGATATAATAAATCTTTATTTTAATTTCTCCACAAATAAAAAATAATAATGGGAAAGAATCGAGATCCTTAATTTGAAAATTGTAATTCAGCTAAAGTATAAAAATTCACATTTTCTATGCAAAACAGAAATAGGCTGTGCCGGCCCCACGGTATTATTATATATAATAGCTGAAATAAAATGTCAAAAAAAAAAAAAAGACTTGATTAAAATCGATCCACTTAATTAGTTGCTAATTTTGTTATGATTAATGAATTTGTAAAAGAAGTCAAAAGTGGGAATCGTGAAATTCTTTTATCTTTGATATCGGCGAAATGCCGGAATTTTTAAATGACGTCCTTAATCAACGGAAATGCAATGTATATTACCACCTCAATCATCGGAGCGGCTTCTATAAAATTATTATTATAGAAGGGTGGTCAGAATAACCCGGTAGGTGATAATTCACTTTCCCATATGACGAAAGATGTTCAAGTTTCATGTGTATTTACGGGTGAATGTTTAAGTAGATTTAGACAAGTCACAGTACAACCTTCTAATAAGTGTGATTTGATGGCAAATGATTTAAAATTTGGTTCTCAGGTTTTAGATTCGAGTTGAGGGGGTGCATTTCTTGTAAAAATCTGGGACAATCAAAAATTTTAACTGCTCCACTTAAACAACTTGAGTGATTTGAGCGGTTTTTTTTTTAATTAAATTTAAGGTAAAAATGTAAAATTGACCCTCTAACTTTCACATTTTTCATTTAAGTCATCTAACTTTCAGTTTTGTCAATTCAGTCCTATAACTTTCAATTTATGTCAATTCAAGACTGCGTTACAAATTCGTCGTTATTCCTGCCAAAACAACTCCGTTTTCATTTATTTTATTTTTATTTTTTTTTTCTGAATTTAAAAAAAAAATCTCAAAAAAGAAAAAAAAAAAGAGATAGAGAGAGAGAAGGGGAACGCCCCTTCTCTGTTCCCCTTCTCAGAGAAGGGATTCCTTCTATGAGCTCTCTCTCTTTTTTTTTTTTTTTTTTTTATATATTTTTTTTAAATTTCGAAAAAAAAATTAAAAAAATAAATGAAAACGGCGTCGTTTTGACAGCAATAACAGCGAATTTGTAACGGAGCATTAAATTGAAAAAAATTGAAAGTTAGAGGACTGAATTGATAAAACTGAAAATTAGAAGACTGAAATGAAAAAACGTGAAAGTTATAGGGTCAGTTTTGTATTTTTACATAAATTTAATCTCGATGGATACAAGAAATTTCATTTAGGATAGGCTCAATTAATCGCGGTATTTCAATAGTGACTTTTGTTGGTAGTTGAAATTAACCATAACCACAAATAATTATAAGGTACTAAACGTATCCACGATAGCACCAGATTTCAGGATCTACCGTAAATAATTAAAACTTTTTCCTTCCAAGTTTCAACTTCCAACTTCCAAGCTTCAATTACTCACCCTCGCGTGCCCTACTCTTTTCTTTCCACCAACAAACAAGGCAACAACTTCTCCTTAAAAGCCTGAAACCAACCTCATTTTCCGAATATGTTAAGCAAGTTTAATACGCCTGTCCAATAAATAAATCGGAATCACTTATGTCAGAAGCGCATGTATTGCATTATTCGTGCTATCATTTTATCAATTTTTGACACATTTGTTTTTTTTTTTGTTTTTTTTAAATTAATCAGAATATGTAGTTTTTGCACAATATAATGTCAAAGAAAATAATGCAATAAATATGTATTGTATATATTTAGATAATATCAACAAATAATCAAAATTGAAACTTACAATGCAAGTAATTCAAATCTATAAACAAACTGACTTGTATAGATTGGGGCTAATATATAAGTCTATGTCATATAACAGAAATTCATCCATATTTTTGTGCTTGTAGTTTGTTGGACGTTTGCCACCAGAATTCAACAATCTGCAAGTCGAAAAACTGACTTGTTTAGTGTACACTTATAAATTCTTCATTTTTCATTTATTTCTCGAATGTGAGACTACTATATTCTCCATCTATTTGCTATACAAACCTCTTACATATAGTATCTATGTTGAACTAGGATATTCTTATGATCATAAATAACTCCATGTTTCTTCTAATTAATGTAAACTAATCAAGATTAACAAACCTCTAAGAACCATTTTCATGGACGATAAATGCTACTAACTTCCTTTTTCTTGTTAACCATTTTCTAAATTCTCGAGATCTTTCACAAATTTGCTCTTTCCCATAATGTTTAATTGAAGCACGCCGGGTTTTCCTCAATTAGTTGAAACTAATTAATAAATATTTACAAACCAAAGTTCCAAACCATTTTCATGAAGAACAATTAAATGCAACCAACTTCCTTCTCCTTTTTAAATATCCGAACAAGCGTGAGGCAAAATTATCAATAACATAACATGACAGGAGCCAATTATAACACCCAAAAACACATAGCTGTGTTAGCTTTTCCTTTCGGAACTCATGCATCTCCTCTCCTTTGCCTTGTCCGGCGCCTCTCCGAGGCTGCCCCGGAGGTTACCTTTTCTTTCTTCAGTACCAGGCAATCCAACGACTCATTGTTTTTGAAAATAGACAAGCTTGGAGGTTATAAGATAAAGCCTTACAATGTTGAGTCCGGATTGCCTGAGGGCTTTAAGTTTAAGGGCGACCCTCAGGAGCCAGTGGAACATTTCCTGAAGGCAACACCTGAGAATTTTGTGACAGCTTTAGAAAAGGCAGTGGTGGAAACAGGAATGGAGATCAGCTGTTTGATCACGGATGCCTTCCTTTGGTTTGCGGCGGAGATGGCAGAGGCGATGCGTGTGCCTTGGATCCCGTACTGGACGGCCGGACCCCATTCCCTGCTTGTTCATGTTGATACGGATAATATACGGGAAATTATGGGGGTTAATGGTAAGTATATTTAATTATAATCTCAATTTAATTATGGCATTCATTTATCACATGTTTTTATAGAGCTATGCACTTGGTAGATGTTTCTATCATCCCTAATATTTTTATGGGGACAATTGAGGGATATACTTCTATATCTAGCCATAAAAAGGATCGAAGTGGAGCTATGATACCAATTATTGATATGCAGATTTTCAAGCTATAATACAAGATCCAAACTGTTACATTATTGATATGACAGATTAGAGATAATTTTATTCTCAAGTTTGTTGTTGATGTTAATTATAATCTTATTATTAAGTTAATTAATTAACTGATTGATTTGTCCACTATTAAATTGCAGGACTTGAAAACCAAACCCTGGAATTCTTACCAGGATTTTTTCCAATTCGTGCTAGGGACTTACCTGAAGGAATAATCTCCGGACCACTAGATTCACCTTTCCCAAAAATGTTGCACAAAATGGCAAAAACACTGCCAAAAGCCACTGTTGTTGCCACAAACTCCTTTGAAGAACTAGACCTCACTGTTGTTGGATTACTCAAATCAAGATTCCGAAAATTTCTCAACATTGGCCCTTCCACTTTAACATCTCCACCGCCAGTTTCAGATCCTCATGGGTGCCTTCCATGGCTAAACGAACGTGAAAAATCATCAGTTGTTTACATTAGTTTTGGCAGCATGATCACACCACCACCAGCTGAGGTTACAGCATTGGCTGAAGCTCTAGAAGCATTAGGGTTTCCTTTTCTTTGGTCATTTAGAGGCAATGCAAAAGAGCAATTGCCAAAAAGGTTTTTAGAAAGAACAAAATCTTATGGGAAAGTGGTACCATGGTCTCCTCAATTGAAAATCTTGGAACATTCTTCACTAGGTGTATTTGTGACTCATTGCGGATGGAACTCTACAATTGAGAGCATTACCAGCGGTGTACCGATGGTCTGCCGAGCGGTTTTTGCCGATCAAGCGCTGAACCGGCGGATCATCGAGACGGCTTGGAGGATTGGTGTGGGGGTTGAAGGTGGGAAATTCACAAAAAATGAAACAATGAATGCTCTGAAAACGGTATTATCAAGTGAGGACGGGAAGAGAATGAGAGAAAATGTTGGTGTTATTAAGGAACTTGCTTTTAAGGCAGTGCAATCTGATGGTTCCTCTAGTAAAAATTTTAAGGCTCTCGTTGAAGTTGTCACCAGGACTTAATATTATGAGTAATGATATTTATGTAAGAGTTTGTATATCAAATAGTGATAGTAATCCCACATTGGAAATGTAAAGGGAATATGGAAAGTTTATAAGTGGATTTTGCACACTTATATTAAATTGGAATGATAAGGATTGGGCTTGGGCTTGGGCTTTGATGTATGGCTTGAATGTGTGTGGATGGATTGTTGATGTGTCATTTGATTATTTGGTCTTAATATGAAGATTTGTGTCTGATCAACACACCTCTTCAGACTTATTGATGATTTCTATATAAAAGAAATAGGAGGCCAGGGGAACATATATAAAAGATATACATAATACATTCCAACATTTTTCTATCTGATTGATCTTGAAAACAAAAGCAAAAACATCTAGTAGATTCGCCAGGGGTTGAATTTCAGTGCAGAGATTCGACTTACAGATTGTTGAATCCTGGTGGCAGACGTCCGAAGAACTACAAGCACAAGAGTAGGGACGAAATTCTGCTATAGGACATAGCATTTACGTTAGCCTCAATCTTCAAGTCAGTGAGTTTATTAATTTCGATTTCTTGAATTGTAAGTTTCAAGTTTGTTTAGTTTGTTAATTTTAATTACAGTTATTATAATTATCAATTCTGTATTGGCTGTGGTTATTGTTTATTTTCAATAAAATTATAGCATTCACTGATTGTTTTTTAACAATTTATACATAAAAATACACATAATATTAAATATAAATACTAAAAAAGCTAAAAATTCTTCACTATCAGACCTGATGTTATGTGGAATTACAATTATTATTTTTTGGAAACATTCGACGTTTCATCGTTAAATCACCCGATATGGACTTAAACAGAGTAGGTAAAATCTATGATTGTTCTAGGCTCTTATAAAAAATATATTATTGGACTCGAACTCAAGACCTGACAATCAAGTTCGAAACCCTTTGCTCCCAAGCCTCACCCCTTCGGTACCGAAAATTATATTATGTGCCGGGTGTATACACCTTCTCTCTCACAATAGGCGGGCCCCACATAGTTGTGGGGCCCGCCTGTTGTGAGAGAGAAGGTGTATACATCCGGCACATGATATACCACCTCCTTCGGTACAGGAATTGCAATTGAAGTTTATGAATCTGCAGTGCTTTGTGCATCCTGTTGGTTTAGTTTTTATGACGAGACTTTGAAGGTCGATTTTGTGCAAAAATAAATATTAAATCCAAAGAATTCAATCTTAATTATGAAAATTAATAAATTAGTAAAAGTCCAAAACCATCCTAATCCTCCCATTGAAAGTATTGTGACATCAAATTCATAGCACAAAACTTTAGGGTAGCTAAGAGAGATCACGTAGACGTACAATCAAACAGCCAAATAATTTTGAATAGAATAATGATAATTGCACTTCCTAAATAATCTGATGCAAAAGCTATTTCCAAAACAAAAGTCAGAAATGAACAACCAAGTTCAGATCATAATTATTCTCGCATCCAAAAAATGTCAGTAAGGTCTAAAATACAACCCAGAAGGGTTCATTACAAACGAGAACCTAGACTAAAAGAATTACTAGAATTTTGTTTCCCAGAATGCTTCTTCCCTTCTGCTGACCTGCAAATCACTTTTCAGGGACTCCCATTTTGGTAATTCAATTTTAAAAAACCTGTATGCAGTACAGCAATGAGAAACAAAGAAAAGGATCAGAACACTCAAATAATTGCACCACCAGGAATTGGTTGCTGGTATATGCACTGAAAATTCCGTATCTTTTCGTAGGAGAAAATAGGAAAGACAACTCCACAGGGAAGTGCACACGGAAATGCAAGCAAAAAGAAAACAAAGGACGCAAATCAAACTAAAGAATGATGTTCCTGGCGGTAAAGAAACTTGAAATGAGTCACGCCCCTCCTGGTTCAAAAGAATCCTCCTATTAGTTAGCTAGCCCAAGGGACTGAGGATAGGAACCATGTTTTCACCATCGACATAAGAGCAAGCAGAAATACAGACCGGAAGCATGTAGTCCTATCGTCAGTGGCTCCAGTTTGAAGGCATTATGCACAGGTTCATCCCAGCTTAATTATTTCAAAAGAGCCATTCAAGCACCAGCATCATGTTCTGATCAACCACTTTCCACCATATGTTTTGTCACCTTAATATTAAAGTTATATCTGTCATCCAAGGAAGTCTAACCCTAGTCTCAGATTTTCCGATACAATTCGAAAAATCACTCACAAATACACAGTAAAGAATATGGCAATTTTTAAATCTACCGGATACCATAGTTTTACATGGATGTTATCCAGAAAAAGCTAACTAGCTATATTATTTTAATGAGAACTGCCAATGCTTTTAGATGGTTCTGATACACCAAAGACGATCTATTTGAGCCTCAATCAACATATTAGTACTTTTTCACTTCTTATAAACTCTACCATTTCCTTGCAACTCAACGATAAAAATATTTCAGACCAACTAAACATGTATCCAACAGAACATAAATCCCTATAAATAGATCATCAAATAATAATGTCTACAGGGACCTTACCTGGTAAAGCATTACCCAGATACCAGTTTTACAACAATGCAGATGGCATTAAGTAGTATAAGAGGAACTCTCATGTACTGGGTTGCATAAATGAGACCTATGATCTGTCCCTTTAATGACTTTGTCCGCCCCACAGAAAATTCTGTGAAGCTCCATCCCCTAGGTGCAAGGAAACGATCTTCATTTATTATTGCTAATGCATTTGCAAGAAGCAGAAAACCTTCCAGCAGCGTCCATAAACCCATCTCAGGTATGATAAATGCCTTCCTACTGAAATGAACACAACATTCAATCAACTTCAGTTTAAAGGGTACTTCCACACTGCCTTTATGACAATTTACTCAGAACTAAGCAAGACTGAACCAAGTTGAACAAGATGTTTATTGCACATGTATATTCAGAATATGAAACAGAATGAAGATCAAGTTAAAATGCTTTTCTGCATACTAAATTATCATATCAGATCCCAATAGGGTTGCAGCGACAAAATGGAAAAAAGCAAATAATTATTTTAGAGTCCACAGGAGTATTATTTGAAAACCTCATGGGCTACAAGCCTACAACAGCATGAGGCAATGGGAAGCATATTCACATAAGATAAATGTCTTAGTGCAGCTACCAACTTGTTAGCCCAGAAACTTGCATCAAACCTTGTAATAATCACAACTCTTCTTTAATTCCCAAAATTTCTAAATCTAAAGATCTCATGTTTGTAAGTGCATACTTGCAGGTTGCCTAATTAATTAAATAAATAAACTACGTACATTTTATAGTTTGGTTCTAAATGTAAAGAAGTAAACTCAAGCAATAATAGAAACATCCATGAACATATTTTAGGGAGAAAGTTCAATGCAAACTTCAGATACGGAGTCCATCAATGTACACGTTGCAGAAAAGATAATTTATGCACACACACATTGGTTGAATAATCCACGTGATTATACAACATGAAGATTAATCACGAGAACCCAGTTGACATCACATATCATATCATGAAGATATATATGATCACTAGAATTAACGCACACTAAGTGTCAATTAAGTAAATTGAAACTACTCATAAATTTCCAATATAGTGAAAAAAAATCTTATAAACAAAGTGCCAGTGAGTAGCTCATTAGGAAATCTCATAACCTCTTCAGACTTCAATATCATAATTATAAGACAAACCCATCAAGATTTAACCAAAAAAAAGTTAAACCCGTTTGTTTGCAACAAAAAATTTCCACATTTTTTTTAATTAATCTAGTCTTATTTGATACTCATAATTAACAGACCAGATCGAAATCTGAAGTTTCCGAACAAATAATTAAATATGCAGAGGGAACATTTAATCAAAACTGACCTTATTGAATTAGAAATTTGATCTCCAGGCTCGTCTAAGTCTACAGAAGGGAGCTTTCGTTTTACCTTTCTGTTTTTTTTTTTTCAGGATTCCCAAACTCTGCGTAACAGCAGAGGAAGAAGACGACTCGGAGCGATAATGAGCCACAGGCCGGGAAAGAATCATTTAACCAAGCCCAAGATTGTGAAAGCCCAGTTGGTATATGAAAGCCCATTCTATAGTACATAACACAAGTACAAACATAACCCTAAATCTGTGATTATGAGCTCTAATCATATAATTTTTCAATCACTTATTGATTTTTTCATTGATTTAAACTCAATTTCTATTGTAAAAGGTCTTGAATATAAACAGAAAAATTAAACCTCTTAAGATACAGAGATAAGATTACAATTCAAATAGAATTGAATAACATCATGTAAGGGTCAAACAAAGACAATGAATATGAATTCCGTACAGTTATTTATTACGGATTATTATCAATTAATAAATATATAATATGTGAAGTTATATTAAATATATTTATCATTTAATTGTTTTTTTTTAACTTTTTTAACAAATATATCAAAATATTATTAGATTATTGTGTTGTATGGGTGACGTGGTATATATCACCATTATATAGTAAAATTTCTCCATACGAAAACCGAAATTGTTACTTTAAAAATCTATTATTGCATATATAAATGTGAATCTTCTTGTCTTCTTTTATTTTTAGCCACCCCTAAAACTAAATCTTGGCTACGCCCACTGCTACCATGCAAATCAAGTTCTTAATGTAAAGAAGGAAAATATAAGTTAATTAATATAGCTTCATGTGCAAGGTACCATGCATGATTAAAAGGACGTAATGAATCTTACTCCTTAAGATTTAAATTTTGATATCATTAATGGACACTTTCTATTAATTTCCTAATATAACATAACAAAAGTCACAAAATTTTGGACCTCTTGACATGTTTTTCAATCATTCGAGTTCTTAGAACTGAGGAGATATGATTAAAGCAAAATCATATATGGCAAGAAAACTGATAATCTCACATTAACGTTATTAATTATTCACATAATTTACAAACCTTTATATCATACTCTCCATCTCCCACATATTATGACCATGACAAATTGATAAGCATACAAATCATTCTAAATTACTATTACATATTGTAACCTAATTCATAATCTTGAAACATCCCATCAGATTGATGATGAAGAGCAGGCGTCGAGTCCCAAGAGTTCGAGGTTGCTGATTTTGAATCAAACTCATTTTCCCACAAAATCAAACTGTCCTTATAATTATTAGAACCATTCATAGCATTATTGAAACAATCAAATTGACCAATTTGATCCTCCTCTTGTGCTGTGAATCCAACTGCTTTGTTATTATTGTTAAGAAAGTTTTCAAGCTCAGCTTGGAAAGTTGACACGTCCTGAATTGTTGCATTATAGGCCTCAAATCCATTCATTTTTGGCATATCATGAGTATTATTGCTCACAGGAACCGAGCAATTTGATTGTGGAAAATCTTGTGGAATTGTAGGAGGGGGAGAATTGGATTGTTCAAAGATTAAACCAACATTTTGCTCAAACCCTAGTTGAGAAGTAGGAATAACATTTTGCAAATTAGGGTTTTGGCCACTTTGGTTCAAAGATTGAAGATTTTGAATCATTTTTTCTTGGACAGGATGCAGCTTAGGCCACAGGGCAGGATTGTTGAAGAAAGATAGAGGGTTTTGAAGGCTTTGAAGCTGCAAATGAAGTTGAAGCCTTTCGATCGTAGAGTTGCTCAAACCTTGTGAATATTGAACAGTATTATCATCATCTCCACCGTTGAAATCTTTCCCTGATGATGATACTAATCCATTGATGTTATTATTTGATTGCTTACGCCTTCCAAGCAATTTCTTCTTCAACCTTGTGTTCCAATAATTCTTGATATCATTATCTGTTCTTCCAGGCAGCTGAGCAGCAATTATAGACCATCTAAAAGTAAAAGAAAAAAAAATTAACTTAGGGTTAATTAATTAAACCTAAACAAAGGCATCATATGTGTAAAGAAAAAAGTACAAGCAGTTAATGTTAAAACCTGCTGCCAATGCTTATGTAAAGGCTGCAAATGATATTGTCTTCTTCTTCAGAGAATCCACCATGCTTGATATTAGGCCTCAAGTAATTTAACCATCTAAGTCTGCAACTCTTTCCACATCTCTTTAGCCCTATATGGATCAATTATACCCTTCTTAATTAATTAATTTAAAATCAAGCATATGCAAAATTTCCAAAACCCTAGTAAAATCATGAAAGAGATAGACTTCAATTTATTATACCAATTTTTTGAGGAAGTGCAATCCAGTTGCCTCCAGTGCCATATTTTTCAATATAATCTTTGAGTTTAGCATCTTCTTCAGGTGACCATGGTCCTTTCTTCACATTATCCTTATCGCAGCACGGAGCTCGACCCATTTTGATGTTTCTTGCCTTTTTCTTCAAGCAATTGAAAGAGAAGAATTAAGCTTAATGTGTTCGTATATCTTGGATTGTTGGTAAAAAATGAGGAAACAATACCAAGATTTATAGTAGGTGATGTGATGTGATGCTTATGAGGACAAAAAAGTCAAATGCCTCACAATTTATTCTATACAAATACTGTTATTAATTTTCTCTCTTCTGCGTTATTTATTTATTTATTTTTACAAAGTCTCATCTCTCTCTTGCTTTTTGGATTAGTTTGCTCATCAAATATTTAAGTATTCAAGCAACTGGACAAATTATACCACAAAATTCTTCTTCTTTAGCATTTTTAATTTGCACTGCTTTTTGGGGTTCATTAGTTTATTATAATTTGAAGCAATGTTGCAGGTATTTCATCAAATGAAAGAAGACTCTCTTCTCTTAATTTGTCTTAAACATTGTTGAAACTCAATTCTCAGTTATTTATTTTCAGTTATAATCTGATAAAATTTTAACAACTCAAATTTCATCTCATTTATTGAGCGGAGTTTGGACCTCATACCTCTTATTTTCACTACATAATACTAGGTATGCACACAATTCGATTACGATTCAAAATCGTAACCGAACCGTGTGATTGACAGTTCGATATTTTCCGAACCGCAATCGAAGTTGCGGTTTTGGCCAACCGTACTTATATTATTATTATTATGATAATACAAGTACAATTCAATTTATTGAAGTAATTTGTTGACTGGAGCAAGTGATGCATGCATTATGAAGCAAAGTTGAACTTTGATTCTGATTAATATACTTAGATTAACTTTCTTATATACGGTTTTAATTGGATATTGGATCAGCTAAAATTTAATGTTACATGAATAAAATTTTCAGTGATAAATTACTTTTCTATGTATTTTATTCTTTAATTCCAAAAAAGAAAATAATGAAAAAAGCTTCAATCTGTTTACAACTCGATTCCGACTTGTCAATTAGAGAGGGTAGCCAGCTCACGTTGATTAGGAGGAGGGTTTCATATAGCCACCCAGCTGAGAAACAGGTGATTATTTTTTTTAATGAAGATCATTCAAATTCACAATCTATATATATCTACATATAGGTTTCTTAAATGAAAATAAAGTTAAAATACTTATTTATAGAAGATGATGATTGTTAATTTCAACAGCTATATGTGCCCTACTACAGGAAAATGAGGCACAAAAAAATGGTATTTTCCGTCTAGCACAGAAGGGGAAACTAGAGAGTACAGTTTCAATTTCATAACAAACTGATTAATTTTACTTGTAGTTTAATGATGGGGAAATGACATACAGATTCTCAAAAGTTTTGTCTATATATGTACAAGTTAACATATATTATTTCAAGATTGGACACATAATCTTCGGCCTTTGTGTTTTCCGTTCTATCGATTATTGCTAAGAAAGTGTTGGCAGCACATGTTTATGCTGTTGCGGTTGAATAAGTATTCATTACATCCAAACACTTTAAAAGCAACAACATGTGTGGATAATTGGATTCGATCTGATCTAAGACAACAAAAAAGATGTCTCAAATGATTTTGAAGACTTTTTTGACAACAACGGAAACGGGAGGATCAACAAATAATGATGATGAATAAAAATTATAATGGAGTTAACCATCTAAAAAATATAATGGAACTATGCGAGTTTTGATTCCTCTTACCCCAAGAGGATATGTAGATATCTTAATTTTTTACAAATTTAAGTTCAAACTCTTTATTTTATTTTTAATTTAAGTTTTTAAATTAATATAAGAAAATTCAAATTAATAAATTTTTTATATTTATTTATAATATCTCATTTCTATTTTTTACAATTTAATTTTCACTTTATTTTTTAATTAAAATTATTTTTTCTTAAAATTTAAATTAATTAGAAGATTGAATAGGAACCCTCTGGTCCGATTCCGATTTTTAGTTCCACAACTTTATGGAATCGTAATCAAATTGATTCCGAAAGGTTTGATTTCGGTTGAAACCGAAACCGAACTTTGGCCACCTCTAGATAGTATCGATTTTACCAAAGAAGGGATAGAGGCTGCACTCAGCAATTCAAATTGGAAAGGATCTATGTGTCCATCAAAACAAAACTTAAGAGTTCAAGTTTCCTTTTCCGTCGATGAAAACTTAAGCATTGAAAACCAACATAAGTTTCATTAGTTTTTAATTAGAGGTATAATTTCAGGTGTAACCGTAGTCATAATTGAGCATAGTTGAAAAACAATATTTTCAACTCATCAAACCCTAAACCCCCAACTACTTGATCAAGTCAATTGCAAGCATCATTTTTTACAAAGAAAATTGAAAAATAAGGAGAACTAAAAGGGAAAAAAAATGTTCAGGTTGATCAAACAAAGATTTCCCAGATCACAAAATGACCAACATCTCATTATCATCTAAAAAAATAATGATCACCATTATTATCAAGCCCTAAATGTGACAGGTGGGCTGGCTACAGTCTACATACAATTAAAAAAACACAAAAGAAAGAAAATTATAAAAAAAAATTAAACAATAAAAGAAGATAAAACCAAAAAGATTGGCATGCAGAATTTCAAACCTTTATAGAACAAGTACCATTCATTGACCTCGGTTTCGTAGTTTATTATTTTCTCAAAAGATTATAATAATGAAAGAGGCCACAGGAACCGCACCTACGAAGAAATAACAAGAAGAAACTATCAAAATTTCAAAAAGCTAGCTCTCACTCACACAAATAAATATTATAAATAGAATAATTAATATGTAAATTATTTAATCAACAAATGGAGTCAGACCTTTAAGCTGAAAGAAACATGCTTCTGCTTGTTTTTATTTTAAACCCTAGAATCTATTCACTGACACTGCGATATTTTGCATCATCAATGAGACCAAACCTTAAGACCATTTTGAGTGAGAGCTGGTAAAGGGGTCTCTTGATAAGATTAAGATAAGCTTGGATAACCATTGGCTACCTATTAATATTCATTAATTAATAATGTGGAATTATTGATGCACTACTGCTTATAATTAAGTTGATTGCTCTAAAGAAATTTACTTACTCAATTAATTAATTACTCTAACAGATTTTATTTTTATTTTTTAATGATTAGACAAGGCTTTCCTACTCTTGATATTGATTCATATGGCTTTGAAACAGACATATATATCTTTTGACTTTCTGTTGAGAGATTAATATCCTGTTTGGTTCGATGAAATTAACCTTGATCAACGACGAAAAGTCAAAAATTATTTACTTTTAACGTACTTGACACGGGTTTGTTCTTAAGCTTTTTAACCAAAACACGTCAATTAACTAAGTTAAGAGAACTGATCGAGTCTTATAAACTGTGAAGAAAAGATTTTCAATAGCGATCGTGGGATATTATGGTCTTCCTCCTTTGGATCTCACGTCATCGTGAGAGTCAATCGAAATCACACATCTAGTCATAAATCGGTTCTAATATTAATCGTAATAGTCTATATCGAATAAATAAATAGATATTACCCATTTAACCATACAACATGATCACAAGTTTGTTATTGATCTACTTACAATCCAAAGTGATTCTACGAAGTTAGGAGAATTGAAAGCTTATAATCTAGTCATTTTCTCTCGCTAGCGATATTAGATATTATTGTTCTTTTGCTCCATCGATGTGAAAAAAAAAAAAAAAAAAAAAAACTACTTTTCAAATGTTTCATTTAAAAAAAAAAGATTATTTACGTTTTACTACTAAAGTTATGATAAAATAACAATTGGGTACTATGAATATTAACATATTACATTTTACTACTAAATTTATATAAAATTTAACATTTTACTACTTTTCCATCCAAACCGTTAGTTGACCGTCAGTTGACAATGACATCATGCTGACATCGTAAGGATAAAAGAGTCTTAACCCATAAATTATTATAAATTATAAATATTCTAAAAAATTTATGTGTGATTTTGTCATTACGAAAGGAAGAACAAAAATAAAAACTAAAAAATTTATTGACAATACGATTACTCATTGTCTTTATTGTTCCATTCCACTGCCAATAATATAATTGAACAAAAAAATTACTGATTCTTTTAGTACATCTTTTTTATTGTTATAAGTATTTTGGATATTATGAGAAAGTTAATTATTAAATTAATTTGGTAAATTAAATTATTTATTTTGTTGGGTTTTATAGACAGTTAGAGACTAAAGTATTTTTATAAATGTGATTGTTGATTGCATCTCTTATATTGTTATATATAAGATTTAAATATGTTTTTAAAGGGTATAATTGTAATTCTTAATTTTATTTTATTTTGAAGATAAAACAATCTTTTTAAAGGTCAACTGACGGTCAACTAACGGTTTAGATGAAAAATTAGTAAAATATTAATTTTATATAAGTTTAGTAGTAAAGTGTAATATGTTAATATTCATAGTACCCATTGTTATTTTATCATAACTTTAGTAGTAAAATGTAAATAACCCTAAAAAATTTGTCAATAAATACTAACTCATTTAGTTAAAAACTCCTAAAAGTAGATTTTGGGTTCAATTCTTCACAATGACATGAGTGAATAAATAATTTGTGTATTTATTGGCCTTCAGACCCGGTTTATATTTAGCCTATAGACATTATTTTCACAGCCTTCAAACATGGTTCTATCCGCCTGCATCCCCTTTCAGGACCTAGTCAATGTTATCCACCAAGTAAAAAGTGGTATTTATATATGCAGTACGGGCATTCGAAATTTCTTCTTTTTTATAATGAAATAATAAATATATGTGAGTAAAGGAATATACTTAAACCTTCCTAAATTAATATATATATATATATATATATACCGATAAAATTAGGTTTCAACGAGGGATCTCTTAATCTATTAAGTTAAGGATTATACTAGAAGACAAAATAAAATATTTTTTAATATGCTAAAAGATAAATAACATTGTATTAAAATTTGTGTTTTCTCTATTTTTTAATATAATTCTTAACTTAATACTAATATACAACGTGTTGTGTGTATTTCATTTACAATAATGTTTATGTATCATTGTGAAAATATGTCTAATTTAGATTCAATATTCATCTTTTAAAGACCTTGTGACCGTGTGAATTTAAAAGGCATTATATATGAATAAAAGGGTGACAAAATAATGATTAAAATTAATCATATAGTACATGTCCTATAATTCTAAAAAGCAATTTTAACACATAATACATATAATATATCGTTTGTTTTAATAATCATTTTATTACCCTTTTATACGTTTATCAATTTTTAATTTATAATGTTATGATCAAAAGCCTTTTTTTAGAATTAGGATTCAGTACTAAGTCGAGTTTGTACTAAGAGATCTTAGTAGTTGATTAATATTCAATAAATAAATGGGATCCCCGTAAAATTCACATTAGATAAATCTTAGATTTAGTGCTCAATATTGAATCTAGACCCCTTTGGTTAATAATTCAGTAGAGAAATTATTTGCTCTACTCAAACTATAGTCCTCTAATATGTCTAATGTGTCGAAAATAAAATTGCAAAAGCATATCAAAAGCAGTTGAGTTTCTATTATATGCAACATTTATGATTAAGAGATTTACATACTCTTAGCAAATGCCAGCTAATTAAATTTGAAGTATTTAAAGTAATTATGACAAAAGTTACGTATGAACACATGATTTTATGAATCATACTGCATTGGTCTCACGTCATTTTCCAACAAATAGTCAAAATTAGCATGAAATTTTCACGAAAATGCACCCAAAAAAACCCAGAGAAAGATAACCTTGCGTGATGGAAGGAGTTGAAAAAGATGGAATTAAAATAATGCATTTAAATACACTATTAAAATATTCCATTAATAATATAATAAATAGCTCAACTTCAACACTACGTCAATATGTTGCTATCAAAATGCACTTTATGTAAAATATTGAGCAAGGCCAAGAACGCTGAGCTCAAAATGGTCTCTAATCTCTTAACCTATCAACAATTGTCAACTCTTGTTATTTATTTTTGTGTTTGTTTAATTTCATTTTGGTAACAAACCCATCACTATGAGCATCCAAGGGATTGACTTTGATCATTTAGCTTCCCAATTTACATCATAACGAGGATGTTTTTTGGGTATTAACTAATTGCATACATTAATTCCATGCAAATTCAATCTGGGGCCAACGATTATTATGATGTAATTTGCCACTTTGTTGTTTACTAAATGATTTATGAGTAATTTTGTTCTATTTATGTAATAATTTGAAAACAAAAAATATATATAAAAGAAACCATTTTAAGTTCCAATAATAATGATATGTTTTAGGAATTTAGATATATTGTTGGTTTAAATTACGATAAATTTTTCATAATTTTCTACCACGCGTATTTTGATAGTTATACATAGTTAATATTAATTAGTTGCAGTTAAATCGTTAACCAATATTATCAATAATAACTTGTAAACAAAAAATTCAGGACAATATTTAACTCAACACTAAATTAAAGTCCATATTTGATAAGGTTTTGATAATACTTTTTATAATTAAGTAATTTGGAAAAGAATAATGGACCGAAGTATTAAAAATTTATTAATAAGCAAAGCAGTTTAAAAAAAAAAAACAAATAAGAATAAGAATGTGATTATAGTAGTGAATGGCAATACATTTTCTAAAGGAACATGAAAAAATCGATGATGGTGTCACAGAATTTGACCTTAGGAATTGTGCTTTTATCTCTTAATAGAGTTGGTGATCCCATATATGCCTCCTACTTCACCTTCATAAATACTTTAATCAATCATTAGTAGACCACTAAACCTATTTCAATGTCACGTTTCATACATAAGGACTTGAGAAAGAAGAATAAAGTCAACAGGATATTTGAAAATATACTCTCTTTGCCATTAATTTAATTATGGGTCGTCTTAATTTTATGATTAAAATTTAGGACTTTCAATCTTACAATCATCAATCTAGAGTTGGTAACTATGGAACCCACCAACATGACCAAACTTGATATTTTCAACACTAGGAGCATACTAAGAATTAATCAAGATTGCACAATTCATCCATTTTCTTTTTTACAGATTTTATAGATTTAAGTGAAACATACACCACTTAGATCCGAGTTCCAGTTCAGAATCGAAACCGAATCGGAATTGAATCGGACGACTCCGATTCCTTCTGGTTCTGATTCGAGAACCGGAACCAAAACCGGTTCTCTACAGTTCGGTTAGAGTTCTCACCCTAACCGTTGGAATCGTCCGATTCCAACCGCAACCGTTGGAACCCTTTGATTCCAATATAATATAAATTTTTTTTTTTAATTTCAAACTATTTACTTTATTTTTAATTTAATATAATAAAATTTAAATAAATAATTTTATTATTATATTTATTTGATAATAATATCCCATTACAAATTTTTTTAATAATTATTTTTCATTTTTCAATTGTTTTTAAAAAAAAATTAAAGGGAACTAGAAACCGGACAATTTAATTCCGATTCGGAACCGAACCGAACAGATAACTGGGTCTAAGTCTAACACCACCAATTTTAAAGTCACTAACTGCCAGTACAAAGTCACAACATACCTCCAAAAATTTTACCCACTAAACATCAATCCTCACTCCCAAGGCTGGTCGGTCGGCCCTGACAATAGACCAGGTAAGTAAACCCCGACTTATGGACCAAATTCCAAATAACTACTGATTAAAAGCCTCATAATATTTTCAACTATAATATCATATGTTATGATTAGGTCTCAAAATTTAAAAATGACCATGGACTCCGGGATACCAAGACCATGCTTATTGACTTATCCAACTTGAATAACCGTCGGCTCAAAGCATATTCATGACTAGAGAAGAGCTCGTCAAGTTCATGACCGGCGAAGGGCAAACACACTCTTAATTCAACTGAACTTATTGACAGGTATATGTATTTTGAAATACAGAACAGCATCAAATATTTAGAATAATCAAACACATAGTACTCTGAAACATTCGCAAATCAATTAAACAAATGGGAAAAAAAGAAAAAAGAATTGCCAGTACAGAAAACAGTAACACATTTGGAAGAGCTTCACAGCGGCAATTTTATTCCAGGATAGATAATCTTTACGGGTCTGGAGAAGATAATCATATACATTGTACATGTATAGATAATCTAGAGTCGCAGCGTGCTAAAATTCAAGGACAGCACATCAAAATAGTTTATAACCAACTGGGTTTCAAGTTCATCTGATATTTAGAGCAGTATGTATGCATGCATGTGTTCTATCATTATAAAACTTAGAACACCTTGATTAATATTAACTTATGTACAAATACTTCAGAAGAAAACTTGGTCCCGCTTTGAATAATAGTCCTATCACCTATGTATCGTCATCATAAACATATCAAGAATAACAAACTCCTGTAAGAAAAGTAAAGATCACTTAGTTACCATGTTCAAGTGCAAGGTAAAAATACAATATTTACATGGGGATGATTGGTGGGAAACTCACATTCTGATTGTGCGTTCTTCTTCGCTCTCATTTGTGTTTTATGAGATCTTCTCGGAAGGTTGATTAACGACGCACCAAGGCTTTATTAGCCTGCAATACTTCAAAACCAACATGTGATCTTGAAATATATATATATATATATATATTCCTTTTTTATTATTTTCCATATTCCAAAACGATAGAGCAAGATGTGAAATCAACCAGTTATATTAAAGTTATTTCACATTGATTGCAGCAGCCATACTCCGTAACCTCTGAGAAATTTCTGAAAACGATGGTCTCTCAGCTGGATCAGAGGCCCAACAACTTTCCATCAAAGACTTCCATTCAGGATCACACCAGGTTGGAATTTGGGGGCGTAATGTGTTATTCACAATTCCTCCTGCAAATTAAAAGGAAGAAATAATTGAAAAGACCATTATCATACATTAACCGAACAACCTAGCTCGCACCCATGATATCCTATCAATAAGGCCCAAAAGTACATTTGCAGATGGGGAAACACACACATCTTATTCTTATCGGAAATATAAATCCCATGGTTGCTACAGCTTGTTCTTCAATGGTAAGAAATGAGATCTATTAGTATACAAATATAACGCCCAACCGATAGGTTCTTATTTTAATACAATTTAATTCCATTATCAACCAGCACTATGTTAACAGATGAAAGGGAGGGAGAAAAATAAATAGAATAATAGGAGTGATATCATATATAATACATGAGACAGGATTAGCTCAGGAAAAAAAATCTTTAGCTTCACCGATGAAGATTTGGTTTACAATCAATGATAACACTAAGGAGAAGGATAAGATTAGAATGTAAAATTTGGGAAGACATATTATAGTGCAAATTGGAAAGAATATACAGTCTACTCCTATTTTTATACTTACCAATAATAGAAGCACAATGCATTTCAGCATAAGGTTCATTCCCCGTTAGCAGTTCCCACATAACGATCCCAAATGAGTAAACATCAATCTAAAGAAAATTTAAAAAAAAAAAAAAAAAAACATGAAATAAAATAGTAATAAGGAAAACAAAATAGCAAGAGATCATGGAACCATTTAAATTGAGAACAGAAGAATTTCAAACTAAATAATGCTACCTTTTCTGTTACCATGTGACTTTTTCCACTCAGGAGCTCAGGTGCCATCCACGGTAAAGTTCCACGGACACCTCCCGACACTAAAGTCTGTTGTTTCACCTTTGACAAGCCCAAATCACCAATCTAAAAGAGTAGGCACAAGTTTTTCAGTTTCAACATCAAGCTTAACTCAGAATTCAGAACTTCCAATACTTATAACCAAACAAGAATGTAGGAACAGTATAAAATATAGGAGACTGGAAGTAAAAGTTGAAATGAAATTTTAGTGCTACAAACACTAAAGATAAAAATTACCTTGCATACAGGCCGCTGAGGATCTCTCATATTCACCAACAGATTTTCACATTTCAAGTCAAAATGAACGATGTTCTTTCCATGTAAATACTCCATTCCGAATGCCGCATCCATAGATATGATGAGTCTCTTCCGACGGTCAATAGTTCTATTCACAATATTACAGCATCAGATTTCCAGATTTAAAGAATCACATTGCTTTCATGCAAGTCTACCTCTGAAGAATCTTCATTACCCAGGCAACCAAAAATATTTTTTTCAGGCAGAAAACACCAAATATATCAGAAATAGTGCCATCAACATACCTGTCCTTCTTCTGCAAAAACTGTTTCAAAGATCCATTAACCATGAATTCTGTCACGGTAGCTAAAGATCCATCAGGACCATCACGTACTATACCATAAAAAGACACCACATTTGGATGATGCAAGGAACTCAATAACAAAGCCTCCTTCCAAAAATCTGCAATCTGCAACAGCAAAACAGAGAAAATCATAATGTGGGGAAAACAACTCCAAGCAAAATGAGAACGGGTTGAATAAATGACAGCAGTTGACATAATATATAGGCATCATAAAGTGTGCAACGCTGAGAATTAAGTCAAGTCCATATCACTGAAACACTTTGTCAATATAGGGTTCCTAACTCCATAAGAATATGCAACAAAATAAATGAAAAAGACCTGAAAACAAAGGCAAAAATGTTTTGATGGCAATCATACTACCATTTCAGTATATATTGTACTTCAAAATGTTGTTTAAATGTTTACATTAATTGTTATATCCATAAGAAAATTATACAACTAGTAAGTTCCTAAATTAACTGTTTCAACACCCCCCCCCCCCCCCCCCCCTCTTTTCTAATTTGTTCTTTTTTTTTGTGCTTTTCAGCCCACGGTTTGTTCTCTTTTTGCTGTCCGTTCGGAGCGGATCAAAAGCAGCCAATAGGATTGGAAAGACCCAGCCCAGCCATAGGGAAGATCAACCTGGTGGGGAATCCACTCCAGGGTTGTCGCTATGCTGTGTCTGGCCCATCCTCTAGGCACCTTTGGAAGGCAGGGAGTGTGCGTACACGCTCAATAATAGTTGGAAGAATGTTGAACCTTTATGGAAATAGCCAATAGGCAATATTTCATTGACCATTTCTTTTACCTTTTAAACAAGTTAGCTGTCAAGTCTATAATGCTGAAAAACTTATATCTCATACCTACAAGATGAGTTAGTAGTTCTCTATAATAGCCAGCTACAAAGATACTAAATGAATAAGCCTCATTTGGCACTGGTTTACAAGTACCTTTTGATCACACACCATTACCATTTAATCCATTTGTCGCATACTAAACAACTTTTATCACCTGGATTAAACAGGCAGTCACAACTAGGCAACGCCAATGTATTTGATAGATCAGAAAGGGGAATGGAAGAAGGTTATGTATACTACCAAACGTTCTCTTTCAGAAGGTCTCCCAGCAAAACAGCTGGCTTTGATTCTCTTTATCGCTACATCAGAACCCCTCCACTTCCCATGGTAAACAGATCCATATGTTCCAGAACCTAATTCTCGAATCTCCTCAAGATCATCGTTTTTGATTGTCTGCAAAAATAATGAGCAAACTGTTAGGACCAAAGTGCATAAAAGACCATATGCTACAGGGTAAATGACTCATAGTTCAGATGAGATGATCCAAATGAAGGTATTCATAAAATAAGAAATAATCATATTAATGATGAGAATTAGACAAAGAGGTGGAACCTGTAATCCCCTCGCAATAGCTTCAGCTTCAGCTATTGTTGGCTCAATTTTTGAAGTCTTGACACTGTCGTTATCAGAATCAATTTCTAACTCCCCATGAATGTTCTGCAGGACAAACAGGCAATTAAAAGAGAACAACAAATCATACTTTTGGTAAAGAAATTTACTTCATGCTCACCGCTAATTCAGATTCATTTGCTAATGCTTCTGTTGGCATTGTATCAGGCTTTACAGAATAAGCATTTTCTTCAACTTTAGCCTTCACCTCCTCTGCCCCTTCCAACGCTGCTCTTTTTACAGAAGCAATCAGCTCGGGTAAGAAACTTAAACTGTTAGCCGAAAGCTTCAAATCATCTGAAGGAGCAGAAGGACTAATTTCTTCAGCTGGCTTCTCAATATCACCAATCACTTCCAAGGTCTGCAAGCTAGTTGAACCCAAAGACTTTTCAGCAATAATATTCTGATCCGGAAAAGATGTATTCACAACAGTATTTTCAACCTTTTCTACATGATTTACTTCTTTTTCTTGTCCAAGATTACGAATCTCATCTATCCTAACTGCTTCAGTAACATTATTATTTATCGATCCCAGACTACAACCTATAGCAGAGGAAACCAATTTATCATTAATGAAAGCTGGAAAAGAATCTGATTGTTGCACAGGGTCTGGTAGTTGGTTTTCCTGATTAGGACTTTGAGGGTTCAATTTTTGAGCCTGGTTGTAGTAATATTCTGGAGGGGTGGCTGTTCCTTCGAAACCTGATACTCTGCGTGAGGGCTCAACCCAATAATTTTGATTGTCAACCCCAACAGCAAACCTTGAATTGCCCTCCAACACACCCCTAAGATATGCAGGATTAATGGAACCATTAACAAGAGAGCCAGATGCTTCATAAGAGGTAGCGCCATGCATGGGGTTCTGAACATTTCTCCACAAAGTTTGTGCAGGTACATGTCCATGAGACACTGGGTAAATACTATCTGCTCCATAAGGATAATTCCCATACCGCACAACATGCTCTTCAGGTGAAGGAATGTGCAGATGGGGTGCCACAGCTGGATCATGAAATAGATCGTTCCCCATTTCAGGACCCGCTCGATGGTGAACATGATTTGGAGACATATGGTGGCCATCCACCAAATTACTATGCCCAGGAGGAATATTCATGCCAGGACCATCCGCCAAGTAATGATCATTTGCTCTTCCAGCTCCAGACAAATGAGTACTTGCTTCCTGAACCCTAGGATTCAACTGATGCTGCAGAACCCATCCTCTTTCATGACTGAGGCTTTCATTATACACTGATCGGTTGTCATTATCTCTAGGGTATATACCATGTGGCAACTTTCCTTCAGCTACTAAATTCTCCCTGTTTGGGCGGCATTCAGCACATGAAATTGGTACCTGGGGAAGCCCATTCCCCATGTTGGGCTGATCCAAGTGCAATTGATTTCTGTGGAAATTAAGTCGGCAGTGCTCACATATACCGTTCCCATCTAAAACATTATGCCCGTGAAATAAATTACCAGGAAAACCAGCCTTGTCTCCAGAGACAGTTCCAGGTGGCATCCATACTAAATTTTCAGAAATTTGAGGCTGAGGTTCATATGTGGGATGATGATTTACATGATGCCTCGCAAATTCTTCAGGAATTCTCTCCTCCCCACATGGAATGCGGAACAGGGCAGAAGTAGGCGATGATGGAAACTCAGGTAATGGTCTGGAAGGATCGTGATGCGGATAATGCCTAGGAGAATAATATGCAGGGCTCCACGGACCTTCCATTTCATTATACCTCTGAGAAACAGGCTGCTGGTGCTGCCCTGAACTCATATGAGGAACCGTAAGGTGATGGACATTATACTGTGGTTGGCTATAAAAGCCACCCTCAAGATTCATGGTGCTAAAGAACCTCTCTGCCATATGGACATCATCAATTGAACTAATCACCGGAGAGTCTGGATGCTGCAGCTTCCTAAAATCATTACCATCATTCATACTATTCAGCGCATCCACATACCTCCTCTCTGACTCCGGATCATCCCCATCAACATAGTGATTTGAACCATCTTGGTCTGGATGTGAAAACAGAAAAATCCTCAATCTTGTAAAACCATCACCTGAGCCCTTCTCGTACTCTTCCATCATGTTAGTCACATCATCATCATTCACAACTGACACCAAAGCATCAAGATCCTCATCTGGTTGTTGGTACTTCAACAACATCGCTCCCTCATACAGTTCCCTCATCCTACTCATCAACTCTTCATAAGTTACATTTCTCGGCAAACTTACAATTCGTGTCTCTCCACCCACATATCGCAGTTTCCCATCTTGGGGTCGAGGCAAGATGCTACCCAAAAAGCTACACAAGAACTTTACACGCAGGACATCGTCATTGGAACCATGGGTTGAACCCGAAACAGGCACGTTAGCAGACAGGGAATCCATCAAGTACACAGCTTGGCAACCGTTTAGCTGATGATCAATTGTGTTACCAAGTGTGTAATAAATATTGGTTCAAGCATCCAATATCTTTATTACACATGGAGTGTATAAACTCACACCATGTTGCTCATAAGCTTTGCAATTTCCCCCCAAAACTCAAAGCCAAAGGCACAATACAAGAGTTTCTCACTATCTCTACATTTAGCAAAGCAAACGAACAAATTGTCCATATGGGAACTCATCAAAAGTCCCAAAAACCATCAAATCTTCCAATAAAAATCTGAACACTAATATTGAAACAAATTATACCCCGATAAAAAGATTCAATTTTGAATCAAAACTAAGCATAAAAACAATTCACCCATCAATCCTAAATCAAGATTTCATAAGACTCAACAACCCGAGATGTTGCCAATTTAGAAATTTAAAAAACGGAGTCTTTGATAATTAAAGTACCTGAAATGAGACAAACCCAATTCAAGATTCTTCTTTTTCTATAAAAAAATATATATATATGATTGAATGATGATGTTGTGTGATTAAGAGGAGGGACAGATGAAGAAATAAGAAGAGTCTGATTCTGGGAATGGGAATGGGGTTGTAAAAATGCCAAATGCAAGATGCGATGCCTGTAAGCCAGATAGTGTAACACGTGGCACTACCTGGGTTTTCCGTTCGCCTTAGCATCTTCCTATATCATCTTCATTTTCGAATATGCCATCTTATTCTTAAATCTCACCACACGTGGGTTAAAATGAATTTTCTACAGTCCAACAAACTTGCGAATATGAGTATCGGATAATAATAATAATAATAATATTCAGATTCTTGAGTTTTAGTAAAATCACTAATAATGATGAATTTATATTCTTTTATGCGCTTCTCTGTCTTTAGATTCCATTAGTATAACCAAATTTAATGTTCTCTCCTTAAATTTTGTTTTAAATAAATAAATTCCTAAATAATAAGTTAATATAAATTGAAGCCTCCCGGAGCTTAATTGAGTGGTTTCCAATTAGACAACCGAGTTTGAATCTTCGATTTTGTGACTGTGAGGTAAGCGATAAAAAAATTAATTTGAGTTTTGTCCATTCATCTATCTTTTAAAAACTAAATTATGGTATCACGACTTCAGTTTTGCCCATCCTCCTATCTTTTAAACTGGATTATGGTCTCACGACCTCAAGGTAAACTTGAGTGTGTAAGTTTTTTAAAAATGATATAAAATGTCAAAAATCTATTGATAGTTTCATTAAAAATTTATTGTGATTTGTCTCTTCATTTATCTCAACCGATGTACGTAATTTCCTCAACACTCCCCTTTATATGCATATCAGTATTTTTCTTGATTCATGTCATATGGGTATAGTGTAAGTCTTACGCGTATATGAGTGTGGCTTTGATACCATATTAAAATTTATCGAACTAAATCAACATAAAATATATCTTGAGAGTTGGCAATTATTCAATGTTTATATTTTAAGTTTATTCATTAATATCAATTGATGTATAGCATTTTCTTCAACAGTCTCTATGTAATTCAAATAGAAAAAGAAAAAATTTAGTTTGGTGAACAAAAAATCACTTATTAATAAGGGAAAAAACTCATGATGCACACAAGATAGAGAGGTGACAATAACTATGTGTGAGTTATGGTGATAAGTGTGGTTTATATCCACTTATTCTTGTACTCTTAGCTTATTATTTTGTTAGTTTCCATATCATTTAATGTTATTTATAGTTTATTTTATGTCTTATTTGTAGGAAGCATTAGAACATCAAAAATGGAGTAAATACGAATGTTTTGGGAACTTTCGGATGCATGGGACACGTGGGGCCAAGAGAATGAGTTACAAAAGTTGACCAAATAAATTGTTAATTAAATAAATAAGGAAAAAGTGGCGTGAGAGAAGGCAACAAATCTTTGAAGAAATAAGAAAGTCATGTGGACCTTGGAGAGAGAAGGCATGTGTGGGCCCTAGCTTGGTGTCTGGTTTTACAAAATAAGTAAAGAAAAGAAGAGAAGAGAGAAGCTTGAAAATAAATTGAAAAGTTGATGTTGACCAAGTTGAGAGCATATACACGTGGGCCATATTTGTGAAAGAAAGAGAAGCCACAATTGTTGACCAAGTGAGAAAAGAATGAAATAAAAGAAGAAAACATGTGGGCCCCATTGCATTATTTAAAGAGAGTTGCGCAGAACACATACAAAGAAACAGAGCCGTGGCGCCTGCAAGCCAACCGAATTCCATAAAAATTGCCGAGACGAGGGCGTTGTGGCGCTCATTTAGAGAGCTGTGGCGCTGCAGGAGAAGACATGCGTATCAGAAACGTGGAAATTAGGGTTTTTAAGATGTCCAATGACTCCCAGCCTCCAATATAAATTGAACAGTTCGTCCAATATTCAGGAGGAGAATATGAGGCTAATACACAACACAAAACACAAAAACACATATTTTTAGAGATCCAATTAGGAGGATTGAAGAGTAACAATAGGAGACAAAGGCGGTGACGTCCGAAGAGGAAGAGATTCAATTCAGGTTTTATCTTCTTATTTTTTTATTAGAACTCTGATGATTTTCATTATATTCATGACATTGTTCTTATTGTTTTTATCTATTGTCATGAACTAAACTCCTTAATTATGGAGAATGATGTAATTGACGCTTGAATCTTGTAATTGATTGTCAATTTTGTGATGAAGTTTTATTCAGTTTATTTATATTCTTTTGAGTTTAATGCTTCTTGATTGCTGGCCACAATTTGTGATGATGCATGTTTAGAATCTATCACTCGAGAGATTAGATTTTGAATAAATCTAGAGAATATAGCCTATGATTTTATAGAGTTCGAGAGAATCTATAATCCTTTGAAGTCGTTAATATAGAATCACAAGGCGTAATGAGTTGTTAGCTATTAGATTTTTATAGAGATATCAAAGTCTATAGTTGATGATATTTTCACTCGGCACTCGAGAGAGAGATAGGATAATTTCAGAGTCTTGATTTATAAACAATATAACTGAACAATGATTAATTGGCATGACAAATACATAGGTGACAGCTAGGTGAAATCATGATCCAGAATCTCTATCGTATTAGTTCCTCATATATAATTATTTTTATATTTATTTATTAAAATCTTTATTATTTGTTTTATAAATAAAGTTATGATCATCAATTGTAGTACTTAGTGCGTGTTAACGCAATCCCTGTGGGTTCGACACTCTTTCACTGATTTATACTAAAACTTGACACCGTACACTTGCGGTACGATATAAAATATCACAACAAGTTTTTGGCGCCGTTGCCGGGGATTGTTTGTTTAATTCACATTAATACTATTACCAAATAATCTTAGCTTTAATTTAGATTGTATTTATTTTTTATTATTATTATTTTTTCTTTATTTTTGTCTTAAGTTTTATTTTTGTTTTATTTTCTTTATTTTTGTTATTTTATTATATATATATATATATATATTATTTCTTTCGTACGAGGAGAGTTGGAAAAGAAGCAATGGCAGATCATAACCCGTAGGAGCGGAAAAGAGATTAAAGACACCTCTCAGGATTCAGGCAGTAAAGAAAAAGAAACAGTATTTCATGAGGAAACGGTAATAGAAGAAGAGAACAAAAGTGAATTGAAAATGAAAGTTCAAGATAAAGAAGTCACATTCAGTGTTTTCAGAGCCATGACGAGTCCTCAAGATGGTGCAAAATGTCACAGGGTAGATATAGTAGAGAATGGAGTTGAAACCAGACATGGTGAGTTGGTATTTCAACAACCTACGAGCATAGTGCAGTCATGCATAAAGGAAGATTCTCTGCAGCTAAACCTGAAACCAATCACAAAGCACCGCAAAAAGAGGAAAAGAAAAGTTAGTGCTCACTTGGAGATGATCCCTGAAAGGTTAAAAAGGAGGCCAATCCAATTTTGCCGAATGTGCAGTCCAGAATTTCCAACTGGGGGACAATCTACATATCCTGGGGGACCATCAATGGATAAATTACCACAGCCTGCCAAGCTGTCTTTTTCATGTCATAAGAACCGGTGGATACCAAAGAAGAAGAAAGATGAGATTACCCAGTTCATTACGTTTAAGCTATCATGATCATTTGGGTGGTTGCGTCTGGCTGAAGACGTTAAACTTAGCGCTAGCGGGGAGGCAACCCTTGCATTTGTTTTATTATTATTTTCTTTATTTTTATTTTTTATTTTATTGTGTGCTATTTGTTTATTTATTCGTTTTGCATGCTATTTATGCAGGTAGCACGAGACACACAACGCACGCGCAACCAAATTCTAACCAGCATGAGCCTGATCAACTCCATGCACGGTAGTGTTGTTCCTCATTATTTTTCTTTATATCTATCTTACATTGAGGACAATGCAAGTTTTAAGTTTGGGGATGTGTGCATGTTGTTTACTTTTTATTTATTTGTTTATGAAAAAAAAATATTTCTTGTTCTTTTTGTCTTTGATAGTAAAGCATAAATCCTATGATGCACTGTTTGTTTATGGGTGAAATTTTAGAAACGATAAGTGATCGATTTACTTTTATCTGATGCCTTGAGTAGTTGATTTATGTTTGACTCGTAAGCACTCAATTATAGGTTTTTAACAGTGAAAACTTAAGTAGTTGACAAGGTCACTAGTTGAAGAAATTGCATGTCGATAAATGACTGTTTGCTTAGATGTCTATCTTGATTTGCTAGTGTTATGATGTATGATATGGATAGAAATAAAAGCAAAAAAAATCTCTAAAGAAAGAAAATAAACCACTTATAGCCGATAAGCGTGAAGCTACCCATGGGCGAGTATTAGGACCACCATGAGGAGAAATGCTACCTTAAAGGGTAAGTATATCGAAAAAAATAGAAAAAAAAGTGCAAAAAAAGATAAGTACATAGAGGCAAAAAAAAAATCATACCATACTGAGCACAGAATAAAGAAATTACAAAGCTTAATTGAGATATTTAGGTTGGTTTGACCCATTGATCCCAATTTTTAAACGAAATCATTGAGTTGGCTTACTTAGGATCAAGATGTGACCAAACCTTTACACACACACACACCATGAGTTTGGTTTAGATGATTTACTCAAGAACTTGGATTCGAGTTGCAATTGCGTACTTTAAAGGTTCTTTGATTTCACTTATAAGCATTCTTTGAGGACAATATTATGCATAACTATCGAGACTATTTCTTTTGTTATTTTTATATTTTTGAATGATTGCATGTGTGTGAATAATGTTTGTGGGTGTCGTCGATGTAAGCCCTCACGAGACTATAACCCGTCCACTAGGGTCACCTAGGGGTTTAAAGGCTTGTTGCATACGCTAAATGCAATTGTGATCCATACGAAAGTGGCTTAGTTAATTTAGTTATTTTTATTTGTTTATTTGAATTTAGTTTTTATTTAGTCTTTTGCTCGGGACTAGCAAAACCTTAAGTTTGGGGGTGTTTGATAAGTGTGGTTTATACCCACTTATTCTTGTACTCTTAGCTTATTATTTTGTTAGTTTCCATATCATTTAATGTTATTTATAGTTTATTTTATGTCTTATTTGTAGGAAGCATTAGAACATCAAAAATGGAGTAAATACGAATGTTTTAGGAACTTTCGGATGCAAGGAACACATGGGGCCAAGAGAATGAGTTACAAAAGTTGACCAAAAGAATTGCTAATTAAAGAAAGAAGGAAGAAGTGGCGTGAGAGAAGGCAATAAATCTTTGAAGAAATAAAAAAGTCACGTGGACCTTGGATAGAGAAGGCATGTGTGGGCCCTAGCTTGATGTTTGATTTTACAAAATAAGTAAATAAGAAAAGAGAGAAGCTTGAAAAATAAATTGAAAAGTTGATGTTGACCAAGTTGAGAGCATATACACGTGGGCCATATTTGTGAAAGAAATAGAAGCCACAATTGTTGACCAAGTAAGAAAAGAATGAAATAAAATAAGAAAACACGTGGGCCCCATTGCATTATTTAAAGAGAGCTGTGCATAACACATACAAAGAAACAGAGCCATGGCGCCTGCAAGCCAACATAATTCCATACAAATTGCCGAGACGAGGGCATTGTGGCGCCCATTTAGAGAGCTGCGGCGCTGCGGGAGAAGACAGACGCGTATCAAGAACGTGGAAATTAGGGTTTTTAAGATGTCCAATGACTCCCAGCCTCCAATATAAATAGAACAGTTCGTCTAATAATCAGGAGGAGAAGTTGATGCTAATACACAACACAAAACACAAAACACATATTTTTAGAGATCCAATGAAGAGGATTGAAGAGTAACAATATGAGACAAAGGCGGTGACGTCCGAAGAGGAAGAGATTCAATTCGGGTTTTATCTTATTATTTCTTTCTTAGAACTCTAATGATTTCCATTAGATTAATGACCTTGTTCTTATTGTTGTTATCTATTGTCATGAACTAAACTTTAATGATTCAGGTTATATAATAATTTATTATATTATAAAAGATTTTAATAAATAAATATAAAAATAATTATTTAGGAGGAACTAATACGATATAGATTCTGGATTAAGCAGTTACATCGGTCTCCAGAATTAAGGAGTTTAATTCATGACAATAAATAAAACAATAAGAACAATGTCATGAATCTATTGGAAATCATTAGAGTTCTAAGAAAGAAATAAGATGATAAAACCCGAATTGAACCTCTTCCTCTTCGGACGTCACCGCATTCGTCTCATCTTGTTGCTCTTCAATCATCCTCCATGGATCTCTAAAAATATGTATTTTGGTGTTTTGTGTTGTGTATTAGCCTCATCTTCTCCTTCTGAGTATTGGACGAACTGTTCTATTTATATTGGAGGCTGGGAGTCATTAGACATCTTAAAAACCCTAATTTCCACGTTCCTAATATGCGCATGTCTTCTCCCGCAGCGCTGTAGGACACAGAAACTGAGCGACGCCGTTCCTAGGCTCGCGGCCTAGTTGGGAAGGATTACATAACATGGAGTCGCCACCCGGTGTGAACCGGGACAAAGATTTAAGGCCGCACTCACCCCTCGCAAGGGAAGACCTCAAACCGTTGGGTTCGGAATGGTCCCTTACTTATGTCACTTGTAATGAAAGGATTCATGTAATAATTTAACTAAGCTTAAGTAACACTTATTTCCAAGAGTATCATGCTTCTAAATTCTCATATGCAAAATAAAACTTATGTGTACATTTTTACATATATCTCATATTTAAAATTGCATGCTTAACATATATCAAGATAGCAACGAACATACAATTTTACACATATACATTCAAGAAAACACAAGCACACATATTGACCATACAAGCACACATATTGGCACTCTTCCAAACGGTACGTGGAATTGTAGCCCAAGTACAGACCGCACTACCGTCCATTCGGAGTCGGCTACGGAATTTACGTCTGGGTTTCCATCCGATATACCGCAAGAAATAATACTCAAATATTATCATGACATAAGCATACGAATGTAATACATTGACACATTTGCATAAGAAAGATCAATCAATAGGCAATTATGCATGGATATAATAAGACAGACTCAGTTCAGTGTGTGCACGTTCGTGTAGCGTTCGTAAACGCGTTCGAACGGAAATGAAACAGAATGCTCACGTTCGAGTAGCGTTCGTAAACGCGTTCGAACGGAAATGAAACAGAATGCTCACGTTCGAGTAGCGTTCGTAAACGCGTTCGAACGGAAATGAAACAGAATGCTCACGTTCGAGTAGCGTTCGTAAACGCGTTCGAACGGAAATGAAACAGAATGCTCACGTTCGAGTAGCGTTCGTAAACGCGTTCGAACGGAAATGAGACCTGATGCATGATAAGGCAAAATTTATGCGCGTTCGAGTTGCGTTCGTGAACGCGTTCGAACGGACACGGACCTGATGCATGAAATAGGATGCAATAAACAGAAAATAAAGGGGCGCGGCGAAGCACTGCCGTAAAGGTGACCTTTTGGGGCTCTTGATCTCTCAAAGAGAGGACCTTTAGACCAACATGCTAAGCCCATGCGCATCACGTCACACGTACAAGACTAGAACCAATCATATCAACCAAGTATGCCCGATTGAACACATCTCACACATCCAATCCGAACACACGTCAACCGGCGCGGCAAAGCATTGTGGAAAAGGGGGCTTTTAGCCCCTCCCCATAGGGGATCTCACATCACACTTACTAAGCCCATGCGCTCGATTGACTTATACATACGAAAATAAAGATAATAATATCAAACTAAGTATGCTCGATTGAACGTATCTTGCGTCCAACCGAACATACATCAACCGGCGCGGCGAAGTAGTGTCACGAAGGTGGCCTTTTCGGCTCTTTGTCTCACAAATGGAGGACCTTTGGACTAACTCACTAAGCCCATGCGCTTGGTTGAATCATACAAAGATAAACAATATATTGAATTCAAGAGAAAACTAAATAAACAAAAAGCAACACAACGAAAGAGAGATGGTGCCGTTTACTCAAGCGGTACGTGGAGTTGTGGCCCGAGTACAGATCATATTACCGTCCATTCGGAATCGGCTATGAAATTTATGTCCGGGTTTCCATCCGATATACCGCGAGAGTTGACACATCTCTCATTCATCCAATGCCCACAACATATTACATCTCATAATTCATGCATATTTATATACTCAAATCACAAACACACATTTTAACATTACAATCACAAGAAATACTTAATAAATAATGCGGAAAAGGAAAACAAGTGTGAAAGATACCCTCAGGTCTAACCTTTTAAGCCGTCTCTCGGACTCACGTTCCACGAAGATCGAAAGGGGGGTAAAGCTCCGCAACTTTTCTGGTCCCTGGTTCAACGTCCTAGCTCACTGCTTCGCTGCTTTGCTTATTGTTCGAACTCCGTTCTGCTCCTATTCGGCTCCTGTTTTGCTGCTCACTGCACGGGCTACCTGTTTCAATGTTTTCAAAGAACTATTCCAAGTTGTGTGGGTTCTTAGTGCAATTAAAAGTGATTATTTTTGAGATTATCTATGTAGTTTTCCAAGTTACTGTTTTTTAAGGATTTGGGCTGCTGTGTTTGTGTGGTTTTCGGTGATGTATGGAGGTTTAGAGGGACTGGTTTTCGGTGGTGATTAGGGATTGTTTTGGGGCTTGTAGTTTCGGTGGTGATTAGGGCGGTTACTTGTGGTAGATTCGGCTATGGAGGAGATGGTTGAGTTCTTTTGTTTCTTTTCGTGTGTATGAAGTGTTTTTCTCTTTGGTCTTTTTGGGTGTGAATTGTGTTGTGTGAAGGACAGGATGGCCTTGGTTAGGGGTTGTTTATATAGAGAATGGCTAGGGTTTACAAGGGAAGGGATTTGTGCATTAAATTAGGATATGATTTAGTTTTAAACAAGGAACAAAGGATTGAGGGGGGGACAAAATATTTTACTTTAGGAAGTTGTAATATTTAGTTTGTGTTGGTTTAGGAATACAAATATTTTATATTGGTAAGTATCTTATTAGATTAGGAAGTCAAATATATGATTGGCTTTAATTGGTTATGATTGATTTTAATTTGGTATGATTGTATTTTGATTTAGTATGTGATTTGTTTAATTTATGCATGATTTTAGTTTAAGTTGGTAACTGTTTATTTTAATTGGTAAATGATTTAAATGTTTTATTAATGTTAATATTTAATTTAATATTTATTATTTAATTTGGGATGTGTTTTATGGGCTTTGGGGAGCTAAATGGGCTGGATGTGAGGCTAGCAGCAAAACCAGAATTACCGACACCGTTCGAACGCTCCTTGAACGCGACACGAACGCCCGCAATCTGTTTTCCGTTCGAACGAAGTAGCGAACGCAGCACTAACGAAGACAGTGAGCTTGTTTATTCTGAATTCCCCTTCCGACGTCCGTTTCCCGTGACCTCCGTGACTTAAAAGGTAGTGTCTCCAAAATGAGACTCATCATAGGGACTTATGCGTAAAAATGCATGTGCCTACAGTCGCCCCCACTTTGATGGGACTTGTGTAATGTGCAACAGTGACAATCCTATCAAAGTTATGCAATGCATTTCTACTTACCTGGCTCGCCAGCTGCCACTTGACTTACCATGTGTTGAGTTGTGTTGATTTGGTGGTGAGGTGCTGCGACCCCTGGTTCATTCCCGAAGTGAGCTGAAGGTCTTGTTCCCATTTTGAGCTGAGGGTCTTGTTCCCTGAATTGTTCAGTGGTGGGTTTTGTTCCCGTGGGTCTTGTTCCCATTTTGAGCTGAGGGTCTTGTTCCCTGAATTGTTGAGCGGTGGTTTTGTTCCCGTGGGTCTTGTTCCCATTTTGAGCTGAGGGTCTTGTTCCCTGAATTGTTGAGTGGCGGTTTTGTTCCCGTGGGTCTTGTTCCCATTTTGAGCTGAGGGTCTTGTTCCCTGAATTGTTGAGTGGTGGGTTTTGTTCCCGTGGGTCTTGTTCCCATTTTGAGTTGAGGGTCTTGTTCCCTGAATTGTTGAGTGGTGGGTTTTGTTCCCGCGGGTCTTGTTCCCATTTTGAGCTGAGGGTCTTGTTCCCGGAATTGTTGAGTGTTGGGTTTTGTTCCCGTGGGTCTTGTTCCCATTTTGAGCTGAGGGTCTTGTTCCCTGATTTGTTGAGTGTTGGGTTTTGTTCCCGAACTGTGCTGACATGAGGCTTTCTTCCCCTTGAGCTTTATTCTCAAACTTATACTGATATGAGGCTTTCCTCCTCTGGCTTTGTTCCCTGACTGTACTGAATGTGGGCTTTATTCCCTAACTGTTGCGATGATGGTCCATTTCGAACCGTGCTCCATTTTCGGAGTGCTATTCCCGGCTTGTTCATTCTTGAACTGCCCATTCCCGGACCATATCTCCATTCTCGGAGTGCCATTCTCGGCAGAACTGATCTGATGTAATGTGGGCCTCGACCCTGGGATTCATTCCCAAACTGTGTTTGATGTGGGCCTCGACCCTGGGACTCATCCCCAAAACTGATTGCTGAAGTGGGCCTCGGCCCCAACTGCTACTGACATGGGCCTCGCCCCCCAGATTGATACTGAATGTGGGCCTCGACCCTGGGATTCATTCCCTTGGGATTCATTCCCGAAACTCTGCTATTGTACTGTTACTGCTTCTGGTTGGCTCGCATTTGACGCTTTCTCTTTTTCTCTCTCTGAAACCTGTTATTACCAAACAGAACAAACACAAAAAGGATGCGAATATGTTACGTGTATGCATGCATGCATGATTGGGTTTCCTATCCCGTTAGGTTAGGTCTTCTGCCATTCTCTTGGTGACTGCTCGGTTTTCTCTCCCTCGGGTAAAGTATTGCTTTATTCTTTCCAATTGATCGGCTTGGTGAACTCATTCCCTTCTGACAGTCTCATTGCCCCATTTCCCTATTTCTGAATGGCTATCTCATATTTTCTGTTTTCTTATTCTGAGGATTCCCCGAGTTCTAAATATCGCTGAGTATCATAGTACTAAGGCCTAATGCTTTTCTCAAATATACTCATGTTGCAGAAGAGATTCAGCGAAATGAACGTCTTTATTATCATAAAAAAAAGGTTCGAACAAGTAGACAAAACCAATGTCTTTATTAAAAATGCAAGATCAAATAAACTAGGAGGAACAGCTCCATCATTCGCAGCATTGCCTTCTCCTTGACCTATGGTCCTTCGTTGTCATCCATGTAATAAGCTTGGTGGTGGAGGGTTTTGAGGACAAAGGTTTCGGGTAGGCCAGAGTTGATCATGTAGGTGGGTGGTGGAACAAAGTGGTAGTTTGGTAGAGGGTTTCTGTGTGTGTCAGGTTGTTCTTTCTCTGGGTCGGGTATTTTGTGAGCATCGATGAGGTTTTGGATTTCATGCCTAAGGCGGGGGCAGTTGTCAGTGTCATGACCTTTTTGCTGGTGGAAGTGGCAATATTGGCTCAGGTCGAAGTAGTGTGGCACAGGGTTTGGGATTGGTCTAGGGTCTAAAGGCTTCAGGAGTCCTTGTCCTTTCAACTTCTCAAGCACCCTTGATATAGGTCTACCAAGATTGGAGAACCGCCTATTTCTGACGGTAGCGACCTCTGCCGTAGTGGGCTTGGTCTCAAAATGCCCTCCAAAAGTTCTTTTATTCTGGCCATAAAACTTTTTGTTTTCAGCCTCCTCTTCTTCGATATCCATAACAGTCTCTCTCAACTGTCGGAAATCCACAATCATGGAGGTCATTCTCCTCAGCTTGCCATAAATTGAGGGCTTAGTACCCTTGATGATCATTTTGATCTGGTCCTTTTCTGAGGGCCGGGTCTGCATCTTCAGAAGCTGGCTCCTCCAGCGGTCCACATACCCTTTGAAGCTCTCCTCCGGCTTCTGCTTAGTGTTCTCCAAATCTCGGAGTGACAAATCAATCTCCAAGTCTGTAACATACTGCTTCAGAAAAGCATCAGCTAGTTCCTTCCAATCTTCCTTAACCTTCTTCTCAAGGCTATGATACCAAACCACAGGTGCCCCCTCGAGTGACATCCCAAACATCTTTTGGACTTGGCGCTGAGACAGGCCAACTGAACTCATAACAGACACATACTGACGGAGATGCACCCTCGGATCTCCATTCCCATTGAACTTAGCCAAATCCGGCATCTTAAACTGCGCTGGCAACTGCTCCTCAACTTCATTGTCTCATAGTCTAGCAAATCTTCATTCTTACCCCTCATCTTGCGGGTAACGGATTCAACCTGATCCCTGAGTTTCTGTATCTCGGCCTGAGACCCAATCACTCTGTCTGTTGCATACTCTGCATTATCATCATCAAAAGCGGGGATATCATCCCCAACCCATTCGGAGGCTCCTCGCGCCTTACATTCTCAGAATCTCCCCAGCACGGGGCATAGCCATATTTGTCATGGCAGCAGTCAAGGCTTGCAACTGTTCAGTAATCTTGGCGAAGCCATTTTCCAACTGATCTATCCGGGATACCTCAGTATCTGATTCACTCATGTCTGTTCTCGGTATTTTGGTGAGTCTTCCCTTTTTTCTAACCCAACGGGAATCTATGATGGCTTTCAGAACACAAGGGTTAACATGATGTATGTATGCATGATGTGCATAAGAAGTATATAACATATATTAAATCAAATAAAATCTCAAACAAATCGGCCTATTATCATTTTAGAAGTTTTTGGGACAACTGTCATAAGAGTGAACCCGTCCCAGTTTAAATGGCCTAACGAGTTCATGTCTTATGGCAAAGAGCCCAACTAATCCAAATGATAAAATTCCGAACACAATCATAAAATGGCCCATTGTTATTTAGAAACCTTTTGGCCCAATCGTCATAAGATGTGTTCTTGTCCCAGTTTAAATGGCCCAACAAGCCCATATCCCATGATAAGTGGTCCAAATGGATCCAAACAACGATGTTCTCAAACACAAGCAAGATGATGCAAACATGACATAATAATTTTTACAAAGTGCCCATCAATATTTCAGAAGCTTTTGGCCTAATAGTCATACGGTGCGAACTTGCCCCAGTTTAAATGGCCCAGCAAGCCCGCATTTCTGACAATAGTCCAACTGCATCCAAATGAGGATGGTCCACAAGCACATACTCAAGGAAATAATTGCTACTTTAGCCAACCCGTCTATGGTGGGTTAGCAAGAGTATAGACAAAGGCTCTCACCGGCGAAGGATGGCCCACAACTAGGTCTCCCCACTCAAGGGTTCGAGCAACCAAGTGAGCGCACCCTTTTTTATACACTAAGGTACGTGCCAATGAGCTATGGTGTGTGACGGACTGTCAAATGGATTTCCCGTTGTAGATCCCCCAGAGGGAAGGTGGAGCGAGGCTCACTTAAATACCCAAGCCTCTTAGGCTCTTATCGCTTGTTGTCAGGAATAAACAACGAGTCCTCCAAATTAGTCCATCACAATAGGCTACAAGTAGATGGCTATCTAGGTGCCTCACAGCTTTTCCTTCTAGAAAGGTAGTGAATGAAGGAAGACACCAAACCATTACCTAGCCTAAAAATGCCTTGATTAAACCCTCACTTTATCCACTATAGACACGGTCAATTTAAAACATAAATCCAAACATTACAAGACAATATTTCGGGGCCAACTTTCTATCCCCAGTGGAGTCGCCAGACTGTAGGACACAGAAACTGAGCGACGCCGTTCCTAGGCTCGCGGCCTAGTTGGGAAGGATTACACAACATGGAGTCGCCACCCGGTGTGAACCGGGACAAAGATTTAAGGCCGCACTCACCCCTCGCAAGGGAAGACCTCAAACCGTTGGGTTCGGAATGGTCCCTTACTTATGTCACTTGTAATGAAAGGATTCATGTAATAATTTAACTAAGCTTAAGTAACACTTATTTCCAAGAGTATCATGCTTCTAAATTCTCATATGCAAAATAACTTATGTGTACATTTTTACATATATCTCATATTTAAAATTGCATGCTTAACATATATCAAGATAGCAACGAACATACAATTTTAACATTACATTCAAGAAAACACAAGCACACATATTGACCATACAAGCACACATATTGGCACTCTTCCAAACGGTACGTGGAATTGTAGCCCAAGTACAGACCGCACTACCGTCCATTCGGAATCGGCTACGGAATTTACGTCTGGGTTTCCATCCGATATACCGCAAGAAATAATACTCAAATATTATCATGACATAAGCATACGAATTGTAATACATTGACACATTTGCATAAGAAAGATCAATCAATAGGCAATTATGCATGGATATAATAAGACAGACTCAGTTCAGTGTGTGCACGTTCGTGTAGCGTTCGTAAACGCGTTCGAACGGAAATGAAACAGAATGCTCACGTTCGAGTAGCGTTCGTAAACGCGTTCGAACGGAAATGAAACAGAATGCTCACGTTCGAGTAGCGTTCGTAAACGCGTTCGAACGGAAATGAAACAGAATGCTCACGTTCGAGTAGCGTTCGTAAACGCGTTCGAACGGAAATGAAACAGAATGCTCACGTTCGAGTAGCGTTCGTAAACGCGTTCGAACGGAAATGAGACCTGATGCATGATAAGGCAAAATTATGCGCGTTCGAGTTGCGTTCGTGAACGCGTTCGAACGGACACGGACCTGATGCATGAAATAGGATGCAATAAACAGAAAATAAAGGGGCGCGGCGAAGCACTGCCGTAAAGGTGACCTTTTGGGGCTCTTGATCTCTCAAAGAGAGGACCTTTAGACCAACATGCTAAGCCCATGCGCATCACGTCACACGTACAAGACTAGAACCAATCATATCAACCAAGTATGCCCGATTGAACACATCTCACATCCAATCCGAACACACGTCAACCGGCGCGGCAAAGCATTGTGGAAAAGGGGGCTTTTAGCCCCTCCCTATAGGGGATCTCACATCACACTTACTAAGCCCATGCGCTCGATTGACTTATACATACGAAAATAAAGATAATAATATCAAACTAAGTATGCTCGATTGAACGTATCTTGCGTCCAACCGAACATACATCAACCGGCGCGGCGAAGTAGTGTCACGAAGGTGGCTGTGGGAACACAGCTACCTGGGCGACGCATGCTGTCCCGGCTCGCGGCCCGGTCGGGAGTACGGAGTAGCCACGGGGACTAAACCGGAGAATAATGGAGTCGCCACCCAGTGTGAACCGGGAAAATGAGATTTAAGGCCGCACTCACCCCTCGCAAGGGAAGACCTCAAACCGTTGGGTTCGGAATGGTCCCTTACTCATGTCACTTGTAATGAAAGGATTTATATAATAATTTAAACAAGCCGAAGTAACACTTATTTCTAAGGGTTATCATGCTTCTAAATTCACATTTATAAGATAAAATATGCGCCTAAACATACATGTATTTCACATATAAGATTGCATGCTTAGAAGTACATTAAATCAACAAACAGACAATTTCATTGGCATGTTGTATTCATGAAAACGCAAGCACATACTAACCACACAAGCACACATAGAGGCGAATCAAATGATGGTGAACATGTGATTTCATAGACATACCATAAACAAATAGCCATTATATTTCCATGCACAAACAAAAGGGTCGACCAAGTACATAATGCAGAAAGACGCTTAGGGATGCAATTAGGCATTAAAGTGAGCACGCTATGACATGGTGCAAAGGAAGATAGATATAGGCATAGACGCACATATGATGAAAATGACTCAATTCAGTGTGTTCGCGTTCGTGTAGCGTTCGTAAACGCGTTCGAACGGTAAACAGAAGGTTCGCGTTCGTATGGCGTTTGATAACGCGTTCGAACGAGACCAGACAGAAAACATGCGTTCGTGCGGCGTTCTGAAACGCGTTCGAACGGGGATCAGCAGTGACCTCCAAAATGCAGTAAACAACACGACACATACATGGACGGATGAGTATATGACATGTAGTAAACAATAACGGATTAAGGGGCGCGACAAATCACTGTAGCAAAGGTAGCTTTTAAGCATTTTCACCCCTCAAAGGAGGACCCTTAATCTCACTTGATAAGCCCATGCGCAATGCAATATGATGCATGAATTTTCAAAAAGACATTATGAAGCGAATGACTAAATAAAAGAGGCGCGGCGAAGTACTGCCGTAAAGGTGGCCTTTTGGGGCTCTTTGTCTCTCAAGGAGAGGACCTTTAGACCAACATACTAAGCCCATGCGCGTCACATCACAATACATGAAATAAAGACAATAAAAGTGTAGGACTTCATATGCCCGATTGAACGTACATTCAACCCAAACACACTTCGTCCGGCGCGCCGAAGTAGTGTCACAAAGGTGGCCTTTTAGGCTCTTCGTCTCTCAAAGAGGGGACCTTTGGACTAACTCACTAAGCCCATGCGCGTCACATCACAATACATGAAATAAAGACAATAAAAGTGTAGGACTTCATATGCCCGATTGAACGTACATTCAACCCAAACACACTTCGTCCGGCGCGGCGAAGTAGTGTCACAAAGGTGGCCTTTTAGGCTCTTCTTCTCTCAAAGAGGGGACCTTTGGACTAACTCACTAAGCCCATGCGCTCGATCGCATCATAACATAAATAAATAACATGCGGAAATTAAAAGACGGAATAATAAAGTGCGAATAATCAAAATAACATAGAGCGAAATATACGCCATTTACTCAAGTGGTACGTGGAGTTGTATCCCAAGTACAGACCGCACTACCGTCCATTCGGAATCGGCTACGGAATTTACGTCTGGGTTTCCATCCTATATACCACGAGAGACGACGTATTTTCCGTTTTAATCAAGGGCCACAAACACACATCACATGCAAGCAATATTCAATAAATGATTAAAACACAATTAAAAGAATCAATAAAAATCAAATAAAAAGGGTGTGAAAGGTACCCTCAGGTCTAACCTTTTAAGTCGTTTTCCGGACTCGCGTTTACAACCGTCGGAAGGGCTATCACTCCGCAACTTTTTGGTTCACTTGTTTAGCGTCTTAACTTGTTGTCCATGTTTTCCCGCTGTTTTCACTCCGTCTTGCTGCTGTTCCTTGCGGTTTCTGCTTACTGTTTCAGGTCTCGTTTGTTCACTGTTTTGGCGATTTATGGACTGTTTTCTGTGGTTTTAGGCTACTGTTTGGGGGTGGGTATTTTCGGGGACTGGTTTACTCACTGTTTCGGGGTGATTTGTTCACTGGTTCTGTGTCGGTTTAGGGGCTGGTTTTCCGACTGTTTGTGGCATTTTTGGAGGCTAGGGTCTGCTGTTTTGGAAGGGTTTCAGGGCAGTGTGAGGTTGAGTTTGAAGCAGTAGGGACGTGTGGCAGAGTCAGCTATTTGTGGGCTGATTTGTGCGTGATTTTAAGAGGATTTTGGGGCTACTTCAGGGCAGATGGCGTGACGGGCAAAGGCTTACGTGAAGGGCTGGGTGCGTGGCTATTGTGAGTGGAGCTGCTTATAATTTTGTTTGTTTGTTTGAAGAGTCAGAGGGCCGGTGAGGGGCGTGTAAGGTTGTGGTGCGTGAGAGAGATCTATGAATGTGCTGTTTCAGTGAGGGGCTATGCTACGTGGGGGGGGGTTAGGTGGCTGTACGGGTTGTTGAAGGCTGAGTGAGGCGTGAGGAATTTGGCTGTTGGCGTCAAGTGAAGGCTGCGGATTATTGTGAGCAGGTATGCATGTGGCTGGTTCATGAAGGTGCAACGTAAGGGCTTGTCTCGGTGCTGGGCGTGAAGCTAGGTGATGAGTGTTTTAGGGTTTGAATTCAGAGAGAGGATTAGGTTTCTTTGTTGCTTCCTGTTTGTGCCGTGTCTTAGAGAGTAAGATGAGGGTGATGAATCTAGGGTTTTTTTGTTTGCTTTGTTGGTCACTGCCGTGTGTGGTCCCTTAGGGTTTAGTTTAGTGTGTGTTTTATAGTTGTCAATTAGGGTTTGCATGGATAGGGATTTGTAATATCTAATTAGTGTCACAAAAGGAAAATATATATTTGATTGGGGGACAAATTTAGGCTAATTAGGAATGTAGTATATTTAGTTGTGTTGATTAGGCATACAATATTTTAGTTAGGAATAATATATTTTTAATTAGGAATAATATTTGTTGATTGATTTAATTAGGCATGCAATATCTTTAATTTGGGTAAGTATTTTTATTGTTTTGGTAGGTGATTATCTAGATTTTATTTGTTATTTAATTTGGTATATGACTTAATTAATATTCTATTTAATTTGGTATATTATTAATTAATATTAATTTGTTTATTTAATTGAATTGGAATTAATTTAATTAGATTTAATTTGTGAATTCAATTGGTTTGTGATTTTTAGATTTAATTTATTTAATTTAGGAATTTAGTTGGTTATTTAATTTAATTTCAATTTAGTTATTTTAATTTGTGAAATTTGTTTTAAATGTTTTAATTATTATTGGTTTGTGACATATATTAATTATTTCTTTGGATGTGATTTAATGGGCTTGGGCTAAGGTTAAGTTTTAAAACGGAGATCCAACAGCGAACCCGAAGCTAAACACGTGAACTAAATCCGACAAAACCGTCAATTCTTGACTCTTCCCTTCCGACGTCCGTTTCCCGCGATTTCCGCGACTTAAAAGATAGTGCCTCCAAATGAGGCTCATCATCGGGTTTCACATGCAAAAATACAATGCCTACAGTGGCCTTTTCGGCTCTTTGTCTCACAAATGGAGGACCTTTGGACTAACTCACTAAGCCCATGCGCTTGGTTGAATCATACAAAGATAAACAATATATTGAATTCAAGAGAAAACTAAATAAACAAAAAGCACACAACGAAAGAGAGATGGTGCCGTTTACTCAAGCGGTACGTGGAGTTGTGGCCCGAGTACAGATCATATTACCGTCCATCGGAATCGGCTATGAAATTTATGTCCGGGTTTCCATCCGATATACCGCGAGAGTTGACACATCTCTCATTCATCCAATGCCCACAACATATTACATCTCATAATTCATGCATATTTATATACTCAAAAATCACAACACACATTTTAACATTACAATCATACAAGAAATACTTAATAAATAATGCGGAAAAGGAAAACAAGTGTGAAAGATACCCTCAGGTCTAACCTTTTAAGCCGTCTCTCGGACTCACGTTCCTCGAAGATCGAAAGGGGGGTAAAGCTCCGCAACTTTTCTGGTCCCTGGTTCAACGTCCTAGCTCACTGCTTCGCTGCTTTGCTTATTGTTCGAACTCCGTTCTGCTCCTATTCGGCTCATGTTTTGCTGCTCACTGTACGGGCTACCTGTTTCAATGTTTTCAAAGAACTATTCCAAGTTGTGTGGGTTCTTAGTGCAATTAAAAGTGATTATTTTTGAGATTATCTATGTAGTTTTCCAAGTTACTGTTTTTTAAGGATTTGGGCTGCTGTGTTTGTGTGGTTTTCGGTGATGTATGGAGGTTTAGAGGGACTGGTTTTCGGTGGTGATTAGGGATTGTTTTGGGGCTTGTAGTTTCGGTGGTGATTAGGGCGGTTACTTGTGGTAGATTCGGCTATGGAGGAGATGGTTGAGGTTCTTTTGTTCTCTTTTCGTGTGTGTATGAAGTGTTTTCTCTTTTTGTCTGTTTTGGGTGTGAATTGTGTTGTGTGAAGGACAGGATGGCCTTGGTTAGGGGTTGTTTATATAGAGAATGGCTAGGGTTTACAAGGGAAGGGATTTGTGCATTAAATTAGGATATGATTTAGTTTTAAACAAGGAAATCAAAGGATTGAGGGGGGGACAAAATATTTTACTTTAGGAAGTTGTAATATTTAGTTTGTGTTGGTTTAGGAATACAAATATTTTATATTGGTAAGTATCTTATTAGATTAGGAAGTCAAATATATGATTGGCTTTAATTGGTTATGATTGATTTTAATTTGGTATGATTGTATTTTGATTTAGTATGTGATTTGTTTAATTTATGCATGATTTTAGTTTAAGTTGGTAACTGTTTATTTTAATTGGTAAATGATTTAAATGTTTTATTTAATATTTAATATTTAATTTAATATTTAATTATTTAATTTGGGATGTGTTTTATGGGCTTTGGGGAGCTAAATGGGCTGGATGTGAGGCTAGCAGCAAAACCAGAATTACCGACACCGTTCGAACGCTTCCTTGAACGCGACACGAACGCCCGCAATCTGTTTTCCGTTCGAACGAAGTAGCGAACGCAGCACTAACGAAGACAGTGAGCTTGTTTATTCTGAATTCCCCTTCCGACGTCCGTTTCCCGTGACCTCCGTGACTTAAAAGGTAGTGTCTCCAAAATGAGACTCATCATAGGGACTTATGCGTAAAAATGCAGTGCCTACAAGCGCCGCAACTCTCTAAATGGGCGCCACAACGCCCTCGTCTTGGCAATTTGTATGGAATTCGGTTGGCTTGCAGGCGCTACAACTCTGTTTCTTTGTATGTGTTATGTTCAACTCTCTTTAAATAATGCAATGGGGCCCACATATGTTCTTCTTTTATTTCATTATTTTCTCACTTTGTCAACAATTGTGACTTCTCTTTCTTTCACAAATATGGCCCACTTGTATATGCTCTCAACTTGGTCAACATCAACTTTTCAATTTATTTTTCAAGCTTCTCTATTTTGTAAAATCAAACACCAAGCTAGGGCCCACACATGCCTTCTTTCTCCAAGGTCCACGTGACTTTCTTATTTCTTCAAAGATTTTTTGCCTTCTCTCACGCCACTTCTTCCTTCTTTCTTTAATTAACAATTCCTTTGGTCAACTGTTGTAACTCATTCTCCTGGCCCCATGTGTTCCTTGCATCTGAAAGTTCCCAAAACATTCGTATTTACTTCATTTTTGATGTTCTAGTGCTTCCTACAAATAAGACATAAAATAAACTATAAATAACATTAAATGATATGAAAACTAACAAAATAATAAGCTAAGATTACAAGAATAAGTGGGTATAAACCACACTTAACATTAAATGATGGGAAGTTGACAACAACCATGCATAAGTTGCCGATACGGAGAAGTTAAAGTTAAGGACCTTTATTAACATATTATATATATGTATCATTTGATATAGAGTATTGATTTAGATTATAAGTTAGTTTATAAGTAGTGAACTGAAATATAAAATTGCTTATAAACTCACTAAATTCTACACCAAACGATACAATAATATAAGTGATTGTAACTATGTAGAATATTAAGGACCTCGATGTTATTGTCACGTGTGAAGATTTGTTGTTGAAAAATACTTATATTTTTCCCGATTTTTAATTTTCTTTAATTTAAATACCTAGTTTAGTTTAGGGAAAATAGAATATGTAATTGTTGACATTTGTGTGTGATAGTGATACTGTGGTTCATTGTACTAGGTTGTTACATAAAAGTACTCGTTGGTTCCAAACAAATAAATTTTATTCATTTAGTGTTTATCCATTTATAAAATTGTCTATTGGGTTATTTTAGATATTGAATCATTTTATAGTAATTATTAACCTTTTATAATAAAAAATGATTTTCATCAAATAAAAATAAAATATATAAATACATCAAAATCACTTGATTTATTTTAGTGCCAATTACTTCAATTAATTTATCACTTGATATGATTCAACCACGCTCACATGAGTGAAAATAAGATATAAAAATAATGTATATTAAGTAAATTGAATAATATAAAGGAATCCTTTTATATATATATATATAAAAGTAATTAGATTGTATTTATCTACGGTTGTATTTTCTTTATTTTTTCAGACGAGTGTCCAACAGCACAAATGTGAAATATCAACTAGTTTTATGGTAAGTGAAAAATAAAATAACACATTATCATTTATTTCATTTCATAAGCCTTACAACTTTGCGAAGTCCACGCGCGGGCACTGAGTTCACTTTCTCGAGAAAATCACGAGGGCCAGAGGATTAAGATACCAATAATTGAGCGCCAGATGGCACATGATCCAAAACTCTCCGTTTCCGATTTGTCATTTATCAATCACCAATTCACTATACAAATTTCACCGAATTATTCGGGGCTTTACTCATTACGTAATAATGAGTTGTTGATAATGCTTTTGTTTTTAATAATGAGTTGTCGTTTGTTACTTGGTTTCATTATCTTTCGGACTCATCTATAGTATCTAATAGTATTTGATAATTTTGGGTTAAATATATAATTTTCATCAATAAATATATAAATTTTAACAATAAATATGTAAAATTTATCAATAAATATGAAACTGTTCAAATATGAAATTAGTTACATCTTTATTGATAGAGTTTACACGTTTAATAATTTAAATTACATGTCCAATATTAAAAATTACATGTTTTATATCCAAGAATATTTAATACTCTTAGGTACCTTAACATTCGCCTTATCTTTAGTCTTCGTTTGTCTTGTAGTTGATTTAACACCCGAAGCAGTGTCAGCAGCCAAAGCAAACATGGGGTTGTGGGCTACATTTAGTAAGGCGTGGTCCTAGGATTTTTTCGGCCTATTGAATTTAGTCGAGGGTAAGGGTGGACAAATGACCCGAAATCGACCGAATTTAATGGATTATAATATTTTGGTTCGGTTCGACGATTTAAGTTCAGTTTCATTTTATTCCAATGGTTCGGTTCGGATAGGTCCCTAGTATGGGTGGCAACGGGCCGGGCCCGGGCTTTGACAAGCCCGCCTGAGCCCGACTAATAAAAAAAAGCTCGGGCTCGGAAAAAGGCCGGCCCGAGCTTTTTTTGGCCCGAATTTTAAAAAAAAATTAAAAATATACAAATATAAAATACATTCATATTATATGCAAAGATAATTTATAAATAAATTACAAGTTTTATTGATAAATTAACAATTTAAATGCTACAAATAAATAAAAATGCTACAAATATATTAAATATATATATATATATATATATATTTATGTTTTTTTTTTTTTTAGCCTAGGCTGGAAAGTGAGCTTTTATTATAGGGCCCGATCTGGATAAAAAAAGTCCGAGCCGAACTGGACCGGGCTTTTCTGCACCCTTAGTCCCTAGCACGTTTTGTGTGAGTGTGCAAGTATTTAACATTTTAAAATATGTTGTCTCTCTGTTCTTCTTCCCAAATACGAAATCCCTAACACTAAAGCCTCACACACAGCTTTCACTCTCTGATATCTCAGCTCAATCACTCAACTCAGTCTTAGCTCTCTCTCGCTCTCGCAGCCGCTGCCCGTCGCAGCCTCGCAGGTACACACACACACTCTCTCTCTGTTTCTCTCTCAGTGTCTCGCAGTTGAGGCTTAGAGCTAATTTTCTGATTTTCATTCTCTCAGCGCATTTTCTGATTCTCGGTCACTCTCATCTCGCTCTCGGTCAATATCAGTCTCTCGCTCGGACATAAGGTACCCATTCTGTCTCGTTCTGTTTTAGTTATTTTTGCTGCAAATCATATTCTTGTTGACTGTTGTGGCTGTTGAGCAAGATTGATGTGAGATTTTGAAAATTTGTGACTGTTGAGCATGATCTGTTTCTATTCTAATTATTGAATATTGAATGATGATTTTAGTGTGTTTTGGGTTATTATATTTATGAATCAATGTATTTGTTGGAGATGATTGAGGCTATTTGATTTTTGTGGGGATGGAATTAACGGGTTGTATATGTGATGATTGGTTTTTGTTGTATATACCTCCTGAGAAAAATTAGCAAGTGGCTATGATACCAGGCGTTGGGAGCTCTGCAGTAGGATCTTCTCCTTACATATCTCAAGACCAAGGCTTCATTGGGTAACTCTCCATACTTACACGGAATGAATCTCCCTATAACTCAAGACCAGGAACTCTCTGGGTGCTTCTCTATACTTCTCTGAATGAATCTCTTTAAAACTCAAGACCAAGAACTCCCTGGGTACTTCTTCATGAATCTCAGAATGAAACGTTCGGACCGTCTTTGCTCACGCCCCCTCGTCTGGACACACGACGGCTCTCCATGGCCAAAAGGTCCACTGTGAGTACGCTCTTTTACTTTGGCTTACTTACTGTGTAACAAACTGAGAAGATGAATAGGAACCAATGTCTCAATGGAGGAACAAACAGATAGTGTATAGATCAGAACTGAGTCTGAGTAAAAGTATAACTGAAACAAACTGGTAGTATATTAATTATCACATGTGTCTGAGTGATAGTGTAACTCTTTCCTACTACAGAGACCAGAAAAAGGATCAAAACAAAAATTGATACTGGAGAAGATCTCCAAATACCACGATAAAACAAAGAGGAAGAAGGGTTATGAAGTATATACATAGAACTCGGGTTTTCGAGAAGAGAGAGACACTTAGTGAACACTCATGTAAGGAAACTTCTTATTTATTTTCTTAGGTTTTTAGGAAACCAACCATGATTACAAAAGAAAAAGCATCCCCATTATATATGTTGGAGGAGGAAACTGAAACAGACACAAATAATCTTAGTAGGACAGGACTTCTACTAAAGATTAAAGGATAACCACAAACGTGACATCAAACAAAAGCAAAAGCTAAAGCAAAAGATGCTAAAGCTGACATGGACAAAAGCTAAAGCAAAGATGCTAAAACATGAAAATGACAAAAGCAGGAATATGACATCCGCTTTAACAAAAGCAAAACAATAATTCACAAGACAACGAAACATAAAAATTAAAGTCTTCATGGAAGTGGATCGAAAGAGCTTGGATATCGAGCAAGGATAGGATCATCCTCACACTGGAAATCTTCCCATTGATCCTTAGCACGAGGAGACATGCTGATAAGTTGGCATAACCCAAACCAGATCCATAGGATAAAAAGTTTCAGAATAGTCATCTGTCCATTTTGGTGAGATTGTCTCGATCCAAATTGTAATACTCCCATGTCGTTTGTACCATCTGTACAAGATATTGCTGATGTTGGGAGGAATATCACAAAGACTGACTTCACTAATACCTTCATAAGCAATATTAGATGGTTGAAGAGGATTCTTTCCAAGGATGAATCCATTGAGGAAGCCGTATTCAAATAAGTTTCCAAGGCTTCAATGATAATTTTCAAAGAACTTGTGGCTGTCGATGAAAATTGTAGAGTGATACGTTTCATAACCACAATGAACATAAGCTGAGCCAATGTGACATTAGAACATTCCATCAGATTTTCCATCCCAAATGCTCTTGAGAATAGAACACCATTTTTTGAAACTGGATGGAACTCTATTGATAATGTCTTCTGCAAGAGAGATGTCTCGACTTTCACGAGCTAAGAGAGCCATCTGGTGAAGTTCTCCAAGAGAGATGTCTCTTATCTCTCTTTGAGTTTGGAGAATCGATCTTTGAATTTCTAGCTGTAGCTCAATAGGCAAAGAAGTAACATAGGTATGTCGAAGGTTGGCATCATTCACGCCATTCAGAAGGTGATACTTTTGGGACATACGCTGATAATGGAAATTCAGATCTTTGATCTTCAATGAGCAACATCGCATCTGAAAATACTATTTTCTTGCTTGTTTATCAATAGCTGAGACATCTCCAAGGAACTCCATATGGATTAAACCGAGGGCAGATCCTGTGGAATCATACTGGACAAACTGTATCTGTCTGTAAGCTCCAAGAACTTGGAACCAATCTCTAAAAGATCTAGTGAATCTGGTAGAGAAGTCTTTAAGTACTTCCTTGAGAGTGATGTTTGGCTTGGTCATTTGCAAATCAATCCAAGCAGCCATTTCATGAATCTTATCACGCCATTTGGATGGTGGAAGACCATCAAAAGTGAACCATGGACCACTGTAGGCTTCAGTGGTTCTTTTGACGTTGTTCACTGTCTTTCCATGTGGACATCTGGGTCATCATCATCTGGTTCTTCAGTTGTATAATCATGATGATGAGTATTGGAATCAGTGGAAGTTGCTATTAGCAAAGTTGTGATATCAACAAGATCTTTCTTAGAATTAGTGGACTGAGACTATATCATCTGAGGCTGATTCAGAAATATCTGGAGAGGAATCATCAGTAAATTGAGAAACAAACTGATCTGTTGGTTCTGGGACCTGTGGGGTAGGTGTAGGAATGAATTGGATAAGTTTAGGTTCAGGTGTGAACATAATAGTTTTAGGAACATGATGAGAGGTTAACTGTTCTGGTGGTTGGTGTGGAAAGGTTGGTGGTATGTCTGACAAAGAAACTGTGGGTTTCTAGTGTCTGTGTTGATGTTGTGGTTGTGTAGATGGTTCTGCTTCCATCTTTGAGGAAGAAGCAGTGGGTATTGGTTTCGTTCTTTGTGGTCTAGGTGCTGAAGTTCTAGATCACGGAAAATCTCATGGGTCATTTTGAAAGGTTTTGATACATGTGGAAATGACGGTGTTTGGTAAAATGGGTTGTATGATGTGGTCGGATAAGCTGGGAACATTGGTGGTGGTGGTGGAAAGTGTTGGGGTCAAATCAGGAAGGCGCAGCGGAAGAAGCGTTGTTCGGGCGAAATCGTAGTTTAAAATTTTTAAACTTACGAATAAATTATTCAATATCAAATATTAATAATTCATTCATATTTCACCTAAACATATTTATTCGATATCATATAACGACATAAATAATATAGAAACATCGCAAAACTTTTGCAAAACGTTTTTCCGCAAAATAGCATAAAACGCGTTTCCGGCCGAACCGACCGACCAATGCTTATGGGGACTGCCCAGGTCAGCCCCAAAAATATTTGGACAGTTCGTGGGCTGCCCGAACAGTATCCAGTTCACTGATTGGGTAGCCGTTACCCGATAACGCTGTTTTTCGCTATTTTCACGTATTTTCACTCCAAAATGATTTCCGATAAATATTTTTCTTGGGCAATTAAAATAAACCAATTTATTCTAATTACTCAATAAATAAAAATTGAATTTTTATCTGAAAAATCAGATTTATCATTAATTGCTATGAGACCCCTACACTTTGCAAATTAATCATTTTGGTCCTTAAATTGTCAAATACATATTTAATTGATTCCAAATCAATCCCAAAATAATTTATACAATTTGAAACATAAACCATAAACTTTTCAAGAATTCCGAAACTTCCCTGATTTTTTCAAAATTACGAAAACCGCCCAGATTTTGTATTAGTTGCAATTTGGCCCAATTTGTTCAAAACACATCAAGATCAAATCCAATCAATCCCAAATTTGACATACATCAAATATACATCAAATTATATCATATATATGAAAAGCCCCAAAATTTGAATGGGTTAAGAACTCTAATTTCACAAATTACTTAAATTGGACAATTTATATTAAATTGACAAAATTCAACACTTTAATCATCCAATTACCACACCAATCAAGTCTCACCATCATGAAATTAATCAAAAACAATTCTAGGTTAATTATGAATGGCTAATTAATTCTAGAATGACAACTTTAATTTCTAATTAATTTATTAAGCTTAATTACACTAATAAACTTATAAATTAATTATACATGCTAAACATCTTCAAACAAATTTCCAACAAATTTAATCACAAACTAAAAGAGTAGAGACATCAACTTAGCAACACAAATTGAAACTAAGATTGGTAGAATCATTTTCTATATAGAAGAAAGTGTGAAAAACTTACAAAAATTCCAAATTATGGCTTTGTTTTCTTTCTTTCTCCCACCTTTTTCTCTCAACTCCATTTGTAAAATATTTGTGAACTTGTCTATGTCTTGTTGTTGAAAACAAAATAATTTTTGTTAACAAAAACCTAATGGTCGAAAATCAACAAAAATAAAAAACAAATTCTTTAATTTTTGTTTCAATTTAATTGGTACACATTTTGCTAAATTAAAGTTAACATTTTAACTTTAATAAAGCAAACAAAATGTGTTCAAATGGCATCATGTCATTTCCAAGCTTTAATAAAGCAAATCATTATTAAAAGATATTTACTTTATAAATAAATTTAATTATTTAACAATTAAATAATTAAATAATAAAAATAAATATCTTAAATATATGTATTATATTTACAATAAATATCTCAAATATATATATTAATGATATATATCAAAAATCACAATTTTATATTTTATTAATGTGTATTTAATAAAATCAAGTATTAAATACAAATACACATTAATTCGGAAATGACCGTTAGGTCCCGATTGCATGTATTTTTCGTTTAATCATGAAACGAGTTATAAATAATCAGTATTATTCATAACAGTTGTCCTAGTGCTCTACGAGTATATTTCATTAGTGTGACTCTCTAGATTCAGGCATATCCGTCACGAAATCAAATTTCGTGTCCATAATTCATTCACCCGTAATTATGACGACCGCAGATAAACTCGCTGAATCATACAGGTCGAGGTCACTACATACCTATAATCCCTCCGTCACAGGTATCCGGATTATCCCAGAGATGTAGATATAAACGTCAAATCTCTATAGGAATAATCTCGTCGACGTATCTATTAGCAATCTCTAAATAACATTCGGAACTCACTTCCGAAGTATACTATGGCAATATATTTAACAGGTTGCTAATCACATATGGACTACCTATGCTCTGTACACAGAATTGACGTATCATTTCTTGATACACATAGGATATCATGAGCATGAGTCCACACCCAACGAACAGGCGGAGGTCTGATCTAAATAGATCGGTGACGTGACTGCCATCTAAGTGTGGAGGATAACTCATATATCCACAGTGGTATCTCAAGTCAAATAATCACTATGCTACTCAACTCGAGAAGATTCCTATTGACGTTGGTGTACCATCTATTAGGAAATCTTCGGTGAGTCGTTCAGTGTTTATCAAATAAACACATACACGTCTATATGAGTCTCCTAAGACTCATGGTTTATTGGGATAAACCATCGGACCAAGTCCGATATACGATATGTACTGGTCTTAGCGGATTTTATTGACCGACCCGTGTCAGTAAATCTTGACCAGGAACTTAATTTGAGGATATACAACTTATAGTGATACTTCCCAATGTCAATTACAAACTATGTTGCAACTGTGCACTACGTTGTAAATCCTGGGGTCTCTGTCTAATATATATACATATCACTAAACCGGATTTAGTTTCAATCTAATCGAAATTAGATCGAATACGTATATAAAAGAAAAGAGGTGCTACCATTAAATTAGTAATATTATGGAAAAATATATTGCTCGTATTCATGAATCAGACATAAATATGATCCGGATTGGCGCTCAGAGCACCAACCCTAACAGAAAGAATGTAGGTTGTTGGGGAACCACGTCTGCCTCAATTCTTGCTAGTTCAGTTTTTAATCTTCTGATCTCGGTTTCCTTATGGCTGAATTCATAGCCATAATTTTGGTGCTATATCATATGTCTAAGATCTGCATCAAGCTGAGCAACTTGCTGTTGAAGCTTGTTGTAAAGTCGTTGGACTTGGGCAGCAATGCTATCAACTTTATCTTCTTGAATTTTGGTTCTTGTGACAACCGCATCCATCTTTTGGTCAATCCTTTGTAGGACGACATTTTGTGCTCTGGCGTTATGAGTTTGCCAGTTTAAGACAGTTTCAAACTGTTGTGGTTCATCAAGTTGGCCGTTTGGCAGAACAATAGTTTTCTGCACAAATGGTTTTGAAATCACTTTCAACTGTAGATCTGTCTGTTTGTTCAAGGATGGGAATTCCGCATGGTAAGTGGTTGACTCTTGTTGGTACATCATGCATGGTTGCACTGGTTGACTTGTCGGTGGCTTAATAGCTCAGGCTTTATCTTACTTCGCTTCTCTTCTTCACGAAGTATTTTTAAAGTTTTTCTGTAGATGGGCAGAGGTTTCTCATTTTCTTTCCTTTCCTTTTCAAGTACCCATGGGTGGGTACAAATCCAAGGACTATGATTATCTGGATCTTCTCGCTTACGAGATTTCTGTGAATTACAAGGAGAAAGGTCTTTCTTTTTGGATCTCTTTCTCCTTCTCCGAGGAGCATCATCATCATCATCAAGCTCAGGGCCGCACATATGGGCTTCAGGAAGATCTCATATGAAATGATCGTTGATCTTATCTATGTAGACTGGAGATCCATCAGGATTAAAGGAGTGAACATGAATCTCAACTCCTCCTGGACAAGGAACTGGAGTGATCATTGAACACAAAAGGGTTGGTTCATTCTGGCTCGGTGTGTTGGGTCGGTTTGGCTGAGAAGTATTGGGCTTGGAGAAAACAGTTTTAACAGTTCCATCAAGCTGTCGGTGGAAACTAGATTATGTGGTTTGGATAGGCTCAGTTTTCTGGTGAAACCTCTCATAGTTGGTTAGCCATTCTAAAGACATAAGCTGCTGAAGCTCGTCCTTTGGGATTTGTCCGGGGATCTGGATGATGGTAGGTATGACATATGTACCTCCTATGATCATTAGAGCATCAGAGGAGTTTTGGGCTTGTAGGTCAATGGAGTGATTTTGAAGTTGGTAGACTATTTGGTGATGAAGGGTTGCGATAAGTTGAGGTGACGTATGCTCCAGAGATCTGGATTTGGACTTTTATAGCTGTGGAAAAGGTTGGGATCTTTTAGGGACATGTTGAAATTTGGGTAAAAGGTTAAGATCACACTTCCAGCATGTAAAGTCGTAAGAACTGTGTCGATCACCGCATGTTGGTACTCCATGTATCTTGTGTCTAGCAAGGCTACTCTGGCTTGTGACTGGTAAGCCTCTTCTGCCATGTAAAGTAAGAGCAAGACGCACTGCTCCAAAGTGAAGGTGGGTATATCCTTCTCGTTTCCAACCAGAGATTAAATCTGGAGGGATATCGATAGTGACATACTGCTCATTAGAAGTAGCATCTAAGGAACATTGATCAAGTCTGGACGACTAGACATACTTTTTAGTAACGGTCTTTTGTTGGACACTAGGGTTCTAATACTGCAAGTGATAGGACTCTTATGATGATAAATATTATACGGACTCAACAAAGGTAAAGAAGACTCTGAAATCTGTGCATTTTCAGGAACATGAGTAAACTCGACAAGGTTTTCTATTTTTGACGCAAGGGTTTTAGTGCAAGATCTAGGTAAAGACATAGACGACGATAGACGTACAGGTTCTAAAAAACTACTATTATTAAGTAAAGACTCTGAAGATTGTATGTGTGTTGACATAATTATTGTTGAGGTCTCTCTTCTACTCACCTCTATTCTATATTCATACTTCATAGTTCAATCATCCAGCACCGCTATGGAAAAATTGGGATTTTTTTGTTAATTTACCATTCAAACTTAATGAAGACATCAACCCCACTAAAGCTACACATCCGGGGATGACACCTTCTGATCTTGCTATTGACCAGCAAGAATGCAATGAACTGTTGAAACAAGTTGGGCATGCCAAGCTTTCTACGTGGAAAAGAGATCTGAGATAGTTCAAGGAAAGAAATGCTTAGTCATTGATTACAAGCCTTTAAACCATTTCCTCCAAGATGATAAGTTCCCTCTTCCAAAAATCAACTCTCTTTTTGTCCACCTTATTGATGCTCATATCTTTTCAAAGCTTAACTTGAAAGCCGGTTTTTGGCAACTCGGTATTGATCTAATGGATCGGTACAAAACATCATTTTGCATTCCCAAAGCCCATTACCAATGGACTATTATGCCTTTTAGGCTGAAAGTCACCCCATCCATTTTTCAAAAGGCCATGACCTGTATATTTGAGCCCATCCTGCTGCACAGTGCTCTCATATACACTGATGATATTCCACTATTCTCGAAAGATCAAAAATCCCATTATTGTTTACTTGAATAGTTTGAATCCATAGTCCAAACTCATGGCATTATGCTCTCAGAAAAAAAAAAAAAAAAAAAGGTCATATCGGCCAGCCCAGTATTGATTTCATTGGGATGCATTTCTATGATGGAAAATATCAGCGTGGTCCACACATTGCACATGAACTTCTTCGGTTTCCTGATGACCACTTGTCCAGAAAGCAGATTCAGCAGTTTCTTGGGATTGTCAATTATCTTCTGCCACACATGTCTAAAGACACAAGCCAGTTGTCCAGCCTGCTTAAGATGAAGGCCTCGCCTTGTGGACCTGCACAGACAACAGCTGTAAAGAACCTGAAGCAGATAACGCAGAATCTTCCACCTTTCCAACATATGACTCAAATTTCTGCTTTACGTCATATCACTATGACAGACATTGTTCTCGCCATACATGCACTGATATTGTAAAGTTTTCTTCTCCATGAAGAATTCACAGTTCTCAGTCATTATAAAAGGATGAAAAATATTTTCTTAATAATCACAATCTTTGCAACACCATGGTTTGCATTTCTTTTACTTCTAATCCTGAAAGTGTCAAGGCAAAGGCTCATCAAAAGCTTTCCCAATGGCCAGTTCCAGATCGAGCTAATATTGATCTAAGATACGTCAATAGTCTATGGACTGACATCAATGACTGCCTTAAAGAAAGTCCTTCTGCCCTTCTACCAAGAGAAATTGCAGAAGACATTATCAATAGAGTTCCATCTAGTTTCAAAAAATGGTGTTCTATTCTCAAGAGCATTTGAGATAGAAAATCAGATGGGATGTTCCAATATTACCTTGGTTCAACTTATGTTCATTGTGGTTATGAAACGTACCATTCTACAATTTTCATCAACAACCACAAGTTCTTTGAAAATTATCATTGGAGCCTTGGAGACTTATTTGAATACGGCTTCCTCAATGGATTCATCCTTGGAAAGAATCCTCTTCAACCATCTAATATCGCTTATGAAGGTATTAGTGAAGTCAGTCTTTGTGATCTTCCTCCCAACATCAGCAATATCTTGTACATATGGTACAAATGACATGTGAGTATTACAGTTTGGATCGAGACAATCTCACTAGAATGGACATATGAATATTCTGAAACTTTTTGTCATATGCATCTGGTTCGGGTTATGCCAACTTATCAACTCACAGAATGAAGATTAATTCATTGGCCATCCAGACCCAAACTCTGTTCCTTTTTTGGGTATGACAACATTTACCCTAAAGAACTAACTTACAAATACAGTTGCACAATTAGAGCCTTATCTGCAGATTTTATGAGAACAAGTCTTGAAAGCAACATTGTAGATAGTTCTTGGCGACTCTTTACCACCATTGAAGAATCCTCTCGATGCATTATTCAAGGATACAACAAAGTCAAGTTTCCTCATAGTCTTCAGTCATAGAGTATTCATGGGGATATTAGCATGTCTCCTCATGCTAAGGACCAATGGGAAGATTTCCAGTATGAGGATGATCCTATCCTTGCTCGATATCCAAGCTCTTTCGATCCACATGCATGAAGACTTTAATTTTTATGTTTTGTTGTCTTGTGAATTATTGTTTTGCTTTTGTTAAAGCGTATGTCACATTTCTGCTTTTGTCATTTTCATGCTTTAGCATCCTTGCTTTAGCTTTTGTCAGCGTCAGCTTTTACTTTAGCATATTTTCTTTTGTTTTAGATTTTGTTCGTGTCAGTTTTAGCATCTTTTGCTTTTATTTGATGCCACGTTTGTGGTTATCCTTTAATCTTTAGTAGGGGTCCTGTCCTACTAAGATTCTTTGTGTCTATTTCAGCTTCCTCCTCCAGCCTATATAAGGGGGGTGGTTTTTCTTTTGTAATCATGGTTGGTTTCCTAAAAACCTAAGAAAATAAATAAGAAGTTTGCTTACATGAGTGTTCACTAAGTGTCTTTCTCTTCTCGAAAACCCGATTTCTATGTATATACTTCATAACCCTTCTTCCTCTTTGTTTTATCGTGGTGTTTGGAGATCTTCTCCAGTATCAATTATGTTTTGATCCTTTTTCTGGTCTCTGTAGTAAGAAAGAGTTACACTATCACTCAGACACCGGTGATAATCCATACACTATCAGTTTGTTTCAGTTATACTTTTACTTGGACTATCATCTTATCTATACACTATCTATTTGTTCCTCCATTGAGACATTGGTTTCTATTCATCTTCCAAGTTTGTTACACAGTATGTAAGTCAAAGCAAAAGAGCGTACTCACAGTGGACCTTTAGGCCATGGAGAGTCGTCATGAGTAAAGGCGGTCCGAACGTTTCATTCCGAGATTCATGAAGAAGTATCTAGGGAGTTCCTGGTTTTGAGTTTTAAAGAGTTTCATTCAGAGAAGTACCCTGGAAATTCCTGGTCTTGAGTTCTAGGGAGATTCATTTTGTGTATGTATGGAGAGTTACCCAAGGAGACCTTAGTCTTGAGATGTGTAAGGAGGTCCTGCTACAGAGCTCCGAGCACCTGACTGAATCTGAATGAGTTGAAATGAATGTCTGTAATCTAACAGATACATGGTATTTATTTGTATTTTGACAAGTATTTGAGCTTCATTTGCTGACCTATCCCCCAGTTAAACAATCTGATTATGAAATTATAAATTATTGTTGTTTCATCACTTATGTTCAAATGAGTGACCATATTGATTCTCTAATTGAATCCGGTGACAAAGGAGATAATGTGGGAGCATATATGTAAGTTAGAGGAAAGCGAAAACAACCTTTCTCAAAATTGATTACAGATTCAGCTTTTGTTAGACACGACAATCAAACTTATTTGAAAAAATTGAAGCAGGTAAGATTTATTCAAGAAACTACACTTATAAATCATAATTTTCTATTTAAATTTTTACTAGATTATACATATATTTACTATAATATTTTTGTATGTAGAGTTTATAAAAGCAACGTATTCGGAACTATCGAGTGGTATTTAAGCTTTGTCCATGAGGATTACGACGAAGAATAACGGCGATGGATTGGATTATTGTGGTTTGTTTGTTTAGCTGTTTAGATTAAAACTATCGTATTGTCATCTTATATTATGAATTGTTATGGATTGGATTAGATTATTGTGGTTTGTTTGTTTAGCTGTTTAGATTAAAAACTAGTGTATTGTCATTTTATCTTATGAACTGTTATGAACCAGTTATATTGTAATATTTATAAACTGTTGTATTGTAATTATTGGTTGCCTCTGCTCCAGATTTTGGTCGGTTCAGTTTGGTTTGGCCGAACAGTTCAAATTCGGTTCAGTCAATTTTGAACCGTTCGATTTTCAGTTTGTTTCCAAACCGAAACCAAATTTGCTCACTCGTAAGGGATTTTTTTGCATCCGCAACACACAATTACACTTCTTTTGTTAAAAATAAAAAATTGCTTTTTTCTTCACATCTTTGGGTCCTTTTTTGGATTTCTTTGGTGAGTCGTATCAAATAATCACAAGTTCAAAATGTTAATTAGTTCAACTAGAAAAATTTCGTGTAGCAGCACAGAATTTCACTTGGGGTTTGAAGAAAAAAAGTAATTATTAATTTTTCAATATTTATCCAGATTTCCATTTGGCTTGAAAAATGAATTTTTCCGCGATTATGTGTTTAGTTGAGTGAGAGATTTTAGGATTTCATCATTTAAGCTTTGACCCATGTTTTATTTACAAATTATGTGATTATATTAAGCTAATATAATTTTTATGGGAATTTACAATAGATGGCAGTGTATTTATTTTACAAGGAGGAGTCATATATTGCAATACAAACTTGAAAAACGAAGTCGATGTTTGTACAGTTTGGTTCTTTGAGAAAGAGAAAAAATATGTATGAAAGGGGAACAATTTTACATTGTGATACCTGGCACCAGGCAAACCTATGACAAAGCTTGTGCCATTATTGATCGCTGGGATGCCTGCTGCTCGTAAAGTTCACGGAAAATACGATATTTTGCATCATGATACTTCTTCACCCTTGGGTCTTTTGATGGATGAATGACCTGCACATATTCAAATCTGTCTTAAATAGAAATTTTACGTCAGGTATGTCAAAGTGAGAGATAACTAAGAGAGCCAAATTCATGTTGCTGGGAACATCTATTACGGACAGCGATTTTGGCAATTGTTCATCTGATATTACAGTCCTTGTGCAGTGGCAATATGGGGTTCAGCACATATGAAGCCCTTGTGCAGAGACAATATGGACCTCGGCACAGGTGATCCTAATATGTCTACTTTTAAATGTTAAAGGCAACCCCTAAACCAACTTCCCCAAAATGAGAATCAGAGAACATCAAGGTCTATGGACCATCAAGTATTTCCCATTGGAAAAGCCAACCTTAGAGATGGCAATGGTGTGGGGTGTGAGCAGGGAGGGCTTCATAATCAGAATCTAACCCTCAGTTTGTCCTAAGCCCAGGTCTCAGTCTAGAACATATGCTATTACATATGTAGCATATATCTGTAGCACTGAAACCACCGCCACTGAACATAGAAGGAAAGATCTTTTAATTGCAGTGTATGTCATAATTAGCTCCAGGAGGAGATACATCTTTGTTAATTTTGGTCATAAATGCCATACATGCGCACTTGCTTGAAGGAGGAGGGAAAAATTCTCTTCTAATATATCAAAGAATGAGAAAAGGATAACCACCCATACCTGACCAGCTGCATTCAGTGCCTTCATGGCCTCAATGAGACTAGAGTACCTCTTTGCAGCAACAGCACCAAGAATAGCAGCACCCAAGAGCACAGACTCATTTTCACGAGGAAGTATAATAGGACAACCTGCAACAGTTACAAGCGAGAAAGCTGCAAGTTTTAAATTGTGCCAAAAATGCTAAGAATCATATACAAAGTATAGAGAATGTTGGCGTAAGAGTATGCTCTTACACCAGGAGCAAGAGTAACCCATAATTTATCTTTCCATCATATGTCTAATATACACAAAGACTCATGTATTTATACACCTATCTGTATGAGCACGTGAGCGTTTGTAGATACTAGATACAGATATATAACACAAAGCAATAAACAAAGGGAACGTGAAGACTGAGGAAGGCAGGAAGAGATACCAATTATATCTGCATGTTGTTGAAGGAACAAGGGGTTCTTGGCAAGGCCACCACATGCAAGTAATGTGTCAATCTGAAAATGAAGAAAGAAACACATAACAGGTAAGAGTTTGGGAAATCGATGAGTCAATAACCAAGTAAATCTCACCTGAAGTCATAGCAGCGCTACACACAAAAACACAAGCACACAAATGCAATTCATATAAGACAATTATGTATCAGAACCTTCTTGACCAAGAATTTCCCTCACCAACTACTGTTTTGGTCATCAGTATATATGTAAGCATAATTTTGCTAAGCTACAGAGTTCTACACGTTTCTTTGGAAGTGGTAAGTCAAAGGAAAGTTCGCATTGATATTTACTGCTAAAAGTGACCAGAGAATTTAAAGCCCCTTTATGGTTAGACAGCATCAGGCTCAGTCGGAAAGGTGGGTAGTTTTGATATGGCAACCAGGTTGCTTTTTTATTGTTCTTCCTACTATATCTTCATCACACTGGTGAAATTCATGCTTGATCAGGTATGTCTGAATTTGGTAACTCCTGGATTCTAGCACTGATTGAACTCAAATTGGTTGGCTAGATAACTAAATATTAACAAGTTGAAGGATGGTAAATAATAATTATCACTGTTGTACATCATCTCGAAGTGCGTGTAACCCTCCAAAGCATCACACAGTACCTCCTTTCTTCTCAAAGTCATCATGAAGTGACTAGCTGATGCAAGGAGCTACTGGAAGTGAGAGAAGTCTGAGTACAGCATTCAATATCAGAATGCATCCAAATTTTATGTTTCGAACAAATTGAAGTGCAAATAAAATAAAAATTGATTGTGTTGCTAAACGAGCTGGAATTCTTTTCAACTTTAGGTTTCCAGTTTCCAACCTTTGAACTCCATACTTTATCATGCATGTTAATCTTCTGGTAAACTCAAAATTTTAACCTCTGTTTATCCTTATGCAGACACAAAAGGGAAGGCAGTTCATATGGGTATTGTGAGGCATGCATCCGTCTCTTGGCATCATGCAAGTACTTCCAAAGATTTTCCATCAAAATCTACATCAATATTACTACGTAACAATTTCTACCACCAAATATGAATAAAAATAATGTTCAGAAAAGTGAGCCAGAAGCACACATTGTAGAAACTCAGTATAGAAGATCTGACAGTTCATTTCATTTAAAACTTCGAACTATTCTAAATTGTAACACATAGATACACTGACTGATAATGCACTGAGGGCACTGAGTGATAAGTATGTTCTCTTACCTTATGACCATGGGCATTGCAGTGCTCCACAATGTGACGTGTACCATAGGCAATGCCTTGTACAGTGGCAAGGTATAAAAGAGCCAACTGTTTCTCACTTGTATCAAGTGTCATACCACATATTATTCCTTTTGCTTTTGGATCAGCAATGGGAGACCTGTGCCATCACAAACTTAGCTGCTTATAGTTGCAACACAGATTTGTTCACTACCACCTGAGCACCATATATCTGTTAAATATTTACCTATTTCCATGGAAGTCAGGAAGGATGTGTATATCTTCAGTCAGAGCAGCAAGAAAAGGAGAGTTTCTCTCATGCATCATCGATTCTAAAGTACTGTTCAGAATTTCAAAAAGGGATACATCTGGAACATATAGGAGGAAAAAAATTAAAAAAGGCTATGCCAGATGTGCATGCAAACAGTTAAATTTGAAGTAACTGAGTTCAGAACAATAACTTACGTCGAGAAGCGGCTCGGTTTGCAAGGCTTCGAGAAGCAACGTGATTTTCAATTATGTAATCTAACAATGCACCAGTAGCACTCTGCCCACCTTCTGTTAGCCACAATTCAGGCACCATTGCTGAAAACAGAAATAAAAGAGAGATTTTCATTAATATACACTCTTCAAACTTGTCCATGTCAGAACAGCAAAGAAACTCCTAGCTCTGCACGTGGTACTTATATTTGCCTTAAATTTATAATATGAAAATTTAATTTGGTCAATAGACAATCACTTAGAATCAAGGTCACCCAAGTTTTGATCTATAGCAACAAGAACTTATGGGTATGACATTTCAAATTAAATCAAAATGAAAAAAGAGTTACAAGAAAGTGCAAGAAAGGCCTTTCAAAATTTTAGAAACGCAAAATATATATATATATATATATGGTCAGGGGAAAATAGTCAATTTGACTATTTAATGTTGTGTTGGCAAGAGTTAGTACTTTTACTGTTCTGAAAGTAAGTTCCAAATCTTCGAATTAACTTTCTGAACAAAAGAATGAATGAAAAATTATCAATGTACCTGACCAAAACGGCCCCCATACCCCTGGAATAAACAACTTGTTCTGTGATACAGCCATATGGCAAGTAGAAGTGCCACAGACTAACACCATACGGTGGCATATAGCTTCCGCTTCATTCTCTGAACATATATAATATTTGCAAAAGTGAACATGGCGTGATCGAGTTGCAACTGATAAGTAAAGGGGAAAATTATTATCCAGTCAACAATAACCTTTAGCTTCAGAAAAAGACTCGGGCACACTTTCCATTACCCCCACACCTCCAGCGTGAGCATCAATCAATGAAGTCCCAACAGGAATTCCAGCTACCAGACCGAGTTCCTGAAAATCTAGGTCATTTTTTGAAACGAATAAACCCAGCCACTATATATTGCGATAGAGATAAAACCACCCTCTAAAGACAAAACGATGTGTATGCATGCATTCTATCTAAATAAATGTGTTTGCTTTGTTAATGGACCTCAAGGCATGCCACTTGAAATCAATTTGAAATCTTCAGTACAAAATTTCTTGCCTTTGCAGCAGCAGGAGTAAGGCCAGAACCCAATGGATGGCCAGGGAAAGCTACACTTCGTCCTGTTGACACATTATTAAGGCAAGTTAAAATAGCAAATGTTGGCAAATGCACTCCTACCAAAGCTGATATCACCACCAAATAATTTTTCAACTCACTCTTTTTCAGTTCACAGGAACATTTAGAATATTGTTTATGGAAAATAAAGCCTCTCAAATATCTTACAAACAGCAAAAGCATTATAAGATTTATGGAGAGCTAGATCAACCTAAATATGCTAAGTTAGTTTCCAATCATATAAACAACCTTACAGAGACTACAGATGCTTTACAATGCATAACAGCAGAGTAAAATTGAAACTTTAAAAGTAATGAAAAAAGAACAGTTCTTTATAAATCAAACATTACAAGATTTTAGTTCTGGCATTGTGATGCTTGTAGCTTGATCTGGGTTTTTTAACTTATATACCAAAGTGAAATTTCTCTAACTTAGAAATGACAACGTAGCTTTTAGATATTAAACAGCAAAGAACTTAAATTTTGATCTTTAAAACTTAAAAGTCCATGCATGCAGGTTGTATCCACATTAAATTAACACACTGAGAGAACTAAACAAAAGACATGAACAAGCGTACCAATCTTAGCATGATGCCCATCGACAAGATCACCCAAGCCAATCTCCTCCCAGAATTCATCATCCCACCCACAAGCTTCCATGTCTCGAGAGCCTTTCTCATTCATCTGTTGCATGTGTGCATGACCCAGATATGTCCATTTGCACACTGTGGTGCATAGACTTCGAGTATCATCTCCTGTTGCCCTGGAATGCACAAAATAAGGACATGTTCATAGTTCATTTAATAAAAAATAAAATAAACAACTGACTTAGTGGAAAGGAATGATGTCTGAACATCATAACGGTTATATTATAATAATTTAGGACTAGCAGATACAAGTACCTATATGATAACCAATCACTCAAGTCCATCCACCTAAATACCATCGACCAAGATTCTTGCAAATTTTCTTTCACCCATAAAAGCTGCCACCAAACACAATAAGTAAAATAAAAGAGTAATCACTTATTTACTGTGCTTAAATGGCCATTTCGGATAGCCGGAAAATCAAATCGAGTGCCTTGTATCAATATTAAGAACACTTGCCGTCAAATTGCGCATCACAGAAGGATAGATAGTTATTGAATTTGAATCTTTTATTCCTTTATATTTATTTAGATGACATGCAATGTGTCTCCAACATATACTCAAAGACTCATAACAATATACATGAAGGAAAAGTCTTAGATGGCTTGACCAGCTGCTCAGATACCTTCGGTGGCTGCATCTCCGGGGAAACAGCTCCCCCACAGTATTGCAATACCGGGGAATTGCAGGAATTGATCTTCTCAGCTTGCTTTACAGCTCTGTGGTCCATCCATACAATGATGTTTCTTCTAGAATCACCATTCCAAGAAACCGAAACAGGAGCGCCATCAGCATCCACGGCAACTGCAATGAAACCAATTTATCCAAATTATATAATCATAGAAGGCATCATACTCACATAACATTGAAAAATAAGTATTTCATCTGTATTGTATTAATATTATTGAAGAATTAGTCTCGAACCAAGCGAACAAGTAGCTGCAAAACCAATGCCCTTCACTTCTTCCCCGTCAACGTTTGCAAGGGAGCAAGCTGAATCCACGGCAGCACAAATTGCATGCCAAATATCCGTTGATGATTGCTGATTTTGAAATAAAAAATAAAAAATAAGAAGTCTCATTAGCCCAAGCATTTCAACATTTAGTGTTGTGAATTAAAGATCTCTTTCTTGGCTTAAAAGGAATAAATCTTGTATGTCTAGTTTCTAGAGGTTTCCCATGCATGTAGTAATGACAAATTACCTCAACACAGTCACCCTCTTTCCATATTTGTATTGGACTACTAGCTGATCCCAGAAGTTTTCCACTTTCATCAAACAAACCTGCTCGATCAGCAAGAAGAATCAATTACCGTCTTGAAACTAAGTGTATGCTTCTACTTTTAACTTTAAAAACATGGAAACTACAAGTGTGCAATGAACATCCACTTCTACGCAACAGCTAATGTGTTCCACTCATCCTCTCACTTATATTTAACATCTAGTGGTTCAATCCAATCAAACAGCAGCTGTAAATTAAAAGCCACAACACCTCAATCAGGATTTTGTAATCAAACAATGCATTTGGAGGATGTATATATAGACACAGCCAACTTGTAGTGACAAAGATAAGCCAACAAACAGATAATTCCAAGAAGTTGTTACATTTTGTTATTATTTTCTAAAAATTAATGTTCAATTAATTTCAGAAACGATAAATTATATAATCGAAATTCAATTCCTCGTCGTCGTCGTCCATATATAAGGAGGCGGGGATGGAATTGACCTGCGCGGGCGCTTCCGGTGCCGACGTCGACGCCGAGAAAGACGGAGCGGGATCGATAGGGAGGGACGGCGGGGTAGGTCATCTCGAGGAGGCCGGCGGCGCCGAAGGAGATGCGGTTGGTGTTATAGATAGGGAAGATAGAAGAGCGCCCGTTTATTTCATCAAGAAGCGGCGTCGTATCGTGGCTCCCTCTTCTGTTTCCACCAGGCATTTTTCTCCCCCTCTTATTTTTTTATTATTATCTCAGTTTTGATTTGATTGATGATTTTGAATTTTTTTCCCCCTTGGATTTTCCGTTCTGCCTTTTTTTTAATTCTGTTAATGACTGCAAATGCCGATTTAATCCACTTTTTTTTTTTTTTTTTTGTTGGTAGATATTGAAATTATAACAACAATATAGAAAATAAAGTGTGTTTTAAATCAAAATTGAAACTTCTTTTTATGCGGTGTGATATTAAAATTACATAAACACCCCTGGAAATTGTCTAATGTCTGTTAAAATTTTCGCGGAATTTTTTGGATGGCGGTCCAAGTGAAAAAAAAAATTACTACAAAGCGTTAAATTAAGGTAGGAAAATTAGCATAACTTTAAAAAAAAAAAATTGAAAACTTTAAAAGTATGAAATTTTACACACAAATTTTATAAAACTATTATCATTTATTCATTTTACACCCGGACATTAAAAATATTATTTTACCACTTTGATGTTTTCTAATGAGAAAATATTATTTTACCACTTTGATGACAAATATTTAATGAAATAGAAAACTTAAATTTAATATATGTACAATTAGTCATATATTAAATAATGTATTATTTAATAATACATTTAATATATTATCAGTTCAGTTTTAAGTTAACCCAACGTGCCACATAACAGTTTAATTTTTAATATTAACAAATTAATAACTACATCACACTAACTCACTAAACATTAAATTACACTAAATCACTTCACTTATTTAATTAAATTAATTATTAAATTGAGCTATCATATTCCTAATAAAAACATTACCCAAAATTAATCTATATACTATTTTATTATTAAATTAAAAAATAAAAATAAAAAAACCATTAAAAATTTTAAAAATAAATAAATTTTGAAATCTTATTCACCGAAACAAAAATTAAACAATTTTAAGCTTACTCAGCACGCCATATGGTAACATAATTTTTAAGATTAAAAATATTAATCATTATATCAAACCAATTAAATTAAATTAAATATTAAATTGAGTTATCATGTTTTTAATTAAATGTTAGATTGAACTATCCTATCTCTATGTTTTACTTTAGGAAAATTATCAATAGTATATCTAGGGTGGACTATTGATCAAAATTTCAGAATTTATGTATTTTTTAGAACGTGTCAAATATTAATATTTAATATAATTACGTAGTATTTAACAAATGTAAATTATTACAATCTCGCAAAATTATAATATCCATTATAATAAAAACCCTAATATAATAAAAAAGACATTACGATTATCTTTTTTACCATAAAAAATACATAATAAAACTTAGATTAAACCACTTATTAATTATATTTATTTTTAAGTCAACGGATTACAAATATAAACACAATTCAATATAATCTCATATTAAGTAAACCTATTGCAATTTAAAAAAAAAAAAAACTTATAATACATTTAAATAAGAAAACCTAATAAAAAAAAAAAGAATACCTATTAAATTTTAACACCATTACCGAATAAACCCAAAATAATATAAAACAAAAATCACAGAGCAAATCCTATCTGCAATTAGTTTTTTTTATTATAAGATTATAATTGTAAAACTAAATGCGAAATAAATTTAATTAGAAAATTCAAACAAATTTTAAAAATTTAACATACCATATCAATATCTATCTATCTATCTATATATATATATATATATATATATCACGTGACAACTTCATATTAAAGTTAATAAATTAAATTAAGAAATTAATTAAATAACAATACATATTATAATAAAAATATATATTATAACTTTAAAAGAAATATATCATAACAAAGAAAAAATTTAAATATCTTATTAAAATTTTTAAAAATAAATAAATTTTGAAATCTTATTCACCGAAACAAAAATTAAACAATTTTAAGCTTACTCAGCACGCCATATGGTAACATAATTTTTAAGATTAAAAATATTAATCATTATATCAAACCAATTAAATTGAATTAAATATTAAATTGAGTTATCATGTTTTTAATTAAATGTTAGATTGAACTATCCTAACTCTATGTTTTACTTTAGGAAAATTATCAATGAACTATTGAACAAAATTTCAGAATTTATGTATTTTTTAGAACGTGTCAAATATTAATATTTAATATAATTACGTAGTATTTAACAAATGTAAATTATTACAATCTCGCAAAATTATAATATCCATTATAATAAAAACCCTAATATAATAAAAAAGACATTACGATTATCTTTTTTACCATAAAAAAAATACATAATAAAACTTAGATTAAACCACTTATTAATTATATTTATTTTTAAGTCAACGGATTACAAATATAAACACAATTCAATATAAGCTCATATTAAGTAAACCTATTGCAATTTAAAAAAAAAAAAAACTTATAATACATTTAAATAAGAAAACCTAATAAAAAAAAAAAGAATACCTATTAAATTTTAACACCATTACCGAATAAACCCAAAATAATATAAAACAAAAATCACAGAGCAAATCCTATCTGCAATTAGTTTTTTTATTATAAGATTATAATTGTAAAACTAAATGCGAAATAAATTTAATTAGAAAATTCAAACAAATTTTAAAAATTTAACATACCATATCAACATCTATCTATCTATCTCTCTCTCTCTATATATATATATATATATATATCACGTGACAACTTCATATTAAAGTTAATAAATTAAATTAAGAAATTAATTAAATAACAATACATATTATAATAAAAATATATATTATAACTTTAAAAGAAATATATCATAACAAAGAAAAAATTTAAATATCTTATTAAAATTTTTAAAAAATATTATTAAATTATCTACCATATAATGCTTATAACTTAAACTATTTAAGTTGGGTCACTACTACAAATGTGATGCTTATTTTTTATTTTTTAAAGAGTGATGGCTCAGACAATAATCCATAGAATCGTAATAGGGAAGGACCAGAAAGAGGGGTGTTAGATTATATTTCACAAAGTAATTAATATGGTTATTGTGTATATAATATAGTAGTTGTATAATGTCTATATAAAGACCTCTAATTATAATTATAAATTCAAGCAAATGTGAATACATATTTTCTTCATAAATTCTTACATGATACCGATATCCGGATATGTCTTTATCTCTATCTCCAAACAAGTCTTATCTCTTTATTCCTGTCTCCAAACATGTTTTATCTCATTGTCTATGTCTCCAAATAAGTGTTTCTACGCTCTGATGATCAAATAGTTGATATATTCATCAAGTTTTTTCTTCCTAGCTGTTACACATCCATATTTCCAAACTCATCTGGTTTCCTCACTACCATCTTGAGTTTGAGGGGATGTTAGATTATATTCAACCAAACAATTAATATGGTAGTTGTGTATTTAATATGATTGTTATGTAGTTGTGTATTTAATATATTAGTTGTATAATGCTTATATAAAAATCTCTCATTCTAGTTATAAATTCAAACAAATGTTAATACACATTTTCTTTCAGGGACGAAACAACTAGAATGGAAGGGATTTCATTACTTTAATAATCAATCTGCGTTCTGAAAGACATAACAGAAGGTTTTTATAAAATTGCTGTCATAAACAGAAAGCAGACTTAAAGATGAACTGATGAAGCTAAATTTTACTGCAAAATAGAAGCTTATTCTTCAATCCATTGAGAAGAGAAAACAATAAATGAAAGATGGTGAAAATTTAAGCAACCAGAATGTGTCAACTTGCGCTCTACTTTTTAAACTGACAAAAATTTTATATTCATGGATTGGAGACTATGTGCCCCCTGACCAGCATTCTCTCATTCAAAATTTATTCTGTTTTACGTTGTTGAATCATTAAAGGCAACATAAATTTCAACTTGCTTTGTTTGCTTTGCGGCAATAATCTGTCTGACAGTTTTCTTAATGTGATTATATGTTTACGTGGTTTCAGATTGAGCTCGCAAGAGATATGGGTTATACTGCTGCTAGATTTGGGCATGTCATGTTCCCTGAAAATGTTTATGAGCCAGCCTTAGCATGTACTGATCTTTTACTTCAGGGGGTTGGGAAAGGTTAGTCATTTTTAATCCACGATCATAGTTATTCTCAGTCTGTTAAGGCACTTTAATGCAATTTAAGATGAATCCTCATTCAACTCTCTCCTTGAATTACTAATCACTTTTATTTCAAGGATCAGTCAAAGATATCATCAATGATGAAAGTCAGATTATAGGTTTTGAACACAAGTTCATTGGTTTTATTCTTCAAATCATACTGTGTTGTTTTGCCTTTTCATTTTACATTTGTTTGTTTAATCAAATCTCTTGCAGCTTTTGAAATTCTCGCTAGAGTTATATCTCTGAAAATATCTCTCTAAATATTTTTTTGTGCAGGCCGGGCTTCTCGAACATACTTTTCAGATAATGGATGGAATTTCAGAAATTTTATTTTGATAATGAAATTCTTGTGGATTTTCTCAGGAAGGACACAACTGAAAAATATACTGAGCTTAAGATGATCTGGTGGTGCTCTTTTATCTTTTTTACATTTGACTTTTGACTAAATAATATAGGCTCGCAATATGGTTTAGTAATAAAAAGTGTGATCTTCTATGGATTATGGAGCAATTTTAAGTTGGTTAAATCAATATGTTTCAATTAATTTTCTTCCAGGTCCTAGCACTTAAGGGATCGTATCATGGAGATACTTTACAGGATTTCTCCAGCAACCATGGTACAAACGTTTTGTCCCATTATGAGACTCAGAAAAATTAAAAATTACACATTAGAAATCCTCTGTCTGTCTTAATATTTTATCTCAATATCAGACTGAAATGATATTATCTACTTATCAATGAATGTCTATTCTGTCAAAGGCGGTAGGCGGGGTAAGACATTTGGTGGTTCAACCCGCCCAAACGCCGTCTTTGATCAGTTAAAAGTAAGGTTGACTAGTCAAACATACATAATTTTATCTAATATATAAGAAATCATAACTTACAATACCTAAGGCACCGTCCAAGTGATGAAGGCGGTTATTTGAAAAATGATGCCTTTAACAACATAGATAAATATTTAAATGTGTTATGTTTTCATAAGCCTTCAAATTGTATCCCCACATCTTTGATATCAAGTGGTCATAAAGTGATGTAGGAGCATTGTCTTATAAGTTATCCAACCTTTTGATGCATTATTTGAAGCTCACAACACAATTTTTTTATAAAGGATTCATATAATTATCTTTTGAAAGGTATGCCCTTTCCTGCTTTTAAAGTATGTTGTTAGAAAAGTGGTGATTTTATCAGAGAGTGATTTTAGATATTTTACAAGCACTTGCGTTGAACCTTAGTTGTTTCAAATCACTTCTACACTTTCCAATAGCTATTCCAAATTCACTCATAATCATGATGGCCATCTTAACTTGAAATTAACAATCTTTACTGCCATGATTTAATCTGATCTCTTTTGATATCACTTGATGAATTAATTATGGATTTCTGAACTTTTACAGGTACTCAGGAAGAATATTTTTTCTGGACCTCCTACAGTTTTCATGTTTAATGGCAAATGGATTCTATCATTACCTGAAAGGTTTCATTTTGAAATTGTAGAACTTCAAGATATAAGTGGACTTGTTCTTCCTCCCTATCTTCCTTGTTAGTTCCATATTTGTTGATAATGTATATAACAAAACAAGTTCAATTGAGTTGTAATGAGTCTTAAAGATCTCCGAGCAATTGGACTGATATTTGGCAGACTGTGTATGAAGAAATAAGATATGTGTTGCGTTCGTGTTTGCGTTCGAACGAGTGGCGTTCGTGTTTGGGTTCGAACGAAACTTGGGAGAAGGTTCTCGTGCGTAGTGCGTTCATCTTCCTGTGCGAACAAAATCTTCCAGTGTGTTTGCGTTCGAGGTGCGTTCGAACTAGTTCGCGGAACAGCACGCGTTCGTCACATGTTATTGTGGCGTTTGAACGCCTTTGTGTAAATATGTTATTTTGGATGCGTTTTAAAGCCAGATTTGCACTTGAAAACCCTTGTCTTTGCCCTACTTATATAAACAAACTTAGAGCCATATTCACAAATGTTGAAAATATATTGTTCAAAGCCTACAAACCTTTAGTTTCAACATTCTTGATAATCCACCTTGAAGACTTCTTTGTTTTCCTGTCTTTTCTGTTTTGGTGAGATCCTTCATTGTTTGACCATCAACACAGAAACACAACCCTAACCCATTTTCTTAAGCCTTCAGAGTTCTCAAAGAGGAAGATTGATAGTCTGACGTTGCGTGCTTACAGAGTTTATCCGCTCAGAGACTTCAGAGGTTCTGGAGAATACCTTTTGGTGCGGACTTGAAGAGTTCTTTGGGTTATTACAGTCTAAATACTTTTGGCGTTATTAATTTTACCAAATAAATTTACAGAGCACACGCTAGTCGGTAAATTTTTTACTAAATAATCAATTGCTGCGATAAGATGAATATTAAAGCAAAAATGATAAATTTACTCATACTTTTACTTAATTTTATCTCAACTCTCTTATTGTAACTACGGTGAGAGTTGAGATAAAATTCGGGAAAAATATGAGTAAATATATCATTATTCATATTAAAGATGAAAAATATATTTTAAAGTAAGTCATATCAAGAAGATATGAGATAAATAATATATAAATTATGAGTAAAGATGAGATAAATATTTTCTTTTAAAAAGAAAAATATTTACCAAATAAATTTAACTAAAATCACTAATTAAATTTTCTCTTAAAAATGATAAATATATTCAAGTGGCAGCAACATTAAAAAAGAGGGGACACGTATCTGTATTTTCCACATGTTTAGTTCAAAAGTTGTTCCGCGAAACACTTGATTATTACCAGAACCTTTGAGCCAATAATAGTCACCACAGTAGACTTCAACTAAATAAGTGTGGGTGTGGGAGACGTATCAGCAATCATCACTCAACAAAACCATCTCATCACTTACTGTTTTCGATTTTCTCTCTCGAACCCAAAAAAATAAAATTAAAAATTTATCGGGTTCCTTTCTTTTCCCTCACTTTCCTTCTCCCCGTTTGGCCGCCGAGAAAATTTCAAATCACAGGTTACAACTTTTCCTTCATCATAAATTTCTAATTTTGTTTGTTTTTCACTTTCTGACGGTTTCTCGGCATCCAAACTGGATTGGGGGTTTTGAATTGTGTGAAATAGTCAATTTGTGTTTGAATTTGGGAAATTTGTGTTGAATTTGAGGCGAATTGGCGAGAGCCTGTTTTTGTGCGTTAAATTAGGTTTTTTTTTTTTTTTTAGGGATTTTGCAGATCTGAGAATGCAGAGGCAAACAAGGTATATGGAGAGAACCAGTAGTATGAGTAGAGGGAAGAGGAGCTTAGAAGATAATGAAGAAGAGCAGCCGGAGCGAAAACGCCCTGCTCTCGCTAGGCAATTTTTTGTTTAATTTTTTTTTTGGTTATTTCTGTTTGTTAAATTGGTTATTTGTTGTTAATTTTGAGGAATTAGGGTGGCAAGCTTTTTTATTTTAGCTGTAGTTGTATAGTTATTTGTAAATTTATTTATTTTTGCGCAAAAAAATTGTTAATTAATAATCAGTGGTTGAATACTTGAATGGTTGGTGAGTCTAGTGAAAGATCAAGCATCATTATGCACTGTCTAGTAATTTTTGGATTCTATTTTTGTTGGCAAAAGTATTTTATTTCTTGTTTGTCTAGTCCTGATGATATGCTGAATACTTCTATTTGATATTATGCAGCAGTAAGAAGGTTGTGAGTTTCAAAATATTTATTGTTGTTTATGATGCAGTGTCATTGTAGAAGCTCTGAAGGTGGACAGTCTGCAAAGGCTTTGCTCATCATTGGAACCTATTCTTCGTAGAGTAGTAAGATAGCTTCTTCTTTGTTACAGACTTGCAGTATCATTTTCTAAAGATATATATAGTTATTATATTTATGCATGATATGTTCTATTAACACCCTGCCTAGCCTAATGATCCGTTTGATAATGATTGATACTTCGAAAATTTTCTATTTTCGGCTAAGTGGAAATGGAAGTGGAAGTTGTCATGTGTGTTTCACATTTTCCATGTTCCTGATCTTTATCAATTGGAATTATGGAGACTATTGTGGTATCCAAGCTATTATTTGTGGCATTTTAGCTTAGACACTGTTTTGTTGTTAGAAGTCTACATTATTTCCTCCATATATTAGGTTTCTTGGAACCTAATATTCAAACTCACTCTACATACATTCAGAAATTTGTGTTTACACATAACTATGGACAACATACACTTATACATGAATTAAATAGTATATAATAATTAAATACTTTAGCTGAAATTCTTGGGGATTTGAATATGAGGTTGAACAATTGACGGTTCTATTATCAAGCTTGGACTCTTCTTGTTGGCTACTTGGCTTTTATGAATTGAGCTGAATCAAAGCTTGTTTCAAGCTCAATGATAAATGTTAGGTTCTTTTGCATTTCAAATTTTAGTTAGTTGTTTAAGGTTCTTGGACAATGATTCTTAAGCGAGACTTTTTTGTTTTGAATTTTCTTATGTACTTGATACACTGTCTCTTGTTTTTTCTTCATGCTTCTTTCTCTTTTAAATTTACTTTCTCAAATTCTCTACCTTTTTCTTATATTTAATTCATGTTTAACAGGTAAGTGAGGAAGTGGAACGGGCTCTGGCTAAGTTAGGTCCTGCAAGGCTCAATAATGGACGGTGAGATATACGTGATCATGTGTGATGGTAGTCGGCTTTATCAAAATTAGGCTCAATGTGAATTTTCCCCGTAGACATTGTGATAGTACCTTTTCTCTTTAATTTTTATTTATAATATGTTAGTAATAATGGATTAGGCATGTGGGTGCCATTCAGTCTTAATGTCTCTATTCTCTCACTTCAGTGCCCCATTTGCTCAAGTAAAGCACATATATTGCCTTCACCTCTGTACCTTTTGGTATGTTCTCACTTATTGGTCCTGCCTCTGTGTAGTGGTTATATTAATCTTAAACTTAATATTCAGGGCTTCTCCAAAACGAATTGAGGGTCCAGATGGACGTAACCTGAAGCTGCACTTTAGGTCGAGGTTGTCTCTTCCCCTCTTCACAGGAGGAAAAGTGGAGGGCGAGCAGGGTGCTGCAATCCATATCGTTCTGGTTGATGCAAGCACTGGACGTGTTGTAACTTTGGGACCTGAAGCCTCTGTAAAACTTGATGTTGTTGTGCTTGAAGGAGATTTCAACAATGAAGATGATGAAGGCTGGACACAAGAAGAGTTTGAAAGCCATGTGGTGAAAGAGCGTGAAGGAAAGAGGCCATTATTGACTGGGGATTTGCAAGTGACACTCAAGGAGGGGGTAGGAACGTTGGGGGAGCTCACTTTTACAGATAATTCAAGTTGGATAAGGAGCAGAAAGTTCAGACTTGGCTTGAGGGTTGCATCAGGATGTTGCGAGGGTATTCGTATTCGTGAGGCAAAGACTGAAGCCTTTACTGTCAAAGATCACAGAGGGGAATGTGTGTTAATGCTCTATTTTGTACTTATTCTTATTTCGTGATATGTCATGAAACCATAATCACGTATTTTTCCTTGCAGTATACAAGAAACACTATCCACCAGCCTTGAATGATGAAGTATGGAGATTGGAGAAGATTGGCAAGGATGGATCATTTCACAAGAGGCTAAACAATTTAGGAATTATCACAGTTGAAGACTTTCTGCGTCTTTTTGTGAAGGATCCTCAAAAATTACGAAGTGTAAGTATAGCTTTTGGTTCCTGGTTAAAATTTTATTGCTTTATAGTTCTCATTCTGACATTGATTTACTTACTGATTGAAGATTCTTGGAAGTGGTATGTCAAATAAGATGTGGGAAGCTCTTTTAGAGCATGCAAAGACTTGTGTCCTGAGTGGGAAGGTTTATGTTTATTATTCTGAAGATTCAAGAAATGTCGGTGTTGTTTTTAACAACATCTATGAGCTGAATGGTCTTATTTCAGGGGAGCAGTATTTTCCAGCTGATTCTCTTTCTGACAGTCAGAAGGTTGGTTATATATTTTTGTTTTTCATCCAGATTCTACCTCTTCTTGTGTTATGTTTGTTTTCTTGAGGGCTCTCTGTATATTAGCTGTCCACTATTTGTTCTAGTCTTCAGCAATTTTTGCAATATTGCTTTGCTAGATTTCTTTATGCCTTTCATTTAAGTTAGAAAAACCATATTTAATTTATTGCTAGTCTTAGGTTTTTTATGCCATAACTGGAAGATTAGTTTTTAGTCTAGCATGTTGTGTTTCATTTTTAATTTTTGGGCTTTCCTTATGTTTTGTGCTGCTCAGGCCTGGTCTGTCTTCATTGCTGTATTCATATTTTAGATTGAAGGAATGCTGGAATGGTTTTGATCATTAAGGGGAAAAAATTATGTACTGCAGGTTTATGTGGATGCCCTGGTGAAGAAAGCATATGACAATTGGAATCAAGTTGTAGAATATGATGGCAAGTCGTTTCTGAGCTTCAAGCAAAATAAGAGGTCAAATGCATCTGGAAATGAACTTCAGATAGGTCAGATAGATTTCTCTAATGCTTTAGGCAATCAGTTGCAACTACCACAGTTGCCAGCTGCTGTTCCCAATGAGCAGTCTTCAGCTCATACAGGCCATCCAGTTGGAGGTAAATATTTCTGTCTGCATATATCCTGCTTCTCTGTTTTTTCTCTCTTCAATTTTAAGTTCTCTTTTATTGCTTGACTTTTATTTTCACCATAGAACTTAATACACTACAAGTTTGGACACTAAAGGAAGCAGTGAAAGTCGTGCATAACTTGGATCAGCAAGCTTTCATTACAACCGATTGGGGTTCTGCTCATATATAGATGCTGTGGTAGTATTTTAGATTTTCAGGAGTGTCAGTTTGGGAGTGATACACGAGTAGATAGACCTTTGCCACTTTCCTGGTGTTGAAATGAGCGTGGCTTCATTTTTCATTGAACAATATCAAACATTGATTTCTCAAGTATCAGATAGTGCATGACCCTGGTGATGGAGAACTGATGATATCAAATATCAGTTGCATCTGCTGCGAAGTACGCAATTTGACAATTTCCAAAAACAGTCTAAATGAACCCTTGCCCTAATCATCTCAGTTGGTCATTTGGTCTTATGTTCTGAGAGGGAAAATTCTCGTTTGATGACTCAATTGTTTTTATAAACAGAACTATAAATGTATTTTAGCTAATAGTGTTTAAACTCTACACAAGGCATGTTATAATCATTCTTTTCTCGTTTTCTCCTTGCCAGCTTCAGGTTATACTGATAATATGGCCACAAGGTACTCTACTGAGATTATGAATTCAAATTCCAGTACTCAGTTTGATGAAACTTCATTCGTGTCCAATGACCAGCTGGTCAACAATTCCCACCAAAATCAGAGCACTAGATATGATAACAGTACTGTTGGGCTGGCCCTTGGTCAACCACAATCATCTAACTCTGGATTCCAAGCTATTGGCTCTTCTTCTCAGCCATCTAACCTTAATCCTTTTGATGATTGGGCGCACAACCGTGTCAAGGGAGTTGACGACTTTTTTTCAGAGGAAGAGATTCGAATGCGAAGTCATGAGATGCTCGAGAATGAAGATATGCAGCACTTGCTCCGACTCTTCAGCATGGGAGGCCATGGCTCAGAAGATGGGTACTCATTCCCATCTTACATGCCATCACCAATGCCAAACTTTGATGAGGATCGCACACGTTCTGGAAAAGCCGTCGTGGGGTGGCTGAAGATCAAGGCAGCAATGAGGTGGGGGTTCTTTATCAGGAAGAAAGCAGCGGAGAAGCGAGCTCAGCTTGTTGAGTTAGAAGATGAATAATGGGTAGGTTCTGTTGTCGAGCCTCTTTCTACAGCTCTTCAATATTCTGTAAGTTAGAAAAACTCTTGGGGAGCCAGTGACAAATTGAGGTTTTGATATCCATGAAATTATTGTTTTTGGGTTCTTATTAACACCTTGACGACCTCCTTGCTCCTGATTTCTTGTTAGGAAATTGGAAAGCTCTACTTGTACAGTGGCCTGTACAATAAGTTGTTTATATAATAATCCTTTGTCTTTGTTTGTGTATGGTACCTGGTTTTTAACTCTTAAGATCCCAAGGGGTAATGTGTTTTTTGGTTGATGACCCCTTTTGTTCTTGTTGACTAATTGGGGAAACAATTCTGGTATTTTAGGTATGACTTCAATTGCTTGTTTGAACAAATTTACTTAATAGTGTGATGTCCTTTTATTTTCTTGTATCTGATGGGTGATAAATGCTTTGGCGAAGCTTATGTGTCACAGTCTTTGCTGGTCTTAGAATTATGTTTTCTCGAGTCTCCTAAGAGGAGAGAATTTTCTGCACATGCTCGCTATATAGCGTAGGAAGGATTGTGGTTGTGTAATGTTTGATGCCTATCTGGGTTTGAAAAGTCGATATAATTTCGGAGCAAAACCATCACCATTCACCACCACTCTGATCTGCTCTACTGGTTTTGCACAATGGGCAATTGCTCTGCAACAAATATTCAAAATTTCAAATGATGGTAACATTCTAATGGAAAAATAAAGGATCAATGAAATTTTTGATTTTTTTTATGAATTAACATTTCAAATGTTTGCGGCCACCGGCCTGTTTACTTAATTGGGTACCGTAGCCGGTATGATTCAGTGTGCTTCTCCGCATAAATTTGATCCATGAGAAAGTCTCGTTGTCTATTCGAACTTAGGTAAGTGTAGTTTGATGTTATCAGTGATGAATTCAAAATCATTTGAATTTCACCTCAACATAACATAACGAGTTTTTTTTTTTCACGGAACAAACACATATCCAAATTTCACTAATACATAAAACAGGTAATTGAGCCTCGTTTGAGGGGTGGATCCCAATCCCCTTCAATACCTAATCCACTAATTATACTATATGCAAAAGAAGATAAAAATAAATAAACAAGCCATAAACATTAATTTTAACTATATAAGCCAATGAGAACATGCACATGGAAGTTGGGCAACGTAACACAGTAAGGGAACTCATCATACTTGTTATTAAATGGGAGAAAATAATAGATGAACATTTGTCTTCAGGTACCAAAAGCACAAAATTAATTGCATCACCATCAATCTTGCAGCATCCCAAACTCTGGAGTATATTCACCATTTGCGATTTGGTCTTAATTGAAACCTGAAAATTGAAACGTACGTAATTGTTGAAGTTCTGCTTTCACCTAATAAATACTTGAATACTTCAGGACTCAACCTGATGGACGCGCGGTGCCTAAAATGCTCATTCTGATACAATTGTAAAAGCTAAAATATAACTGAACGAGAATTCATAATATCAGTAGGAGATATAATTCCGAATAATTAGCTGGAAAAAAGCACAATAATTTACCGGTATTTTGGTACCACGGCTGTATGAGTTATATGGTACCACCGATAATAATGTACATATATATTAATTATAATTACTGTTTATTTATTTTACTATTTTAATACGTGTGACAAAATATTATTGGATTGTTATATGTGTGACGTGATACTATCATTGCATAGTAACATTTTTCATAATCGAGGAAAAATGTTGAAGATATGTTGAGAGAAAATCTGAACATCGAAATAACTCTAAGAACAAAAAAGAAGCTAGAAAACTTTATCATGTTGCAAGCATATGTTCCCCATGAGTTGTTTGGTGTCATAAAACTTAAGATTTGATTACTTAAATCTTAGGTTAAAATTTAGGGATGCACGAGCTTGGAGCAACTGAAGATAAAATTTTATCTGTTCCTCTTATGTTAGGTGATTTAACGATGAGGTTTATAACGTTTCAAAAAAAAAAACGTGTTGCAAGCATATGCATATATATATATATATATATATATGCGCGCGCGCTTGAATTTGTACGTGCTTGGAAAGGGCGTGCGCTTGATGTGCGTTAACATGTGCAAGTGTATGAGCAAACATGAGAGAGAGTTTCTGCAGAGAGAATAGAATCATGTAACATCAACATTTTTCAAGAGATTAATATGTATCATATACCTAGATAGCTTATGATTTATGAGAAATTATCTAAGATATCAAGTGTAGTTACTTATAGCTACTGTCATTTTGATGTTTTGTTTGAAAAATCATAGCTTTTTATGTTTGAACGATTAAAATGTTAATTTTATTCTTCCAAGAGTGACAAGAAAGTAGCCCACGGACAAAAAACCAAGAAACAAAACGGAAATTAAGCACCGCCTAAAGAATTGAGAAGAGGATCTGTTGGTTATTCAGCTTATTCAAGCAATGATCGATGCCGGTGAGTGGAGTAATACTTTGGTGCAACGGAGGTATATGTTATGTGTTACTACCAACGAATCAGAAAATATCATGTATAATTTAATACATATTTTTTAGTTGTTTTTTAATTTTTTAGCACGCATGACAATAGATGATTAGCTTGTTGCATGAATGACATGATACCTCTGTTGCATTATAGATTTTTTCCAGTGTGAGCTAGCTGCCCTGCAGAAGAAAAGCACTTACTGGAGAAGCAGTGAACTACTTCAGGGGAGTCACCATGACTAATTAAGTAAACAAATAGTAATAATAAATAGGGTTCTCTGGGCGGATTATTTTATTGTTTACAAAGAATCAAAGAATTTGAACACCAAAATCTACAAGAATTGAATAAAAATGGATCATTACGCCAAAAAATAAAAGAATATGATGAATGTGTTGTTGAGTATTTTCTCTAGGAGGTTCTGCATTCAGCAGGGAGACCTTGAGGAAATCTCTTGGTGTCTGTGCAGTAATTGTAAATCATGTAATTATTCTGCACCCATTTCAGCCTTTCTTGACTTGTTGAATCAGCTTTTGTGAGAACCAAGCACTGCTGCTGGATGTAGAGGAAGCTGAATTTGAAGCGCAAGAAGATTTTCCATTGGACCAGACACAAGCATCAGCGTTGAAGTTTCTATAAGAAGCAGAGAAAGGAGCCTGTGTCCAATCTGTCTTGACAAGGCCACCTCTTGTTGCCCAGTCATCAGCATTCCAGAGAGAAGAATATATTCTCATTGGCTGATTCTTGGGGAATAGGACTCCATTTGACTCTGAATTCTTGAACTCTCTTATGGGTGTGCCATCCACATAGAAGCTGAAAATCAGAAGCAAAAACACATAAGATCAAGAGGTGAAGGAAACAAGTGTTTGATAGAAACATACAAGTGTTCGACGAAATGCCTCATTGAAGGAATAATTACTTACACAATGCGCTGAGGATTCCAGAGAATAGAATAGGTATGAAAATCAGCAGTAGGGTCAAACCAGAGGTGAAATTGTTGCTCTCTGTCACCTTTACCATTTGTGAACACATTGGTATGAAGAGTGTACGGATCTCCACTTAAATTTCCCAAAAATTCGAAGTCTATCTCATCCCATGTTGATCCTGGTGATTTTAACTGCATCAACATATAAAAGAATAAGTCTACGTATCGGCATACTTGATTATCATAGTTAGCTATTCAGCATAAATAATGTAATTATATGGGAGTAACTTACATAATAAGCGGTGACAGTGCCAGCGGAGTTGCCAGGGACAAGCTTGAGCTGCATATCAATCTTGCCATATAGATACTCATGATTGGACTGGAAGCCTGAGCCAGAGGCTTTGTCGAGAGAAAGAGTAAGAAGCTCACCATTGTTGAGTATCTTGGCACGCCCATCTCCCCATGTTATCTCAAAATCATTGTATAAATTACCAGCATAGGCAACTATCAAAGAGCCAGCAAGCACAAGAAATAAACAACAGATGCAACATTTTGAAGCCATGGATGCTTTTAACAGAGCAAGAACCAGATAATGGTATTGCAATTGAAAGAACTTTAATTTGAAAGTGAAGCGATGGATTTGTTGAGGACTGTAATTTGGTATTTATATTTGAAAAGCAGAGGAAACTGTGGGAAGGTTTCGGCCAGCTCAGCTGTGGACAGTTGTTACAAGCCTGAAAATGTTTAATAAAATAGCTGTACTGTACGTACATGTAATCCAGCAGTAATATTTTATTCTAACACGCGGTTTTGCATTATTTCGGGACCAAAACACTTTTGTTTATTGCTGTCCTGTTTCCATCATTCGCCGACTCATTCGATTTTCCCACCGTCACTATTAAAGACAGTTGAATACTTGAATTCACATGGTTCTATTCTCTCTAACCCGGTTTTTGTCATTTTCATGCCTGATTCCGCAATAATTTTTAACGACAATTTCTGAAACTATATAACTAACTTATAAATTATATTTTTTGATAATTTTTAATACATATTCATACATTAATAAAAGATCGTACCCAATATACAAAATTCCCACTATAAATAGAACATGAAAAAGTCATAATATATGTAACAATACTAATGTTTTTTTTTTTTTTGCACAGAAAAATTGTTTCCAAAATCTGAACATGTGACCGAATATTTGCGCATTAATAATATATTAAATTAGCTAAAAGTATTTTTTATTACTCACAACTAAACATTGAACATTAGTTGATTTGATAAAAACAAGTTACAAAATGAAGTTTCCAATGAGTGCGGCTTGGTGGTAAATGACATATTTGATATGTTTTGAGTTCGAGTTCAGATTGTGCATTTCTTATAAAAATCTGCGACAACCGAAGGTTTTACATGTTCCGTTCAAATCCAGATCTGATGATTTCACGACAGAAATATTTCTAACATTTCCCAAAAAAAAAGTTACAAAATGAATCACTTTACCAACTGGTATTATAGATAGTGGACTTTACTATTTATTATATATCATTGATTTCTCTCTCTCTTTTACTTTATCAAATTTCAACAATTTATTAAATTTCATACTTGTATTATGTGTTGTATAATTTATCATTTACTTTTTTCTTATTTTAAAATTTTCCCCTTAAAATTCAGTGACCATGCATAACAAACAGAATAATGTGATCAAAGCAAGAAACGTAAATTATATAAGAACTGTAGCCAAATTTATGTGATGGAAGTATTATATTGTATATATTTTATATTCTTGCACAATCTTGTGCATTCAAGATTGATCCCTCTATGAAGCACCCGTTGCTGGATCACACTCTGGAGGTAGTCCTTTTGGGAAGCGCTTTGTGTCTGTACAGTAATTATAAACCATGTAATTCTTTTGCACCCACTTGAGTTTCTCTTGGCTTGTTTCATCAAGCCGATCGAGCTTCATCCATGCAGAGGAGGAAGAATTTAAAGGGCAAAGAGTAGCAACAATGGGCGACCCTGTGTGCCAAATGCAAGCTTGGGCTTCAAAGTTTCTGCAAGAAGCTCTAAATGGAGCTTTTGTCCAATCTGTTTTAACAAGACCGCCTCTTGTCGCCCAGTCATCGGCATTCCAGAGACTCGAGTGCATTCTCATGGGCTGGTTTTTTGGGTAAGGAATTTTGATTGCTTCCAAATTTTTGAACTCTCTGATTGGAGTGCCATCCACATAGAATCTGAAAAAATATTCAAACAGAAACTGCTTGATCGAAAAGCTTAAAAGCTTAAGTGAACAGGTAAGGGCCCAATAACTTACACGATGGTTTTGGGATTCCAGAGAATGGAATATGTGTGAAAATCTGAAGTGGGATCAAACCAGGGATAAAATTGTTGTTCTCTGTCACCTTTGCCTTGTGTGATCACATTTGTGTGAAAAATATAAGGATCGCCACTCAAATTACCCAAGAATTCAAAATCTATTTCATCCCATGTTGATCCTTGTGATGATAACTGCAATACATTAAAAAAAATTTATAAACTTATAATTAAAATCATAAAGAGGGAATTTTTCTGCAAGAATGAATCAGATTTAATTAGTTAGTGTGGCAGCTTAATTACATAGTAAGAAGTGACAGTGCCGGCAGAGTTGCCAGGGACAAGCTTGATTTGCATGTCAATTTTGCCAAATAGATACTCATTTTTGGACTGGAAGCCTGAGCCTGTGTCTTTATCAAGGTAAAGATTGAGAAGTTCTCCATGATTGAGAATCTTAACCTTGCCAATTCCCCATGATATGTCAAAATCTTGATAGAAATTACTAGCAAACAGAACTACAACAAAAGTGCTAAACAATAAAAAATACAGCATTATGAACACTGCTAGTGATGAAGCTGCAGCCATTGATCAATAAATATTGAGAGGTGAAATATTGGGCTAAGATTTTGGATTCTTATAGAGAGGAAAAGAAAGAATTGATTGCCATTTGAAAAAAAAGAAAAATTGTAAGAGATAAGAGAGATGATGGGGAAGAGTAAGAGTCAAGGCAAAGCACTTGTGGGGGCAAAGAGCAAGAGGTGGAAACAGATGGCAGAGAGTGAAAATGGTGAATAGAAACAGTGAAAATGGGGATTTATGCATGTCACAGGTTTATTAACACGTTGGTGTTTTTGCTGATGGGAGCTTTTTGACCACACTGTTTAGTCTTCGCATCTACTGACCGAAAGGCTTATGCCTATGTAAATAGGATGACTTTGCTGGAGCTGTAGCAGAGTTTGTGTATTTTTCTATCATCCTTTAAAATTTTCTATGATTACCATCAAAACATTATTTAAAGTCTTTCAATTAGTGAGAGTGTGGATTAAGTTGCCGTTCGACAATAAAAAAAAACCGTTGATGTTTGAAACTACCGTTTTTATGAGTGATATAATATCATTAACAAATAATAATATTATATATGAAAGTTGTATTAAATAAAATTATTATTTATTTAGTTATTTTATACTTTTTAATATGAGTGGCAATATATTATTGAATTATTACATGAGTGACATAATACTATTATTATATAATAGAATTTTTCATTATTTGGATCGATAAAAAATTCATTGGAACCTCTTAAATTAACTATTAAATGAAAATAATTTAAGAGGAAATAGTCTCCTGATGAGACTCAGATCCTTCTCCCGATCTAGGGCTCAAACATAAGAGAGGGGCTTGTAATTACCACCTGGCTTCTATCCCGAGTGGCCACAATAGCTTAAGTTTAATGAACAATTCTAATGAATTAATTTAATCTTACCCTATGCTTAACTAAAATTATTGTGCCATATTTGTTACTGATTGTTTATTGTATGTTGCTTTTGGGTGGGTAAAGTCCAAGTTCTTTTTTTAATTCTTTATCATCTTCAAGATATTAAAACCCGAATAACAAACGTATTAATCTCACTTTCTCTAGTTTTTGTATAGATAATTTTTAATATTTTACCAAGATATTCTTCTTGTAATATGATTGTAGCATTCATAAGGTATGAATATTATACTTATTGTTAAACAACAAATTAATTACAATGCATACAAGTAATACAATAATTAGAGGTAAGTTTGGATCTTCCTACATGTCCCAAAATAGATTCCAAATGTTTTAGAATTTAAAATTTCCAAATATCTTATTTAAAATTCAAAAAAAAGAACAAATCTCATTGAGGAAGGATAAAAAATTGAACTGAAAGTCAAAAATTGAAAAATAAAAACATATACTTTAAAATCGACATAAAACTAACAAAATTTTAAAAGAAAAAAAAAATTAAACATAACCAACTGAACCAGAAATGATTTGATCGTTTCAAAAATTTAGGTTCAAATCAGTTACACGTGGCAAAGGGATATACTTGCAGCTGTTTGATAAACACAAAAATAAAGCTTTAATAATTAATCAAATTAGAAATGATAGCTACCAGATATCCCAAAAATATTTGTATCAAGTGTGTATGTGTGTGTATATATAACAAACTATCACTTCTGTTTGGTCCATTATGATTTGTATCATTTCAAAAGTTCTTTATGAATGACCAAAAACAGAAAAAGAAGAAGCAACTTGGGGTTGAAAGGAAAAACCCTAATGTTGAAAGCCCTAAAAAGTTCACTGATGCTTCACTTGTGCCGTATCCGGTGAAGGCTGATGATCATGATCATTCTCCGAGCAGTGATGACTCTTATTTGGATTCACTTCCGCCTGGTTTTCGGTTCAAACCCTATGTTGACGGTGGATTTTGGTCTCAGGGTAATATTGGAATATCACTCCCGAGGAAATCCTCCTCCAACTGTGAATTTGTTTGGTTATGGGGGACCAAAAGCAAATTTAGCGGAAAACAAGAAAGTACGCCAATCAGACGAGGTGTTTTAACGTGGTTCGGTGGATTTTGGGATCCGACCTACGTCCACGGGCAAGAACAGGATGGTACTTTTTATTACTCAAATTCACTCCTCAGGTCTCCTCTTTTTCTTTTACAAATCAGAGCTCTATGATTCTAATCTCTCACTCTTGTGATGATTTTCAGATGCCTTTTACACATGCTCTACCCTTCTATTTATAATAATACAGAAATCAGATTCCTATTTGTATAAGAAATCCTACTGGACTCAATCTTCTCTTCTTGTAAGGTTTCCTGATCCGATGCTGCCTTCTCCTTTCGCATTCCCTCTTGGATCCTGATTCCTTCTCCTTGCGAGAGTAGGACATTTCTCTTATCTTATCCATAATGATAGGGTGTTATCTTCTGGAGCACGCCTCGCTATATGGTCGGTCTTCATGAGGTCGGTCTTCATGTGGTCGGTCATAATAGTCCTTTGAGCTGAGAATGCTGTTGTAGATCTTATAATGCCCGGTCATCCGATCTTATGTGGTCGGGTTACAGATCATAAGTGCTCGGCTCCTAACTCATGTGGTCGGGTCGGTATTAATGATCTCGATCAAGAAGGGAGTTACCCTTTTGCCCCTGTCGTGCTGTCTTAAATACCATAGTGCCTAAAAACACCATCAACATCTGTCCCCTAGTTCTCGGTTCCAACGAGTATACAAGTTGGTGCCGGGAACTATAAAAAGATGGTGTGCTGATCGCCTTGCTGGTGGTCGCTCCAGAAATCACAGAGAAAAACGCATTGGCTGCAAATCTGGTCATTCCTGCCACCTTCATGTGCTCAGTCAACGAGGATCCCGATATCTACCCGTGGAGACAATGCTTTGCCCTTATACTGACGACGACCGACTCGGTGGGACGTAACCCGACCCCGAGCTGAAATGAACACTTGGTTCCGGGGGGAATGTTACGTCCCCAGACCAAAAGGACGGACTCGGTGGGACACGACCCGACCCCGAGCTGAGATGAACACTTGGCCCTGGGGGAATGTTACGTCCCCAGACCAAAAAGATGGACTCGGTGGGACGTAACCCGACCCCGAGCTGAGAGAAACCAAGTGACCTCGCGGAACGAATCCAGCCCCGAGCCGAATAAACAAGTGGCCTCGGCGGAACGAATCCAGCCCCGAGCCAGGTAATCCAAGTGGCCTCGGCGGAACGAATCCAGCCCCGAGCCAGGTAATCCAAGTGGCATCGGCGGAACGAATCCAGCCCCGAGCCAGGTAATCTTTGGGACTTGCTCAGAAGGGAATTGAATCAACCTTGTGAAGCCCTACCGAATCTGACACGGGCGTCCCCTTGCCAGATCAGTGAAAAACAAAATCAAAAAATTTGAAAAATAAGACCAAAAAAGGTGGGGGTGACTCGGCACTTGTCCCAAAATTTTTTTTACAAATGTAAACAACAGCACGGATGCCTCACAACAGCGTCCTGCCCGAGGCCTCCAAAACACAATTCTGAATCTTTCAATTCAGCGTCCCGGCGAACCAGAATTCGGATCAAAAAGAGCGTTTGATTGGTAAGGGCACATCCTCTATACGTCGGTCCACTGGGGAGCCTGTGTATTTCATGAGGGCTCCTCCTTTCCACGCTGGAGTAGGCACACGCTACAGGGGCTCAACGCATCCCCGTGCTGTGCCTCTCACGGATCCAAGTGATGAATGGATCAAAGAGTGTCCGGGGCGCTAAGGGCATATCCCTCCTTAGGTCCGGTATCACTGGAGCTAGCAATCGTCACGGGGGCCTTGTCACTCCCCGTGCTATGCTTTCCCACGGATCCATTACATCGGGTAAATGAGGATCAAAGAGTGCTCGATACATTAAGGGCATATTCCTCCTTATGTTCGGTAACACTGGAGCAAGCAATCGCCACAGGGGTATCATCTCTCCCCGTGCTATGCTTCCCACGGATCCTATGCATCGAGTATGTCCCTGAGGACCCCGAGCTAAAGAGATATTTGGTCCTGGGGGAATGTCATGTCCCCAGTCCGATGAGCATGACCCGGTGGGACGTAACCCGACCCCGAGCTGAAAAAGGCATTTGGACCTGGGGGAATGTTACGTCCCCAGTTCGAAGAGCTGACTCGGTGGGATGTACCCGACCCCGAGCTGAAGAAGGCACTTGGACCTGGGGGAATGTTACGTCCCCAGTCCGAAGGGCTGACTCGGTGGGACGTAACCCGACCCCGAGCTGAAGAAGGCACCTGGACCTGGGGGAATGTTACGTCCCCGGTCCGAAGAGCTGACTCGGTGGGATGTACCCGACCCCGAGCTGAAGAAGGCACTTGGACCTGGGGGAATGTTACGTCCCCAGTTCGAAGAGCTGACTCGGTGGGATGTACCCGACCCCGAGCTGAAGAAGGCACTTGGATCTGGGGGAATGTTACGTCCCCAGTCCGAAGGGCTGACTCGGTGGGACGTAACCCGACCCCGAGCTGAAGAAGGCACCTGGACCTGGGGGAATGTTACGTCCCCGGTCCGAAGAGCTGACTCGGTGGGATGTACCCGACCCCGAGCTGAAGAAGGCACTTGGACCTGGGGGAATGTTACGTCCCCAGTTCGAAGAGCTGACTCGGTGGGATGTACCCGACCCCGAGCTGAAGAAGGCACTTGGATCTGGGGGAATGTTACGTCCCCAGTCCGAAGGGCTGACTCGGTGGGACGTAACCCGACCCCGAGCTGAAGAAGGCACCTGGACCTGGGGGAATGTTACGTCCCCGGTCCGAAGAGCTGACTCGGTGGGATGTACCCGACCCCGAGCTGAAGAAGGCACTTGGACCTGGGGGAATGTTACGTCCCCAGTCCGAAGGGCTGACTCGGTGGGATATAACCCGACCCCGAGCTGAATAACCAAGTAGCTTCGGCGGAACGAATCCAGCCCCGAGCTGAAAGAGGTATTTGGCTCTGGGGGAATGTCCCGTCCCCATACCAATATGCGTGACTCGGTGGGACGTAACCCAACCCCGAGCCGAATAACTGAATGGCCTCGGCGGAACAAAGTCCAGCCCCGAGCCGATCAAGTCTTAGTGCTTTGGTCGTTTCTTTTTGTATTAGGCGCTAAGTTTGTCCCCGGTTTTTTGAGTAAGTCTTTCTATTTATGTCTTACGAAAGTGGATGAGAACCTTTTTGAAAAGAGAAAGTTTTTATTCATGTTTCGTGGACAAACTGCCCTTTTCTCAGTTGATTTGGCGGCCACATGCTCTTTGTCTGGTCGTCATAACTTCGTGGTCAATGTATTTGTTCAGATATCCGTTTCGTGCTAGGTCTTCCATCTGCTCTCGTAGATCTTTACATCCGTCAGTTGCATGTCCTCTGGAGTTGTGGTGTACGCAATAAGCCTTTTAGTTCCTTTTGTCCGGGGGAAACCTTCGTTGGTCGGGTTCTACTAAGAGGCCTTTCCCCTGGATCTCCATGATAATTTGTCCCAGTGGTTTCTTTAGGGGAATGTATGCATCTTCCCCGACCACATGGTTTACTTGGGTTGGCGCCCTTCTCTCTTGATTGTCCCGGTGCAGTGGCTTGAATTCTTTGTACTTCGGGAGTGGTCTTCTGGATTCTCTTTCTGTTCGGCGGGGAGCACCCTCCCTTGCGGTTCTTTCTCTGATAGTGTTCCCTTTTCGGGATACTTTCTCTTCGTTCTCCAATGAAACGAATTTTCGGGCCACCTCCAGAGCGGTGGTGTAGTCCGGGGTGTCTTGGATCCTTAGATGGGTCCATAGTTTCCCGACCCTTAGGGCCCCTTTTAGACTTTCCAGGGCTTCCTGGGATTCGTAGCCTCCGACCTCGAGTACAGTGTCATGATACCTTCAATGAAGCTTTTCAGTGTTTCGTCGTCTCCTTGTTTTATGAGCCTTAGCTCCCCTATTGTTTTTTTAGGGGTGCAGGCTCCTTTGAAATGCCGGATAAATGACTTCTTAAGTTGGGAGAAGCTCTGAATGCTCCTCGGGGCCAGACTTCTATACCATAGGATGGCAGGTCCCCCTAAAGTTAAGGGAAATACTTTGCATACGGCGTCGCCCATTACCCCCTGCACTTCCATTAGGAGAACAAAGTTTTCAATGTGGGATCTTGGGTCGGAGTGGCCTTTGTACGGTGCCATGGTCGGCATGTTAAATCGTTTTGGAAACTGCGTTGTTCTTATTTCCTCCGTAAGGGGAGACCCCTCCTCCTCGCCTCGGGTGTCTCCCGCCCCGACTTTGAGGCTTTCTCCCCACTTTGTCATCTCTTTTCTCAACCAAGATTTTATTTCTCGGGTTGTGCCCCCGTGCCGCCTCCTGTGTTCTTCTGTTCGCCTGTTGCCCCGGGCGTGGCGTTCTTCAAACTCAGAGGTCTCCTGTACCTCTTCGTTATACTTTCTATCCTCCCTTTTGGAGTTGTAAAAACTGTCGGAGGAGGGGTCGGGTGATTGTTCCTCCTCTTCTTCTTCCCATGTGCCTTCTGATCTCCCTACTACCGCAGATCTTATCCCATAGGGCCCTCTCTTCCTGGGTCCCTCGTCTTCGCTTATGTCTACTACTCTTTTTCCTTTCTCCTTCTCTTTCTTCTTTTGTCTGGCCTCGGTTTCAGTTTCCTCGTTGTTTGCTCCTTCCATTCTTTCCAGTCGATCCATCATATACCTCATGCCATCTTCCATTCTTTTCATCCAGTCTATTGCCAGGCCTTCTGGTTGGTGATTTCCGTCCTCCGCCATTTGTCTTCTTACGTGAAGTGCTTTTTGTGGAGTTCCCCACAGACGGCGCCAACTGTTGACGGTGGATTTTGGTCTCAGGGTAATATTGGAATATCACTCCCGAGGAAATCCTCCTCCAACTGTGAATTTGTTTGGTTATGGGGGACCAAAAGCAAATTTAGCGGAAAACAAGAAAGTACGCCAATCAGACGAGGTGTTTTAACGTGGTTCGGTGGATTTTGGGATCCGACCTACGTCCACGGGCAAGAACAGGATGATACTTTTTATTACTCAAATTCACTCCTCAGGTCTCCTCTTTTTCTTTTACAAATCAGAGCTCTATGATTCTAATCTCTCACTCTTGTGATGATTTTCAGATGCCTTTTACACATGCTCTACCCTTCTATTTATAATAATACAGAAATCAGATTCCTATTTGTATAAGAAATCCTACTGGACTCAATCTTCTCTTCTTGTAAGGTTTCCTGATCCGATGCTGCCTTCTCCTTTCGCATTCCCTCTTGGATCCTGATTCCTTCTCCTTGCGAGAGTAGGACATTTCTCTTATCTTATCCATAATGATAGGGTGTTATCTTCTGGAGCACGCCTCGCTATATGGTCGGTCTTCATGAGGTCGGTCTTCATGTGGTCGGTCATAATAGTCCTTTGAGCTGAGAATGCTGTTGTAGATCTTATAATGCCCGGTCATCCGATCTTATGTGGTCGGGTTACAGATCATAAGTGCTCGGCTCCTAACTCATGTGGTCGGGTCGGTATTAATGATCTCGATCAAGAAGGGAGTTACCCTTTTGCCCCTGTCGTGCTGTCTTAAATACCATAGTGCCTAAAAACACCATCAACACCCTAGACGGAGAACTTGTGTTTTATTACTTGCTCAGGAAGTTACTGAATCGACCTTTGCCACCAAACCGGATCAAGGTGGTTGAGTTATATAGATTTAACCCTAACACACTCACAGGTCAGATATAATTTCTTTTCCTTACATATTTTCTATATTTCCAAGTTGTATGTTGTTTTATTGGCACTCACTATATATGAATAGTTTATTTGAATTCTGATTTTTTTTCCTACAAGTATATTGTTTATTAGAATAGAAAATATCTGAGCGTCATGTGTAGTTCTTCAGCATTTGAACAAGAATTGTTTAATCATTTAGTTTCTTCTTGTTAGAAAAATATGTGTTGTAAATCTAATTTGGCATGCATCACTCAATCAAAACCAGATCACAATCATGTAAATCCTAAAACTCTAAGAACCAGAAAAAACCTGATTAAAATTGACCGAGTCGAGATGAATCTATGTCCTTAAGAACTTATCAGCCCCGTCTCGGTGCTCTACGGGTTTTGTGGCTAATGTTCTCTCAGGATAACCCGGATTCCTCTTGTTCAAGGGGCACTCCTTAACAAGATCTCGAACTGGAAAATGGAGGAACTCTCTCAGACTCAAAACAGTAAAATCAGACTTACAAATTTAGATTGTTTTTCGATTAATGAGAATGAAAATGGAGGCATCCTTATAAAGGCATGAAATGGTGCCTTAAGGGCACCCTTTGGTTTAGGGTGCAACCCTCCATAGGGTTGTACCTCTCCAATGCACCCTCTCATTCAAAAGACATATCTATCCTCCAATGATATTTGAAGAATTTTCAACAATCCCCCACATTCTTCAAATATCCATACAGACACTTGAGAGAGTTTCCATGAACTAAAGCTGCATCGAAATAGGTAGCTTTCGCCTTGAACATTTCCTAGTGAATGACAATCGAATTTACTTGGCAACCAGTGACCCATAGTCTTAATATGTTCTGCCGTTGGTGTAAACCAAGACAATCGCCAACACACAGCTTTACTTCGACCATTTCCCGTTCTACGGTTGTGTTCATTTCGGCCTGAACAACGGTCCCGGATTCATCAAGTACTTTAGGGTAACCCTGTAGGGGTTATTTAGGGGGTGAGTCCGGTAACGCAGCGGAAGCGGTGAAAATCCGATTTTCAGATTTCAAAATTTTTTCTCGGATAAATTAAATAAACATATTTATTTAATATTCCAATAATCAAATTATGAAAATAAATTCAATAAAACAATTTTAAGTGAATTTACCGAAATACCCTTGCTTTGTATTTTTGTCCGTTTTAGTCCGAAATTGATCCAATCAATTTTGAATGATTCTAAATCATTTCTAAGATGAACTTATGATGTTCAAAACATCAAAACACCAAAGCAACCAAAATCCCCAATTTTCCTTATCTTGGCCGAATGCACCATTTGGTGCCAAGTTGACCATTTGGTCATTTCATGCTTCAAAACTCATCCAAATGAAATCCAATCAACATGAAACTTTGCATGCATCATATACACACCCAAATGCTCAACATATATGAAAACCCCCAAATTTGGAATTAGTTAAAAACCCTAATTTTTCAATTTCCTCAAATTGGACAAATTAGACCAAATACATTAAATCAATTACTTCAATCATCATTCTTCCATCCAATCCAAGTCTCAACACAATGAAACAACTCAAGATCAAATCTAGGTCATTTAAGAGTGGGTCAATAACTCTAGATTAGCAACATGGTTTCATAAACCTTAAAAGAATCCTTACAACTACAATAGTCACAAGTTTCCTTCACCATACATGCTCAACACTTCTATCAAACTTCCACCAACAAAAACACAAAGAAATAAAGAAAGAAATAATCTAAGAACATCACATGTTGAAACCTTGAACCTAAGGAACATATTCCTCTCTAATAGTAAGTTGGAAAAACTTACTAAATTCCAAGCTATCTTTGATTTTGTCTTTCTTTCTCAAGCTTCCTTTGCCTTTCTTCAATGGAGTTTATTTTGATAAGTGTATTAGGTTAAGTGTATCATGAAATGAAAATCAATTTATACTTGTTTCATTTGGCCTTTGGCCGAAAATGGCTAAGACAAAAACAAGGAAATTAATTTCAATTTCATTTCAAGTTTCATTTGGTCAACTTGCACAAATATCTTATAAACAACTTTATTAGATATTTATTTTGGTCAACAAATGCAACTAATGTCATTTACTTTAAATATCCTAACATAAGATATTTATATTTTAATTAATTTAATCATTTAACAATTAAATAATTAATTAATTAATCAAATACAAATATATTAAATATATGTATAATATTTACATTAAATATTAAAAACATATATTCATTTAGGAAATAAGTCAAATAACTCATTTTGACTATTAATTAATGTGTATTTAAATTAATCAAGTATTAAATGTAAATACACAATAATTAAGGAAATGACTATCTAGTCTCTTTAGCATGTATCTTGCGTTTAACTATTAAACGACTTTATAAATAATCAATATTATTTATTTATGTTGCTCTAGTGCTCAACGAGTATGTTTCATTATTGAGACTCTCTAGGTTCAGGTATATCCGTCACAAAATCTAATTTCGTGTCCATAATCTATCCACCCGTAGATTATGACGATCACAGATAATCTCGCTGAACCATACAGGTCGAGGTCATCGCAAATGTAAAATTCCTCCGTCACAGGTATCCGGATAAATCCCAGAGATATAGATGTAAACGTCAAATCTCTATCGGGATTATCCAGTCGACTATTCTATTAGCAATCTCAAAAGAATGTTTAGAACTAGCTTCTAAACTTTACCACGGGCCCATGGTTTTATCTGATTGCTAATCACATGGACTACCTATGCTCTGATACACAGAACTGACGGATCCTATCTTGATACACATAGGACACCCTGAGGATCTATCTATACCCAACGAACAGGCGGAGGTCTGATCTAAATAGATCGGTGACGTGACTGCCGTCTAAGTGTAGAAGATGTCTCATGTGCCCACAATGCCATCTCAAGTCTAAGAATCACAAGTGCTACTCAACCCAAGAAGATTCTTATTAACGCTGGTGTACCATCCATTAAGAATCTTCGGTGAGTCGTTCAGTGTTTATCCGCTATAAACACCTACACGTCCATACTAGTCTCAAAGACTAATGGTTCATTGAGAAACCATTGGAATCATATATTCCAGTATACGACATGTACCGGTCTCAACGGGTTTACTATACTGACCAAGTAGTGTAAACCTTGACCAGGAACTGTCTGAGAATGACAACGTCATGATACTTCTCAATGTCCGTTGCGACGCTTTTGCAACTGTATCATGACTAATCATTCTCGGGTCATTACGTCTTTACCATATAGAAATATAGATTATATTATAGAAACTGCATATATTATTCATAATAATAATGTTTTACAGAAGTATTTAACATAAATACAACCGGGAATTGGCGCTCTGAGCACCAACCCCAACAAAATCTCCCACTTGCTCTAGTGCCAATATCGATTGTATCTAATACCCATCGACTCCACGTGTTTATCAAATAACTTCGGAGGTATGGCATTCGTCAGCGGGTCTGCTACATTATCTTCACTCGGTACCTTGCACACGACAATATCCCCTCGCGACACGATCTCTCGAATGATGTGGTACTTGCGTTCCACATGCTTCGACTTCTGATGCGCCCTCGGTTTCTTTGCTTGCGCAATGGCTCCAGTATTATCACAGTATAACGGAATCGCATTCTCGATACTTGGGACAACTCCCAATTCTGTGATAAAGTTCTTTATCCACACAGCCTCTTTTGCAGCTTCAGAAGCTGCAATATATTCCGCCTCAGTGGTGGAATCAGCTGTCGATCCCTGTTTGGAACTCTTCCAACAACTGCACCTCCGTTAAGGGTAAAGACAAATCCAGATGTAGACTTTCTATCATCGGGATCCGATTGGAAATCGGAGTCTGTATACCCATTAACCTGCAGTTCGTTTCCTCCATATATAATTAACTTATCCTTAGTACCTTTAAGATACTTTAGGATATGTTTAATGGCCATCCAATGGTCATTACCTGGATTGGACTGATATCTGCTAGTTACGCTAACAGCGAAACTAATATCAGGCCTTGTACATAACATGGCATACATTATGCTACCCAAACACGAAGCATAAGGTTGGTTAGACATTCTAACCTTCTCATCTTCTGTTTGTGGACACATCTTCTTAGAAAGATGAATCCCATGTCTGAACGGTATGTTTGCTGTCTTACAGTTACCAAAACTATACCGTTCCAAGATCTTATCTATGTACGTTGATTGGGATAACCCAATCAGCCTCATTTGTCTATCTCGATAGAGTTTTATCCCTAAAACATAGGAAGCTTCTCCCAGGTCCTTCATGGAGAAATTCTTACAGAGATACGCTTTAACGCTTTGTAACATACCTAAATCATTCCCAATGATTAGGATGTCATCAACATACAGGACTAAAAATACGACCATGCTCCCACTGGCCTTCTGATACACACAGGATTCTTCCGAATTCTTGAGAAAACCAGACGATCTGATAATCTCGTCAAATCGAAGATTCCAACTTCGTGAAGCTTGTTTAAGTCCATAAATGGACTTCTTAAGCTTACATACCATGCCCGAGTTTTCGCTAGATGAAAAACCTTCCGGCTGTTCCATATAGATTTCTTCATCAAGTAATCCATTTAGAAAAGCCGTTTTGACATCCATTTGCCAAATCTCGTAGTCATGATACGCAGCTATAGAAAGCAAAATCCGGATAGACTTAAGCATTGCTACCGGCGAAAAAGTTTCATCGTAGTCGACGCCAGGTCGCTGCGTGTAACCTTTTGCTACCAGTCGGGCCTTGTAAGTTTCAACCTTACCGTCAGGCCCGCGCTTCCTCTTGTAAACCCATTTACAACCGATAGGAACAATTCCTTCGGGAAGCGGAATCAAGTCCCAAACTTGATTTTCATGCATTGAGTCTATCTCGGATTTCATGGCACTTTGCCATTTCACGGAGTCGATGTCCAACATCGATTCTCTATAGGTGAAAGGATCTCTCTCTTCAACTAAGAGAACATCCAGACTCTTTTCTTGTATCAAATACAAGCGTTCAGGAGGTCTAGATACCCTTTCCGACCTACGGAGTGTGTGTGTTGAAGGTCCTTCATCTACTTGAACTTCAAGTTCCTCCGTTGGTTCGTTGTTTTCAGGTTGGACTTCATCAAGCTCAACCTGTCTATGATCACCACCTTCTGACAAAAATTCTACTTCTAGAAATTTTGCGAAGCGAGCTACGAACACATTTCGATGCTCGGTATCATAGAACAGATATCCCCTCGTGTTCGAGGGATATCCAACAAACCTAAACTTTTGCCCTCGAGGCGAAAGCTTACTTTGCTGAGTTACCCTATAATCGATCGATATTATGCCACTTGAGAGCAGTTGACCTATGGTATTATGTCTCTGACGTATATGTCGAGACTTACCATTATACGTTGTATTTTGGGCTCTCCCAATGGCCGATTGGCTGTCACAATGTATGCTTATCGCTGGCACCGGTTTGGGCCAACTAGGAATATCCTCCAGGAAATTTCAAAGCCATTCCGCTTCTTCCGCTATTTTGTCTAACGCTATGAACTCTGATTCCATAGTAGACCAGGCAAAACATGTTTGCCTCGAAGATTTCCATGACACGGCTGCATTACCAAGTGTGAAAACAAATCCACTTGTAGATTTGGAATCCACTGTATCAGATATCCATTCAGCATCGCTGTATTCCTATAGAACAGCAGGATATCTCTCGTAATGTAGCCCATATTTTGAAGTTTCTCATATCTCAAAACTCTTACTATGGCTTTCCAGTGGTTATGTCTTGGAGTGTTTGTATATCTGCTAAGCCTGTTCACAGCTTGAGCGATATTAGTTCGTGTGCAATTCGTGAGATACATCAGACTTCCGATGATCCTTGAATACTCTAATTGCGATACACTTAAGCCAGTATTATTTGATAGATGAAGAGTTAGGTTAGCTACTCCAAAATCTTTCATATCAAATTTGCTGGATAACACTTTATTGGTAGACTGAATCAACTCATGATTATTATCAATTATCAGCATATCGTCTATATAGAGACATACAATGACATATCCTTTTTGAGTTGATTTGGTGTACATACACGTATCACACTCATCAGTTTTAAACCCATTTGACAACATCTCTTTGTCAATTTTCTCATGTCATTGTCTAGGTGCTTGTTTTAATCCATACAAGGATTTTACAAGTTTGCACACCTTCTGTTCTTATCCAGGAACATTGAACCCTTCTGGTTGTTCCATGTAAATCTCTTCATCCAATTCACCACTCAAGAATGACGTCTTTACATCATTTTGATGTATTTCAAGACCAAATATAGCTGCTATGGCTATGAGCATTCTTATCGATGTGATACGAATCACTGGTGAATAGGTGTCAAAGTAAACAAGGCATTCTTTTTGTCTATAACCTTTTATGACAAGCCTTGCCTTGTACTTAACTATTGATCCATCCGTTTTCAACTTCTTTTTGAATATCCATTTGTAGCCCAATGACTTACAACATAGAGAAATATCAACCAACTCCTAAGTATGGTTCTGTAGGATTGAATCAATCTCACTGTTAATAGCCTCTTTCCATAGAGGTGCCTCCGGATAAGACATTGCTTCTTTATAACTTTGAGGCTCATTTTCTAACTAATATGTCAGAAAATCGGATTTGACTCTTGGTCAAACTGATCACTGTCCTTGACAGCATCAACAGATCTTTTGAGAGACTATTTTCTTTGTCTTTCCTTACAAGGAAATGTCTCTTCAAAAAATATTATATTCCTTGACTCAATCATCATATTTAGATTGATGTCAGGAATCTCATACTTGTGTACCAAGAATCTATACGCACTACTGTTGCAAGCATATCCGATGAATATATAGTCAACAGTTTTGGGTCATATTCCACCTTCTTAGGTTTAGGAACCATCACCTTGGCAATTGGCAAGACACCCCCACATTTTCAGATATTTGTAGGAAGATACATAACATTTCCACAACTCATATGGTGTCTTGTCCAATCTCTTGTGAGGAAGCTTGTTCAGAACGTAGTTCGCGGAAAGTAAGGCTTTCCCCCCACAAGTTCTGAGGTAAACCAGAACTAGTCAACATGACATTCATCATTTCCTTCAACGTTCGGTTTTTGCACTCAATTATCCCGTTTGTTGAGGAGAATAAGGAGCATGAGTTTCGTGAATAATTCCGTGCACAGAACAATATTCACCGAATGATGAAACATATTCACCACATTTATCACTCCTGATTCTTTTGATTTCCTTGCCAAGTTGACTTGCAACTTTGTTCTCAGTGTATAAAGCTCTCAATAGCTTCAGCTTTGCTCCTAAGCAAATACACCTAACAGAATCTTGTGCTTTCATCGATAAAAGTGACAAATTACTTTTTACCGCCTCTTGTTTGCACAATATTCATGTCACACACGTCAGTGTGTACAAGTTCTAAGGCTTCAGAACTTCGTTCTATGATGTTCTATGTATTTTTGCTTCAACACATGCCTCACACTTATGTTGGCTATCAATGCAAATTTAGGTATAAGGTCCATGTTAATTAATGTACGCATTGTATCATAATTAACATGTCTTAACCTCCCATGCCATACATTTTGTGACTCAATAATATAAGCAGAAGTTTCAGCTTTATTAATAGCACAATTGACAGTCATTGAAAAGGCCCTCCTCAGCGAGGTATCATTTTCCTACATAGACATCATTTTTTGGTCTATACAATCTTGTCAGAAACAAATACAAACCCGAGACTGAGTTCTTCTGAATATCTGGAACATGCAAACATTCTTATATGTAAGCTCTGTTCCAGATATCATTTTCAGAACCACTGTGTCTTGTCCAACCACTCTAGAGGTAGACGAGTTTCCCATTGTCAGATGATCGCCACCATCGACCTTTCTGATACGAGGAAAACATCTTGCTATCAGCACAGATATGACGAGTAGCACCAGTGTCTACCCACCATTCTCTCGGATTCCCAACCAAGTTGGGTTCAGTTACCACTGCTGAGAGATTCAATTCTGAAATCTCATCAGTTAATTGCTCATCTTCAGTGACATAGGCCTCATTATTCTTGCCATTGTCCTGAGATATCTTATTTCTGCAGTCCTTTGTCATATGACCGCTCTTTTCACAATTGTAGCACTTCCCATTGAACTTCTTGTTCGCTTGGGAAGAATCAGCTCCACTGTTCTTTCTTTTCTTGCTACCATTTACATCCTCAATGATGTTGGCCTTAGACTCCATAGTCTTGTAGCTGGCCTTCTCGGACATCATGTTGTCCTTTTCGATTCTCAATCGAACTACAAGGTCTTCAAGGCTCATCTGCTTCTTTTTGTGTTTCAGATAGCTCCTGAAGTCCTTCCATGATGGAGGCAACTCACAGAGTTTCATTCCCTCATCCAGTATTTCATGAATGATCAACTGCAGTTCACCCAACTGAGACATCACCGTCCTTGAATCTACCATCTTGTAGTCCAGGAACCTACCAACGATAAATTTCTTTTGTCCGGCATCCTTGGTTTTGTATTTCTTCTCGAGAGATTCCTAGAAAATCTTCGCTGAAGACATGCCTTGGTACACATTGTACATGGTATTGTCAAGACCACCCATAAGGTAGTTCTTGCATGGGAAGTCGCCAGACGACCATGTCTCTTCTCGCAGTTCCTTGGCTGCCTCTGATTCACCCTCCACAGGACCCAGATGATCTTTGAGGTACTTAGCCAACTGCAGAGTTGTCAAGCATGTGAAGTCGCCAGACGACCATGTCTCTTCTCGCAGTTCCTTGGCTGCCTCTGATTCACCCTCCACAGGACCCAGATGATTTTTGAGGTACTTAGCCAACTGCAGAGTTGTCAAGTAGAACTGTATTTTGCTCTGCCACTGTTTGAAGTTTTCCCCACCAAACTTCTCTGGTTTTTCTCCATGAGAGACCGGTATTGTGATGTTTCAGCTAGTCATATGTAGCTGGAAACAAACAGAGGTCAATAAGTCCACAAAAGACAAATTGCACAATGATCAACAAATGATAATGTTTCAAGTGATATACCAAGTATCCACTTGTTGTTCTATTGGACAGTAGTACCAATAAACACAAGTCCTTAAATTTCCAACCAAGATTTCTTATGAGAAGTAAATAAAGGAATATTCCCAGAGGACGAGGGGGTCCGGAGTAACCACTTAAGTCCCTGACCACTTAGGCTCTTATCGTCTTTTTGACAGAATATCATTTACTTACTTTCTCAATAGAACCTCTTAGCAATTCAAACTTAGTATTACACTTTTGATTTTACAAGTATAGTGATATTACAAATATAAATATACAATTCAATCAAGCTTGAATGGAATTACTTGTGTATTATTACACTTTTAATTCTCAACCAAATATGCAACATATAATTAACAAATAACTTTCAACTTTATCACAATTAAACTAGGTGTATGCTTGTGATAATTGAATATCATAATATTAACTTAAACCTATACTACCAAGTTTATAAAAATTTTCTACTAAGTTAATATGATTACATATATTCTATAATGTTAATTGCATATTCTATTTTAAGTATGTTATACTATAATATAGATAAATCTAAGTCTATATTATTATTTCAAAATGCTAAAATCAACTTTATCACTTATAAAAAATGTGATAATTGAAAAGCAATTCAAGAGTCGTGTATGCCTTTATTTATACAACACATAACAACACACCTACTCATACCTTCTTATTTTTTATTATTATTATTATTATTATTATTATTATTATTATTATTATTATTATTATTTTCTCACGGACATAAAAAGAGGAAAAAAAAACGTATTAGGTTTATAAGTTTAATGTCACTACACACCCCAGTTCATCTCACAGCACAACACATGCAGATTAATTTTACAACTTACAGACAAGTCTCTTTATTTTATCATACAAAATAATAAAAGAAAGTTGCAGTAACAAATCCAACCAAAACATGCATACTGCTTCAAATAGTGACAATCAAATCACAAGAGTCATGTGTGCTAGATGTTATTGTATTTAAATAATAAAAATATTATGCAGTAATAATTATTTTATTATTATTATGTAATTTCATTTGTGGGTGGTTGAATAAATAACTTCCATAAAATCTAAAAGGACATAATTTTTCTCACACCCTTTGATTTAACAAAACATGCAATGTATACACATGACTTTGTTTCATCACACTAAATACGAAACTGAAAAAGTTACAGTAATAAATTCAACCAAAGCATGCATGCAATTCTAGATTGCAGATCTCAATAATCAATTTTTTTTCCCATTACAACACACGCGCATCACTGGAAATTGTAACAAAAGCATGCATAGCAAAGAAGTCAAACATACAGAATGGCCCCTTACTTGCTGTTTTCTTTTCCAAAATTTGGATATTTATTCAAACAATTTTTTTTTTCTCCAGTACATGCATATTCTATTAGGCATATATTTGCTTCACACGTGAACAATCATCATTAGAAACCAAATGTAGTTGCCATAATGCCAAGTGTGCGGGAATTATGCACAAATCAAATTTTACAACACAAAGAGTTTGATAAGTTCTTAAGATTGTTAGAAAAAATATGTGTTGTAAATCTAATTTGACATGCATCACTCAATCAAAACCATATCACAATCATGTAATTCCTAAAACTCTAAGAACCAGAAAAAACCTGATTAAAATTGTCCGAGTCGAGATGATTCTCTGTCCTTAAGAACTTATCAGCCCCGTCTTGGTGCTCTACGGGTTTTGTGGCTAATGTTCTCCCAGGATAACTCAGATTCCTCTTGTTCAATGGGCACTCCTTAACAAGATCTCGAACTGGAAAATGAAGGAACTCTCTCAGACTCAAAACAGTAAAATCATACTCACAAATTTAGATTGTTTTTCGATTAATGAGAGTGAAAATGGAGGCATCCTTATAAAGGCATGGAATGGTACCTTAATGGCACCCTTTGGTTTAGGGTGCAACCCTCCATATGGTTGTACCTCTCCAATGCACCCTCTCATTCAAAAGACATATCTATCCTCCAATGATATTTGAAGAATTTTCAACACTTCTAATTGAAGTGGTTTAAATTGTTCTAATGATTCTGAAAGTTAAATTTCTTGCTTTGGAATTATGACCCCTTAACCTTAGAGGTTTTAAGTTCTAACCATGGAACACGCAAGTCTAAAAAATGCATAGTTTCTCAAGCTTGCATATCTTTCGTTGGTCTATCATAACCAAAACATTTTCAAAAGGTTTATATTGATAGATATTTTTTTTCTTTTATCTCATAAGGGGAAAAAAAGGTTATTGGATCTTGTTAATTCAATTTTTTTTCAATCATTTATACTCTTTACCATGATATATGTTTGTATATAACATTATAGTAAAATGATTAGATTTAGAAGGTACTGTAAATCATAAAGATTTAGTTTTTCTGTCATTCGTTATATTTTCTTCATGATATGTTAACGAAATTTCATTTAATTCATTCACTCTATTGTTGAAATAATTTACATAAAGAATTGTAAGAGTTTGTATAGAAATAGTGGGAGTAGTCCCACATCTAAAATGTAAATGTAAGATGAAAGATTTATAAGTATTTTCTAAACACTTATATTAAATTGGGAAAAGCAAGTGGGCTTGGGCTTTGGCTTTATATATTTAATTAAATCAAACTTGGGCCTTGGGTATTCATTAAATACCTCACTTATTTAAAAATGTATTTTCCTAATTTAGATTTTTGGATTTGAATCATAAGGTTGTGTATATATACAAAGTAGTTGTCAAAGAGATGAATATACAGAATTTCTGAACATAAAGTAATTTTCCATACAAATAAATTATTTTGATCTTGAAAACAAACACTAAGTAAGTGCGCCAGAGATCGAATTTTCAGTGCAGAATCTTCGATATCAGATTGTTGAATCCTGTTGGCAGACGTCCGAAGAACTACAAACATAAAAGTATGAGTGAATTTATGCTATAGGACATAGCCTTATGTGCTAGCCTCAATCTACAAAGTCAATTTGTTGTTTTTGTTTTTCGATTACTTGCATTGTAAGTTTCTGTCAATTCAGATTTAATTTGTTGATTAAGTTTCTGGTTTTGGTTCATAAGTTTGTAATTTTGTATATAAGTTTCTGTTTCAAAAAATTCTATTACATTCATTGATTGTTTTCCCAACAAGATACAAGTCACTTGCAGTGTGTTTGGTTTGGGGGTTTTGGAGGGGAGGAATTATTTTAAATTATGTTTGTTTGATTTAATTTTTTTAAGGGGAGGGGAGGGGAGCAAAATCCCTCCTAAGCCAATTTTAGCTCACCTCCAAAAGTGGAGGGTTTTGGAGGGGAGAGAAATTGAACAATTAAAATTTTAAATACATTGACAAAATTATCTATACTTATATATTAAAATCCAAATTGTCCTAATTACAAATCCCTCCTATATTTGCTTCACCATTCAAGACTTGAGCTTAATGATTGTTATTTTGCTGAAACCTTATTAACATTTTGCGTATTATCTGAACTTAATCATTTTAGCAATTTATGCTATAAACTTGGATATTTTGCAGTGTTTCTTTATCTATTCATCTATGCCAAAACGTGGCTACTGGTTTGATGTCTGTTTTAATTTTATTTTTAATAACACGTATTATGTAGAGTTTTTAATTTTAATTTTATTCTTTGTTTAATTCAAAGATAATATAAGTCTATATTGTTTTAATTTTATTTATAAAAGGCTACGATGATAAAATAGTAAATTAGTTTTAAAATTCTTGTGCTCCCTTCTTGAACCAAACATATATCTAATTAAAAATTCTTCTCTCTCATCCCATCCCCTCCATTAAAATCTCTCATCTCCCCTCCCATTCGTTGAACCAAACAGACCCTTGGTGAAATGGAATGTTATTTCTTTACACCAAAGGATCGGAAGTATAAAACTGGGAAAAGACCAAATCGAGCTGCGGCGGATGGATACTGGAAGGGCACTGGAGCTGATAGACCTGCTAAACACAATGGCAAATTAGTTGGATTCAAGAAAGCATTGGTGTTCTACAAGGGAAAAGCTCCCAAAGGTGATAAGACTGACTGGATTATGCATGAATACGTAGTGAATAATCCACCGCAGAAACAAAAAGAAGGCGATGATATGAGAGTAAACAAAATTAATTTCCTTCAAGTCCAAATTCATTTTAGTTTTCATTTTTTGGTTTAATTTCACTAATGTTAATTTGCCTTATGGTCCTTGCAGTTAGATGACTGGGTTCTTTGCAGGATGTATAAGAAAATGAAGCAGTCCTTGAAAGTTTCCACTCTAAAACAAGAAAATTCAGGCAAGGGCCAACAGTTAAGAAATGAAGTTCCAACTCAATCTCAAGATAGTGGACAAATTTCAGTTAAAATATTGCCCACCACAAGAGATATTTTCAAGCCTGAAAGCCATGGAATCTCTGATGTGTCTGATTATTACAACCAGAAAAGATTCTTCAGCGCATATGATAATGTTCTTTTATCTTGTCAGAGTCCATTTGTTGATTTTCAAAATGGTCAGGTTAATTTTCAGAATTGGCTTCCTTCAATTCCTCAATCCTATCACATTCCTTTAGGTTTTCAGCAAATGCTTCATCATAGTCCTAGTTCGGTAGCGGTATCATCAACAGCAAGTGTAAAAATCCAGCAGAAGGACGAGACTAGCCCTATGAAGCTGAAGCCTGAACAAGCCGGATATCTCCAGGATGAATTGCTGAATATCCCATTGGAAGACATTTGTTTTGATCCTCTAGCTCCTATCTCTATGATTTGTGATTCGATGGTTGTTGATAGCTGACATTACTCAGCATTGATAATTAATCAGTACTATGATTGTTATTTTAACAGTACTAGTTATTGTATTTTAACAGTGCTATAAAATTTTGGGAAACTCCAGTACTATGATTGTTATTTATAAAAATTAGTATAGAGTAGGCATTTTGTACCGGAGTTGAACACATATTTTATTATAATTTCATATCATAATAAAAAATTTAATAAGATTTTATGTATTAATTTTATAAATGATCCGGATATAGTTAGTTTTTATAAATGATCCGGATCTAATATGAAACACAACAAATAAAAAAAAAATTAATGAAAAACACTTATAAAAATAATTTAAAGTAAAATAAAAAATAACAATAGACCCAAAAACTAAAAAAATAGTCATTTTTTTTGTGGAAGACTGCTATTTATGTCTCTTATTTTAGTAAGAGATGATATTTTAATATTGCAATATGTTTTTTATTTTATGAGATTAGGTGTCACGTATGTTTTTTATTTTAATAGGGGATTACAATATATCTTTTTATTGTAATAGGTAATAAAAAATTAATTTTTTATTTTATTTTAATGAAACTTATTTTCATAATTTAATAATAAGAAATTACATTATTAATTAATTAAATTAATATGTTTCTTATTTTAATAGGAGATTATGTTCTTATATTGTAATAGTTTTCTTATTTTAATAAGAAAAATTATAGAGATATTTAAATTTTATAATTTAATAATAAATATGAGATTTTATTTTTATATTGTAATAAGTTTTTTATTTTTATTATTATTATTTTAACTAGTACATGGCCCGTATTTTGTGCGAGTTAAACATGTATTTTAGGTATTGATCTTATAAATGCATTGGATCTTATCGATTTTATAGTTTAAATGAGACAACTGATTTAATTACACATAATATTTCTGTCTTTTTCGTTTATCTCTCAGTTCTCAAATAATATTTCTGATTCACTGTGAAATAGCAAATTTATGAAATAAAAACACTTATAAAAATAATTCAAAAAAATAATAAATAACATACTATTTATGCTTCTTATTTTAATAGGAGATTATATTATTATATTGTAATAGGTTTTTTATTTTAATATTATAATTTAATAATAAAAATATTAATTATATAGATTAGGTGCCACATATGTTTTTTTATTTTAATAGAAGATTATAATATATATATTCTTATTATAATAGGTAATAAAAAAAGTAATTGTATAGATTAAGTGTCATGTGACGCGATGAGAAAGCTTAAAATATTTAACTTAATAATAAATTATGTTTTTATATTGTAATAAGTTTCTTATGTTAATAATTTATTATTTTAATTTTATAATTTAGTAATAAAAAATAATTTGGACATATTTTAATTTTATAATTTAATAATAAAAAAGTACTAATAGAGATTAGGTTAATTGTAGATAATTTAATAGTATTTTTTTAATAGGATACTACGATATATTTTCTTGTTCTAATTGAATTCGTATAAAATTATAATATGTATTTTATTGTAATATGTATTTTTATTTAATAAATTAATTAATTTAATTTTATAACTTTAATATGAAGCCGCCATGTGGCACGGTGAAGAGACTTAAAAATATATTATATATATATATATATATATAAAGTCTTTTCACAATCGGTGGAAGATATGCGAGAGGAAGATGATAGATTTATCTTTAGAAGTGCAGATTGAGTTTTGTAACTTTCTTATATATATATATATATATATATATTGTAATTGATTGTATATAGGTTGTTGTAAAAGTTTGTAGTTTGTATATTGTGTTTTTTTTTTTGTCATTGTTCCGGATTCTGTATTCGCCAACACTGGCAGAGGTGAGACATTCAGGTTAGTCCGTAAAATCCTCCAACTTCTTCGGTAGATTTCGGTGTAAATATGACTTCCGATCGGAATAGTTTCAGGGGAAGCACGATATATGGTTTTATGTTGTTAGGCTCTGTCCTGATTAGATTCAAGTATTAGGTTCTCCTAAGTTTGTAATCGAGCTGAAATGACCATATATTTACACATTTATGGTATTTTTTTAATGATATCTTTCATTATCTTAAAAAATAAAAATAAAAATAAAAAATCAGTTAGAAGAATTAGCTACTTATTTTAATTATCTTATTATATTCCAAAATGTTAGTATGAATTAAGATCACATTAAATATTATTTCGAGAGGTCCATCTTCTCTCTTTCATTTTTCCGTAAAAGTTATCAATGGAGGACCAGCAAGAGGAGGAAAATGGTCAAAACCCTAACAGTCAAAACCCTAGAGGAGAAAGCCCTGGAGATCATACTGAGTTATGGTCTCATTTTGAATTTTCGTAGTTTGCTATGTTGTTACTATTGGTAATGCTCTAAATGCTTTCCATTGGTAGAAAGACAATTCCAGGATTATCCTTATCAGTATCATATGTTGGTGTTGACGTCAGTGCATGCTTCATGCATGACGTGCATGCTTCATGCATGCAGTGTAGCATGGCTGGCATGCAAAAGCCAGCAAACTGTAAACGTGTAGAGTTGGCAATACGTTTTGCCAACTGCCAAAATGTGTTGCAACAATGCACACGGTTTTGGCACTATAAAAAGGGCCATAATCCATTAGTTTCATCATCCCAAAATCAGAGAATAGAGAGTAAAGAGAGTTGAGAGTTTTTGTAAAGTTTTTTGGAAAGCTTTGTAATTCTTTGTTTGCCGTAGTAACGAAGAGTTTTCTCTCATTTCTCCTCTATTGTGTGTGTTTTTATCACAATAAGTGGTATCAGAGCTAAAGTTCTACGGTGGGATCCCGAAAATAAAAAAACAGAGCTTCGGTTCGGAAAACCGGTTCCAACGAAAGTTGTCAAAAATCGATTTTGAGCATACCATCGGACTTTTCACGTCGAGACGAGCACGGTGGTATTTTCCGGTGATCGAACGTAGGTCTGGATAACCCGCACGCGCCAAGTAGAAGCTGGTCCACGCGCCAGACGCGCGCTTCCACGCTACAAACGAAGCTTGAAGAAGACGTTGAGTCAGCGCCACGTCAGCGTCCAGTCAGCAGTCAAGCACAGTCAGCAGGACACGTTAGCAACTCAGTCAGCAGCCACGTGTCACCCAGTCAGCGACACGTCAGTGCCACGTGTCTGACATGTCAGCACCACTGCCACGTCAGCAAAAATCAAGTAAATATCAAAAAGGTCCATATACTTTCTCGAAATTACACTTTGACCCCTGTAATTTCTGAAATTTTCATTTTGGTCTCTGTGTCGGATTTTGACCAACGAAGTATCATTTCCACCATTTTCGACCATTCCGGACGCAACGATGAGCTCCGTTTTTTGAATTTCTGCTTAGAATTTTTATGATGGATGGGGGCAACGGAAAAATGATTTTGTTGACTAGTACCAATTATTTCACATGGAGAGGAATGATGAAAGACCTTCTATATGTGAAGGACTATGATGGATCAGTCTTTCTGGAGGAGAAACCAGAAGCTATGTCCGAAGAAAGGTGGAACAATCTTCACCAGAAAATATACAGTACTATTTGTCAGTGGATCGACGATAGTATAGTGAACCATGTTAGTGAAGATACAAATGCACGTGTCTTATGGAGAAAGCTAGAGGAGTTTTTTTTAGCAAAGACTGTCAACAACAAGATGTACTACATCAAGAAGATGATGGGGTTGAAGTACGACAAAGGTACAGCTATAGCAGACCATATCAACGATTTCCTCGGCATAATGAAAGAATTGTCTGGATTGGACATAGACTTCGGCGATGAGGTAAATGGCTTAATACTCCTAAATACGTTACCATAATCTTGGGAAACGTTCAGATCTAAGATGATAAATTCAGCCACAAATGGGAGAGTCACACTGGAGATGGCAAAAATCAGGATCTTCGAGGAAGAAAAGAGGACGAGAATGCAAAGGACTGCATCAGCCTCAACCTCAGAAGCTTTAGTGACTGAGAAGAATAACAGAAAGGGGAAGAGTAAAAGCCGAGGCACAGGTAGACCAGACAAGAACCGAGGAAAATCAAGAACAATAGATATATAATGCTACCATTGTAAAAAGAAAGGCCATATGAAGAGAGATTGCTAAAAATTGAAGAACGAGCAGTCCAGAGACAACAAAATGGATAGTGACTCTAACCAAGAAAGAGTTGCTGCCACCACCACTGACAAAACCTTCAAAGAATTCTTCATTATCTATGAAGAAAATATTGTGAATCTTGCCAGCCACGAGACCAGTTGGGTGATAGATAGTGGCGCCTCCATACACGCCACATCTCGCAGAGACTTCTTTTCATCTTACACGCCATGGGACTACGGTGCTGTAAGGATGAGGAATGACGGCCATTCCAAAGCCGTCGGTATTGGACATCTGCCTTGAAACAGACAACGGGACAATGCTAGTGTTGAAGGGAGTCAAGCACATCCCAGACATCCGGTTAAACATGATCTCAAGAGGCAAGCTGGATGATGAAGGTTTCTGCAGCACCTTTAGTGACGACACATGGAAGCTCACTAAAGGATCAATGGTGATAGCTCGAGGTAAGAAAGATTCAACACTGTATTTGATGCATGCTAAACTTTCCAATAGTAGCATAAATACGGTCAATAGTAATGAGACAGCCGAACTATGACATATAAAGCTCGGTCATATGAGTCAAATAGAGATGGAAGTACTGCGCCGAAGGAATGTTCTTCCCGAGTTGAAGAACTCACACTTACAGAAGTGTGAATGACCGGCGTAAACACACACGTATAACGCAAGCGCACGTATCGTTCAAGTAGTATAAAAAGTATCGATCCCACGGGGACTTAAAACCTTTTTGTTATTAATTTATGGGGCCAACTGATTACCAGTATCTAACAGGTTGTTTGATTGATTGATTTGAAATGACGATGATTCTAAATTTAAAACAAGTAAATAAAATTGCTTAAAAGTAGGTTGAGAAAAATCCAAATTTATAAAAACTATCCAGGGTTGTGATTAATTCCAATATTATTTAGAAGATGAAGTGGTTATCTTAAAGTTGGGTAATATATTGATTTATTAACCTGGAACACTAATTTATGTAAAAGCCTCTTCCGATGGTCAATTTCAAATACCTAGTATAATCCAATTGAACCATATGTCTATGTCAACCAAATTACCTAGATTCATTAAGATTAAGTTCCAATTATGGCTACCCCCGCCCGACAGGTATATTCCTATCCTGTAAGGAAATCTATTAAAAGGGTTATCTATCCTCAAGGAAGATCGTGGGTTATTGAGTCTAAGGTCTTAAACTTAAAATCCCTATGTCTAGTTCATTTTAAGTTTACCTAATCAATTTTATTAATGGCCAGTTAATAAAAAGCATTAAGATTAAGACTCAATAAATAAATCTTTAAATTACCCAACCTATAATCTAACCCCTTATAAACCGGTTATATTGAAATTCATCACAACCCTAGATACTAACTTAGTTACAATACATAGCTATGGCTAATGAAAACTTAAAAGACATAAAATAAAAATGCTAAAAAGTAACTGCGAGAAAGTAAAAGCGGGAAATTAAATGAAAATAAACTGCCAAGATAAAAGGAATTACTTTTACTAATTACTAACTTAGATATCTCCCTTAGTATAACATAATCACTTGTGAGATTAAAACCAACCGACCATATAGGCGGTACCCTGATTAAGTCAAGTTAAGTCCGACCAGCCATAAAGGCGGTAAAATTTGTCCATGAACCTGCCATGTAGGCGATAAAGAAATAACCAGCCATAAAGGCGGAACCAGTATTAAATTACCAACCGACCAATCTGGCGGTATCCTTGCTTAGTCAGGTTTAACAGTTTAATTAAATAATAGCTCACCGACCAATATAGCGGTATTCCTTTTTAAGTCAAATTTTAGAATAGTGAATATGTTGTGTCTAAGGGAGATTAATCTAAGATAGTAACAGTAAAAGAATTACCTTTCACCTCGGCAGAGGAAAGTTACCTCCTCATGGTTGAAAAATAAAAACTGAAAAAGTAAAGAAAGGAAAGTGTTATGCGTAAAGTAAATTACGGAAAGTAAAACTGAAAAGTAAAGAAAAGAAAGTGCGAGAGTAAAAATTAATTACTGAAAACTAAAAATAAACAAACTAGATACAATCTTTTTATTTTTTTCATTAAGGATTTCAAAGAAGAAAGTATGAATTTTACAAATGAAATGGCTTGGTATTTATAGGCAAAATTTTGCCACCATCAAATCATCCCCAAATAAATTATAATTGCTCCACTAATTGCTTATCTAATTGCTCCACCAAATCCATTATTGCTCCACTAATTTCTTATCTTGTTTGGTGGTGATTTGATAATTTTTATTAATTATTTATTAATTAATATTTTGCTTTGAAAATGATTGATAATGACTTTTAATAATTACAACTAACACTTCTGGATGGTTCATCAATTTCGGTCATGAAATAATCAGAATTTGAAATATTTTCTCTTTCAAAGTTGTAGATCTTGGAGTCTTCTTTAATCTGGAACTTGAATCAGCCCAATCCGATATCTGAGTAAAGAGTTATGCCCAAAATACAACAGATGCGCAAAACTGGAATTTCCAAAACTGCACTTCGTCAAAAACGCCCTTTCAAGTTTCCAATCTCCAAAATTAATATATCAAGTCCAATAATTGCCCTTATTTGATCCACATTTCATCCTAAATGATTTCATTAAGTCCCAATATTATTTTTATCTGCAAAATAAATAAAACATATCAAAACGTTCATCAAACCCGAGAAACTAAACAAAATATTAAGTAAAAGGGGCGGTAATATTGATATATTTTCCGCTCATCAGTGAACACTGTATGGCTGGAAAGTAGAACATAGTGTCCTTCCAAAGCTCCATGCCTCAACGAAAACCGGAGGTACTTGATCTCATACATTCAGATGTATGTGGTCCGATGCAGACAATAACACTTGGTGGGTCACTTTCTTTTGTGAAATTCATAGATGATCATTCAAGGAAGATATGTGAATACACCTTGAAGATGAAAGATCAAGTGTTGAGAGTGTTCAAGGAGTTTCATGCCCTGGTAGAGAAAGAAACCGGCAAGAAACTGAAGTGCATCAGAACAGACAATGGTGGAGAGTACAAAGGTCTGTTTGATCAGTACTGCAAGATCTAAGGAATCTGACATCAAACGACACCTCCCAAGACACCTCAGCTGAATGGCCTAGCTGAGAGTATGAACAGAACCTTGTTCGAAAGGGTCAGAAGCTTGCTCTCACAAGCCAAGCTACCGAAGATATTTTGGGGGGAGGCACTCAACCCAACCGTACATGTTTTGAACATGTCCCCATCAGTCGCACTAAAATGTAATGTTCCTAATCAAGTCTGGGCAGGAAAAGAAGTGTCATATGATCACTTACATGTCTTTGGGTGCAAAGCATTTGTACACATCCCAAAGGACGAGAGATTCAAACTTGATGCAAAGACGCGACAGTGTGTCTTTATTGGCTATGGTCAGGATGATTTCGGCTACAAACTGTATGATCCTGTTGAGAAGAAGATTGTCAGAAGCCGAGATGTTGTCTTTGTTGAAGATCAGACCATAGAAGATATCAGAAATGAGATAAAGACAATGCCCCAACAATACAAAAATATTGATGTGAATCCTGAACCTCATACATCGGTGTCAGCACATGTTGAAGATGAGGTTCCCAATCAGGAGGGTACATGTGATGAAGCTCCCAGAGATGATAATCATGATCAACCACCAGTATCAGAAGCTACACCAACAGTTCCACAGAGAATGTCTGACAGAGAAAGGCGACCTTCAACAAAATACTATGTATATGAGTATGTGCTGCTTACTGACGGGGGAGAACCCGAGAGCTACAGTGAGGTTGTGGAAACAGAGAACAGAGAAAAGTGGGAGGAAGCCATGCAAGATGAGATGAAATCTTTGCATGACAATCACACTTTTGAGTTGGTGAAATTGTCAAAAGGCAAACGGGCTTTGAAGAATAAATGGGTGTACATAGTGAAGCAACAGGAACACACTTCACAACCCCGATACAAAGCCAGACTAGTTGTCAAGGGATTCAATCAGAGGAAATGCATTGACTTTGATGAAATCTTCTCTCCAGTTGTGAAGATGTCATCCATCAGAGTGGTACTCAGCTTAGCAGCAAGTCTCGACTTGGAGATTGAGCAGATGGATATCAAGACCGCATTTCTTCATGGGGATCTGGAAGAAAAAATTTATATGGAGCAGCCAGAAGGCTTCAGACTCAAAGGAAAATAGGATTATGTGTGCAGACTCAGGAAAAGCCTCTATGGTTTGAAACAAGCACCGAGACAGTGGTATGTGAAATTTGAGTCAGTTATGGGGGAGCAGAGATACAAGAAGACTACTTCAGACCATTGTGTTTTCGTTTAGAAATTTTCTGACGATGACTTTATCATTTTACTGCTGTATGTAGATGATATGTTGATAGTTGGCCGGAATCAATCGATGATTGATAATTTGAAGCAGCAATTGAGTAAGTCTTTTGAAATGAAAGACTTGGGGCCAGCAAAACAGATTCTTGGTATCCGAATCTGCCGTGATCGAAAAGCCAAGAAATTATACTTGTCACAGGAGGAGTACATTGAGAAGGTACTTCAACGATTTCATATGGACAAGGCTAAAGCGGTTATCACTCCTTTTGCTACCCATTTTAGATGGAGTACACAACAGAGTCTCTCTACTGAGACAGAGAATGAGGAAATGAAACAGGTTACATACACCTCAGCAGTGGGAAGTCTCATGTATGTCATGGTGTGCACAAGGCCAGACCTAGCACACGCAATTGGATTGGTCAGCCGGTTTATGTCAAACACAGGAAAAGAACACTGGAATGATGTCAAATGAATAATGCGGTAGGGTGTTCATAGGGTCGGGTCGACCCGCGACCCGACCCGACCCGCAGAGACCCGACCCGACCCGACCCGATGTAATAATATTTATTATAATATATATATTTTTAGTGGTATAACTTTAACAATCAGACGTCGTAGCTCAAATGGTAACGTTTCGTGCTTAAGAAGAATGAGGTTGCAGGTTCGAGTGTGAAGGGTGTAATTTTTGTAAATTAATTTTTCAAAAAAATCTCAATTTATTGGTGAGAATCGAACCTGGACACTGCTCTGAAACTTATTGATGCTTTAACCATCAGTGCTGCATGCATTGTTAATATCTTTGCTCAATAAAAAATATATATATTATATTCACTATATATTATGTTGACCCGACTGACCCGCAATTTGTTTGACCCGACCCGAGGTGACCCGACCCGCGCGGGTCACCTCCTCAAATTTCGGGTTTCGGGTCAGACGACCCGAATGACCCGACCCGATCGGGTCAAAAAAAATCCGAAAAACCCGACCCGACCCGTGAACACCCCTATAATGCGGTATCTACGAGGCACATCCAAAATGAGACTATGTTTTGGAAGCAACAAGCTAGTGTTGATGGGCTACACCGATTCGGATATGGCAGGTGATGTGGATACCTATAAGTCTACTTCGAGGTATCTAATTACTTCTCAGGGGGAGTTGTGGCATGACAATCAAGGTTGCAGAGATGTGTTGCACTTTCTACAACAGAGGCATAAATCATTGCAGTTACAGAAGCTTGCAAGGAATTATTGTTGATGAAGACATTTGTCCAGGAATTGGGTTTCAAGCAGGAGAAATACACTTTATACTGCGATAGCCAGAGTGCTATCTACCTTGATAAAAATTCTAATTTTCACTCGAGGTCAAAACATATCGATGTGAGGTATCACTGGATACGGGACGTCCTGAGTTCAAAGCTGTTAGAACTCAGAAAGATTCACACTAATGACAATGGTGCCGATATGTTCACAAAAGTTTTACCGAATGAGAAGCTTGAAATCTGTTGTGTCATAGTCAGGATGACAAAAATCTCCATATAATCCAAGTATGGAGATACATAGAACTACGATTGGCTTGATTGCAACTCATGGTATGTAGGCAGTCATACAGATGCAGCCAGGGGTGGATCCTTTTGAGGATCCGGTTTGGATGATTGATGGTCGGCTCAGATTTCAGGGCAAATCTTCACCGATGGGGAGATTTGTTGACGTCAGTGCATGCTTCATGCATGACGTGCATGCTTCATGCATGCAGTGTAGCATGGCTGGCATGCAAAAGCCAGCAAGCTGTAAACGTGTAGAGTTGGCAACACGTTTTGCCAACTGCCAAAACGTGTTGCAACAGTGCACATAGTTTTGGCACTATAAAAAGGGTCATAATCCATTAGTTTCATCATCCCAAAATCAGAGAATAGAGAGTAAAGAGAGTTGAGAGTTTTTGTAAAGCTTTGTAATTCTTTATTTGCAGTAATAAAGAAGAGTTTTCTCGCATTTCTCCTCTATTGTGTGTGTTTTTATCATAACAATTGGCTATTTCTAGTTAGAGTTCTAACCAAGCGGCAGAATCATCAGCCGCAGCAGCAGCAAGACCATTCCAATGTATGGAGAGCAGTATGAACCTTGAAGAGTTCAAAGAACATCAGCTGGATGAATTTTTCCAAAACCCCTCTGATGACATTTGTTTTGATCCAGATGCTCATAACTCCCTGAAATTCTAACTCTGCCTTTTTTTGTCATCCTTCATTGATTGATGATTATTGGGTTTGATGGATTAGATATTGGAAACAGTAGTCATAGAAACTACTACTTTTTTGCTTTATGTGAACATTTTCATAATTTTCCTTTAGGACTACTTCTTGGTTTATTTTCTTTTGTTGAATCTAGTTCTAATTTGTTTTCTTTGGGCTCAATTTCTTCTACTTTTCAACTGCCTCATGTTCGTAATTTTAGCTTAGGATTATTTCTACTGGAAGCAACTGGTGTCAAATAAGCTGCTTTTTCTTCTGGATATAGATTTTGTTATGGGTTGTGCCCTGCTTTTCTGCCTTGAAACTTTTTTAAGGGCCTGTTGGAGAACTGCTGAGATGATTCCAGAATCCATCAAGGGACCTCATATAGTCTAATACTACAATAGAGTAAGTCTAAACCCATTTCTTTCTGATCTGGCAACTAGTGGGTGTCCACTAGAACCTACTAGAAAACAAAATTTCCATACGTGGTAATACATTATTGGTTGTTGGAAATGCCACAGCTCTTTGGTCAGTGGAAATATAACCTAGGAAGTAAGTGGCCACTATGCTCATTTCTCCAGTAAAATAATGCCTGCAAGCAAATTGACTGTCTAAAATGTTATGACAAAGATGCCCATTTTCAATGTGCTCTTGCTTTTGCTATCCAGCTGTTTAGTTCTCCACTTTCTCCACCAACCAACTATATATTTCTATATTCAGAGAACATTCCTTGCACTGACCAACAGCACCAATATAAATAGCCTTGTAAATATTATCAGTGTGTCAAATCGAAGTTACATAACTTTCCTGAAGTCAATGGCTTGTTATTCTTCTTCTTGTTATCCAATTTTGTTAGTCTCTTGTATTGTCACAAGCTCTTTCATTGTTGCATTTGCTAGTAATTTTAACAAAGATGTTGATATAACATGGGGTGATGGCCGTTCCAAGATTCTTAACAAAGGCAAGCTTCTTACTCTGACTCTTGACAAATCTTCTGGCTCTGGATTCCAATCGAGGAATGAATATCTCTATGGAAAGTTTGATATGCAGCTCAAGCTTGTTCCCAACAACTCTGCTGGCACAGTCACTGCTTATTATGTAAGTTTCTTTATAAATAAATTCTTTTTTTCCATTTCACACATAACTTCTTTGTCACGTCATTATGCTAATACATAGACATGTTACAATGCAGCTAAAATCTCCGGGGGCATCATGGGATGAAATAGACTTCGAATTCTTGGGAAATTTGAGTGGTGATCCTTATATTGTTCACACTAATGTCTATACACAAGGCAAAGGTGACAGAGAGCAACAATTCTACCTCTGGTTTAATCCCACAGCTGATTTTCATACCTATTCAATCCTTTGGAATCCTAGTCACATTGTGTAAGTATATATATAATCCTGGTGTGAGCGGGATTCGAACCCCAGAGTTAATTTTATCAACTGTGCATCAACTTACATTACATTTTTTTTTTCTGTCTTCCAGCTTCTATATTGATGGCAGACCCATCAGGGAATTCAAGAACCTGGAATCCTTCGGCATTCCATACCCCAAAAACCAATCAATGAGAATGTATGCTAGCCTGTGGAATGCCGATGACTGGGCTACAAGAGGAGGGCTAGTGAAAACAGACTGGTCTCAAGCTCCCTTCACTGCTTCCTTCAGAAACTTTAATGCAAAAGCTTGTGTTTGGTCCAATGGAGCATCTTCTTGCAGCTCAAACTCCACAAATAAAAATACTTGGTTTTCACAGGAGCTTGATTCTTCCAACCAAAGGAAGCTGAAATGGGTGCAGCAAAATTACATGGTTTACAATTATTGCACAGACACAAATCGGTTCCCTCAGAGCCTCCCCCAAGAATGCACTGTCACCAAGAAAAAATAGAATGATTTATTATTTTTTTCCATTTAATGATTATTTTCTGAAGAAATTTCCACTGCAGAGAATTTTTATCAATCATATAACAGAAGAATATTTCTTCCCACTTGATGTATCTAAATAAAGCCTTTTGATTAATGAACTTCTTTTTTTGTGCAACTGAAATGGACAACTTTTCTTATTAGGCTTATAGACTGGCTAAATAACTAATCACAATTGATTCTAAGACTTTACAAATTAATTTAATTTTTATTTCTTACCTCCTTCAGATTTAAACTCAGGGTGCAATTTAAATAGAGATACTTGAAAACTACTCGGTCATGCCCTTGAGGCTTAGACTCTCATTAATAATTGATACAAATTACTTAAAATAATATATTATGATAGTTGATACATATACTTTAACTATCATCTTAGACTCCAATAATGAATATATATAATACATATTATGATATATGTTAATTATCAATAAATGGATCGGTATTAATATCAAGGCTCCATTTCGCCATCTCCATTCTTTCACAATCATGATCCATAAGAATCTTTTTGGGCCGAGCTCCTATGGGTTATCTAAAACATCTCCTGAGAGAGAGTCTTGATGGTTTTAAATTTTTTCTATTAAATAAACGCATTTTGAGTTCGAAACTTGAGAACAAGACTTAATATATTGGAAAATGTTTGGTAAACATAAAGAGATGATAGAAGGCTGACAAAACGATCAGGCTAGCTTCCATTAATGATTTCAAAATAAACTTAAATCTCAAAATTTCTCTAAAACTGATGAATCGACCTGATCAGATTGGCTCAATTTTTTTAAAAAAATTTTAAAACCCAAAATTAATAATTAATATTTTTTATAATTTTTAATTAAATAAAATTATTTATAACGTAACTCGGTTCTACCGGTACCGCCAACCAATAAACAGGACAATTATATAATATTGAAATTTTATGTGGTTGTGCCACTGCTCACGGGTAACATGTCACTTGGTGTTCAAGAGTGAGCATAAGAAAGACAAACTAAATACGTAATTAAGTAATTATTTAGACATAAACTCATGTAATAATCATGCATCAACAATCTCCTAATTTCCCTCGATGACTTTTTTAATATGGCAAAGCCGGCAAGTTTTCTGCGAGAATACTTCAGCCTAGATTCTAGAAGAGAATGATATAAGAGTGTTCAAATGGTATTTCCTTTTCAATATGTTTGAACTTTTGAGAGTCACAAGAACAGAGTCGGCACTTGACTAAGACGGTCAAGGCGTCCGCCTATGGATCCCGTATTTTTTTATTATAATTCTTAAATAACTAATAATTAAGGATCTCAAAATTTTAATATTATAATAATATATCATGGTTAACGATTCCGAAATGTAAAAATTACCTTAAATCCCGATGATCTCAGGACCGGCCCTACACAAGAATACAATGTAAGAACATATAATTATAAAGTAAAACTTGCGTTTGAATAAAAAATAACTGTAAAACTTACCTTGTCAGTTTTTGACATTTTATGTTATGATCTGAAAAGGTTATGAAAATGTTAGGGAAAATGATTGGTTTAACATGAAATTAGTCATTTTCTTCTTTATATATATTTCAAAACTCATCAAAATCCGCATGTTATTAAAAAAAGTCAGTTAACTTTCAATATTTATTTTGTCTTTTACTATTTTAAGATGATTCATTAAAAACTCCATCATTGATCTCTATTTAAGTTATCACATGAATTCAAATTTTAAGAAAAATAAGGAGATAAAAATTAAATTTAAATTTTATATGTCCTTTATTTTATTTTATTTTTAAAAAAATCAATAGTAAAATAATAAAAGGCATAAAAAGTGTTCATGATAAATCCAGCTCGGACCGATCTGTTGGACCCCACATTTTGACCTTATCCTATGAAGCTTGAAAGAATTAGACGCAGGATTGGGCCCCAAAGGTCCACGGTGCTGGAATCGGCAGAAGCAAATACCTTGGTGGAGTTTCGTGGCTTCTTGTTCCCACTTCTACTCTAAAGCCGTGTCTATATATGTGCGTTGTTCCGGATAATCATCATCACAATTCGAGGCGGCATGCATGCAAGGCACCGACCGATCGATCCCCCATTTTGCATTTTGGGCCATGTAATATAATCTCTCTTGCAATGAGAAAAAACAAAAATCTGTGTCTCTTGTGATTTATGACACAGCCAGCTGTTCCCAAATTTCATCAGAAACGGCAAAGATCCATCCAAAACCCACCCTCATCTCCCCTCTCTTTTGTCTATTTCTATTCTCCACTCCCCTATATAATAATACTCCTTTCATGCAAATAAACAACTGGCCGGTTCCAAAATCCTGAAGAGAAAAAATAAAAAGATTCAAAAATTTATGAAAATGGGTTTTGGGATAATAATGTGTATATTTGTTGGGTCTTTGATTGTTGTTTTTGCTGGTAATTTTAATCAGGAATTTGATATCACATGGGGAGATGGTCGTGGGAAAATACTCAACAATGGTGAGCTTCTAACTCTCACACTAGACCATTTCTCTGGCTCAGGATTCCAGTCCAAGAATCAATATCTATTCGGCAAGATTGATATGCAACTCAAGCTTGTCCCTCGCAACTCTGCTGGCACAGTCACTGCTTATTATGTAAGTTTCTTTTCATCAACATTTGCTACTTCTGTTTAATATTAATGAGCATTTGATATTCCAGCTACGCTCAAACGGAGCAACATGGGATGAGATAGACTTTGAATTCTTGGGAAACCTGAGCGGTCAGCCTTATACTGTTCACACAAATATATACATCCAAGGCAAAGGTGATAGAGAGCAGCAATTTCACCTCTGGTTTGACCCCACAGTAAATTTTCACACCTATTCTCTTCTCTGGAATCCTCAACGCATTATGTAAGTTCATTAATTTCTCTCCCTCTCATGTTATTCGTTTCAATAATAAATTTTATTTAACTCGTGTCAAATTTCAGCTTCTCTATTGATGGTACTCCAATTAGAGAGTTCAGAAACCTGGAGGCTATAGGCGTTCCATTCCCAAAGAATCAGCCCATGAGATTATACTCATCTCTTTGGAATGCTGATGATTGGGCAACTAGAGGTGGGCTTATTAAGACAGATTGGAGCCAAGCTCCTTTCACAGCTTCTTATAGAAACTTCAAGGCTGATGCTAGCCTCCTCAGGTTTTTACAACACATGGATTCAACAAGCCAACAAAGACTTCACTGGGTGCATAAGAATTACATGATTTACAATTATTGCACTGACACTAAGCGATTCCCACAGGGCTTTCCCAAAGAATGCTTTGTCCATTAAAGCTATAAAAAAATAACAAAAACTATGTGAATATTCTGGTGTAGGTAGCAGAACTTTCCTGTATATTATATGATAAAATGTAATGTATTACGTCAGATTTTCAGTAGATGACATGTTCTGTTTTCTATAGGACGTTGTAGTTAATATAAGATTTGTTTAATTTGTATTCAAATTAATTCTAGGTATGTGTAATTATAAAAATATAATTGTGAGCCTTAAGAACGTTAGAGGGAGTAGGTGGACCATACTTTTAAGAAAGAGCTCTTCATATGCATATGTGTATGTGAATGAACTTGTATCATAATTAGCTCATATTTTGAATATTGTTATCATCTAATTACGTCATATGATACATAATCAGATAATCTTTATAAATTTTTTTTATTATTAAATTATAAAAATAAAAAGTAAGAATGTATTAATATCTCACACAATTACAATATTAATTAAAAAAATATTGCAATAATAAAATATATTACAATTATTGTTTTTTTTTACTATAAAAAATTACATAATAAAAAATTAATCATTTTTAAGCTTCCTGATCGTACCACTTTGCAGCTCAAATTTTGAGTATTGCTGCTTTATGATCACGACATGTGACACATAATCTTTGTAATTTAAATTTTTTTATTAAATTAAAAAAAAATATTATTATCTAACACAACTACGATATCATATATACTATAATATTATCATAAGAAAACATATTACAATTGTCTCTTTTATCTTTAAAAATCACACAATAAAGACTAGAATAAATCCATTTATTAGTTAGATTCATTTTCAAATCAAAACAATACAAATATAAATACAATTCAATATAATTCATAGTAAATAAATATATTACAATACGAAAACACGTTACCCTTTAATATTGTATGGGCCAAATTTGGTCCAAGGGTAAAACTGTCTTTCACCTAAGCCCATCAGCATGTTAGGCCCGAAAATAAGGACCAAAGCCCAAAGAATTATGTATTATTTGATTACAATTAAATCATAAACTAATAACCACTCCACTTAACCTAATTCTAACACTAAACCCCACCACTCCACTTAACCTAATCCTAGCATTAATCCTCACTTACTCCAAAACCTTACCAAATACACCAACATTAGATCATGTTTTATCTATAAATATGAAAAGAATACGGGAAGAAGTCATTCAAGTCTCATTTCTCTCACCCTAATACTTCATGCTCTCAATCCTTAATCCCCTCATATATTACACGGCTCTCACGGCCAAACAAAGGAAGTAGAGGTAATATTCATCTTGCTTTCCCATTTTACAAACTTATTTCCTGCCACTGACTTGGGCGTCGGAGTGTACCCGGTATCCACCACACCGGTGGTAGCCTACTCTCGTCCACTCTACTTTGTTTTTTGCAGGATTGCTAGTGCCCAACTTACAAATTCTGATTGGGGACCCTTGGCGAATTCCGGAGTCCACAATTTGGCGCCCACCGTGGGGCCCTAGCAATAATTTGCAGACAAAGACTTTCCACCCTACAAACACTCACTGCTTAGTCAATCATGACTTCAAGCAATGAACAAACACCTGATCCAGTGGCATCACAATTGGCCATACTACAAGACAGATTGAAAGCTTTGGAAGAAGAGAATTTTACCTTTCGTAGTTCCAACATAAACCTCCAAAAACAATTGGAACTACTTTCATCACCCACACAGCTTCACAATACATCAGAACAACACAACAACGGATCACTCCAGCTAACCTTCAAGGAGCATTTGACGAAACAACAGACGACGTTCCATCAAATGGTGAGAACCAGAGGAACTTACCAAGTTCACCAGTCAACCAAGCCCAGCAAATTGTCGTCACAATGAGAAAGGAAATGAAAGAATTTAAGAAGAAGCTATTATGTCCAGTCTACCAGGGGTGAAACTCCCAATGAAGAAGAGTAGAGCTGGAACCATTTCAGATACCCCTTTCATTGAGGCGATAACATCTGTTGAGCTACCACGGAAGTTCAGCCCACCAGACATGAAGTTATACGATGGATCCACTGACCCAGACGACCATGTCATTCATTATAAATACAAAATGATGTCAACAGGCTTAGCTCCTCATCAATGGGAAGCTGGAATGTGCAGAGGATTTGGAGAAACTTTGGGTGGTCCAGCTCTTACATGGTTCATACAACATACAGATCCATCAAATCTTATCAACAATTAGCAGACAAATTTGTTGAACATTTCGCCAGCTCTTGCAAACTTGAAAAAACTACTGATGATCTTAGTGCCATCCTACAAGGAGGAGGAGAATCATTGCGAAGCTATGTTGCTCGATTCAACAAAGAAAGAATAACAATCCCAGACCTTCATCAACCAACAGCTGTGGAGGCTTTCAGGAACGGGTTACTTTGTGAAAGTGGACTCTACAAAAAGCTGACCAAGTTTCGGTGCTACACGATGGACCAGGTTATGGCTCGAGCCACAAGTTGAAATCAGGTGGGAAGAAGATAAAAGGAATAAAAGAAAAGACACATTCCTCCAATGCAAACAAGCGAAAGAACAGCCCATTCTACCAAACGACATAAAGAATTTACAAATGTGATGCCTAAGCGTCATTCGGAGGAGAAATGAACCACCCAAGGAGAGAACATCAGCCCGCCAAAAAGGTTTTGATCAAAGACCTCCATCATACAGAGCTCGAGAAACAATTCCGATGGAAAAACCCAGACTCCCAGACTACAATTTTTCTATATCCGGGAGAGTTAGTATTGGTACTTAAAAAGATGGGAAATGAAGTAAAGTGGCCACCACGCAACAGAGAAAGTTTCAAAAATAAAGACACAAACAAATGGGTGAGTTCCATCGAGACTTCGGCCATACAACAGCTGAATGTGTAGCATTGAGGTTGGAAGTACTTGAGTTGTAAAAAAGGGTTTTTAAGGGATTTACTTACGGAGAAGGGGCAAGCTACTTTAGCTCGGAGGAACGAGAAGGATGGACATGGGGAAGCACCAATTCAACCTCCACCAATTGATAACACTGTGAATTTCATTTCAGGAGGATCAGAGATTAGTGGAGTATCATATTCAGCAGCCAAACGACATTCCAGAGCGATTGTGTCAAGCCTTCAACATTCCACGACGTCTTTAGAAAAAATGTTTACAAACCTAATGATGGAGTTTCCAGACGACATCAACTCTGGTAGCATGAACCCTCATCATGACGCCTTAGTAATCTCTCTACAGGTGGCAAATTTCATGATCAAACGAGTTCTGATAGATACAGGATCCTCAGCCAACATCATCTTTACAACAGCCTTGACAGACATGGGAGCTGAATTAGAGAAAGTTAACAAAAGGACGACTGTGTTGATTGGATTCAGTGGTGAACAAAAATTTACTTTGGGAGAAATAAGCCTTCCAGTCTACGCAGGGGGAATCAACAAAATGACAACCTTTCTACTCCTGGATTGTCCTTCAGCCTACAATCTAATTATTGGGAGGCCATGGATTCATGAGATGAGGGCAGTATCGTCCACCTATCATCAAACTCTAAAGTTTCCTACAAAATGGGGAATTCAAGAGATAAGGGGAGATAGAGTTGCTTCCAGAGGATGCTACCAGACGACAATGAAGGCAAAGGTCCATTCAGCATAGCAATTACAGAACGAACCTCATTCGCAGGAGCCCACACTTCCAAATATTGAAGAATTGGATGAGGTTCAAATCCATGACAAATATGCAGACCATAAAACTCAAATTGGAGCAAATCTAGATCCCAGACTACGGGCAGACTTAAGTGAATTTTGCGAAAACGACATGACCAGTTCGCTTGGTCGCATGAAGACATGACTGGGATTGACCCCAGCTTGATTACTCATCAACTCCATGTGGATCCAGACTACCCTCCAATCAGACAGAAAAGAAGGAAGTTTGCCCCAGAGAAGGAATCAAATCATTGATGAGGAAATCCAAAAATTGTTACAAAATGGTGCCATTAAAGAAGTTCAATTCCCAGCCTGGTTAGCCAATGTGGTGGTGGTACGAAAGAAGAATGGAAAATGGAGAGTTTGTATCGACTTCACAGATTTGAAAAAGCATGCCCAAAAGATTCATTCCCATTGCCTCATTGATCAAATGGTTGATGCTACAGCTGGACACGAATTGCTAAGTTTTATGGATGCATATTCTGGGTACAATCAAATCCTTATGCATCCAAGCGACCAAGAAAAAAACAGCTTTCATGACCAATAGGGGCATATTCTGTTACAAGGTAATGCCCTTTGGTCTCAAAAATGCAGGTGCTACATATCAGAGAATGGTCAATAAAATGTTCTCACAACAGATTGGAAAAACAATGGAGGTGTATGTAGACGACATGTTGGTGAAATCATCGAAATCTGATCAGCATCTGCAACACCTGGAAGAAGCATCAAGGTGATGAATAGGTATGGGAGGATGAAATTGAATCCAACAAAATGTGCGTTTGGAGTTGCTTCTGGGAAATTCTTGGGATATGTCGTTACACAACGAGGGATTGAGGCAAATCCAGATCAAATCAGGTCCATACTCGAAATTCCTTCACCAACCTGCCCAAAGGAAGTCATGCGCTAGCAGGGAGAATTGCTGCGTTGAATAGATTCATCTCCAAGTCGACAGACAAAAGTTTTATGTTCTTTTCAGCCATTAAAAAGACAAAAACTTTGAATGGACTCCAGCCTGCGAACAAGCTCTGAAAGAGCTGAAGCAGTACTTAACATCACCACCATTGTTGTCAAAACCACTCGACAATGAAAGGTTATTCTTGTATTTGGGAGTGTCAGACCAAGCAGTGAGCGCTGTTTTGATTCGAGAAGAGAATGGCACCCAACTTCCAGTCTACTATGTAAGCAAGGCATTACTTGATGCAGGTCACGTTATTTGCATTTGGAAAAATTGGTCTTGCCTTGGTAATGTCAGCCAGGAAGCTACGACCATACTTTCAAGGGCATCCTATCACAGTCTACTCGGAGTACCCTTGAGGAGCATACTACACAAGCCAGAATTGACTGGGAGATTAACAAAATGGGCTGTCGAATTGGGAGAACACGACATTACCAGCCAGAACACGACAACTTACCAGCAACAACTAATCATCTCAAGCCTTGACTTTGTAGCAGATTTCAGTCCAACTCAGAATCCCTTGGAGGTACTGAAGTCAATCAATCCAATCAATTCACTTTGGAAACTTTCAGTCGACGGTTCTAGCAATAAGAAAGGGTGTGGCCTTGGCATAGTGATCACTACTCCTGATGGGGATATACTACAACAAGCAATCAAATGTGGATTCCGAGTTACAAACAATGAAGCAGAATATGAAGCTTTGATAGCAGGAATCAGTTTGGTCAAAGAGCTTGGGGGAAGAAGAATCGAAGTGAAATCAGACTCCCAATTGATAGTGAATCAGCTCCAAGGTTCATATCAGGCACGAGACCCTCAAATGTTTTCCTACTTGCAGAAAGTTAAAGAAGTCCAGGCGACATTTCAAGAATTCAACATATCTCAGGTTTCAAGAAGTGAAAACACTCAGGCAGACGCGTTGGCTACCCTTGGGTCGACGATGCATGGAGACAAACCACAATCAATTCCAATAGTGTATTTAAATGGCCATCAATTTGGAAGGAGAACAAGGAGATCAGCACCATCACTTCAGACGACTCATGGATGACACCAATCATGAAATACTTGCAAGATGGACTGCTTCCAGAAGATAGAAATGAAGCAAGAAGGATTCAAAGGCAAGCAGCAAGATTCACCATATTTAATGGACAACTATTGAAAAGGTCGTTCTCTGGACCCTACTTGAAATGTCTTACTCATGATCAAGCACAACATGTACTATCAGAATTGCACGAAGGAGAATGCGGAAATCATTCTGGAGGACGAAGCCTTGCCAATCGCGCCCATTCGACTGGGTATTATTGGCCAACTATGAGGATTGATTCAGTCAACTACACGAAGAAGTGTGAAAAGTGTCAGAGATTCGCTCCAATTCCACATCTTCCACCAGAAAAGCTGAATCCTATCCTATCCCCATGGCCGTTCATGAAGTGGGGTATGGATATTGTAGGGAAGCTACCAACCGCCCCTGGACAACGAGTCTACATGCTAGTCTTGACAGATTATTTTTCAAAGTGGATTGAAGCGGACTCCTTTGCCAAAGTACGAGACAAAGAAGTTCAAACATTTGTCTGGAAAAATATCATATGTCGTTTCGGCATTCCCAAGAGATTGTAACAGATAATGGCTCCCAGTTCTAGTCGACATTTTCAAGACTTTTGTAAAAATTGGGGGATCAAGTTAAGTTTTTCAACCCCACGCTTTCCACAAGCTAATGGGCAAGCCGAGTCTTCTAACAAGACACTTTTGAATACTTTGAAGAAAAGATTGGAGAAGGCAAAAGGATCATGGGCAGACGAACTTCCTGGAGTATTGTGGTCCTACAGAACGACCATCCGTTCTTCGACTGGAGAAACTCCTTTCTTTGGCATTTGGAACAGAGGCAGTAGTGATTCCAATTGAAGAAGCCATTCCTTCTCTACGCTACCAGTACGCTGGTGATGAGGCAAATCAACAGTTGATGTATATGAATCTAGATACAATCGACGAAAGACGTGAAAAGGCGACCATACGACTTGCATCTCATCGGCAAGAATGGCGAGATATTCAACAAAAATGTCAGAAGCAGAACATTCAAGGAAGGGGATTGGGTACTACGAAGAGTATTTCAAAACACAAAAGAAGTCGGAGAAGGGAAGTTGGGACCAAATTGGGAAGGTCCATACATCATCACAAGAGTTGTTGGACACGGAGCCTACAAATTACAAACAATTGAGGGGAGACAAATTCACAATAGTTGGAATGCAATTCACCTTAAGCAATTTCACCGGTAATTTATGCGTGCATTTATTATATTTTATGGTTCAGAGTACTTTTCAATTTTATGTATTGTGTGATTCGACTTAAAAAACATTTCATTTGAAATATCATCCCAAAATATCATTAAGTCATTAAAATTGTTCTACAAAGAGTTAAATTAAAATTACAAAAGATTCAAATTTCTGGAGTAGCTTCTTCCTGAATACATTCAGCAGCAACTTCAGGTGCAGGAATTTTTGAACTTTGAGTAGTCGGCTCGATTTCCATTCGACTAAGTTCTTCATTCTTCTTATCCGCTTCTTGAACTTCAGCCGCTCCCTCCCCTCAATTACTTCTTTTTTGCCACTTTCGAGTCGACCTCTTGGCCTTTCTCTTCTACATCACCCTCGTCTGAAAAAGAAACTCCTGCCAATAGTTGGTCATATGCTGAATCCATTTCTCAGGCTCCCAAACTCCTGTCTTCCCATCAAGGAAATCCTTCATCAGATGACTGCGTTCTTTCATCATAGATTCAAGAGCGATCCCTTCAAGATTCTCGAGTAATTCTTCATTCTCCTTCTTCACATTCTCGAACGCATCCTTATAGCCTTCAATCGTAACCTCAGAAGTCTCCTTTCCATCTGAAGTGTTGCCTTTACTTCCTTCAACTCCTTCTCCAATTCAGCATTTCTTTTTTCAAGCGACTTCTTTGGACCACTTCCTTTTTCATAGCCGCAAATGATTTATCCATCTCTCTCTGTTTCTTAAGAGTCGATTCGACATATCGTTGCATATGTAGACTGCACTCCATTGCCTGGAAAAAGGATTTGATTAGAATCCATTCTACAAATTATTAAGAAATTTCTATCTACTTTCTTACTTGGTAATTTAAAGCCGCAGCCTTTTTCATCGACTCGACGGGCCAATCTTGGATAACCTCTGTTCATCCTCCTCCAGCAATAGCTTCTTAATAAAAGGGTCAAGGCTTGATGGGTCCGAAATTGCAGTCGACCTGATGGAATCCTGACAACTATATTATCGATTTCTTCGATTTCATCCGCCTTCCTTTTCCCCCTTTGACAACTATTTCGGTCGACTTCCCCTTATGCTTTAGAGTTCCAGTCGACGATACCAATTGTGGTTCGGGAACCTCCACTTCTGGCTCCTTTATCTTGAGCTTCCTAGCCTTTTTTCGGCTCATCAACTCATCAATTGATGCTACTTTTATTTGCCTCGACGCCATGTCCTCTGCGCATAAAATTTCTTTTGGAGTTAATGTCTTTATAAACCCACCTTTCCGTACAGAGCTCGAATCGACCGAGTACAGTAGATGACTTCCAATACGTTTTTAGAAAGTGCCAAAGGGGTAGATATACCTTCTGATTCGAAGATTTCTTTAAACTGTAAAGTTGCTCTTAGTCTCTGCTCTACCAGATTATCCTCCAATCTCTTTGTTCGACGGGAAGATCAAGAAGAGCTTTTGTGTTCGACAAAATAAGAGATGTTTTGTCGAATAAGCTGTTTCGAAAAGGACCTGCATAATAAACCATACATTAGTATCATACGACAATAACATTGATAAATTTTCAATAAATTGAAGAAGTTGATACTCACTAAATACACTCCAGTATTCTGAAACTCGACCCATTCCAGTCGACCCAAAGATACCCTCATTTTTCACAAAGAAATAGTCCGATTGCCATTTACCCCTATCGTTTGTTGGAAGCCCCATAACTATTTGTTCCCTCTTACGACGAAGGTACAAAGTATATCTCCCTTTTTCTGTTAGGTGCTCTTTAAGGTAGTATGAATATAAAATGTCCTTCACCTCAAACAATAACCCTTGTTCGAATGCTAAGCATTCAATCGACATTAAAATTCTCCAAGCATTCGGCATTAGTTTGAAGGAGCAATCCCATAATGATCCAAAATTTCCCAAGCTAACCTAGGGATAGGGAATCTGAGCCCATTAGAAAACGGTACTACATAAAAACCCATCCATCCGGGAATTTTATAATCGATCCTTTCAGACGGCAAGGGTACCCTCAGTTCCATTGATCTAGGAAATCTATACTTAATCCTAATTTCCATCAGCAAACTAGCCGTCATTCGACTACCTGGGTTCTTGGTTAGTATGTTGGTAGGCTCACTTGTGCTCACCCCTCCACTAAATTCCTCGACAGCTGCCAATGATCTAATAGGAATTGCCTGCAACGGAACTTCATGCGACCATAACGGTTACAGGTCCTTCCTCAAAAAACTCTTGACGCGCGACCATTCCCTTAATGATTTTTCTTCTGTTGATTCACTCGATGATGATCCTACGAATGTATCGATCTGTTCTACTAAACTTTCTAAGGAGTCTCCACTCGATATCTATTCAGCGACTCTAAAAAAAATAATTTCTAGGATTTGGGTTCTCTAAAGATCAAATCCACTACCTAACTACACTAATCAACCATCACCAACCTAATTCATTTTCAAAGATTATTCTTCTTGACAAACAATATACAATTTTACTCATTTTGTTCGCCTTAAGAGTCCCACGAACCAAACAACTCTGATTCTAACACTAACCACATAACGTATGATTCTAAAGATCAAACAAATTAATTTTGCTAAGAACAGATTGAAGCTACTCTACGAATATTCAAGCAAATGAAGAACACGAAGAGAGTGTAAAGAAGTACCTGGAAGCCTTGAAGTCTCTCCCAAATCGATTGATCTCGTGAATGAAACAAATGAACCCATCAAGACTCTTATACACTTCTTTTGGCGGTTCATTTCCCGCCATAAGATTCCTGTATTCGCGCTAGGTTTTACTCCGTTAAACGACACGTGGAAGATCTGAATTCCTGAACCACCGTTTGGTTCAGTCGACGAGGGACACTCCCTGGACTCATCTCGAGTCAAGTAAATTCCTGGACCACCGTTTGGTTCAGTCGACAAGGGACATTCCCTGGACTCATCTCGAGTCAAGTAAATTCCTGAACCACCGTTTGGTTCAGTCGACAAGGGACATTCCCCTAGACTCATGTCGAGTCAAGTGAATTCCTGAACCACCGTTTGGTTCAGTCGACAAGGGACATTCCCTGGACTCATCTCGAGTCAAGTAAATTCCTGAACCACCGTTTGGTTCAGTCGACAAGGGACATTCCCCTAGACTCATGTCGAGTCAAGTGAATTCCTGAACCGCCGTTTGGTTCAGTCGACAAGGGACATTCCCCTAGACTCATGTCGAGTCAAGTAAACTCCTGAACCACCGTTTGGTTCAGTCGACAAGGGACATTCCCCTGGACTCATCTCGGTCAAGTGAATTCCTGAACCGTCGTTTGGTTCAGTCGACAAGGGACATTCCCCTAGACTCATGTCGAGTCAAGTAAACTCTGAACCACCGTTTGGTTCAGTCGACAAGGGACACTCCCTGGACTCATCTCGAGTCAAGTGAATTCCTGAACCACCGTTGGTTCAGTCGACAAAGGACATTCCCCTAGACTCACGTCGAGTCAAGTAAATTCCTGAACCACCGTTGGTTCAGTCGACAAGGGACATTCCCTGGACTCATCTCGAGAGTCAAGTAAATTCCTGAACCACCGTTTGGTTCAGTCGACAAGGACATTCCCTGGACTCATCTCGAGTCAAGTAAATTCCTGAACCACCGTTTGGTTCAGTCGACAAGGGACATTCCCTGGACTCATCTCGAGTCAAGTAAATTCCTGAACCACCGTTTGGTTCAGTCGACAAGGGACATTCCCCTAGACTCATGTCGAGTCAAGTGAATTCCTGAACCACCGTTTGGTTCAGTCGACAAGGGACATTCCCTGGACTCATCTCGAGTCAAGTAAATTCCTGAACCACCGTTTGGTTCAGTCGACAAGGGACATTCCCCTAGACTCATGTCGAGTCAAGTGAATTCCTGAACCGCGTTTGGTTCAGTCGACAAGGGACATTCCCCTAGATTCATGTCGAGTCAAGTAAACTCCTGAACCACCGTTTGGTTCAGTCGACAAGGGACATTCCCCTGGACTCATCTCGGGTCAAGTGAATTCCTGAACCGCCGTTTGGTTCAGTCGACAAGGGACATTCCCCTAGACTCATGTCGAGTCAAGTGAACTCCTGAACCACCGTTTGGTTCAGTCGACAAGGGACACTCCCTGGACTCATCTCGAGTCAAGTGAATTCCTGAACCACCGTTTGGTTCAGTCGACAAAGGACATTCCCCTAGACTCACGTCGAGTCAAGTAAATTCCTGAACCACCGTTTGGTTCAGTCGACAAAGGACATTCCCCTAGACTCATGTCGAGTCAAGTAAACTCCTGGACCACCGTTTGGTTCAGTCGACAAGGGAGACATCCCCTAGACTCATGTCGAGTCAAGTGAATTCCTGAACCACCGTTTGGTTCAGTCGACAAGGGACATTCCCTGGACTCATCTCGAGTCAAGTTAAAACCACCGTTGGTTCAGTCGACAAGGGACATTCCCCTAGACTCATGTCGAGTCAAGTGAATTCCTGAACCACCGTTTGGTTCAGTCGACAAGGGACATTCCCTGGACTCATCTCGAGTCAAGTAAGTAAATTCCTGAACCACCGTTTGGTTCAGTCGACAAGGGACATTCCCCTAGACTCATGTCGAGTCAAGTAAATTCCTGAACCACCGTTTGGTTCAGTCGACAAAGGACATTCCCCTAGACTCACGTCGAGTCAAGTAAACTCCTGAACCACCGTTTGGTTCAGTCGACCAAAGGACATTCCCCATGACTCTTGTCGAGTCAAGTTGGGACTCCTGAACCTGCATTTGGTTCAGTCGACAAACGGGCATAGTCGAATCAAGGTTAGACTCCAGAACCTGCATTTGGTTCAGTCGACAAACGGGCATTGTCGAGTCAAGGTTAGACTCCTGAACCTACATTTGGTTTAGTCGACAAACGAACATAGTCGAGTCAAGGTTAGACTCCTGAACCTGCATTTGGTTCAGTCGACAAACGGGCATAGTCGAGTCAAGGTTAGACTCCTGAACCTGCATTTGGTTTAGTCGACAAAGGGATATTCCCCATAACTCTAGTCGAGTCAAAGCATACTCCTGAACTATCGTTTGGTTCAGTCGACAATGAACATTCCCTGGACTCATGAACTCCTGATACTCTATTTCAGTTTGGTCAAAGACACGTACTCCATGACCCTAGAGATAAATCAAGAAGCTAAGATGCATGCAAACGGAAACCTACGTTTTGTATATATTTTGACACGACATTTGGCAGAAGGTAACACACTCTTACGCTTTTTTTCATACGACACGGATAAATATACTCTCTAAAGCAAAAATTCTTTGACTAGAGAGTAAGGGACAAACTGTATGGGCCAAATTTGGTCCAAGGGTTAAAACTGTCTTTCACCTTAAGCCCATCAGCATGTTAGGCCCGAAAATAAGGACCAAAGCCCAAAGAATTATGGATTATTTGATTACAATTAAATCATAAACTAATAACCACTCCACTAAACCAATTCTAACACTAAACCCACCCTCCACTAACCTAATTCTAGCATAATCCTCACTTACTCCAAAACCATACCAAATACACCAACATTAGATCATGTTTTATCTATAAATATGAAAAGAATACGGGAAGAAGTCATTCAAGTCTCATTTCTCTCACCCTAATACTTCCTGCTCTCAATCCTTAATCCCCTCATTATTACACGGCTCTCACGCCCAAACAAAGGAAGTAGAGGTAATATTCATCTTGCTTTCCCATTTTACAAACTTATTTCCTGCCATGACTTGGGCGTCGGAGTGTACCCCGTATCCACCACCGGGTGGTAGCCTACTCTCGTCCACTCTACTTTGTTTTTGCAGGATTGCTAGTGCCAACTTACAAATTCTGATTGGGGACCCTGGCGAATTCCGGAGTCCACAAATATAAGATATATATTAAATTTTAGCATTATACCGAATAAACTCAAAATAATACAAAAGCAAAAATTCTAGAGTGAATCTTATTTATAATTAAATTCATCTTCAAATCATATGAATACAATTGCCGTAAAAGTATACAAAAAAGTATATATATATATATATATATTCTAATTAACTCTTTCTCTCTCTATATATATATAATGTCTAACATATTACATATAATATTCAAAATATAGATAAAATAATTTCATACTTCAAAATAATATATTGCATTTATAATTTCATTTCCATCCAATATTACGGTCAAATATTTGCTCAGACTTGTTTGGTGTTGTAATTAAAAAAAATGTGATGAACAAACGGTAATTTATAAAAAGTGTTATTTAATTTTATTTTGAGCTAAAAAAAATAATCGCGGTGCGTTTTTATAATATTTTTGATTGTGGATAAAAATTAAAAAATTTAACTTCTACAAAACTCAATTTTTAAAAGTCACTAATATATAATATTCACAATTTTTTTTTTTGTAGATAACATTTAATAATCTATATTCCCATACAAAGGAGTAAACTAATAAATGGATAATCGCATATAACGCGTGTTTGTTTACTACCTGCAATCTGCATGCCGCACATATTTAATTAAATGGTGATCATCGTAAAAAGGATTAAGATCAAACTTGTGATCCATAATTAATAAAAAAAAATTGTTGAAATTATAAGTTATGATCGCTATTGACTTGTAATAATAATGCGGCAAGTATATTGTGACATATTCAAGTTGACAAATGGCAACAGCAGTTCATTATAATTATGTCACTTAAGTGACTTTAATTACATAATCAAATTTGACCCACATTACATAAAAACCGTAACCACAAAATATTTAAAAATATTAAATAATGACCCTAAGGAGTAAAGAAAGAGCCATGCAGTTTCATGATTCGCCCATGTAATCAATATTCTCTAGAAACTTCATTATGATGAAATTGGGTCCCCGCGGAAGCTGTGAACTCCCTGGAAAAACAAAAAGGATAAGAGAGTGCGTGGGAATGAAAAAGAGGCAGAATCTTTACTTGGCGTCACAGATGTACTAATAATAATTCGAGGTATTGTTGACTAGTGTGTGTGTGTTTAGTTTAGTTTTAAACTGGCCAACTTCGTTATTGAAATATCAAATATGATGTGTACACGGTTTAATATTTTAATTTCGATTATATGTTTATTTTAGCTCTATTGATTTTTTTTAGCAACTTATGTGGCAGATAGAGATGGTAATTGGTCGATACGGGTTGGGATCCATTTGGATTTTGAATTCGGACAAATAATTATCATGAATTCCGTATTAATTTTTGAATCAAGATGAAAAAAATATTAAAAATCTCGAATTTGGATTAAGATTCGAGATTTTTTAAACAAAAATTCAAATTTTGAGATGAAAAATCATCGAGATTCAAAAATTTTTATAATCCCAAACAGCCAAAAAGACTATGGGAAAAAAGTCTAAGGTGGGCAGTTTTAATTCGTCAGGTAAGTATATTAAAATTTATCAAATTTATGAAATTAGGATCAATTTATAAAAGTAAGTTACTATTTTTCTTATTTTAATAATAATGTCCCTACTCTCTACGTAATTTGACGGACAAAATAAATCCACGAGTGATCAACTAAGTGGTCAACAAGTTCGAAAAATCTACTTCTTACTAGAAAAATCTCCATGACTTTTACAAACCGACTCTAATTCATGTCTGGGGCGACCTTCAGTTGTTTTTAGGATTCTAGCTGAATTTTAAAAAAATATATTCTTATATCGATAAAAAAATAAAATAAATAAATAAATATTTTTTTTAATATGTATTATTATTTTTTTAAATTTAAAGATCTATAATTTTGATAGATTGCGTCGCCGTCGACTATTACCAGTGCCACCCGGATTCATGCTAATTCAAAATATTTTCATTCTCATGTTTCTTAATCAATGGACATTAAGATGCCTATCCTAGATGGACATAAAGACGCGGTCCAAGCAACTCATTGGAGTATAGGAAACTCGTTTGGTGAATGACGGTGACACATCTAGGTCTAGGCAGCTCCTTCTCCATTTGGTTATTGTGTGTACGTGTTTAATAAGCTAAAGAGAAAAAAGACCGTGTGGTCCAATATTTCTTATAATTTAATTTCAAAAGCCAGCTATCCCCAGCTCATCAATTTTTTTGTTCATCAAGACCAGCACAAAGGATCCTTCCACATACCCACTCCCCCTCATTCGTATATAAATGCATGCTACCATTGAACCATTATTCTCAACTCACACCAAAAAAAAAAAAGAAAACACAAACCCTTTAAGGTACTTACTATGGCTTCTTCAATCAATTTTGTTCTGCTCATCTCTATTGCAGTCAGCTCTTTGATGGTAATTGCCTCTGCTGGTAATTTCTACCAAGACTTTGCTATCACTTGGGGAGATGGCCGTGCCAAGATCAATAACAACGGAGAGCTTCTCACTCTGTCCCTTGATAAAGCCTCAGGCTCAGGCTTCCAGTCCAAGAATGAGTACCTATTTGGCAAAATCGATATGCAACTCAAACTTGTCCCTGGCAACTCTGCCGGCACCGTTACAGCCTATTATGTAAGTCATTGAAGAGTTTTATATATCTTTTTTTTTTCCACACGTAGCAATCTAATTTCCTTTCCACGTAACAATCCCATGCATATATATGCTGATATGTGTTTGTGTATTCTTTTTCTTTTAATGCAGTTAAAGTCACCAGGATCAACATGGGATGAGATAGACTTCGAATTCTTGGGAAATTTAAGTGGAGATCCTTACACTCTTCATACTAATGTATTCGCAAATGGCAAAGGTGACAAAGAGCAACAATTTCATCTCTGGTTCGACCCCACTGCTGATTTTCACACCTATTCCATTCTTTGGAATCCCCAACGTATTGTGTAAGTAAATCAAAATCATGCCCTAATCACTTATGTTTCTTAACTTTCAAAGTCTTTGACTAGAATGCTTATATAATTATTATTATTTTACAGTTTCTATGTTGATGGCACGCCCATAAGAGAGTTCAAGAATTTGGAATCAAAAGGCGTTCTATTTCCGAAAAATCAGGCGATGAGGATTTACTCGAGTCTCTGGAATGCAGATGATTGGGCGACGAGAGGTGGGCTTATCAAGACTGACTGGACACAAGCTCCATTCACTGCTTCTTACAGAAATTTCAATGCTAATGCTTGTGTTTGGTCTAATGGAAAATCTTCTTGCAACTCATCAAATAATAATACCTGGTTCTCTGAAGAACTTGATACCACAAGTCAAGAGAGACTCAAATCGGTGCAGAAGAATTATATGGTATATGATTATTGCAAGGACGCAAAACGATTTCCCCAAGGGTTCCCTACAGAATGCGCTCTCAATAATTGAACGTCCTAGGATGAAAATAGCCATTTGATATTTGTTGTTTATAGTTTTCTACGTCTTTAATTTTGATGTTTTGGTTCTTTTATTCTGTGTCAACTATAGAGTAAATGATTCATTCATTCTTGTAATAAAATCTAATATAATAATTAAAATTTGTTACTTTTGTTAATGAATAGCATTCGCTTTAATTTTTTTTCCCATGCTAATCCATCATAAAAAAATAATGGTGTCTCTTTCTTTTTCTTCTTTTAATTCTTAGAATGTAGATCCCACTATAAATTTAGGATGATATAAAATCCTCAATTTTAATTAAGATTTGAGACAATATTTTATCATAAATCTTAATTTTTTACTTAAAATATCTCGAATTTTATTTGAGATTCGTGATTTTGAACAATTTAATCCAAGGTTTGAGATTTTATTTTTTATATCAATTTAATAAATTGACATGGAATTCGGGGTAAAAATATTCATAATAAGACAAGGATCAAGATTCAAGATTTTCTAATCCTGCTGCCCATCCTAGAAGATGGTCTTCTCTGCATGAAATCCTGCTGTCATTGGACAAAGCATGAAGTTTTCTTATGATATATATATATAGGGAAAATTGATCCCCTCCCCGCCAACTGACACATTCCCCTCCCCTTATTTCCTTTTGAATTTACAAAAAAACCCTTATCAATATTTACAATGACTTTTTTTTTTTGAAAATTTACACATTATAAAATTTAAATATTTTATTAATAATTAATAAAATGTTAATTATTTTTTATTTTTTATTTTTTATTTTTTGTTAATAAATATTACATATTTTTTATCTATTCATTTATTTTTTTTAATTCATTTTAATTTAATTAATACTACTTATGTATAAAAAAAAATATTTTAAACAATATAATTTTTTTATTATTTTCGAAATTAAAAAAAAAAGATACCAAAAATTGGCCCCAAGGGGGATCACGATGATCGTCCCCCCCTTTTTTTTTAATTATTATATATTATTTTTTTTAATTCCGAAAAAAAAAGTTTAATAATTTTAAAAATATATATATATATATATATATATATATATATTTAAGAGGGCTTATCTTCCCCCTCCCTCTTACACATTTACCTTTTTGTCTCCCCTATAATTCCCTATTTACCCTCTTCCTTTCACCAAAATTCTATTTTCAATTTTCAAATAAACCATATATATCTAATTTTTTTATATTTATTGATATATATATATATATATATATATTTATATTTATATATATTTTGATTAATTTAAAAAAAAAGGCTTTGGCTGCAGCAATTCGCCCCTTTTTTTTTTTCTTTTAGTTTTTTTTTTTAAAAAAAAATATATTTTATAATTTAATTATTATAAAAAAATTGTCATGTATATTAGAAAAATATTTATTTGAAAATAGTACAAATAAAAACAAAAAAAGTTACACTTAAAAATATAAAAACATAAATTCTAATCTATGTTGCCTCCAAAGTCTCCTCCTGGCGCACTTGGTGATATACCCAATACTTCGTACCATAATTGATTACGAATCATATAACGAGTGGCCCATTCTTTAGCTTCATACGATGAATGTTCCCACCACCACATTGGGATGGGTGGTACATGGTAATGAGGGTGTAAAAAAACTTGCACAAAGTGTCTGCCAACATGAGCAATATATATTTCTTGACGCTCTTGCTCTGGAACTGCAGGGAACCTTAATGGCAAGTGAGTAAAACAACTCCAAACATTCTCAGCAAATGTATGCAGTACTGTACCTCGAAGCGATGACAATTCCTAAACTCATTGAGTCCATCCAATGTACCTCTGGTGCCGGCGACTGGAAAAAATGCAGTAAGTGTAATAGATTGTCAGCCCATGCGTTTGATGGATAAAGTCGATCATATAAATCATTATTTTGTTGAATCTATTCAATAAGGTCGCATCGTACTTGACCCCAACCTTCTTCGCCATACCCGATTAGTGCAGCTATTGCTCTGAATCCACAATGACCATCAGCTTGAACGTCAAATAGTGTGAGAAATATAACGTTGATATGCCACATGTAATTTCTGAATATAAGTATCACAGATCGGTGGAAGTTGAGACTGGTCTTGAGTTGATCGCCTCTCACGGCCTCCTCTTCCTAGAGTCGATACAGTTGGTTGAGTGACCCTAGATCCTGAAGTGGAAGAATATCCAAAAGAAGGTATGCGACGTTTGCTTTGCTCATCTCTGCCTGTAGGCCGACCTCTATGTTCAGTGTTGTACGAAGGGACTCGAACTGTGCTTTGAGATGGATCTGCCATATCGAGAAACTTGTCTATCATATGCTCTCGCATACATGGATCCATCTCATGTAATAATTCAACAAAGTTTGATATCATGTCAGGTCGTGCTGCATTATAATTGAACTGGTGTACGTGCAATATCGTGCATACATGGCAATCCATATATTATTTTGAACGAGCAGTTGCACATGCCGGCTAGTTGGTGACATGTTTCATCAACACATTTCAGCTGATCATAAATAAACTCCATCGCCTCTACTGAAATCTGACACCTTATTTCATTAAAAATCTCCACACGCAAATGTGTATGTCGTGGAATGTTCAGAGATTTCTCGAATGACTTTTGAATTTCCCCAAACTGATTTCTCAACATCTTGTGTATTTTTTCAAAAGATAATTGTAGGGATGACATGGTATTTCCCAAATATAATTTCAGTCTCGAATGTTCAGACTCTGCCCTGTAATTTAAAAAATATTGTATTTTTCATTAGTGAAAATCACAATAATGATCAATAATTTAAATAGTAAAAAAAAAATATTGTACCTCTTACTTGAATTGCTTCCCAGGTGCATACATGTATCAATCCATGCTGAAACAAATCGGTATCTGTAAGGGTGTAACCATCTCTCCCAAAGGTAATTTAGAGCACCATTGAATTGTCTAAACTCCTCGCGCATCACCTCTCATTTCTGTTGGTAAGACCATTGTGTTGATGAATTAATAATGGAGTGCCATGATGAATAAAAGTGTTTCCATTGTATACCAAGCATAGGACTACATTTCTTCATTACGCACTGATTTATGTGCCAAATACAAAGAATGTGACGAGCCATGGGAAAACATGTTTCAATGGCTTTAATAAGCCCCAAATCCCGATCTGAAACAAAAACTGATGGCAATGATGCTCCTTTTTCAACCATCCATTTCTTCAAGATTGATAATGCCCATGTTAGTTGCCCAACCGTCTCATTACTAAGATATGCGAACATAAGCGAGTAAGTTCACATTGTGGATGTGATACCAACAACCTCCAATAGTGGTATCTGATACTCGTTGGTCTTGTATGTTGCATCAATGATTAACACAGAAGGAAAGTTAACAGACAGCTCTAAGCTTTTTGGATGAACCCAAAGAATATCTGTAATTTCATTGGTGTCTGGATTTGTAAGGTAATCATGAAGATAATTTTTCTTAATCAATTGATCCAAACATATTGAATAGCAGTTAGACCACCCCGTTTTGCTTCTTTATTTCTGGAAATAGCATTGTAAATGCTTCTGATGTCCGTACTATTTGACGAGTCTTTTTTTTTTAAAACACTAAGAATTTAACGAAGTGCGGTGCTGTTGGCCATATCAAGCACAAATTGTTTCTCTAACGGTTTTAGCCTAGACGGATATTCATGGCCATCAAGATATTCCGCAACTTGATGGTTATGGAAACCACATGTAACTTTAATCCCCACATAATACCGTCTGGAGGTTTTGGTATACCTCGCAGCTCAAATGGGCATTCACATTTTTTTGTCCCACTATTTTTTACTATGGATTGACCTTCAACAAGATACCGCGGTGATTTGTACTTTCCTCCTCTTTCACAATAAGATGACACTTTGGCAGCTTGCCGCCTTTCAAATTAGCAGAATTTTTAATCACTATCACAATATTATTTTCTAGACCAACTCTTTTCGCCCAATTTATCATATCTTCTCTACTTTCAAAGATCTATATAAAAAATAATGAAGATATATAAAAACAAATATACGTAATTTCTACTTAAAAATAAATAACGAATGTACATAATACAAACATAAAAATAACCTGGTCTGTAGTATTAAGTTCAGTATAATCACGACTATTGCTGTAGATGCTTTCCCCACTTCGAACTTCATTCTCGCCTGACCAACTATCTGAAAATGAGCCCAAGTTACAGTTATCCATAATGTTCTCGAAGATGATAACTATTATAAGAAGAGAGAATGATATGTTGAAGGAGGAAAAGAGAATGAGATGAGAGAGGCTCAAACGATATGACCTTCAAACTTACAAACTATCTCTTTATATAAGAAATAAACACAAATAAAACAAAAACTTTAAAAAAAGTAAAAGTAGATAGGATACTGATTTACGAAATTAAATAAGACAAACAACTTTTAATAAAGAAAATATAAAATCAGAATCAGAATCAGAATCAGAATCAGAATCAGAATCAGAATCAACACATCTTTTAATAAAATAGATTTTTTAAAAAGTAAAAGAAGATATGGATACTGATTTACGAAATTAAATAAGACAAACAACTTTTAATAAAGAAAATATAAAATCAGAATCAGAATCAGAATCAATACAACTTTTAATAAAATATTTAAAAAAAATAAAAGTAGATATGGATACTGATTTACGAAATTAAATAAGACAAAAAACTTTTAATAAATAAAATTTAAAATCAGAATCAGAATAAAAATCAACACAACTTTTAATAAAATATTTAAAAAAAAAAAGTAAAAGTAGATATGGATACTGATTTACGAAATTAAATAAGACAAAAAACTTTTAATAAAGAAAATATAAAATCAGAATCAGAATCAGAATCAACACAACTTTTAATAAAATATTTTTTTTAAAAGTAAAAGTATATATGGATACTGATTTACGAAATTAAATAAGACAAACAACTTTTAATAAAGAAAACATAAAATCGAAATCGAAATCAGAATCAAAATCAACACAACTTTAAATTTAATATAGGACAGTGCTTTTTCCCCTCTCTTCAAATTCCCCTCCCCTTGTCCCCTATGTAATTACAAAAGTACCAATCTTCTTAAAATTTATCATTTAATATTTTGTTAAAGAATTATTTTATTATTTTATTAATTAAATATATTTTTTTATATTTGTTTTTGTAAATTTATATTTGTTTTTCTCTTTATATATCTATTATTTTTAATTTATTTAATAAATATTACAAATTTTATATTTATTGTTATTTATTTTGGGTTCATTTATTCATTTAATTTTTATGATTCTTTTTTAATTTATTTAACCCTATATAAAGAAAATATATATTATATATAATTAGTGTTAAATAAATTAATAAATAATCAAAAAATTGAATGAATAAATGAAAACAAAATAAATAATAAGAAATAAGAAATTTGTAATATTTATTAAACAAATAAAAAAAAAGATATATAAAGAGCAAACAAAATATAAATTTAACAAAAAAAAAATATAAAATAAAAAAAATTAATAAAAAGAAATGAATATATATGTTATTATAAATTAATATATATATATATATATATATATATATATATATATATATATATATATATATATATATATATATATATATATTTTGATTTTCCCTTTCGAAGGGGTAATTTATTTTTAGAATTAGGGAGATTTTTGTCATTTTAGGGTGGGGACGGGAGCGGGAAGGGGCCAAGGGGGAAAAGTAAATTTCTATATATAACAGCTACTGACAGCTGAATTAAGTTTATTGATAAAGAATAAACACAAACTTGCTTTTGCAAGTGGACGCACAAGCAAATTTGAAAATGCCAAGAAACATTCAATTTCCTTTGATTAAATTTCTTGTCTTCATAAAAAAAAAAAAAACGCGTCCGTAAAGTCCATCGGAAATGCGTAAAAACCCAATAATAAGATTTTAATTGATAAAATAAAATAATTATATTATAAAGTTCCATTTATTAAAGAATTTTATGGAAAACTGTCTGCATCAAAATGGTTTGTAATTGCAAAAGAAACAGCTGGAATTCTTCAAGTTGCATTAAAGGTACATGAAATTTTCTTTCATTATGATGGTGTTGTCCCAGAAAAACCTTCCTAAAAACCTTGTGAAGTTTGTTAGTGGAAGGTGAGTTGGCAAACCTTAGTTCACTGTATTGTTAATAACCAATAGAAAATTGAAATCTGAGGTAATAATTCGGATTATTATGTCACGGGTCACTTTTACAGCTTGCCTAGTTGAATGGCAGCAAGCAGTTCATCTTCCATCTGCATATAAATTCGTGAACAAATGCCTCGATATTAAAAAAATTACCCCAAAAAAAAAAAGTTCCAGAAAGCATGTATCCAATAATTTTGCTGCCTTCATGAGCACACCTGTAAATTGTCTGGCAATTTCTGTTTGGCAGATGGTAAAAGTAGGTAAAACTAAACGCTGCTATATAAGCCTATAAGGCTAAAATCCAGTCATAGATTGATAGTTTATTTAAACATGTCTAAAATTGGAACATAAACATGTTATTTAAATTAAATATCTAAATTCCGTTTAGGAAAAATATCATATATAGTATTCTAAATAAGATTAATTGACCAAATATGTCTAATTGAATATTTTCTAAATATGAATATGGATCAAGTGTCGATCTTTTTTGTACTCAATTTTTTATAATATTATGTCACACATATGTATGTAATATTGTATGGTTCAGATTCAATTTCCTATAAATTCTTATATAATAACTAATAATCATAATTTATAAAAAAAATTCAATTCAACACTAAATTAGGTCCAATAAATATCAGATAATTGCCTATTAATTAGGCGGTAAACTACTTCATTTCTTATACATAAAACTTCAAGCACACGTATGTATTGTGAAAAGATTTTCTATTAATTATTTAGAAGGAGATTTAGTTCGATTTGGACTAAAAGTTGGGCAGCAATATTATAAAGCTATCTAGAGAAGGTTGTTGGCGACTTGATCGCATAATTGGATTTTGATGACGTCAACGCAATCTATGACTTCGACGTGCAAACACGAAGCAATACAAAAAGTGTCGAAGCATATGGAGTGAAGAGCGAGAATGTGAAGACTTGCGGCAAATCGAAGATATATTGCGTAATCTTAGCTTAGGATTTAATTTGTAATGTGAATTGTAATATTCAAGTGCATAAGCTCATAGGGATAATGCATATTCACTTAGATGCATTAGGATCATGACAAAATGCTTTAAAACCTTCATTACTGTGCATTTTGGTTTGAGACCGGCATACCGGTCCCTTACTGGTCTCCATACCGGTGAGATGCTCTGTTACGCATGCTCACTGGAACCGGCATGGACCTTACCGGTCATTAAACCGGTGCTCCTAGGGTCTGCACACTTACTGGAACCGGCATACTCCAAACCGGTTCCCATACCGGTCAGCCCAACAGCTAGTTCCTTCACTGGAACCGGCATGACCTAAACCGGTCTACATACCGGTGAACATACCGGTCAAGCTCTCACTGCACACACTCACTGGAACCGGCACAGACCATACCGGTCTAACGACTAGTTTTCTAACGGTAATATATCCGTTGAGACGGCATGCCGGTACCATACCGGTCTCGGCAGTGAACTGCAGGGACATTTTCATTTTCTATAAATGAGTCCCAAATTCGTTTTTGTTAAAAAGAAGAACCTTCATATCATTTCTTAGAAAGCAAAAACAAGAGTGTCTTAAATCTTCAAATACTTAAACACTCATACAAGCTCACACACATCTTCATTACATTTAGTGAGCTTAGATCACTTGGGTTTGCAACTCACACAATCTTCTTATTATTTGTGAGTGCCCAAGTGTGTTTTAATTCTTTCTTAACAAAACACTTGTGATTTGTGAAATCCCATTTGGTTGGGTAAGTTGTAAAGGTTGTGAGTGCACCTACGAACAAAACTCAAAGTTGTAAAAAGTTCGGAGTGTGCCTTTGGGGAAAACTCTTGGTTACGAGTGAACCACGGAAAACTCGATTCTAGTAGAAATCTTCAAGCGAGGCTTGGGGGAGTGGACGTAGGCACGTTTGGCCGAACCACTATAAATCTTGGTGTTGTATTTCTCTTTACCTTAACCTTTACTTATTTACAAGTTTATTTACATTTATATTATTGATTAGAAAACTTGCATATAGGTTGTTATTTACAATAGAGAAAATTAACCTAAGGCCTATTTAGTAATAAGAGCTTAAAATCGGTAAAGATTTTATAATTCCGCATTTGTAGCGATAACCCAATTCACCCCCTCTTGGGTATAGAGATTCTTTGTTGCTATTGCTTGTAGGTACTTTCAAAGGTCCTATCAGATATTTTATTATAATTATTAATTGATTATTATAATGTGATATTAAAAAAAATGTTAGTAATTCAAAATAATAATAAATAAAACCCTCACTGGCCACAGGCCACAGCTGTGCCTGTGTAGGTGAATTCCTTTTTTATTTTTCATAGTCTGATATGGCATAAAATATTTATTATTGATAATGAATGTTGTCTTATACTGTCTTTAATTTAGAGGGGGGGGGTGCTTGGACAATCTCACATAAAGTAAAATTATATTAAATATAATTATTATTTATTTAATTATCTTAGATACCAAGTGATGTAATAAAAAAATAATGAAACCCGCGTGTTATAATGAAACAGTCGTGGATTTTTATTTTATTTTATTTTTTTCTGAAAAACTGGCCTGGTAAAAACTGTCTTGGTTAAATGATGCCTGCTAGTGGCATGTACAGCTATTTTTTTATAACACTTTTTTTCTGGCAAACAACTGGCCACAGCCAAGCTCACTGGAACTTCCCATTACTTTCCTATGCATCTCCTATTATAATCTGCATCCGCTTACTCATGCTATAAATACCAAAGCATGGACCTCAACAAACCCATCGCTTCAATTTCAAATTACAAAGTTTCAAAAACTACTGTCCTGTTCTTTCTGAGTTCAAATTAAAGCATCAATGGCTTCATTGTTGCATTTGTTTCTACTGCTTAGCTCTCTGCTGGTTGCCTCTTCTGGTAACTTGTACAAAGATTTTGACATCACTTGGGGAGATGGGCGTGCCAAGATACTCAACAACGGCCAGCTTCTTACTCTGTCCCTCGACAAAGCCTCTGGGTCTGGCTTTCAGTCCAAGAATGAGTATCTATATGGCAAGATTGATACGCAACTCAAACTAGTCCCTGGAAATTCTGCTGGCACAGTCACTGCTTATTATGTAATAAGTCCCTCCCTTCATATTCATTAATAATATTCAAAATTATCATATCATGCATGTGCTGATACATTAAGACTTTTTCTTTTGATGCAGTTAAAATCGCCAGGAACAACATGGGATGAGATAGATTTCGAATTTTTGGGGAATTTAAGTGGTGATCCATACACTCTTCACACCAATGTATTTTCACAAGGCAAAGGTAACAGAGAGCAACAATTTCACTTATGGTTTGACCCCACAGCTGATTTTCACACCTATTCCATCCTCTGGAATCCTCAGCGCATTGTGTAAGTATTTTAATTTGAATCATATTACTTTTTTTTTTTTTTTATTTACAATTTAATTAATTTGTTTTGCTCATAAATAATTTTCCTTCTAACTCCAGCTTCTCTGTGGATGGCACTCCCATAAGAGAGTTCAAGAACTCAGAATCAATTGGAGTTCCATTTCCAAAGAATCAGCCAATGAGAATATACTCATCTCTTTGGAATGCTGATGACTGGGCTACTAGAGGTGGACTTGTCAAGACGGATTGGACACATGCTCCTTTCACTGCTTCATATAGAAACTTCAAAGCTGAGGCTTGTGTCTGGTCTAAAGGGAAATCTTCTTGCACTTCAAATTCAGCATCATCTAGATCCAGAAGCAGTGCCTGGTTGTCACAAGAGCTTGATGCAACAAGTCAAAACAGGCTCAAATGGGTGCAGAAGAATTACATGATTTACAATTATTGCTCAGACACCAAGAGATTTCCCCAAGGCCTCCCTGCAGAATGCAGAACCGCATAGAGATAGAGACGTGCATCAAATCATTTCTTTCATAATATTTTATAGTTATGCAGACCAGATGTTAATTCAATTTGTATGTAGTTTCGACTATTCAATTCTTTCATTATTTTCCATTTTATGGATTTTGTTACCAATTAACATTACTCATTAGCTTAACTGATCTCACTTAAGACAAATTTGACCTTGTTCGGGGACAAGTAGAATTATTATTATTTTTTAAAAATCCTCTATAAGCTCTTCAATAGTTACAATCGCACATTGATTAGTACTTCTTACATTACAAAATTGTGAAAATGCAAAGCAAACATCCGAGATTCTGCAAGTGGCATTAAAGTTGCAAGGAACTCATGAATTTGTCTTCTTTAATTGTCCTTGGACTGCCCCCAGAAAAGCTTTCTTGTAAACCTTGTGAACTTTGTTAATGCGAGGTGAGTTGGTAAGACTTTGCTCATGTGTTGATAGCCAAGTAAAAATTTGAACAATAACTCTTTCTTCATGATTATTCCGATTATTATACATTGGCCAAGTTTACGGCTTGCCTTGCCAACAAGCAGCAACTTTTTTTTTTTTTTTTTTTTAAATTATTGTAAATTCCGCCGTTAAATCATCCCAGAACAAGTAAAATTTTCAACTGTCTCATAATCTTACAAAAAACGTACTACCTGAATTCGAACCCAAATCATTAACACTATACTACTAAATCACAAACATCAGCTTCTTAGTTGTTTCTTGTAAAGAGGGGAAAAAATAAATCCATAGAAAAGTAAGATATATTATTTGGGCTAATTATAATATATGAAATTCTTTATCAAATTTGTTGTCTTCTCAAAGGTCAAGAGGATCAATTCTTTTAGACTCGGATACGAGTGTGTTAGGATCAATTCTTCATATGAGTTCTTAAATATCACGTGCTACAAGTCTTTTAATAATAAATGTATGATTAATATTACATTCAAAAAAATATATATTTAATTTACCTTATATTTTTTTATTATTTGACTATTCCCTTCAAAAGTTTTAAAATATTTAATTTTGTGTGTTTGTCTCATTATGTCTTTAATAGAGGTGGTAATTTGGATTAAAATTCGTTTATTCGTTCGATTCGTTTAAAAGTGAATACGAGTTTGAAAAAATGGATTCGTTTAATAAACGGGTCAATTCGATTCGATTCGTTTATTCATTTATGATTTGTTTTATGATTTTCTTTTACTATTTATTGTTATTTTTCAATTAATATTCGAGACATTATGGTTAATTACCATAGAAAAGATAATATTGACGATATTTAGTGATGTATTTTTAGTAAATATATTAATTATATATTTCATATGTATATATTTATGAATAATTAATGTAAATAAATGATGTTATTGAATCATATCATGACTAAACGAATATCCGTATTCGATTCGTTTAACAAACGAATCGAATACGAATCTATCACATTTTGATTAGATTCGTTTAGAATTCGATACAAATTCGATTCGTTGATTCGTTTTCCTAATCTTAGTCTTTAATGGTAATGGTAATGGAAAATCTAAAACTTATCTGGGGACGGAGTAATTCTTTGATGCAATAGAGACATGAGTGATGTTGTTTCACAAACAAAATAGTAAATGATATATATGATTTAATATCCATCTTTTTAGTTGTTTTTTAATATTTTAACATGCGTGACAAAAAAGTAATTGAATTATTACACGAATATTGTAGATTTTATGATGGGAACTTGGGAAGCAATGACACAAGTACATTGGTCTATAAAACGTTAAAGCAAAACCGCGTGTTAATAATAATAAAAACATGACCTGGTTGGGTCATGTTTGGTAGTGCTTCATGTTAATGTACAGCTATTTTTATTACACTTTTTTTCATTCATTCAAACAAGTACAACTGGCCACAGACCAGCTCACTGTACCTTCCTCGCCACTTTCCCTCTGCTTAGCTCCAATGCTATAAATACCAAACAATGGTCCTAATCAGTAATCACATTCATATCGTTTCAATAAAGAAAATAACAAACATAGTCTTAGTTTCAAATACTAACTTCTATTTTGTTGTTGCTAAGTTCAAAGCTTCCATGGCTTCAATGTTGCATTTGTTTCTTCTGCTTGGCTCTTTGATGGTTGCCTCTGCTGGTAACTTCTACCGAGATTTTGATATCACATGGGGAGATGGTCGTGCCAAGATACTCAACAATGCCCAGCTTCTTACTCTTTCGCTAGACAAAGCCTCTGGCTCAGGATTCCAGTCCAAGAACGAGTATCTATACGGCAAGATTGACATGCAGCTCAAGCTTGTTCCGGGCAACTCCGCTGGGACTGTCACTGCTTATTATGTAAGTTCCTCCCTGATAAACATTATGATCTATATGCAGTATTTTTTTTTTAGTTGCATTCTAAATGACAACCCAATTCTCATATCACCTATGTGAGCTGAGCTGGGTTTGTATTATGCAACCTATACCTCTTGTTTCCATGTGAGATTTGATTACTGAACTAAATGGCATCCACAATGCAGTATTACTTAAACAAAAACTCATTTATATCATTTTTGATGCAGTTAAAATCACCAGGATCGACATGGGATGAGATAGACTTTGAATTCTTAGGAAATTTAAGTGGTGATCCTTACACTCTTCACACCAATATATTCACACAAGGCAAAGGTGACAGAGAGCAACAATTTCATCTCTGGTTTGACCCCACTGCTGACTTTCACACCTACTCCATTCTCTGGAATCCTCGTCGCATTGTGTAAGTATTTAATTTCCTTCAAGTTCAATCACATATTTTTTGGTCATTTAATTTGCTTAGACTTATGAGTTTTTCTTGTAATTTTCAGATTCTCTGTTGATGGCGCCCCCATTAGAGAATTCAAGAACTCAGAGTCAATTGGAGTTCCATTCCCAAAGAATCAGCCAATGAGAATATACTCATCTCTATGGAATGCTGATGACTGGGCTACAAGAGGTGGCCTAATCAAGACAGATTGGACACAGGCTCCATTCACTGCTTCCTACAGAAACTTCAAAGTTAATGCTTGTGTTTGGTCCAAAGGAAAATCTTCTTGCGCTTCAAATTCGGCTTCCTCTAGGTCCAGAAGCAATGTTTGGTTCTCACAAGAGCTTGATTCAACAAGTCAAAACAAACTTAAATGGGTGCAGATGAATTACATGACTTATAATTACTGCAACGACACAAAAAGATTTCCTCAGGGCCTCCCTATAGAATGCAGAACCGCATAGAGACGTTGCCAAATCAACGAATACATGCATCAACTCTTTGATTACTTGGTCTACTTATTCTAATTTTCGATTCTTTCATTCATTGTTGTAAATGGCGAATTTGACCACATTTTACTGTGTGAAAAAAATATATCAAAATTCTATTATTTTCGGCCTATCTTATTTAATAAAACTTTCTTGTAGAATATCGGGTTGATGCAGATTTGACCACTTATGGTGGAGTCTCAAAACTAACGTAATCAACCAGTTGATGCCAAAATGGTCAAGCAATTTTTCTTGAACCAGCGGGTTGGATTTGGGTGCAGGCCTGCTTAGGAATAGCAGCTATTGGATAGATTTAGTAATAATTCTTCTAGTACTAGCAGAGCAGAGGCCCAACTAATCTTACCATGTAAAAACACTAATTTATAGTCCCAATAACCGTCTATTTGAAATTAGGATTTTTGTCTTAAAAGAGTTCAGATTCAAATATTGAGTAATATCATTATAAGAGTGTTTGAGACAGTATCGATTCATTCACGTATTTATATCGGGATCTAATAATCTTCGATATGAAAGATGCGTGGTTTCCTCGATATTAAAAAAAAATATGTATTTTATAAATAAGATAAATAGCATAAAATTTTATACAGTAATTCACTTTAAAGGTTGATACCTTGCAAAATGAACCCAAAAAAAAAGTTGAGATTAATTTTTTTATTTGACAAACCCAAATCTAAATTTTACCTTAGCACGTGGAGAAATACAAATTAAAGAACTCCATTTTCTAAATGGGTGAGACTATTTGTACTTAAAAAAAAAAATTTATTTTGGACTTTTTATTACTCTAATAAATACCCATAAGTTAAATTTAAAAATTTAATTTTTACTTTGTATATTCATTCAAATGTCAAAAACGTACTCACTTTAAAAAAAAAAAAAAAAAAATCTCTGAACACTCAATTTTTAATTACTAAAATATCAAATTAGTAAATTATTAGTGAAGACAATTAGTATATATATAATAAAAATGTTTTATTCTTTCTGCACATATCCATCTTTCTTCTTTATCTCAAAAACCATCACAAGTTATCAACTTCATTATATCGCCTCACTGGTAACTCTGATGAAATAGAGGTTATCAAAATCTATATTTCTTCTTACATAGAATTAATTAACACATATATTAGACTAATGAAAAGAGTAATAAAATTAAGGTATGATTTTATTACTTCTTTTTACCACGAAAGCGGATTGAAAGATGTTCAGTGCCTAACAAGTTAACCAACCATTCTTCTTTGTCTTAGGGTTTCAATAATCTTTATGCAATGTTATTAATATTATTATGAGGGTGAAAATAAAAGTTTTAGTGTTTAAAGTATGATAATTTTATATTGAATGAATGTGATTAATGAGTGCTCAAAATAATCGTGTTATATTGGTTAATAATAGAATGTCCTTAATAGTAAATCATATCATGGACATTTCTAAATATATGTAATTAGTGGATCATAATTATCTTATCTATGATAAGATCTAGTAGAATAAAATAAGGCTTGATTATGGTATTTATGGGGTAAGGTACCCATCAGTAGGGACCTGTTGATTTCAAACTCTTAAAATGTTTTTTTTTTTAAAAAATTAATAAGTTTTTATCAGCTTCAAAACTGAAGAGGAGAAATGGATTTGGATTTTTTCCCCCTCTCCAAAATCGTGTTTGTTATTGGGACGGCAGCTTTAGCTCAGACTCTTTATATGATCGTGGAAGCCCACTAGCTTCAGCAACAACCTCCCAATAAACAACTCAAAATTTTAATTTGCTCACCAACTACACAGGGTTACACGATGTGCCTGTCCTCTCTTCCATCGAGCTTAAACAGCTAGCTTTACGTATAGCTTTATAAATCAAACCAAAATTCTCTCTTCAATCATCCGAAATCGTTTTTTAAAGCCAATTAATTACTTGCTGCTGAGCAATAACATATCAAAACATGGCAACATGGACGTTGCTTTTGTCAATGCTAGCAAGCCTCTTGATGGTTGCCTCAGCCGGTAACTTCTACAATGACTGTGATATCATATGGGGACATGAAAAAGTTAACATACTCAACAATGGCAACAATCTTACTCTCAATCTTGACAAATCTGGCGGCTCAGGCTTCCAATCCAAGAATGAGTATCTTTTAGGAAAAATTGATATGCAGATCAAGCTTGTCCCTGGAAATTCTGCTGGCACAGTTATTGCCTACTATGTAAGTATCTCCTCAATTAGCCTTTCTTAATTTATCTATTAATCACTCTAGGCTTTCTAATTTTTTTTTTCCATATTCAGTTATCATCCAAAGGCGAAACCTGGGATGAGATAGACTTCGAGTTATTAGGAAATGTAACCGGAGAGCCTTATACTCTTCATACAAATGTGTTTACTCAAGGCAAAGGCACAAGAGAACAACAATTCCACCTCTGGTTTAACCCAACAGCGGATTTTCACACCTATTCCATCCTTTGGAATCCGGAACGCATTATGTAAGCACATTTAATTCTCCAAACCTTTTTAAAAATTTATGCAGTAGAAAACCATTTAATTCGTCCGAGCGGGCAATATCTGTTGTGAATAAACACACAATAATAGAGGTGAATTGAGAGAAAACTCTTCTTTTATATATACCCACAAAAGAATTACAAAGCTTATAATCCAAGCTTTACAAAAAACTCTCAAACACTTTACTCTCTATCTTTCCTCACGATTTGGGATACTGATAATGGTTTCAGAGGCTCAAATTTATAGAGCCAAAACCGCGTGAACAGTGTCACGCGGTTTGGCCAACTCACACACAGCTCATACACGTTTACAGCTTCTCAACTTTGTGTGTGCATGCAAGACAAGCAACTTTCGGTGGAAAGTTGCACATTTAGTCAACAAATCTCCCTCTCGGTGAAGATTTCCCAAAATCTGAGCCGACCATTAATCATCCAAATCCGGATCCTCTAAAGGATCCTCCCCTGGCTGCATCTGAAGACTGCCTACGTACCCTGAGTTGGGATCAAGCCAATCGTAGTTCTCTGAATCTCCCCTCTGACTATGTGGAGAGTTTTGTCATCCCGGCTATGGCACGACAGATTTCAAGCTTCTCCTTCGGTAAGACCTTCGTGAACATATCGGCACCGTTGTCGTCGGTGTGAATTTTCCTGAGTTCTAACAGCCTTGAGCTCAGGACGTCCCGTATCCAATGATACCTCACATCGATATGTTTTGACCTCGAATGAAATGTCGAATTCTTACCGAGATAGATAGCACTCTGGCTATCGCAGTACAAAATGTACTTCTCCTGCTTGAAACCCAATTCCTGGACGAATGTCTTCATCCACAGCAATTCCTTGCAAGCTTCCGTCGCTGCAATGAATTCCGCCTCTGTTGTAGAAAGTGCAACACATCTCTGCAACCTAGACTGCCATGCCACAGCTCCTCCTGAGAGAGTAATCAGATACCCCGAAGTAGACTTTCGGGTATCCACATCTCCTGCCATATCTGAATCGGTGTAGCCTATCAACACTGGTTTGTCGCTGCTTCCAAAACATAACCTCATCTTGGAAGTGCCTCGAAGATACCGCATAATCCATTTGATCGCATTCCAGTGTTCCCGTCCTGGGTTTGACATAAACCGGCTGACCAATCCAACTGCGTGTGCTAAGTCTGGCCTCGTGCACACCATGGCATACATAAGACTTCCCACTGCTGAGGTGTAAGGAACCTGTTTCATTTCCTCATTCTCTGTCTCAGTAGAGGGACTCTGTTGTGTACTCAATCTAAAGTGGGTAGCAAGAGGAGTGCTAACCGCTTTAGCCTTGTCCATCTGGAATCTCTGAAGTACTTTCTCGATGTACTCCTCCTGTGACAAGTATATTCTTGGCTTTCCGATCACGGCCGATCCTGATGCCAAGAATCTGCTTAGCTGGCCCCAAGTCTTTCATCTCAAAAGACTTACTCAATTGCTGCTTTTAAATTATCAATCCTCGATTGATTCCTGCCAACTATCAACATATCATCTACATATAACAGTAAGATGATAAAGTCATCGTCAGAAAACTTCTGAACGAAAACACAATGGTCTGAAGTTGTCTTCTTGTATCCCTGCTCCCCCATAACTGACTCAAACTTCACGTACCACTGTCTCGGTGCCTGTTTCAAACCGTAGAGGCTTTTCCTGAGTCTGCACACATAGTCCTCTTTCCCGCTGACTCTGAAGCCTTCTGGTTGCTCCATGTAAATTTCTTCTTCCAGATCTCCGTGAAGAAATGCGGTCTTGACATCCATCTGCTCAACTTCCAGGTCGAGGCTTGCTGCTAAGCTGAGTACTACTCTGATGGATGACATCTTCACAACTGGAGAGAAGATTTCATCGAAGTCAATGCATTTCCTCTGATTGAATCCCTTGACGACTAGTCTGGCTTTGTACCGGGGTTGTGAAGTATGCTCATGTTGCTTCACTCTGTACACCCATTTGTTCTTCAAAGCCCGTTTGCCTCTTGGCAATTTCACCAACTCAAAAGTGTGATTGTCATGCAAAGATTTCATCTCATCTTGCATGGCTTCCTCCCACTTTTCTTTGTTCTCTGTTTCCACAGCCTCCTGATAGCTCTCGGGTTCTCCCCCGTCAGTAAGCAGCACATACTCATATGCAGAGTATTTGGTTGAAGGTCGCCTGTCTCTGTCAGACCTTCTCTGTGGAACTGTTGGTGGAACTTCTGGTACTGGTGGTTGATCATGATCATCATCTCTGGGAGCTTCATCACATGTACCCTCATGTCTGGGAACCTAATCTTCAATTCGTACTGGCTCCGGTGTATGAGGTTCTGGATTCACATTTCTGTATTGCTGGGGCATTGTCTTCAATTCCTTTCTGATATCTTCTATGGTCTGGTCTTCGACGAAGACAACATCTCGGCTCCTGACGATCTTTTTCTCCACTGGATCATACAGTTTGTAGCCGAAATCATCCTGACCATAGCCAATAAAGACACATTATCGCGTCTTTGCATCAAGCTTGGATCTCTCGTCCTTTGGGATGTGTACAAATGCTTTGCACCCAAAGACATGCAAGTGTTGTATGACACTTCTTTACCTGTCCAAGCTTGGTTAGGAACATTACCTTTCAGTGCGACCGCTGGGGACATGTTCAAAACATGTACTGTTGTGATGAGTGCCTCCCCCCAGAATGTCTTCGGCAGCTTGGCTTGTGACAGCAAGCTTCTGATCCTCTCGCACAAGGTTCTGTTCATCCTCTCAGCTAGGCCATTCAGCTGAGGTGTCTTCGGAGGTGTCGTTTGATGTCTGATTCCTTGCGTCTTGCAGTACTGATCAAACGGACCTCTGTATTCTCCACCATTGTCTGTTCTGATGCATTTCAGTTTCTTGCCGGTTTCTCTCTCCACCAGAGCATGAAACTCCTTGAACACTCCCAACACTTGATCTTTTCTCTTCAAGGTGTATGCCCAGATCTTCCTTGAATGATCATCAATAAATGTCACAAAATACAGTGACCCTCCGAGTGTTCGTATCTGCATCGGACCACATACATCTGAATGTATGAGATCTAGTACCTCCGGTTTCCGTTGAGGCGGGGAGCTCTGGAAGGATACTTTATTCTGCTTTCCAGCCATGCAGTGTTCACACTTCCGTAAGTGTGAGTTTTTCAAATCCGGAAGAACATTCCGCCTGCGTAGTATCTCCATCCCTGTTTGGCTCATGTTACCGAGCTTCTTATGCCACAACTCGACTGCCTCATTGCTGTTACTGTATTTATGCTACTATTGGAAAGCTTAGCATGCATCAAATACAGAGTTGAATCTTTCTTACCTCGTGCCACGACCATTGATCCTTTAGTGAGCTTCCAGCATCCATCACTAAAGGTGCTGCTGCAGAAACCTTCATCATCCAGCTTGCCTGTTGAGATCAGGTTTAACCGAATGTCTGGGATGTGCTTGACTCCCTTCAACACTAGCCTTGTCCCGTTGTCTGTTTCAAGGCAGATGTCTCCAATACCGACGGCTTTGGACTGTCCGTCATTCCCCATCCTTACAGCACCGTAGTCCCCTGGTGTGTAAGATGAAAAGAAGTCTCTGCGAGATGTGGCGTGTATGGAGGCGCCACTATCTATCACCCAACTGGTCTCGTGGCTGGCAAGATTCACAACAGCTTCTTCATACATTATGCAGAAGTCTTTGGAGGTTTTCTCGGTGGTAGTAGCAACTCTTTCTTGATTAGAGTCACCATCTCTTCTGGACTGCTCGTTCTTCAGTTTGTAGCAATCCCGCTTCATATGGCCTTTCTTTTTGCAGTGATAGCACTCAATATCCCTCGTTCTTGATTTCCCCCGGTTCTTGTCTGATCTCCCTGGGCCTCGGCTTTTACTCCTCCCCCTTCTGGTGTTCTTTTCTGTCACTATAGCTTCTGAGGTTGAGGTTGATGCTGACTCCTGCATTCTCGTCCTCTTTTCTTCCTCGAAGATCCTGGTCTTTGCCATCTCCATAGTGACTTTCCCATCTGCGGCTGAATTGATCACCGTAGATCTGAACGTTTCCCAAGATTCTGGTAACGTATTAAGGAGAATTAAGCCATTTACCTCATCTCCGAAGTCTATGCCCAATCCAGACAATTCCTTCATGGTTCCGAGGAAATCGTTGATATGGTCCGCCACAGCTGTACCTTCCTGGTATTTCAACCCCATCATCTTCTTGATGTAGTACAGCTTGTTGTTTCCAGTCTTTGCTCGGAAAAGCTCCTCCAGCTTTCTCCATAAGACACGTGCATTTGTTTCTTCACTGACATGGTTGACGATACTATCGTCGATCCACTGACGAATAGTACTACATGTTTTCTGGTGAAGATTAGCCCACTTTCCATCGGTCATTCCTTCTGGTTTCTCCTCCAGAAATACCGATCCATCATAGTCCTTCACATACAGAAGGTCTTTCATCCTTCTCCTCCATGTGAAATAGTTTGTACTGGTTAACAAAATCATTTTTCCGTTGCTCCCCTCCATCATAAAAATTCTAAGCAGAATTTCAAAAAACGGACCTCACCGTTGCGTCCGGAATGGCCGAAAATGGTGGAAATGACACTTCGTTTGTCAAAATCCGACACAGGGACCAATTTGAAAATTCCAGAAATTACAGGGGTTAAAGTGCAATTTCCGAAAGTTCAGGGGCAAAAGTGAAATTACGGAAAAGATAAGGGACTAAATTTCAATTTCCAAAAAGTTTAGGGACTAAATTGAAAATTTCTGAAAGTATAGGGGCTAAATTGTAATTTCCAGAAAGTTCAGGGACCTATCTGAAATTTACCAGGCACCGCTGACGTGGCAGCTGACTGGGCTGCTGACTGTGCGCTGACGTGGCGCTGACTGGGCTGCTGACTGTGCGCTGACGTGGCGCTGACTGTGCGCTGACTGGGCGCTGACGTGGCGGATGACGTCACCGTCTTCAACCTTCAGACGAGAGTGTGGCGCGTGGAGCGCGTCGCTGCGCGTGGTCTGCTCTCTGGACGGCGCGTGCGGCGCGTGCAGCGTGCTGGACCTCCGTTTGATCGCCGGAAAATACTGCCGTGCTCGTCTCGCCGTGAAAAGTCCGATGGTGTGCTCAAAATCGATTTTTGACAACTTTCGTCCGAATCGACTTTCCGAACCGAAGCTTCGTTTCCGAATTTTGGGATCCCTCCGTGGAACCTGGCTCTGATACCACTTGTTGTGAATAAACACACAATAATAGAGGTGAATTGAGAGAAAACTCTTCTTTTATATATACCCACAAAAGAATTACAAAGCTTATAATTCAAGCTTTACAAAACTCTCAAACACTTTACTCTCTATCTTTCCTCACGATTTGGGATACTGATAATGGTTTCAGAGGCTCAAATTTATAGAGCCAAAACCGCGTGAACAGTGTCACGCGGTTTGGCCAACTCACACACAGCTCATACACGTTTACAGCTTCTCAACTTTGTGTGTGCATGCAAGACAAGCAACTTTCGGTGGAAAGTTGCACATTTAGTCAACAATATCTGATTAGTTCAAATGGTTTCAAAGTCAAATCCTAATGGAATAGATTGTAGTATCCCAAAATTCCAGTAATATCCATATAAGTGTTGAATCTCTCTATTAGTTAGAGGCCTTTTGGTTGAGTTTAAGCATATGCCAACAAAAAAATCGTGAGGGCCACCTTAACCGTCAAAGCAAACAATATTTGGTTAGTTGGGCACGTCTCTATCAAAGGAAGATTAATTCTTTCTCGCCATTATTTAATAAATAGTTTGTTGTTTGTTTTGAATTTGTTCGGCTGGCATTCCTATGAACAAGTGTATATTATGTACGTATATATAATATGCACTCGGACTAATTCTTTTTCGGCGTTATTTATAGTTTGTTGTGTGTTTGTATTTGTTCAGTTTCTATGTGGATGACATTCCCATTAGAGAATTCAAAAAAATGGAAAACCTGCCATTCCCAGAGAATCAGGCGATGAGAATTTACTCTACTTTCTGGAATGCTGATGATTGGGCAACGCAGGGAGGGCGTGTGAAGACAGACTGGAGCAATGCACCATTTACTGCTTCCTATAGAAACTTCAATGCCGATGCTTGTGTTTGGTCTAATGGCGCATCTTCTTGCAATTCAAATGATCCATCAACTGGATGGGGCAGTAAGCCTTGGCTATGGCAGAAGCTCGATGATGCAAAGCGAGGACAGATGAAATGGGTGCAGGACAATTACATGATATACGATTACTGCAAGGACTATAAACGTTTTCCCCAAGGCCTTGCTCCTGAATGCAACCGTTGATAATAAAATATTAAAGAAGCAAAATCTAACGCCTTTTCTCCCCTTTTTCTTTTTCTTTTTCTTTTTTCATTTTTTTTTTTATTGTGAAGTTTGAATTCAGTTTTTATTCCATAATCTATTGGGGAACTTGCAATGAGTAATCTAATTTTGTGACGTGTATGACATTTTTTTAAAATAATATATGTCCTTATTATATGTGCAAGGGTTGCAGACAAATTCACTATAGATTATAGAATACAACAAAATTTAGAGATGCAATACTATATTTATTGAATCTTTACTTGAGAATTTTTTATATGCAATTTGTTATATGTTATGATCAATTTTCGTGCCCTATATAATCAAAATTTGTCTCCAAAAGACGTACCTTTTGTTCACATTTTTTTTGTAACAGTGTCTCATTGTCGCGCCAATGACAAGTTATTGTTGCAATAATGAGTTATTATTGACGCGATAATATAAATCAGAGAGCCATTTTTACATCAGCGTCTCATTATCGCGCCAATGAGTAACTATTGTAGCGATAATATTAGTTAGAATGCATCTTTATGTCTATGACTCTCATTGTCGCGTTCATGAATATTCATTGTCGTGACAATGGAAGATAAAATGTCTTTTGCTACACGGAATCGATTATTTCGGTTAATTTTGCCTTTGAATTTCGTTTTCCCACGAGGGCGTTGCCCTCGAGCCCCCATGGAGGCGCTGTCCCTCGACCTCCATGACTTGCCCGGGCAGGTCGATCCCGATGCGTCAGTGTAGGACAATAACCGAACCATCATATAACATCTTACATTAATAAATTAACCATCTTTTGTTGAATATATATACATATACACACACGCACACATACATACATACTGTTAGACTCCAGTCTAGTAAAAAGATAAAAGATTTTTTTGTCTTTATTTGTCCTTACAGTCCACATGAACCTTACCTGAGTCTGACCATGTATGTGTGTGTGTATATATATCCAAATTCAACAACAATCCCCCACTTGGTTAATTTATCAATCTAAAAATCAATTTATGTTATAATACATAAATAAATGTATTTTTCAACTCGAACCTTTAGCTAGAACCAGTACCTCAAAGCATTAACAAAATTTAGGTTATAGCATTGAACCTAGATTTTAAGTGTTAACACGAAGATATAATTCACATTTAATAGTAATTGATTTTCAAAAGTTCTCGTAAATCAATCAATACTTTTTACAGGCTTGTGCTCTATTTTCGCGACTTGTCCGGTCAGATCGATACCCGATACGTCAACATAAAGCAGTAACCGAACCAACATATATTTATGTTATTTAAATAATTAAAACCATCATTCGAGATCATTCCAAATTTAATTCTCCCCCAAAAAATTCTGATGGGCGAGATCATTTTTTGCGATACAATTTTTTTTTGTTTTTTATTTTTGTAAATATAGTAATAACGTAATCTAAAATAACTTAAAAATTTGCTCTAATTGAAAGCAAAATCTCTACTCATTATATACTTTTACTAATATCTCCAATAATAATACATCCACCCATATTAACATTTTTATTAAATGAAATTATAAAAAAGCTCTTATGACTTTATGAGAGCTCGAATTAATGTCTCAACAACACCTATCATAGTACTATTAAACTACAATCCCAATAAAAAAAAAATGCAATTTGGGTATTAGGTCAAACTAATAGAACTTGTTTCACTTATGCAGAGGTTTCCCAACAAATCACATCTATAAATATTAACACAGAAAAGAAAAGGAAAAAATACTAATGAGGTATTGTCTGGACCTGGCTATCATTTGCAGTTTCTGAATAATTCGTTTTAAATAGATTTGATGTATTATACACTCAATTATGGTTGTTATATAAGACTATCATATCAATTATGTAATAATAAAGTTCACACCATATAATCTCATAAGAATTTGAATCCTATGCCATCCAAGAGGTGAGCCATCTTGTTAGATTCTTAGGCTCAGCTTGGTTAGTAATTTCCTTGGAGAATGAATGAAGACTAAGCAAGAGAATAAACATATATGGTTGGATGTGTGGAAAAAAAAAAACAAAACTTTTATAGTAGAAATATGATGTTTAGGGTTCAATCCTTTTTTTTTTTTTTTTTTGGAAACGATGGAAACCCCGCCACCAAACCACCCAATCCTCCTTGTATCATACTTACTAATCTTAAATTGGATATTTTTTTTTTTTATGTTAGTTACTTGTATGGATATTCCCTCTTGATTATAACATATCTAACTTTTGAAAGATTGATGAACATTAAAAAGTGTACACTTAATAAAAGAGAAACTAATCATTTTATATTATAATTTCATTAATCCCCTTAATTTAACACATTTGTAAAATAATAATTAAATTTATGTTTTATATATTTTTATTATGATTTTTTTTTTATGTAGGTGAAATAATACATTAGATGCATAACTAGAAAAATGAATGTGACATTTGGATTTTGGAGGCCGGAAACTTGAAAGAGCATTTTAACCGTGTACAATTTTGGAAATTCCAACTTTACGCAATTTTCGTAATTTAGTGATGAGTGATATTTCTATCACTATTTCTCACTCATTTAACCTAATATTTTGTATAGTTTCTTGAGTTTTGTGAATATTTTGATGTGTTTTGTATTATTTTGTAGATAAATAAAGTTTCAGGACATTCTGGAGGTGATTTGGACCAAAACAGTGAAAATTAGAAAAAAGGGCATTTTGGTAATTTGTGAGCGTCGCGACGCGCAAGACCTTAGCGTCGCGACGCCTAACGTGCGCCGGGTCAACGGTCAGAATTTGAGAAGTTTGACTTTGCTAACGTGCGCCGTGCCACGTGTCACCATCACAGCCGATCTGCTAACGTAAGCCGTGCCACATGTCATCATCATACGGTGCCGACAATTACTATTTCAACGTATGCCGTGTGTCATCCTACGTCTCGCCACGTCATCCGTTCAACGAGTCAACTCTGCCACGCATCTTACCACGTCATCATCCACGTCAGCAGGTCAACCGAGTCAACATTCCACGTCATCATCAGCCAATTACAGCATGACACGTGTCGCAATCCTACGGTGCCGATAATTTCTCTCAGCCGCCTTGCCACATCAGCGCCACGTCAGCATAATAATTGAGCTCTCAGTCGCCTTGCCACGTCATCGCTACGTGTCATCACCAGAGCATGACATGTTTCACTGTTTCGGAGTCGCGACGCCAAAGGCCTTGGCGTCGCGACGCCAGATGCCTATCCGCGCCTATAAATTGATCTTGAGATTTCAGTTTTAGATGTACTATTCTCTCCCATTTCTTTGATGTAAATAGATAGTTCTTCTCTCTCTAAGTTTCTTTTAATTTTAGTTTTGTAATTAATTTTAATTACGTTCTGTAATAATAGTAATTTACTTTCTTTACTTTTTACAGTTTTTACTATTCACCATGATGAGGTAACTTCCCCCTGCTAGGGTGAAAGGTAATTCTTTTACTATTTCTATTTAGATTAAACTCCCTTAAATATAATATATTCACCATTTAAAATTTGACTTAATAAGGATACCGCTATATTGGTCAGTTGGTTATTTAATTTAAACTGGTTAAACCTGACTAAGCAAGGATACCGCCAGATTGGTCGGTTGGTAATTAAATTTTGATTCCGCCTATATGACTGGTTGGACTTAATTTGACTTAATCAGGTTACCGCCTATATGGCTGGTTGGTAATATCATCACGAGTAAATATATTATATTAAGGGAGATATCTAAATAGTAAATAGTAGAAGTTAATTCATTTTACCTTAGCATTTTATTTTATTGTAATTTACTTTTCAGTATTTACTTTACCGCATTTTTACTTTATGTCTGTTATTTTCAAGTTTTTACTAGCCCTAATTATGTGTTGTAACTAAATTAGTTATCTGGGGTTGTGATGACTTTTAATATCACCGGTTTATAAGGGGTTAGATTATAGTTTGGGTATTATAAAGATTTATTTATTGAGTCTTAATCTTAATGCTTTTTCATTAACTGACCATTAATAAAATTGATCTGGTAAATCTAAAATGAACTAGACATAGGGATTTTAGGTTTCAGTCTTAGACTCAATAGCCCACGATCTTCCTTGAGGATATATAACCATTTAATAGATTTCCTTACATGATAGGAATATACCTGTCGGGCGGGGTAGCCATAATTGGAACTTAAACTTAATGAATCCAGATAATTTGGTTGACATAGACATATGGTTCAATTGGGTTAAACTGAGTATTCGTGTCTGACCATCGACAGAGGCTTACACATAATTTAGTGTTCTAGGTTAATAAATCAATATTTTACCCAACTTTAAGATAACCACTTCATCTTTAAAATGATATTGGAAGAAATCACAACCCTATATAGTTTTTAATATTGAATTTTCTTAAAATCTACTTTCGAACAATTTCATTTACTTACTTTTAAATTTTGAATCGTCACCATTTCAAATCAATCAAACACCTGTTAGATACTAGTAATCATTTGACCTCATTAAATTTAATAGATTAGATATTAAGTCCTCGTGAGATCGATATTTTTATACTACTTGAACGATACGTACGCTTGCGTTATACGTGTGTGTTTACGCCAGTCATTTAACAATAATTTTTTACTCCGATATCAGATTGAGGCGATTTCAGTTTCAGATGAAAGAAGACCCAAATATCTACAACTTTACTATTTATAATAATAAATTATAGTTCTGAGGTTTTCAATGTTCGAAATTGGTGAAGACATCAATGTGTGTTGCATGTAATTTTAATTATTAGAAAATTAAGTAAAAAAAAGTATAAAAAAAAAAGTTGAAATGTCATAATCCACTTTAGTGGATTGGGATCATGTTTGCAAAATTATCAACAAAAAAATCAAAAAAATCCAAAAAGGAAAAATAATAAAATAAATTAGTAAAATATGTTGTTTGTATTTGATTTGGAAATTTGTAATTAATAATTGAGAGATAAGCACTTCTAATATAAATAGAGGTGCTCACCTCTCATTTTTCTTCATACTTTCTTTCAAAGTTCTCTTGTAGAATTTGAGAGAGAGTGTCTTGTTTGTTTTAATTTTTAAACTTTCTTGTAATTTCTTTTTCCTCCAGTAATAAAATTATGCATGTTTTTCTTCAAATCATGAATAGCTAATTTCATCTATTGGGGTAAAAAGTGAAGCTCTTAATATGAGAATATAGATTAATATTATTTATATTATCATATATAAATTATAATATTAGCATTTATGGCTGGTTTTATTTATTTGACATAATTGAGTACCTAACTGGACTTGTTATAGACAAATGTTATCACCGCATTTATGACTGGTTTTATATGTTTTGACATAATTAATTCCGGAAGTAAATTAACTGGATAATAATGACAATTTGTATATTATAAAAAGTAAGATTTCTCAATATTTGAAATATTAAAAATGGATCTCATATCCCCAATATTTTAATTTATTGTTGCAGTTCAATTTAAAATTTTACATCACTTTAAATAAATCCAACATTTTTATTTCACTCGAATTGTTATTTTATTTTACTTAATTTATTACGTGTGGGTCGACTCTGACTTATAAGATTATTATTACTTCGACACTCTTATACTTGAGATAAATAACTATTTTTTGAGAATGTCAAAGATGTTTAATTTACTTGCTAAATTTTGATTTACGCAGCTTTTTGATCACCTAAAGGGTGTTGGGAAGGGAATTAATTAATCACAAATTCATTGGATAGAAACTTCTTGACTTTTTCACACCAAATGGAGGCTGCGGAAAACTTAAAGGTTGAACGAGTTTTGAGGGCCTACATTTTCTTTTTGTGCTTCAACAAACTTTATATTGAAATTCCTGTCAGGAAAAAATAATAATTTTCCTGTTATCAAAACAAAGAAACCAAAGAGAAAATCAAGAGAAAGTAGCCAAAAAAAAAATGTTTAGATCATCAGGTTCCAGTGTTAGGGGAGGAAGTTACAGGGCATTGAATTCTTCAAGCAGCAGAAACCATCAGCTTTTATGCCAAAAAAATGTTATTTTATTTGTAGGACTTGCAGTTTCATGTCTTTTTCTCTATCACACAATTAGTTATTCCTCTTACAGTAATGTTATTTCGCCATTGATCAAGTATAAGAAGGTGAGTATTTTCTATATATATTTCCTTTTTTTTGGGTTTATAATGTCTCGTCTTTCTTGCCCAGATGACTCATAATTTTCCCTGATAATTTGTTTTTTGATTCCCAATTTTGCCCTGTATTTTACTATAAAGAATGTTTATACAAACAGTATGCGGCATTTTGGGTGAATGAATATTAATCGATTGTAAAATTTTACCAGTTAATTAAACCGACTGATGCCTGCAATAACTTGTGATTTATATTTTTTCAGGGATCTACTGATGATTCCAATCTAGACATAGTTCTGAAGAAGGCATCAATGAAAGATAGGACAATTATTATAACAACAATAAATCAAGCATGGGCAGAGCCTTACTCTAACTCATTATTTGATTTATTTTTGGAGAGTTTTCGAGTAGGAGATGGAACCCGTAAACTTTTAGATCATTTGGTTGTAGCATCACTGGACCCAAAAGCTCATGCTCACTGCAAATATAAGCATCCTCATTGTTTTGCTATCAACACTTCTAGCTTCGATCTTCCTAAAACTGATGACAATACTATGACTCCCGATTATATCGAATTGATGTGGATTAGAATTCATCTTTTAACTTCAATTCTTGAAATGGGTTACAATTTCGTCTTCTCAGTAAGTTCATCAATTTTGTTTTAGCTTTTTGGCAGCTTGGATTTGACAACACAACTTATAACAATATTTGTTTTTGTATGTCAGGGTGCAGATGTTGTGTGGCTTCGAAACCCATTTCAACATTTTTACCCAGATGCAGATTTCCAAATTGCAAGCGACAGATTTATAGGCAATTCACATAATCTGAAAAATGCAGCAAATGGGGGATTTAAATATGTAAAATCCAACAAGCGAACCATTGAACTCTACAAGTTCTGGTACGAATCAAGAAAGAATCATCCAGGCTTACATGATCAAGATGTTCTAAACAAGATCAAATATGATCCATTCATCCGAGAAATTGGAGTAAACATAAGGTTTCTAGACACAAAATTCTTCTCTGGGTTTTGTGATGTTAACAATAAAGATTTTAACACAGTTTCTACCATTATTTCCAACTGTTGTTTTGGAGTAGAAGCAAAAATTCATGATCTTCGATCTGTGCTCGAGGATTGGAGAAAGTTTAAGGAGTTGCCTCCGAGTCAGAAATTACTTGAACGATCTTGGAGTGCCCCCCACAAATGCAGGTATATATATTTCTTTCAATTCATTGTTATGGCATATCACTTCTAGGTAAACTAAACTATCTGTACACTGGAAGCACTGATTTATGTTTTGCAAATCTAATGATTCATGTGCATTTATAACTCTATTGTATGCAAAATTCTATCAAATTTTGACGGAAAAGTAGCATCAATTGTATATATATTTTTGTTCAATAATTACTGATCATAACTTTCTTACAAAAAATCGTATCAACACTGAATCCAAAATTATCTTTAAAAATTTTAATAACTAATACTTGCTGCTCATAGTTGATATATCAAGCAATGGCAGCTTCTCATTTTCGATCTTAAAGTTTTAACAGCTTGGCTACTTATATCTAGCCAGCTTCTCGATTGTATCCTCTGCCGGTGCTGGTAACTTCTACAATGATTTTGAAATCACATGGGGACATGGCGCGAAGATACACGACAATGGCAAGGTCCTTACTCTCAATCTCGACAAATCTGGCGGCTCAGGTTTTCAATCTAAGAATGAATATCTATTCGGAAAGATTGATATGAAGATCAAGCTTGTCCCTGGAAATTCTGCTGGCACAGTTACCGCCTACTATGTATGCATCTGCTCTTTGTAACTAACTACATTATCCATCTAAGAAGGATTCTAAATTTTAATTGCATCTGCTCTTTGTAACTAACTACATTTATCCATCTAAGAAGGATTCTAAATTTTAATTCGATGTTTTTTACCTTTTGCAGTTATCGTCCAAAGGCGCAAAATGGGATGAAATAGACTTCGAGTTCCTAGGAAACGTAACTGGTGAACCTTACACTCTTCATACAAATGTGTTCAGCCAAGGCAATGGAAGCAGAGAACAACAATTCCACCTATGGTTTGATCCAACTACAGATTTTCACACCTATTCTATCCTTTGGAATCCTAACCGCATTATGTAAGCACGTCCATGAAATCGAATACTTGTGATTTAATCACTTTCAGAGATATTTTTATTTTTTACTTTTACTATTTACCTCAATATTTTCATAATATCACATTCAATAACGTGACTGATCAGTACAAATCCATAACGACCCTCACTATCTTTTGATTTTTAATTGTGTATGGTGCATTTATTATTATTATTATTATTATTTCAAATGTATAGGTAATCTGTTTGTCCTTCTTTCTTGAATAATTTTCAGACTCAATCATTCAGATATCTGTATGTTACTCTGACACTATTTATATATTTTGGTAACTGATTCAGCTTCTATGCGGATGACGTACCCATTAGAGAATTCAAGAACCTGGAGTATGTTGGAATACCATTTCCAAAGAATCAGGCGATGAGAATTTACTCTTCATTGTGGAATGCTGATAGTTGGGCAACTCAAGGAGGACGTATTAAAACAGACTGGAGATACGCACCATTTACTGCTTCCTATAGTAACTTCACTGCGGATGCTTGTGTTTGGGCATATGGAGCATCTTCTTGTGATTCAATTTCTCCATATTCTAATTCAAAGAGTAAGCTCTGGCTAAGGCAGGAGCTTGATACTGCAAAGAGAAGAAAAATGCGTTGGGTGGAGAAAAATCATATGATTTATGATTATTGCAAAGACCATAAACGATTTCCTAATGGTCTCCCTCTAGAATGCACTGTTGATCCTAATTAGTTTTCATTGAGCAATTGACATTTGCTCTTTTATGGTGAAATTTCGGATTCAATTGTTTTTTTTTTTTTTTAATGTTTATTCCATGAATAAAGTCGTAAATGTAATAGATTTTGTTAATAATATGAATTCCTTAAATTTCTCTTCAAAGAAAGAGTTTAATTTATTTATGTATACTCCCACAGTGTGTGTGTGTATATATATATATGTTTTAAAGAAATGCGATACTTATTCAATTGGAATACTTAATTTATAACTTATGTGTCAATCATTATTTAGATTTTATAATTATTGTATTGATAATTGATAGAGATTTTGTATAGTAGCACACATATCGTATAAGTATAAAAAGATATCGATCCCACGAGAAATTATTATTAATGTAAAATACCAAAGTTTTATCAATTCTAACCTTATTTAAACTAACAATTATGAAAGACAATAGTTATTAGCTAAGTAAATTTGTTGATGGTGTTTTTAGGTCCTATGGTATTTAAGCAGTACGGCAGGGGTAAAAAGGTAATTTACTTCTTAAAGATCATTAATACCGACCCGACCTCATGAAGACCGAGCACTTTATGATCGGTAACCCGACCACTTAAGATCGGATGATCGGGCATTATCAGATCGGCAGAAGCATTCTCAGTCCAAAAAACCATTGTGACCGACCTCATGAAGACCGAGCACATGGCGAGACGTGCTCATGAAGATATGACATCCTATTCCTACGGATAAGAAGATAAGTTATCATACTTTAATGGGGAAAAATTGATAAGTCAGTGTCCTAATAGAATAAAGGAAGTGAATGTAGTTTCAACTAGGAATCCTCATGGGAAAATGAAAACTGTTTCTTTGCTATTATAAATAGGAGGGGAAAGCATGCTTGTAGGTAGATTTTAAATGGGGATTGAGATCATTGAGGAATGGAGATTATTGAGATAATTGAGATTATTGAGAGCATAAGGAGTTAAGATGAGAATCAATATCAAGATCATTGCGATCAGACTTGTAAACAAAAGAGAGACCATGGAAGCATATCTCAGTAATAAAAATATCATCCGTTTTGTGCCCGTGAACAAGAAGCAGCTCGCGTAGTAAGACGATGGCAGAAGATGGAAATCACCGGTCGTCAGGGAGTTCAACAACAGAATGGATGGAGAAAATAGAGGAAAATATGACGAAAGAAAGGGAGGAAAATAAAAACATGTTGAAGTCCATGGTGAACAGGTTGGAGAGGATGGAAGAAACGAATAATGAGAGGCTTGAAGCCGGAGCCAGTCGGAGGAGAGGAGACAAAGCGGAAAGAAAAAGAATCGCAGATGTGAGTGATGACAATGAACCGAGGAGGAAGGGTCCCTACGGGATGAGGTCCGTAGTAGTAGAAAAAGATTTACAATCGGAGGATACGTGAGAAGAAGAAGAGGGGAGACAGTCACCAGACTCTTCCTATGAGGGCCCTCACGACACCAGAATGAGAGATAAGAAGGATAGTGAAACCGGACGGGAAATCTCAAGCCATGAGGAACGCCGCACCTGGGGTGACAGACGCAAAGAAGGACGCAGGAGGCGGCACGGTAACACAGATAGCAGTATAAAATCTCGGTTAAGAAAAGAAATGGCCAAGTGGGAAATGAACCTCAAAACTGACACGGGAGATGCTCGGGACGGCGAGGTTGAATCTCCTTTCACAGAAGAAATAAGGTCGGTAAAATTCCCAAGACGATTCAACATGTCGTCCATGACGCCCTACAAGGGCCACACTGATCCAAAATCTCACATTGAGAGTTTTGTCCTGTTGATGGAGGTCCAATGAGTAGTAGGGGATGCCGTTTGCAAAGTATTCCCCCTAACCTTGGGGGGATCTGCCATTCTGTGGTTCAGAAGTCTAGCCCCGAGGAGCATCGGAAGCTTCACGTAACTCAGGAAGTCATTTGTTCGACACTTCAAAAGGGTCTGCGTCCCAAAGAAAATGGTGGGAGAATTGAGACGGATGAAACAGGGGGATGATGAGCCCCTGAGGAATTTTATTGAAAGGTACCAATATTTTGTGCTCGAGGTCGGAGCGTACGAGTCATCGGAAGCGCTAGAAAGTCTCAAGGGAGGTCTGAAGGCCGGGAAGTTATGGACTCACCTGAGGATTCAAGACGTATCAGATTATGCCACTGCCCTGGAGTTGGCCAGGAAGTTTATCTTAATAGAGGATGAGAAAAAGATTGCCCGGGGAGTAGACACCCGAAAGGCTAAGATACTCAGGTCAGATAATCAGTGGGATTCGATCGGAAATTTGAGGAGACCAGTCCCGGAGCAGAAGAAACTCATACCGATACCTCCGAGTAGTCATGTTCAAGAGAAAAAGTCATATTCCAAGTCAACCGTGTCGCGGGGATGACAATATACATCCCCCTGAACAAACCTATGGCCCAGATAGTTCGGGAAATCCAGGATAAATGTCTGTTGGCCGATCCCAATTTGAGGAGGTTCCCGATTGAGGAGGGAAATAGTAGGGTTTATTGTATCTACCATAACGTAAGGGGACATGCCACGAATGGGTGCAGAGACCTGCGGGAGCATGTGGAAGACTTGGTGAAAAAAAGTCTATCTCAGTGTGTACATAGACCATTCGGTTTTTGAGGTCGACCAAAGTTGATAGCGGAAGTCATCCGGTCGGATGCGTGGAATGCTGAAATGCAGAGAGGATGTATTAAGAAGAGCCTTGTTTGTAGTGACCCTTGTAGAGTTGCAAGAAAGGCAACGGATCCCAAAATGTGAGTAAGACCTATTATGTCTTAGGCTGACATTTGATTATACTTGTTTGTTATGGCCCACACAATGGTTTTGATATTTGTTTTACGGCTCGGGTCTGCTCTTGTACTGCCGAGTCTGTTTTGTTGATATATATTTTATGGCTCGGGTCTGCTCTTATACCGCCGAGACCGATGTTTCTTTCCAGCTCGGGTCTGCTCTTGTATCGCCGAGACCGATGTTTCTTTCTGACTCGGGTCTCCTCTTGTACCGCCGAGATCGATGTTTCTTTCTGGCTTAGGTCTGCTCTTGTACCGCTGAGACCGATGTCTCTTTCTGGCTCGGGTCTGCTCTTGTACCGCCGAGATCGATGTTTCTTTCCGGCTCGGGTCTACTCTTGTACCGCCGAGACCGATGTCTCTTTCCGGTTCGGGTCTGCTCTTGTACCGCCGAGACCGATGTTCCTTTCCGGCTCGGGTCTGCTCTTGTACCGACGAGACTGATGTCTCTTTCCGGCTCTGGTCTGCTCTTGTACCGCCAAGACCGATGTCTCTTTCCTACTCGGGTCTGCTCTTGTACCTCCAGACCGATGTTTCTTTTCGGCTCGGGTCTGCTCTTGTACCACCGAGACCGATGTTTCTTTCCGGCTCGGGTCTGCTCTTGTACCGCCGAGATCGATATTTGTTTCGGCTCGGGCTGGATTTCGTTCCCCCGAGGCCACTTGTTTATTCGGCTCGAGGCTGGATTTCGTTCCGCCGAGGCCGCTTGGTTATTCTGCTCGGGGCTGGATTTCGTTCCGCCGAGGCCACTTGTTTATTCGGCTCGGGACTGGATTTCGTTCCCCCGAGGCCGCTTGGTTATTCGACTCGGGGCTGAATTTCGTTCCGCCGAGGCCGTTTGGTTATTCGACTCGGGGCTGGATTTCGTTCCGCCGAGACCACTTGTTTATTCGGCTCGGGGCTGGATTTCGTTCCACCGAGGCCGCTTGGTTATTCGGCTCGGGACTGGATTTCGTTCCGCCGAGGCCGCTTGGTTATTCGGCTCGGGGCAGGATTTCGTTCCGCCGAGACCACTTGTTTATTCGGCTCGGGGCTGGACTTCGTTCCGCCGAGACCACTTGTTTATTCGGCTCGGGGCTGGATTTCGTTCCGCCGATGCCGCTTGGTTATTCGGCTCGGGGCTGGATTTCGTTCCGTCGAGGCCTTATGTTTTATTCAGCTCGGGGTCGGGTTACGTCCCACCGAGTCGGCTTCTTTGGACTGTGAATGTAACATTCCCCCAGAGCAAAGTCTTTCTTTTAGCTCGGGGTCGGGTTACGTCCCACCGAGTCGGCTTCTTTGGACTGAGGATGCAACATTCCCCCAGAGCCAAGTCTTTCTTCAGCTCGGGGTCGGGTTACGTCCCACCGAGTCGGCTTCTTTGGACTGATGATGTAATATTCCCCCATAGCCAAGTCTTTCTTCAGCTCGGGGTCGAGATACGTCGGGGTCGAGATACGTCCCACCGAGAAACTTATCATCGGCATGTGATCAGAGCATCTCCCCCGTTCGTTTGAACCGGACCGAACCAAATCGATCAGTTTAACTCAAACATAAATCTAACATAAACAAAAAAAAAAATAAACCGAACCGATATTTTAAATTTAATTCTATTTGATTCGATTATTTTGCTCACTCCTAACCAAAAGCACAATCTTTCCCTCTTACGAAGGTTGAGGAATATTTTAAACTACATAACATCCTACATTCCTACCTTGCTGGAAATATGAGATATCCCAATTGTAGCCGTGTGATATTTTGATATGTCACTGACTTGATAGGTGCATTAATATGTGACATTAATTGAAATTCGCAATGGTCCAGTAATTAACTATTTATTTCTTCAATAGAACAGAAGATACAGTGATGGCACTCATTAAAAGGAAACACAAAGCACATGAATTATTACATACGTTGAAGCACACTAATTATTGAAAAATGAGAATTACAAACACAGCCATGTCAAGCTAATATTTAAGCTCTTTAATCACCGTCAACTTTAGAAGACAATGCACTTTGAAGCTGCTTGATCAAGATCAAAACAAGGGCTTGCGAACGAGAACAACTGAGTTAATAACTTCGTTTGTCGGATGGAAGATGGAGAGAATCTCAAAATCAAGCAAATCTTGCTTCTCCACAACAGGATACAAAAATGCTCTGGCCCCTTTGGCGCTCCTTACCAACAAGATCCCTCCGTCCTTCATATACTTCCTTACATGCCTTATAATCTTCACTTTGTCTTCTTTACTCATTCCAACAAGAGCTGCCAAGAATATGCAATCATATTCCCCAAGCTTTTCCTTCACTTGCATTATGTCACATGTCACAAACTTCATCCTCTTCTCAAACTCAACATCCGAAGAAACAATTTCTCGAGCCACGTCATTGGCTGCCTCATCGATATCAAAGTTATCGAAGTGAGTTGATTTCAAGTGATTTTTAGCCATTACAATTGAAGTAAGTGGCATTGGACCTGAACCCACAAATGCTACCTTCTTTGGTTGCACCACTCCATGTTCCTTCAGGATTCTATATTCCAAATTAGCTAGCTTGACATAGTTTCCATAATAAGGGAAGAGATTGAGATTGTTTAAGGGTTCAGGAATTTTGGTTAAAAGAGTTGCAAAATCTAGCTCCAGTAAGCCTTCAGCACGACCACAAAGAACAATGAGACTTTCGCGGATTTCTTGAACTTCTTGTGGTAAGTTTTTAATGTCCATGGATGAAGGAGGGGTACATAATTTCACAAGCTGAGTGAAGAGACTATTGACTTGCTTCGATGGCTTCAGAGACTCGAGCTTGGATATGCTAGAGTGAAGTTGCATCACACGAGCTACAAGAAGCTCAATTGAAATTTGGCTTTCAATGTTGGAATTTTGGAGGGAAGCCATTAGTCAAAATATTAGGTTATGGGTTTTAGAGTTTTGTCTTGTGGATTAGGCCTTGCTATTCTAGTATTTATAGAGACAAGAAGCTACTTTGTGTTGATGCATGAAGCGGGGTGTTCCATGCCGTGCGATCCTATAACATCAAGTTCAACAACTAATAAACAAAATTAAAGAATTAAAAATTTTCCCTCAAGTGACATACGCGTACATACATCTTAAATATCAAATTTTGATTTTTTTGATTTTCAAATAATTTTATTTAATTTTTTAATTTTATTTTATCTAGAATATATCTTTGAATGTGTATTTACCATTATTGTATAAATATACTGTAATTTTCCTGTGGATGTGTCTTCCACGAGTGAACACATTATTTTAATTTGATTCTTTTAACTTGATTCCCTGTGTATGATATTTTATATTTGTGTCAAAATATTTAATTAGCTCCGTTTTTGCATCACATTTTGTACCCCACTTCATCAATTAATAATTAAGCAAATAATTGGATTTGGCTTTTAAATCTGTATTAAAGGCCAAAGAACAGCATTATGAGAGCTTGAATTCTTTTCACACACCACGTGTCAGTTGTTCGTTGTTTGGAATACTATAAAGTTTGCATATGCCATATTCCATTAAGGGTTCATGTTCACACTGTATAGAAACCTGAAAAATAATGAAATTGGCCAGGAGTCAAGAGTCAATAGGGCATGAAGAATGCCGCCATAACAACGGGACGGGTTCACAGGTAATCTTTTAAATGAGTTTATTATTATTTGTTAACTTTGATTTTGGACAGGAAGCGTATCAAATAATTTAGTATGATGGTCCAACTAACTTATAATTAAGAGTACTGCCATGGCCACAAACTATTTATTTTTAAGAGTAATTCTATTTGTTTAAAATGATAATAAAACAGTAACAAAATAACATGCAAAATTTTACAGTTTTGGTTTTTATTATAAATCTTTTTCATAACAATCAGAATTAAACTACATGTTATCCATAGTTTTGTGATCATTTTATATAAATATCATTTTTCTTATTTGAAATATTTGATTCCCAACTGATATGGCCACTAATAGGATTTTTAAAACTAGACCGTAAACCGTTCGAATCTGGAACTGGCCATCAATTCGGTCTGGTTGATTCCTAAAAACGGAGTGTAAAAAACCCAATAAAAACCAATCAAAATCGATGAAATTGGTGAACCAGACTGATTGATTCATAACCCAAAAAATTAATATTTTTTTATAATTTTTAATTAATTAAAATTATTTATAATGTCATTCAGTTTTACCGGTTCAATCGGAACGGACCCTAACTTGAGCTATAAGTGTTCGTTTTCATCTCATAATATATCGATTCAAAGATATCGAGAAGATGTATATCGTGTTAATTGGCTATAGTAGTTTAGCCCATCATATCATTCCAGCTTCCTCTTTAAAATGTCTCAAATCGCATTTAGAATTTACTTTCCTATTTCCGAGATTATTGCCATATTTTTTTCTTTTAATTTAGGAGTCATATTTTAACTTTGTTTTTTTTTATTTTATTTTATGATAATTATGATATTTTAAGAATTTAAATTACCCTAATTTATTTTTCATCTTTCATTTAATAAAATCATATTATTCATAATTTTGTTATTCTTAACGTTTTTTGCTTCGTCGGAAATGATATTGGTCTCTAAATATAAGCAAAAATAAACCCTCAACTCTCAGGCCAATTTTTAAGTTAAGTCAAGCGTATAAATTTTAACTTGGTATAAGAGCCAATCTTATTCACAAGTGGGCTCACGCTACCTACACACGTGATATGAACAAGGTAAAAGACTGGCCTGCATATGAGAGGCAGTACTGTTGGGGAAAATATATCCCACATCGATTGATAAGTGATCTTGATTTGAAATTTATGGGTCTAACTCAACCCAAAAATTAACTTAAGAATTGAAGGTGTGAACTCATTTATACATGAGATTGGTTCTGACATCATATTAAAGTTTATGAACCTAACTAAACCCAAAAATTAACTTGAGAGTCGCAATTTGTTTTTTTTCTTAAATTTAGATAATAAGATCATTTCTTAATCGATGTGAGATATTTTCCTCTAAATAAAAAGGTGTGTGCCACACTCATAAGGGACTGATAGTGATATAATGGAGTAGCTTTACATATTTCCATGATAAGGGAAGAGATTTAGATTGTTTAGGGGTAAAGCCCACTGTGATAGTAAAGATTGAGATAGAAGAGTTTAAAGGTGTCCAAGGAAGAATTCAAATTTGTTACGTGCATTACTATCAAAAAGATTCTTTATAAGAGTGTATCATGACCTCGTGTGAATTATTTTTCTCTATGTTCCTTGATATGATTTAGTTGTTTATTTGAGTGTGTAATATAATATATTTTCTATAAATCAATTTTGATGGTCCTTGTACTGTCATCAGTATGGTGAAATGGAATATATAGTTTTAATTTATAATCTGACGGAAATTTAATACCTTCTCCATTAATATGAGGGAGATTCCAACCCCAGATTTTTAATTTTCACACATGAAATTTTACCAACTGAATTAACAGACACACTTTTTATTGAAAACAAAAAAAACAGGGGAATACAAAACACTGTTGGAGCCAGCAACCTTTTCCACCGAAAGGTGCCAGCAAGAACCGTGTGTGTTCAAATCATGCATGCAAGCTGTGTGTGTGTAACAAGCTGTGTGTGTGTGTGCAAGTTGGCAAACCGCGTGAACAGTGTCACGCGGTTTGATCAGCTATAAATTGAGCCAAGGATCATTGTAAACACATCCCAATGTGTGTGTAGAGAGTAGAGAGTGTAGTGAGGTTTTTTGTGAGTTTCTTGTTTTGTAAACTTGTGTATTATTCTTGGTAGTAATAATACAATTCGGTTTTTCCTCAAACACTTCCTAAAGTGATCGTGTTTTCACAACAAGTGGTATCAGAGCTTTGGTTCTTCATTGGGATCGAAAAACCGAAGGACGGAGCTCGGTTCGGAAAATTCGAGTTCCGGCAAAGTTGTCAAAAATCAACTTTGAGCATACCATCAGCTAGTTCACGTCGAGACGAGCACGGTGGTATTTTCCGACGATCAAACGGAGGTCCAGCGAACCCGCACGCGCCGCACGCGCCAGGCAGTGAGATCTGCACGCGCCTCCAGTCGCATCCACGCGCCACACGCGCGCTGAAGGTTGAAGACGATCCGCGTGGCAGCCACGTCATCGCCACGTCACGCCCAGTCAGCGCCCAGTCAGCGCCTCGTCAGCGCCAAGTCAGCAGACACGTCATCCGCCACGTCAGCCGCCACGTCAGCGCCACGTGTCCGCCACGTCAGCAAACCGGTCCCACCTTGCCACGTCAGCGCCACGTCAGCAGCCTGGTAAATTTCATTTTGCCCCCTGAAGTTTTGAAATTTACAGTTTTGCCCCAGAACTTTTAGGAATTTACAAATCAGCCCCTGTGTCGGATTTAGACCAAAGAAGTGTCTATTCCACCATTTTCGACCGTTCCGGACGCAACGGTGACCTCCGATTTGTGAAATTCAGATCCGATTTTTGGTATTCCCATTTTAAACTTTAAAACTTAAAATGGAGATGGAGGATTCTCATTCTGGTGCAATGATTAAATTGGCTGCAACTAATTACTCCCTCTGGAGACCTCGGATGATAGATTTCTTGCATTGCAAAGATTTGTTTGATGTCATCGAGTTGAAGGGAGTGAAACCAGAGTCTGTTAAGGAGTATGACTGGAATAAACTCAACAACAAAACTTTGGGTCAGATAAGGCAGTGGATCGGTCACAATGTCTTCCACCACGTAGCACAGGATTCAGATGCTTACGGGATGTGGATAAAGCTGGAAGACATGTTCCAGGCCAAGACAGCTCGGAATAAAGCCCTGTTAATGAGGCGTTTGGTGAACCTGAAGCTACGGAGTGGAACTTCCGTTGCGGAACACACCAACGAGTTCCAGAGCCTGGTGAACCAGTTGTCTGCAGTAGACATGCAGCTTGGAGATGAAGTACAAGCCCTCTTACTACTCAGTTCCCTTCCTGATAGCTGGGAGACATTGGTGGTTACTCTCAGCAATTCCGCTCCAGGAGGTAAAGTTACCATGCCTATGGTAAAAGATGCCCTGTCGAATGAGGAGTCCAGGAGAAAAGATGTTGGCTCAGAACAGACAGAAGCCTTCGTCACAGAGACTCGAGGAAGACATCAAGGAAGAGACGGAGAGAGAGGCAGAAGCACAACCAGGGGTAGATCCTCAGATGGAAGGAAGCCTACTTATAAGTGCTACCATTGTGGCATTGTAGGCCACTAAAGAAGAATTGCCGAAAACTGCAACGAGAGCAGAGAGAAGGCAATCACCAGCCGAAGAATGACGAAGGAGAGACACTGGTCGTTGTCCAAGCAGATGTAGCAATATGCTCCATACAGGAAGAGACATGCCTTCACAACGCAACCCAAGATGTTGAGTGGGTGGTAGATACTGCAGCATCCTACCACGTCACTCCTCACAGAGATTACTTCACAACCTACAAAGCGGGAGACTTTGGAGCAGTGAAGATGGGAAATATCAGTTCCTCTGGGATAGTAGGAATGGGTGATATTCAGTTGCGGACAAATGTCGGGTGTACATTGACATTGAAGGATGTCCTGCATGTTCCAGAACTTCGGCTGAATGTACTCTCGGGGATAGCTCTTGACAAACAGGGCTATGACAATCACTTCAGAAATGGCACATGGAGAATGACAAAAGGTGTCATGGTTGTCGCCCGAGGACATGCTTGCGGCGCACTATACAAGACTCATGTGAAGATTTGTGCAGACAGCCTTAATGTAGCTGAAAAAGAGGCTTCTCAAAATCTGTGGAACCGGAGACTCAGACACATGAGTGGGAGAGGGTTGTCTACCCTGAACAAGAAGGAGCTTACCAAGGATGCTGCACGAGGTCCTTGCAACCACTACTCAATTGGTAAGCAACGCAGAGTCTCATTTCATTTCTCTTCAGAGAGAAGATCAGAGTTGCTTAGTCTGGTGCACTCTGATGTTTGTGGTCCCTTGGAGGTTGATTCATTGGGCGGTAACAAGTATTTTCTGACTTTCATCGATGATGCTTCACGGAAAATCTGGGTGTATTTCCTCAAGACGAAGGATCAGGTCCTAGATCAGTTCAAGCTGTTCCACGCCATGATAGAGCATGAAACAGGGAAGAAGCTGAAGTGCCTTCGCACAGACGATGGAGGCGAGTACAGTTCCAGAGGGTTCGAAGCCTACTGCTGGAGACACGGGATTCGACATGAGAGAACTGTTACACACACACCACAACATAATGGTGTCGCTGCGAGAACGAACTGCACCATTATGGAGAAAGTCAGAGGAATGATCAGTATGGCTAAGCTACCAAAGCCATTCTGGGGAGAAGCTGTCCGTGCTGCCTGTTACCTGATAAACAGATCACCAACTGAACCGTTGAACTTGGAGATTCCGGAGAAAGTGTGGTCTGGTAAGAATCCCTCTTACACTCACCCTAGAGTATTCGGTTGTTTAGCCGTTGTATATGTATCCAATGAGCTCAGGGAGAAGCTCGATGCAAGGACAACTCCATGTATATTCCTAGGCCATGGAGATGAAGAATTTGGATACAGACTATGGGATCCGAAGGAAAAGATGGTCATCAGAAGCCAGGAAGTAGAGTTTCTTGAAGACCGAACAATTGAAGACATTGAAATGCCCAGAATGTCTTCCAATACCAGTGCCAACAGAAATCCAGACCCAGCACCAGCACAATTGGCCACAGATATGGTGCACGAGGAAATTCCAGAAGCAGAACCAGAGGAGGCAAATGAAGATGTTGAGCAGGGGGAGACACAGCCTGTTCCATCGGAGATTACAGAAGAAAGTGTTGAGCAGGGGGAGCCGCAACCCACTCCACTAGAAGCTGCAAGATCATTCACAGAGATGGATGATGATAGACCTCCTGAAACCAGTGGACCTCAGACAAGAAGATCTGAGCGAGGCAGGATTCCATCAACCAGATATCAGGGATCCGAATATATTCTGCTTACTGATGTGGGGGAGCCAGAGAGTTTCCCAAAGGCAAGAAGGCACTGAGGAACTGAGGAAGTGAAGAAACATGGAAGCAAAATTGTGCAGAGACACAACAGAAGATTACTGTGCAGAGACACAGTGGATTGTACTATGCAGAGACATAGCAGGAGAATACTGTACAGAGATGCAGTGAAGTGTACTGTGCAGAGACACAGCCGACATGTCAACAAAGGAACAATGATCGGGACAAGCTAGAGTTGTGCAGAGACATAACCGGGATAGCTGTCAGATGATACAGAGAACTACGATTGGCTTGATCCCAACTCAGGGTACGTAGGCAGTCATTCAGATGCAGCCAGGGGTGGATCCTTTGGAGGATCCGATTTGGATGATTAATGGTCGGCTCAGATTTTGGAAATCTTCACCGAGGGGGAGATTTGTTGGAGCCAGCAACCTTTTCCACCGAAAGGTGCCAGCAAGAACCGTGTGTGTTCAAATCATGCATGCAAGCTGTGTGTGTGTAACAAGCTGTGTGTGTGTGTGTGCAAGTTGGCAAACCGCGTGAACAGTGTCACGCGGTTTGATCAGCTATAAATTGAGCCAAGGATCATTGTAAACACATCCCAATGTGTGTGTAGAGAGTAGAGAGTGTAGTGAGGTTTTTTGTGAGTTTCTTGTTTTGTAAACTTGTGTATTATTCTTGGTAGTAATATACAATTCGGTTTTTCCTCAAACACTTCCTAAAGTGATCGTGTTTTCACAACAAACACAACCATGTCCATAGAGAAACTCAAGTCTAGAAAAGATTTAAGATCTTTAATCACCATAGATAATAGAAGGCATTGTACGTTTAAAACACAGGCTTGCGAACGAGAACAACCGAGTTAATAACTTCGTTTGTCGGATGGAAGATGGAGAGAATCTGAAAATCAAGCAAGTCCTGCTTCTCCACAACAGGATAAAGAAATGCTCTGGCCCCTTTTGCGCTCCTTACCAACAAGATCCCTCCTTCCTTCATATACTTCCTTATATGCCTTATGATCTTCACTTTGTCTTCTTTACTCATTCCAACAAGAGCTGCCAAGAATATGCAATCATATTCCTCAAGCTTCTCTTTCACTTGCATTATGTCACATGTCAGAACTTCATCCTCTTTTCAAACTCAACATCCGAAGAAACAATTTCTCGAGCCACGTCATTGGCTGCCTCATCGATATCAAAGTTATCGAAGTGAGTTGATTTCAAGTGATTTTTAGCCATTACAATTGAAGTAAGTGGCATTGGACCTGAACCCACAAATGCCACCTTCTTTGGTTGCACCACTCCATTTTCCTTCAGGATTCTATATTCCAAGCTGGCTAACTTGACATAGTTTCCATAATAAGGGAAGAGATTGAGATTGTTTAAGGGCTGGGGAATTTTGGTTAAAAATGTTGCAAATTCTAGCTCCAGTAAGCTCTCAGCACGACCACAAAGAACAATGAGACTTTCGCGCATTTCTTGAACTTCTTGTGGTAAGTTTTTAATGTCCATGGATGAAGGAGGGGTACATAATTTCACAAGCTGAGTGAAGAGACTATTGACTTGCTTCGATGGCTTCAGAGACTCGAGCTTGGATATGCTAGAGTGAAGTTGCATCACACGAGCTATAAGAAGCTCTATTGAAATTTGGCTTTCAATGTTGGAATTTTGGAGGGAAGCCATTGGTGATTGAAGAGATTGTCGGGTTCAATTTAGAATTTAGAGTGTGAGATATCAAGTGGTATGTTTGCCTTTTGGAATATTAGACTTAAAGTAACATTATTTATAGAGCCAAAATTTTCAGTGTACGTTTCAATTGATCTCCTGAAAACGCATACGGCGCCTTATAGGCGTGGAGTTCCATGCCGCGGAATCTTAAATAATTACAAGATACAATAACAAGAAGAGGAATTAAGGAATTTTAATTTCCCACGTCCATTATAAATCTATAGAGGCGACTCTAGATACGATATACATATGACTGATTAAAGTTTTAAAATTTGATCTTAAATTGAAATTTTTTTTAATCTTTCATCAGAATGGACCACAATTTAAATACTCGTCCAAATCCCCTCAAAATTTAGAGCGGTTCGTGCAAATATAAGGCTTTATTAGTGAAGGTTCGATTTGTATAGTTTTCTTGTTATTGAATTTGAATGAAATTTGGTTGTACACATTATTTTATTTGATTCCTCCCAAATTGAAAATTTTATACAAGCCGTGTTAATGCATCATATTTCGTACCCACTGCATTAATTAATAAATAGTTAAGCAAGAAGCCAGATGAGCACTAGAGTTTAAATTTGTTTAAAAAGGCTAAATTCGTAAGCTAACACAGTGAATTGGAATTGTTATTCTTTTCACTCGACGTGTCATTTGTTGATCTCCGTATGAAATGTTATGAATTTAGCATATCCCATATAAGGTTCAGATGTTCACACTAAAAACCTGAAAGAAATTGAAATATTGGGAGTCAAGGGTCTACACGGCATGGAAAATGCCCCAAGTTCAATTATTATTTGCTACGAACTTTCGCACATTTAGAGAAGGCAATCAATATATATAGTTGTCCCCAATGGGTGTGGTTGGTGGTGTAGGGATTAGAATCTTACCTTGAGGTATTGGGTTTGAATTCGGGAAGTGCGTTTCTTGTAAGAATCTGGAACAGTCGAAGATTTTAATTGCTCTGTTTAAGCTCGGAATGGATGATTTGACGGTGAGCTTTACAACGATTTAAAAAAAAAAAAAAAACATTATACATAGTTATGTGGTGTCAATATATTTAGTAGGATGGTGTAATTAATTTCAGATTTCGAGTTTTTTTTTTGGGTACATATTTGTATTTGAATATTTAATTGTAAATGTACAAAATTTTCAACTATGTTCTATAAATTAAAAAAAAAATTAATTAATGAATTTGGATTGCTGTGTTCAAAGATGGACCTAATTATATCGATCATGAGGGGCTTCAGCCCCCCAATCATTGAAATACTTATAAGATTGGTGCTAAAAACACTCATTTCAAATTTATAAATTTCATCCTTTTCAGAAAAAAATAAATTCTTGTAAGAGTAGTGCAAAAACACTCATCTAAATAGGGGTGGCAAAACGAATCAACGAATCGAATTTGTATCGAATCTTAAACGAATCGAATCAAAGTGTGATGAATTCTTATTCGATTCGTTTATTAAACGAATTCTAATATCATGATTCGTTTATTCATTTATTAAACGAATCGAATACGAATATTCGTTTATTCGTTTCGTCATGATATATTTAATAAAATAATTTACCACACTTGATTTACATTAATTCTTCATAAATATATACATATGAAATATGTAATTAAGATATTTACTCACCAAATATAGAAAATATTAATTTTTCTATGAGAATTAGCTATAATTTCTCGAATCTTAATTGAAAATTAATAAGATCTAATAAATAAAAATAATAAAACGAATCCTAAACGAATAAAAGAATCAATTAGCTTAAATTCGTATTCGATTCGTTTAATAAACGAATCTAATCGAATTGACCCATTTATTAAACGAATCCATTTTTTCAAACCCATATTCGCTTTAAAGCGAATCGAATCGAACGAATAAACGAATCCTGACCCAAATTGCCACATCTACCTCTAAATACAAATAACCATTAAAATAATCCCCTTCCATATTTTTAAATTTATTATCAGACGAAATTACATAAAATTTAATTAATAATCTCATGGAAAAATCTCCCATGTTTTCATTTTCATTTATAATCCCTTCACACTTGCATTCTAAATTTCTCATTATTTTGTTAGTGCATAGTTTTTTTTCCCCTTCAAAATGATTTTAAAGTAGTAAGGGAGATATTATGCATATTAGGATTTGATAATGAACAACAATGCATTAAGATATTGATTGATACTATCAGTATTTTTTCCACTCCCTATATCTTTTAGCCTTTTACCTCAAAAATTTAATAAACTTTTTTCTGATATTTGTTATAAAATTTTCCTAAAATGAATATTTTTATTTTAAGGTTTTTAAATTGTGCGCACAGATTTTGTAGCCATTAGTTTGTATATTAAGTTTTATATGTTTACCGAATGCATCAATAATTATGTTTATGTTAGGAATACATCCTAATACAGCTATTTATTTTTAAAATCTATCTTTGCACTAGCTATTTATGCTTATATATGGTTATAAAATCTACTACCATAAGATAATCTTATCCTAACTAGGGATGATAGAAAATCTTAAATTATAATCAGTATTCGAGATCTCATATTGTTCGGTACAAGATGGATGATGAATTTTCATCTCAAATATAATTTTTTTTGCCTAAAAATATCTCAAATCCCTATCGTGATTCAAGGTGATTTTCATTTTTACCAATTGTCACTTTTACACTTGAATGAGGGAAAAGTAGTAAGAATTCATACTTTCAAAAGTCATAGACTCGATACTTCCGGGTCCAATTAAAAGACTCACTTACATAAAAGACTGAAGAAGTTAGAAATCAGATGAGGAACGTATGTGTTTGTTTAGTGAGAAAATTTGAGAAAAAAATTAAAGCTTGCAGGAGAAGAAATTGATTCGGTTTTTATTTCTCACACACGCTAAAGTAACAGAAAACTAATCAACTGCTATTTATATACAAGTTTGTTATACTAACTGTTGTGATATTTTATATCGTACCGCAAATGTACGGTGTCAAGTTTTAGTATAAATGAGTTTAGAGTGTCGAACCCACATGGATTGCGTTAACTTGCACTAAATACTACAATTGATAATCCTAACTTTATTTAAACGATAATTAACAAAGACTTAATTAAATAAATAAAATATAAAAACACTTTGATAGAAGGAACTAATACGATAGAGATTCTGGAGTCTGATTTCCCTTAGCTATCTCTTATATATTTATCATGCCAATTAATCATTGTTCAGTTATATTGTTTATAAGTCAAAACTCCAAAAATATCCACTCTCTTTCTCGAGAATCATTGAAAATATCATTAACTACATACTTCGATATCTCTATAAAAATCTTGTAGTTAACAACTCGTTATGCTTTGTGATTTTATGTTAACGACTTCAAATGAACTTATATATTCTCTCGAAATCTATAAAACTCATGTGTTATATTCTCTAGATCTATTCAAAATCTTATCTCTCGAGTGATAGATTCTAAACATTCACCATCTTAATTGTGGCCAGCAACCAAGAAGCATTAAACTCAAAAGAATATAAATAAACTTAATAAAACTTCATAACAAAATCGACAATCAATATAAAGGTTCAAGCATCGGTTACATCATTATCCATAATTAAGGAGTTTAGTTCATGACAATAGATAAAAACAATGAAAACAAAGTCATGAATCTAATGGAAATCATTAGAGTTCTAAGAAAGAAACAAGAAGATAAAACCTGAATTGAATCTTTTCCTCTTCGAACGTCACCGTCTTCGTCTCATCTTGTCGCTCTTCAATCCTCATAATTGGATCTCTAAAAATATGTGTTTTGTGTTTTGTGCTGTGTATTAGCCTCATATATTGAGTTTAGACGAACTAATCTATTTATGCCTTGGAGTCATTGGGCATGTAAAAACCCTAAAATCAGCATTCTGGGTCGTTGCGGGGCGCCGCGGTGCCCAACTCCCAGCTTTTTGTATGAGGGTCAACAGCAAAGTCGCGTCGCGACGCGTGGCAGATTCCAGGTTTGAATGTTTTCTGCGTTTCTGCTTTTCCCGCGTGCTTCCTATGTGTCCCTATGGTCCCAAAACACGTATAAATGTCCCAAGATCCATGTATTAATGCTTCCTACAAATACAACATAAAAGAACTATAAAATACATTAAATGATATGGAAACTAACAAAATAATAAGTTAAGAGTACATGAATAAGTGGGTATAAACCACACTTATCAAACACCCCCCAAACTTAAGGTTTTGCTAGTCCCGAGTAAAAGACAAAATAAAATTAAATAAATAAATCAAACAATAAGTAACAAAATTAACTAAGCCACTTTCGTAGGGATCACGATTGCATATAGCGTATGCAACAAGCCATTAAACCCCTAGGCGGCCCTAGTGGACGAGTTATAGTCTCGTGAGGGCTTACAGCGACGATACTCACAAACGTCATTCACACACAATCATGCAAAATTTTGAAAATAATTAAAATAATCCTGATAGTTATGCATATTATTGTCCTCAAATAATGCTTATCAATGAAATCAGAGAACCTTCAAAGTACTCAACTGCAACTCAAATCCAAGTTCTTGAATAAACCATCTAAGCTAGACTCACAGTTTGTATGTGTAAAGGTCCATTTACAGCTCGACTCATAAGTAAGTCAACTCAATGATTTCGTCTCAAAAATTGAGATCCAATGGGTCAAACCAACCTAGATATCTCAAATTAACTCTGTAATTGCCATTTCTTTGCTCCGTATGGTATGATTTTATTTTATTTTTTTCAAACACACCTACTTTTTAAGGTAACATTTCTCCTCATGGTGGTCCTAACACTCGCCCATGGGTAGCTTCACGCTTATAGGTTATATGTGGTTTCTTTTTTTCTTATCATATCATACATCATAATATTAGCATATTTATATCTAAACAAACAATCATTCATCGGTAAACAATTTCGTCAACTAGTCATTTTGCCAACTACCTAGGTTCTTACTGCCAAAAACCTATTGTTAAGTGCTTACGAGTCTAACCTAGATCACATACTCAAGGCATCAGATAAAAATCAATTGAGACTTATCGTTTCTAAAATTTCATTTAACGCAAAAAATTCATCATTAGACCTATGCTTTACTAACAAGGAAGAAATAACAAATTTTTTTTTATAAACTTAAAATAGCAGGAACGACTACATGCACACACCCTCAAACTTAAAACTTGCATTGTCCTAAATGTAAGATAAATATAAATAAACAAGAGTGAGGAACAACACTACCGTGCATGGAGTTGATCAGATTCCTGCTGGTCAGAATTTGGTTGCGCGGGTTTTGTGTGTCTCATGCTACCTGTATAAATAGCATGCAAAACGAATAAATAAAGAAATGGCACACAATAAAATAAAAATAAAACAGATACAAAGGTTGCCTCCCCGCTAGCGCTAAGTTTAACGTCTTCAGTCAGACGCAACCACACAAATGGTGGTCATGGTAGCTTCTTCTTTTGTATCCACTGATTGCTTTGACATAAAAAAAAATTGCTTGGCAGCTGTGGCAGTTTATCCAAATAGCCCTTACTGTTGCTTGGTCATGGATAAAGTAATCTGCCCAATCTGTGTTTCTAAGGATTTTATTGTTGCCCCGATATTTTCCATGTGTGTCTCAATATTGTTCAACTTTGATTCATTCTTCTCAAACCTCGATGAGGTATTAGCAACAAACGTGCTTATGAAATCTTCCAAATAAGATTTATGCTCAGCTCTTTGATAGTCAAATCTTGATGAAGGTTGCAAGGTATTTTCTGTGTTAGCATATGACATGTTTGGATGATAACGGTTAGGCACATGATTACTTCTATAGCTGTTGAAGTTCCGATTGTTCACAAATTGGACTTGCTTGACGTTCAGGTTTCCTTCCATTAACAGCATATTTGTAGCCGATGCTTGTGCTCGTGGATTTGTGAGGGCTGCTACATGAGTAGATAGGGTGGAAATCTGAGCTGTTAATGCCACAAAAGGGTCTAATTCATATATTCCAACCACTTTGGTCACCGTAGTGTGTTCACTTGGCCATTGAAAATGGTTAATGGCCATTTCTTCTAACAGATTATAGGAGTCCTCGGCTAATTTCTTGAATAGAACTCCCCCAACTGCTGCGTCAACCACGGTCCTATTCGAACTATTCAGCCCATTATATAACAACTGAATCTGGACCTAATCTGCATAATCGTGTTGTGGGCATATTCGTAGTAGATCCTTAAAGCGCTCACATGCTTCATATAGAGTCTCAGTCTCCAGCTGCTTAAATATACTAATTTATGCCCTCAGTTGAGCTGATTTAGCTGGTGGAAAGAACCTTTCAAGAAATTTTGTGGCCATAGCCTGCGTGTCATGATACTCCCCGTCTGTATTGATTGCAGCCAATCCCACGCTTTATCCCGTAAAGAGAATTAGAATAAGCGTAGCCTGATAGCCTCTTTACTCACGCCATTCATCTTTATATATCTGCGATCTCCAGGAACATCCTTAAGTGCAAGTTGAGATCTTCTACAGCTGAACCCCCAAACTGATTTATTCGTACTATGTTGATCAATGCAGGTTTTAGCTCAAAATTGTTGACGTTGATTGGTTGATGGGCAATCCCAGAATAAGTATTATCAATGACCGGCTTGAAATGATATTTGATTGCCACCTGGCATTGGTTGATCTCTCTGTTTTCAGCTATCATTGCTTCTTGTTCAATTTTCCTTTCTTTCCTTAGTCTCCTCACTGTTATTTCTATTTCAAGATCAAACAGGAGCGAGTCGAGACTTGTGGATTTTCGCATTCACTGAAGCACCAAAAGAAAAAGGAAAAAATCAATAAACAAAATAAATAAAAATAAATAAAAATTAAAAATAAAAGATAAAAATCTAAATTAAAGCTAAGATTACTTGGTAGTAGTATTAATGTGAATTAAACAAACAAGCCCCGGCAACTGTGCCAAAAATTTGTTGTGATATTTTATATCGTACCGCAAGTGTACGGTGTCAAATTTTAGTATAAATGAGTTTAGAGTGTCGAACCCATATGGATTGCGTTAACTTGCACTAAATACTACAATTGATAATTCTAACTTTATTTAAACGATAATTAACAATGACTTAATTAAATAAATAAAAAAATAAATAATTTGATAGGAGGAACTAATACGATAGAGATTCTGGAGTCAAATTTCACCTAGCTATCTCCTATATATTTGTCATGTCAATTAATCATTGTTCAGTTATATTGTTTATAAGTCAAGACTCCAAAATATCCACTCATTCTCTCGAGTATCAGTGAAATTATCATCAACTACATACTTCAATATCTCTATAAAAATCTAGTAGTTAACAACTCGTTATGCTTTGTGATTCTATGTTAACGACTTCAAAGGAACTTATATATTCTTTCGAACTTTATAAAACTCATGTGTTATATTCTCTAAATCTATTCAAAATCCCCTTTCTCGAGTAATAGATTCTAAACATTCATCATCTTAATTGTGGCCAGCAACCAAGAAGCATTAAACTCAAAAGAATATAAATAAACTTAATAAAACTTCATAACAAAATCGACAATCAATATAAAGGTTCAAGCATCGGTTACATCATTCTCCATAATTAAGAAGTTTAGTTCATGACAATAGATAAAAACAATGAAAACAAAGTCATGAATCTAATGGAAATCATTAGAGTTCTAAGAAAGAAATAAGAAGATAAAACCTGAATTAAATCTCTTCCTCTTCGGACGTCACCGCCTTCGTCTCATCTTGTCGCTCTTCAATCCTCATAATTGAATCTCTAAAAATATGTGTTTTTTGTGTTTTGTGCTGTGTATTAGCCTCATGTATTGAGTTTGGACGAACTAATCTATTTATAATAGAGCCTTGGAGTCATTGGGCATGTAAAAACCCTGAAATCAGAATTATGGGTCGCTGTAGGGCGCCGCGGCGCTGATCTTTGGGCGCTGCGGTGCCAAACTCCCATCTTTTTGTATGAGGGTCAACAACGAAGTCGCGTCGCGACGCGTGGCAGATTCCAGGTTTGAGTGTTTTCCGCGTTTCTGCTTTTCCCGCGTGCTTCCTATGCGTCCGTATGGTCCCAAAACACGTATAAATGTCTCAAGATCCATGTATTAATACTTTCTACAAATTCAACATAAAAGAACTATAAAATACATTAAATGATATGGAAACTAACAAAATAATAAGTTAAGAGTACATGAATAAGTGGGTATAAACCACACTTATCAAACACCCCCAAACTTAAAGTTTTGCTAATCTCGAGTAAAAGACAAAATAAAATTAAATAAATAAATCAAACAATAAGTAACAAAATTAACTAAGCCACTTTCGTAGGGATCACGATTGCATTTAGCGTATGCAACAAGCCTTTAAACCCCTAGGCGGCCCTGGTGGACGAGTTATAGTCTCGTGAGGGCTTACAGCGACGATACTCACAAACGTCATTCACACACAATCATGCAAAATTTTGAAAATAATTAAAATAATCCCGATAGTTATGCATATTGTTGTCCTCAAAGAATATTTATCAATGAAATCAGAGAACCTTCAAAGTACTCAACTGCGACTCAAATCCAAGTTCTTGAATAAACCATATAAGCGAGACTCACAGTGTGTGTGTAAAGGTTCATTCACAACTCGACTCATAAGTAAGTCAACTCAATGATTTCGTCTCAAAAATTGAGATCCAATGGGTCAAACCAACCTAGATATCTCAAATTAATTATGTAATTACCATTTCTTTGCTTCGTATGGTATGATTTTATTTCCTTTTTTTTTTTCTTTTTTTTTTTCAAAACACCTACCTTTTAAGGTAGCATTTCTCCTCATGGTGGTCCTAACACTCGTCCATGGGTAGCTTCACGCTTATCGGTTATATGTGGTTTCTTTTTTTCTTATCATATCATACATCATAATATTAGCATATTGAGATAAATATCTAAGCAAACGGTCATTCATCGGTAAACAATTTCGTCAACTAGTCACTTTGCCAACTACCTAGGTTCTTACTGCCAAAAACCTATTGTTAAGTGCTTACGAGTCTAACCTAGATCACATACTCAATGCATCAGATAAAAATCAATTGAGACTTATAATTTCTAAAATTTCATTTAACGCAAACAAATTCATCATTAGACTTATGTTTTACTAACAAGGAAGAAATAACAATTTTTTTTTATATAAACTTAAAATAGCATGAACGACTACATGCACATACCCTCAAACTTAAAACTTGCATTGTCCTCAATGTAAGATAAATATAAATAAACAAGAGTGAGGAACAACACTACCGTGCATGGAGTTGATCAGGTTCCTGCTGGTCAGAATTTGGTTGCGCGGGTTTTGTGTGTCTCATGCTACCTACATAAATAGCATGCAAAACGAATAAATAGACAAAAAGCACACAATAAAATAAAAATAAAAAAACAAAAAAAAAAACATATACAAATGTTGTCTCACCGCTAGCGCTAAATTTAACGTCTTCAGCCAGACGCAACCACACAAATAGTGGTCATGGTAGCTTCTTCTTTTGTATCCACTGATTGCTTTGACATAAAAAAAGATAACTTGGCAGCTGTGGCAGTTTATCCAAATACCTCTTACTGCTGCTTGGCCATGGATAAAATAATCTGCCCAATCTGTGTTTCTAAGGACTTCATTATAGCCCCGATATTTTCCATGTGTGTCTCAATATTGTTCAACCTTGATTCATTTTTCTCAAACCTCGCTGAGGTATTAGCAACAAACGTGCTCATGAAGATCCAAAGAAGATTTCTGCTCAGCTCTTTGATAGTCAACTCTCGATGAATGTTGCAAGGTATTTTCTGTGTTAGCATATGACAGGTTTGGATGATAACGGTTAGGCACATGATTACTTCTATAGCTGTTGAAGTTCCGATTGTTCACAAATTGGACTTGTTTGACGTTCGGGTTTCCTTCCAATAACATCATATTTGTAGCCGCCGCTGATTCAATAGATGCTTGTGCTCGTGGATTTGTGAGGGCTGCTACTTGAGTAGATAGGGTGGAAATCTGAGCTGTTAGTGCCACAAAAGGGTCCACTTCATATATTCCAGCCACTTTGGTCATCGTAGTGTGTTCATTTGGCCATTCAAAATGGTTAATGGCCATTTCTTCTAACAGATTGTAGGCGTTCTCGAATGATTTCTTGAATAGAGCCCCCCAACTGCTGCGTCAACCATGGTCATATTCGAACTATTCAGCCCATTATAGAACAACTGAATCTGGACTCAATATGCATAATCATGTTGTGGGCATCTTCGTAGTAGATCCTTAAAACGCTCACATGCTTCATATAGAGTCTCAGTCTCTAGCTGCTTAAATATACTAATTTCTGCTCTCAGTTGAGCTGATTTAGTTGGTGGAAAAAACCTCTCAAGAAATTTTGTGGACATATCCTGCCATGTCATGATACTCCCCGTCTGTATTGATTGCAGCCAATCTCACACTTTATCCCGTAAAGAGAATGAGAATAAACGTAGCCTGATAGCCTCTTTACTCACGCCATTCATCTTTATAATATCTGTGATCTCCAGGAACATCCTTAAGTGCAAGTTGGGATCTTCTACAGCTGAACCCCCAAACTGATTCCTTTGTACTATGTTGATCAATGCAGGTTTTAGCTCAAAATTGTTGGCATTGATTGGTTGATGGGCAATCCTAGAATAAGTATCATCAATGACCGGCTTGAAGTGATATCTGATTGCCAGTTGGCGTGTGTTGATCTCTATGTTTTCAGCTATCATTGCTTCATGTTCAATTTTCCTTTCTTTCATTAGTCTCCTCGCTGTTCTTTCTATTTTAAGATCAAACAGGAGCGAGTTGAGACTTGTGGATTTTCGCATTCACTGAAGCACCAAAAGAAAAAGGAAAAAATCAATAAACAAAAAAATAAAATAAATATAAACTAAAAATAAAAGATAAAAATCTAAATTAAAGCTAAGATTACTTGGTAGTAGTATTAATGTGAATTAAACAAACAATCACCGGCAACGGCGCCAAAAACTTGTTGTGATATTTTATATCGTACCGCAAGTGTACGGTGTCAAGTTTTAGTATAAATGAGTTTAGAGTGTCGAACCCACATGAATTGCGTTAACTTGCACTAAATACTACAATTGATAATTCTAACTTTATTTAAACGATAAATAACAAAGACTTAATTAAATAAATAAAAAAATAAAAATAATTTGATAGGAGGAACTAATACGATAGAGATTCTGGAGTCAAATTTCACCTAGCTATCTCCTATATATTTCATGTCAATTAATCATTGTTCAGTTATATTGTTTATAAGTCAAGACTCCAAAATATCCACTCATTCTCTCGAGTATCAGTGAAATTATCATCAACTACATACTTCAATATCTCTATAAAAATCTAGTAGTTAACAACTCGTTATGCTTTGTGATTCTATGTTACGACTTCAAAGGAACTTATATATTCTTTCGAACTTTATAAAACTCATGTGTTATATTCTCTAAATCTATTCAAAATCCCCTTTCTCGAGTAATAGATTCTAAACATTCATCATCTTAATTGTGGCCAGCAACCAGAAGCATTAAACTCAAAAGAATATAAATAACTTAATAAAACTTCATAACAAAATCGACAATCAATATAAAGGTTCAAGCATCGGTTACATCATTTTCCAGAATTAAGGAGTTTAGTTCATGATAATAGATAAAAACAATGAAAACAAAGTCATGAATCTAATGGAAATCATTAGAGTTCTAAGAAAGAAACAAGAAGATAAAACCCGAATTGAATCTCTTCATTTTCGGACGTCACCGCCTTCGTCTCATCTTGTCGCTCTTCAATCCTCCTAATTGGATCTATAAAAATATGTGTCTTTGTGTTTTGTGCTGTGTAATAGCCTAATGTATTAAGTTTGGACGAACTAATCTATTTATAATAGAGCCTTGGAGTCATTGGGCATGTAAAAACCATAAAATCAGCATTATGGGGCGCCGCGGCGCCAAACTCCCGGCTTTTTGTATGAGGGTCAACAGCGAAGTCGCGTCGCGACGCGCAGCAAGGGCGCGTCGCGACGCGTGGAAGATTCCAGGTTTGTGTGTTTTCCGCGTTTCTGCTTTTCCCGTGTGCTTCCTATGCGTCCGTATGGTCTCAAAACACGTATATATGTCCAAAGATCCATGTATTAATGCTTCCTACAAATACAACATAAAAGAACTATAAAATACATGAAATGATATGGAAACTAACAAAATAATAAGTTAAAAGTACATGAATAAATTAGTATAAACCACATTTGTCACTAACTACTTATTAAAACAGAATACATGTAAATAACTAGACCAAGTGTGCTTCTTAGAATTCAGTGAACTCAATCTCGATCGCTGGATCTGCCAAGTCAGCAATCCATGTGAAATAGATCCTTGCACTTGGATTGGATGTAGTTTCAGCCACTTATCTTAACAGAAGAGTACGATTGTGTGAGTTCCATTTTTATTGGCATGTGTCCGTGACAAAATAAGTTCAATTGAGTTGTAATATGTCGTGAAGATCTTTGTGCAATTGGACTGGGTTTTGGCTGCTGTGCATCAGACATGCGTTCGTGGTGCGTTCGTTGCAGTGTTCGAACGAGTGGCGTTGGTGCTGCGTTCGTAATTGGTTTCGAACGTGTGGAGTTAGTGGCACGTTCTTTATCGGGTTCGAACGGGAGCATTCCAGAGAGCAAACGTGCGAGTCACGTTCTTGTGGGGTTCGAACGGGAGCATTCCAGAGAGTTCACGTTCGTTGTGCGTTCGATTGACGTTCGAACGAGTCTTCACAGAAATGGCGCGTTCGTGTAGCGTTCTAGTAAGCGTTCGAACGCGACTGCGATCTGGACGCGATTTTGGCCTGCAAAACCCTAGGTTTTCACCCTACCTATAAATATAACCCTTAGCCGCCATTCTCAAAAGTTGAAGCATATTTCTCTTGAGCCAAATACTCTCAAAGCTTTCAACTCTCTTTGATTTCACCTTGAAGACTCTTTGAATCTTATGTATTCTTTGTTAATGGTGAAATCCATTATTTGATAAACCTTCAACACAACTTAACCCAAAATCCCTAATCCTTTAGAGTTCTATAGGAGGAGTTTTGGTAGTCGGAGTTCCGGCGTTCAGAGGTGATACAATCTATTCAGAGACTTCAGAGGTTCTGAAGAAAACCGTGGGTTGCGGGCTTGAGGAGTTGCCTTGAGTTCTTGCAGTATAGAGGTACTTGAGTCGGTGGAGTTGCCACCATAGGTCTTGACCATCGCTGTAAGTTTTTCTCGATATAGTGGATTCCATCGGGTTTCGTTTCAAGTGAGACTTCAAAAGTCTATTTATGGACTTAAACAGTCATCCCAAAGTTTGGATCGTCATTTTGATGAGATAATTAGATTATCTGGATTCATAAAAAATGAGAAAGAACCATGTGTTTATAAGAAAGTGAGTATGAGTATGATAGTTTTCCTAGACTTGTATGTAGATGACATCCTTATCATTGAGAATGATATAGATATGATGCAAACTGTGAAAGCCTACCTTTGCAAGAACTTTTCCATGAAAGATATGGGTGAAGCTTCCTATATACTAGGTATAAGGCTCTACCGAGATAAAATTAGGAAGCTTATAGGGTTGTCATAATCGATGTACATATATAAGATGTTAGAAGGTACGGTTTTACCAACTGCAAGGTATCAAATATACCTTTCCGATATGGAAAACATCTTTTGAAGAAAATGGCACTTCAGACTGAGAAAGAGAGAGTTAGATTTTATAACTTTAAATATTTTTTGTATTGAAAGTATAATGTATATTATGCTATGTACTAGACCTTACATTAGTTTCGGCGTCAATGTGACCAGCCGATATCAATCTGATCCAAGTAATGATCTATGGACAGCCGTGAAACATATCCTAAATATCTTAAGGTTACTATGGATATGTGTCTAGTGTCTGTAAGCACTGCATTTTTTTAGTGTAGGTCCCGATGATGAGCATCGTATGGAGGCACTACTCTTTAAGTTGCGGAAGTCGCGAGAAACGGACATCGGAAGGAAATTGATACCTTGTTGGATTTAATTCATTTGCTTAGCTTTGGGTTTGCTCGTTGAACCACTGTTTTAATGCTTGAGTGTTGCCTCTCGTGGTATATCGGATGGAAACCCAGACGTAAATTATGTAGCCGAATCCGAATGGATGGTAGTGCGGTCTGTACTTGGGATACAACTCCACGTACTGCTTGAGGAAACGTTCACGCATATGTTCATGAAATTGTGTGCTTGTCGTCATTCCGACTTACTTTTATGCATGTAAACTTAGATATAGGTAATATGCAAACTTATATGTAGGTTGTTCTTGTGTAGACTCAGTTATATTATAACATAATTCATTTCATTACAAGTGGCATAAGTAAGGGACCATTCCGAACCCAACGGTTTGAGGTTTTCCCTTGCAATGGGTTAATGCGGCCTTAAATCATTTTCCCAGTTCATACTCGGTGGCGACTCAATGTTATTTCTCCGGTTTAGTTCCCCTGCGGGCTACTCCGTACTCTCGACCGGGTCGTGCTTTGGATATTTTACAAGCTGTTTTGTGTCTTTATTTTTTTGTGCTTTAAAACTGAAAAAATCAAAAAAAAATTAATTATATTTTTTTTGAAAAAGACCAAAAATATTTTTATGGCTTGTTAGAGCATGAATAGCATGTGCATGTGATCCTGGTATGTAGGATATATGATTATGCATGTATGATATGCTGTTATTTTTCTTGATGCTCTATATGCATGAGTGTGTGTGATAAAAACATTTGGTATATCTTGTGCTTGCACCTTCACATACACGTTTTTATTTATCAAGGCTTGGTCGCATGTATGAGTTTTTGGACTAGCAATCTAATTTCTATCATATCTTGTTTGCTCAATAGTGTGACCTTTGACTAGATGACATTGCTATCCCCTTGTAAAGGCAAAAGAATTAAACAAAAAGAAAAATGAGACTCAAGTGCAAAAGAGCCAAAATGGCCAAATTCAAAAGATAAGGGCAAAAACCCTTCACTCGAAAGAGTTATTAAATATGAGCTCATGATATTTCTGGGGTGAATAATATAGCATGCAACCAATGTTGCTTATTTTCAGGTCCTAGTGGTGTTGGGTTTGAACACATATTTTGTGGACTTGGTATGTTTAGAGATGAATTTCTTTGGCTGTGTCCAGCTCATAAAATAAAGTCTTAAGCCTTGATTTGTTGTGCACTTTATTTTCCACGCAAGTGCTTTATATGCTTTGGTGTTTATGTCATATGCATAAGTGTTGTATTTAGCCACTTTTAAAATGATGCATATTGTTTCATGTCATAAACAGCTGAATACTGACTGGGTATCATTGTGTCAGCTTTACATGCTGTTTCAGTAAGCTTTTGACAGGATTTTTATTTATCTCAGTATGTGCCTGTGTGTGCTTCATGTTATTGCATACTAATTTTTTTTCTTTTTCCTTGTGCACTTTTCTGAGTTGTGGTTTGTTTCCCGTGTTTTATTTTGCTAATTTTATGTGCCTGTTAGTGAGGGGGAGTCTTTCCTGTTTGTTTATGCTCTTGCATGTGTTTTCTCCAGTTCTCCTGTTATTTTTCCTGTTTCTTTTACCCTTTGTCATTTCGTGACAAAAAGGGGGAGAGTAATATATTAAGGGGGAGAGCCTTAATATATAGGAGAGAGTCGTAGAATATCATTTATATATCTCCGTTTTAAGGGGAGTTAAGATTAAGGGGGAGAGGGATTTCTACTTGTACATGCATGAGATTTTTACCTGCTTTATGTTTTACTTGATTATCCCAATGCTTTTCACGGTATATTGTTGTTTGTGGATGTTTCAGGTAGCAGGTATGTTGCTGCGGTGGCATTACTTTCAAGACTACTTTGTTAGGTGTTAGATCGAGTCCTTTTGTAATAAGTCACTGTTTTGATGGTTGACAGTTGACTATTTGCTTTTTGGGTATATTACCGTAGTCTTTGTATTAGGTAGTATTTTGTCACGGAATGCCAAAGGGGGATTGTGAGTTTCATTTTTATTGGCATGTGTCCGTGACAAAATAAGTTCAATTGAGTTGTAATATGTCGTGAAGATCTTTGTGCAATTGGACTGGGTTTTGGCTGCTGTGCATCAGACATGCGTTCGTGGTGCGTTCGTTGCAGTGTTCGAACGAGTGGCGTTGTGCTGCGTTCGTAATTGGGTTCGAACGTGTGGAGTTAGTGGCACGTTCTTTATTGGGTTCGAACAGGAGCATTCCAGAGAGCAAACGTGCGAGTCACGTTCTTGTGGGGTTCGAACGGGAGCATTCCAGAGAGTTCACGTTCGTTGTGCGTTCGATTGACGTTCGAACGAGTCTTCACAGAAAGGGCGCGTTTGTGTAGCGTTCTAGTAAGCGTTCGAACGCGACTGCGATCTGGACGCGATTTTGGCCTGCAAAACCCTAGGTTTTCACCCTACCTATAAATATAACCCTTAGCAGCCATTCTCAAAAGTTGAAGCATATTTCTCTTGAGCCAAATACTCTCAAAGCTTTCAACTCTCTTTGATTTCACCTTGAAGACTCTTTGAATCTTATGTCTTCTTTGTTAATGGTGAAATCCATTCTTTGATAAACCTTCAACACAACTTAACCCAAAATCCCTAATCCTTTAGAGTTCTATAGGAGGAGTTTTGGTAGTCGGAGTTCCGGCGTTCAGAGGTGATACAATCTATTCAGAGACTTCAGAGGTTCTGAAGAAAACCGTGGGTTGCGGGCTTGAGGAGTTGCCTTGAGTTCTTGCAGTATAGAGGTACTTGAGTCGGTGGAGTTGCCACCATAGGTCTTGACCATCGCTGTAAGTTTTTCTCTGATATAGTGGATTCGGGTGGTAGCCTATACCCGGAGTGATTTTTTACTCGGAAGAGTTTTCCACTTCGTCACCAAAATCATTGTGTTGAATTTTTGTGATTGATTATATTTGCTGCTTTAATTATTGTTATTGTTTTTACATTTGCAGCTTATTATTTTAGTTGGTTGATTTGTTAAATTGCCTGTTGCTATTCCATAGTAGCAGTAACAGGACTTGTCCTGCTTATTGTCTGTAATTCCGCATAGGGTCAGAACTTTGTTTAAAATCGAATTTTCAGATTGAATTTCCATATTTGCCGCAAAAAAAACTGTGTTGCATTCAGCAATACCCAAAATTTCCTAACAAGTATTATGAATGGCCTCTATGGTACACAGAACTAACAAAGATTAAAACTTTTCCTATGTGGGATCCATTTGCATATGGGGATTGGCATTTTGCCATTTTCTCTCTACCATTTTTCAATTTTTACTCTTCATCTCTTAATGTAACTAGTAAAAGCTTAAAAGTTTAAAATGTGGTTATTTGTGACCTGGATGAAATTTTGACATAAAAAAATAAGTAACGGAATATCATAAAAAGTAAAATTTATAAGAAGGTAACTTTTTTTTTTTTTTTTAAATTTTAAAATGCATACAAAAAATGTCACTCTCCCTTTGTACATATAATTATACGGACTGCTAAAATTCTGCACAAGATTAATCATCGTTGGGTTCCTTGATCAGCTCATCATCTTCAACCTTTTGCTTTAGGGTCCTAAGCTCAGATTCCACCTCAAATCTCCTCGTCTCCTCCGCTTGCAGGGTCTTGGTGAGTTGCAATATGCAGTCTCTCAGCTGACGATTCTTATTTTGTTCTGACCTTATATTCTCAGACAGCTCAGTTACTTGTTTTTGTGCTAGCTCCAATTTTTGCTCCATTTGTTTACAGGCATCAAAGCTTTCCATAGCCAGAGGTCGGTGGAGTTCAAGCAGAAAGGCTACCTTCAAAGAACAACAAACAACCAAGAAGAGTATAAATAATAATCACATTCAATGTTATCGATATAAAATCCGATATATTAATAAATTGATTAAGACAAAATGAGACAAGAAATTGGCTCAGGAAGAATAATTCGATACTGATCTAAGTAAAGTTTTGTGCTGACTTTTTTTAAAATTAAGCAGTGATTGATAGTTATTAGATAAAATATATAAGTAATTAATTTTAAACATATATTGATATAAATATACTTGTGGCAGAAGATAATTAAAAATTAAACGATAAAAGGATAATATTAGATCCAAATTTATATTATATATAATATGGACTTGGATTCGATGTTGAACTGATCTTTATGTTGAGTTTTTTAATAAATTGTGATTGAGAGTGAAAAAAACTTGTATGTAAATAAATTTTAACGGTATATTACTATAAATACAATATCATAGAAGATTATAGCAAGTTCAATAAAATCCAACTCAGCACTGGATTCAAATTCATATAGTATAATAATAAGCACGAGTTTTAATAGAAAGGTACATACTCTAAGCAAGTTTGCCAAAGCAATATCCCATGTAGTTGACAAGGGGATTTTTTCAGCATCAGCCGCATGGCTCTTAGGGATGACCTTATGTGCCTTAGCAATGAGAGGAATGAGAGGTTCAACCTTTGCTCGTTTCTCGGCACTATTGTCCTCAAAGTTTAATATTCTGGCTGAAGATTCAATCTCGGTCCACTGAGTGCTTTGAAAATCACTTGTTTTGGCTTGAGAGTAAGAGGAAGCCTCCTCTAATGTCATTTTAGCCTTACCCTTCTTCTTATTATCTACGATCTTGACACGTTTTGAGGCATTTAATGCTTTAAAATGATCACATTCACATGAATTGCCATTGAAGGGATAAGAATTGTTAGAACTAGCTCGTTGTAGAAGCTTGTTTTGTTGAAGATGAGACTGCCTCAGGCAGACGCTTGTATGATCCTTGTCCTTCAGAACAAGTTTCGGAGGCTTTTTGGGTAATTCTGCAAGAATATAACGAAGTTAATTATTTGTAAAAAATGGTTTGTATATCGGATGATACATAATTACGTTAGTTGGATGAAAATACCAGATGACTCGTGATTTATTTTTGTTGTTTTGTGTTTTTATTCAACAATTCTTATTATGCTAAATGAATGGTTGCTTTTGTATTATTCATAGCCAAATCAAAGTTAATTTTCAGTATTATATGCTTCAAGCAACCGTCTTTCACCTTCATGAGTTTCTCTATTAAAAAAAATATCAACGATGAGGGAAATGAGAAAATTTTATTTTCATATAAATAGAACAATTTATTTAAAAACATAATAAGTTTGATCCCTTACTAATTGTTACTTGTGGTCTAGACTCAAAAGTTTAAACTACTAAATAAGGGCCAATATTTATACTAAAGAAAAATTTATCTCATTTCCTTTTCTTAAGGCGGTATATATATATATATGGAATTACGATCTAATACGAAACTGAATTTATGCTGAGTATTGAGTAATCAGTTAATAAATAAATTGAATATATGTAGTACTACATTAGACATTCCCTTTTAATTCCGATTGTTTTCTACAACTATCTAAATTTTGATAGTTGATTTAGTATTCAATACAAACTCAATTCAACAATAAATCTGGATGCAGATATAAGAACTTATAAAATTCAAACAATAACATTAAAGGAAAGTTTTAACACCCCTTTTGTCAAAGCTTGTACCGATTACCCAAAATTTTAGCAACAATTATTCATGGCCCACTCTAGTTTGAAAGAAAGAAAGAAAGACTTACGCAAAAGAAGAACAGAGTTGATCACATCACTAGTCGGATGAAATATGGAGAGGACCTTAAAATCAAACAAGTCATGCTCCTCCACGACTGGATACAAAAATGCTCTGGCCCCTTTAGCACTCCTAACCAATAAAACTCCTCCATCTTTCATGTATTTTCTTATATGCCCAATAATCCTTGCTTTCTCTTCTTCACCCCCTACAAGAGCTGCCAAAATTATACAATCATATTCTCCTAGCTGCTCTTTCGCTTCCATTATGTCACATGTCAGAAACTTCATCCTCTTCTCAATCTCAGCATCCGAAGAAACAATTTTTCGCGCCACATCATTTGCAGCCTCATCGACATCAAAATTATCAAAGTAAGTAGATTTCATGTGCTGTGAAGCCAAAATGATAGAGGTAAGAGGCAAAGGTCCCGAACCCACGAAAGCTACCTTATTGATTTGCACTACTCCACTGTCAATAAGGGTTCCATATTCCAATTCGGCTAGCTTAACATAATTTTTATAATAAGGGAAGCGATTGAGGTAGTTTAAGGGTTGAGGATTTTGCTTAAATATTTTTGCAAACTCTAGCTCCAATAAGCCTTCAGCACGACCACACAGAGTTATGAGACTTTGGCGCATTTCCTGAACTTCTTGAGGTAAGGCTTTAACGTCTATTGATGAAGGAAGGGTACATAATTTAACAAGGTGACTGAAAATTTTATTGACTTGCTTTGAAGGCCTAAGAGACTCGAGCTTGGATATGCTAGCATGGATTTGCATAATGCGAACTATGAGGAATTCATCCGGAATTTGGCTTTGAAAATTGAGGTTTTGGGGTGAAGCCATTGATGAATAAATGTTTGTAAATGGCGCTAAAGTGAACAATTAAGTTATTTATTTGTTTTTGTCGAAATTAGGTCTTGCAATACCAATACTAATAATAGAGTCAAAAGCTTGAACTTTAATAATTTTATTTGTATTAGTTTTTTAGTGCGAGTTACGCAATTGTTTACGCATGAAAATGAATGTTGATGTCTTAAAGTTACTTGGTCAAAAGAGGCATGGCGTTGCATGTCTGAATTCATCATTTTTAGGATTAATTTTTTGATACATGAGATATATATAGTTGTATTAAATATATTTATCATTTATTTGATAATTTTTTAATATTTCAATACCCGTGATAAGAATTTATTGGATTATCATATAAATGACACGGAGTCTATTGCATTGTAGAATTTATCCATTTTTAGTCACTAGTAAAAAAAATTGATAAGTGGACTACTTCTTGAACTTAATTTTAAACAATTTCTGTAATTTTCCCTTAATTTTACTGTTTTCATATCTTAGTATTAGGACATTTGAAAATGATATTGATACCATGAATTGTTGGAAAAATGCTTATAAGTAAGCATTTTGAGGCTCAATTTTAAGCATGGTCCACTTCGTGTTAGTGGTTGTTATTGAATGATTCGGATACTCCTCCGTGAGTACTTCGAAATGGTATATTCATATGCTTAAAATGGTGCTTGGGTGAATGAGAAATTGTTGCTCAAAGTTCACCCATTGGTGTTGAAAAATCAAGAGAAGTTAGCTTGTCCCATATGGGAAAGCTATAGAGGGAAAATTGTGCTCATATGTAGATGGGTAAGAGTTATAAGGATAGAGGCTCTCTCTACGTGCGCGGGGGGGGGGGTGCAAATCGAATCTGAATCAAGCTTAGCTCGTGTATACCTGCGTACACGAATGCCGGACCAAATTGTGCGGGCTCGGCCCGGCCAATTTTTGCAAGCCTCTTCATTTTTTGCAAGCCTTTTGAAGTTCCATAACACTCAAATTAACTCTATTAATTAATTTAGTGGTTACTTCAAATGAAAGGTCTCCCACTAATGTGTTTTTAATTAGTGTGTCGTGGTTCGTTTGAAGACGATTCTGGTGGTGCCCATTGTCGCTTATTTCTGTTGCATCATGGGAAACAAACGTCTCGCGTTCTACTGCACCATTTCGTTAGGGGACGAATTTGTTTTAAGGAAATTGTTGCCGCATCAACAAGCCTCAGAATTCTTTGCACTGCCTTCGTTCCTGATCTGTTCCTATCGTTACCACTCTGACTGACTATCGTTCACTGTCTGCTGTTGTCCTGTCATTTTATTATTTCTTTTGTATTGTTGATTATTGTAACAACTGTGTTGTATTTACTGCTGTTCAAAATCCTTTGTAAGAACACAGTAACCAAACAAATTATTTGTAACAGTCTTAAAACAAATTCGAGTCTGTGGATATGGAAAACAGTCCAAACACAGTAGATCCGAATGTGGCAGCCTCTTCTGCTGGCCAGAATATTGTGGCAGCCCCCGTGGCTGACCAAGTGCAGTGGCAGCCTCTTCGGCTGGCCAACTTGCTTCAGCCTCTGGGCTTAATATGGCAGCCGCTATGGCTGGCCAAGTGTTGCTGCCTCTGTGGCTAGACAACCTGTTGGACATGTGAGCCATGTCAACCCTACTGCGGAAAAACCTGAAAAATTCAGTGGACAAAATTTTAAACGATGGCAACAGAAAATGTTTTTCTAATTGACCACGTTGAACCTTGCGAGGTTTCTAAAGGAAGATGCTCCTGCACCCGCGGAGGGTGAGATTGATATCCAAGTGATCAGTGCGATTGATGCTTGGAAACATTCTGAATTCCTATGTAGGAATTATGTGCTGAATGAGCTAAGTGATTCCTTGTACAGTGTGTACGCCGGAATGAAAACATCAAAATGGCTTTGGGAATCTTTAGATCGAAAATATAAAACTGAGGATGCCGGTACTAAGAAATTTGTCGTGGGCCGTTTCCTTGATTTTAAGATGGTTGATTCTAAAACTGTGTTAAGCCAAGTACAAGAACTGCAGATTATTCTAGCAGAAATTCATGCTGAGGGGATGAGTTTAAGTGAAACATTCCAAGTAGCCTCGATAATTGAGAAACTACCACCTGGTTGGAAAGATTTCAAAAATTATCTAAAACATAAGCGAAAAGAGATGAGCATTGAAGACCTGGTTCTTAAGCTCAGAATTGAAGAAGATAATCGAGTATCTGACAAGAGAGGAATATCTCATGAGGCCAAAGCAAATGTTGTTGAACATGGCCATAAGAACAAGAACCCTAAGAACAAAGGGTCAAAGATGGGCCCTAAAGGAGGAGTTTCCAAGAAATCCAAATTTCAAGGAAGATGCTTCAACTGTGACAAAATGGGTCACAAGTCTTCTGAGTACAGACTGCCGAAGAAGAAAAAGAATCAAGAGGGTAATGTGATGGAAAATATGACTCAAGATGTTTCAGACATTAACCTTTTAGCTGTGGTTTCTGAGGTGAATCTGGTGGGTTCTAACCCAAGAGGGTGGTGGATTGACACTGGTGCCACTCGACATGTGTGCTCGGACAAGAGCATGTTCACTTCATTTGAGCCTACTGGTAATGGGGAAAAATTATAAATGGGAAATTCAGCAACATCTGAGATTGAAGGTCAAGGCAAGGTCATTCTGAAGATGACCTCTGGGAAAGAGTTGACTTTGAACAACGTTCTGTATGTACCAGAAATACAGAAGAATCTTGTGTCTGGATCACTTCTGAACAAGCACGGATTCCAGATTGTGTTTGAGTCTGATAAAGTAGTTTTAACTAAAATGGGATGTATGTGGGAAAATGGTATGTAACTGATGGGCTTTAAGCTCAATGTAATGGTTGTTAAACCTAAGAATATCAATAAAGCTAGTTCTTCTACTTATATTGTTGAATACTATAATCTATGGCATGGTAGATTAGGACATGTTAATTTTAATTCATTACGGAAATTAATTAACGTGAACCACATTCCCAATTTTAAAATTGATAACAAACATAAGTGTGATACTTGTGTTGAGGCAAAACTGACTAGATCATCTTTTCATAGTATTGAAAGAAACTCTGAACCACTTGATCTAATTCATACCGATGTATGTGATTTTAATTCAATACAATCGAGAGGCGGTAATAAATATTTTATTACCTTTATGATGATTGCACAAGATTTTGCTATGTGTATTTGATAAAAGCAAGGACGAAGCTATAGAGAAATTTGTTCTCTATAAGAATGAAGTTGAGAATCAACTGAATAAAAGAATTAAGGAGTTGAGAAGTGATCGTGGTGGTGAGTATGTTTTCCCTTTTGAATCACTTTGTGAACAAAATGGAATCATACATCAAACCACAGCTCCTTATTCACCTCAATCCAATGGGATTGTAGAACGGAAGAATCGTACCTTGAAAGAGATGATGACCGCTATGTTAATCAGCTCTGGCTTACCTCAGAATATGTGGGGAGAAGCTGTCTTATCAGCTAATTACCTTTTAAATAAGGTACAACGGAAAGACGTAGGGAAAACTCCTTATGAAATGTGGAAAGGAAGAGTACCTTCCTATAAATTCCTACGAGTGTGGGGGTGTCTTGCCAAGGTAGTCATTCCTCCACCTAAAAGGGTGAAGATATGACAAAAAACTGTTGATTGCATTTTCATATGATATGCACATAACAGTAATGCTTATCGATTTCTTGTGCATGAGTCTAATATACCAGATATTCACAAGAATACGATAATGGAGTCGAGAAATGCATCATTTTTCGAATATGTTTTTCCTTGTAAAACTAATTCGAATTCAAATGTGCACAAATGGGCACATGAGACTATAATTGAAGATAGTCAGGACCGAGAAAACAATAAATGTTCCAGAGGATCAACAAGTTGTTGAACTTGAACCAAGATGTAGCAAGAGCTAGAACCGAAAAATCATTTGGTCCAGATTTTCTGACATTTTTGCTAGAAAATGATCCTCAAAGCTATAACGAAGCTGTAAGTTACCTGATGGTGCTTTGTGGAAAGATGCCATCAATAGTGAAATTGAATCCATCTTACAAAATCACACATGGGAGTTAGTGGATCTTCCTCCATGATGTAAACCTTTAGGGTCCAAGTGGATTTTCAAAAAGAAAATAAAGGCAGATGGATCAATTGATAAGTACAAAGCAAGACTTGTAATTAAAGGTTACAGACAACGTGAAGGTCTTGATTACTTTGATACTTATTCTCCTGTAACGAGAATAAATTCCATAAGGATGATAATAGCGATTGCAACTTTGCGCAATCTTGAGGTACATCAGATGGATGTGAAAACAACATTTCTAAATGGAGATTTAGATGAAGAAATTTACATGGAACAACCTGAAGACTTTATAGCTCCAGGACAAGAAAAGAAAGTCTGTAAGTTGGTTAAATCCTTGTATGGATTAAAACAAGCTCCGAAACAGTGGCATAAAAAGTTTGATGACACCATGTTAGCAAATGGTTTCAAAATCAATGAGTGTGATAAATGCATTTATGTCAGAGAGACAGAAGTTGGCTATGTCATTTTATGTCTCTACGTTGATGACATATTGATTGTCGGGAGTAATGTTAAAATGGTGAAATCTACCAAGAATATGCTGAAATCCAAGTTTGACATGAAAGACATGGGTTTAGCAGATGTCATTCTGGGAATAAAGATCTCGAGAAGTCATGATGGACTTATTCTTGATCAGTCGCACTATGTGGACAAGATTCTTGGTAAATTTAACAATGATGATTCTGCTGTGGCTAGAACTCCTTTAGATGTGAGTCTACACCTATCGAAGAATATGGGACATGGTATTTCTCAAGTAGAATACTGAAAGTGATCGGGAGTTTGATGTACCTATCGAGTTGTACAAGGCCTGATATAGCATGTACAGTAAACAAGCTCAGCATATATACGAGTAATCCAGGGGTTGATCATTGGAAAGCAATAGTGAGAGTACTTAGGTACTTACGTTTTACTCGTAATTATGGGTTGCACTATCATAGATATCCAGCTGTAGTCGAAGGATACAGTGATGCTAATTGGATATCTGATATGAAAGACTCAAAGTCTACCAGTGGCTATGTGTTTACACTAGCAGGTGCAGCTATATCGTGGAAATCCTCCAAACAGACTGTGATAGCCAGATCTACAATGGAATCAGAATTCATTGCATTAGACAAGTGTGCTGAAGAAGCAGAATGGCTTCGAAATTTTCTAGAGGATATTCCAAGTTGGCCTAAGCCAGTGCCAGCAATTTGCATTCATTGCGATAATCAATCTGCAATTGGAAGGGCACATAACAATATGTATAATGGTAAGTCTAGACATATTCGTCGTAGACACAATACCGTTAGACAATTACTCTCTACTGGAGTTATTTCGATTGACTATGTAAAGTCAAAAGATAACATTGCAGATCCGCTAACCAAAGGGTTAAATAGAGAGTTGGTTGTGAAATCATCGAGGGGAATGAGACTAAAAGCCCATTAGATAAATGTTTATTACGAAGGAAAACTCAACCTTGTTGACTGGAGATCCCAAGATCTAGGTTCAATGGGACAACCTACTCATAAAAGACATAATTGGTTCACTGTGGGGGGTTTACCCTCTAGTCCATTCCTATGGTGAAATGAAATAGTGATGCTCGTATGGATTGAGGTTAAGCAAAGGCTTTTAATGATTCTTATGCGTCGGGAATCCGAGCAGAGTATTACGAGATGCTCTTAAATAAGAAATCACTTATGTGAGAGAGAAGTGGGGCCGCTTCAAAGGGAATTGTACGGGGCACAATTCTTAGAAATTCTTGCAGAACCAGGTTGATGTTCATGGCCAAAATGAGCATAACAATGAGAACTCAGATGTGTTAGGTAAAACATCTGTGTGATATATGTTCTCCATTTACATGAACGGCAGTACAGTTCAATGACATCGCGTCCACTGTCAGCCAGTAAATGAGATATATTTCACAAGGGAAGGTTCAAAGGCTGAGGCCTACCTATCCTATGCAGGTGTTGAACCGTTGAACTCTTCTAGGTCAAAATAAAATATTTTATAAAATAATTTTATTCGACGTTCTTCGCCAATTTCATTCATGGGGGGATTATTGGAAAAATGCTTATAAGTAAGATTTTGAGGCTCAATTTTAAGCATGGTCCACTTCGTGTTAGTGGTTGTTATTGAATGATTCGGATACTCCTCCGTGAGTACTTCGAAATGGTATATTCATATGCTTAAAATGATGCTTGGGTGAATGAGAAATTGTTGCTCAAAGTTCACCCATTGGTGTTGAAAAATCAAGAGAAGTTAGCTTGTCCCATATGGGAAAGCTATAGAGGGAAAATTGTGCTTATATATGATTGCTCATATGTAGATGGGTAAGAGTTATAAGGATAGAGGCTCTCTCTACGTGCGCGGGGGGGGGGGGGGGGGGGTGCAAATCAAATCCGAATCAAGCTTGGCTCGTGTACACCTGCGTACACGAATGCCGGACCAAATTGTGCTGGCTCGGCCCAGCCAATTTTTGCAAGCCTTTTCATTTTTTGCAAGCCTTTTGAAGTTCCATAACACTCAAATTAACTCTATTAATTAATTTAGTGGTTACTTCAAATGAAAGGTCTCCCACTAATGTGTTTTTAATTGGTGTGTTTATTTTGTTTTAAGTAATAGATTGTTTTCGTTTTTCCATAAGTGAGAAGCTAGAAAAAAATTTGCTTTGCTGTTTTCTGTTGAAAGAGTTCGAATACATCTTGGTTCGTTTGAAGACGATTCTGGTGGTGCCCATTGTCGCTTATTTCCGTTGCATCATGGGAAACAAACGTCTTGCGTTCTACTGCACCATTTCGGTAGGGGACGAATTTGTTTTAAGGAGATTGTTGCCGCATCAACAAGCCTCGGAATTCTTTGCACTGCCTTCGTTCCTGATCTGTTCCTATCGTTACCACTCTGACTGACTCTCGTTCACTATCTGCTGTTGTCCTGTCATTTTATTATTTCTTTTGTATTGTTGATTATTGTAACAACTGTGTTGTATTTACTGCTGTTCAAAATCCTTTGTAAGAACACAGTAACCAAACAAATTATTTGTAACATGAAATGGTTGTCTATTGCATTTGTTAACTAAATGGCATGTTCCATGCCTTTAGATTTTGTCCTACATACTTCGGGTTCAAATGTCTTCAAACTTTTCCAATTTGGTACCCGATAACTTTTTTTTTTTTCTTAATTTCTTGATTGAGAAATCTTCTTAGTATACATACAACGTGACCTATTTTCCTTGACGGGATTTAAAGAAATAATAAGTTGTTTTCAAAACCTGATCGATCAAGCGAACCAATCAAATCAGAAACCAACGATAAATTTGATCCGAAAATCTCTAAAAACTTATTAAAATCGATAAATCAATCCAGTTTTGATGTGTTTTTTTTAATTAAGAGGGTGTGCAAAGTTCAAATAATATTTTTTTAGCACAAAACATTTGATATATATATATATATATAGTGTAATTTTTATATTTTTTAATTGAATAAAATTATTTATGATATCAATCGATTCTATCGGAACGATTCAATCGATTAAAATAATGATTCATTGAATGTTTTAGATTACCGATTCGATTTTTAAAATAATATTAATCACATGTCAAAGAAGATTCATGTTCACACAATGAAAATGAAATTGAAGTAACATATTTTCGACAAGGCATGGCCAATGCAGCCAAATTGGTTGGAGCTTCAAAATTGTATTTTAATATGGATAGATATCTAATATTCCTCAAGTATATTATTAAAAAATAAAATACAATTTGGGTCAATTATGGACCCAAAAGAAATCAATGCTATTTTTTACCAATAATAATAATCACGAATTATCCCAGCTTTTTGATTATTTTTTTTAGTCTGCAATGGTGGCAACGCGAACACAAATCCTTAGCTATGTACGATAGATATTAGTTAAAAACCTAAAATTTTAAATTATTAATTATCTTATATTACTATTTAAATTTGATGGTAATAAAATTGATTAACAATAATTATTAAAAAATCAAAGATATAGATGATTATTAAAAAGTCATTTATACTATTACTAATTCTAAAAAAGAGAATTAATTGTAATTTTTTAAAATTTTTCCTATTTAACCCTAAGTTGACTTCACTATATTTATATCTCTATTTTACCCATCTCAATTTTAAAATTCTTTCTTTTACACATAATTTTTTTAAAAGTTACTATTCATGATAAACAGTGAAATTCAATGTTTACGTTTTTAATGGGTTTGACATTAAATATTTTTTAGGTAACTTTCACGTGCTGCTTTTTTTTAAAGGGTTGGAAATGTTAAAATATATTTTTAGGTATGTAAAATGATATTGTAACTGTGATTAATATTATAACTGTGATTGAATATTTATAACTATCATTATAATTGAAAAATATGACTGAATATTGTGTATGTGAATGTGATTGACATTGTGACTAAGAAAAATATGATTAGGTATTTGTAATTGTCATTGTAACTGAAAAATATGATTGAGAATTATGTATGTGACTGATATCGTGAATGAGTTGTATTTGTGAAAGTGATTGTGTGTGTGAGTAATAATATATATATATATATATATATAATATATATATATATATATATATATATATATAAATAATGTGTGTATATAAGGTAAAATAATAATAATATTATTAATATTAAATATTTATTATATTTTATTTTATTTTTTAATTTTACCGGTCGGTAAAATGACTAATTTTTTATACTTAATATTCTTTTAGCGACCGAATGAATATTCGATCACTAATTATTATCATTTACCGACCAAAATTTCGATTGGTAATTGTTAACGGCATAAACTGACGCCAAATTAATCTTCTGCGCCGTATTACAGACCAACTATCTACTAAATATTTGGTCGGTAATATTTCGATCAGTAATAGATCGGTAATTGGTCAGAAATTATTTTTATCCTTTTCGGTCGTTAAATACCAAAAAATTACTGACCGAAATAGTCGGTCGGTAATTTCGATCGGTAATTCCATATATTCTTATAATGCGATCCGAGGAAAATATAACTTTCCCCCTCTATTTACACTACTCAATTGGATTGGTACAAAATTAGAGGGGCAATTTGTACTTTTCCCATTGAAATAACTTAGAAGAGAAGAGATGGCCCAAGGGGTGTGGCTTGGTGGTGTAGGGTTCAGGATCTCACCTTGAGGTTCTGAGTTCGAATCCAGGGGGTACACTTCTTGTAAGAGCCTGGGACAGCCGGTGGTTTTACCTGCGCCGCGGCCCAGAATGGGTGGTTTGGTGGCGGGGTTTCCATCGTTTCCAAAAAAAAAAAAAAAAAAAAATAACTTAGAAGAGATGTTGACCAAACAAAAAAATACAGTATGTATGAGGGATTTGATCATTGTGCAACACTTGTTAGGCTATAAAAATGAAGAAGCTTAATGAATGAAAACGACGTATTGGAATGAAATATCTAGTCTTGTTGATCATATATTAATTAATGTATCCGTTTGTTTAAACTCTTTTTTTTTTTTTCGAAACGATGGAAGTCCCGCCATCAAACCACCCATTTTGGGCCGCGGCGCAGGTAAAATCACCGGCTGTCCCAGGCTCTTACAAGAAGTGTACCCCTTGGATTCGAACCCAAAACCTCAATGTGAGATTTTGGACACTACACCACCAAATCACCCCTTGGGGACCTGTTTAAACTCATTATAAAGGCTTTATAAAAACTCATTTGACTTGTTGAACACTTAATTTTAAAAAGTTGATTTAATAATATAATTTTTTTTATAAAGAAAAATCATTGTTTAAAAAATTTTCAAAAATATTTAAGTTGAAAGTCTTAACTCATAAATATATACCGAGATATTTAAAGCAATGGCATTAACAGTTAAACTTTTTCTCTCTCCCTCTTTTTTTTTTTAATATTTTTTCTTTCTACTTATCTTCAAATACATATGGAAAATGATACACTCACTAACAATCTCACAAATAATTTTACAAACATTTTCACTGTAGCTACAGTGATTCACTTGGTATGCAAACACCGGGAATTACTTCGGCAAAAACCAACAAAAAGAGTAGGGAAGGTACAAAATTTATATTGAGAACTGTTAAATAACTATTCAGGTGGGAGATTCGTGCCTCTAATATTATGATACTAGATTGGTAATGTAACACCATAAATTATTTTAACATATATTAATTATTAAAATTGTATGTGTTGGAATTTTTGGGGTAATTTAAGGATAAAAGAGGGGTTTGTCCACCTTTTGGTTCGAGAGGAAGTTGGCGTGAGAAGAGGAGAAAAAAAAAAGAAGAAAAACAGAGAGAAAAGAGAATAAAAAAGAAAGGAAAAATATTACTTTGATCCGTTCATTCAAGAATCAATCTCGATTTTCGATTGGGTCTTTTATGGAAAGTGTAAAACTTGACGAGGGGAATGTTTTGACAGTAATTTAAGCACATAAATTGTCAATTTTCATCGATTTCTCGATAAGAAATTTTCTTTGATTTTTCTCGATTTTCCGTTGTTCCGAAACTTCGATTGACGAATCATCAGTGGCATTGGAACATGAGAGGTAGATAAACGACTGCCATCAAAAATCCGGATTTCGATCAACGCGTGACGCTCACGCGCAGCAGAACTATGACATGTGAGAACCACACAATGCCTAGAGACGCAGCGCGTGGGGCCCACACTCCGAACAAAATCTCGGCCTCTCCATTGTGAGTCTTCTCATGTGATGTCCCGACCCTTTCGAGTAGTAACAGACCTCTGAATCTCGATTTTCATGTAATTTATTGTTGTATTTGATTTATGTATGTTATATGTTTCAGAAATTAATTAGCCTTAAAGTATGACTGATTAACTTTCTTAGGTTATTTAAATAGTTGTCATGTCATTGGCAGTGAATTACGAACTTAATCAGAAAATATGGTCAAGTAAGAATGTGTGCGAGATGTTATTGTAGGCCTCCGAGATTTTGGCTAATGATGTTAAATGATTATATGAGTGTTTGTGTATTGAGAATTGAATATGACTGTAAGATGATGAGGATGAATTGTATAATACAAGTTTGTATTATAAACATAACTATGTCGAAATTCCGTTATGATCACGAGAGTGTTTAAGTCACGTTTTTAGTTTATTCTTTCAATTCTTAGTTAGAGTCATGTTCCTTACGACAGATTCTTATATCTCATAAGGTGATCGAGATAACATTGGCGGGGATAGTCTTGCTACATAATCTTTTTTCTCAGTAGTATAGCTCGTCAAGTGTGTAGATAAGCTTGTAAAATTGATATTTTCAAAAGTATATAGTTATGTATTTTTTTAAAAATAAATTTTAAGGTAATGCATTAAATGATCTAGTTTTTGAAACTGTTATATTTTGTTAAAAAAAAAAATGGATCGAATATTGATATGTTAGAAATCATGAATTTGTAGTATATGAAAAATGATTTCATGACTTTTAAGATAAATGAGCATGTGTTTTAGAAAATGATTTTTATGATATGATACATTATGTGTACATTTACATGTCAGATTTATTTGTCGTGAGATAAGCTCTCATATTGCTAGTTTTGCTCCGGATGTCAGTTATTGTCGTGGAGAAGCCTCATATTGCCGGCTTTACCGTATTGTCGCGAGTGTGTATATTTGATTTGTTTTAGTTTATACATAATATTCCAGTGCAGAATGAGATTTATGATTTGCAGGAAAAGATTATATAATGTTTTATACACCAGTTTACAGTTTTTATATATTTATTCATATTATGAAAGACTCATTCGATATGTTTTGTTACTTGTTTATCCACGACACTAAGTTGTGATCCATTACCCTGAGTATGAGCTTATCCCTTTCTTCATTTTATAGGTTTAGAAGATTGGTAGATCCTCCATTTTAGAGAAAGGTTTGACCAATAATAGAGAGTTTTATTATATATTTTGAGACATATTTGTTATTTTGATTTGGACATAGAGCATAACTTTGTTACATTGATATAAATATTTATATGGATAATTATATGAGGGGAACATACAGACCCTATATATTTTTAAAAATAACTCTCTATCCCTACAAGATTTTTTACCCACCGTTTCATAGATCCAATTGTGGAGCTAGCCAACGCAACTAGGGACGACAATGGTTGGATATTCGATTAATTTGGGTATATACGAAATCAAAATATAAATCAAATTTAATATTCGATATTTATCTATAACCAAAAAAATTACGTAATTGGTATTTATATCCAAAACCAATTGAAAAATTGGATATCTGAAATCGACTAAAATAACCAAAAATTTAAAAAAGGAAAGAAATATGATAAAATTTGAAAAATTAATTTTTTTTAAATATTTAAGTACTTATTTAAAAAATAATTTTGATTTTATAATTAATATTATTTTATTTATTTATTCTTGATTGGATATTTGATATTCAAAATATAAAATTTATAACTGATCAATATCCATTTTGAATACTTATTTTTATATCTAAAATATATCTAATATCTATTAAATTTTGGACATCAGATAATTTTTTGATAAATTATGATGAGATATTTAATACATCGAAATAAATTATCATCTCTGAGTGGACAGATGTATTTAAAGTAGCAGTTGGGTATACCAACTAACCTTATGTGCAATGAATTGAAGACTGCCTTAATTTCGATCATGGATTGGTCGGGCCCTTAAAATGAGCTAAATATGAAATTAATCAAAACCATAATATTACTCAAAGTAGAAAGTAGTATTATTTAGTTGAGTTGGTAAAAATATTTACGTATGTTGAAAATAAAATATATGGGGTTCGAACCCCCTTATATAGATGAGAGGGAATTGAGTTGTTATTAGATTAAATTAAAAAAAAAAAAAAAAACTAACAAAAATATAAAAATTGATAATATTGTAGCTAATCAGATTCTATAAGTGTCTATTTCATTTTAGTTGGGTTTTTTTTTTTTTTTAAAGTCATATGTCCCTTTGGTCACGTATAAGATGATACTGCTGACCAACGAAATTAAACAGGTCACAAGTTTATAAAATTCGGGATATTTATATTTTATTATTAAAATTATAAAAAAAAATATCATTATTTTTTTGTCAAGATTTTAATTGACCTTTATATTTTAACACTAACTTCAATTAAGTCAACTAAAATATATGCATCATCGTGGACACTCAGGATATGTTTAAATTAATGGAATGAGATGATTTATAATATAATATAACCCAATGAAATGAAATGAAACGAAATAGAGAGTAATGTACCGTAATCTTATATTTTTATTTGAGAAAAAAATGAGAAGTTTATAATGTATTATTCCAAAAAATATTATGTGATAAATAAAAAATCATGAAATAAAATATAACTAAATAGGATTTTAAAGACAATTGTCCTCTTTTAGATTCTTAAAGTAATAAACATAAATATTTTAACATTATTTTTTCAAGAGACAAATTTATCTTCACATATGATGTTATTTTTTAAGTTACATTCTATCATCGATTTAGACGGTTCATTTTCAATATCTCAATATCATTTTTTATTACACTCTTTTCCATCACCTTTCAATCTCTTTCATCTATTTTTATCAATCCAAACAATAATTTTTAAATATTTTAAATTACATACCACTCTATTTCATCATATATATTCCATCAATCCAAAATATTTGATTATGTTTTAACCAACATGTGAAATATTTCACAGGATGCATATATAATATATTTTGCAATTAAAACATCATTAATGATTCCATTATCAATAGTGGTTGTTTGTTTTTGCATTTCCCTTAAAAATATATGCACTATCGTGGACACTTGATTGCCAGTACTTGTGTTCCAAACTGAAGCCAAGTTGCATGCAAAACCTCTACAAAAAAAAAATAAATAAAATAAAAACAAATGCTTTTGGTGGATTTAGAGAGAAGCAATAGAAATTGAAATGGATATACAAAAAATTGAGGCTTTCTTAAGGGTTTGTGCAGCTTTGCTCTTGGTCTTGACGGCTTGTTTAGTTGCCTTGGATACTCAATCCAAGCTCATCTTTTACGTTGAGAGGAGAATCACTTACAAGGAATTGCATGTTTTCGAGTATGTTTTATATATATATATATATATAAACCTCCATGTACATAAATTCTACGATTTTATTTTTTATTTTTTATTTTTGTTTTGTTTTGTTTTTCGATATTATTAGAACTTTGGTGTACATTTCTTCTGCGGCTGCGGCTTATAATCTTCTTCAACTGGGTAGATGTGTTTTCTCAAGTTGTTGTAAGGAAAACTCGAAGGGGTCTTACAGATATTTGGCTTGGGTTTCTTACTTATTGGACCAGGTGAATTTCTCTCCACAATTATGCTTGGAATTTATAATTTCTTTTGAATTCAATTTGCATAATTGGACAATCTCTTAATTTTTTTCTTCGTTAAATTTCTATTTCAAGTCGTAATTAAAGGATTTTCTATTTTTTTTTTGTAAGCAATTTCTTACTCAAGAGATTTATTTGGAAGCAAAACACATAAACTTTCGAGTTATCTAAAAATTGCTTATTCAAACTTCATCACAATTGAGACTTGGTCCTCCTGATCTGAAGACTAAAATAAAAATTACTTGATCAAACTGCACCATATAATTGGAACTACTGCACGCATAACTATTAACAGTTTGAGGAAAGGAACATAACATAAAGGACCTAATTTGGTCCTAAAATGTCCTATTTTAATTCCTCTCATATTATTTTAGACATCAATTAACACTTAACAAAATTTTTTCCCACTAGATGATATCAATCATATGAATCGTTTGATGTCATAATTATAATTTATCCAAAATCATCGTTTCATTAAATTCAGTAAATTTTAAAGTCTTTTTTTTTTATGATTTATATATGTCAACGTTAACTTAATTCTTTCCGGATCTCGCTTATCATCTCACATTAACACTTAAAAGATCTTCTTGGCAGTTGGCACACACCTGGATAATTAATTTAATTGTATTGATAATTGATTTCTGGATTCATAGATGACAAGAAAGCCGTATATATTTATATATTGTACTTTGAACTGCTAAATAAACAGGTAGTAGTATACATAACATTTGCGACGAACTCAGCAGCAATTGAGCATGCAGTACTAGCACTAACTGGCATGAAGGAATTTCAGTGGATGAAATGGTGCGGCAAATTTACGAGATTCTGCTTCCAAATCGGGGGAGCTTTGGTCTGTGCCTACCTGGCTTGTGCTCTACTGGCATCTATAGCATCTATCTCTGCCTTCAATTTGTTTAGGCTCTATTCATCCCAAAAATTTCTATGCTTAAAGTAATATGCATCTTTTCTTTTGTATTTTCATCCAAGAATCTGTAATGTATTTTATCATAAAATTCTGGAGAAAATGTAGCCATCTGCATGATAGAGTATATATATATATTATTCATAACTAGAGCAACGAAGATACAAAATGAGGGAAGAATTCCTTCCAAATACCACAACAATTATTTGTTAAAACAAGTCTAGCTAAGTTATGTGCGATCGCGGTATAGACTCTAGGTCTGGACTGAACCATGATCTAGTTCGAACAGGCAACCGCTTCTTGGATATCAATAATCACCCAAGTAATTTTTTTGGTACTCTGAGTCTTACCAAGTACTAAATTAACCACATTCAACGCATCAGACTCAATTACAATAGGCAAAGCTTTAGCCTCAACAGCTAGATTTATGCCCCATAAAATAGCTTCGGCTTCCACCTGTTCAATATCAGGTCCCTCCGAACTCTGTTGAATAGTCATTGTCTTCACACTTCTCGCGTTGTTCTTAATTACCACCCCAATCCCGCCACGGATCCCATCCAGAGGCAATGAGCCGTCAACAAGAGCTCTAAAACAAATATTTTGGGCTTGTTGCTTTCCATCAGCAACACCTCTGCATTTCTCAAAAAACCAGAATATCATCTTGCTCGCGCGCTTTAATGAAGGAGGAGATGAGACTTTCTGCAGCTGAAATAACTATTACCGTATTAGTTTTAAGGTTCTGAAATATATAGTTATTCCTAACTCCCCAACGACTCCACATAATAGCTGCAAACATGCTCCTGTCAATCTTCGACAAAGATTTCCAACATATCCTCAGAAGTTCACCAATACCCTTTCCCAGAAAGTTTTTAATGATAATATACCAGCTCGTCTTTTTCCAGCAAAGTTTTGAGGTATTACACCTAAACAAAGCATGAAAAATTGTCTCATCCTCTCTGAAACACTTAAGACAACTACTATGATTAGTGATCTTCTTCAAATGGCAGCAGGTCACTGCATTAGTGATCTTCTTCAAATGGAGCTTCACATACACTGGCAGCAGGTCATTGCACGCTTTCCATACGAAAATTTTTATTTTTTCTGGAGCCTCAATACCACAAATATCATTCCAGAATTCGGAACTTCCTCTTGAATTCGCAGCCTCATGGGATTCAAGTATCTGTATACTCAAGTGATACGCGCTTTTGACTGAAAAAATTCCTCTCCTGTCAAGATGTCAGCATAATTGATCTTCTGTGTTTCACCTCGGCAGCTGAATCCTCGTGATTTCCTTCACATCCACTGGCAAAAAATATTCCTTCAGGATACCTGTGTTCCATCTATTATCTTGAGTCACGAATGCAGCCACCTTAGTATCTCGAGGAAGCGAGGGAACTAATATAGGCCGAAAAGAAGTAGGTCTAGGCATCCAATTGCTATTATACACAGAGGCTGTGAGCCCATTACCAATTCGCCATCTAACCCATTTTCTTATAAATCTTTCTACCCCACAACAAGCTTCTCCACACAAATGAAGGATTGGACCTTAGAAAGGCCTCCATAAACTGGCTCTTCTTAAAATACCCGGCCTTCAAAATTCTGGCTACTAATGAATCAAGATGCTTCAGTATTCTCCAGCCCTGCTTAGCCAACATCGCTTGATTAAAGGTACTAAGATCTCTGAATCCAATACCCCCATCTCTATTGGATTTACTCATTGTCTTCCAACTCATCCGGTGGAACAGAGATCAAATTATACTATAATAAATTGTATCGATTTCGACAACAACCTACCCAATTATATTATTAGTTATTTATAATATATATATATATATATATATATATATATATATATATATATATATATATATATATATATATATGTGTGTGTGTGTGTGTGTGTTTGGTGTTACGATTAAGAAAATATGATGAATAAACGGTGGTTCATAAATGATATTATGTAATTTTATTTTATGTTAAAAAAATAATTACGATGCGATTTTAGAATAATTTTAACTTTTACAAAACTCTTTTTTATAAAAAATTATGATTAGTAAGCGTAATTTTTATAATTAACCAAACATTTAAAAATTATATTTTGAACAAAATATAATTTTATCACCTCAATACATAACAAATCACAATACCAAACAAAACCATACTAAATACGAATAAGGAGGTCTTTGTTTGCTGCCTGTTTCACCAACTTCTCTTTTGTTGCTTACATGCTTGCTTCATCGCCTGCTTACGTGCTTGCTTCATTGCCTGCTTTTTTTGCATCCTGCTTCATTTGTCTCCTTCCGTCATCTGCCGCCTCTTCTTCAATTATCGGCTTCTTGCATTTGCTGCCACTTCAGATCATTACTATAATTATTTTTCCTCATCCAAAGCAAAATAATATATGAGAACCTGATACTTTTCTTAGCTATCATTTCTCCTCAATCCAACACCACAAAAGTGATTCACCTGGTTTGATTCGCAACAACAGATCGAAATCAGGGAGCATAGCCAGTCATTGATTTTAATCTATTCCCACCTGAATTTTACGGTGCCCCTAATTCTTTTGCTTCTTACATGTTTCATCTGACACCTATCACAGACAATCCAAACATTTTATTTCGAAAAATTATCAAAATAATAATCGATTCTTAGAAATAATGAAAAAAACTACCAAGATTTAATTTACACTTGTTAGTTGTGTTAGTTGTAGTGTGTAGTTGGTAGTTGTGTATTTAATATGGTTGTTGTATAATGCTTATATAAAGGTCTGTCATTGTGATTCTAAATTCAAGTAAATGTTAATACACATTTTCTTCACAAATTCTCACATGGTATCAATAGTTTAGGTTTTTATAGAGATGGAAGAATGCATCAAACGAAACTCGATTCAGAAAATTCAAGTTTCGAGAAAGTTGTCAAAAAACAAATTTGGGCATACAATCAGCTTGTTCACGTCAAGACGAGTACAATGGTATTTTTCGGTGATCGAACGGAGGTTCAGGGAGGTGTCACGCGCCTATACGCACCGATGGAAGAGCTACTCACGCACCTCACGTGCCTGCTGGAGGTTGAAGACGGCCACGTCAGCGCCACGTCGGCGCACAGTCAGCGCCACATCATCACACAGTCAGCGCCATATCATCACACAGTCAGCGCCATGTCAGCACACAATCAGCGATACGTCAGCACACAGTCAGTGCCACGTGCCTGCCATGTCAGCAAAATTCTAATAAATTACAGAAATACCCCTAAACTTTTAGAAATTACATTTTAACCTCTTAAATTTTCACAAATTGTAATTTGACGCATGTACTTTTGGAATTATATTTTTATTTAACTTTCAGAAATTACACTTTGACCCCTGTAACTTCTGAAACTCTATATTTTAGTCCATGTATCGGATTTTGACCAACAATGTATCATTTCCACCATTTTCGACCATTCCAAACGTAACAGTAACCTCAGAATCGTCAAAATCACTCTCGATCTTACAATATTTGACAAATGAAAAAGTTAGATGTTATGCAACCCATTCCTACCGTCCTTACAGGTTCAAACTACCGTCTTTGGGTTCAGGGAAATCATAGTTTTCTCAAGGGTTGGAAACTATGGCACTTTTTTACTGGAGATGTCAAGTCTCCCATTCGGCTCAGTGATGAAATTGAAGGACAGCTCGCTGGCCATCTCGAGGATTGGGATAGTAAGAATCACCAAATTCTGACATTGTTCCGGAATACTTCAGTTTCAGCCATTCATCATCAATTTGGCCGCTATGAAACTGCCAAAGAAGTTTGGGATCTGCTTACATTAAAGTATACCTCTTCTGATCTCTCTAGTCAGTATCAACTGTGGGAAAAGTTGTATATTTTGAAACAAGAGAAATGTCAGTCTCTTACTAATTTTCTTGCTCAAATGGAGAATTTTTGGGACCAACTTGCTCTATCAGAACCATCTATGAGTTGCACTGTTGATGCAACTAATTATGTGGCACACCGTGACCGCATGGGCTAATTCAATTTCTTATGGCCCTTACTGATGACTTTGAATCTTACCGAGCTTCCTTGTTACATCAATCTCCCCTACCTACATTAGAAGTTGTTGTCTCTCGTTTATTATCTGATGGAACTCGACTAAACTTACTTTAGCATCCTCAAGATGATGTTGTGCTTGCCACTGTAAGCAATAATTCCAGCAAAAAAGGAAAATTTTGTTATACCTGTAACAAGATTGGTCACATCATGTCTTAATGTCGTTTTACTGAATGTCACGAATGTAAGAAAAAGGGACACATAGCTTCCAATTGTCCTCATAAGGAAGAATATCGTTACTGCAAGCTGTCTGACCATTTCATTGAGTAGTGTCCCACTCGTCCACCAAGATCTAATCAGACCCCAAGGTCTATCAATTCCACCGCTGCTTTTGTCAATAAAGTCGACTCTCCTGACTCTATTTATAACTTAGAAACACTCCATATACATACTCTTAATTCCTTCCCGTACTTCAACCACCTTATCTGTCACTTCAGGTAATTCTCCTTGGTATTTTAACTCTGGTTGTTGCAATCATAAGACTTCTCAATCCCCATTATTTTCCTCCAAATATATTTCTCCAATTTTCACCGCAGATGGTTCACAAGTGCTTGTAAATCAGTCTGGCCAAATATCAACATCTACACTCACTTTACCAAATACATTTCTTATTCCCAAACTTACATTCAACATTATTTCTGTTGGTCAACTATGTGAACTTGGATTAGAATTGATATTATCCACTAATGGTTGTCGTGTGCGGGATCCGTAGACGAGACAGATTCTTGGGACATGCCGTAGAATTTGGCATCTGTTTGAACTTACCTCTCTGCATCTTCCTTCAAATCGTTTTTCCCAGCTATGTGATGTATCTACTCCATCTTATCTACACTTATGGCATATGTGCATTGGTCATGCATCGTTAAATAAACTGTGTCCTTTAATTTCTAATGGTTCACTAGGTTCCGTTAAAAACCAGTATTTCCATTGTGTCTCTTATCAACTTGGAAAACAACCAACTTTATCATTTCAACATAATAAACCTAATTCTATTGCCCCATTTGATTTGGTCCACTCTGATGTATAGGGACCTTCATCTACAATCGTATGGGAGGATCTAAATATATTGTCTTGTTTATTGATGATTTTTCTCGATTTACATGGGTTTTTCTTATGAAACAACGTTCTGAACTACCTCAAATTTATATTAACTTTGCGAACATGATCAAAACACAGTTTTCCAAGACTATCAAAATAATGAGAATCGACAATGCCAAGGAATATCCTGACTCTAAGATTCAACAATTTTTAAAAGCACTATGAACCATTTCACAACGATCCTGCCCATATACCTCTCAACAAAATGGATGAGCCGAACGAAAACATTGTCATATTTTAGATTCTAATCGATCTATGTTCATTTCATCCTCTTGTCCTGAACGTTTTTGGGGGGAAGCTCCTCTTACAATTGTTTATGTTATTAATCGTGTTCCTTCTTCCGTCACCAAACAACATTTGTGTCCTTATGAGTGTTGGGGTTGGTGCTCAGAGCGTCAATTCCCGATTGTATTTCTTTGAGAATACTACTGCAAAACGTTTAATCATGAATAATACAAGCAATTTCTGTAATATAATATATCTTTTAATATGGTAAAGATGTAATAGACCTTAGGATGATTAGTCATGATACTGTTGCAAAAGCGTCGCAACTGACATTGAGTTGTATCATGATGTTGTCATTCTTAGACAGTTCTTGGTCAAGGTTTACACTACTTGGTCAGTAAAGTAAACCCGTTGAGACTGGTACATGTCGTATACTGGAATATATGATTCCAATGATTTCTCAATGAACCATGAGTTTTTGGGACTCGTATAGACGTGTAGGTGTTTATAGCGGATAGACACTGAACGACTCATCGAAGATTCTTAATAAATGGTACACCAACGTCAATAAGAATCTTCTCGGGTTGAGTAGTATTTATGATTCTTCGACTTGAGATACTACTGTGGGCACATGAGACATCTTCCACACTTAGATGACAGTCACGTCACCGATCTATTTAGATCAGACCTCCGCCTATTCGTTGGGTGTGGATAGATCCTCATGGTGTCTTGTGTGTGTCGAGATAGGATCCGTCTGTTCTGTGTACAGAGCATAGGTAGTCCATATATGATTAGCAATCAGATAAAAACCATGGGCCCGTGGTACACTTTAGAAATAAGTTCTAAGTGTTCTCTTTTTGAGATTGCTAATAGAGACGTCGACGAGATTGTCCCTATAGAGATTTGACGTTTACATCTATATCTCTGGGATATATCTGGATACCTCTGACGGAGGAATTATACATATGCCATGACCTCGACCTGTATGATTCATCGAATTTATCTGTGGTCGTCATAATTTACTGGTGGGTAAATTATGGACATGAAATTAGATTTCGTGACGGATATGCCTGAATCTAGAGAGTCTCACTAATGAAATATACTCGTAGAGCACTAGGGCAACATTTATAAATAATACTGATTATTTATAAGTCGTTTAAAGGTAACACAAAATACATGTGAAGAGACCCAATAGTCATTTCCTAATTTTTATGTATTTGCATTTAATGATAGATTTTATCAAATACACATTAATTAATTGTCAAATTGAGATATTTGACTAATATCATAAATATATATGTATTTGATATTTAATGTAAATATAATACATATATTTAATATATTTATATTTAAATAATTATTCAAATATTTAATTATTAAATAATTAAATTAATTAAAAATATAAATATCCTAAGTTGTGATATTTATTTAAATGACTTTAGTTGCCTTTGTTGACTTGTTGATTAATTCATTAAAGGTGTAATGATTTAAAACACAAGTTGATAAAACTTACTTTAAATGAAACCAAAATAATATCTAGATATTATTTATGCCACCAAATTCGGCCAAGGCTAAAAAGTGGAGGTATAAATTTTTTTATTTCATTTTTTAGGGTTTCATAAGTTCAATATACACAAAATAAACATAAAAGAAGTTGAGAGAAAAAACTTGGAGGCTAAAGAAGAAAGCTTGGAAAAAGCTTATTTTTATAAGTTTTTCTTTAAAGTCTTCAACATGAAAATAATTTCTAACATGTTTGGCATCATTTTGTGTTGCTTTGATGTTCTCTCTTCTCTTATAGTTTGTGTTTATTTGGTTGTGAACTTGAATGAAAGATCTATGCATGTAAGTAAGCTTGAAATTGTTTCAAAGGCTTACTTTTGATTCTTTGGAAATCAAGTTGTCATTCTAGAGTTTTTGAGCCACTCCTTGGTGACCTATAATTATTCTAGAGTTATTTCAAAGTGTTGAGGCTTGTTTGGTAAAATAATAAATGGATTAAAGTGTTGGATTTTAAAGATTGGGGATTTTCATATGTGTGATGTATTATGTAGTGTATATGATGCATGTAAAATTTTGGGTTGATTGGATTTGATCTTGGCATGTTTAGAACACAAAAGGACCAAAATGCAATTTACCGAAAATTAGGGGTGCTCTCGGCAATTATCAAAAATTTTGGGGATTTGTTTGCAATCTGATTTTGATGTATTGGATATGTTAGAAAACATTTTAGAAATGATTCAGAATCATTCAAAATTGTATTTGACAATTTTTGGACTAAAATGATCAATTTGCAAAGTTATGGGGCAATTTGGTAATTACCAAGAAATTTGATCTCTTGTGTATTTTTTCAGAATTTGATAATTGAATAATTAAATAAATAAGTTTATTTAATTGACTCAAGAAAAATTTTGAAATCGGAAAATTTTGATTTTCCACTATTCCACTGCGTTACCGGATTTTCGCCATAAAACCCCTACAATGAGTGCCTCTATGGTGTTTCCTCTCCTTATGATCTTCTCATGGTATTTGGGAGTGTTTGTTTTGTTCTTCTTCCTCCCATGGAGCGTCACAAGTTAGAACCTTGTGCTAGACTTTGTTGTTTCCTAGGTTATGGTATTCAACACAAAGGGTATCGTTGTTGGGATCTCGTGTCAAAGAAACATCGCATCTCTCGTCATGTTATTTTCTGGGAACACTTTATGTTCTCATCTCTTTCTAAGTTCATAGTGTCACCTTCAGATCCACCTCAACTTTTTACTAATCCATCTATCGAGTTGTTTCCACGTGATGCAGGTACTCATGGTGAGCATACAAATGTCAAATCTCCATCAACGATTGTTCCTGATGATGCCCCTCATACAGATACTGCACCAGAGACCATTGGTGACTCATCTCTGCCCTATTTTACCAGAGTAATAAATCATCCCCCCTACCTTCGAAATTATCATTGTTTCTCTGCACTTGTTTCTTTGCATGAACTTCAGTCCTATAAAGAGGCTTCTTCTAATCCTCATTGGCAGTAAGTTATGCAAGATGAATTACATGCATTGACAAAGACTGGTACTTGGGACTTGGTTGATACTCCTCATGGCAAAAATCCAGTGGGATGCAAATGGCTAAGAAAGCTTGTTCCATTTTTTAGTGGGATCCGCCGGTGGCTAGTAATCTGAAGGACAGACTGTCCTGTTGGCTTTGAGGAAACGGAAAAGAACCATAAAGCGTCAAGGGACACAGATCCATATAATGTTATAAATTGGCCTTTCGCTTCATGACCTCGTCCGGTAACGCTGCGAGGGAATTGCTTGGATAGAGATTCAAAAAAGAATTGATAGGAGGTCCTACACTCGCTCACAACCGCTTATTTAGTTGATATTTTGACTCTTTTTCAAATTCGATAAATGTTGCGTCTGGCTTTGCTCGAGAAAATGATCTGCTCTCATCAGAAAGAGCGGAGCGAAGCGAAGCCCCGGAGCAGCAACTGAAAGATAAAAGACCGGGTATGCCTGAAAACCCGAAACGAATTCGTGAACAACGGATAAGAGATATACCCCAGATACCATTTGAACCAGGGCTAACCATCTCCAGGGCTATACTACTTTCCAGGATGATCGAAAATAAACTAGTGGCTATTGTACGTTTCTCTATCTCTATTCTAAGTAGCACCCGAGAAAGCACTGCCAAGCCACCTATCAATCCTCGTCTTGAGTCTCCTGGCTATACGAACTAAAACAGGTAAGAGCCAAGGTTTTTTTGGAACTGCCATTCAAAAAAGAAAAGGTTATTCATTGCTCAAATTGGATGTGAATGACGGTAAGAGGAAAGAGACCTGATATGATGTTCAGGTCATGGATTCTGAAGAACGACACCCAGAAAAGCGAATGAAACATTCCTATCGGAATTGCGGCCTTGAGAAAGGAATGAGTAGCTACTTAGTTCGGTTAAGGCCCAATGTTCGAGTGCCGGTTTAGTCAAACCAATTTTTCTTTTTTTTGAATACTCGGGAATACTTGGAATCAAGCGTTGCTTCATTCGCTCTTGAATCTACAACCATATTTGGTTTCGTCTGCCTTGCGCGAGACTACGCCCAATAGGGAAATCCCAATTCATTGAGCCTTTCGATACAATCAAATGAAAACTCCATTTATTCTGGTGTGGATGGCTTTGACGGAGAAAGATGGGGCCTTTCTGATAATGAGTTCGTTGTGGTCTACTTCGATGACAATCCTACTTGGGGAGATTTGATTCATTCCGAATTAATGTTCGGAGAAGGTCTTTCACACCCGAAAAAAGAGTCAAAAATGACCTATCCTCTCACTTTCTTATGTGAAAGAGGGCTTGCTTTATGACACTGTGACGAGTCGATTGGCTTGAAAGGCTTTCCAACTAGCCATTGTACCTGAGATTCTCATTGTTTGTTTGATTGGGCTGTTATGCCGAGACATCCAAAGTTGCTGGCTCTGGGGCATTGAATCAAAGCGTAGATCCGGAGATTCCCGAATAGGTCAACCTTTCAAACTGCTGCTGAATCCATGGGAAAAATGGGTCTCTTTCCTCGCCCGACGGTAGAGCCAAAGTGTGTAAGATCAGATCAACTCATTGAAGAAGGTCATTTATGGATATTATCGGGGGGTTCATGCGGATCTAGTGTAGTTTCTTTTTTGAATAGTTTATCAATCTGGGCGTGGATGTTCTTATTTGGACATCTTGTTTGGGCTACTGGATTTATGTTCTTAATTTCCTCAGAAGAAATGCTTTTATGATCCTTTGTACTTCTTTTACTACTCTTTGCTTATAACGCTAGCAAGAAGCAATCATTACCTTACTTACAGTGAAAAAATGCTACACAGTAGGCTAAGCGAAGCGAATCAACTAGTTTACTTGCTTGAAAAGGTGCGGCTAGTCAGGAGTCCAACAGAAGCATGAGTTGAGTGGTGAGCTAAAGCAGAGAAAAAAGATCTGAGTATGACAGAGAAGAGGAAGCGAGCTTCTAGCAAGTGCCTCAGGGCTCTCTCAACACCGTCAATCCATTCTCAATAGATCCGAGCCATCATCTACGAACATAGATTCCCGAGCCCTCTTATAAATCATAAATTGTCGGATATTTTTGCTTGAAATGCTCCCAAGGTATTGGAAAGCAAGAAGGCTTTTTCTTCTAATCACGAATGGGATTTTTTGATAAATGGGAAATTCAAAATGCTCGGAGAGTTCTACGGCGGCGAACTCAATGGAGTGAGTTATAGCGATCCTGCTACTGTGAAAAAAGAACTCAAAAATAACCTTTTTTAGCGCATAAGTCTTTTTCTTGAATCGAAGTTCTCTTCCGGTCAAATGTCCACCCAGTCAAGTGCAAAAAACACAGTAGAATCACGCAACGCACGCTTCTGGTGTGCTTCCTGTCCGCGAGGTGCGAAGCGAAGACGAATTCACTCAATCAGAGACTTTCCTTATCGACTCTATAACAGATGAACTTCTACCTTTCAGAGTTCTTTCTGAAACAGAATAGAATTCCCCTACTAAAACACCAACAAATCATTCCATTGAATTGAAGCCCATTTGTGGTTTAGTGCATAGGTATGTGGTTGTGCCGGTGAAGAAGAATGGGAGCGTATGGGTTGATTCGGATCAATATGGAACTAATTCTTAATTGGCTAATTGTAAATAGCCCAGAAAATATCATATTTGTAAAGCAGAAACAAATAAAGAAAACACAAAAATTTGTGGGAGGGGGCCCGTCATAGCCGCATTTCAACCAACCAATTAACTTGCCTCTCCGGGATGAGAACCCATGATTTGATCTGTTAGCTTGAACGCCTAGATCATGCCGAAGGAAGGGCATACTGATTATAGGCATGTGGCGAAGGGCAAAGGTCTTCTTTTCTGCGTCTAGGCATGGTTCTAATTTCGAATTTGCATTTCATGATTATTTTGAATTTTTGTTCTATCTTGATTACATCCTCTCCGATAGGAATTAGGCTTTCTTCTGTGGGCAGGGTGACAGATGTTGTCGCTCAATTCGTTCTTCACCCCATCCCTGAGACATTAGGGGAGTTTACTTTGTTCATTCGAATGGGGATGAAAGTCGCAAAGGTTAACGATTCCAATTAAACCTTTCCCCGTATGCTCCTAGCTAGCCTTCTTTGGTTTTAAAAGTTTTTCACAAACAAAAAAATTCCCCTTTTCGGAAGACCTCAAGAATCTTTTTTTTTTTTTTCATTTTTTTCAAAATATTCGAGAGTTACAAATCCTTATGGACACCCCAATATTCTTGTCGAACAAGAAAGAGGTAATATGTAATATTCTCATTTGATTTATTCAGTGCCTGCGGTGAGGCGCGACCCACAACAAAAGATATACCTTGGTTATATTTCATCTCTTCCCTCAGGTTTTTAAACCACGTCAAATCTGAGGTTGAGAGATGGTACTCTAGTTGAATCCACCCCACCACCTTCCGTCCTATTTGCTTTCACGATCTCTGACTCGGACATAGTCATGTCATATAGGCCCCAATCGGACATCCAATTGCTTCGATTTGAATTATCCGGAGGAAATGGGTTTACAAAATCAAAACATATTCAGATGAATCTATTGAGCGTTATAAAGCACATCTTGTTGCTAAATGATTCACTCAAGATTATGGGATTGATTATGAGGAGACTTTTGCTCTTGTTACTCGTCTTACCTCATGTAGGCATTGCATTTTCGCATGTGAAACCCGATGATGAGTCTCAATTGGAGGCACTACCTTTTTAGCTAAGGATATTGCGGGAAACGGAGGTCGGAAGGGGAAATTCGGAAAAGTATGTCATCAAGTTCATTCCACAAGTTCACTGTCTTCGTTGGTGCTGCGTTCGTTACTTCGTTCGAACCTCGTGCAGATTGCGGACGTTCGTGCCGCGTGCGAGGAGGCGTTCGAACGGAGCCGGTAATTCTGGTTTTGCTGCTAGCCTCACACCTCAGCCCATTTAGCCCCCCAAAGCCCATAAAACACATCCCAAATTAAATAAATAAATATTAAACATTAAATAAAATATTTAAATCATTTACCAATTAAATAAAACATAAAATAAAATCATGCCTAATATAAATATATCAAATGTATTATATACTAAAACTAAAAATAAGATTTGCCTAATTAAAATCAATCCTAACCAATTAAAGCCAATCATATATTTGACTTTCTAATCTAATAAGATAATTACCAATATAAAATATTTGTATTCCTAAACCAACACAAATTAAATATTACAACTTCCTAATTAAAATATTTTGTCCCCCCTCAATCCTTTGATTTCCTTGTTTAAAACTAAATCATATCCTAATTAAATGCACAAAATCCCTTCCCTTGTCAACCCTAACCCTTCTCTATATAAACCACCCTTCACCAAGCCTCTTCTCCTCCTCTAGTTCACGCATATACACAAAAAAAAGAAGCCTTCCCATTGACGCCCATTGTAAGCAAGAAACAACAAGAATTTCTCTCCTTCTCCTCCCTCCATAGCCGAAAATAACAAGCCTTCCTAAAGCCACTGAAACCAGCCCCTGCACCCCTCTAAAACACGCCCAAGTAGCCCCTAAATCACCTTAAAACAGTAGCCCCTAAATCACCTTAAAACAGCAGCCCCTAAATCACCAAAACAGTCCCCAAAATCCTTAAAAAAACAGTAACATAAAAACTGCATAGCATAGATAATCTAAAAATAATCACATAATTGCACTAAAAACCCACACAAACTTGGAATAGTTTATTGAAAACGTTAAAACAGGTAGCCCGTGCAGTGAGCAGCAAGACAGAAGCCGAATAGGAGCAGAACGGAGTTCGAACCGCAAGCAAAACAGCAAAGCAGTGAGCTAGGACGCTGAACCAGTGAACCAGAAAAGTTGCGGAGCTGTACCCCTTCCGATCTTCGTGGAACGCGAGTCCGAGAGACGGCTTAAAAGGTTAGACCTGAGGGTATCTTTCACACTTGTTTTCTTTTTCCGCATTATTTATTAAGTATTACTTATATGATTGTCATGTTGGAATGCATGTTGTGGTCTTTGAGTAGATAAACATGCATGAATTATGAAATGTAATATGTTGTGGGTATTGGATGAATGAGAGATGTGTCAACTCTCGCGGTATATCGGATGGAAACCCGGACATAAATTTCATAGCCGATTCCGAATGGACGGTAATATGATCTGTACTCGGGCCACAACTCCACGTACCGCTTGGGTAAACGGCACCATCTTTCTTTTGTTGTGTTGCTTTTGTTTATTTAGTTCTCTTTACTTGAATTCAATATGTTGTTTAGTTATGCATGATTCAACCAAGCGCATGGGCTTAGTGAGTTAGTCCAAAGGTCCTCCATTTGGGAGACAAAGAGCCGAAAAGGCCACCTTTGTGACACTACTTCGCCGCGCCGGTTGATGTGTGTTCGGTTGGATGCGAGATACGTTCAATCGGGCATACTTAGTTTGATATTATTATCTTTTATGTATGGTTCAATCAAGCGCATGGGCTTAGTAAGTGGAATGAAAGATCCCTTATGGGGAGGGGTTAAAACCCGTTACCACGATGCTTTGCCGCGCCGGTTGATGTGTGTTCAGATTGGATGTAAGATGTGTTCAATCAGGCATACTTGGTTGATATGATTGGTTCTATTCTTGTATGTGTGATGTGACGCGCATGGGCTTAGTATGTTGGTCTAAAGGTCCTCTCTTTGAGAGATCAAGAGCCCCAAAAGGTCACCTTTACGGCAGTACTTCGCCGCGCCCTTTTATTTTGTGTTTATGTATTGCGTCCCATTTCATGCATCAGGTCTGTTCCCGTTCGAACGCGTTTACGAACGCAACTCGAACGCGCATGTGTTTTTGCCTTATCATGTGTCAGGTCTCATTTCCGTTCGAACGCGTTAACAAAGCCATACGAACGTGAGCATTCTGTCTCATTTCCGTTCGAACGCGTTAACAAACGCCATACGAACGTGAGCATTCTGTTTCATTTCCGTTCGAACGCGTTTACGAACGCTACTCGAACGTGAGCATTCTGTTTCATTTACGTTCGAACGCGTTTACGAACGCTACACGAACGCGAACGCACTGAATCGAGTCATCTTCATTAGATTTCATGCATAGTTTTCCTAGTAGCTATCCCCACATGTATGGATACAACTATGTTAACAAATTACAATTCATATGCTTGTGTCGTGATAACATTTGAGTATTATTTCTTGTGGTATATCGGATGGAAACTCAGACGTAAATTCGTAGTCGATTCCGAATGGACGGTAGTGCGGTCTGTACTTGGGATACAATTCCACGTACCACTTGGAAAAGTGCCCATATGTATGTTTGTATGGTTAATATGTGTGCTTGTGTTTTCTTGAATGTAATATGCAAATAAAGTTGTATGTTCGTTGCTACTTTGATATATGTTAAGCATGCGATTTTAGATATGAGATATATGTGAAATGTGTGCATAAGTTTTATTTTGCATATGAGAATTTAGAAGCATGATACTCTTGGAAATAAGTGTTACTTAAGCTTTATTAAATTATTACATAAATCCTTTCATTACAAGTGACATGAGTAAGGGACCATTCCGAACCCAACGGTTTGAGGTCTTCCCTTGCGAGGGGTGAGTGCGGCCTTAAATCTTTTTCCCGGTTCACACCGGGTGGCGACTCCATATTATTTAGTATTTCCCAACTAGTGCCGCGAGCCTACAACGGCGTCGCCCAGGTCCTGTTGTCCACACCTCAGTTCGCAGTTTGCTTGATATTGCTGCTGCTCGGAAATAGAGTATGTTTCAGATGAATGTCAAGAATGATTTTATCAATGGTGATCTCACTGAAGAAGTTTATATGAAGCCTCCTTCTGACCTTGATCATTCATCAAATACAGTATGTGGTCTGAGACGTGTCTTATATAGTTTGAAGAAAGCTTTTCGTGCATGGTTTGCCAAATTCAATACCTCTGTCAGTCAGATTGGGTTCACCTCCAGTCCACATTATTCAGCCTTATTTCTTCGAAAATTCAAAGAGCATATTGTGATATTACTGCTTTATGTTGATGATATGATTATTACTGGAGATGATATTTCAGGCATTGCAGATCTCAAGCAGGCTCTTAGTCAACAATTTGAAATGAAAGATCTTGGTCTTTGAGTTATTTTTTAGGCCTTGAGGTTATTTGTTTTGATGATGGTTATCATCTCTCGCAAGCCAAGTATGTCTTTGATCTTCTTCTCGAGCTGGCCTTACAGATAGCAAGACGGTTCCAACTCCAATTGAGTACAATACTCGTCTAACACCTATGGATGAAGATAACACTCCTCTTGATGATCCTACTCTCTATAGGTAATTAGTTAGAAGCCTCATTTATCTTACAGTCACTCGACCATATATTTCTTATGCAATTCACATTGTCAGCCAGTTCACGACCACTCCTCGTTCTACTCATTATGTTGCAGTGCTTCATATTTTTCGTTATGTTAAATGAACTCTCTTTACTACCTCATCATTGGTTCTTCGAGCCTATTCTGATTCTGATTGGGCAGAAGACCATACTGATCGTCGATCAACTACGGGTTATTGTATTTTTCTTGGTGACTCATTTATTTCTTGGCGCAATAAGAAACAGACATTGGTTAAACACTCGAGTACTGAGGCTGAATATAGAGCTATTGCTGCTACTACAGCTGAACTTTCTATGGTTATGTTGCTCATAGAAGATATGAGAATCCCTCAATCATCCTCTCTCACTCTTTACTGCGACAATAAAATTTCTATTGAAATAACACATAATGATATTTTTCATGAGCGCACCAAACACATTGTCATTTCATTCGCCAACACGTTGCTCATGGCACTATTTCCTTGGTGTATCTCCAATCCACTGATCAATTAGTTGATGTCTTCACCAAATCCTTTATTTCGGGACGTTACACTACACTTGTTGCTAAACTCAATTTGGTTTCGTCTAAACCACCTTGAGTTTGAGTGAGGATGTTTGTTGTGTTAGTTTTGTAGTTGGTAGTTGTGTAGTGTGTAGTTGATAGTTGTGTAGTGTGTAGTTGGTAGTTGTGTTGTTGCGTATTTAATATGGTAGTTGTGTATTTAATATGACAGTTGTATAATATCTATATAAAGGCCTCTAATTGTGATTCTAAATTAAAGTAAATGTTAATACATATTTTCTTCACAAATTCTCACAACACTTATAATTGTAAGTAAATTTGCTCTCTATTTTTTGTTAATATAAGTGCACAATTTACTCAAATAATTACCGTTTTAAATTTGCTCTTTATGGGTTAATTTTGTTGTTTTTTTATCTTTTTAAAGTTATGCGTATGTCTTATTTTCATTATTGGTGAAGTGATAACTTTTACAAGTTAGGGATGGAAAATTTTTGGTCTTTTATTGTGATAATTCTATGGATACATTATAATGATAAGGATATTGCTGATTTGATGCCGTAGAAATCCTTTGAATGTTATAGACACTAAAAAGTTATGAATTTTATGGAAATTTTTTGCTGGTTTTTTTATATGTTGTTTTTAAGGTAGTAATCAACGCTTTTGTGTAGATTTTAGTATGCAACATGAGCTCTGTTTCTATCCTTGCGATTCTCAATTAGGTATAATAAATTAGCCGTAAACTCCACTAACGAAATTTCCAAATAAAAATTGCTTACATATGTAACCCCAAAGGCATTTTATCCTCGCATTAAAACTCTAAGTTTCTATGTAATTTTCTGAATAAGAAATTTAATACAAAGGAGCGTAATTTTTAATATTTAATTTACTACAATAAATATTTGCTTTGATCTTATCCATTGAACAATGTATACCTGCAAAAAATTAAAAAAAAAGGAAAAATAAACTAACACATGTTTAGTGAAGCAGCTAAGCAAAGACATAAGATATATTGATTGATACCTTGATTGATCTGTAGTTTTTGTGATGTTTATAATTGAGAACTCGACCATGTAATATTAAAACTTCTAATGCAACCGATACATTAAGACTGAGTTTTTGGCACTGAATATAAACGTGTATCATTAGCTTGTTATTATCCTTTACAATACTTTGTTTCTACAACTACAAGTTTATGTTTCTCAGCTGCAGATCCTTAATTCTATTTACATTAACGTTATATATATATTCTCCTACTTATAGGGTGCACTAATATGCAATTAAGTGTTGAATTGGATGTTGCTTTACAACTACTTTAAGTGTTGTTTTTCTTGTGTCGTGCAGTTTTTTCACTGCAAGTAACGCCCCAACCTATAATAATTTTATCTAAATGAGTATAAAGCCGGAATGCTATCAACACTTCTACACTAACCTTAAATTCACCAAACGATTGCGCAAACACCATAATATTATTAAATTAATAGTCATTCATAAAACACAAATAACTTTGTTCAAACCCATATTGTAAGTTAACTGTACTTCATAAGTTAAAGCAACAAATTGGCACCGATCCGACCCGAGCAGCTGAAATGGGTCTAACCCATGGATATCAAGTATGGGTGTAATTTTAAATCATTTGATGAAATATTATATTCCATTACGAGTGTATAGGAAAAAATCGGGACTGAAACGGAGTCCGGAAGCTCCAGAACGAAGCAAAACAAAATCAGAGCGCATGAAAGACTCTACGCGCGCTACAGTGCGCCGCACTGTAGCGCGCACGCTGCAAACCTTTCTTTCCTTCTTCTTCTTCTTCTTCTTCTTCTTCTTCTTCTTTTCAATTCTTTTTTAAGTTGCAGTTCTCATTCCAAAGAGCTGCAACATTAGGGTTTATAACCCTAATAGCATCCGGTCTTCCCTAAACACTTCAAAAATACCCAAAATTAATTTTTAATTTCAAAAATAACATAAATGACCGGCGTAAACACACACGTATAACGCAAGCGTACGTATCGTTCAAGTAGTATAAAAAGTATCGATCCCACGAGGACTTAATACCTAAGTTATTAATTTTAAGAGGTTAAATGATTACTAGTATCTAACAGTTTGTTTAATTTGATTTGAAATAGCGACGATTCTAAATTTAAAGACAAGTAATGAAATTGTTTGAAGGTAGATTTTTAAGAAAATTCAATATTAAAAACTATCTAGGGTTGTGATTTATTCCAATATTATTTAAAGATGAAGTAGTTATCTTATAATTGGGTAAAATATTGATTTATTAACCTGGAACACTAAATTATGTAAAAGCCTCTTCCGATGGTCAATTACAAATACCTAGTATAATCCAATTGAACCATATGTCTATGTCAACCAAATTACCTAGATTCATTAAGATTAAATTCCAATTATGGCTACCCTCGCCCGACAGGTATATTCCTATCCTGTAAGGAAATCTATAAAAGGGTTATCTATCCTTAAGGAAGATCGTGGGCTATTGAGTCTAAGGTTTTAAACTTAAAATCCCTATGTCTAGTTCATTTTAAGTTTACCTAATCAATTTAATTAATGGCCAGTTAATTAAAGAGCATTAAGATTAAGACTCAATAAATAATTCTTTTATATTACCCAAATTATAATCTAACCCTTATAAACCCGTGATATTGAATTTCATCACAACCCTAGATACTAACTTTTAAGACACATAACTAGGGCTTAAAACTTTTAAAAGAGTTATAATAAAATTGCATAAAGTGAATGCGGTAAAATAAATGCTGAAAGTGAAATAAAATAAAATTGCTAAGATAAAAGGAATTACTTCTACTAATACTAATTAGATTTCTCCCATAATATAATATAAGCTTTGCAAAATATTATTAACCAGCCATATAGGCGGTATATTGATTTAATCAGTTAAAAACAACCAGCCATAAAGGCGGATTATGAAAACAACCAGCCATAAAGGCGGAATCATTAATATAAACCAGCCATATAGGCGGAGTGAAAATAACCAGCCATAAAGGCGGAATATGAAAACAACCAGCCATAAAGGCGGAACAAAAATAAACCAGCCATAAAGGCGGAATAATTATTTAATAACCACCGACCAATCTGGCGGTATCCTTATTAAGTCCGGTTATAAATAGTTTATATATTATATTTTAGGGAGATAATCTAAATAGCAAAAGTAGTAAAGAATTACCTTTTTACCTTAGCGGTGAAAAGTTACCTACACATAGTAAAAAGTAAAAAGTAAAACTGTAAATAGTAAAAACTGTAAAAAGTAAGAAAGTAAAATTACAATTACAATTAAAAAGTAATTAAAAATATTTACAACTTAAACTAAAATATTCTAGAGAGAGAAGCTCTCAATTTAGAACTAAAAAAAGAGAAGAAAGGTGTGCTGAAAACTGAAAATTCGATCTCTATTTATAGGCTCGGATAAGCCTCCAGCGTCGCGACGCCCAAATTGCACTAGCGTCGCGACGCTGGGTACAGTAGGACACGTGTCACGTCGTGCTGGTGGTCGGCTCAGAATCTTATCCGATGACGTGGCACTGTTCATGACGTCATTGCTTGCGTCACGATGACGTGTCAACTGTTCATGACGTCATTGCTTGCGTCACTTTGATGATGTGGAAGACGACGTGGACGACGTGGGGCGGCGGCCGTCAGACGAATGAGATGTTGACACGTGTCGCTTGTGATTGGCTGATGCTGACGTGGCATGTTGACTCGGTTGACTTGCTGACGGTGCTGCTGATGTGGACGATGATGTGGCGACACGTAGGATGACACGTGGGGCGGTGGCCGTCCAAGCAATGAGATTTCGACACGTGGCACGGCGTATTTTAGCATCTCCGTTGTGATGGTGACACGTGGCACGGCGCACGTTAGCAAAGTCAAACTTCTCAAATTCTGATTTTGTTGACCAGGCACATGTTAGCAGATTCGGCGCACACTGGGCGTCGCGACGCTGAAGGTCAGGGCGGCGCGACGCTGAAATGACGATTTTGCCCTTTTTGTCCAATTTTGTCCAATTTGCCCCAAAATACTTCCAGAATGTCCTGAAACTTTATTTATCTGCAAAATAACAAAACACAATCAAAACGTTCATAAACTCAAGAAAGTATACAAAATATTAGGTTAAATGAGTGGGAAATAGTGATAGAAATACCACTCATCACACCCCCAAACCTAACATTTTGCTAGTCCTCGAGCAAAATAAAAAAAAATAACATAAAAATAACATTTAACTAAGCCACTTTCGTAGGGATCACGGTTGCATTTAGCATATGCAACAAGCCTTTAAACCCCTAGGTGTCCCTAGTGGACGAGTTGTAGTCTCGTGAGGGTTTACAGCAATGATACCCACAAACATTTTACAAAAGTAAAAAGGTATTAAAACTAATGCACACAAAAGCAAAAAGACAAGCGAAAAGAGAATAAAGATGTTAGTGACTAATCAGGTGAAATTTCTAATCCAAGTTACTAGATGTTTTATTTCATTCTAAATTACTGAATAAGTAAATTCTCCGATTATTTTTACCATTCTTCATATACACAGTCAACAAAATATTAAACAACTCATTTTTGCCCACAACAGTTATAAGTGCAGTTGATAAGGGAGTAATATTTTTGTCCTAAAGTTCTATCAGATTTCACACCTTTTTGTAGCAATGGAATAATTTTTCTGATTTTTCTGATTTTTTCTTTGATTTTTTCTCTATTTTTTATTTATATACAATACCTTCCGTCTATGTAGCGAGCTTTGGGTCGGTGACTCCCAAACCAGTTGGCTTTAGGGCATCAGGTGTTAAGACACCCCTAAGGACTTAATTACTCAGACTTCAGATATATATACATATATATAAATTTTTCATCATTTTTGATCCATGTAACGAGCTTTGGGCCAATGACTCCCAAACCAGTTGGTTTTAGGGCACTAGGTATTAAAATACCCTTACAGACTTAATAACTCGGATCTCAGATGTATTTTTTTTTTTATTCCATTACTAATTATAGATGCTTCTTCCAATTAAACTAGAGCACGAAATATTACAAACTTTTCAACTACAGCTCATGTCCGTATGTTACTATGTATGTTGATAATATCTGCTAACTAAGTATATGAAGATTCATTTTAGTCAGTTTTATGGAGAATTTACAGATTTAATAATTCAAAAGTGAATAAACAAAAATTAACTTGTTTTGAATTAGGTTTGAAATACGTCTCAGGAGTGGAATTCCTTACACAGCTATTTCTTACCAATTTCATCTTTTTAGTCAACATAACAAAATATTTCTACTAGTCATATAACTATAATTTACATGTTTTTTTTTTAAAAGTTTAATCAAAGGCTCAGTTTATGGTGTGTGACTAACTGTCGAATGGACTTCCCGTTGTAGATTCCCCAGAGGGAAGGTGGAGCGAGGCTCACTTAAGTACCATAGCCCCTTAGGCTCTTATCGCTTGTTGTCAGGAATAAACAACGAGTCCTCCAAACTAGTATGTCACAACATGCTACAAGTGAATGATTATCTAGGTGCCTCCACAGCTATAGATTTATAGGAACATTTTAATAAATATAAGGAAACACCAAACCATCACCTAGCTTTAAATATGCCCTTTGTTTTTATTAATTTTTTTAATTTTTTTTGTATTTTCGAAAAATTTGGACTAAAAATAAAAACACATACAAACAAGTACTATTAACTATACCTCACCCCCAAACCTAAATGAGACATTGTCCCCAATGTCTTAAACAGTAGAAGAAGAGTTTAGAAAATCGTACCTGATTAGTTGAAATTCTACAGGAAATTAAAGGTTAAGATCCAGATTAATTCGACGCTTCTTACCACGATCGTCCTCAGACCATTTTATCTTTGAAATGATAGGGTCAACTTGTGGTTCAAAGGCTACGAGTTGGTCATTAGATCCGGTGTATTTCTGGCAGTAAAGAGGAGTTCTTTCATAGGCTTTGACACGAACCCATTTCTCCGAGCATCATCAAGAAACACACAAAGAAAATCGTAAAACCCATCAACGTTGTACAGCCCAATTGGTTTCTGGTGTATGTTCAGGTTCGCCCAAGATAGTACAATAAAAATTTCCTCCAATGTACCCAAGCCACCTGGCAAAGCAATAAAAGCATCAGAACGGTTAATCATTTCTACCAGTCGTTCAGACATACCTGGCACAATTAGTTCTTCTCCGTTTGTTGGATTCAATAAGATTTGCCTCTGCCAAGGGTTTTGGGACGATTCCCAAAACATGACTGCCTTCTTCTTGTACCGCTTTTGAAACGATCCCCATTAGTCCAAGATTGCCTCCGCCATATATTAAGTGCATATTCCTTGCTGCTAAGACTCGACCCAATTCCTGTGCTGCTTCTATGTATTGTGGTTTAGTACCAACAGTACTACCGCAAAACACACAAATGTTTTCAACTTGTCTTCTTGAAGTGGCTTCCATTTTTAATGTATTTCTTTTTCAAATCAGGATGCCTTCAAGAGTGCAATGACGGGCTGAATTTATAGTACCTGAAAAGGGTGAATAAAATAGCACAAGTATCTTCCAGAGGAAGAATAGTAGCGAAATAATATCGTGATTAGTCAAAAAGGTCTGGATCCTGTCGGGGAAATAAAACAAAACAAAACAATTATTTAGGAAAAAAAAAAAAAGATATAATATTTACAAGAAAAGTAACAGCTTTGATTGACGTCTATGCGTCAGGGACAAGCTTCCCATCCAATTTTCTTATAAATTGGCAAACATGGTCTTTTTTAGTCAGATTCCCAAGACTTAACTGTTGTTTTTCGTTTTGAAATTGTGTATGTAATCTGCGAAATTCTATGTGAACATATCCACTGGGATGCGTCTCAAGAGTCGAAGATATATCATCTAAAGACTCCTTACTCAAGCCATCCCTAATGAATTTAATTTTGTCTTCGCGATTAACAGACACCATTCCAAAAGAATGACAACGAGTATTGCAATTCCATCGTGCACATTTGTAACAAACACCCATTTGTTTAGCTCTTCGTTTCTTTGCATAGGTGCTTTTTCCAAAACCAGGTAAATAAGAACTACAATTCTCAGAAAACTCACCTGCTAGACGGATACGTGCTTCGATTACCCAACAAATATCAGTAGGAATACCTTTGATCATTAGTAGTCTCATTCGTTCCAAGCGAGCTTTGTAAACTTTCATCAGAGATTTTTGAGGGAGAGAAGGAAATTGCTTGTGAAGACTTGCGAGAGCTTCTTCCATCTTGAAATGTCTTAAACTGCAAAAACTAAACACACAAAAGTAAATCACACCAAATCACAATATATACAAAAATTGCATGGGTTGCCTCCCTGCGAGCGCTAAGTTTAAAGTCGTCAGCTAGACGTGACTGCCTGAACTTTATGCTGGATCTGAAAGTGTGACACTTTCTTTTTGTCGTTCCAACGGTTCTCCCCAGTAGTGCTTAACACGCCTGTTCTTAACTTTGAAAGTTTTGTTGGAGTCAGGATCATGTATCTCAACGGCTCTATCTGGAAAAACTTTGGTGATCACAAATGGACCTGACCACCGTGATTTTGGCTTCCAAGGGAAGAATTTCCCCCTTGATTTGTTTAACAGTACCTTCTGCCCTGGTTCCAGTTCTATGCGCACTAATTTCTCATCATGTCTTTTCTTTGCCTTTTCTTTGTATAATTTGGCATCTCAAAAGGCTGTTTGTGAAATTCCTCCCATTCGTTGAGCTGGTGGATCTTTTTCTCTTCTGTTGCTTGTTGTGCAAGAATTGGCTCTTTCAGTACAAAAGACGCTTTATCTTCAGGCTCCACAGGCAATTGACATGTTTTAAGTTTGTCAGTAGAACTTTGCATTGCATTGGAGTTCTGAATGGTATTGTGTATCACATCAAGTCTGAAAACATTCCTCCTTCTTTTCATCGTCTGGTAAATTCATGGCCTTGAAAACATTGAATGTTACTTCTTGGTCCTGTACCCTCATGGTTAATTCTCCTTTTTGTACATCAATAATGGTTCGACCTGTAGCCAAGAATGGTCTTCCGAGGATGATTGGCACGTCTGCGTCTTCCTCCATATCAAGGACAATAAAATCTGCTGGAAAATGAATTTGTCAACTTTGACCAGCACATTCTCAACTACGCCTCTTGAAATACAAGCGTTCTATCAGCAAGTTGTAGAGAGACTGAAGTTGGCATTGTTTCTCCAATTTGTAGTTTCCTGAAAATAGAAAAAGGCATCAAATTAATACTTGCACCTAAATCACATAAAGCCTTACCAAAGTTATGTTCTCCTATGATGCAAGGAATGGTGAAACTGCCAGGATCTTTCAACTTCGGGGGAAGTTTCCTTTGAATGATGGCGCTGCATTCTTCTGTCAATGCTACTGTCTCGTAATCTTCCAATTTCCGTTTTCGTGAAAGAATGTCTTTCATGAATTTTACATAGCTGGGCATTTTTTCCAAAGCTTCTGCAAAAGGGATATTGATGTGCAGCTTTTTGAAAACCTCCAAGAATCGAGCAAACTGCTTGTCCAGTTTGTTTTTCTGAAGACGCTGAGGAAAAGGTGGAGGTGGAGTGATCTGTTCTTTTTCCTTTGCTTCTTTTTCCTTCATCTGTTGTTCAGCTTCTTTTGGAAATTCCTCAACAGCTGTTTTGGCTCCAACATCTTTGTTGATTTCAGTACCACTCTTTAACATGATGGCATTACACTGCTCTTTTCCATGTTCCTTGGATTTGGTTCTGTGTTGCTGGGAAGGGTACCTGGCGGTCTGTAACTCTGAGCGTTGGCCAGTTGTCCGATTTGATTCTCCAGTGCTTTGATGGAAGCTGATTGGCTCTGAAAGATAGCATCGTACTTTTTTAACTGAGCCAGCACTTCTGCTATTCCTGGTTCATTTGTCTGCTCCTGGCCTTTGTTATGTTGCTGAAATCCAGGTGGTGGATAGTTCTGTTGTTGGCCTGAATTGTTGCTCCATGAAAGATTAGGATGATTCCTCCACCCTGGGTTGTAGGTGTTGGAATATGGATTGTTCCCCTGCCTGTTGAAATTGTTGACAAAATTCACTGTTTCTTCATGTTGATTTGATTCTGGTGCTCCTCCATATGGTGAACTTGTGGATCCAGTGGTAAGAGTCTCCATGAATTTGCATATCTGATCCAGCTTGGTGTTGACTGCTGTATTAGCTCCAACCTCATATATTCCTGCAATTCTTTGAATCAAACTTCTTTCAGTTGGCCACAAAGAGTTGTTGTTGGCCATTTCTTCAATTAGTTCCCAGGCTTGATCTTCTCCTTTTGCCATTAAAGCTCCTCCAGCAGCAGCATCAATTGTGGTTCTCATTATTCCAGAAAGCCCATTGTAAAATGTTTGGACTTGAAGCCATTTTGGAATTTCATGGTGTGGACATTTCCGGAGTAAGTCTTTGTACCTTTCCCAAGCTTCGTAGAGAGTTTCGGAGTCTTGTTGTACAAAGGATGTGATGTCATTTCTCAGCTTTCCGGTTCTGGCTGGTGGAAAATACTTTGCAAGAAATTTGGTGGCTAAGGTGTTCCATGTTGTGATAGAACCTGCTGGTAATGAATGTAGCCTAGCCATCTTAGCTCTGTCCTTCAAGGAGTATGGGAAGACACGCAGTCGCATTGCTTCTTCAGCTTCTCGGTTGTAATTGAAAGTACCGCAAACTTCCAGGAAGTTGCTGATGTGGGCATTAGGATCTTCAGTTGCATTTCCTCCAAACTGAACTGATTGTTGTATCATCTCTGAATGCAAGTTTTGATGTCACCTGCATTTGCTGGTAATAGAGGGAGTACAATGCAAGATATGAGTCTATCAACCACCGGAATGGTTCTGTCTCGAATGGGAATTGGTGGTGCAACCTCCAAAGGTTCAGGTTCCATGTTGACTAAAGCTTCTTGGGCTTCTCGCCTTTCCCTTCTCAACTGTCTGATGGTTCTTTCAATTTCTGGGTCAAGCGGTCGGAGTTCAAAACTTCTGGTTCGTCTCATGAAGTTTATGATAACCTGAAATACAAGAAAACAAAAACAATAAGTAAAAAGAAATTAGATACAAGTAAAAGTATCTAACCCCTAAACTAATAGTAAAAGATAACTAAGTCCCCGGCAACGGCGCCAAAAACTTGACCGGCGTAAACACACACGTATAACGCAAGCGTACGTATCGTTCAAGTAGTATAAAAAGTATCGATCCCACGAGGACTTAATACCTAAGTTATTAATTTTAAGAGGTTAAATGATTACTAGTATCTAACAGTTTGTTTAATTTGATTTGAAATAGCGACGATTCTAAATTTAAAGACAAGTAAATGAAATTGTTTGAAGGTAGATTTTAAGAAAATTCAATATTAAAAACTATCTAGGGTTGTGATTTATTCCAATATTATTTAAAGATGAAGTAGTTATCTTATAATTGGGTAAAATATTGATTTATTAACCTGGAACACTAAATTATGTAAAAGCCTCTTCCGATGGTCAATTACAAATACCTAGTATAATCCAATTGAACCATATGTCTATGTCAACCAAATTACCTAGATTCATTAAGATTAAATTCCAATTATGGCTACCCTCGCCCGACAGGTATATTCCTATCCTGTAAGGAAATCTATTAAAAGGGTTATCTATCCTTAAGGAAGATCGTGGGCTATTGAGTCTAAGGTTTTAAACTTAAAATCCCTATGTCTAGTTCATTTTAAGTTTACCTAATCAATTTAATTAATGGCCAGTTAATTAAAGAGCATTAAGATTAAGACTCAATAAATAATTCTTTTATATTACCCAAATTATAATCTAACCCTTATAAACCCGTGATATTGAATTTCATCACAACCCTAGATACTAACTTAGTTAAGACACATAACTAGGGCTTAAAACTTTTAAAAGAGTTATAATAAAATTGCATAAAGTGAATGCGGTAAAATAAATGCTGAAAGTGAAATAAAATAAAATTGCTAAGATAAAAGGAATTACTTCTACTAATATTAATTAGATTTCTCCCATAATATAATATAAGCTTTGCAAAATATTATTAACCAGCCATATAGGCGGTATATTGATTTAATCAGTTAAAAACAACCAGCCATAAAGGCGGATTATGAAAACAACCAGCCATAAAGGCGGAATCATTAATATAAACCAGCCATATAGGCGGAGTGAAAATAACCAGCCATAAGGCGGAATATGAAAACAACCAGCCATAAAGGCGGAACAAAATAAACCAGCCATAAAGGCGGAATAATTATTTAATAACCACCGACCAATCTGGCGGTATCCTTATTAAGTCCGTTATAAATAGTTTATATATATATTAATTAGGGAGAATAATCTAAATAGCAATTGTAAAAGAATTACCTTTTTACCTTAGCGGTGAAAAGTTACCTACACATAGTAAAAAAGTAAAAAGTAAAAACTGTAAATATAAAACTGTAAAAAGTAAGAAAGTAAAATTACTATTACAATTAAAAAGTAATTAAAAAATTTACAAAACTTAACTAAAATATTCTAGAGAGAGAAGCTCTCAATTTAGAACTAAAAAGAGAGAGAAAGGTGTGCTGAAAACTGAAAATTCGATCTCTATTTATAGGCTCGGATAAGCCTCCAGCGTCGCGACGCCCAAATTGCACTAGCGTCGCGACGCTGGGTACAGTAGGACATGTGTCACGTGCTGGTTGGTCGGCTCAGAATCTTATCCGATGACGTGGCACTGTTCATGACGTCATTGCTTGCGTCACGATGATGTGTCAACTGTTCATGACGTCATTGCTTGCGTCACTTTGATGATGTGGAAGACGACGTGGCGACACGTGGGGCGGTGGCCGTCAGACGAATGAGAGTGTTGACACGTGTCGCGTTGTGATTGGCTGATGCTGACGTGGCATGTTGACTCGGTTGACTTGCTGACGTGGCTGCTGATGTGGACGATGATGTGGCGACACGTAGGATGACACGTGGGGCGGTGGCCGTCCAAGCAATGAGATTTCAACACGTGGCACAGCGTATTTTAGCATCTCCGTTGTGATGGTGACACGTGGCACGGCGCACGTTAGCAAAGTCAAACTTCTCAATTCTGATTTGTTGACCAGGCGCATGTTAGCAGATTCGGCGCACACTGGGAGTCGCGACGCTGAAGGTCTGGGCGGCGCGACGCTGAAATGACGATTTTTCCCTTTTTGTCCAATTTTGTCCAATTTGCCCCAAAATACTTCCAGAATGTCCTGAAACTTTATTTATCTGCAAAATAACACAAAATACATCAAAACGTTCATAAAACTCAAGAAACTATACAAAATATTAGGTTAAATGAGTGGGAAATAGTGATAGAAATACCACTCATCAATAAGCACATGTTATAGAATAAAAATCTAGTTTTTCAAAATATCAAATATTTTTCCAAAAACATAAATTTATTCTAAATACTCATTTGCGTAAATTTTGAATCCAATACACAAACCATTTCAGAATCCCAATACGAAATGTCCCGTGAACAATTCTAGTCCACCTAAAGGTGGTCAAGTGAATCTAGAATGGTAGCCATAGCTATAAGCTTTAATCTAGAGTTCCAAACTCTAATTAATTGTTACATATCCAACATGAATATTTTGACCTAATTACAAGCATGTTGTGTTTATACTTCTAAAGTATCATAACACAATTGATTAGCCTTATTCAACATTAAGCAATGTGATCATGCATCTAATACACAAATAAAAATGGCTTTGGAGAGGATCAAACATTACCTAGTAAGCTTGATGCAAGATCCAATCTACTACTCCTTTGTTGAAATTGTTGGAGAACCTCCAAGGTATGAAAGCTTGACTCCAAGATCCAATCTTGTTTCCAATGCTTCCAAGCTTCACTTCAAGATCCAATCTTGATTTCTCCTAGATGAAATGTTGTAGAGACCTCACAAGTTTCTCTAAACACTTCTCTAACTTAGGCTAATCTCTCAAGAATTTGCTTATGCTCGTATTTTAACTTGTAATTAAAACCTTCATAAAGCTTGCTATTTATAGCAAAACTTAGGCAATTTTTAATTAATAAAAGTTGTAATCAACTTTTAAGTGGGCTTAATCTAATTTGTCCAAATATATATAATTAGGTGTGACTAATCTCCATTGTCTCCCACTTAGATTTAATCCAATTAAATCAAGCCAATGGTTAGGAAATGGATTAGTTAAATGTTTACCACCTTGATTTAATCCAATTAAATCAAGCCAAAACCACCTATTATTACATACTTACAATTACCATAATATCCTCAAATGGTAGAGATAATTATGATTTTACAATTAAGCCATTGTGTAATTATTGAATTAATCCAATTAGGTCAAAGTAAATAATCAATGTTATCCAATAACACTTGATTATCTTAGTTGATAATTATAATATTGAATATTATATTTTATCAAAAATAATCGGCTACCCAAGTGCTCAACGAGTACACTTCATATTGGGACTCTCTAAGTTCAGATACGTTCGTCATATAAGCCTAGCGAATATGTACGCAATTCGGCCACCTCCGAATTCGCGAAGAACACGAACGACCTTTCTGAACTATACAAGTTGAGGTTATCACATATATTTAACAATCCCTCCTTCGTAGGCTATCCGAGTTGTGCTTAGGAAACATAGAATATACCGTCAAGTTTCCAAGACGCACATCTCATGTCGACATGTCCACGATTCTTCATAACTGATGCGAACCACCATAGGTGATCGACTTTGGCCAAAGATTTAAGAATTGTGACTTTACTAACATGGATACCTAAGCCCTTTATGGTACACATACGGGCCGACGGATCCTATCTTGCTTCGCACTTGATTACTGTGTGCATCGGTCCACACCCAACGAACATCTAGAGGCCAGACCATGAAAGGTTTCTGACATACATGGCATCTAAGTGTGGAGGATCTCACACAAAATCAATGATATCCTATAGTCAAAGGATTACATATGCTACTCGACTCGAGGAGATTCCTATTGACGGTGGTGTGTACTTCCAACTATTAGGAATCACATGTGAGTCATTCAGTATTCGCTCCAACGAATACCCACATGTCTATACGAGTTTCCAAAACTCATGGTACATCGCGTTAAACCATTGGAACTCCAATTCCAATATACGACATGTGTTAGTCTTCTAAGTTATAGGAATTCGACCATATTCCAAAACCAACGACTAGGAATATTTATTTTAAGAATAGTTTACACCTAGTGTCAAAACTATTTTAAGGTCGATGTCATTCTTAGCATCAATTTAATACGCGTAATGACAATACCATTAATAGGGTATGAAATGAAAAATGTAGTTATTTTATTAATAAATAATAAAATGTACAATTCGAATTGGCCTCCAAGCACCAACTCCATCACTATCCATCCCAAAAATTTATTATCCTAATGTTCATAGACTGTAAATTAAGAAATGCACGGTTCCTTGTCATATGAGTTACAGTCATGAATCCGTCGCGTAACCATCAACCATTAGATCGACATAATCGTTCGAAAGGTGACCACTTACACTGCATGACACAATGAGCTTAAGCACAACAAGAAATTTTCATGTATGAATGCAAAGATGACCCTTTAAAAATGCAATACTTTGAAAACTTTGATTTTATCATAAATCTTTACCAATTGATAAACGTTTTCTAGTTAATAGGCCTTCGGTCTTGATACACGCTATAAGACAACTGGTCAGAATTTTGATGTTCTTCTTCAATATACATTTAACCATTACTATAGATAAATATTTACCATCAATTTTTACCAACCATTACCATATACCCTCCCCTATAGCAATTATACCAAGCCCGCTTCAAAATCAATTTCCAACTATTCTCATAAAAATCATAACCTTGATACATCATATATTACTACTTAAATAGTTAATGTATTATGCCCGATGAATGTGATGCAATGAAATTAAATAGTAAATTCAGTAACAGAAAACAACCATCACATTCTTCAAGCAGAGAATTCAGTAGATGGACTGACGAGAGTTAGTTCAGGTCAACCTCTTCTGTCAGAGAAGCCCTAGTGGAAGAGATGGACAAATTATGAATCATAAGTTGATGTTCTAAATCAGGGTTATGAACCCGATGCATATTTTCACACGAAGAATAATCGAATCTAATAGTTGTGGTCCCCGTTGTGAGGTGGTGAAGACTTGAGATTCTGAACTTGATCAAGATCGAACATCAACATGAAAAGGAATCACCATATTTTATAAAGTTCTCGGCATCAACTCACAAACTCGTTGATGCCGAGACTATGAGACAAATGTTGATGTTATTTTTTTACCCTGAGGAATGTTCAAATACCGAAAGGTGGAATGAGTATCATATTTAACCAAAAATGGATGATAAAGGTCCAATGGCTTGAAGAGACAGATAGAGTTTGACAGAAGAACCCGACCTTGTGATACAAATGAGTTCTCCCAATGACATAACATGTTAGGGATGAAGTGAGTTATCATGCCGACTCTACCTAATGAAGGAATGATGGATTTGGAGTTATTAGAGGATTTGTTGAACCCGACCCGATGAGGTCCATGCTTAGCAACCCGACCTGGTTTAAGTGGATATGGGGAGTTTTGACCAGTATCATCCACCTCAGTATGCTGACCCGAGGAACGAAGATGTGATCACAGGCCAATCTACAGTTGAGTCAAGTGACGTATGTCATAAAGTGAGAAGATACCATTTTAAAAGGCTAATAATGACTATGGGAAAACAGTGGTTCATCGTGAATGTAGTATCTGCCAGCTGCCATAGGGCTGTACAATGGCAGTGAAGTGGAAGAGTAGAGCCGCTATAGACCGCCATATGTCGCTATAGGACAGTGCAGTGACAGTAAAATAGCTAATTTGATTGGCCGAATTGTAGATAGTTGAGAATAGTTGTTACAATGATGACAGTGTGACATGAGTTGACGTCATGGGCGGTGGAATAGTGGATTTGGAAGCCTATATAAAGGGGTTGAAGTCTTAGATTCAAGGGTTAATAAAATTTGTATCTCAACACTTAGAGAGAAACAAAGAGCAAAAAATATAGTGATAGAGAGAGAAAATTGGTCGGTTATTTGACTATTGAGAGAAATGTAATGAGCTAATGTAAGACCCGATGTGTTGTAAACTCTTTGTAAGTTCATTATCTCATTTATAGCTCGGGTCGGTCTTGACTCCGAGCAGTAATAAAACACACTTTTTTCTCTCGTGGACGTAGGTTGTAGCCACTTTCCGCCGAACCACGTAAATCTTTACCTCTGTGATTTATTTGTATGCTTGTTGAGTTTGTATTTGGTTCCTTACTAACCAAACATATTCACTATTGGGAGAGGTTTATTCGAGGGATAAAACTCTCATATTACCCTTAAAACGAAAAACAACCGTCAAAACATAAGTAAATGGTCAATTGAGGTATTTTTTGGGTATGTCAGAATTATTAGTTACAAATTGAAGTAGTATATAAATATATTTGGAACTTCAGTTGTTAATGAATAATAAAAATTTAATAAACCGTACAATGTGGGTGTAAGCAGACGTTGCTGAACCATTATAATAATATTTTGTGTTATTAATTATATTTTTGTTGCTACTTTTACTTGCATGTTTTCAACACCTAACTTATGGCAAGTATATTCGTGGACGTAAGCAGTTGCTGAATCATTATAATACTTTGTATTATTTATATTTTTGCTGCTACTTTTTGTTCTTGTTCTTGGGCTCACGCTTTCCGGTGAAGCTCTTTTTTTTTTTTTTAATTATTATAAACTACATATATTATAATATGTTATCAATTGAGATTCTAGATACATACAATTATAGCACTGCTCAGAAATCAACCGAGACGTAGCTCGAGACTTACAAATTCTAAATCAGTCAAGACACAGCTTGAGAATCAATTCTCATATAGGAGAACTTCTTCCTCCTAAAGAGGAAGGTTTGAGTCCCCACTATTTTTATGGGGACTCGAACCCATATCTCTCACCAAATAAGAGACATGGGTTATCAATGAGGCCACTACCTCATTGGCCTGGTGAAGCTCTTTGCTGCTACTTTTATTTGCATGTTTTCAACACCTAACATATATGACAAGTATATTTTTCTCTCATAAGAGCATTGAAGTTCCTTAGGGCAATTTCCTATAGACAGAATGAGGCTCTCATGCATTAGATATTATTTTATTAATTAGGTCACAAATAAATATTTAGTTACTCAATTCATTATTTGTATTAAAATAATAACAAAAAATATGTTGTTAAATTGTATATGTGATATTTTCATTAAAAAATAATTATCTGAGATCTGCGTAAATTAAAATAATTAGTTGATTTATTTGTTAAAATGTCACATTTAATATTTAACAATGTGCTTTTATATTACAATTTTAACATTAAAAAATGAAATAGAATGTTAAAATTAGTAAATAAAATTTTTTAGAGGAGCATATTGTCATTCTCTTTCTATAAATAAAAAAAGGCAAGATGTATAATTACGAAATATCAAGTGGGTTGCCATCAATCTTTCATGGAAATAGAAACCTCATAATGTTGATAAATCTACAGATCACACGGAACACAAAATTGTAAAGCTTTAAACACAAGATGAATTCATATGGGACTTCAAAATCAAACTAAACCCACAGATTAAGACAGGTTAAAAGCAATTAAACTTGAGATATTTCTGGCTTTATTGTAACATTATTGTCATAAACATTGACTATAGACCATAATTTGAAAGGACATTGGGGCCCCTAAGCATTCATTACGTTTACGTGCAAAATTGTTTAATCCTTGTTTAATTAAATGGAAGTCTCTCAAATCAGAGAGAAAATAATGGTAACTAAAAAGGGTTTGCAGAAGTGAAACATTATCTCGAAGGAGTTATCATTATGACTTGCCCAACATAGACATTTTTGAAATGATTGATTAATATATATACTTTGTTTATAATTTGCATAATCTTTAAAATCTTTGTTTCTTTTAAGTAGCACCGGAAACAACTTCTTGCAAGCAAAGAATTGATTGATATTAGTGAGAAAATTAGTATAAGCATGGAGGGAAAAAAAAATTCGAAAGGTAATAGGAAAATTTAAATAAATTATAATTTATCAAAATCGATTCAATTCGAGATCTTTTATTACATTTATCTTTGTAAAGTTAGTATTTTGATGGTATCATAGATGTTTTGTCCGTGTCGTTTTTTTTTTCCATGAGAGCCAGAATAAAAAAAAACAACAAACTTTTGATGCTAGAATAAAACTAAAATGCTAAAATTTATCAAACAAAAGGACTAAGTATCAATTTAGAATCCTTTTTTGCCTTAATTTATTTCAACCTGACAGTCAGGTCGTAAGTCATAACACTAGTTTCATTCTTTTTTTTTTTTTGAAATTTTGAAAAACTCGCTGTCAGACCACCTCACACGAGCTTAAACGGAACATGTAAAATCATCGACGGTCCTAGATTCCTATAATAAATGCATCACAAACCTAAGGCTTGACAATCAAATCATACACCTTATACCAACAAGCCACACCTCTCGGGGGCATTCATTCCGACCCTTAGTAGTAATAAAATAGTAAATATACACTAAATTAGTGGACTTAGTGACTTACTGTAATTATTATACATTTCTTTGATAAATTTATATTTAGCATATACAAGAGCGAAATAGAATCATTCATGATAAAATCAAGTTAAAATTAAAAATGACGTACGTGGTATTATATATATCATGTTTTGTGAACCTTGATCAGTATGTCTTATGAATATACAGGCTCATCTAATTATTTGAGTTTTACATGAACAAGTAATCTTAGTTTGTCTAATCTTTAGCTTGTCAAACAGGACGGCCTAAGTTTTAGTGTTCTAAAATGATTTTTAATAAATGTTGGTTTCTATCGATAAAGAGTGATTTTGGTGGTCTAGGATTTAGAATCTCATATTGAGGTTCTGGGTTCGAATCCAGAGAGTGTATTTCTTATAAGAGTTTGGGATAGTCGGAAATTTTACATGCTCTGCTTAAACTTGGAATGAATGGTTTGACGACTGTGTTTCTAATGATTCCCAAAAAAAAAAAAAAAAAAGATTTTTGTGAATTTCTTATTACAACGAATATTAAATTTTCTTAAATTTTGGAGACTCTATTTTTACTGTTTATGTGTACGATTAAGTAATCCTTGTTGGCAAAATAATTAATAAAACTTATTGTGACCCATTAGTCAAAACGTTTATATAACTGTTCTCCATTTTAATTTCATTATCAATGAAAGTTTTTAGCCAATAAACTTGCTCCATAATGTTATTAATAAATGTTACCATCTTATCTTATGATAGGTGCAACATAAGGTTCTCCATTTTAATTTCATTCTCTAGTGATTTAATTTGATTATGCATTTCTATCCAACAATATTAATTTATTAAAAATAGATTTCCACTGCACCGTCACGTACTAATAAAATTAGATTTCCGCATGCACCATTTTTTCAGAACCGAAAAACTTTTTTTTTTTTTTTTAATTTATCAGTCACTGTTTAACGATTTTGGATGGAAAAAGTCAAAATCCTAAAACTAAGAAAGATGATATTCTAGTCAAATTCAGAACCCCAGAACCTAAAAAATTCCAATTGCAAATCTATTTTTCATACTGATTTTTAAATGATAAGTGCTTATTTGGAAAGGAAAAAAAAATTAATAACTCTATACTACAAAAATTTGACTTTCTTTTAGGATAGCATTAGTTCTATGGATGGAACTCAGGTCGTGAAGTAAAAAATAATTATTTGTTAAAACAATTCATGGCAGATAGATTAAAGCAGTAGCAAGGGCAGTGCTGAATTTTCGGAGTCCTATACGGATTTTAAAGTATATGGTTCATATTGATAAAAGAAATATTTTTTTTCCCTATTCGAATGAATATTAACTTTTTTTAAATTTAGAATTTATAATTTTGATCTAAATTTAAGGGATCCAACCGGCCGCTTGTATGGACTGCTCCAAGAGACCAAGACTTGTATATATGAACCACAAGATTAATTAGGGGACTACAAATTAATTAATTAGAAGCATGGACCACCATGAATTAACTTATCACTAATTTAAACAAAAGGATGGGATTACGACAATTATGAAGACTTTACATGTGTCTTTCCATCTACTGGAAAATTTTCAGTGCCAACAATGTCCTTATTCAGAGATACATTTATTATTGGGTGGGGGTGGGACAAAATTGAGGATTGTCATGTACTTAAATTGTTAGCTCGAAATTATGAATTTAACTCAATCAAACAACAGCTTAACTCTTTAAGAATTAAGGATTACTTTGTACTTATATTATTAACCTAATTAGTTAATATAGTATATTTTCCTCTAACATTTGAGTCTATCTAGGCATCCGTCAAGGAATCTCAACGATTTTTTTGAACACATTTAATCGATGAAATTGTAAAGCTATTATTTTAATCAACCAGTTTGATTTGGGCTTCGTTTTCCTTTTCTTTTTTTTTGAAATCGTTGGAAACCCACCGCTAAACCATCAATTTCGAGCTTAAGCGGATCAGGTAAAACGTCCAACTATCACAGATTCTTATAAGAAATACACTCTCTGAATTCGAACTCAGGACCTCAATGTGAGATTCTGAACCCTACACCACCAAACCACACCCTTTAATGACTCGTTTACTTTTTCACTAAAGGAGATTCCAATGAAATATTACAATAACATTTAAGTGGCCAGAGTTTATACGGCACCGTTTCCTTGGCCAAAAAAGTCCGTTTATATCTTAGCTATTAATTAGACAAATAAGTATACATAACAAATCTAAATGTTATGTAACTATTGATAATTGAAGACAAGGAAGGGTGAGACAATATAAACCCTAGCTGCCTTTAAATTCAATGCTTAGGGTTATCATATAAAAAAAATTACATTGAAATGGACTAAGGGTCTACAAATATAGGCCACAATAATGAACCTTTCTAATTATAGAATAAGGAATATTTAACTCTTAGTTACTCTACCATTTGCTTTAGATTTAGGTCAGAGAGTTTTTTGAATTAGGGTTCCTGGATGCACTTATTCAGTAAAATTATGCCACATACATAATATTGAATTCAAAATAAATGAATTATAATGAGAAAAAAAATTAACATGTGACACCATTTTGTTATATGTGTGTATTTGGACCATCATTTTGTTAAAACTTTTTTCAGGTTTAGATTTGCAAAAGTGGAACTCCATTTTTTTTCTTTTTGTTTGAACTTTTTTCCTTTCTTGATACCAAAAGATGCCCTAGATTCTGTTTTAAACCAAGCAACAAATCGAGTATTTTTAAGCTTTGCACATGAAGCTGGAGATCGATTAGATTTCTGAAACTTGCTTACACACACGAATTTGATGAATTCAATATGAATATTAAGCCAACACCTTATATTTATAGTACTTAATAGGAAAAAAAAAATCTATTGTTCAACATTTTCTCCAATTTGAAACTTAAAAATTAATAATGAAATACAAATTATGGTAGGCTTAAATTTGCTCATGAATCGATCTATGGAGACAAAAACCTTTTGGTGCAAGTATAGCTCTAAAACTTATTCAATGATACTGCTAGTTTTCTTTTCGTAACCAAGTAAAATTACAATGATTCACAGAAGCTAACATATATGACTAGCTTGTTTGATATGTACCAGAAAATATATATACTTCATTGAAAATTTGAAAGAGATATATTTCTTCCTCTATGTTTAGGTAAAAGACTTATTTATATTTTTAATTTTATAAATAATTTAAGAATGAGAAGATAATTTGAATGCTCCTACTGCATAAACGAATTTTCACCTAACAAATTATTATTAACCATGACCCGAAGTGGATGAGAACAAGTTATGAAGGTTGCGAGAACAAGATCCGTAAGATAATTGAATCAAACCTTAAGGATTAATAATTACCTAATATAAGAGTGTATTAACGAAGTGAGTTATTGACAAATCAAAATGTGAGCTTTGCTTTCGTTATGCATTGACTAATGATTAGCAAAAAAAGAACTATGTATGTATATGTAGGTATTTACAACAATATAATAACGGATCTGCACCATTAATTTCACAGCACTTGAATCTTATATATAAACCAGCAATATTAAATTACTTTCCAATTAATTATTATTTTATTCTAATTATTTGAGATTCAATTTTTCATTTTGAAGAATTTAAAATGTGCATGTAAGTACAAATTAATTGGAATATTATTAATATACTTCAGTGACAATAACTGTAAGTATCATTTCAGATTCTTATTCATGCTCAATTCATAATCACGTAAACATTATATGAAATAATGTAACGTAATTTAATTTAATTACAAGAAGGAAGACACAACTAATTAAATTCATCCGATAAGCCGATCATCATCCCATATACCTTTTAAAGAAAAATCAGCATCTGATCTTCTTCTAATAACTCAATGGATGGACTTTGATGAGTCCCATGACCCTAAACTTTTTTTCCCTTCAATTGAAATATTAATTTGCTTATGATCAGATACGAGAGTAAATCACAATAATGAAAATACAATTCAAATATTATAATTATAATAATAATTAATTAATAAAACTAGCACCATACTCATTATTAATCATAGCCTTAAAGACAAGTCAAGCTGGCTAAGCTCCTCTTGAACATTTTCATGGGGCCTATAACTCATGGGACCAAAATTCATCTCTCTTATGCCATAACCAAATTCTCCAGAAAACCTAGCAGCACCATGTGCAAGACCTTGATGAATACGTAACGGGCCGCTTGAGCTAGATCCTGAACTTGGGTTAGATATTGAGGACCCTCCATGAACTCTCACAGCTGAGCTTAACTCCCTGCTCTTCTTGGCTAAAGTTCTTTCAAGCTTGTGAGCATTTTGGTGGCCACCAAGTGCTTGTGAACTGTAGAACTTGCGTTGGCAATAGTTGCAAGAGAATATTCGAGGCTCGGTGGCTGGACTGCTGTGAGTGTGAGGTGATGAAGAAGAATTAGGTGATGGTGATGGTGATGGTTCAAGAACAAGCTCTAGGTTGAGATTGCTTGGTAAACTCAAATGAAGTGAAGTGTTTGGCTGAAAATCCATAGCTATAAAGAAAAAGGGCAAGTTTAATTACTTGATAAGCTTCAAGAAAAAGAGAGAGAGAGAGAGAGAGAGTTTTGTTTTGGTGACTCAAAATGAAGTGTGAAAGAATAAAATTAGACAAGTGAAGATATAGGGGCTTAAGCTTAAGGCTTGAGGCTTAACTTGCATTATAAGAGATGTGCAAAAGGTTCACTGTTCCTGCACAACAAACAGTAAGAGTAGTGAAAATTTCATAAATGAGTTTTTTTTTTTTTTTTTTTTTTTGAGAGTGAGAAAGAAAGAGACATGAAGCTGCAAAGATCAGTGGGGAATCGAAGGAGTTGTCGCCTCCATTAATGGCAGCATTCGACTCACTTGTCGGTTCATGGAAAAAATAAAATAAAAATCCACCGCATTAACATATATATTCATATAAATATTATATTAATATAAATAAATTAACTAGTGAATCTCTGTATTTACCAATCCAATCAGGGGTCCAATCTTATTTTTTTGTTTTTAATCTTTACTCTCTCATGAAATGATCTTTATTATCAGCATTGAGTTGAGATCATGCATGCTCTAATCAATTTTCCAAAACAAGTAATAAATTATAAACAAGATAAACCCATCTTGACTAGACTAAACATGCAACATGATAACAGCCCCATTTTACATTACATTAATTTTCCCACTAAAATAAATAAAAATAAAATTAAAATTAAAAATAAAAATAAAAATTATCTCCACTCAATATGGTGCACAGAATTATCAATAAGCAAATGCAACCGTACACTGATAACAGATGTAGTCTCTCTCCAGTGAACCCACTAATTGTATATTATACAGTGTTTCAACTACATGATGTTCCCAGAGTCCGTACTTCACTAATCAGGCTGACTAAACATATCCAAAATCCAATAGATTTTTGTATAATAATAAAAATTTTGCTTACTTGAAAGAGGGTTCTCAAACTATGGATTTTATGGAAGATTTTATATATGTTGTTTTATTTCTTTTTTGATGTAAAGAGATTATTTCTGTGATTTGAATATGTGACTTTCAGATCAAAATGATCTTATAATTAATATCTGACTTGTAAAATCATATAGATGAATAGATCTATAAACATAGAAACCCGATACATACCTAAAATCTTAAAATTTGTTTTGGGAATTGTAGAAAAGAATTTATAATGCTCTTTAAAGGACCCACAATTTTTTGTTCAATTTTGGGCATGCATGTATGAAGCCATGCACACCAGGGCTCATGATCTCATTTGATGTCCTGAGTTCGAATTCAGTGAGTGTGTTTTTTGTAAGAATTTGGGATAGTCGGAGATTTTACCTGCTTTACTTAAACTCGAAAAGTGTAATTCGACGGAGGGATTTCCAATGATTTCAAAATATATATGATGCAACCCAGGTTTTAAGTCCTTTACCTATGTGCCTCACATTACATTCGGTTTTTTTTTTCAAATTTCTTCTCACATAATATTTTGACAATAGTTTAAGAGAGGCGAGCACATGGGGTATGGGATTCGAAGCTGTAGAAAAAGCAGACAAATTAAATCCACTAAGTGCTCTCTCACATTGGAACATTAAAAAATAATAATAAAAAACAAATAGATAGGGTATCAAAATTCATTAACATAATAATTAACAAAACCACATTAGGCCATGATTGTGGGATCATAATCTCGCAGGTCGGCTATGATTGCGCTGAGCAATGTCTGTTAATCACAGACATAACACAAACCAAGAAACTACCAACTGTTGTTTTGCAGTTTATATATACACTTAAAAAAGAGTCTTAAAACTTCATAAGATTCCAAGCTAGCTAGGAACATTAATTCCTTTGAATAAAACCCATATAATATGCAATTGCAAATCATTAGTCAATGATATGTGTCCCTTTGTACTTTAACAAACTCACAAAAGTTTGTAATGAATTTAATAAACTCAAATGATTTTTCCTCGTTCTTTCTCCTGATTATGATCATCTAATTGGACACTACAAATGAAGAAAACGAAAAAAAGCAAAGAGAGGAAGAGAGAGACTCACATGGGGAAATGCAACTTTTGGGTAAAGAAAAGAGCAGTCATGAGATATGAGATGAGGGATAGCCTCTGGTTTTGGCTTTAAATAAATGGGATATCATTTTTAAGAATATGAAACTCAGATGGAAAAATGGTAGTGGACATGTTTGTGTTTTGTCGGATTTTAAAAACATTAAACGGTTATGGAGCCGCTCAATTATTATGAATCTTGGTTCTCTTTTGTACCTACACGTGGATTATGATCATTTATTACTGCATTCAGCATTTCATGCTTCATTCATCAAAATCATTCTACAGGGCATATTTACAATACAATTGTTTGTATGGTAAAGGTCCTTCACATTTTTTTTTTCTTTTTTATTAAAGAAAAGTTGGAAATTCCGCCATCAAATCACCCGAATCAAACTTAAGTGAAACAGGTAAAACTCAAATTATCCCATTTTTTAAAATAAAAAATACATATTTGAACTCGAATTCATGACCTGACAACTAAACCAGCGTAGATGACCTTCACTCTATCCGCAAAACCTCAGTTTGTCATTGATATTTTTTTCAAGTTGTCATGTATTATATTATTCATCATATATTACAAATTGAGCATCAAAAAACAAATTGATAGGTCAATAGAATTTTTTAGGTTTTTCTTGATGGTAGAGAATATTGTACCATACAACGGCTGTATTGTAGTTATTCTCTTCGATTTGAAAAAATTTCTGATTATCTCTTTATCGGTATAACGATATAATAATATTTTGATAAATGTATATTTTACATTACAGTAGATGTGTTCAAGAATTACCACCATATGCCATATATCTCTCTTTTCCGGAAAAATATATTATGGTTATAGATTTTTTTCAACCATGGCTGGTAGATTTTTAGATTGTATTATAAAAATGTATCTATTTAAATTCACAATATATTGAAGAAATTTCTTTTTGCTTTCTTTCTACGTATAATATAATTTTTTTTTTTTTTTTTTTTTATAATTTTGGATTATGAATTTTGATTCTTTTGGTTGTGCTGTATAGTTGTGAATTGTTTAAGATGCAAGGGATATGATGACATGCCTCGTGAAGTGGCTGTGTGTGCATGAAGTTGATATGAGGTTTTGTATTTACTCTAATTTTTAACTTTTTCTCTAGTTTTCAGTGCAAGGGCAAGGCACTTTTGCTGGCTGACATGAAATTTCGTTTGGTGCTAAGCTACGAGGTGATACCAAGTGTAGGGTACCCTCTTGAAACCTGCTTTTTGCACGCACTTAGTGAATTTTGGTTTTTCTCTGTTTCAATTTTGGATCCATTAATAACAAGCTTTATTGGTTTGTCTTTGGCTCCCATATTATTAGTACCCTACCAGAGATAGCAAGGGTCATCAAATTAGTAGAGAATTTCCATTATTTTGACAATTTTGGGATTGGTCCGACACTTATACATGTACAATAAAAAGCTTCTGCAAATGTTTCCATCCAATGGTTAAAAAACATATATAAATGTATCAGTCGAAAATTTCACACCATGCCTTTTTTCTTTCTCAACTATTTTGAGTTTTAAGATTCAACATGGTACACAAAATAAAAGCAGCTATATGACTAATCTATTAAAATTTTGAAGACTCTTGGATAGTTCTGGCGCATTGCGTTCTTTTTATGTAGTTCTTGTCAAGTGTGTATTCTTTTGTATTAATTTATTACAGTGAAGTGAAGAAGAAGATCTCTATAAAGACTAGTTTTCACTTCTATTGATTATGCCCCAAATGATATGAGAATAATGTTAGTAAACTGATAGAGTTATGCCCAAATGCTATGAGAACAAGATATATAGGCTAATAAAATCATACCTAAAGGCTAATAATTATATTAATTATTTATTCACTCATGTCACCGTGAGAAATTGAACCCAATACATATTATATGTAGCAAGATGATGAGCAGTCAATATGTCTATATTCATTGTCCTTATGTCTTGCATTTTGTGGGTTACCTCGAGCCTTTTAAACATTTTGACACGCTTTGAGTATGTTTTGTAGGTCAAAATCATAATAAGACTCAATCAAACTCAACAAGCGATGAATCGATAAATTCGGAGCAAAATCGAGCCATATTTCAAAGTTCAGCATGAGAGTCTCGACTCAGACTTGGGCATCGCGATGCTCTGTAGAGTAATTTTCAGGCAAAACCTAAAATTTATTGCGCATCACGATGTCAATCTATGAGCGTCGCGACGCCCGATTGAAAGCAAGTCCTCGTCATGATACGGCCATATTTCCCGGTGCGTTAAAAACTCCAGTTTCTTAAGAATGAAAACTCCCATGACCTCTTATATATATACAAGTATGTCCAAGACCTAAAAAGAATAGGCATGACAGACTTTTGGAGCCTCAAAGCATTAGAAGAACACCTAATACAAGGCAAGAATGAGTGCCTCGACCGATGTTGGAGATTGAAGCCGAAGACTATAAATGAGAGTTCTTTATTCCCTTCCTTCTCTAGCTTATTCTTTATGCATTCTTGTTTTGTAATAATGATTAGCATGTGTTTATTGAATACTATGAGTAGCTAAATCATTAATTTAGGGATGTAATGGATCCAAGCACATATTTAATTAATTGATTAGCATATTTTATTCTATTGGGTTTGTTATGTGATTATTTATTATTCTCTGCATTTGAATGTATGTTTTATTGTCTCACCAGTAATAGAATAGTTGTGGTAAATCCTTAGGAACTTGACAGATGAAATTTGGATTAGCCGTGTGAATAATAGTGTATGATCTAATTCTTTGAATAGATTTCCGTACATGATAGACATATACATGTAGGGCATACGTGGCAATATTAGAACATGATCTTAAAGGATTTGGGTTAAGTTAGTTAACATAAACATATAGTTAATTAACTTAATCGAAATATTTCTACCTGACCATCGAAATAGGCTTGTAGATAATTTACCATTCTAGGTTAATAATTCATAACAATAACCCAATTGAATGAAACGTACATGAACTCATTGTTTGTGTGTTTAGGTGAAATTACAACTTTAGATTCTTTTATTGTATAAGATTTTCTTCCAAAAGTTATTTATTTGTTCTTTAGTCATTTTTCGGATAATTAAATTAGTTTAATCTATCTTTCTCAACTAATTATTTAGTTGTAGTTAAGTATGCTAGTTTTGGTATTAATAACAGAAATTATAAGTCCATGTTGATACGATATCCGACTATTAGTCATTGTATTACTTAAGTGATATGTGCGCTTGTGTGCGATGTGTCATCAATTTGACAACATGCTCGACCCCGATATATCCCATCCAAAACCACCAAATCTCATCCCAACCAAACAGAAAGTAAAAGAGCATTCAGTGCATACAACTTATGCGGCCACCACTAAAGGAAAATAAATATGGGTGAGATTGGCAGATCACGGGAATAAGGCCAGTGCATATCCTTCCCTATATATACTGCAACATATAAGGAAAGGGCGTGCGATTGCGAATGAGGCGTCTGCAATCCCGTCACCTTAATTGAAACCACCCTATGGATTTGGGTGGTCACGTCTGGCTGAAGACGTTAAATAAGCGCTAGCGAAGAGGTAATCCACATATTTATTTTTATTTTTCTTCACTTTGGTTTTTATTTTATTTTTATTTATTGTGTGCCAGTCGCATGTTTAAAATTTTACATGTTTATTTATGCAGGTACTGGCGCATGAGAATGATACACCTCATGCACAATAATGTTGTTCCTCACTCTTGTTTTTAAGCTTATTTTATATTGAGGACAATGCAAACTTTAAGTTTGGGGTGTGTGCATGTTAGTTTTAGTTAGGAGCGGCAAAACGAATTCGTGAATCGAATCCTAAACAGATCAAATCAAAATGTGATGGATTCGTATTCAATTCGTTTATTAAATGAATCCTAATATCATGATTCGTATTCTATTCGTTTATTAAACGAATCGAATACGAATATTCGTTTAATCATGACATTATTCAATAACATAATTTATCAAAATTTATTTACATTAATTGTTCATAAATATATACATATGAAATATGTAATTAATGTATTTACTAAAAATAGCTCACCAAATATCGACAATATTATTTTTTCTATGGTAATTAGCCATAATTTCTCGAATCTTAATTGAAAAATAACAATAACTAGTAAAATAAAATAATAAAATAAATTCTAAACAAATCGATTAGCTTAAATTCGTATTCGATTCATTTAATAAACGAATCGAATTGACTCATTTATTAAACGAATCCATTTTTTCAAACTTTTATTTGCTTTAAAGCGAATCGAATCGAACGAATAAACGAATCCCAACCCAAATTGCCACCCATAGTTTTAGTGCTTGCTATTTTCATTTAAAAAAAATAAAAAAAAAATTGAGTGCTATGTATGTTGGATTTTGGGCGAAGGGCGCGGCGGAAGCGCTGTCCGGACGAAATCGTAATTTTAAAACTTTTTCAAATAACCGAACAAATTATTCAATATCTAATATGGATAATTTATTCATATTTCACCTAAACACATTTATTCGATATCAAATAACAACATAAATAAGGTAGAAATTTCGTGAAACTTTTACGAAAAACGTTTTTCCGCAAAATGGCATAAAACTCTTTTTTGACCGAACCGACTACCCAATACACATGAGGGCTGCCCAGGTCAGCCCCAATAGTATTAGGGTAGTTTGAGGGCTGCCCGAACAGTGAGAAATTCACTATTTGGACAACCGTCACCCGGTTGGCTCAAAAGTCACCCGATAACGTCGTTTTTTGCCGTTTTCGCTTATTTCAACTCTGAAGTATTTTCCGGCAATTGTTCCAATACCCAAAACACATCCAATACATTCAAAAGATATAATTTTCATCACCATATGAACAGTATTTCCAGATCTGATCCAGAAGCTAAAATTATCAATTTTCATGCTTTAATCCAACTTTTTCAAGATTAATTCAATTAATCAAAACACCAATCAGAATCACCACACATGAACCAACCAAGAACAATTCTAGGCATTACAATAGTGGTCATAACACTCTAGAATGGAAACATATCATCAAATGATCCAATTGGATAAATATTACAATAATATTACCCAAAACTACTTCACACATGCCATATGCATCCAATTCCATCCTCCAAAACAAAAAGCCCCAAATTCTAAGAAGTAAGTAAACCATAGAACCATTCTAACAATTCAAGAACAAGAAACCAAATTTTCTACACTAAAGAATATTAAAGATTACCTTTAATCTTCAACTTTCTTTGGATTTTTCTTGAATTTTACTTTCTTCTTTGTTGAATCATCAAAAATAATTTGGGAGCTCTTTTGGAGGAGGGTTTCGGCCATGCTTGCTTATCAAAATGAGAAAAAAAAATTTTCAATTTTAAATACAAGTGATTGCCGACTTTGAGGGTTATTTTGGTCATTTTTCCAATTTAAATCAATTAAATAAAGATAAGATAAGATAAGCTTCAAGTTGACAAATCAAATTTGCACACTTAAGCTTAATAAAATCATGCTATGTGTCACCAATAATAATTAAATATTTTTCATAACAATTATGAAAAAGTTTATCAATTAATTATTCAAATATTTAACATTTAAATATTTAAATAATTAATTAATATAATTATTATTATATATGTATTTTATTTACATTAAATAACAAATACATATATTAATGCCATGTGTCAAAATCTCATTTGACAATTAATTAATGTGTATCTTATCAAATTATGTATCAAATACAAATACACAATAATTATTAAATAACCAAAATCCCCTAAAGCATGTGTTATCGTTTAACCGTTTAAACGATTCGTATTAACTCATTTAATTCGATGAAGTATTATGAATAATCTATATTATTCATAACGCGTTGCCCAAATGCTCAACGAATACACTTCATATTGTGGAACTCTCTAAGTTTAGGTTTATCCGTCACGAAATCCAATTTTGTGTCCATAATTCACCCACTCATGAATTATGACGACCACAGATAATCTCGCTAAACTATGCAAGTCGAGGTCATTGCATACGTATAATCCATCTGTCACAGGCTATCCATATTATACATGGGATATAGATAAAAACGTCAAATTCTTTCGGTATAATATAGTCGACTTTCAATTTACGATCTCTAAAAAATACTCGGAACTCGCTTCCGAATTTATACCACGGCCATAGATTTACTAGATCGCAAACACGTGCAGGATGCATATGCCCTGTACACATGACTGACGAATCCTCTCTTAATACACACAGGATATCATGAGCATCAGTTCACACCCAACGAACAAGCGGATGTATGATCATGAATAGATCGGTGACGTGACTGTCATCAAAGTGTGGAGGATAACTCATATATCCACAGTGGTATGTCAAGTCGAAGGACCACTATGCTCGCTCAACTCGAGAAGATTCCTATTGACGTTGGTGTACCATCTATTAGGAAATCTTCAGTGAGTCGTTCAGTGTTTATCAAATAAACACCTACATGTCTATACGAGTCTCCCGAGACTCATGGTTCATTGGGATAAACCATCGGACCAAGTCACAATATACGACATGTACTGGTCTCAATGGATTTTACTAACCGACCCGTGTTAGTAGACCCGGCCACGGTTCCGGTTCGGAACTGGAACCAAACCGGAACCGAACCGGTTGGAACCGGAAGGTTCCGGTTCCAACCGTTCCAGTTCCGGTTCCGGAACCGAACCGGAATTGGACCGGTTCGGTTGGGGTTCCACCCCAACTCGAACCGGTGGAACCGTACGGTTCCACCGGTTCGGACGGTTCCAACCGGAACCGAACGGTTCCAACCGGAACCGAACGGTTCCGGTACGAACCGTCGGGTTCCTGTTGGAAATGTAGGTTCCAACCGGAACCGAACGGTTCCGGTACGAACCGTCGGGTTCCTGTTGGAAATGTAGGTTCCAACATGAACCCTAATTCCCCCAACGGCTACTAGCCATTGGGGGATGCAGGGAGCCGTTTGGCTCCCTGCCAAAAAAAAAAAAGAATTAAAAAAAAATATGTTTATTATATAAAATAAAAATTACTAATGTACCCCTAATAACGGTAATAAAACGGTTATATTTAGGGGCATTTTTTGTATCAAAAAAAATCTAAACTTCTATAAATAGGATTCATTTTTCATAATTTCATCACACCAAATTCATTTTAGAGAAATTCCTTTACTTTATCTTATTGCTGCTGTTTTTGATCCTAGATTTAAATTAGAAGGTTTGAATGGTGGTTTACAAGCTTACTATGGTTATTTAGGAATATTAGATGACATTGATATTACGAGCATAATGACGAAATTAAGAAGTGATTTAATTATTTTATTTAATGATTATATTGTAAGATATAACTTAGGAACATTAAGTCAATCTAGTAGTAGCGAACCGGTAATTCAAACAAGACTTAGTGCAGGGGATCGTTGGTTATTGCAACAAAATAAAAAATCTAGGGATAAGACAACTAATAATCCTGAATTAGATAATTATTTATCTATAAATTTTGAGTTTTCTAATGAAAGTTTATGCAGTAAAAATTTTAAAATCCTTGAATGGTGGAACCGGCATCAAAATATATATCATGTTTTATCTATTATTGCTAAAGAGATCTTGGCAGCACCTATTTCCACCGTTGCGGTTGAGCAAGTCTTCAGTTTGGGAGGTAATATATTGGAAGCTAGGCGATCTTCATTACATCCAAGCACTCTAGAAGCAACAGCTTGTGTGGATGATTGGACTCGAGCTGATCTGAGACAACAAGAAGATGCCCCCGATGATTTTGAAGATTTGTTCGATAATACTTCTGCAACAAGTGCAAGCGGAACCGGAGCCGAAAGATCAACTGATAATGATGATTGATAATTGTAAAATTATAATTTACAAAGGGGATATGTCTTAAACTTGTAATGGAACTACGTGAGCTTTGATTCCTCTCACCCTTGGAGGATACGTAGGCAACTTAAATTTTTAAAAATTTAAGCTCAAGCTCTTCAATGTAATAAATTTTTTTTTATTTATAAATTTAATCTTATTTTTTTTAATTAATAAATTTTTTTTATTTAAGCTTTGATTCCTCTCATTTTTTTATTTTAATTAATTAAAAAAATAAACGGAACCGAACCGAACCGGTTCGGTTTTAGGTTCCGGTTCCACACTTGTGGAACCGGAAACCGTCCGGTTCGGTTCGGTTCCGAACCGCCGGCCGGGTCTACGTGTTAGTAAATCTTGACCATGAACTTTATTTAAGGATATACATCTTATAGTGTGTTTCCCAATGTAAATTACAAATTACGTTGTAACTGCATGGTATATTATAAATCTTAGGGTCTTTCTCTAATATACATGTATCACTAAACGGTTAGTGTCCTAGACATGCCAAGGATCTCTAAGGAATGATTTGTGTGTGAATATTCTAAAGTAAGTTGTGGAAATTACTTACAAATATTGGTAGAAGTTCAAAACTTTTCATGGATGATGGAAGCTCCATGCCCTTTTTGTTGTTCCAAACTCATGGGTGAGTCTCTCTATCACATTCCTTTGACTCCTTAAAGTGCTAGCTTACTTGAATTTTGCAATAAAATTCCATGGGAGAGAAGAGAAGCTCACGTTTCTGTGAGGAAGAAGAGAGAATAGGTTGCTGTGAATAGTGAATTCTGCACACTTCCAAAGTTGACTAAGTAATATATACTAAGTTTGTGTGTTGAATTGGTTTGAGTGTTTTAAAAGCAATCAAAGCTTTACACTCAACAAATCAAATCCATGAAATAAGCCTAACCACTTCCATCACATGTCTAACATGTTGATGTAAGTGAAGTGGGTCCCACCACTTTTAAATTCGAAATTTAAGTCGGCTAACTCAACACTCAACACGCAACTTCGCTCGGGCCCGGGTTCATTTAATTCCGAATAAACGAATTTTCTGTTGCAACGTAATTAAATCCAATTTAATTAAATAATAATGCCTAGCAAAATTATTACGAAAGTCGCTTACGAATTAATTCTAAATTAATTCGTTTGCCCGAATTAAAATCCAATTTTAATTCCGCTTTGAAATCTAATTTCAATTAATATATCTAATATATTATTTTAACCCAATTAAATAAATTAAATAGTAAAATCTAATTTAACTATTAAATTTACTTTGCCGATTAATTCCAAATTAATCGATTTCTCTCTTCTAGTCGAATTAATCATAGATTAATTCTTGCCATAATTAATCCTAGATTAATTTTATCTCTCTCATAATTAATCCCATATTAATTCTGTTCGATTCAAATGTCATCGGTGAATCTTTGGGAGGCGACCCAAGAGATCCATGGATATGTTGGCAGTAAATGCGATCATCGAACTATCCGAACACGTGCGTACCCGGTATCATATTCTTACCAATTTACAAGACATGGTTGGCTTCTAGCAAAACATTGTGCCTACCCAATTCTCCAGAAATATTCTTTTAATGAATATATAATCTATATCAGGCGTAGTATACATAGTATTACGTATTACGATCCAGTATCAGATGTCACATGCTAGGCCTGGGGCTGGAATTGTGTATGTCCTGTAAGAAGCATATATCGGATCACTAGCAACTAGTCTCTTTATGATCGAAAAGTCATGACCTAGTCATACATTACCGATGGCTATAGCATTATAGAGTACCAGTTCTGTATCCTTGCGTGATCATCATCTCCATATGACTGAAGTGATACTTCCATCTTGACATCACACCCAATACACTACGATTCTCAGTATACCCAGAAGAAACGTACACATAACCTATTAAAGCTCCGGACGACCAAAACCAAAGTGTACTGATTGTCACAAGTATTAGCGATGCAAGTCTCAGGTTAAGACCAAATACACCTACCCTGATTCGGATTCCCATAGACACATAGTCATACTACCAATGGGACTCTGAGGGGTCTATCCAGAGCGAAGCTGTTTTCGTACCATCGGTAAAAGAACCTCTTATTACACTTGCATGAGTATCCAATACCCAAATATATGAGAACTATGTTGTTACGCTTCCATAACGCGCACAAGTATAATACTAGCCTATTCCGCATTATCGATGTCCAGTCTCGATAATACTACGACTAGGGATATTTAATGATTAAACCTTCGTAGATTAATATTGTCTCATATCTTATTAATCTGGTACTAATCATATGGACTTTTATCATTTATATATCCAGGTAATCTAATTACAAATGATAAAAGAGCAATTTCCTTTGTCACATAGTTAATTTGTACAACAACACCATGTTCTCTACAAATATTGATGCTATGGGTCATAATTGTCCAACAATCTCCCACTTGGCCTATATCCAATCACTCAAGTGTCCAACACCTGAACTATGTACTGGTCGCTCAAACTTTTGCTGAGAAATAGCTTTCGTCAGCAGATTTGCAAGGTTATCATCTGATGCGATTTATTCGATCATCACATCGCCACGATGTATGATCTCACGAATCAGATGAATTAGTCGAAGTACATACTTGGATCGTTGATGAGATCGCGGTTCTTTAGCCTGTGTTGTAGCCTAGCTCAGCTGCTAACAGAACTACTCATAATCCAATTAGGAATTTATAGATCCGAAATGCTTCTTTTGCTGCCTCAGCTGCAGCAATATTCCATTTTTTTTGTTTAATCGGCAACAATATCTTGCTTGGAAGATTTCCAGCTCACTGTTCCGTTATTCAAACTAAATATGTACCCTTATTGCGACTTACAGTCGTCTTTATCGGTTTGGAAACTTCCAGCGGTGAACCCAATCACCTCAAGTTCTCCTTTCCCCATATTCTCATAAAGCATCTTTAGTTCATCCAATATATTCAATGATGTTCTTTACATCAATCCAGTGACCATCACTTGGATTGGCCTGATTGCGTCTATATATGCTCAAAGCATATGAGACATTAGGTCGCGTATATTTTCATAATGCACGAGCTCTGGGAGAGTGTCAGCAGCTTTCTAGATCTATCCCAGTAGATCTTTATTCCTAGAATAAAGCCTGCTTCTCCCAGGTTTTTCATGGAGAATTTTATAAAAGCCAAGTTTTCATCGATTATAGTATGGGAATGTCATTGATAAGAAGCAATACATCATCAATATTTTAGACAATGATTGCCAGTGCGCTCCCACTAACCCTCTTATATACACAAGAATCATCTTTGTTTTGAATTAAATTATATACCATTATGATTACATCAAAACGATGGTTCCAAGAATTCAATGTTTGCTTCAATCCATAAATGGATCGATTTAACTTGCAAGCCTTGTTTGCATGTTGTGGCACGACAAAACCATTAGGATGTTGCATACAAACATCCTCCAAAAGGTTTCCGTTAAGGAAAGCGGTTTTGGCGTCTTGTTGCCATATTTCATAAACGAAATATGCAGCATTAGCAAGCATTATCCGAATGGATTTAATCATGGCAACTTGTGAAAGAGTTTCATCGTAATCGACACTATGTCGTTGACGATACCCTTTCTGTACAAGCCTAACTGCATACATTTGTATGTTGCCATCCATGTCTGTCTTCCTTGAAGACCATTTGCAACCAATAGGTTTTAACGCCTTCTGGTGCATCAACCATTATCCAAACATGGTTCGTATACATGGAATCCATTTCGGACTTCATGGCACTTTGCCATAAAAAAAGTCGATACCTTGTATAACTTCCTTATACGTAGTCGGTCCATTATCCTCAATAAGATTAATATCTACATGAGGTGATATCAGAAACTCATACCTACCATGTTGTTTTCTGACTCTCTCTGACCTACGCGGTTATTGTGTATTCGAAGATTGTGGTACAGTTTCATCCCTGATGAACTGTTCATGTTCCGTAAATGATCGGTGCCTGGAATAGTATCACTCTGATTTTTATCGAGTTTTACTTTCCTCTCATTTACCACTGCATCTAGGAATTCATCTTAGGAAAATCGCATAGAGAGCAACAAATACATTGTTCTCTTATGGGTTGGTATCCCTAGGATAACTTACAAATATGCACTTATGTAATTTGGGTTCTAGTTTGGTATCATCCAAACGTTTAGAGTATGCCCAACATTCCCAAATCTTCAGAAATGAGAAACCCGGTTTCTTTCATGTTCATATCTAATATGAAGTATGTCTAACAGATTTTCATGAAACCTTATTCAAAATAAGTATTGCATTGTTTAATGTGCATCCTTATAAGGAAATTGGTAGCTCAGAGCGACTCATCATTAACCTTACCATGTCCAACTAAGTTCGGTTTCTCCGTTCGGTCGCACCGTCAAATTGAGGTGTTCCGGGAGGAGTCCACTGTGGAAGAATACCATACTCTTTCGAGTAATCCAGAAACTCATTTATTTAAGTATTATCCACCATGGTCCGACCGTAATGTTTTAATACTTTTATCAGTCTGTTTTCTTACTTCCTGTCGAAACTCTTTCAATTTCTCAAAAGTTTCCGACTTGTGTTTCATAAGATACACATAACCATAACGTGATGCCACATCCGTAAAGGTTACGAAGTATTCATATCCACCTCTAGCCTAGCTAGATATGGGCTCACTTACGTCACTATGAACGAGGGTAACAGATCGGTGGCACGTGCACATTTACCATGTAAAAGGTGTTTTAGGCACTTTGTCTAATAAATAAGATTCGCAGACATCATTTGAATTAGGATCAAATCCGTCCTAGTATCCATTCTTCGAAAGTATAGATATACGAGTCTTGTTAATGTGTCACAGACAACAATGTCACAAATAAGTCTCATTTGATTTACTCAATTTGAGCCTTTTGTTTGTCATTTAATATGTTTGAGATTCATTTATATTTGAAATATAAACATTGTTATTCACATCTAATGTGTATATCTCAATATCATCTTTATAAACAAAACACCAGTGTTCTAGAACATAAAGGTATACCCCCAACGGGTTAAACTAGATATAGAGATAATGTTCTTAGTCAAAATAGGTACATTATAACAGTCTCCTAATTTAAGTACATACCCCAATGGCAGTTCCAAAACTTAGGTTCCTATGGCCAAAACAATGACTCTCGTCTTGTTTCCGACTTGTAGGTCGATCTCATCTGAAGCCAGTCTCATGCTAATCAGCAGATTCTGCACATCAGTACATATATTTATGTACCACATCCAGTATCAAAATCCAATTCTTAAAACTAGTAGTGGACATGTTTAAAACAAACATACCTGAAGTCGGGGCCTTGCCCCACCTTCACTTCCTTCATGTATGCCTTGTCCATACAGCAGTCACGCTTCCAGTGACCCAATTTTCCACAGCTTAGGCAGACATCTTGGGATATGTCATTTGTCTTCCCAGAAGACTGTGACGATTTAGCCTTCCCTTTTTGCTTCACACCCCCAGAAGTCTTCGGCCAAGTCTTGGCCTTCTGGGATGTCGAAGTAAAATGCGTCATGCGCTTCTTGCCCTTTTAGAAGCTTTGGCTCTATCTCCTTGAGCATAGCCAATAACTCTCCAAGAGTTTTCTCTTGGTTCATGATGAACCCGCCCCAGCGTTCGGGCAGAGACTGTAAGATCAAATTTATGAAAGTCTCGGCCTCGAAGGTTATGCCCAGCTAACCTAGCTGTTCGATGTCAGCAATCATCTGCGACACCTAGTGCTCGACAGATGTATCATCTGACACACGCGAGCGAAAGAGCTTCTTTTACAATTCGTACTTCTAAGATCTAAAAAAAATATCTATGAAGATCCTTTAATTTCCTCATCATGGTACAAGGATCTAATCCTTAGTTTCGACGATGAAATTTGAGGATTCATTGCAACAAGCATGACAAATTGAGCACTAAAGTTATGAGTCTTCCAAAGCTCATGCTCTACTATTTGCTCAACTTCGGGCTCAGGCCCGAGAGGTTTCTCTATCAAATAGAGTAACTTCTCAGCTCCCATGACTGTCCTGAGATTCAATTCCCAATCTGAAAAAATTACAGCTGTTAAAGACATTTTCACCCCGGATTATGTCATTTGACGCTAATCTTTCAAGTCATCTTGATTGCTATAGTCCAACTATCCAATCAACGATTTCAGGTACAATCTAATATAATTATTACTATATTCTAACTATATAATTAACTACAATTTGATTGGTTACTTTCAATTATATTGATTACTATAGTCTAACTATATAAACAACTACAAATGAAGTAGTTTGAATACAGTCCAATTGTTCAATTAAAACAACAATTGAATATTAGTGCAACTAATATATTTATATTTTAATGATGAAAAATAAAATGAGTGCGTATTGGCAAGTATCTAAACGAAATTGCAAATTTAATACTTGTCTCCCACTATTTTTCGGCGAGCCTCTAACCCTCTGTGGAGTACTCAGGAAACCTAGTTTCCTAGTGGGCTAGGATCTCGTTAAATAACACACAACCTTGACTTTGGCCAACAAGTTGTATGAAACTTAACTAGGTAGATCTCTAAGATCAATTGTATCTCATCCAATTCCTAGATCCAGTAGGTGGACCTCCAAGTCCGAAACATATATCCAATATATGTAAATATATCCAATATATTTCATAACATGTTTCCTCTGAATAAACTAAGTCTTGGCTTTGGCTCAACAAACTTAATGATTTCAGTTAAGCGTGACCCATTGACAGTGGGAAAGCTTCGTAATCGAAGTCGATGAACAAGAAGTGACCTTGATTTTGGCCAACAAGTCACAAATGCCTAAGACATACGATATGGAACAAAGCTTACGTGGTTCAAACACATCCGCGATGGACAAATGTCTTGACTTTGGCCAATAAACTAATGTCAATCTTGGATCTTGAGAGAGAACCACTCAATGGAAAGAGAAACGCTTAATATTGTATTGAGGGTTTTTCGCGTAAATTGGCAATCAATTTATTATCTTTGATTAGGTCTCATCATACACCCTTAAACATGCATTCTAAAAGCATAATAAGGCACGATAAAATTTAATAATGATATGCGGATGGATATATAACAAATTGTTCATAGAATAAATCTATCTCTTTCCTCTCTCCCGCTAGCACTATTCTTACTTCTACCCAATTACATAACACTAAAAACACCTCATTTACATTGAGGGGAATTGGTGAGAAGAGAAGTACAAAGAGAAAATAGATAATAGGCTGGACATGCATGTCCAATTTAATAAATTCTAAATTTATTACAATAATTTCCAAAATTGCCCTCACCCTTCTAATATCCATCTGATATACATTATTCATACAATACATCCAAGTATTCACATAAAGCATGATATTAATCAATCTAATCCAATTAATTAATTTTTGAATTAATGATCATCCAATGTTCAAACAATGATTTGATTTGCGCGAGTCAAACTCATTTAAGAATAAATACCAAAGTACGTATTCTTGAATTATATCGAACTACAATTTCAAATCCAATTTAAATTGTATCCAATATTAATTCATGTTTAATTCCAAATTAAACAATTACACTTTCAATAGTGCCTTTAAGGACTTGGATTCCAAATCCAATCCAATTGGGTCTCAAAGGCCCAATTAGCATCCAATATTATTCAATTAAAGTCAAATGGGCTTTCAATTGATTCTTTAGGCATGGGCTTTGGCCATTATAGATAGGGGTGTCAAAACGAATAAACGAATCGAATTCGTGTCGAATACTAAACGAATCGAATCATAATATACTAAATTCGAATTCGATTCGTTTATTAAACGAATCCTGATATTAGGATTCGAATTCGATTCGTTTAATAAACGAATATTCGTATTCGATTCGTTTATTCGTTTACATAAATTTAAACGAAACGAATCGAATTCAATATTCGTTTAAGTATTCGTTTAATAAACGAATACTAAATTCGATTCGATTCATTTACATAAAATTAAATACAAAATATTAGAAAATTCATTATGATAAAATACAAATCCTTATATTTAGCTCTAAATTTCAAATTACATCAATTACATAATAATAATTAAAATCTTCAAAACATATTTTGACCGAGTTATTTTTCAATACCACACTTTCGACATCTCGATCTCGGCTTTTTGTCTGGAAAATGATCCCCTGGCAACTTGTAGAATAAATTCCAGACTTTCGAAGTTAATTTCCTTGATCGTACTGCTCCTTTTCCTTTCAAATTTGGTTGTGGTTCGTTCACCGGTGGGGAATTTTTTTCCATATCTTCTTTCATTCCAATGCTTGGAGAGTCTTCAACTGTATACACCATATCACTTTCGTTGCTCTCCATTTTTCTGTAAATTATATTAATAATCCAATCAAAAACTATTTAATATGAATCTATAATAAAAAATAGTTTAAATCAGAGATCAATCTAACTGTGAACCCTCTCATAATGTTGATTGGTGAATAAGCTATAAATATTGTTTCAGCATTATGAAGTTGGGTGAGAGAAGAGATATTAAGCCTCTTCTTGTAAAATTTGGGGTGGCTTTTGTTTTCTCCTTGGCATGAGTTTTCGTTGCTCGCCTTAGAAGAAGAAGAACTTAAATACCCAAATATTTGAAAATGATAATCGACCAGAAAAATAGAACAAAAATAAGATAAAAGAGTACCCCAAAAAATATGTAGAAGCATAAACAGTACTCAAAGCAAAAACTAAGAAAGTTAGAAACAAATACCAGAATCATACCAGTATAATGAGATTTGAGAGAGATCAACCCGTGTGCGTTTTCAACTAAGGTTTTTTTTTTTCCTTTTCTCGTTAGAACCGAAAGACCTTCATGGTTGCTTTCTTAGCAGATTTACAGATAGGACAAGAAGCAAGAAAAGCTTTACATTGCTTGCACGAGCAGAGGTGCCTACAAGGTAAAAAAAGAACACACGGGTTCCTAGAATAAGATTTGGAAACTTGAATTCATTTGGTGAAGAAGGAGAGAAGAGTCGGTGGCAGTTGTTTTAGGTTTGATGTATGAAGAATTTGTTTTAGGTTTAGTTTTTATAATATACTAATATTTTAGGTTAAATGGGTAATTACTAAAATAACCTTAGTGTTAAACACTTATATTCAAAAAACGAAGGATAAATTTATAATTTAATTAAACGGATATTAAACGAATTCGATTCGTTTATGATTCGTTTAATAAACGAATTCTAAACGAATAAACAAATTGACAAGCTCAATTTCGGATTCGATTCATTTAATAAATGAATCGAATCGAATTGACCCATTTATTAAACGAATCCAATTTTCCAAACCCGCATTCGCTTTAAAGCGAATCAAATCGAACGAATAAACGAATTCTGACCCAAATTGCCACCCCTAATTATGGATCAAACCTAAAATACCAAGGCCCAAGTTAGGAATCACCTTATGCCATAAAATCAATTTAGGCCCATTAGGACCAATTAAATTATTAAAGGCCCAATGTCATATTTTTGGAATTTATGGAAATGGTTTAGGCCCAAATATAATCCAAGACCAAATTTTGGCCCAACCAAGCCCATTAGCCTAAATACAACAAATTAGATTAATATATCATTCCAAATTATATATTAATCCATTTCAAGTGTAATTAACACAATTAATTAATTAATTAATCTAATATTTCCAAAACACTAATTAATCATGCTTAACATCTAATTCATGTCCAACACAAATTAATCAAAATCAATCTTTCCAACATGCTTCATATCTCACGGCAATAGCAATAAAAATCATTCAATTTGATTTCAATTCAATTAAATCAACATTCAATATTTAATCATGTTATTTAACACATCCAATTGTCAAATTTCCAAAATTCCACTATGAGTTCATCTAGGGTTACATTCGGCCAACATAAGGATTTTAGGGAAACTTTGATCCAATCAATTTTTCAAAATCCTATGATGCACAACTCTAAGTTATCATCATCTAACATCAACCAAACATCCAATTTTATATTTTCATGCTCCAAGCAAAAATACCCAAATTAAAGTTTAAGAACCCTAGAATCAAATCATGCTTAGTAAGGGTGGCAGTTTAGCCCAAAGCCCGGCCCGGCCCGGGATACGAAAGTCCCGGGCCGGGCTCGAAGATTTAAGCCCGGCCCGGCCCGTCCCGGGCTTAAAATAAAAAAATAAAAAATTTAATTTATATAATATATATATTTATATAATAAATTTTTATATTTATAATTTTTTATAATAAAAAATTATAATTTTTCTTATAATTTTTTGTTTGAAAAAAATTCAAGAATTTATTGCAAAAACTACAAAAGCAACAAATCTCAATATGTTTGCAAGAGAAACAACAACAAAGAGAAAACAGGCACCGAAGCTATTACAAGAAGAAAACAAAGAACACTGAGAAGTGATTTTGTCTCTCTATTTTAGCAGTTGCTGCAACCCAAAGACTTAAAATAATTAATTAAATATTTTTATTTATAAAATATATATATTTATATAATAATTTTTTTTAATTTATAATTTTTTATAATTAAAAAACCGGGCCCAGGCCCGGCCCTGCTCGATGACAGCCCGGGCCCGGGCCAAACTTTTTTTGGTCGGGCTCGGGCCGGGCTTATCAAAGCTCGGCCCGAGCCCGGCCCATTGACATCCCTAATGCTTAGACATGCCAAGGATCTCTAATGGATGATTTGTGTGTGAATAATCTAAAGTAAGTTGCGGAAATTACTTACAAAGATTGGTAGAAGTTCAAAACTTTTCATGGATGATGAAAGCTTCAAGCCCTCTTCGTTGTTCCAAACTCATGGAAGCTCCAAGCCCTCTGATACTATTGTTAGTGTCATAGACATGCCAAGGATCTCTAATGAATGATTTGTGTGTGAATAATCTAAAGTAAGTTGCGGAAATTACTTACAAATATTGGTAGAAGTTCAAAACTTTTCATGGATTATGGAAGCTCCAAGCCCTCTTTGTTGTTCCAAACTCATCGGTGAGTCTCCATATCACCTTCCTTTGACTCCTTAAAGTGCTAGCTTACTTGAATTTTGCAACAAAATTCCATGGGAGAGAAGAGAAGCTCACGTTTTTGTGAGGAATAAGAGAGAATAGGTTGCTGTGAATAGTGAATTATGCACACTTCCAAAGTTGACTAAGTAATATATACTAAGTTTGTGTGTTGAATTGGTTTGAGTGTTTTAAAAGCAATCCAAGCTTTATACTCAACAAATCAAATCCATGAAATAAGCCTAACCACTTACATCACATGTCTAACATGTTGATATAATTGAAGTGGGTCCCACCACTTTTAAATTCGAAATTTAAGTCGGCTAACTCAACACGCAACTTCGCTCGGGCCCGGGTTTGTTTAATTACGAATAAACGAATTTTCTGTTACGACGCAATTAAATCAAATTTAATTAAATAATAATGCCTAGCAAAATTATTACGAAAGTCGCTTACGAATTAATTCTAAATTAATTCGTTTGCCCGAATTAAAATCCAATTTTAATTCCGCTTTGAAATCTAATTTCAATTAATATATCTAATATATTATTTTAACACAATTAAATAAATTAAATAGTAAAATCCAATATAACTATTAAATTTACTTTGCCGATTAATTACAAATTAATCCCTTTATATCTTCTAGTCAAATTAATCATAGATTAATTTTTGTCGTAATTAATCCTAAATTAATTTTATCTCTCTCATAATTAATCCCAGATTAATTCTGTTCGAGTCAAATGTCATCGGTGAATCTCTGGGAGGCGACCCAAGAGATCACTGGATATGTTGGCAGTAAATGCGATCATCGGACTATCCGAACACGTGCGTACCTGGTACCACGTTCTTACCAATGTACAAGACAGGGTTGGCTTCTAGCAAAGCACCGTGCCTACCTAATTCTCCAGAAATATTCTTTTAAGGAATATATAATCTATATCAGGCGTAGTATACATAGTATTACGAATTACGATCCAGTATCGGATGTCACATGCTAGGCCTGGGGCTGGAATTGTGTCTGCCCCGTACGAAGCATATATCGGATCACTAGCAACTAGTCTCTTTATGATCGGAAAGTCATGAGTACTAGTTCTGTATCTCTGCGTGATCATCATCTCCATATGACTGAAGTGATACTTCCATCTTGACATCACACCCAATACACTACGATTCTCAGTATACCCAGAAGAGGCGTAAAAGAACCTGTTAAAGCTACGGACGACCAAAACCAAAGCGTACTGATTGTCGCAAGTATTAGCGATGCAAGTCTCAGGTTAAGATCAAATACACCTACCCTGATTCGGATTCTCATAGACACATATTCATACTACCAATGGTGTTGGAGTCTAAACAGAGAGGTGCATCGGAAGGAGCGCGGTTCGGGTGAAATCGTAGTTTAAAATTTTTAAACTTACGAATAAATTATTTAATATCCAATATTAATAATTCATTCATATTTCACATGAACATATTTATTCGATATCATATAACGATATAAATAATGTTGAAATACAACGAAACTTTTACGAAAACGTTTTTCACAAAATAACATAAAACGCGTTTCCGACTGAACCGACCAACCAATGCTCATGGGGACTGCCCAGGTCAACCCCTAAAATATTTGGACAATACGTAGGCTGCCCGAACAGTGACCAGTTCGCTGTTTGGGCTGCTGTTATCCAGTAACGCCGTTTTTCACCATTTTCGCGTATTTTCATTCCGAAATAATTTCCGATAAATATTTTTCTTTGGAAATTAAAATAAACTAATTTATTCTAATTACTCAATAAATAAAAACTGAATTTTTATCAGAAAAATCATATTTATCATTAATTTCAATAAGACCTCAAAAGTTTGCAATTTAATCATTTAGTTTTAAATATGTCAATTACATTTTTAATTGATTCAAAATCAATCCCAAAATAATTTTTACAATTTTGCAACAAAACCATAAACTTTTTCAGATTTGCGCAAACTGCCCAGTAATTTTCCAGAATTACGAAAACAGCCCAGAACGTTTATTAATTATAATTTGGCCCAATTTGTTCAAAACACATCAAGATCAAATCCAATCGATCACAAATTTGACACACATCAAATATACATCAAATTATAACATATATATGAAAAGCCCCAAAATTTGAGTGGGTTAAGAACCCTAATTTCATAAATTACTCAAATTGGGCAATTTACACTAAATTGATAAAATTCAACACTTTAATCAATCCAATACAACACCAATCAAGTCTCACCATCATGAAACAACCCAAGAACAATTCTAGGTTAATTATGAATGGCTAAGCAACTCTAGAATGACAACTTTAATTTCAAATTAATCAAATAAGCCTAATTACACATAATTAGCTTATTAATTAATCTAACATGCAAAACACCTTAAACAAGCCTCAAACACATTTAATTGCAAACTCAAGAAGTAGAGAAAACAACTTAGCAACACAATTTGAAGCTAAGGTTAATAGAAACAATTTCCATGTAAAGAAAAAAAATAAGAAAAATACTTACAAAATCAAGTATTTGGCTTTGTTTTCTTTCTTTTCCCTTCACTTTCTCTCAACTTACTTTGTAAAACAAATGTGTAAAATTGTCTTTGAAGCTCACGGTTTCACTCACTGGAAACTCATCATCAAACAAAACCAATTTTGCTCTCAATTTGTGTAATGGCCGAATATGCAACAAAAAAAAAAAACAAATAAATAATTTATTTAATTAATTTTGTTACATTTTGATTAGTCCACCATTTTGGAAAATTAAAGTCATCACTTTAACTTTAATAAAGCAAATCAATATTTGTTCCAATGGAAACTTGCCATAATAAAGCATAAATCATTATTTAAGATATTTATTATTTTAATTAATTTAATTATTTAACATTTAAACAATTAAATAATTAAATACAAATAACTTAAGTATATGTATTATATTTACATTAAATATCTCAAATACACATATTAATGATATATGTCAAATATCACAAATTTGATATTTAATTAATGTGTATTTAATAAAATCAAATATTAAATACAAATACACATTAATTCGGAAATGACCGTTAGGTCCCGATTGCGTGTATTTTTCGTTTAACCGTTAAACGAGTTATAAATAATCAGTATTATTTATAACAGTTGCCCTAGTGCTCTATGAGTATATTTCACTAGTGAGACTCTCTAGATTCAGGCATATCTGTCACGAAATTTAATTTCGTGTCTATAATTCACCCACCCGTAAATTATGACGACCACAGATAAACTCACTGAATCATACAGGTCGAGGTCACTGCATACGTATAATCTCCCCATCATAGGTATCCTGATTGTTCCAGAGATATAGATGAAAACGTCAAATCTCTATAAGAATAATTTCGTCGACGTATCAATTAGCAATCTCTAAATAACATTCGGAACTCATTTCCGAAGTATAATATGGCCATAGATTTAACAGATTGCTAATCATATAATGGACTACATATGCCCTGTACACAGGACTGACGGATCCTATCTTGATACACACAGGATATCATGAGCATGAGTCCACACCCAACGAACAGGCGGAGGTCTAATCTAAATAGATCGGTGATGTGACTTCCATCTAAGTGTGGAGGATAACTCATATATCCACAGTGGTATCTCAAGTCAAATGATCACTATGCTACTCGACCCGAGAAGATTCCTATTGACATTGGTGTACCATCTATTAGGAAATCTTATGTGAGTCGTTCAGTATTTATCAAATAAACACCTACACGTCTATACGAGTCTCCCAAGACTTATGGTTCATTGGGATAAACCATCGGACTAAGTCCGTTATATAACATGTACTAGTCTCAACGGATTTTACTAACCGACCCGTGTCAGCAAATATTGACCAGGAACTTAATTTAAGGATATACAACTTATAGTGACACTTCCTAATGTCAATTACAAACTATGTTGTAACTACGCACTACGTTGTAAATCTTGGGGTCTTTGTCTAATATATATACGTATCACTAAACTAAATTTTGTTTCAATCCAATTGAAATTAGATCGAATACGTATATAAAAGACAAGAGGTGCTTCCATTAAATTAGTAATATTATGGAAAAAGGTATTGCTTGTATTCATGAATCAGACATAAATACAATCCGGATTGGAGCTCAGAGCACCAACCCTAACAAATGGGATTCTGATGGGTCTATCCAGAGCGAAGCTATTTCCGTACCATCGGTAAACAGAACCTCATATTACACTTGCATGAGTATCCAATACCCAAATATATGAGAACTATACCGTTAAGCTTCTATAACGCGCACAAGTATAATACTAGCCTATTCCGCATTTTGATGTCCAGTCTCGATAATACTACGACTATGGATATTTAATGATTAAACCTTCGTGGATTAATACTGTCTCATATCTTATTAATCCGGTACTAATCATATGGAATTTTATCATTTATATATCCAGGTAATCTAATTACAAATGATAAAAGAGTAATTTCCTTTGTCACATAGTTAATTTTTACAACAACAACATGTTCTGTACAAATAGTGATGCTATGGGTCATAATTATCCAACATAAACTAGATTTAGTTTTAATCTAATCATAATTAGATATCTAATCGTAATTAGATCGAATATATGTATAAAAGACAATAGGTGCTACCATTAAATAAGAGTTTATTATGGAAAATGGAATTGCTCGTATTCATGAATCAGACATAAATACGATCCGGATTGGAACTCTGAGCACCAACCCTAACAATTTCTCCCATTTGCTCTAGTGTCAATCCATGGTATCATATACACATCTCAATGTATATCACATACTCATGGCCCTCAAGAGCTCACCTAGCACTCAAGAGGTAGGCAACAACAACTAAACATGCTTTAACAAATTGAGTCTATCCAACAAACCCAATTGTTTTCCTTAGCCAGCATCATTCATATTTTGTAGAATCCAAATTCCACATCAATATGACTCAGATGTTATATCAGTATTGTGCTATAGCTTTTGAGTTGTCTATGTATTTAGAGATTAGATTCAAATACTATGAGACAACCGCAAGCACTACACTAATATGAAAACTTCTAATCTATAGGGTCATTATGCAACTTCATAAGTCAATACTTCAAAAGTTGCAACTAATTCTACTAATACAGTAGAATCAACGATGACACTCCCACTGCATCTTTTCTGACTTTATATGACATAGACCATTTAATGTCATAATTAGGATCAAAACTAATCTGACCTTATGGTTGCAGACTAAATTCTCCAGGAATAAGAAACTCATTCTTAATATCTCTAAGATAACAAAGAACATGTTTCAAGACTCATCATATGGTCTTACAGCATATCAAAATAACTCGTAATAATTACGATTAAATTGATATCTTTAATCGTATATTATATAGTATTTATATGACATCATTCTATGATGCATAAGATTGACTAGACATTCCAATCAATATATCTTTCGACAAATGAATCATCATTTACGAAAGACGAATACTTATATATATAAAATTTTGGTCCTGAGAGTTAGAAAACCTCACATTTGCAAAAGAAAGTTTTATAAAATTGTGTGTCGGGTCGGTGAAAAAAATTTAATGTATTAATTATTTTAAAACTTAAATATTAATTATTTTATGTTTCGAAATTTGTCAAACATATAAAATTTCAAGATAAAAAAGTAATAAATAACTAAAATAATAATATAAATTTTAAAAATTAATAAAAGTTTTAGAAAAATAAAAAGAAAACAAAACAATATATCTATTTTTCAGGTAAGGTCGGGTTGCGTCAAAAAACTCATTACTCAACTTGAAAAAATCAGGTCGTGATAGATTGACTCAAAATTTGATGTTTATTTTTTAAAACCCGACTGAATTATGTCGGGTTACCTCAAGTCGGGTCGGGCGCGAATTGATCCGACCCTATGAACACTCATACTTTCCAAATATTTTAAGAACGAGTTTGTTTGATACGTCATTTCGCATACACTGCAACACCAATGCTTTTAAACTATCTCCATTATAACATTTATATTTATATTTATATTTAGTTTAACCTGGAAGTTAAGGAGGTCTTATGAATATCCTAAAAAACCATTGGTTTGAATTTTAAAATTTAATCCAAAATTAGAATATCAAATCTAAATAAAATCTCATTTTTTAAAATATAATATGATTTTTATTATTTTTAATATTTATCAATAGGGATCCTAATTTAAAAACACACCTAAAAACTCTAAAATTTAACCCCATATTCCTCACCCCCAAACTCCAATAAATTAATGTGGCGAGCGTTGCGACACTCAAACAACAGACACTCGCGTCGCGACACCGGTGTTGGAGTTGGTGCTTGAAGCGTCAATTCGAATAATGTATTATATTTTATATTTTATTATTTATTAATAAAATAACTATATTTTCATTTCAAACTTTATTAATGGTAATGTCATTATGCATATTAGATTGAAATAAATATGGTAAAAATGACATCGGCCTTTGTGGACACTGGATTTCGGCCGAGGTCCTCAATCAGAATTTGTAGGTTGGGCACTAGCAATCCTGCAAGACAAAGGTAGAGTGAGCGGGAGTAGACTACCACCGGTGTGGTGGGTGCCGGGGACACTCCGACGCCCAAGTCAGTGGCACGAAATAAATTTGTAAAGTGGGAAAGCAGGGTTGAATATTACCTCTACTTCCTTTGTTTGGCCGTGAGGGCCGTATAATATATGAAGGGATCAAGGATTGAGAGTATGAAGTATTAGGGTGAGAGAAATGAGACTTGAATGCTTTCTTCCTGTATTCTTTTCATATTTATAGATAAAACATGATCTGAGGTTTGGTGTATTTGGTAATGGTTTTGGAGTAAGTGGGGATTAGTGCTAGAGTTAGGTTAAGTGGAGTGGTGGGGATTAGTGCTAGAGTAGTTTAAGTGGAGTGGTGGGGATTAGTGCTAGAGTTAGGTTAAGTGGCATGCTTTATGATTTTAATTGTAATCAAATACATAATTCTTTGGGCTTTGGTTTCGGGCCTAACATGCTGATGGGCTTAAGGTGAAAGACAGTTTTACCCTTAGACCAAATTTGGCTCTTACAGTTTGTCCCTTACTCTCTAAGTCAAAGAAGTTTTGTCTTAGAGAGTATATACGTTTGTGTCGAATGATACTAATCACAAAAGCACGTGACAAGAATGTATCACCTTCTGTTGGATTGTTTTATAAGAGCTTTGTGCAAAATGTGGGTTTTTGGAATATATCGCGTGTATCGTCTGGGGAGACGAAGTCTTAGTCCTTCTGATTTGACTTAACTTTATGGTAATTGGTTCTTGGTCGTCTGATCAGTTTGAAGATCCATGGATACATTTGACTCGACATAAGTAATGGGGAACATTCTCTGGTCAACTGAACCGAATGTAAGTTTAGGAGTCCCACTTGACTCGACAAGAATCATGGGGAATGTCCCTTTGTCGACTGAACCAAATGCAGGTTCAGGAGTCCAACCTTGACTCGACTAGAGTCATGGGGAATGTCCGTTTGTCGAATGAACCAAATGCAGGTTCAGGAGTCCAACTTGACTCGACAAGAGTCCAGGGGAATGTCCCTTGTCGACTGAACCAAACGGTGGTTCAGGAGTTTACTTGACTCGACATGAGTCCAGGGGAATGTCCCTTGTCGACTGAACCAAACGGTGGTTCATGAGTTTACTTGACTCGACATGAGTCCAGGGGAATGTTCCTTGTCGACTGAACCAAACGGTGGTTCAGGAGTTTTCTTGACTCGACATGAGTCCAGGGGAATGTCCCTTTTCGACTGAACCAAACGGTGGTTCATGAGTTTTCTTGACTCGACATGAGTCCAGGGGAATGTCCCTTGTCGACTGAACCAAACGGTGGTTTTTTAGGTGTTTACTTGACTCGACATGAGTCCAGGGGAATGTCCCTTGTCGACTGAACCAAACGGTGGTTCAGAAGTTTTCTTGACTCGACATGAGTCCAGGGGAATGTCCCTTGTCGACTGAACCAAACGGTGGTTCAGGAGTTTTCTTGACTCGACATGAGTCCAGGGGAATGTCCCTCGTCGACTGAACCAAACGGTGGTTCAGGAGTTTACTTGACTCGACATGAGTCCAGGGGAATGTCCTTGTCGACTGAACCAAACGGTGGTTCAGGAGTTTTCTTGACTCGACATGAGTCCAGGGGAATGTCCCTTGTCGACTGAACCAAACGGTGGTTCAGAGTTTTCTTGACTCGACATGAGTCCAGGGGAATGTCCCTTGTCGACTGAACCAAACGGTGGTTCAGGAGTTTACTTGACTCGACATGAGTAGGGGAATGTCCCTTGTCGACTGAACCAAACGGTGGTTCAGGAGTTCAACTTGACTCGACATGAGTCATGGGAATGTCCCTTGTCGACTGAACCAAATGCAGGTTCAGAGTCCAACTTGACTCGACATGAGTCCAGGGGAATGTCCCTTGTCGACTGAACCAAACGGTGGTTCAGGAGTTTACTTGACTCGACATGAGTCTAGGGGAATGTCCCTTGTCGACTGAACCAAACGGTGGTTCAGGAGTTTACTTGACTCGACATGAGTCTAAGGGGAATGTCCCTTTGTCGAATGTACTATCTACTCACATTTTTTTATCATTTGTCGAGTGATTATAAGGCATACCGGGGTTTGCTCAATATTTACATCTAATAGATCTTCCAGATTCCACGTGTCGTTTAACGGAGTAAAACCTAGCGCAAATAACGAGGAGTCTTATGGCGGGAAAAAACCGCCAAAAGAAGTAGTATAAGAGTGGCTTGATGGGTTCATTTGTTTCATTTCACAAGATCAATCGATTTGGGAGAGAACTTCAAGGCTTCAAGGTACTTCTTTCACTCTCTTCTCTTCGCGTTCTTCATTTGCTTTGAATATTCGTAGAGTAGCTTCAATCTGTTCTAAGCTAAATTAGGTTGTTTGATCTTTAGAATCATACGTTATTTGGTGGATTTGTGTTTGGAGATAGGAGTAGGATTTGATCTTTAAGGAACCCAAATCTTAGAAATTATTTGTTTGTAGACTCGCTGATTAGAATATGTCGAGTGGAGACTCTTTAGAAAGTTTAGGAGAACAGATCGATACATTCGTAGGATCATCATCGAGTGAATCGACAGAAGAAAAATCATTAAGGGAATGGTCGCGTCAAGAGTTTTTCGAGGAAGGACCTGTAACCGTTATGTCGCATGAAGTTCCGTTGCAGGCAATTCCTATTAGATCATTGGCAGCTGTCGAGGAATTTAGTGGAGGGGTGAGCACAAGTGAGCCTACCAACATACTAACCAAGAACCCAGCTAGTCGAATGACGGCTAGTTTGCTGATGGAAATTAGGATTAAGTATAGATTTCCTAGATCAATGGAACTGAGGGTGCCCTTGCCGTCTGAAAGGATCGATTATAAAATTCCCGGATGGATTGGTTTTTATGTAGTACCGTTTTCTAATGGGCTTAGATTCCCTATTCCGAGGTTAGCTTGGGAAATTTTGGATCATTATGGGATTGCTCCTTCACAACTAATGCCGAATGCTTGGAGGATTCTAATGTCGATTGAATGCTTAGCATTCGAACAAGGGTTATTGTTTGAGGTGAAGGACATTTTATATTCATACTACCTTAAAGAGCATCTAACTGAAAAAGGGAGATATACTTTGTACCTTCGTCGTAAGAGGGAACAAATAGTTATGGGGCTTCCAACAAACGATAGGGGTAATTGGCAGTCAGACTATTTCTTTGTGAAAAATGAGGGTATCTTTGGGTCGACTGGAATGGGTCGAGTTTCAGAATACTGGAGTGTATTTAGTGAGTATCAACTTCTTCTATTAATAATAATTTATCAATGTTATTGTCGTATGATACTAATGTATGGATTGTTTATTATGCAGGTCCTTTTCGAAACAGTTTATTCGACAAAACACCTCTTATTTTGTCGAAAACTAAAGCTCTTCTTGATCTTCCCGGTCGAACAAAGAGATTGGAGGATAATCTTGGTAGAGCAGAGATTAAGAGCAACTTTACAGTGGAAAGAAATCTTCGAATCAGAAGGTATATCTACCCTTTTTTGGCACTTTCTAAAAACGTATTGGAAGTCATCTACTGTACTCGGTCGATTCGAGCTCTGTACGGAAAGGTGTTGTTTATAAAGACATTAACTCCAAAAGAAATTTTATGCGCAGAGGACATGGCGTCGAGGCAAATAAAAGTAGCATCAATTGATGAGTTGATGAGCCGAAAAAAGGCTAGGAAGCTCAAGATAAAGGAGCCAGAAGTGGAGGTTCCAGAACCACAATTGGTATCGTCGACTGGAACTCCAAAGCATAAGGGGAAGTCGACCGAAATAGTTGTCAAAGGGGGAAAAGGAAGGCGGATGAAATCGAAGAAATCGATAATATAGTTGTCAGGATTCCATCAGGGTCGACTGCAATTTCGGACCCATCAAGCCTTGACCCTTTTATTAAGAAGCTTCTGCTGGAAGAGGATGAACAGAGGCTATCCAAGATTGGCCCGGTCGAGTCGATGAAAAAGGCTGCGGCTTTAAATTACCAAGTAAGAAAGTAAATAGAAATTTCATAATAATTTGTAGAATGGATTCTAATCAAATCCTTTTTTCCAGGCAATGGAGTGCAGCTTACATATGCAGCGATATGTCGAATCGACTCTTAAGAAACAGAGAGAGATGGAAAAATCATTTGCGGCTATGAAAAAGGAAGTGGTCCAAAAGAAGTCGCTTGAAAAAAGAAATGCTGAATTGGAGAAGGAGTTGAAGGAAGTGAAGGCAACACTTCAGATGGAAAAGGAGACTTCTGAGGTTACGATTGAAGGCTATAAGGATGCGTTCGAGAATGTGAAGAAGGAGAATGAAGAATTACTTGAGAATCTTGAAGGGATTGCTCTTGAATCTATGATGAAAGAACGCAGTCATCTGATGAAGGATTTCCTTGATGGGAAGACAGGAGCTTGGGAACCGAGAAATGGATTCAACAGTATGACCAACTATTGGCAGGAATTTCTCTTTCAAACGAGGGTGATGTGGAAGAGAAAGGCGAAGAGGTCGACTCGAAAGTGGCTGAAAGAGAAGTAATTGATGGCGAGGAGCGGCTGAAGTTCAAGAAACGGATAAGAAGAATGAAGAACTTAGTCGAATGGAAATCGAGCCGACTACTCAAGTTCAAGAAATTCCTGCACCTGAAGTTGCTGCTGAATGCATTCAGGAAGAAGCTACTCCAGAAATTTGAATCTTTGTAATTTTAATTTAACTTCTTTGTAGAACAATTTTAATGATTAATGATATTTTGGGATGATATTTCAAATGAAATTTGTTATTAAGTCGAATCACACAATACATAAAGTAGAAAATTACTCTGAATCTTAAAATATGAATAAATGCACGCTTAAATTACCGGTGAAATTGCTTAAGGTGAATTGCATTCCAACTATTGTGAATTTGTCTCCCCTCAATTGTTTGTAATTTGTAGGCTCCGTGTCCAACAACTCTTGTGATGATGTATGGCCCTTCCCAATTTGGTCCCAACTTCCCTTCTCCGACTTCTTTTGTGTTTTGAAAAACTCTTCGTAGTACCCAATCCCCTTCCTTGAATGTTCTGCTTCTGACATTTTTGTTGAAATATCTCGCCATTCTTTGTCGATGAGATGCAAGTCGTATGGTCGCCTTTTCTCGTCTTTCGTCGATTGTGTCTAGATTCATATACATCAACTGTTGATTTGCCTCATCACCAGCGTACTGGTAGCGTAGAGAAGGAATGGTTCTTCGATTGGAATTACTGCCTCTGTTCCAAATGCCAAAGAGAAAGGAGTTTCTCCAGTGGAAGAACGGATGGTCGTTCTGTAGGACCACAATACTCCAGGAAGCTCGTCTGCCCATGATCCTTTCGCCTTCTCCAATCTTTTCTTCAAAGTATTCAAAAGTGTCTTGTTAGAAGACTCGGCTTGCCCATTAGCTTGTGGAAAGCGTGGGGTTGAAAAACTTAACTTGATCCCCCAATTTTTACAAAAGTCTTGAAAATGTCGGCTAATAAACTGGGAGCCATTATCTGTTACAATCTCCTTGGGAATGCCGAAACGACATATGATGTTTTTCCAGACAAATGTTTGAACTTCTTTATCTCGTATTTTGGCAAAGGAGTCTGCTTCAATCCACTTTGAAAAATAATCTGTCAAGACTAGCATGTAGACTCGTTGTCCAGGGGCGGTTGGTAGCTTCCCTACAATATCCATACCCCACTTCATGAACGGCCATGGGGATAGGATAGGATTCAGCTTTTCTGGTGGAAGATGTGGAATAGGAGCGAATCTCTGACACTTTTCACACTTCTTCGTGTAATTGACTGAATCAATTCTCATAGTTGGCCAATAATACCCAGTCGAATGGGCGCGTGAGGCAAGGCTTCGTCCTCCAGAATGATTTCCGCATTCTCCTTCGTGCAATTCTGATAGTACATGTTGTGCTTGATCATGAGTAAGACATTTCAAGTAGGGTCCAGAGAACGACCTTTTCAATAGTTGTCCATTAAATATGGTGAATCTTGCTGCCTGCCTTTGAATCCTTCTTGCTTCATTTCTATCTTCTGGAAGCAGTCCATCTTGCAAGTATTTCATGATTGGTGTCATCCACGAGTCGTCTGAAGTGATGGTGCTGATCTCCTTGTTCTCCTTCCAAATTGATGGCCAATTTAAATACACTACTGGAATTGATTGTAGTTTGTCTCCATGCATCGTCGACCCGAGGGTAGCCAACGCGTCCGCCTGAGTGTTTTCACTTCTTGAAACCTGAGATATGTTGAATTCTTGAAATGTCGCCTGGACTTCTTTAACTTTCTGCAAGTAGGATAACATTTGAGGGTCTCGTGCCTGATATGAACCTTGGAGCTGATTCACTATCAATTGGGAGTCTGATTTCACTTCGATTCTTCTTCCCCCAAGCTCTTTGACCAAGCTGATTCCTGCTATCAAAGCTTCATATTCTGCTTCATTGTTTGTAACTCGGAATCCACATTTGATTGCTTGTTGTAGTATATCCCCATCAGGAGTAGTGATCACTATGCCAAGGCCACACCCTTTCTTATTGCTAGAACCGTCGACTGAAAGTTTCCAAAGTGAATTTGATTGGATTGAATTGACTTCGGTACCTTCCAAGGGATTCTGAGTTGGACTGAAATCTGCTACAAAGTCAGCCAAGGCTTGAGATTTGATTGCTGTTCTGGGCTGGTAAGTGATGTCGTGTTCTCCCAATTCGACAGCCCATTTTGTTAATCTCCCAGTCAATTCTGGCTTGTGTAGTATGCTCCTCAAGGGGTACTCCGAGTAAACTGTGATAGGATGCCCTTGAAAGTATGGTCGTAGCTTCCTGGCAGACATTACCAAGGCTAGTACCAATTTCTCCAAATGCAAATAACGTGACTCCGTATCAAGTAATGCTTTGCTTACATAGTAGACTGGAAGTTGGGTGCCGTTCTCTTCTCGAATCAAAACAGCGCTCACTGCTTGGTCTGACACTCCCAATACAAGAATAACCTTTCATTGTCGAGTGGTTTTGACAACAATGGTGGTGATGTTAAGTACTGCTTCAGCTCTTTCAGAGCTTGTTCGCAGGCTGGAGTCCATTCAAAGTTTTTTGTCTTTTTAATGGCTGAAAAGAACATAAAACTTTTGTCTGTCGACTTGGAGATGAATCTGTTCAACGCAGCAATTCTCCCTGCTAGTCGCATGACTTCCTTTGGGCAGGTTGGAGAAGGAATTTCAAGTATGGACCTGATTTGATCTGGATTTGCCTCAATCCCTCGTTGTGTAACGACATATCCCAAGAATTTCCCAGAAGCAACTCCAAACGCACATTTTGTTGGATTCAATTTCATCCCATACCTATTCATCACCTTGAATGCTTCTTCCAGGTGTTGCAGATGCTGATCAGATTTCGATGATTTCACCAACATGTCGTCTACATACACCTCCATTGTTTTTCCAATCTGTTGTGAGAACATTTTATTGACCATTCTCTGATATGTAGCACCTGCATTTTTGAGACCAAAGGGCATTACCTTGTAACAGAATATGCCCCTATTGGTCATGAAAGCTGTTTTCTCTTGGTCGTTTGGATGCATAAGGATTTGATTGTACCCAGAATATGCATCCATAAAACTTAGCAATTCGTGTCCAGCTGTAGCATCAACCATTTGATCAATATGAGGCAATGGGAATGAATCTTTTGGGCATGCTTTGTTCAAATCTGTGAAGTCGATACAAACTCTCCATTTTCCATTCTTCTTTCGTACCACCACCACATTGGCTAACCAGGCTGGGAATTGAACTTCTTTAATGGCACCATTTTGTAACAATTTTTGGATTTCTTCATCAATGATCTGGTTTCTTTCTGGGGCAAACTTCCTTCTTTTCTGTCTGATTGGAGGATAGTCTGGATCCACATGGAGTTGATGAGTAATCAAGCTGGGGTCAATCCCAGTCATGTCTTCATGCGACCAAGCGAACTGGTCATGTCGTTTTCGCAAAAATTCACTTAAGTCTGCTCGTAGTCTGGGATCTAGATTTGCTCCAATTTGAGTTTTATGGTCTGCATATTTGTCATGGATTTGAACCTCATCCAATTCTTCAATATTTGGAAGTGTGGGCTCCTGCGAATGAGGTTCGTTCTGTAATTGCTATGCTGAATGGACCTTTGCCTTCATTGTTGTTTGGTAGCATCCTCTGGAAGCAACTCTATCTCCCCTTATCTCTTGAATCCCCCTTTGTAGGAAACTTTAGAGTTTGATGATAGGTGGACGATACTGCCCTCATTTCATGAATCCATGGCCTCCCAATAATTAGATTGTAGGCTGAAGGACAATCCAGGACTAGGAAGGTTGTCATTTTGTTGATTCCCCCTGCGTAGACTGGAAGGCTTATTTCTCCCAAAGTAAATTTTTGTTCACCACTGAATCCAATCAACACAGTCGTCCTTTTGTTAACTTTCTCTAATTCAGCTCCCATGTCTGTCAAGGCTGTTGTAAAGATGATGTTGGCTGAGGATCCTGTATCTATCAGAACTCGTTTGATCATGAAATTTGCCACCTGTAGAGAGATTACTAAGGCGTCATGATGAGGGTTCATGCTACCAGAGTTGATGTCGTCTGGAAACTCCATTATTAGGTTTGTAAACATTTTTTCTAAAGACGTCGTGGAATGTTGAAGGCTTGACACAATCGCTCTGGAATGTCGTTTGGCTGCTGAATATGATACTCCACTAATCTCTGATCCTCCTGAAATGAAATTCACGGTGTTATCAATTGGTGGAGGTTGAATTGGTGCTTCCCCATGTCCATCCTTCTCGTTCCTCTGAGCTAAAGTAGCTTGCCCCTTCTCCGTAAGTAGATCCCTTAAAAACCCTTTGTTCAACAACTCAAGTACTTCCAACCTCAACGCCACACATTCAGCTGTGGTATGGCCGTAGTCTCGATGGAACTCACACCATTTGTTTGTGTCTTTATTTTTGAAACTTTCTCTGTTGCGTGGTGGCCACTTTACTTCATTTCCCATCTTTTTAAGTACCAAGACTAACTCTCCCGGAGATATAGAAAAATTGTAGTCTGGGAGTCTGGGTTTTTCCATCGGAATTGTTTCCCGAGCTCTGTATGGTGGAGGTCTTTGATCAAAACCTTTTTGGAGGGGCTGATGTTCTTTCCTTGGGTGGTTCCATTTCTCCGAATGACGCTTAGGCATCATATTTGTAAATTCTTTATGTCGTTTGGTAGAATGGGCTGTTCTTTCACTTTGCATGTTGGAGGAAATGTCTTTCCTTTTATTCCTTTTATCTTCTTCCCACCTGATTTCGACTTGGGCTCGAGCCATAACCTGGTCCATCGTGTAACACCGAACTTGGTCAGCTTTTTGTAGAGTCCACTTTCACAAAGTAACCCGTTCCTGAAAGCCTCCACAGCTGTTGGTTGATGAAGGTCTGGAATTGTTATTCTTTCTTTGTTGAATCGAGCAACATAGCTTCGCAATGATTCTCCCCTCCGTTGTAGGATGGCACTAAGATCATCAGTAGTTTTTTCAAGTTTGCAAGAGCTGGCGAAATGTTCAACAAATTTGTCTGCTAATTGTTGATAAGATTTGATGGATCTGTATGGTAGGTTGATGAACCATGTAAGAGCTGGACCACCCAAAGTTTCTCCAAATCCTCTGCACATTCCAGCTTCCCATTGATGAGGAGCTAAGCCTGTTGACATCATTTTGTATTTATAATGAATGACATGGTCGTCTGGGTCAGTGGATCCATCGTATAACTTCATGTCTGGTGGGCTGAACTTCCGTGGTAGCTCAACAGATGTTATCGTCTCAATGAAAGGGGTATCTGAAATGGTTCCAGCTCTACTCTTCTTCATTGGGAGTTTCACCCCTGGTAGACTGGACATAATAGCTTCTTTAAATTCTTTCATTTCCTTTCTCATTGTGATGACAATTTGCTGGGCTTGGTTGACTGGTGAACTTGGTAAGTTCCTCTGGTTCTCACCATTTGATGGAACGTCGTCTGTTGTTTCGTCAAATGCTCCTTGAAGGTTAGCTGGAGTGATCCGGTTGTTGTGTTGTTCTGATGTATTGTGAAGCTGTGTGGGTGATGAAAGTAGTTCCAATTGTTTTTGGAGGTTTATGTTGGAACTACGAAAGGTAAAATTCTCTTCTTCCAAAGCTTTCAATCTGTCTTGTAGTATGGCCAATTGTGATGCCACTGGATCAGGTGTTTGTTCATTGCTTGAAGTCATGATTGACTAAGCAGTGAGTGTTTGTAGGGTGGAAAGCCTTTGTCTGCAAATTATTGCTAGGGCCCCACGGTGGGCGCCAAATTGTGGACTCTGGATTCGGCCGAGGTCCTCAATCAGAATTTGTAGGTTGGGCACTAGCAATCCTGCAAACAAAGGTAGAGTGAGCGGGAGTAGACTACCACCGGTGTGGTGGGTACCGGGGACACTCCGACGCCCAAGTCAGTGGCACGAAATAAATTTGTAAAGTGGGAAAGCAAGGTTGAATATTACCTCTACTTCCTTTGTTTGGCCGTGAGGGCCGTGTAATATATGAAGGGATCAAGGATTGAGAGTATGAAGTATTAGGGTGAGAGAAATGAGACTTGAATGCTTTCTTCCTGTATTCTTTTCATATTTATAGATAAAACATGATCTGATTTGGTGTATTTGGTAATGGTTTTGGAGTAAGTGAGGATTAGTGCTAGAGTTAGGTTAAGTGGAGTGGTGGGGATTAGTGCTAGAGTTAGGTTAAGTGGTGGTGGGGATTAGTGCTAGAGTTAGGTTAAGTGGCATGCTTTATGATTTTAATTGTAATCAAATACATAATTCTTTGGGCTTTGGTTTCGGGCCTAACATGCTGATGGGCTTAAGGTGAAAGACAGTTTTACCCTTAGACCAAATTTGGCTCTTACAGCCGTATAATAGTGGATAAAATGAGATTAGACTTGGATGGTCCACATTGATAATATTTAGATAAGGTAAATAAAAAAACCTTAGTCTTAAAGTAAATATTTACATAGTCCGTTGATTAAAATACGGTCAAATTCATAGACCTATAAGACTGAAACGACAGATATCGTAATATTGGAATTGGAGTTCCAATGGTTTAACCCTATGAAATATGAACTTTGGAAGCTCGTTGATATAATGGTGGGTATTCATTGGAGCGATATTGAATGACTCACAGGTGATTCCTAATATTTGGAAGTACACACCACCGTCAATTAATAATCTCCTTGAGGTCGAGTAACATATTTGATCAGTTGACTATATGATAGCAATTAATTTTGTGTGAGATATTCCACACTTAGATGTCATGTATGTCAAAAATCTTCCATGGTTTGGCCTCTAGATGTTCGTTGGGTAAGGACTGATGCACTCGTTAATTAAGTGTGTATCAAGATAGGATCTGCTGGCCCGTATGTGTACCATAAGGGGTTTAGGTATCCATTTGAGTAAGTCAAGATTCTTAAGACTTTGGCCAAGGCCGATAAACTAGGGTGGATCACATATATAATAAATTGTTTCTGATTAGTTGTAAAGAATCATGGACATGTCGACATGAGATGTGCGCCTTTGAAATTTAACAGTGTAATCTATGTTTCCTAAGCACAACTCGAATAGCCTACGACGGAGAGACTGTTAAATATATGTGATGACATCGACTTGTATAGTTCAGAAAGGTCGTTCGTGTTCTTCGCGAATTCGAGGATGGTCGAATTGCATACATATAAGCTAGGCTTATATGACAAAAGTGTCTCAACTTATAGAGTCCCATAATATGAAGTACATTCGTTGAGCACTTGGGTAGCCGGTAATTTTTTATCATAAATTATATTTGATATTATAATTATCAACTAAGATAATTAAGTGTTATTAGATAACAATAATTATTTACTTTGACCCAATTGGATTAATAGGTGTATTTAGACCCGGCCAAGGTTCCGGTTCGGAACCGGACGGTTCCGGTTCCGGTTCCGGAACCGAACCGGAACCAAACCGGTTCGGTTAGGGTTCCTCCCCTAGCCGAACCGGTAGGAACCGTTGGAACCATTCGGTTCCAATGGTTCCAACCGGAACCGGTTTGAATTTTGTAATAATATGGTTTTTTTATAATTTTTTAGATAATAATTTTATTTGTAATTTAATGTAATTATGTAATGTAAGTGTGTTATATAAATTCAAATTCATAATTTAAATTATATTAATTTATCAATCTCAATTTTTTATTTTCAAAAAAGTAAAAAAAAAAAAAAAAAAAACCGAATGGAACCGGAACCGAACGGTTCGGTTCCGGTTCCGGTTCCGGTTCCGGTTCCGGTTCCGATTCCACTATAGTGTGGAACCGGAATTAACTAGATTTGGCTTGATTTATTTAGATTAAGTCAATGTGGTAGACATTGGACTAATCAATTAAAATTTGTCTTGATTTAATTGGGTTAAATTAATGTGATAGATAAATGTGATTAGTCACACCTAATTATACATATTTGAATGAATTTAATTAAACATACCTAATATTTGATTAAGACTTTTATTAATTAAAATTGCATAAGTTTTGCTATAAATAACAAGCTTGAGCAAGGTTTTAATAAAGCTTGTGAAAGCTAAAAATAAGCATGAGTTATAAAAATTAGTCTAAGTTAGAGAAGTTTTGGAAGATCTCTACAACATTTCAACTATGAGAAATCAAGATTGGATCTTGGAGTGAAGCTTGCTAGCATTTGAATCAAGATTGGATCTTGGAGTCAAACTTGCTAACTTTGGAAGTTCTCCGCAACATTTCAATAAGGAGAAGTAGATTAGATCTTTGTATCAACCTTGTTAGGTAAGTTTGATATTCTCCAAAGCTATGTTTTTCATTAATGAGTTATCATTAGTGAAACATATAGTGATGAATTATGTATTTGATGCATAATAACACAACTTGAAGTTGAAATTAGGCTAATGAATTGTGTATATATGTTTTGGAAGTATAAACATAATTTACTTGTGATTGGGTCAAAATAGTTATGTTAGACATAAACATAAAATTAGAGTTTTGAATTCTAGAAAATAGCTTGGAGATGTGGCTACCATTCTATAATTACTTGACTACTTTTGGGTGACCTATATTTATTCATGAGTCATTACATTGTGAGATTTTATTTTGGTAGAATGCACAATATGCGCAAACAGCTTGCACGTTAAGTGCGCTGGACCCGATTTTTCTCTCATTTTGATTTTTCCATACTTCAATTTTTCCCTAAACACTCGTAATGTTATATGGTATTTTATTAAAATATTTTAAAAATACACTCATGCTAGATATCCACTGGTTAGACCCATTTTCACTGTGCGGGACACCGATCCGACCCTAGGGGTTTTACCGATCCGACCCTAGGGGTTTTACATCCATTCTAACAGTCGAAACTAGTGTGTCGCGATGCACACACTTTTTCCCGACTTTTAAAGAAGTGTACTCAAGAATGAACCAAGTACCCTATAAAAATGAACGCTTCGTCCCAAAACAAAAGAAGACCTTCATACCCTAATATCAGAGACTCCAAGGTGATTTTGGAGAGAAAATAAAACACATCAAATGATCACAACTCATAAACTCAACAGCAATGAGCGAATGATTGACGATCTCGACAGAGTTTCTTCTTCTTTTCAAATATTTAATGTTTTGTTTATTGTTGAATATTTATTTAGAGTTTATGAGCATGTGTAATAACTAGATCTATAATGTGAGGTTGTGATGAAATCCATAATTTATGAGTTTATAAATTGAGTTTTTTTTATATCTTGTGTGATATTTTGGCATATTTATTGAATTTTGATCTTAATGCTTCTTGTTGCTTGATCACCAATATGATTGATGTGGTAAACTTAGATGAATTTGACAAAGAGATTTTAGGTTTAGTCTTAGATTCAATAGCATACGATTTCATCTTAGGGATTTCCTTACATAATATAAATATACACGTCGGACGGGTGTAGCCATAATTGGAACTTGATATTAATGAATTTGGGATTAAGTAATTGACATAGAAATATAATTATTTAGTTTATTCTGAATGTTTGCACATGATCATCGAAATAGGTTTGTGCATATCTTAGTGTTCCATGTTAATGAGCCAATATATTACACGAGTATAGAAAAATCAATTCATATTTAGAATAATATTATGTGAATTCACAACCCTGAATATTTTCTCTTCATTGATTACCTTTGGAATTCATCTAATTTTATTTAATTGCTTTAGTTATAGTCAACTTCAACCAACAATTATATTTAAATTTCAATTAGATACTCATAAGTAGTTAGTTTCAATAATTAGTAACGTAGGTTATAAGTTCTTGCGTATCGCTTGCGTAACGTATGAAAATCACGATCAATGATAGCAATTATTATAATTAGTAAAATATCTTTTGAGTGGATTTGAACCCATGTCAAGATAAAAATCCTGAAAGATCAGATTGGACATCACAAAGAATATCTCTAATTCTTGCCAAACATGATACATCTCTCCCTCTCTCTCTCTCTCTCACACACACACACACTTCCTATCTCTCTAGCGTACAGGACTTAAAATTATAAATTTTGTTTTAGAAACAATCTGTATATTTGGCGTTTATTGTAAAAAGGGCTAAGAAAAAAGACAAATGGACAGAAAAAAGACAAATGGACTTATATGAAGGGATTCAAAAGAGTGGACCCTAATCCTATAATTTTAGGTTATGATCTTCGTGTTCAATATCTTGTGGGGCGAAATAACTATTTTTTTAACATTTATTTATTTATTTATTAGAATCCCGTTAACATTATAGTGTTATATAGTTCAACATATTTTTTGAGGAAAAATCAATTTCTTTGTAATAGATAAATTTGATAGTTAAAAATCAAAAGACTTTAACGTTAATTTTTTAAGTTAAAAATATTAACAATTAATGTAAATATGATTATGGTAAGTTTTTAAAACATTAAAAAAAAAAGTACTTCATTTCACCAAATAATAAAAAGAAATTGATTGTTTTCCTAAAAAGGAAAAAGTAAATGGGGTTAATGTTTTTCCTTTTCTTTTTTTTGAAATGATATAATAAGTGGTGGCAGACAACAGATGCTATATGAGTTGACGAAAGGAAATGGATGGACACGTTTGCTAATGGAAGCTGAGGTGTCACCACTTAGGTTTTTAAGTGGGGGATGAAAATGAAGATAAAAACTGATGTGTTTTATTATAACCATGTGTTGCTCGATCGATCAAATTTCTCAAACCAATGTGGGGAAAATATATAATGCAACGCTTTTTTTTTTTTTTTTTTTTTGAAATTGTTGGAAATCTCGTAGTTAAATCATCTTAAACGGACGTAAACGGAGCAGATAAAATCTCCAACTGTCTCAGACTCTTACAAGAAACGTATTTTCTGGATTCGAACCCATGACCTCAAAATGAGATCTTGAATCATAAACTTGCAACACACTATCATTAAAAATCAAAACTAAAAAACAAGTAAAGACAAGAGAGAAAAGAAGAACTAAAGCGCATGCATGAAATTCTTTTTCAAGCAGTAAAAAATAACTGTATATATAAATATTATCCACACATCTTCAAAAGACAAGGATATGAACTTTACAAATTCATGCATCACGTACTATTCAAAATAAGAATGGAGATCCCCTTCATTATCAAATCCTTAAGGGCTTTATAAAAATGATCTAAAAGAGACACTTCTCTAATAAGTTAAAATTTAATGATTCAATAAATTTTGTTTCTGTGAAGAACATAGACATTGGAAAGGATCTAAATAAGAGGACAAATTTGACCTTAGCTAGCCCCTCTCTCTCTCTTTCTCTATATATATATATATTTTTTTATTTTTTTATTTATATTGATAAATATATGGTGGATACATCTAGATATTATACTATTTACTTTTTGTTCATGATGATTTATGCTCAAATACTATTTTCAGCTTTCCTAGTCAAATGTTGAATGTGTTATGCCCAAATACTTTATAATGAGTGGGTTGTGACTTGTGAAATGTGAAACGTAATCTCACACCGATGGTATTCTTAATTTTGTCGATTTTTATTAACAGATTAATTCATACGATAATCTTTTATCATGAAAAAAATCACAATTTTTTTTTGCAAATGAGTCAAAGCACATGGTTTTTTTTTTTTTAAAAATCCCTTTTAATTATCCATTGTTATAAAAATACGTGTGACCGAAGATTATAAAAAGTTCAGCACAATTTTCCATTGATCAAATTTTTTTTTTTAAAAAAAAAAATTGAATTTTATGTTCCGGTAGGGAAATATTGTTGATATTGTTGGAAGAAGTGTTTTTTTTTTTTTTTTTTTAAATAAAAAAGAAAAGAAAAAAAGAGGGAGTAAAATTACAACTGCTGAAAGTCAAATTCAGATTTCGAGATGCAAATAGTGAGTGAGTTTCCGACTTCAAACATTTTTTTTTAGACACAGTGTATGGGCTGAGTATTACAGCCCAGCCCAACGAGTGATCCAAATCTTTTATTTGTTTTTAATCGATGTAAAATATAGTTTTACTAGTTAACAATTTAAACTATATAATTTATTAAAGAAATTTTAAAGAAATTAAAAACATGAACAACCAATTCAATTTCAACTTTGTAAAAGTTTAAACATATACATCAACCTGAATTGTCCATAAAATCATATACAAAAAAACAAATTCATACAAAGCCCCTTACACTTATTCTCTCTGTTTTGGAACTTTCTTTGGCATCAAAGCAAACAAATTAAATTAATGGCATTAAAATCGATTTCCTTCCCCCCATAATGAAAAGAAATCAAATGAATTTTTTGGCCCATAACTTGACTTCAATCTTAAATTAAAAATATGTATAATATCACACAAAGCCTAGTTAGGCACAGAACCTACGGCCAATTTTGCTCTCAAGTCTTTTCTCAATATTTTGCCAGATGGAGCTTTTGGAATTGAGTTTATGAAAAATACCCGATTGATTCTCTTGTAGAATACAACCTGAAAAATAAATAAATAAATAAAATTCAACCTTATAATTATCAACTTCATTCATCGTGATAAGAGTGGAATCAGGATTTTGGTACGACAGCAAAATGATAAACATTAGTAGACCATATCATAAAAACAGTAAACTTAAAGGAACCAAATGTTAATTACTATTTGCACATCGCAAAACAGTTTTTGCGGTGCATTTTTTTTTTTTTTTTTTGGTAACGGCTGTACGGATCAGCTTACGCACACTCCAACTAATTCATTGGACATGTTTCTTTTGTCCTCAAAAATTTCTCAACATAAATCAGACTGACTGTTTACACTAATAGACGTGATACTAAAAAAAATACACATAATGGGATTTAAACCTTGATCCTCTCAACAAACCACTCAAACCCAAATCATTTACTTTTATGACAAGCCTTGGGATTAATTTAATTAAATTATTTGCTCTTACTTTTTTGCTTCACCTAATTTACTGGTGATCCAAAACATCCTATATATGATGTAGGAAAATGACTTTTAATATAAGGAAATTAAAAAATTACCTGTTTTGAGATGTATTGCTTGATTTCGTCCTCAGAGATTTTAGAACCGTTTGATCTTATAACAAATGCAACAGGAACTTCTCCAGCAGCCTCATCTTTCATGCTGAAAAAAGCACGATGAATGAGCACATGTTATTTTGGAAGAGATGGAATGATACAATAGGCTCGGTTGTAGGAAGACTTACGGTACAACAGCAGCATCAGAGATGTTGGGATGGGCAATCAACAATGCTTCGAGCTCAGCAGGCGCCACCTGGAACCCTTTGTACTTGATCAACTCCTTCAATCGATCAACGATGAATAGCTCATCATCATCATCAATGTATCCTATATCACCGGTGTGCAACCATCCTTCTTTGTCTATGGTTCTTTCTGTGGCCTCAGGATCATTCAAATAACCTGTCCAATAACCCATTTTATTAACCCCAAATATGTTGATTAGAATACGTAAAACGATTTAGACTCCTAAAATTTGTTCTAATTTACGTAAAAACCATATTTGTTTTCAAAAATGTCATACTTACTTATTTTTGGAACACATAGACCCTCAAGATTTACAGATGTGTTTGTCTTAAAAGTGGGAATGACAAAAAACTACGTGAAGATGGGGTTGCGGGGGTCTAATTAGGGACGGCCAAAGTCCGCCGGCCTGGCCCGAGTTTGAGTTGGCCGGGCTTAGGTAATAAAGCATGATCCTGAATTTTATGAATAAAAATTAATTTTTTAATTATAAAAATTAATTTTAATTCTAAAAATATATATTTATAATTAATTTTTTAAAATTTAATATAAAAAAACATAGAAATTCTTAATTTTTTTCATTTTTAATTATTAAAAAATTTGAAAAATTAATTGTTTTATTTTTTCAAATATTTAAATAATAAAAATAATTTTCTGTTGGGCCAGGCTCGGCTACCCAACCAGAGAGATTTCGAGCACATACTGGGCATGGCAAAACCCAGCCTCAGCCCAATATTTTGTCATATATAGGTCTAATAAGTTAGGAGCGGTAAATATAATGTTTTCTATATTCGTTAGTTTGATATAAAATATACTGATATTTGTATCTCATTTTAATTATAGAGGTCAGATCCTCGTGTAAACAAGGGTCATTTGAGAGCCTGAAATTTGAGTATTAGGTAAGAGTCAAATTTTTGTACCCTTTAATCTAACGAGTCAAATATAAATATTGACACTCCAATATATAATCGATCTATTATCATCCCTACTTAAAAGGGGAATAAAGAGGGGTTTTTGTGAGTTATCAGATTATGAGATCTAAATATCCTTCTCCCATTAGAATATAAAATTATATAATTATACTTTATAGTATTGTTTAATTTACTACTAAGCATATATAGTTCGAGTATCCACGTATATTCTGTCCATCAAAGTACATATAACTTTTTATAGCAACCATATTTTTAGCCATTAAAAAACAATATATAATATTGCATGAGTTTAAATAAATGAATGAAAAGTAAAGTTAATTTTTTAACTGAGAATTTTAAAATTCAAGGGATTAATGACCATGAAAGTTAACAAAAGTGTAGGTAAAGCTGGTGGTTGCAGCTTTTGGATATTGGACAAGTAAATTATTTTATTGGGGGCATGGGAGCTGCGTGCCAAACTAACAAGGCCGGTGACTATGAGTTTGATTATTTATTGCCTTCACTATCGTGGCAATCACTATCAACAAAATAAAAAAATAAAATGCCAAGGCTATTAATGATTCAAATTTATTTTTTTAGTTCACTGACTCACTCTCACTATGAAAGAACCAAGAATAAAGCAACGAAATCATTTATGCTTTGGGGTAGGTAAGGAGGTTGACACCTCAAACCTCTTTTATAATCTCAAAAGTTTTTTTTTTCAATTTTTTTTTTGATGATATTTAGTTGTATTTTAAGTAAGTTTTTTAAGAATTAAAAAAGTTATTTTATTCCTATTAATAAAATCTCGAAATTTGAGCTTTTGGAAGTAAAATTTGAAAAAAATATATATTAAATTATCTATAATACTCTTATTTAATTTAATAATAATATTTCATTTCTTTCATAACACATTTGTTCAATAAAATAATTTTATATTTTTTAATAAAAATTCTCACTCATAACTAAATGTTTTTTTTTTTTTGAAATCGTTGGAAACCCCATCACCAAACCACCCCTTTCAGGCTTAAGCAGAGTAGGTGAAATTTCCGGATGTCCTAGGCTCTTACAAGAAACACACTCTCTGAATTTGAACCCATAACTTCAAAGTGAGATCATGAGCCATACACCACCAAATCACGCCCCTTCAGACCTCATAACCAAATACTCAAAAACCTTTTATCAAAACCCCCCAAATATATCATCTTAATCTTCATGATTAACATTTAGCACTAAGTGAAGTCTTATCTACAAGTAAAGTGACATCAGTAAACGGTATATAATAATAAGAGGATTAATATGGTGATTAAACTAGGATAAATAAGAGATAAAAATACAGTGAAAAATAATATCATTTTAATTGTATTTAAAAGATAAAAAATAAATAAGACACAATCAAAACAAATATAATTTGAAGATGTTTTTGTCCCGTTTTATCGTCATATTTATCTCCCTAATATTTTTCTAATAATAAAGCATAAGATACGAAATTCTTGTCACTCCCTCCTTGATCATGACTTTTTGTATTGAAGGAGTGGCTTCAATTTACCTTATTTAGTTTATTAGTCAAATAGTTAAACACCATTTTCTCTCTTTAGAGAACAAGATTTTGAGGTTTCATTCCTCTCTCAAGGGTCATCTTGTAAAGAGCACAATAGAACACATTTTTTTTTTTGAAATCATTCAAAATTTCGCGGTCAAATCACTCCTTCCGGACTTAAGCGGAACATGTAAAATCTCCAGATATCCTAGGTACTCTTACAAAAAACGCACTCTATGGAATCGAATCATTAGGGACACAATAAAACACATACTTCCAAGTTATGTTATAATTGTATGGATTTACGTTTCTTTCACATTCTCCTTGTGCAAATCCGAGATTATGATGTATTTTTAAGACTACAATTGTATAATGATAAATAATAGTTACAATAATAAAATTACACAACCCCCCACTTGTTTAACAAAAACACATAATAATTCTTAAGCAATATCACTTGATGATGATGGTGAAGATCTTCTCAATAAAAAAATAAAGATCATTATTAGCTGAAATTAATGCAGTTTGAAATTGATATAGTAATAAGAGTGGTATAAAAAAATCTGTATTGTTTTTTAAATTTTTTTCATGGGAAACATTGAGCAAAACTTTCCTGATATTTGACATGTTTTGCTCATTCTGAAAATTCTCAAATTTTAGCATAAAAAACTCAAATTCCGACATAATTCGTGATTCGGGTTCCCTAACCATTCGGTTTGGGATTCGCGATAATTTTTATCCCGATTACAAAATCAATTGGGATTTGGGACGGGACCGAATCGGGAAGGTATGTCCCGATTATCATCCCTACATCATATTCTAAATAAGAATGAAGATATTTATAACAAAATATAGAGGGTTTTGATTCGTTTTAAAAACACTAGTAAATTTTACTTAATTTCACCCTAAAAATACAGGTTTTGCTATTTTTTCCCCTTTTTTAAATTACCCATTCTCCACTTTGCAAGTGCATTTAATAAATAATTAACTGTTACACAACTCAAAATTAATATGGAGCATGGCATGTGTACCTTTCATGATCTGGGCACCTCTAATGCAAATTTCCCCAGCTTGGTTTCGGGGAAGCGAAATTCCGGTATCGGGATCGACGATCTTCATCTCGGCGTTTCTCACCACGGTGCCGCAAGCACCCGATTTTATCTCAAAGGGTTCCTTGGCAAATGCCAGACACATTGATAATACTGGCCCTGCTTCTGTCATCCCATAACCCTACACATTTGGTTGCTTTTCTTATTTAACCCATTACCATAAATAATAAGGCGATTTTGCATCATTTATATAAAGGAAAATCGTGTTCAATTAATCTACAAATTATCATAATGATATTTTAGTTCATTTAGTTTTAGAAATATAAATTTGAATCCTTATAGTATTAAAAAATACAAATTTTAGTCTCTACCGTTAAATTTATTTTATTAATTGAATCACTTTTTCTAATTTTGAAATAAACTTTTATTATATTTGGATAATTTTTGGGATGTTCAAGTAAATTAACAATAATCAGATGAAAAATATTTAACGTCAGGGATTGAATTTTTTTTTTCAAAATTATAAAGACTAAAATATCATTAATTATTATAATATAAAAGAATAGTTTAATGTGATTCTTCCTTAAGATCTACGACAAGTTAATAACCAATAAAATATTAATTACACTTTGAAATGAGTATAAAAGATTAAACAATGTAAAACATGTAGCAATCATGTGAAATGTCACATTAATTCATACTAATAACGTTATATTATTTTACAAAAACTTGTACGGTCATATATATATATATATATCTTTTTTTGGAATGTGGGGAAACTTGAATTCGGGACTTCCTATATTAATACCTATTTAATGGGTTGATAAAATCTCAAAGAAGTTGGTTTGTAAAGACTCATAGTCCACGGACTCCATTTAAATCACTGGTCTGATTCTTGCAGAAAATCGAATTCGAGATCATGTGATAATCACACACTTTCTATTTCGCCATTATTACTGAGCTAATCTTAGGTGGTTAAAAAACTTTTCTTAAAGACATTAATTAAAAAAAAACAAAAAATAATAATCTAAGTATGAATTTTTGTAATATTAATAAATTTAATGACACAATCTTGCGACGGTGAATATTTATGGAGATTACTGAATTAGATGAAGAGGCCGCTACTAGAACATTAATGGACCGTTACTGGTCCCGCCAAAATAAAGGAAAAACTAACAATATCATAAAGCCACAAACAATAAAGGCAAATATTCAAACTTGTGAAATGCTAATGAGTGTCCTTATGGTACTTATTAAATATTAATTTTAGGAAAATTTTTAAAGGAAAAATGAAAAAGTAATTAATATTTTGACAAATTTTTAATTTCCCATAAAAGTGATATGAAAATTTTTCTAAAATAAATCTTTAATGAGTGCCCTTAGGGCACTCGTTAGCATGATCCTTCAAACTTCAAATGCTAATTTATATTAATATTTTAATCACAAAATTTTTTTTTTTTAAAAAAAAAAAAAGACAAAAAAGACCATACCTGTCCAAGTTTGGCATTAGGGAGCTTAGCTCTCACAGCATATTCAAGTTCCTTTCCCATGGGTGCAGCGCCGGACATAACCATCCGAATAGACGACATGTCGTACTTATCCACATCCCCACTCTTCGCTACCGCCAAAACAATCGGCGGCACGAAGGGCGCAATAGTCACCTTATATTTCTGTACCAGTTGCATCAACGTAACGATCTCAAACTTTTGCATGATCAATATCGCAGCACCAACTCTTAAAGCACATAACAAGACCGAATTAAGCGAATAAATATGAAACAAAGGCAACACACACAAGATAACATCATCTTTATTGAAATACAAATTAGGGTTTTGGCCATCAACTTGTTGCGCCACGCTTGTGACAAGTCCCTTGTGTGTTAACATGACACCCTTTGGTAACCCTGTAGTGCCTGACGAATAAGGAAGCGCCACGACATCGTCAGTATTAATCTTGACGGCGGGGATTTCGTTTTCATCCGCCTGAGTCAGCTCGGAGAAATGTAGCAATTCTCCGGCGGGGGATCGGTTGTTACAATTCTGACAGCGTGATGTTCAGCTAAGTCTTTCAGTTTGTCTTTGTAAACTGATTGTGTTATGATGATCTTCGCCTTTGATGCGGTGGCTTGTTTTGCAATCTCAGCTGGGGTGTAAAAAGGATTGGCAGTAGTACTAATGGCTCCAATGAATGAGGCCCCAAGAAATGAGAATACAAATTGTGGGCAATTTTGGAGCAAGAGCATGATCACATCACCTTGTTGGACGCCTAATTTGCTGAGCCCGGCGGCGACTTTACGGGATGTTAGCTCAACGTCGGCGTAAGTGAATACGTCGCCGGTGGGGCCGTTGATGAGGCAGGGGCGGTCTTGGAATTGGGAGATGTTTTCAAAGCAGTATGTGTGTAAAGGGAGGTGATTTGGGATGTAAATATCGGGCAGTTTTGATCGAAAATGAATTCTTGGTGATCTTGTTTGGCATCCATTGTTGAAAATGTAAGAAAATTTGTTGGGAAGCAAAGGGAAATTGGTGAGTGTTTTCTTTTTTAATTTTTCCTTTTTTTGTGGCTTCCCTGAGTTGGTTTGAGTATTGGTTGAGTTAATATACAAATTACAAAGTAGGTGATGGTAGCTAGTAGAAGGTGCTACCAAAATTTAGTGGTATAAAGTTTAGAATTTGATTGTTTAAATTTTATGTTTGAATTTAAGAGTGTATTTCTTGTAAGAATCGGGGTAGTCAAAAATTTTATTTGCTACGCTTAAGTCCGGATAGGGTAATTTGGCGGCGAGATTTCTAACGTTTCAAAAAAAAAACTAGAAGAATATAGATTGTGAGATTTGAGTCATTTGTTAACTTTTGTTATAGCCCGACCATATTATTCTAAAATGAAAGCATGAAGGTTATAAATTTGATGAATTATGATTCTTTCTTTATCTTTAGTTAGTATTACCAGTTTAGTGACATGTGTCATACAATTCAATTTTATCATATTACTGAATGATAATGCCAATGATATATAAGGAGTGAAAAAAAAAACAATGAGAGATTCCTTATCAAATTTTGATAACTAATTAATAAAAACATGCAAACAATTAAATTTTAATCATATATTATCATAAATAAATATTCAGCACTAAATTTTTATAAGTTGATGAGAGCTCATGATGAGATTATCCTAATTCGGACAGTTTAAACCCCTATTGTTTGAGCAATTGATGTTTATACTCCTTTTTTTTTTGGGTGAATTGGAATTCTATCTGTTTAGATGGAGATTAAATACATCAATTATAAAGTATTAATCTTATTGTACATAAAAAAAAAACCATTAATTAATTTATATGTCTTCATCTAAAAATAAACGAAATTCACTAATCAAAATAAATTAAACAAAAGTTTTTAACTATCCTTTTTTTATTTTCAAATGATGAGTCTTAACTCTTAATTGTTAATCGGGAAAGAATATTTGAGTGTTTAAATATATACCCTAGAATTGACAAATTAGAACAAAATTATGAGAGTTGTTGATTGCCGTTGGTCTTTGTTTGGACATATTGGCCTATTGGGTGGGTGGGAGGGTATTTTTGGGTTTTAAATAAATTGGAGATACCGTATCGAGCTGGTACGTGGAAATCACTTTGACTGTAGCAACCAATTATAAGCCACGTAGGGAGTTCGAACTAAACGACACCGGCCACCTACTACCACTACTTTAATTTTGCTTGTGAAGGGATTTGCATTTCCCCCACGAGATTCTTTTTAAGTATAAAGAATAAACTAATGCTGTGAGGAAAAATTATATTATATTATATAACAACTCAATAATATTTTATTATATGTCTTAAATAGTAAAAAAATTATTAAATAGTTGAGAATTCTCTTTAATACAACTCATAAATATTAGGCAAAAATGCAAAATTAACCCTCTAACTTTCACATTTTGTCATTCAGTCCTCTAACTTTCAGTTTGTCAATTCAATCCTTTAACTTTCAATTTTTGTCAATTCAAGATTCCGTTACAGATTCGCCGTTACTGCTGCCAAAACGACGCTGTTTTTATTTTTTATATTTTTTTTCGGAATTAAAAAAAAATCTTAAAAAAACAAACAAACTCTTCTCTGAATCAAAGAAGGGGAGAATGGGCGTTTCCCTTCTCTGATTCAGATAAGAGTTTGTTTTTTTGTTTTTAGATTTTTCTTTAATTTCGAAAAAATATAAATAAAATAAATGAAAACGGCGTCGTTTTGGCAGCAATAACGGTGAATTTGTAACGGAGCCTTAAATTGACAAAAATTGAAAATTAGAAGACTGAATTGACAAAACTGAAAGTTAGACGACTGAAATGACAAAACGTGAAAGTTAGAGGGTCAGTTTTATATTTTTACCTAAATATTATATAATTATCATTGTTTTGAAAATCAGACCAGTGATTGAACCGATAATTGTTAAGGAAAGATAGTGAAGATTCTAGTTTTGAGGCATGTGTTACACTTTGTTAGAGTATTATTTGGCCTCATTATGTTGTAAGGGTTGTAAGTAAATTTACTTTATGATATAACAAAACTTTAGAGATGCAACACAATACTTCATTAAATCACTACTTGAGAATTTTAAAGGGAAAAATGTTATTTCATATGAACAAATTCGTGCTATATATATACGCAATCAAAGGTTACCTCCAAGTGATATAATGTTTAGTCCTGCTTTTTCGTATCAGTGTCTTATTGTCACGCCAATGAGAAATCATTTTCGCGACAATATCAGTCATAATACTTTCATGTCTTAAGGTCTCATTGTCGCAATAATGGAAGTCATAATGCCTTTTTTGCACCAGATGACACGAATGCTCGTTATTTTAGTTATTTCAAACCATGCGATCTGTCCGAGCAGGTTGATCCCTGATGCGTCAGTGTAAGGGTGATAACTGAACCAACATGTATTCATAACATTCATATGTTATAACATTTTACATTGATAAATTAACCATTTTTTTTATTTAATGTATATATAAATTCAACAGCATAATCTAAAAAGTTTAATGAATCACATGTTCGATCAGTTGAACCAGCATAATCGATTGACATTATAAATAATTTTAATTTATTAAAAATTATAAAAATATTTATTTATTTATTGGTTTCAAAAATTAAGATAAAGTTCACCGATTTTGAATGTTCAATCCGACCAAATTTATGACCGGTTCTTGATTCGACCTGTTCAATAGGTTGGTCCGGTCCGATTTTCAAAATAGTGATAATTATTGATTAATGATAACACATCACTTATACAATAATAATATTTAAAAAAATTCCTTTATTGTGAGGCGTGGGTGTCGACAAGTTCTGCTGTGAGGTGGAAATTATATTGCTATTAATCTTAGACCATAATTAAAAAAAAAAAAAATTGAAACTCAATACTAATGTAACGTTTTTTGTTTTTTCATCATAGGCTATAGTCACACAGTGCTTTTTCGATTTTATAAATTTTATATTATAACTCAGTTAAGGTTATAATTTCTTCACACGTGGGTATATAACCGCGAAGGGACTCTATTTATCTCAAATTGAGACTATATTTCTCTCAAGTGGGAGTAGATATTTTCGATATGAAGACCTACTGTAGACGTAGATTTTTGGATGTGATACAAATATATATTTAATATCCTAATAGATTTCAGAAAATTGTAATGTATTAAAAAAAATTAAAAAAATCAATCATGATTTCATCATTGTGGTGCATTTTTAAAAATTTAAAAGTTACTTTTACATTTTATCAAGTAATTACTAATCATTGTATTTTATTAAACTCAAATCATGTCTCCATAGTCTAAAATCTAAATGTAAAACCAGCAATTAATAAGTTCAAGCAAACTTAACTCGTACGTATTTTTTTTTCCTTCTTTTTAAATAAGAATTAAGAACCAAACCTTTCCCCAACCTTTTGTCATTGTGAGAACGATTTAAATATGATGTAAAACAGCAACAGGATTTCCAAGTTCAACTAACCCCAACTCATAATTAACGATTATTTGGATGGAGGAGGGACATTCCCTTGAATGGTACCCTATGGGAATGGTACACACATGTAGGGACATGTCCTCCAATTGAGGATAACATGCTTCTAGGCTTCAAGGGGTGCTTGGGAGGGGTATAACCTTTTAGAGGGTTGCACCCCAACCCAAAGGGTGCCCTTAAGGCACCATTTCATGCTTTTATAAGGAGACCTCCATGTTCATTCTTAGGCATCCGATTCCATCCGAATTTTGTGAGTCACATTTCATTGTTTAAGTCAAAGAGAGTTCCTTCATATTCCTATTTCAATATCTTCTTAAGAAGTGCCCCTTGAAGAAGAGGAATCCGAGTTATCATGAGAGAACATTAGCCACAGAACCCGTAGAGCACCGAGACAAGGCCAATAAGTTCTTAAGGACAAAGATACATTTCGACTTGGACGCCATTTATAAGGTTTTTATTGTTTTCAAAATTTTATGGTTCATGCATATTATAGTATATCTGAAATTTGCGTTCTGATTTTGATTGTTATTTGCATGTTAATTTTGTTTAATAACACACTAATCCACCAACACGAACGTCCATTAAAAAATTATAGAAACATACTATTCAATTATTTGATGACAAACTTATATTATCTTTATTACTTTGTGTTATGAAAAACTATAATTTATGTATAAAAAAAAATTAAAAAATTGATAAGTAAAGTTATATTATTAAATAAAAAGATCAGTGAGTTGAGAAATGATCTTCAAATAGAATACAAATTCACCACCTCAGGTTTAATTCTCTATAATAGGCAGTAGATCTTAAAAATGAAATTGATTTAGATTATCATTAGATTATAAATATAAAAAATAACTCATTTATTGTATTGATACGGATTTTCAAGCTCTACTGATTGGATCATAGCCTCTTGAATTATCCTATCGTTTTATAAATTTATACTTGATATAAATTTCTAATTATAATATGAATGGATTGTATTTCATATATATAACTTCTGCAATGATAATTTTCTTGGTGCAAAGTAGGTTCCTAACCAAAGAAACTCATAATCCTCTACCACATCTAATATCAAACATAATTTTCAAGTTTGATCCAAACATATGAAGGGGAAAGAAAATGAAATAATCATACAAAATATGAAGGAAATAAAGAAAGAACATGGCTTTCGTCCATGCTTAGATTATCAAAAACCTAATTTTATATTGTTTTTTTTAAGAAAAAAAATATTCTTAGTAATTTATTTTCAATTAGATGTGATGTGCCTTGTATCACCTAACACATCAGATGAAAGTCCAAGCAATCTCTATACATTTCTAACTAAATAAACTATATATTAAGAAACTTTGCCTATCTTATGTTTTAATTGGTGCTTTAGATTAACACTCAACAATACGTAATTTACATATGATAAACTTAATTCTCATTTAATTTACATATGAATTTATTAAGTTTTAATCACATTATGTAATTTGTAAGAAATTCATATTAAAAAAAGAGAGGATAAACTCCATTAAACCTTCTTTAAATGGGCACATATATATATAATACAGCTACCATATGGTACATGAACCCCGATGGGCGTGATATGGTGGTGATATGATGGTGTAAACTCATGATCTCATATTGAAATATTGGGTTCGAATTCAGAGAATACGTTTCTTATAAGAGTCTGAGACAACCGGAGATTTGAACTGCTCCGAGTTAAAAATGGCAAAACCAAAATACCAAACGAAGAGTTAAACATAAACAGAAAGCTAATTTAATAAGAGAATCAAAAGGCTCAGAATGTAAGAATATTTCAGAAATAAGTATTAATTTTCATCTCATATGCAACAAAACTGTTGTATTTCTTTTTATCAAATATTCCAAAACTGGGTTCAATATCCCCACAAGTGCTTGAATCTCAATCAACGCATGACTAGAACTTTTAGTTTTCTTTCTAACATGAAATGCGTAAAGCATTACCCACCTCGGCTTCAGAAGAAAAAATTTGTAAAAAGCTATCAAGTGTTGATTTTTTTCCCCAAGAAGCAGAACAGGGCAAAGTTGTTCCCGTTTCAAGGCTTGAGAGCAATGGCAAGACCCAACTTGGGAGCAGAATTAATAGCCTTAGAGTCATACTCAGCTGAAACGGTTACCAGCGACTTAGGTCGCCATTCTCGCTGAAATTGCATTCCAAACTTCCCACCATCTGAGAGTCGTGATTTTACCACTGTTAATGGATCTACGAGATGAGAGCTTCCAATGGTGAAACTGTTTTGGTATGTAGAAAATCTATGAGTCATTTCGGCAGCAACTGAAGTGATCGGATCCACAGCATGAATGTATGATGCCTTGAGCGCTTGTCCTTTATCCGCCCTATATATACAAAAACAAAAATAAAAAAAGGTACAAATTTTAGAAGCAGGGCAACTTAGAACAAACGATTTTGAAAAAAGAAAAAGACACAAAAATCGAACAGCTGATAAAACTAAATGAATTGTATGTAAATATTCTCATATGGAAGTAAATCCAATCATTTAGTAAAACTTTGACAAATTGATCCCAATGCAATTTATGTTCCTTTTCTTGAATTTTATTTTAAATTTTCGGTTCACAACTGACCAGTCTAGTGGTCCAGATTTAGGTGCTTATAAGTTGTCCACAAGTCACAATAAGTAGGTCAGTGACTCATTGAGACAGTGATTCTTGCTTTTCGCATTCAAAGTACTAATATGCTACCTTCAAACATGTCTATAGGATGGCAGATAAAGCAAGTAATAGCAACCAAAATTTGATTTGATTTCACTCGGTCTGAATTAAATAAACTGAAAGCATGCAAATAAATAACAAAGTTGATAGCGTGAGCTCAACTGTACATAAACAATCGCCTAGGATTCCCTTAAGATCCACCAGTGTTATCCTTCAATTTCAGTTAACCACAAGTTACAAGGCTCCCAATACTAGAAACCTAAAAGCACCAAAGACTTTAACAGACCTAAGTTTAACCATCATAATTTCACCTCATCATGCTCATGTCAAAACTAGGCATCATAATTCTCACAATCACAATCGCACCTACTAAAATTTGAAACCCAAACAGAAGTTCAATATACATAAAAAGAAAGCCCCAGTTCCATTTTTCTTTTTTTGCCAGAACAGTTTGAATTATTTAGGAATTAGGACATTGGACACAGTCTAACCACAAATGGGTGTTCTTGTAAGTTGCAACATTAGACAGCTCATCATTTTGCAATTGGAGAATTGATTCCTAATTCAGTCAACAGTATGATTCCTTACTACCTATATGTCAACTATTCCTCACTAAACTATACAAATAGTAAATTCAACGACCAAAGCTGCTAAGCAAGGCAAAAACTAACACATTTTCCACCAAAAGATTCATAGACACTTACAATAAGAGGGCGGCAGAGAAATCTGGCTTGTTCAAGCCAATCCCAGCAGTGTACCGGGTGAATGAGGCAGAAGCTGTATCAAATCCAACTTCGCCACCTAAAACAAGCTCTTTACTTCCAATTGTTGCAGATATCTCTAAAAGTGGGGTTGGATTGAGGCCAATACTGGAATCAATGGCTGCATGAGGATGAAGGTACTGAACGTCCAACTAAGGTAAGATGCAACAAAATAGTCAGATACTTTTTCAACATTTTCTACAATTTGCCAGATGTACAACAATTTAGTCACCACAGGATGTTTAGAGAATGTTAATTTATTTTTCCTCAATCACAGAGGCACTTTAAAGGAAAGGAAAAGATGGTCCAGCACACGAGTCTTCCCATACTGTGGCTGAGGAGGATTCAATATGTATGTAGATAAAATTAAAATAAACAAATTTTAACAAGGCCTCTAAGCAGATAAAATTAAACCAGCACCATACCAAGTTACCAACAGCTGGTGTGGATAACGCCACAGATTAGATGAGATTAAATGAAATTTAACTGGACATGTTCATGTTCATTAATGAATTTTTCTCTATAAAGAGAACAGATGTTGGGAGAATGAGAATTTCAATCACAATGGGGAAATACGGACCAACATATGCTGCAACGGTAAATGTTCTCAGCTGCCATGTGCAATTGCACGTATTCAAGTCTTTGACTCTTGAGATGGCAAATTGGTCTTGGCTGAACCACTGCCCTAGGAAATACAACTTTATAGACCTCAAAGAGTCAAAGGTAAATTTTATCCGACAAAACAGTATTTTCACTTGCACCGCAGCAGCTAACAAATTGTGTTACTCCAACTCGTCTGTCGTCTCTCCTATTTTAAAGCAGATTGCAGTTTGCATGATGCATGATGCATCAACTCGCCCCCAAGGGGTGTGGGTTGGTGGCAAAGGGCTTAAAACTTGATTGTCAGGTCCTGAGTTCGAGATCAGAGAGTGCATTTCTTGTAAGAGCCTGGGGCAGCCATGAGTTTTGCCTGCTCCGCTTAAGCTCGGGTCGAGTGGTTTAGCGGCGGGGTTTCCAACGTTTCCAAAAAAATGATGCATCAACTCAGTTATTTTGAAGAAATAAGTAAAATAAATCTCAAACAACAAGTAAAATGAATTCTTCTGAAGCATAACTAATTCTCCTCCATTCCTGATCTTGTTTTGTCCTATCTTAAGCTTCACATTTTCAATTCTACCATTTGGGGTCAAAACTACAACTACGTTCACTAGGACATATGAAAGAACGCTCTATATTTGTGGCTACTACTCATTAAAAGAAACTTAAAAGGTCGGAGTTGTCAAGAGATAAATGATTCTTGGCAATACGATGAAATACACAGCAATCTCCCCAGGAAATAATAAAATACAAATAATATTTCTTATAGGCAGCATGAGCCTTGACAGTAGGGCTAAAATCACTGACCTTCCCAGACTTGTGATCCGGTATTCTGAAGCTCAACGCTGCTTTGGTAGATGGCAAGATATCAGCCATAGTTACTTTTGTAGATACCTGCAGAGAAGTAGATTTTGCAGAAACTGCTAATGCTGTTGAGAATATACAACAGAGATTTAAATCACAAAGCATTTACGCTGCAACGCTAAATGATAGAATGAGTCATCAAACCCAATTTATAATAGCAATATTTTCACTTACATTAGAATAAGTATCAACTTTCACATCCACAATAGTATTTCCATTCTTGTACACGCTATTTATGTCGCCAATAAAAATTTCATCCTTCTTCAAACCTGTAGCTGTAAGTCCCTGCACCATATAATTGCAAATTAGCATTAGATGACATCACCATCGAATTACTTTTTTTTCCCCAAAAATATGAAAATAAAAGCATATGAAAGCTTATTACATAATGACATGTTTAGTAATAATTTAGCATCCTTGAATAACTTTAGCATGCGTTGATACTCAGTGCTGTAAATATACACCGCAAGCACTATTGTACTAGACACGAAATAATCATGGACTGGAGGTTCTTCGCAGCTATGCTTTTCCTTTTTTTTCTTTTTTTTTAACCATTGCTATTCTTGATTATTTTTCCTCCATCTACTATACATAACATAAATTGGATAAAATTTTCAGATGTAAGGATGAGTGCAATAATGCTCTTTGAGCAAGTTAAAAAGGAAAAAACTAAGGGAAAAAAAAAAGATAACTACTAGCTTTTTGATCCAGACGAGAGAGAGAGACTTTGTTCACTTGCTCTACTGAAATCCATTGAGGTTTCTTAAGCTGTCTGGCTTTTCAAATCATAGGCAACAGCCATGTTCTAGACTTCTAGTTAAGGTCTCAAGGAAATAATAGTGGAAAACTATGAAACTACATCTGTTTTAAAATATGTCCTGACATTAACTTTAAATCGGAGAGTACTTGTGTCAAACAGATAATTAAAATGCAGCAATACTAAAGATACAGAGCAAAGGGTGAAAGTTGAAGAATACAATACCAATCCAGTGGCGCTTGGCACCGACAGGGTAAACTTGTGTTCAAAATTATAATCTTTGTTCAAGAGATCTGCACTCGATAAGCAAACGCAAGTAGCATGTGATAAACAAACACAAGTTTCACATTGAACAACAAAAGATATTTAATATAACTTTCATGAAGATTTGTCTCTCTCACAAAAAACAAAAACAGAAAACAATGTAGCACGTAAGCACATCGTGTGTCTCGAATCAAGCATTTCATTGCAGCATCTTGAGTAAGTCGTTATTCACACAGTAAGAAAAAAAAATAAAAATGTCTTTTATCATATATCAATTTAAACACAAATATTTATACCTTTAGCTCTCTTGCCAATATCAGAAAACGGTGCCGGATTGCTCCCCATCTCTACTCAGAAACTCTATATACACTCTGTAATTACCAGAAAATTATAACTTTAATTATTATAGGAGCTTGTCAATGCTAATAACATATTGAATCATTCAAAATAAAAGCTACAAAAAAGCAAAAACGAATCAAGTAATATAATTAACAGCTATTTTCAATAGCGATTAAATCTTGAGATGAAGAAGAGACATACAATGGAGAAAAAAGCGGCTGTTCGGAGCGCTTCAGGCGAAGGTCAAGGAGCTCGGGGGAGGGCAACGATTAGGTCACAGCTGAATGAGACTGGCGGCTGACACGTGGATATTGATTCAGGAGGATTTGTTTTTTAAGTAGCGGCTTTGGGCAGTCGAGTCACCGGCTGGTGGGAAAAGGCACGAGTTGAATTGTCAAATTTACGGTTATGTCCCGGAATTGGCGGCTTGGGATTCACTTTGGCTTTCCTACTGCTGCTGGCTTTTATTGGCAATTCCACTGATTCTAGGGTTTCCGCTTGGTCCAAATTGATTTTCTATTTTCAGTTTTTTCTTGTTATTTTTAAATTTTTTCTGTCTTCTTCTAGTCCGAGTAAACAGCAAATAAATAAATAAAACAACATTTTTTTTGCTTGTAGTCCAAAGTTTGTGCAATTATAATTTTTCTTTAAGCAAACTGATAATCACCAAATAATTGTGTTTTTGGAGTTCTATGGACAGAGATGAAGGTAGAGATTAAAATTCGTTTTTAAAAGAAGCCTCACACACTCACGGGAGATTGTGGTTTGAGTTTTGACCAACATATCTTAAAGGGGTATATTAGCATTATGGGCGGCAATTTGGATCAAGATTCGTTTATTCGTTCGATTCGTTTCGCTTTAAAGCGAATACGAGTTTGAAAAAATAGATTCGTTTAATAAATGGGTCAATTAGATTCGATTCGTTTATTAAACGAATCGAATACTAATTTAAGTTCGTTGATTCGTTTATTCATTTAGGATTAGTTTTATTATTTTCTTTTACTAGTTATTGTTATTTTTCAATTAAGATTCGATAAATTATGACTAATTATCATAGGAAAAAAATGATATTTTCGAATATTTAGTGAGGTATTTTTAATAAATATATTAATTATATATTTTATATGTATATATTTATGAAGAATTAATATAAATCAATTGTGATAAATTATGATATTAAATAATATCATGACTAAATGAATATTCGTATTCAATTCGTTTAATAAACAAATCGAATACGAATCGATCACATTTTTATTCGATTCGTTTAGGATTCGATATAAATTTGATTCGTTGATTTGTTTTGCCACCCTTATAGTATATGTATGTGGTAGGTGACTTAAACTTATGCGCTAAAGCCTTTACGTGCTTTAATCACGTAGGGTTTATGATTTGATCTTTAAATATTGGGTTCAAATTTAGAAAGTATATTTCTTATAAAAGTGTAATAACGGTAGATTTTACACATTTCATTTAAATACAGAAAAAATTGTTTGACAAAGAAATTTTCAACCATTTCAATATATATATATATATATATATTATATATATATATATATATATATATAAACATTGATTTTTTTTTCCCTAAATAGTCTAACTGGACCATCGCTTCTGATATAGAAAATTCCGTTATTACTATGATTATAAATATTAATAAATTTCTATTTTAATATTTATGAAGATTAAAATCCTTGTAGCTCATTAAGCCCCAAAATCTATGGGCTGAGTAGCTTTATTCGTTATCTACACTGGGTACGTAATATGGACTTTTTTTTTTCCGCGCACACATAATATGGACTTTGAATAAAAGAAGTGAAAGAGATGGCCCAACAAAGTGTTTTAAATCTTATGACATTTTTTTTTTGTGATGACAATAAGATGCAATTAAATTTCAAAAAATAAAAATAAAATAAAATAATAACAATGATAATTGTAGGTCTCGAAATCAGCCCGCAATCAGATACATGTGTCGACATACAGTTGAATCTTTCTATGCATGTCTCCCCATTAGGACTGTTGCGTGCAGACTCATATCCAATGAGAGAGTGACACTTATCATAATACTATTGTACTACTAGACAGGAGGAGTTAAAGGTTACATCTGAAGTCCAACGACCCCAGAGACAACCTAGACCCGACTATGAGATAATGGTTCACCGTTTTCCCCAGAGTCCAAATAATTCCGATGAAATTGAAATTTATCCAAGGAAATTAAGCCCCACCCCCGAGTGACATCACTCTGAAATAACGTCACTCTGAAGTATATCATTCTGGAGTGAAAGAACTATGAACTGAATCCATCCGACCTATACTTGTTTTGAGGAGTATCACTATGGAACCCATCAAGGTGTATCAGAAGTATTTCGACCTCAACATCAGTACCTCGGATTACATGATGTCACATATATCTCCACGCGAAATCAGTGGACTTTAATGACAATCTACTTATCTTAACATGCAAGCAGGGTTTATCATGCATAATAATATGTGTGATTACATATAATATCATATTAGAGCATGTATCATGCCAAATATACACTATACATTTGAATAGTAGTCCAATTATGGACAAGTGTCAGTCGGATGTTGACACCTATATACATGTGACCCTGTATTAACCAAAAAACTTATAGGTCGGTTGAAAGAATTGACTATTGACTAATACAAGTATAGCATAAGCATACATTATTACACACTCTAATTAACAACTTAATCGCAAACATAAAAAGAAATGGAATATCTTAACCAAACATTACGTTTGTACATGTCCAAATTATAAAGAACTTTTAGAGCAAAGTCCAGAATTCAATTAGACTTCCTGCAGGTCAGACTCAACAAATTGAAGTTAACAAATACTCATTTTCTATCTCATTTTTACCGCACACAATAATAATAAAGAAACTAACAATAATCAATTCAATGTCCAAAAATCTATTGAATTTATGCATAACAATCAGGGAAAAAAAAAATATACACCAAAAGAATAAACAAAATGGTATAAGCACTTTGTAAATAATTATTACCTATTTAAGGTATATGATATAATTTCGAAGGCTTCAAATTAGCAGTGAAATTAAAATACTGCAATGTCTCAATCCACTTCTCTTGATTCTTCAACAAATGCACAGCAATCGTGTCCGGCCAAAGCTCATGAGTACACCTCGTCGGTGGCACCGGAAAATTGTACATCGACCACTTAGCATTGTACCGGTTTTTCGCCCGGCGACCGTCTCTGATCCATTCTCCGAACACCTTATCCTCCGGCCCTTCTAAATTATCTTTTGGTATATCAGAAACCCTAATCCACTCAGCAATATCCCAAGAAATTAAATACCCCATGCCTGACATGTAATGCACAAAAGGGTCCATGCTAGGGCATGGAATCACATACCCATAATATAAATCCTCTCTAGGCAATGGCACCAATGATTTGACTAAATTTTCTAGCCTAATATATGTATCATCGTCAGCTTTCATCACATAATGATAAGGAGGATAAGACCTGTCTGATGTGTTAAAAATTTCAGACAAGCTTGAGAAATAAGTGTAAGTTTTACCCTTATTCATATTCTCTTTGCAATTGAGAATAATTATATCGTCATAACGCATTATCTCTAGTGCAACGAGTACTTTTTGGTCTTCTTTTGTTAGGTTGCAAAACACAAACTTGACATCAACTTGTGCACCCATTGGAGACTGTGTGCCGTAGATCATACGTAAGAAGTGCCGGCGGTGGTACTGATCGGGAAGTGTCAATATTCCGATGAGTATCCGAATGTCTTCCGATGACGATGAAGAGTTTGTGGCACTAATATTACTGGAATATTGGTTGGATAGATGGGTGGTAGGGTCAAGAAAAGCGCAATGTCGGAATTTGAGAAAGTTATCGAATCTAACTTCGTTGATGGAAGCTAAGAAACAAAGAAACAAGATGAAGAATAAAGATGACAAGATGAATCGGCGTTGGTATGGCTTTGAGGCTTTCATTACTAATTGTTGTTGTGTAATTTGAGCTTGAGATTATATGGAGAGGGTTTTGATTTTGCATGTGAAGTGATGTTAGTTAATAAATTGTGAGGAGCATTTCTTGAATGGAACGCATTTAAATGGCTAGCTAGCTTGGTGGTCAGTTTCCTGAATCTGAGACTACCAATTTGACTTTTCAGAACCTTTAACTTTAATGAAGGTGATGGTGGAACCCAAAAAAAAAAAAAAAAAAAAAAATCACGAGTCAACTGGAGAAAGCATGAAATGACTGAATTGTCCAAATGGGTGTGGTTTGGTGGCAAAAGGGTTAGGATTTGATTTTCGGATTTTGGATTTGTATTCAATGAGTATATTTCTTATAAGAATTTGTGACAGTCGAAGATTTTACTTATCTTATATCAATTTGGTTCTAGTTGTTTGTTTGTGGGAATTCCAACATTTCAAAAAAAAAAAAAAAACGAACCATTGAATGAATAAATGAGTGAAAATATAATTATATGATTATGTAGTTTTTGTGATGACATAAATGTTTTTTTATCTATCTGTATATTAATGTGATTTTTGTGTGTGTGGTTAATAAATTTTTTTTTTTTTGGGTGGACAAGGTTAAGATTGAAGAATGAGTAAAACAAAGAAAACGCTATTTTCATAAGATTCTTATCAAATTTTTTATTTTATTTTTATCAGTGAAAAGAAACCAATAAATTAAATTTTGTGTTTCAAAGATTCATGATACCATGATAGTGTAATTTCGAACAGAGAATAATATTAGATTATTACTAAGGAGTCTTTTGTCAATTCGATATATATAGAACCCTTCATTTCCATAACTTATGGCTAGTATCTTGCATTTGCATGTACAAATTGCAAATAGTATGCGAGAAATAAAATGGTAGCATAAATGGTGGGATTGAACCAAACGTTGCCGGCTATTTTTATAAATTTTAGGAAAAACTCACCTTAAAGCCTCTGTACTCTCAATATTTTTTACATTACACCCCTATACTAAATTTTCTACACATTGCACCCATGTATTCTCAATGTTTTTTACATTGCACCTCTGTACTAAATATATTTTCTACACATTGCATCCATGCACTCTCAAAAAATTGACATTCCACCCTTATTTTAACGGCAAGTTAACAGAGTTGAGAAATATTCTGACATCGCCCACCCTTATTTCGGATTGGACCGAGCAAATTTTTTTACTTTGAAGTTATTGTACGTGCCAAATTTGGGCCATGGGCAAAACTGTCTTTCCATTCAAAACCAATGTCAGATAAGGCCCATAGACAGAGATGCTGAATATCGGAAAGCCCAAGGTAAAGCCCAAGAAAACCCTTAATCCACTCGCAGATAAAGGATCCGCCAAATCTTTACCAAACATTTTCCACTCACCCTAAATATAATTGTATTGCTCCACTCTGATCATTAAATAAATATATCTTAGCATATAGTGGGTTTATGCCAATTGCTAAAGGCAATCATTTGCACTTATAAATAGCGGCGTAAATCAAGATATAGGGCAGAGCTCTGAGACTGAGCCGACGAAGTTTCTTCTTCTTCTCTATTCTTTTAGCTTTATATTTCCTAACCAAATTTCTTCGCCCTCACGGCCATCCAGAGAAAGTTAAGGTAATATCAAACCTTACTTTCACATATTTACCTATTCACTGCTCATTTCATACTACTGACTTGAGCGTCGGAGTGCCCCCGGCACCCACCACACCGGTGGGGAGTCTCCTCCCGCTCACTCTACCTTTGTTTTGCAGGATCGCTGATGCCCCCAACCTACAAATTCTGATTGTGGACCTCGGCCGAAATCCAGCATCCACAGTTATGCTATGGCGCATAACTATATGTTAGGGCGCATAAATATTATGCTCCTTCTGATACATTCAAAAATCCAACTAATTTATTGCAAAAATTAGATCAAAACTACGATATTGGAGTGTTATTAATGAACAACAAAAAACAAACAAAGATGTTTCACGGTTATCATACATCATTCCTAAAGAACGACAACGAGTATTACATGTCATGCGTGCACATTTATAACAAACACCCATTTTTTTAGTTTTTCTCTTTTTAGCATATGTGCTTCTTCCTAAACCATACAGATATGACACAAATAAGGGTGGGTGATGTCATAATATTTCTCAACTATGTTAACTTGCCGTCAATTTTTTGAGAGTGCATGGGTGCAATGTGTAGAAAATTTAGTATAGGGGTGCAATGTAAAAAATATTGAGAGTACAATGGTGCAATGTGTAGAAAATTTAGTACAAGGGTGCAATGTAAAAAACATTGAGAGTACAGGGGCCTCAAGGTGGGTTTTTCCTAAATTTTAATTAGTAATTTATTGGACATTAATTGCTCAAAAATGATAGACATACATAAAAAAAATCCAGAAAATTTCTAAACATTTCTCACTGTAATTACAATTATTGATCATTGTAGCTACAATAAAAAAAGTGTAGTAATTTTCGGATTTTCTTTATGTATCTCTATCACTTCTCTTAATTACTAAGTAAACCAAGTCAAAATTTTATATATTTATTAGGTATTTTTGCATGAACATGGCTTGCTATCAAGTTCAAGACCTTATAAAAGTGCTTTTTGAACCTTGGATATAAAGCAACCCCCACCCATTGACTATATATATAAAAGTGCTTTATTTTTGAACCTTCCGCAATCCGCATCAACTTGATTTATAGGGATCCAAGAAAAAATCATTGTTTAATAATAATAATTAAAAAAAAAGGTCATTCGTATGCTGTCTATGTGAATATTTAAGTGTGTGTATATTGAGTGTGAATATAATCAAATTAATTTATCAATCATTTGCCTATAGATTTTTGGTCAATTAAGGTTTAAGACATCAAGCGAAATTCAAATTTCAAACGTCTTTAGTCATCACAAAATATATTTTTGTGATCCAAAAACGACCATGACCATTTGATAAGGTGATTATCTGGGTAGTGTAGTCTAATAACAAAATCATAACAATATGAATAATAATTTCTTTTTTATTTTTTTATGATTTAATTATATGTTTAGTTTGTCTTTTATTTGCCCTTTTTTTTTCCTAATAGAAAAACATTTCTCTGAGTCAAAAACATATATGCCTGTGTTTCCTCCCCCGTCTCATTTGCAGATTGAATATATATTTTCTTCAAAAAAATTTAAAGGTTGCCAAGCTCTTTAATCTCAAAACAAATAAAAGTAAAAAATAAAAATAAAATTTTTATCACCGTCGATCCATAATTACAAGCTAATAATATTCAAATTGGACATGATACAAAGATATCAATTACAATTTTGTGTGTCTGTACACTGTACCCTTGAACAAATTTACAAACGAATCAAAATAAGAAACTAGAAAAACAAAATCCAATCTCAAAATAAGATTTGAACCAAACCAAATATAGTTCTCTTTTTTCCTAATCAATCTCAAATTTAGAAAAGGGAAGAGAATTTTATACTAAATCTCGATAACCGACATAATTTTTTTAGTATTTTTACGACACGGATCTTAAACAAAAACAAGAGCTAAAGAGCGAAAAATATGTCCTAAGAAAAGAAATTTTGTGCAAATTAATTTGTAATGGCAAAACCTATCCAAAAAAATACAGGCTCCGCTCCATCCCAAAAAGATTATAAAAAATGTTCAAGGAGACATAAATTCAAAACTGTTTGCCCTACAATACTTGAGCTCCAAAGAAATCTGTCTCTCGATCTGAAGTTGTTTATGAAAATTTGCAATAAACATTTCAGCTCTCTTATCAATATCATCTTCAGACGGATAGCTAACGGTTCTGTGAAGTTCCATGTTAGAACCAGAACCTGTAAATGAATCAGGAGAATCTTCCGTGCATGCTCTTAAACCAGGCCTGTCGTTAAAACTCAGACGGCGTTTATCCGACGAAGCCCTGAATATTGACGCTATATGCCAGCGATTAAGGCTAAAGTTCAGCAAGAACTTCACCTTCTTCACTGCGTTCCTTAGGCGGCTAAGCATTGATCACCTGCGATTATAAATGAATAAAATTTGGATATGGGGTTTAAGGATTTTTCTTTTTTTTTTTTTTGGATTGAGAAACAACAGATCGATGCTTTATATAGACATATAAAAAAAATAATTAAGCAATCGGAAGTTGCGTATTAAAATGAAGTGACGGCGTAACGCGTTAGATGAGAGCTACAAGTTGGAATTTTATGTTAGATGAAGAGCTTATTCGGTCAATACTTTGATTATTTCTCTATATCAACTTTCTTTGTTAGTGATATGATAAGAAGGAATATATTTGAAATTACTTTGAAACTACCTTTTATTTTTTATTTTTTATTTGGAAACTTTGGAAATTTCGTCGTCAAGCCACCCAAACCGAATTTAAGCAGAACAAGTAAAATCTTTAGTTGCCTCAAATCATTACAAATAAATATATCAACTATACTCAAACTCAAAACTTAACAACTAAGTAAACGGTTTTTTACTACCAAACCAACCCTGGGCATTCAAACTATCTTATTCTAACAAGTAATAGGACCCAAAAAAAAAATTTGAGAAAATCTACACGTACGAAAGCAAGTTTAAAATGAAATTCCCTATCAGAAAATCTCTTGAATTGATCCAATAACTCACGCGCATGGTGCAAATTTACTTAATTAGGTATAGTATGTACATGACCAGTGGCCCCAATGGGGTGTGGGTCGTGTGCCTTAGTGACATAATGTTTAGTATGAGTGTTCATGGGTTGGGTTGGGTCACGCGGGTCGGAAAATCTGAGGTATGAAACTCGATTGAGTAGGGTCGGCTATAAATATTAGTTATTTTATGTCTCGAACATTATCATATATATAAAGTTTCAAGACAATAAAAGTAATAAATAAATGAAATAATAATAAAAACTATAATAAAATAATAAAATATTTAGAAAAAATAATAAAAATCTTATAATATCGGGTCGTGTCAGGTTTTAATACAAACATGTGATCCAACCAGCAAATATCGGATCGGGTTGGTTAACCCGAAAAAATATTAATTTTGTAAAAAACCTGCACGAGTCAGGTCGCAGGTTGATCTAAAAATTTGTACAGCCCTAACGCTTAGGATTTGGTTAACCAATCGGGCCGACTAAAAATTAAAAAAAAATAAATGTATTAATTATTTTAAAATATAAATACTAGTTATTTTAGTCTCGAAAATTATCATATATAAAGTTTCAAGACAACAAAAGTAATAAATAAATGAAATAATAGTAAAAATTTAAAAAATAATAAAATATTTAGAAAAATAATAAAAATCTTATAGTGTCGGCTCGGGGTCGGGTTTTAATATCAACCTGTGATCCAACCAGCAAATATTGGGTCGGGTTGGGTTAACCTGAAAAACATTATATTTTTTTAAAAACCTGCACGGGTTGACCCGAAAATTTTCACCTCTAACGCTTATAATTTGGTTATTCAAGTCTCATATTCGAATTCAGTTGGTGCATTCTTGTAAGAGCAAAGGGCAACCATATGTTTTATATATTCCGCTTAAACCCGGATCAAGTGGTTTGGTGGCGAAATTTCAAATATTTCAAAAAAATAACATAAAACCAATGCCAAACAGCGTTCGCATAAAATCAATGGGGGCCTCAAGGGTGTGCGGTCTGGTGACATGATATTTAGGATTTGATTGCTTAATTCATATGTTCGAATCCAAGTGCACTTCTTGTAAAATCCTAGTGGTACTTGTTCTTCTTAAGCTGTGATCGGATGATTTGGCGGTTAGATTTCCAACATTTCCAAAAAAATTAAAAATAAAAACAAAATCAATGGGGGCAGTATTATAAGAGACTTTGAGATGAGATTGAGTGCGTTCCTTAATTTTGTTAGTTTCTTAATATTATTTTTTTAATTTCTATTTTTTGTCCCTGGTCCCTTAATGACTCGGCCAGTAAATATGGCTACAAGCGCGCGAGCTTAGTCTAGTTTGCTATTTATCATTTAATCATACAATATATATTTTTTAGATGGGTTTATTATTTGTGTATCATACTTCATACTATAATCTATTTATTATTAATTAATTATTATTATCAGTAAATTAAGTTACATGTGGACATAATTTGATTTAGCAAGCCGCGGTGAGTTTTGACTGACACGATCATATTTTGCTTAAATCTTTGATCTGAATCAAAATCCTAACTCCATACAATCAAAAATAGGCATCGTGGTCAAATAACAAGTCTCGAAAAATGATGCTTTGCGTGTACTTAATTTCCCACCAAGATTATAAAAGATAATTAATATATATATAATAAAAGAGAATGGTGATGGAGGAAATAGAGTGTATCCAACGGCTCTCTTTATGTGGCTTAATTGACGGCCCAGATCATTTCATTGGTAATTTGAGGAAAAAGAGTGAATTGATTGATGGAAATGGTAAAAAATTTTCAATTTTTCAAATTAAAAAATAGAAAGTTAAAATAAAATCATTTAATTAAAAAATAAAATCATTTAATTATGTAACACCGTGCCTACGGCACGGGCAAATACTGTAACACCGTGCCGTAGGCACGGCCAAATACTGTAACACCTACGGCTTCGATTCCGGACCGGGTGCTCCGATTACCCGGATTTCTTTTTCTTTTTAATTTTTTTTTAAATTTTTTTTAATTTTAATTGTATTATTTTATATTTATAGGTCCATTAGTCGCATTTGGGCTTTATGGAAGCGGTTTTGGACCTAATTGGATCCAACCAATTTTGCCTAAACTCAACTTAGTACAACCAAACCCAATAAGCCCAATAACAACTTTCAAGCCCAATTTAACAAAATAGGCCATTCTGTAACACCGTGCCGTATGCACGAGCAAATGCTGTAACACCGTGCCGTAGGCACAGACCAAATACTGTAACACCGTGCCGTAGGCACGGGCAAAAACTAGTGTATATATATAGATAAATGCTTTTTTTCCCTCCCTCATCTTCTCTTTTAAGCCTCTGAAAACTAAATCAAATTAATTAATAAATACCATGCAAACCACTATCTATTAAATTGAGTTCACCATACGAGATTATCAGAGATTAAAAACAAAACACTTGGTCAATAAAAAGGGTAAATCAAATGAGATATTAGCCACGTTAGCACTTGGCCTGATTCAAAAATCAACTAACGTGGCAATTGTTTTGTTTTACTATTTAACTGACTATATATTGCCCGTGCCTCCGGCACAGTGTTACAGAATTTATAGAGAGATTAAGATTCTGTTATTTAATTTGTTTGTTAATTTTCAGAGATATTCTATCATGAAATGATTTTATTTTAATTAAATGATTATATTATTTAATTTTGTTGATGGTGTTTTCAGGCACTATGTTATTTAAGCAGCACGACAGGGGTAAAAAAGGTAATTCACTTCTCAGTCAAGATTATTAATGCCGACCCGACCACTAAAGAGTCAACAGTAAGAGGCCGGGAACTTTACGGTTAGTGACCGAGCACTTGAGTTCAAGATGACCGGGCAATTATCAGGTCGACATCAGCATTCTCAGTACAAAAGACTATTATGACCGACCACATGAAGACCGAGCATATGGCAAGACATGTTCGGGAAAATAAGGCATTCTATCCATACAAGATAAGATAATAAGTTATCATACTTTCATGGGGTAAACTAGTAAGTCAATGTCCTAGTATGATAAAGAAAGTAAATGTAGTTTTGATTAGGAATCATTATGGGAAAAATGAATAGTTTTGACTAGGAATCCTTATGGGAAAAGGGAATAGTTTCAACTAGGAAATTCTTATAGGAGAAGGAATATGATTTCTACACTATTATAAATAGGATGGCAGAGTATGTGTAAATGGCATCAAAAAATAAGGGATCTGAATCTTCAAGCTCTGACTTGTAGAAAACAAAAAGAGACCCGAAAAGAGTGTTTAAGTAATAAAAGTATCATCATGTTTGTGTCCGTGGACGTAGGTCGGATCCAAATCCACCGAACCACGTTAAATCTCCTTGTTGATTGGTGCGTTTATCTGTTTTTTGCTAAGTTTGCCTTTGGTCCCCCATAACCAAACAAATTCACTATTGAAGGAGGATTTCCTCGGGAGTGATATTCTCATATTACCCTGAGACCAAAATCCGCCGTCAACAGTTGGCGCCGTCTGTGGGGAACTGGACAAAAAGCAACTCGTGTAGTAAGACAATGGCGGAAGGCGGAAACCACCGATCGTCAGGGAGCTCGGCTGCGGATTGGATGGAGAAGATCGAGGAAAACCTGAGGACAGAAATGGAGGAAAACCAGACTCTGCTAAAAACCATAGTAGACCGGTTGGAAAAGATAGAAGGAGCGCACGACGGAAAATTCAAGGCCGGGACTAGCCGACGAAGGAGTGAAATAGCGGAAAGAAAGATAATTGTCGATATAAGTGAGGACGACAGACCCCGGAGGAGGGATCCCTACAGAGTAAGATCCGTGGTGGTGCAGAGAGATTCCCAGACCGAGGACACATGAGAGGAAGAGGATGACAAATCATCACCAGACTCCTCCTACGATAGCCCTCACAGCACCCGGAGAAGAGGGAAAGAATATACCGAAGAAGTACGAGAAGATACCGACCCTGAGAAGCACCACTCCCAAGATAGCAGAAAAAAAAAGAAACCACAGGAGGCGGCATGGAACCAAAGACAGCAGCATGAAATCTTGGCTGCGGGAGGAGCTGGTCAAATGGGGAGTATACCCCAATACAAACAGAGGGGATGTCCAGGGGGGTAAAGATGAGTCCCCCCTCACAGAAGAAATAAAGGTCAGAAAAATTCCCAAAAAGATTCAGCATGCCAACCATGGCGCCATACAAAAGCCATACCGATCCCAAAACCCACGTTGAAGGTTTCATCCTACTAATGGAGGTACAAGGGGTAACGGGGGACGCCATTTGCAAAGTGTTCCCCTTAACTCTGGCCGGACCAGCCATCTTATGGTATAGAAGCCTAGCCCCAAGAAGCATCAGCAACTTCACTCAACTCAGAAAGTCATTGATACATCACTTTAAAGGGGCTTGTGTCCCCAGGAAGACGATTGGAGAACTAAGACTTATGAAACAAGGAGACGATGAACCGTTGAAAATATTTATTGAAAGATACCACAATATGGTACTCGAAGTCGGAGGGTATGAGTCCCCCGAGGCCCTGGAAAGCTTAAAGGGAGCCTTAAAAGTCGGGAGGCTATGGACCCACCTAAGGATCCAAGACACCCCGGACTACGCAACCGCCCTGGAAGTGGCCCGGAAGTTCGTTCTGTTAGAGAACGAGGAGAAAATATCCCGAAGAGGGAACACCATCAGAGAAAGAACCACGAAAGAGGGCGCCCCCCGCCGCGTAGAAAGAGAATCCAGAAGGTCGCCCTTAAAACACAATGAGTTCAAACCACTGCACCGAGTCAACCCTTCGGACTGGGGACGTAACATTCCCCCAGGTCCAAGTGCCTTTTTCAGCTCGGGGTCGGGGTGCGTCCCACCGAGACAGCCCTTCGGACTGGGGACGTAACATTCCCCCAGGTCCAAGTGCCTTTTTCAGCTCGGGGTCGGGTACATCCCACCGAGTCAGCCCTTCGGACTGGGTACGTAACATTCCCCCAGGTCCAAGTGCCTTTTTCAGCTCGGGGTCGGGGGACGTCCCACCGAGTCAGCCCTTCGGACTGGGGACGTAACATTCCCCCAGGTCCAAGTGCCTTTTTCAGCTCGGGGTCGGGGGACGTCCCACCGAGTCAGCCCTTCGGAATGAGGACGTAACATTCCCCCAGATCCAAGTGCCTTTTTCAGCTCGGGGTCGGGGTACGTCCCACCGAGTCAGCCCTTCGGACTGGGGACGTAATATTCCCCCAGGTCCAAGTGCCTCTCTTCAGTCGGGGTCGGGTTACGTCCCACCGAGTCTACCTCTTTGGACTGGGGACGTAACATTCCCCCAGGTCCAAGTGCCTTTTTCGGCTCGGGGTCGGGTTACGTCCCACCGAGTCATGCTCATTGGTCTGGGGACGAGACATTCCCCCAGAACCAAGTATCTCTCCCGGCTCGGGGTCCTCAGGGACATACTCGATGCATATGATCCGTGTGAAGCATAGCACGGGGATGGATGATACCCCTGTGGCGATTGCTTACTCCAGTGTTACCGAACATAAGGAGGAATATGCCCTTAATGTGTCGAACACTCTTTGATCCTCACTTACCCGATGTAATGGATCCGTGGAAAGCATAGCACGGGGAGTGATGAGGCCCCCGTGACGATTGCTAACTCCAGTGATGCCGGACCTAAGGAGGAATATACCCTTACTATCCCGGACACTCTTTGATCCATTCATCATTTGGATCCAAGAGAGGCGCAGCACGGGGATGCGTTATGCCCCTGTAGCGTGTGCCTGCTCCAGCGTGGTAAGGAGGAGCCCTCGTACAATACACATGCTCCACAGTGACCCGACGTATAGAGGATGTGCCCTTACCATTCAAACGCTCTCCTGATCCGAATCCTGGTTCGCCGGGACACTGAATTGAAAGATTCAGAATTGTATTTTGGAGACCTCGGACAGGACGCTGTTTTAAGGCATCCGTGCTGTTGTTTACACTTGTGAAAAGTTTTGCTTTGAGACAAGTGCTAAGTCACCCCCACCTTTTAATTTTATTTTCCAGAGATTTGTTTTTGTTTTTTACTGGTCTGGTAAGGGGACGCCCGTGCCAGATTCTGTAGGGTTTCAAAAGGTTGATTCACTTCCCTTCTGAATAAGTCCCACTTGATTAATCAGCTCAGGACTGGATTCGTTCCGCCGATGCCACTTGATTATCGGCTTAGGGCGGGATTCGTTCCGCCGTGGCCACCTGATTAATCGGCTCGGGGCTGGATTCGTTCCGTCGAGGCCACCTGATTATTCGGCTCGGGGTTGGATTTCGTTCCGCCGATGCCACTTAGTTATTCGACTCGGGGTCGGGTTACGTCCCACCGAGTCTACTTCTTTGGACTGAGGACGTAACATTCCCCCAGGTCAAAGTGCCTTTCTCAGCTCGAGGTCTGGGTACGTCCCACCCAGTCAGCCCTTCGGACTGGGGACGTAACATTCCCCCAGGTCCAAGTGCCTTTCTCAGCTCGGGGTTGGGGTACGTCCCACCGAGTCAGCCCTTCGGACTGGGGACGTAATATTCCCTCAGGTCCAAGTGCCTTTCTCAGCTCGGGGTCGGGGTACGTCCCACCGAGTCAGCCCTTCGGACTGGGGACGTAACATTCCCCCAGGTCCAAGTGCTTCTCTTCATTCGGGGTCGGGTTACGTCCCACCGAATCAGCCCTTTGGTCTGGGGACGTAACATTCCCCCAGGTCCAAGTGCTTTTCTCACTCAGGGTCGGGTTACGTCCCACCGAGTCTACCTCTTTGGACTGGGGACGTAACATTCCCCCAGGTCCAAGTGCTTTTCTCACTCAGGGTCGGGTTACGTCCCACCTAGTCTACCTCTTTGGACTGGGGACGTAACATTCCCCTAGGTCCAAGTGTCTTTCTCAGCTCGGGGTCGGAGTACGTCCCACCGAGTCAGCCCTTCGGACTAGGGACGTAACATTCCCCCAGGTCCAAGTGCCTTTCTCAGCTCGGGGTTGAGGTACGTCCCACCGAGTCAGCCCTTCGGACTGGGGACGTAATATTCCCTCAGGTCCAAGTGTCTTTCTCAGCTCGGGGTCGGGGTACGTCCCACCGAGGCAGCCCTTCGGACTGGGGACGTAACATTCCCCCAGGTCCAAGTGCCTCTCTTCATTCGGGGTCGGGTTACATCCCACCGAATCAGCCCTTTGGTCTGGGGACGTAACATTCCCCCAGGTCCAAGTGCTTTTCTCACTCGGGGTCGGGTTACGTCCCACCGAGTCTACCTCTTTGGACTGGGGACGTAACATTCCCCCAGGTCCAAATGCCTTTCTCAGCTCGGGGTCGGGGTACGTCCCACCGAGTTAGCCCTTCGGACTGGGGACGTAACATTCCCTCAGGTCCAAGTACCTCTCTTCATTCGGGGTCGGGTTGCGTCCCACCGAGTCAGTCCTTCGGACTGGGGACGTAACATCCCCCCAGGTCCGAGCATCTCTCACAGCTCGAGACAGGATCACATGCCATCGAGCACATAATCGTTAGCTCAGAGGCAAAATTTTCTCCTCACAATCGAAATTGGATCAGTCAGGGGTCATGACCTCTAAATCTCTGGTACATATATTACAGATGAGGAGTCATTTTTAGTTTGGACAACAAGAGGAACTTCATCTCCTTATGGAACGACCCAATTAAGCAATTTGCTTTGAAGTGGAGAATCATTCTGAATAGGGTCAGCATCTCCAAATAACCGAGGATATGAAGATAGAAACAGAAGACTTAATTGATGGCGAATGCAATTTCTCTGTGATTTCTGGAGCGACCACCAGCAAGGCGATCAGCACACCATCTTTATATAGTTCCCGGCACCAACTTGCATACTCGTTGGAACCGAGAACTAGGGGACATATGTTGATGGTGTTTTCAGGCACTATGTTATTTAAGCAGCACGACAGGGGTAAAAAAGGTAATTCACTTCTCAGTCAAGATTATTAATGCCGACCCGACCACTAAAGAGTCAACAGTAAGAGGCCGGGAACTTTACGGTTAGTGACCGAGCACTTGAGTTCAAGATGACCGGGCAATTATCAGGTCGACATCAGCATTCTCAGTACAAAAGACTATTATGACCGACCACATGAAGACCGAGCATATGGCAAGACATGTTCGGGAAAATAAGGCATTCTATCCATACAAGATAAGATAATAAGTTATCATACTTTCATGGGGAAACTAGTAAGTCAATGTCCTAGTATGATAAAGAAAGTAAATGTAGTTTTGATTAGGAATCATTATGGGAAAAATGAATAGTTTTGACTAGGAATCCTTATGGGAAAAGGGAATAGTTTCAACTAGGAAATTCTTATAGGAGAAGGAATATGATTTCTACACTATTATAAATAGGATGGCAGAGTATGTGTAAATGGCATCAAAAAATAAGGGATCTGAATCTTCAAGCTCTGACTTGTAGAAAACAAAAAGAGACCCGAAAAGAGTGTTTAAGTAATAAAAGTATCATCATGTTTGTGTCCGTGGACGTAGGTCGGATCCAAATCCACCGAACCACGTTAAATCTCCTTGTTGATTGGTGCGTTTATCTGTTTTTTGCTAAGTTTGCCTTTGGTCCCCCATAACCAAACAAATTCACTATTGAAGGAGGATTTCCTCGGGAGTGATATTCTCATATTACCCTGAGACCAAAATCCGCCGTCAACAGTTGGCGCCGTCTGTGGGGAACTGGACAAAAAGAAACTCGTGTAGTAAGACAATGGCGGAAGGCGGAAACCACCGATCGTCAGGGAGCTCGGCTGCGGATTGGATGGAGAAGATCGAGGAAAACCTGAGGACAGAAATGGAGGAAAACCAGACTCTGCTAAAAACCATAGTAGACCGGTTGGAAAAGATAGAAGGAGCGCACGACGGAAAATTCAAGGCCGGGACTAGCCGACGAAGGAGTGAAATAGCGGAAAGAAAGATAATTGTCGATATAAGTGAGGACGACAGACCCCGGAGGAGGGATCCCTACAGAGTAAGATCCGTGGTGGTGCAGAGAGATTCCCAGACCGAGGACACATGAGAGGAAGAGGATGACAAATCATCACCAGACTCCTCCTACGATAGCCCTCACAGCACCCGGAGAAGAGGGAAAGAATATACCGAAGAAGTACGAGAAGATACCGACCCTGAGAAGCACCACTCCCAAGATAGCAGAAAAAAAAAAGAAACCACAGGAGGCGGCATGGAACCAAAGACAGCAGCATGAAATCTTGGCTGCGGGAGGAGCTGGTCAAATGGGGAGTATACCCCAATACAAACAGAGGGGATGTCCAGGGGGGTAAAGATGAGTCCCCCCTCACAGAAGAAATAAAGGTCAGAAAAATTCCCAAAAAGATTCAGCATGCCAACCATGGCGCCATACAAAAGCCATACCGATCCCAAAACCCACGTTGAAGGTTTCATCCTACTAATGGAGGTACAAGGGGTAACGGGGGACGCCATTTGCAAAGTGTTCCCCTTAACTCTGGCCGGACCAGCCATCTTATGGTATAGAAGCCTAGCCCCAAGAAGCATCAGCAACTTCACTCAACTCAGAAAGTCATTGATACATCACTTTAAAGGGGCTTGTGTCCCCAGGAAGACGATTGGAGAACTAAGACTTATGAAACAAGGAGACGGTGAACCGTTGAAAATATTTATTGAAAGATACCACAATATGGTACTCGAAGTCGGAGGGTATGAGTCCCCCGAGGCCCTGGAAAGCTTAAAGGGAGCCTTAAAAGTCGGGAGGCTATGGACCCACCTAAGGATCCAAGACACCCCGGACTACGCAACCGCCCTGGAAGTGGCCCGGAAGTTCGTTCTGTTAGAGAACGAGGAGAAAATATCCCGAAGAGGGAACACCATCAGAGAAAGAACCACGAAAGAGGGCGCCCCCCGCCGCGTAGAAAGAGAATCCAGAAGGTCGCCCTTAAAACACAATGAGTTCAAACCACTGCACCGAGTCAACCCTTCGGACTGGGGACGTAACATTCCCCCAGGTCCAAGTGCCTTTTTCAGCTCGGGGTCGGGGTGCGTCCCACCGAGACAGCCCTTCGGACTGGGGACGTAACATTCCCCCAGGTCCAAGTGCCTTTTTCAGCTCGGGGTCGGGTACATCCCACCGAGTCAGCCCTTCGGACTGGGTACGTAACATTCCCCCAGTTCCAAGTGCCTTTTTCAGCTCGGGGTCGGGGGACGTCCCACCGAGTCAGCCCTTCGGACTGGGGACGTAACATTCCCCCAGGTCCAAGTGCCTTTTTCAGCTCGGGGTCGGGGGACGTCCCACCGAGTCAGCCCTTCGGAATGGGGACGTAACATTCCCCCAGATCCAAGTGCCTTTTTCAGCTCGGGGTCGGGGTACGTCCCACCGAGTCAGCCCTTCGGACTGGGGACGTAACATTCCCCCAGGTCCAAGTGCCTCTCTTCAGTCGGGGTCGGGTTACGTCCCACCAAGTCTACCTCTTTGGACTGGGGACGTAACATTCCCCCAGGTCCAAGTGCCTTTTTCGGCTCGGGGTCGGGTTACGTCCCACCGAGTCATGCTCATTGGTCTGGGGACGAGACATTCCCCCAGAACCAAGTATCTCTCCCGGCTCGGGGTCCTCAGGGACATACTCGATGCATATGATCCGTGTGAAGCATAGCACGGGGATGGATGATACCCCTGTGGCGATTGCTTACTCCAGTGTTACCGAACATAAGGAGGAATATGCCCTTAATGTGTCGAACACTCTTTGATCCTCACTTACCCGATGTAATGGATCCGTGGGAAAGCATAGCACGGGGAGTGATGAGGCCCCCGTGACGATTGCTAACTCCAGTGATGCCGGACCTAAGGAGGAATATACCCTTACTATCCCGGACACTCTTTGATCCATTCATCATTTGGATCCAAGAGAGGCGCAGCACGGGGATGCGTTATGCCCCTGTAGCGTGTGCCTGCTCCAGCGTGGTAAGGAGGAGCCCTCGTACAATACACATGCTCCACAGTGACCCGACGTATAGAGGATGTGCCCTTACCATTCAAACGCTCTCCTGATCCGAATCCTGGTTCGCCGGGACACTGAATTGAAAGATTCAGAATTGTATTTTGGAGACCTCGGACAGGACGCTGTTTTAAGGCATCCGTGCTGTTGTTTACACTTGTGAAAAGTTTTGCTTTGGGACAAGTGCTAAGTCACCCCCACCTTTTAATTTTATTTTCCAGAGATTTGTTTTTGTTTTTTACTGGTCTGGTAAGGGGACGCCCGTGCCAGATTCTGTAGGGTTTCAAAAGGTTGATTCACTTCCCTTCTGAATAAGTCCCACTTGATTAATCAGCTCAGGACTGGATTCGTTCCGCCGATGCCACTTGATTAATCGGCTTAGGGCGGGATTCGTTCTGCCGTGGCCACCTGATTAATCGGCTCGGGGCTGGATTCGTTCCGTCGAGGCCACCTGATTATTCGGCTCGGGGTTGGATTTCGTTCCGCCGATGCCACTTAGTTATTCGACTCGGGGTCGGGTTACGTCCCACCGAGTCTACTTCTTTGGACTGAGGACGTAACATTCCCCCAGGTCAAAGTGCCTTTCTCAGCTCGAGGTCTGGGTACGTCCCACCCAGTCAGCCCTTCGGACTGGGGACGTAACATTCCCCCAGGTCCAAGTGCCTTTCTCAGCTCGGGGTTGGGGTACGTCCCACCGAGTCAGCCCTTCGGACTGGGGACGTAATATTCCCTCAGGTCCAAGTGCCTTTCTCAGCTCGGGGTCGGGGTACGTCCCACCGAGTCAGCCCTTCGGACTGGGGACGTAACATTCCCCCAGGTCCAAGTGCTTCTCTTCATTCGGGGTCGGGTTACGTCCCACCGAATCAGCCCTTTGGTCTGGGGACGTAACATTCCCCCAGGTCCAAGTGCTTTTCTCACTCAGGGTCGGGTTACGTCCCACCGAGTCTACCTCTTTGGACTGGGGACGTAACATTCCCCCAGGTCCAAGTGCTTTTCTCACTCGGGGTCGGGTTACGTCCCACCTAGTCTACCTCTTTGGACTGGGGAATGATTCTATTATTTAATTTTGTTGATGGTGTTTTCAGGCACTATGTTATTTAAGCAGCACGACAGGGGTAAAAAAGGTAATTCACTTCTCAGTCAAGATTATTAATGCCGACCCGACCACTAAAGAGTCAACAGTAAGAGGCCGGGAACTTTACGGTTAGTGACCGAGCACTTGAGTTCAAGATGACCGGGCAATTATCAGGTCGACATCAGCATTCTCAGTACAAAAGACTATTATGACCGACCACATGAAGACCGAGCATATGGCATGACATGTTCGGGAAAATAAGGCATTCTATCCATACAAGATAAGATAATAAGTTATCCTACTTTCATGGGGTAAACTAGTAAGTCAATGTCCTAGTATGATAAAGAAAGTAAATGTAGTTTTGATTAGGAATCCTTATGGGAAAAGGGAATAGTTTTGACTAGGAATCCTTATGGGAAAATGGAATAGTTTCAACTAGGAAATTCTTATAGGAGAAGGAATATGATTTCTACACTATTATAAATAGGAGGGCAGAGTATGTGTAAAGGGCATCAAAAAATAAGGGATCTGAATCTTCAAGCTCTGACTTGTAGAAAACAAAAGGAGACCCGAAAAAAGTGTTTAAGTAATAAAAGTATCATCCTGTTTGTGTCCGTGGACGTAGGTCGGATCCAAATCCACCGAACCACGTTAAATCTCCTTGTTGATTGGTGCATTTATCTGTTTTTTGCTAAGTTTGCCTTTGGTCCCCCATAACCAAACAAATTCACTGTTGAAGGAGGATTTCCTCGGGAGTGATATTCCCATATTACCCTGAGACCAAAATCCGCCGTCAACAAATTTATTTGGTAGTTTTCATTTCCTTTAATAAATGATTTTATTTATTAATTTATTTGGTAGTTTTCATTTTCAATTTTTATAGAGATTCTATAATAGAATGATTCTTTATCAGCCATTAGATTATAATGAAATGATCTGAGCCGCCAATTAAGCCACATAAAGATAGCATTTGGATACATTATCTTTCTTAATCCTAACCATTGGTTGTATTCTATTTTCTCTCACACCATTGTGCTTTATAATATAGATTTTTGAATCGGGCCGAGTGCTCACGTGACAAATATCTCACTGGATTTTGCCTTTTTTTTGTTAAACAAGTGTTTTATTTTTAATCTATGTTGATCTCTTATGGTGAATTCAATTCAATAGATAATAGTTTGTATGATATTTATTAATTAATTTGATTTAGTTTTGAGAGGCCTAAAAGAGAAATGGGAGAGATAAAAAATAAAAGCATATATCTAATTTTTTATTTTTTTAATTTGGGTAAATTTAAAAATAAATGGACAAATGAGATAAATTAAGAGGTTGTTGGAAATAATTAAGATTAAACAAGAGTTGTTAAATAACAACAATTAGTAATATATTGAAAATTATTAAGTAACAACAAGAGTTGTTAAATAATAACAATTAGTGAAATGTTAAATGGGGAACATATGGTACACCCATGATGGTAACTGTGGAGGCTGATTTCGGTAATGATCCACAATCGAGATTATCAAAAAGTAGGGCACGAGCGAACCTGCAAAACGAGTAGAGTGAATGAGGAGCTTACTGCCCACCGGTGTGGTGGAAGCCGTAGGCACTCCGATGCTCAAGTCAGTGTCAAGGAAGGAATATAGTTCCAGATGGGAGAGTCAAGGTTTCAGGAATACCTTAACTTCAGTTTGAATGCCGTGAGGGCGGTGTATGCTAACAATATCTGTGTGATGGGTCGTGTGAAGATCTCAGGTCCCCCTCTATTGTTTCGTTTCTTTCCTTTATAGGTCTTCTAATCTGCCCGTTGGAGTTGCCATCAATGTGAGTTATTCCTGATAACTGACGAACGTGTCTTTAAACTCCAATCTATCGACTTCATGGCGATCTTTATTGAGTATTGATTCCTCTTGATTCCAGTAACTGGTGTCCGTTGGCTCCCTTTGTGTTAATGGGCTTGGTCCTTTGAGGCGGTCCGAGTTGGTTCCTTGCATGACATTTCGTTTGTGGGCCCAGTCTGCTCGATGGGCCTCAGGTTTGTGGTTGGTTCCGCGGTGTAATGTCGTTTTTACCCTTGGGGCCAATTTTGGCCCAAACAGTAACATTTTTTTGGAAGGGTTAGAGAAAGTCATTATGCATCCAAATACATGTGATTACATAGTAATCAATGCATGTGATGTTATAGTAACTTGATTTCCATCCTATAAATAAGAGTATTTGCTTATTGAGTTAAGCAATCAATTAAGTTTGATTAAGTGCATTTCTATAAGAAGAAAGATATGCAATTGTGTTGTGATTAACTTAGGTTTATTTCAATTAGTTTGTAAATAAATTTAGGACTAGTAATACATGTTTGGTTAGATCCTAAGAGGACAAATATGTAAATATATTAGGGATTAAGTTTCCTAACATTGATATCAGAGCTTAAATGTATATATTCTAGTTAGATTACACAAAATTGCATGAACATGCATGAAAGTTGTAGAAAATCCTTCTGTTTTTTGTTTTTACAAAAATGATTTTCTTCAAATTTTGGGCCGTAATAACTCTCTGTAGAAAATTGATAATTGAATGTTCAAATATGTTTTTGAAAACTAAGACATGAGATCTTCAATTTGGTATATCATTTGCTTAATTTAGATTAAAATTGATAAAGATATGGACCCTAGAAGTTGCTAGACGAATCTATTTTTACCCAGAAAAACACTCATAGAAGATCCGTACTACATGTCATCTGATCTTTAGAAAATCAGACGACAAGTCGTCCGATTTGTGTACGTAAAGTCGTACGTTTAGAGGTTAAAGGGACGACATGTCGTCCATGTAGCAGTCAACCGACAAGTCGGTTGCCCTATAAATGATAACCGACATGTCATACAGTCACGGAACACGCGGACGACATGTCGTCTGCGCGTGTGATTTGGCCGATGCGTGCAAGCGCATGAGGGCGAGTGGGAGTCCTCGGCTGGAGCTTGGAAGCGCGTGAGATACTCCTTGTGGCACGTGGTGGCGCGTGGATATTTGTGTCGACCAATGTGGGTCATGTCTGTATCGGTTTTCTTCGGTAATTTCGATCCGTCATGATTAAATGTCTAATCTTTTTTGCAAAATGTTATAATTGGGCATGATAAATTTGTTTTATCATATAACCTTTGTGTTTATAATAAATATATTTGTGATGTTTATTTTGGTCAATGTAACTTTGTGTTTCATTGTGTTGATTTTTCCTTGTATTTGTTGCAGAAAAATCATTGCGATAATTCGAAAAGTTGCAAAAATGATTACGAAATCCACGGACAGAGAAATGATATCAGACATGTTGTTGAAAATGGATAAATATCGAATGAGTGAAAGCGATTATATGATTGCTCATATCATCACCTTCAATAACATGTTACAAGAGTCCATCTCGACAGGTAATTGGATAGGACAACCAAATAGATTCAGATTATTGAGAAACACTCTCTCTCATATATGGCAAAAACAACTTACTCGTATTTGGATATCAGTAAAACGTGTAGAAAAACAACATGTTCCTTATAATAAAGCCATTGAGAGGTTAGCGATTAAATATCTCCGACATAAGGCAAATAATACTATTTTTCCTTTGATGTATCGGAAACGTTGCAAGGATCCTAGATTTGCTATAGGTTTTCTGTAGGCACTGCATTTTTACACATAAGTCCCTATGATGAGTCTCATTTTGGAGACACTACCTTTTAAGTCACGGAGGTCACGGGAAACGGACATCGGAAGGGGAAATTCAGAATAATAAAGGTTCACTGTGTGCGTTCGTGTAGCGTTCGTGTTTACGTTCGAACGTCAAACAGATTGCGGGCGTTCGTGCCGCGTTCGAGGAAGCGTTCGAACGGTGTCGGTAATTCTGGTTTTGCTGCTAGCCTCACATCCAGCCCAATTAGCCCCCAAAGCCCATAAAGCACATCCCAATTTAAATAAATAAATATTAATTAAAACATTAACTAAATAAGATATTAATTAAATTAATTAAATAAAACATATACCAAACATAAAATAAACAATTACCAACTTAAACTAAAATCATGCCTAAATTAAACAAATCACATACTAAATCAAAATATAATCATACCAAGTTAAAATCAATCAACCAATATATTATTCCTAACTTAAATATTGTATTCCTAAACCAAGCCAATCAAATATTCAACCTTCCCTATCTAGCCAAGATTTGTCCCCCCATCAATCTTTGACTTCCCTTAACCAAACCAAATCAAATCCCTCTTTAATTAGCCAAATCCCTTTCCTTGTCAAGCCCAACCCTTTTGCCTATAAAAAGAACCCTTCACCAACCTTCTCAACCCTAGTCCCTAGTCCCTAGCTCATACACAACACACAAGAAAATTACAGGAAGAAGACACCCAAAAAACAGTAAGACAACGAACGAGAACAGTGAACCAGTGAACCGGGAGAGTTGCGGAGCATCCACCCTTCCGACGATCGTGTACCGTACATCCGAGAGGTGATTTAAAAGGTTAGACCTGAGGGTACCTTTTCATTAGTTTATATTCGTTTTTTTATTATTATTGAATTCTATTCGCATGAGAGTCGTTTATGGATGCATGTTGTGGCTTGAATGAAATGGAAGAGTGTCGTCTCTTATGATATATATGATGGAAACCCAGACGTAAATTCCGTAGCCGAATCCGAATGGACGGTAGTGCGGTCTGTACTTGGGATACAACTCCACGTACCACTTGAGTAAACGGAACCTTCTATTGTTTTGTGTTGCTTTTATTTATTTATTTTTCGTCACTTAAATTTTGCATTTTGCTTATTTATGCATGACTCAATCGAGCGCATGAGCTTAGTAAGTGGAATGAAAGATCCCCTATGGGGAGGGGTTAAAGCCCTTTACCACGATGCTTTGCCGCGCCGATTGACGTATGTTCGGTTGGATGCAAGACACGTTCAATCGGACATACTTAGAATAATATGATTGTCTTTATGTTTGTATGCATGATGTGATGTGACGCACATGGGCTTAGTATGTTGGTCTAAAGGTCCTCTCTTTGAGAGATCAAGAGCCCCAAAAGGCCACCTTTACGGAAGTACTTCGCCGCGCCCCTTTATTTTGTTGTTTATGTATTGCGTCCCATTTCAAGCATCAGGTCTGTTCCCGTTCGAACGCGTTTACGAACGCAACTCGAACGCGCATGCATTTTTTTGCCTTATCATGCATCAGGTCTCATTTCCATTCGAACGCGTTTACGAATGCCATACGAACGTGAGCATTCTGTTTCATTTCCGTTCGAACGCGTTATCAAACGCCATACGAACGCGAGCATTCTGTTTCATTTCCGTTCGAACGCGTTATCAAACGCCATACGAACGCGAACCTTCTGTTTACCGTTCGAACGCGTTTATGAACGCTACACGAATGCACACACACTGAACTGAGTCTGTTGTGGGAACACCGAAATCTGGGGCGACGCATGCTGTCCCGGGCTCGCGGCCCGGTCGGGAGTACGGAGTAGCCACGGGGGACTAAACCGGAGAGTAATGGAGTCGCCACCCGGTGTGAACCGGGAAAATGAGATTTAAGGCCGCACTCACCCCTCGCAAGGGAAGACCTCAAACCGTTGGGTTCGGAATGGTCCCTTACTTATGTCACTTGTAATAAAAGGATTTATGTAATAATTTAACCAGACTTAAATAACATTTATTTCCAAAAATATCATGCTTCTAAATTCATATGCATACATCAACAAGTTCATCACAACATGCAACATCACGTGGCAATCTCATGAACATATTTCAATCCTATGATATGGAAAACTAAGAACAACATAATCATGCTTGAGTACTATCTCATGAACCTATTAACCCAATAACATGCTAACAGCCTAATCATGCTTGAATACAATCCCAAGAACACATAGAATGGATAAATGCAGGAATACAAATAATACGGTTGGCTATATAACACAAGAAAGATCAACCAAGAGGCAATTATGCATGAATATGATAAGACAGACTCAGTTCAGTGTGTGCGCGTTCGTGTAGCGTTCGTAAACGCGTTCGAACGGTAAACAGAAGGTTCGCGTTCGTATGGCGTTTGATAACGCGTTCGAACGGAAATGAAACAGAATGCTCGCATTCGTATGGCGTTTGATAACGCGTTCGAACGGAAATGAAATAGAATGCTCACGTTCGTATGGCGTTCGTAAACGCGTTCGAACGGAAATGAGACCTGATGCATGATAAGGCAAAAACGCATGCGCGTTCGAGTTGCGTTCGTAGACGCGTTCGAACGGGAACAGACCTGATGCATGAAATGAGACGCAATACGTAAACAACAAAATAAAGGGGCGCGGCGAAGTACTGCCGTAAATGTGGCCTTTTGGGGCTCTTGATCTCTCACAGAGAGGACCTTTAGACCAACATACTAAGCCCATGCGCGTCACATCACAACACATGAAATAAATAATATCAGACATAGTGTGCCCGATTGAACGTATCTTGTATCCAACCGAACACACATCAATCGGCACGGCAAAGCATCGTGGTAAAGGGCTTTAACCTCTCCCCATAGGGGATCTTTTATTCCACTTACTAAGCCCATGTGCTCGGTTGAATTATGCATAAATACTCAACATATTGAATTCAAGTAACGAAAACTAAATAAACAAAAGAAACGCAAAACAAAAGAAAGATGGTGCCGTTTACCCAAGCGGTACGTGGAGTTGTGGCCCGAGTACAGATCATATTACCGTCCATTCGGAATCGGCTATGAAATTTATGTCCGGGTTTCCATCCGATATACCGCGAGAGTTGACACATCTCCCATTCATCCAATACCCACAACATATTACATCTCATAATTCATGCATATTTATCTACTCAAAGACCACAACATGCATTTCAACATGACAATCATACAAGTAATACTTAATAAATAATGCGAAAAAAAGAAAACAAGTGTGAAAGATACCATCAGGTCTAACCTTTTAAGCCGTCTCTCGGACTCGCGTTTCACGAAGATCGGAAGGGGTAAAGCTCCGTAACTTTTTTGGTTCACTGGTTCAGCGTCCTAGCTCACTGCTTTGCTGTTTTGCTTGCGGTTCGAACTCCGTTCTGCTCCTATTCGGCCTCGGTCTTGCTGCTCACTGCACGGGTCACCTGTTTTAACGTTTTCAATGAACTATTCCAAGTTTGTGTGGGTTCTTAGTGTAATTGTATGTGATTATTTTTAAGATTATCTATGCAGTTTTTATGTTACTGTTTTTTAAGGATTTGGGCTACTGTTTTAAGGTAATTTAGGAGGTTGTTTATGCGTTGTCTTAGGATTCGGCTAAGGGTGAGTTTGGTGTGTTCTGGATTCGGCTATGGTGGTGGTGGCTTGTGGTGGGTTCTTTGTTCTCTTTTGTGTATGTGTGAAGTGTATGAGTTATGGACTAGCTAGGGTTGAGAAGGTTGGTGAAGGGTTCTTTTTATAGGCAAATGGTTGGGCTTGACAAGGAAAAAGATTTGGCTAATTAAAGAGGGATTTGATTTGGTTTGGTTAAGGGAAGTCAAAGATTGAGGGGGGACAAATCTTGGCTAGATAGGGAAGGTTGAATATTTGATTGGCTTGGTTTAGGAATACAATATTTTAAGTTTGGGAATAATCTTATTAGATTGGGAATATAATTGGTTGATTGATTTTATTAGGCATGATTATATTTTGATTTAGTATGTGATTTGTTTAATTTATGCATGATTTTAGTTTAAGTTGGTAATTGTTTATTTTATGTTTGGTATATGTTTTATTTAATTATTTAATTAATTTAATTATTATCTTATTTAGTTAATGTTTTAATTAATATTTATTTATTTAAATTGGGATGTGCTTTATGGGCTTTGGGGGGGCTAATTGGGCTGGATGTGAGGCTAGCAGCAAAACCAGAATTACCGACACCGTTCGAACGCTTCCTCGAACGCGGCACGAACGCGCCCGCAATCCGTTTGACGTTCGAACGTAAACACGAACCAGCACGCACGAACGAAAACAGTGAACCTTGTTTATTCTGAATCTCCCCTTCCGATGTCTGTTTCCCGTGACCTCCGTGACTTAAAAGGTAGTGTCTCCAAAATGAGACTCATCATAGGGACTTATGTGTAAAAATGCAGTGCCTACATCTGTCTTATCATATTCATGCATAATTGCCTCTTGGTTGATCTTTCTTGTGTTATATAGCCAATCGTATTATTTGTATTCCTGCATTTATCCATTCTATGTGTTCTTGGGATTGTATTCAAGCATGATTAGGCTGTTAGCATGATTGGGTTAATAGGTTCATGAGATAGACTCAAGCATGATTATGTTGTTCTTAGTTTTCCATATCATAGGATTGAAATATGTTCATGAGATTGCCACGTGATGTTGCATGTTGTGATGAACTTGTTGATGTATGCATATGAATTTAGAAGCATGATATTTTTGGAAATAAATGTTATTTAAGCCTGGTTAAATTATTACATAAATCCTTTTATTACAAGTGACATAAGTAAGGGACCATTCCGAACCCAACGGTTTGAGGTCTTCCCTTGCGAGGGGTGAGTGCGGCCTTAAATCTCATTTTCCCGGTTCACACCGGGTGGCGACTCCATTACTCTCCGGTTTAGTCCCCCGTGGCTACTCCGTACTCTCGACCGGGCCGCGAGCCCGGGACAGCATGCGTCGCCCCAGATTCCTGTGTTCCCACAGTCTGGCGACTCCACTGGGGATAGAGAATCGGCCCCGAAATATTGTCTTGTGATGTTTGGATTTATGTTTTAATTGACCGTGTCTATAGTGGATAAAGTGAGGGTTTAATCAAAGGCATTTTAAGGTTAGGTAATGGTTTGGTGTCTTCCTTCATTCACTACCTTTCTAGAAGGAAAAGCTGTGAAGGCACCTAGATAGCCATCTACTTGTAGCCTATTGTGATGGACTAATTTGGAGGACTCGTTGTTTATTCCTGACAACAAGCGATAAGAGCCTAAGAGGCTTGGGTATTTAAGTGAGCCTCGCTCCACCTTCCCTCTGGGGGATCTACAACGGGAAATCCATTTGACAGTCCGTCACACACCATAGCTCATTGGCACGTACCTTAGTGTATAAAAAAGGGTGCGCTCACTTGGTTGCTCGAACCCTTGAGTGGGGAGACCTTGAATTAGAAAGCGACCGACTCGTGGCCGCTAAGTCAAATACTGAAGTGTATATGACAGAAACTAGCAAACTTGGGGGTTTCAATAAGAAAAGAAAATTCCATGGTGGTAGGTTTTAGTTCGGAAAAGAATAAAATTCTCCCAAGCCAGAAAAGAAACAGAAAACTAACTAACATGGAAAAGGAAAACGTCATACCAAAAAGAAAAACATGGCAAATGTTAAATGTTTTAATTATGGTAAGAAATGTCATTTTGCTCGTGACTGCATTGATCCTAAGAAGGTGAATACATTTCGTGCATATTTAAATGAAATATGTGTTTCAAGTTCAATCTTTCTAACTGAATCTAATCCTTTGTGGACTGTAGACTCATGAGCCACAGACTATGTAGCGAAGGATAAAGATGCTTTAGTGAAATTTCGACGAATTTCACTGGGGTGAAGTGGATATATGTTGGCAACAACTCACAGGTTGAAGTCAAAGGAATAAAAACATGCAAGTTAGTCATGCATGATGGAAAAACTTTACTACTACATGATGTATTGTTTGCTCCACAAATTCATCGAAATTTAGTTTCTGTGTTGGTTTTGGTTAATTTAGGTTTCAATTTGAACTTCCATAAATTTGATGTTGATTTGTACTTAAATACAATACACTATGGTTTTGGTTATTTTCTGGATGGTTTTATTGTATTAAATGTTGAATGTTTTAATCACAATTTCAGTTTTTCGTTTGTTACTTCATCTGTCAGTGATGATAGTGATGTAACTGTGTGGCATGCTAGACTTGGCCACAGTGGCCAACAAAGAAGGAACAAATTAGCCGAATAAGGCTTTTGGGAAATATTGATAAGGTAGATTTGTCAACCTGTGAATATTGTTTGGTTGGAAAAACTGCGAGAAAACCATTTGGAAAAGGGACTGGAGCAGAGTATCCATTATAATTAATCCATTCAGATATCCGTGGTCCAATGAATGTCAGAGCAAGACATGGAGCATCTTATTTCATCACATTCATAAATGACTTTACATGCTTTAGTTGTGTCTATTTGATTGCTCATAAATCCGAAGCATTAGAATGTTTTAAGAAATTTATAAATTTAACAGAAAATCAATTGGACAAGAAAATTAAAGCATTACGTACTGACCATGGTCGTGAGTACTAATCTGATCAATTTAGAGAATTATGTGATGAAAAAGGAATTAGTCGTCAGTTGACTACTTCTGCTACTCCTCAACAAAATGGTGTTGCGGAAAGAATAAATAGAATTATTCTTGAAATGGTTAAGTCTATGATGGCACAAGCAAATTTGCCTATAACCAATTGGGGTTAAGATCTCAAGAAATCGTTCAAAGAATTTATTATCTCTTTCACATGAGTCATATATAAAGAAAATTCTTGAACGTTTCCAAATGCAGGCTTGCAAACCCATTGATACTCCTATCACAAGAACTAAATTTTGAGTCGTAGATTGTGTCCTCAAACTCCATAGGAAAAGGAACAAATGAATAAAGTTCCTTATGCAAATACAGTTGGAAGTTTAATGTACGTAATATTGTGTACAAGACCTGATATTTGTTTCGTTGTTGGAATGGTAAGTAGATACCAATCCAATCCAGGACTAGCACATTAGAAAGCAGTTAAAAGAATATTTAGGTATCTGAGAGGGACAACTGATTACTCATTGTGCTATCAAGAAAATGATCAGCAATTTAAAGGCTATACTGATGCTGACTGGGGAGGAGATTTAGATGAAAGAAAATCTACCTCCGGTTTTGTTTTCTTGCTAAACAATGGTGTCATTTCATGGAGCAGTAAGAAACAATCTTGTATAACCTTATCTAGGGGTTGGCAAAAAAACCGACCGAACCGAACCAAACCGCAAACTGAACCAAATCGGACCGAATTTATGATTTTATTTCTAACAGTTCGGTTTGCGATTCGGATTGGCCCACCCCAAATGGTTTACGGTTCGGTTCAGATGTTAAACCGAACCGCACCGTTTAAACCGAACCGAACCGTTATAATTAAAAAATTATATATTTTTATAAAAAGATTTGTATTTTTCTTTTAATTTTACTTTATGTTTTCTTTTTATTAGTATCTTAATACTTTTATTCTTAATTTTTTTATTAATATATTTTTTTGTTAATACTTTTATTCTTAAGTTTATTTGTTAATAATTTTATTCTTAAATTTTTTATTTTATGGTTTATTCTTGAAAGTAAGCTGTTTGATTTGTCTCTTAATTAGAATGATGGTAGCATCATTATTCGAGGTAATTTTTAAAAAATACAAGAATTAATTGTGCCTCATTTTTCAATTTTATATTGAGTGCATGTGTTCTCTGGAGTCACAGCTTACACCGTACTCCGTAGCACTTCATATTATTTGTTTGTTAGACTAGTTTTTTTTTTTTTTTTTTTGTCTTCTCTTAAGTGGATGAATTTTTTTAAAGTAGAATAATCGTAACCGCGAACCGAACCAATCCGTAAACCGCTGGTTTAAAAAAATTTCAATACGAACCAAACCGTTATTTAATGGTTTGGTTTGAGAGGTAAAAAAATCGGACCGTAAAATATGGTTTGGTTCGGTTTTTAGCAAAAATCGAACCGCGCCCACCCCTAGCCTTATCCACAATGGAGGCTGAATTTGTGGCCTTTTCATCGGCAGTACAAGAGGCTGTGTGGTTGAAAAGGTTCTTAGATCATTTGGGTATATCAAATGAATCTTCCGGTCCAGTATTAGTTAACTGTGATAGTGAAGCAGCGATAACCTACATAAAAGACCCAAAATTCCATTGTAAAACGAAACATATAGATACCAAATATAACTTTGTGAAAGACATAGTTGCATGAGAATAGGTAAACATGAAGTACATTTCTACGCAAGAAATGATAACAGATCCATTGACCAAGCCTGTTCCTATAGATGTATTTATTAGACATGTAAAAAATCAGGGATTGCGTAGATGTTAATGTGCTTACATATTATGGTATGTATTTTTCCCAAATAATGTTTACTAATATTAATATTCATTGATGTTTGTATTCAATGCTTACATGTTAATATGTTGATACATGTTTTAAACAAATATACTATAGTTAGTATGAGAAGTATGTCGGACAAGTGAATGATTGGCCCTCTGACACGGGCAATCGCCTCCATTACTTTGTGTTAATGAGAGATGAGACAAATTTTTAAGCTAATTATCTGAGTGATAATTTAGAGAGCTAAGCTTGAAAATTAAGTAATGTCGTTATGAGGTCACTTTCTATGTGATATGACCTAAGGTGAATAAGTTTGTTTCACCTTACTTGTCTTAATGCCAGATATGAGTTAGACATTGTGTTTGTCTGAACTATAATCTGTACGGTATTTTATGAGACATACGCTCAATGGGAAATGAGAGAATACTGTAGCACATGTTTTCATATCATGTGTACATTTCTGATTATTGAGGATAATACAAGTAAAGATCTCAGTCTTGATATTGTGTGAGACCCTTGAGATTATTTCAATCTCACATTGTACCATTTAGACTTTTGTCTGCTTCTCAAAACTTGGATTTGATTATCGCTATCTTGGAGTGTTGCTGAAGGATCATGAGAGATTCGATCCGAAATGACATCTCTGGAAAAGCGAATTGAATCAAGGTTGAGAGATTCGAGAAATGAGAAAGATCATTATATGAGTAATATCACATTAGCTTGTATTCACTGGTCGACCAATTATGTTGTTATATGTGATCAAACATGATTGTGAATACAAAATAAATATTACATCCGAAAAGATATCGAGAGAGATTTAATGTGATAAATGATCGATGATACTGCATACATAATCCACTGTGGTTCTATCCATTTTTCGAGCAGTTATATATTCATAACAGATGTATATCAAATGAGCTCTCGAATTATGCTGGTCGCACGACACAATTGCTAAGTATGAGTTATTCTTGTAGAGACAATAAAAATTGTTGATTTCATCATGTGTGAGTGAGAGATGTTGAAAATAATTAAGATTTAACAAGAGTTGTTAAATAACAACAATTAGTAATATGTTGGAAATTATTAAGTTGTTGGAAATTATTAAGTAACAACAAGAGTTGTTAAATAACAACAATTAGTAAAATGTTAAATGAGGAACATATGGTGCACCGATGATGATAATATTTTTTTGGAATGGTTAGAGAAAGTTATTATGCATCCAAATACACGTGATTACATAGTAATCAATGCATGTGATGTTATAGTAACTTGATTTCCCTCCTATAAATAATAGCATTTACTTATTGAGTTAAGCAATCAATTAAGTTTGATTAAGTGCATCTATACAAGAAGAAAGGTATGCAATTGTGTTGTGATTAATTTAGGTTTATTTCAATTAGTTTGTAAATAAATCTATGACTAGTAATACATGTTTGGTTATATCCTAAGATGACAAATATGTAAATATATTAGAAATTACGTTTCCTAACAGAGGTTAAATATCATTACTCCTCTATCATTATGGAAACCTCAATCCCCCCTGTTCATAATAATTGGGCAATGATTTTAGGCTCTTTTTCATAATAAAAAAGAAATGAATATTATGAGAGTACATTGTATCTTTATTTAAAAATCATATGTATAGACACCTGTCTTCAGGGGGCGTGGTTTGATGATGTAGGGCTTAAGATCTGATTTTCAGGTCATGAATTTGAATTCATATGATGTGCTTATTGTAAGAACTTAGGACATCCGGGGGTTTTACATTCTCCACTTAAATCCGGATCGGATGATTTGCCAGTGAAATTCTCAACATTTAAAAAAAAAATTATTTTATTGATATGTGCCATGCCTCATACCTGTACTCGGATATTCTAACCTACTAAGCTAAGGCATAAGTGACAAATTAAAGTCTCCAAACATCCTTACTAAGAACTCTATACTTAGTGTAAAATTTACACAAATCTTACCTCCTCTCCGACTATTGCTTAAATCTTACACTAAATTTATAAATTTCAATTTTTTTACAATGTTTTTGAAAAAAACAATAACATAATATATGTTATCGCTATAGTGTAATGTCAAATTTAATATAACATTATTTACCTGCATTATTTTAGTGCAAGCAATAACGCTCTAATGAGTGTCGAAAATGATGCATGGTTATTATTCTTAGGTGACTTTAACTCCGGCCGACTTCCGATCTAATTAACAAAAAGACTTCGAATGTGATATTCAAATAATAATAACAATAAGGCGAGGAGGACTTAATAGAATAAATTAAAGGTGTGATTTGATGATAAAATACTTATGATTTGATTATCATGTCTTGATTTTGAGTTTAGTAATATATTTCTTATAAAAATTTTAATCAACTAAAAATTTTAATCCCTTTATTAAGTCAACCTCTTGACGACGACGTTTTAGTTATTTGAAATAAATTTAGAAATTCCTCATTAGATCTCGCCACTTTCCCGAGAAAATACTAAAAAAACTTTCCGACAAAATGTCTCAATCGCACAGCGATACAATACCTCTCCACGCGTCCTCCCAATCCGACATCGACGAGATCGAAAACCTAATCAACGCCAGCCCCGCCACCGTCCTCCCGGCGCGGCCCCCGAGTCCGCCTCGGCCGGCGACGATCCCGGTCTCTTCCGCACCTTTCATCCAATCAAACATCCCTCCTCCTCCCCCTACCTCCTCCAATCAGAAGGTCCCATCTGCCCCCGCCCTTCCCCCACTCCCGCCCTCCACTATCTCTGGCGGTCCCCGCCCCAATATCACCTCGACCGGGTTCGGTTCGCCCCCCAACACGCTGACCGAACCGGTTTGGGACACTATCAAGAGAGATCTGTCGCGAATCGTTAGCAATTTGAAGCTCGTCGTGTTTCCGAATCCGTACAGGGAAGATCCCGGCAAGGCAATGAGAGATTGGGATCTGTGGGGTCCATTTTTCTTCATAGTATTTCTGGGGCTCACCCTCTCTTGGTCCGCCTCTGTCAAGAAGGTCAGCTTTCTATCTTTTGCATTTAAGTCCCATTGATTTTTACCAGAGCTTAGATGCTGGTAAGTGGATACTTTCAGTTTATACAAAAATTAGCATGTTACATATTGGCTATTATTTGCTTATTTGGAAATTGTCTTCTGCATTTTGAGATTGATTTCTCGCTCTTCATGTGATTATCGCTGTTAATTGATTCTTGAGATAGCTTTTGTTTTGAAGCTTTTTGTTATTCCTTGTTTCACGCTGGCTTCACATTGTGGCACAAGTATTTAGTTTTATATTGTTGAAATGAAAGAATGAAAAAGTGGGTTTTGCATTGTGGTAAAAGTTGAAACGTGAGTCCTTGAAAATATAAATTGAATATTTTTTGTGATGATAAAAGTAGCAATAGGAACAAGATTACAAAACGCTGGCTTCACTACTTTTATATGTAAAAGCGTCGAGGAGTGCAATTATAAGGAGTTAGGAGTGTAGGTGTTTTTATACAGTGATGAGTGACCGCATAATGTGCTAAAATTATTATTGGATAATCTCGATATGATTCATCATCAATATTTCCTTAGAGACGTGGCCTTGATTTACACAGCTCCAAGTTTATGATTTGAAGGTGTCTTTACGGTGATCTTTGTTTAAGAAAAAACGTGGATGAGGAGGATCTTATTACCATTAACTGGACCAAAAAAAAAAGAGGTTATGTGTCCAAGTTGCAGCTAATATGTACCTCAGTACCTGTCTCAGTTCAATCCCAGTCTATGAAGCAGTCCTATGGCCTAAGACAAAGTTGTGATGATATGGTTTTTCCCATTGAGGCTTAACCAGATTGAGTCAGTGGTTCAACATTCTCTCTTTTTTTCTCTTTTAATCAACTGTAGTTATTGTGATTAAATTATGATTTGGAATAGTATAATAAATAGTAGAAAATTACTTGCCTGGATCTTCCTAAAAATGTTTGATTGGAAGTTTGGAACTGTTTCTTGCACACTGTGATGATATGTATGTCCCAACTTTGTTGATTAAGGCGATGACTTTATTTTTATTTTTAAACATAACCTAGAAATCATATATGCTATTGCTATGAATTATGAAATAACGAGAGATCTGGCCATGTTAAGTTGTATGTTCCCTTAATACACATTCTGTATCATCAGAAGAATCTAGGTCTGGCCTGGTTAAGTTGTATGCTCCCTGTATTATTAGAAGAATCTTTGACGCATGACTAACTTCATTAGAGCAGTGCTAGCAGTAGTCACTCATATAAGCGACTGATGTAGTTGCTGCCTTCCCCATACGACAAGTGTCCCACTGAATTGGGTTTTATATATGCTCATTCAATTAGAGAAACTTTTTTTTTTTTCAATAATTGTCATCCATCTTGACTGAAAAATTTACAATACTACCCTTTTATTTAATCTATTTAAACTTTCATTTATCTCCCCTGACCACCAGGGACTTCTCTATTTTAGACTTACCAAAACAAAACTGATTAACCAAAAAATTTCTTTTTTGGATTAAACACACACTCTCTCCGATCTCTATTGATATTTGTTCTAAAGAGCTATGTTGCCAAAGGTGGCAGGCGGGGCAAGGGGTTTTGGTAGTTCAACTCGTCTAAGCGCTGCCCAAATGCCACATTGATTAGTCAAAGGGTGGGTTGATTTGGTCAAATATGAAGAATTTTATCTAATATATGAAGAGTTATATCTTCAAATACTTGAGCGCCGCCTATAGTTGCCTAAACAGCTGTTTGAAAAACTCGCCCAAAGCGGCGCCTTTATCAACATGGGTAAAGAGAGCTCCAAAATGGTTGCAGAAGCATCCTCATAAATTGAAACCTACCCATGAATATACATGGATGGGAAAGAAGGACTTAGGTTGGAGTCTCTTTCATACACGAACAGTGAATAAAGTTTATAAAATCTCTCTGTCATAAGCTTCTTAGTCTAGGATTGATCGCTTATATAAATATTTAAAGTTATTTAATTTGTAAGAACTTTAACTTGGTTCAATGGAAAAAAGTACCATTTCAAAAAGAAACAGTATCTTGTAATTTGTGAGCTTCTGAAATATCAAGATATATACACAAATATGAAGACCATTTCGAAGGAAATTTAGTTTTCTTGAATGGTTGGCTGAATAAATTTAGAAATGGATTGGGACTTTTGGCTAAAATTTGGTGACAAGTCAATGTGGATCTCACGGAGTCATGATAATAAGACAGGAACATATTGAAACCACAATCCAATCAATGAGCCAAAGTTCATGAGCATTTGTCACACATAATCGGTGTGTTAAACTGTTAATGGAAGTTAAGAAGATAAGGGTAATTAATCAGTCAAAGTGGATGGCAAATATGAAAATTAATGAAAATTAATGGGCATTTTCTTTTAAGTGAATGAGCTAACATAAATGACAATATAATGGGACATTTGTCATGTGGGGAAGGTAGCAACTACAATAGTCGCTCACATGAACGACTGTTGCTAGCACTGCTCACTCCATTATGTTCACTGTTTGGTGTCTTTATTCAGCTTATCTTATGCCATGGGCATTCATTCATTACTCTAATATAGTCAAAATTAACAAGCCTAGCTGCCACCAATCTGCAGTCACTTTGTCATTGGAGTTGCTCATAAGATAAAAATAAATACTAGATGACTAAAGTCCTTAGCTCTTCCAGCTTCATGCTTCTGACCTCATGTCAACTTTTCAGTTGATTTTACTGAATTTGTGGTCAATGCTTGTTGCCAACAATCCTGTGGATTTTAATATTTATAGAGATGCTGAAGAGAAGGCAAGCCAAGTAAATCGGATGTATGCAAGATTAACTCTTAAAAGTCAAATTTAACAAGCAGAAAAGTACTAAAAGTAAATAGCAATCAAGTCATAGAATATGAATCTTAATGCAACTGCACCACTGAGTACTGTTGAAAGTGGACATCTGAACCATGTAACAGGAGATATCCAGATGATATTTTATGACTGCATTTATAGGTGATTGAATTACCTTGAAGAGCCTATGTGCTTTCCCACGAACTGTCCCACATCAAAACATAACTGAATTGCTTTACATCCATATACATATGGACTTTGTGATTCCTACAGTTTTCTTTCAGTTGATATTTGCTATATAGGAAATTCATGATATTAGAAAGTACCCTTATCTATGAAGGTTTGTTTACATAGGCCATCACTAAATTCATATGCAACAATTTTCCTCACTCAATTTCTGTGTTTGTACAGATCCTGAAATTTCGTTCTTATAGTGATATAGAAAAATCAGTTTATTTTCTTTGTCGACTGATTTTCTACTTTTCCCTAATTATCTCCCAGTCTGAAGTATTTGCCGTTGCATTTGCACTACTTGCTGCTGGTGCTGTGATCTTGACATTGAATGTACTACTACTGGTAATAGTCTCTATCTTACCAGTTCACTACGTTTTAGATGTTGAAAGTTATTTGCTTTTTATTCAACATATATTATTCTTACATGTACAAAGAGAAACTCAGAAACAATGAATACCCACTACACTAGAATCTTCAAATTTGAAAGCCGCATACTTGTTGAGCAGACTTTGACTTGGGTGAACGTTTACATTGTTTCAGGGTGGACACATAATTTTCTTCCAGAGTCTGTCTCTTCTGGGTTATTGTCTATTCCCACTTGATATCGGAGCCTTAATATGCATGTTGAAGGACAACGTGCTAGTGAAAATGATTGTTGTGTGTGTGACATTGGCTTGGAGCTCATGGGCTGCCTATCCATTCATGAGTTCAGCCGTGAACCCGAGAAGGAAAGCCCTCGCCCTCTATCCTGTCTTTCTCATGTATGTCTCTGTTGGTTATCTTATCATTGCCATTGATTAATGTGATGATGGTGCCCGTTATAAGGTATTCCCATGTGCATTTATAACTTGCATATAGTTTATACAGCAATTTTTCATGTTTATTCAATTTTTTTGACACTTCTGCTTGCTTGTTATGCTTGTAGACTCACACCTGCAAAATAGTAAAAATATTATACTGGTTGTATTAAACTTCTCCATGGATATCTGCGCACGAGTCTTATTCTTTGGAGTGTTGATCTATATTAGCTCAAGATGCAATTTTTTTTTTTGTAACCAAATGATATGATTTCTGCATAGCAATGAAACTGTTGAAGAGATTACAACTTTGATGCCTTCATCAATAATTCATCTTGCTAATTAAATTTTCTTTTCACCTTTCATCTTTTTTACCTTCAAGTTCTCACCCTACACTGTTATTGCAGCAAAGTATAGTTTGGTTTACACGAGCAGCTGTGCCTGAACAATCCTTTTCAGTTCCCTGTTTCTTCACCGTTTGTAATTTTGCATTTTGGCGGTACGTGAATGTGAACTTGTACGGCCTTTGACTGCTGTAGCAAGTAGCAACACACACTGGTGTGTCTAGTCATATCAATGGGTGGAAGGGGGGATTGCCACTTAACAATTAACAACTATTTTGCTTTAGTATTAATTCATTAAAATAATTATAAATATACAAATTAATTATAAATTTTAATAATTTCATAGAAAAAATATTCTATAGAAAAAATATTCTATATAATTATCTTAATAAATTTATTATAATTATACTTTAGTCTAATTCATTTTTAAATGTTTCTATATATAATTGTATATTAATCAATATAATTAATGAATAAACACAGAAACTAATTTTCCTAAAAAAAAATTAAACAATGCTAACTCAAAATTTTGTAGAGAATGCATTACAGGTGAATTTTATTTTATTTTTTTAGCCGTTTTTCTTTTTAGTTAAGAGTAGTGTTAATTAATATTTCATGGTAATTAAACTAAAAGTAATTATTATAAAGCTTTAGATTTTATAATTATTAATATTTTTAGTATTTATAAAAAAATTACAAAATATATAAAATTTCGATAGAGGTGCCCAGAGTTGCTTTTCAGACGGTCATGTACGATTTTATCTCCGTATAGAGCTTCACCCATTTTAGTGGCGGTTATTGGACATGTGTCGACTCATCGTGACTCATTAGAGCTTTAGGATTATTAAGTGACATATAGACCTTTGGTTAGGCTCGAACTAATGACTTCATAGTCCTAATAAGATTTTTTTTTAAGATGAAAATCATTCGTATATAAAAACATCATGAGAATATAATTACACGGACATAAAAACTTGAATACAAACTTATGATATCATAAGACTCAAGCTAAGTTGGATGAATCCTAACTAAAAAAATAATAATTTATGTATTATCCTTTTCCTGTAACCAATAGGAGTACATAGAATTACTTAAGTACATGAGGAATTACGAGATCATCATGTTCCCACCTCAGTCTTAATGCAACGTCGGTGACCACATACTCCTTGGTAGAAGTGAATCAACATGATACATACATTGTATAGAAAATTTTTACAAAAACCAGACTTTAGGTGGTCACCGACGTTAAGGACTTGAGGTTTTTAACCTCACCTACGGTGACTTCGAAATCATATAAGGACTTGAGGTCCTTGGTTCGAGTCACCATAAGGGCTTATATGTCACTCAATATTCCTAAAATTCCAAGAAATTATGATGAGAGTTGGCATATGTCCAATAACAACCACTCACGTTAGTGAGTCTCCATACGAGGAAAAATTTTGTGAGACCGTTCGTTCTTCCGCTGAGATCCTAAAGTGGGGTGTTAAAAACACGTTGAATTATAATATTTAATGATAAAATTATAAATAAATAAATAAATAACTTATTTTTTAAGGTCAGTAGGTAATGAGAGAGAGAGAGATCGAAAACACTAAAGAAAAATGACAATCCCATTTTGGAAAAAAAAAAAATTAAAAACGAGCCCCAGAAGGATTTTCTGAAGCTTAGGACAGTGTGCCCTAAGCTTCAAAATGTAGTGTGTAAGCCTGAAAGGTAGTTCAGTAAGAAGCGATGACTGAGATTGATTCTCTCTCTCGTCAGCATCACCTGACTGCTTTCTTCTTCTTATGTTCCTTTCAATTCAGTCAATTTTTTTTTTTTTTTTTTTTTTTTTGATGAGCTGACCTGACAGGCGCAAGCAAATCAATGGATTTTGCATGAGCCTGAGAATTAGTCTATGCGCGTCAACCACGCGCACTGCGGCCTTCCGGCCTTACTAAAAAACAAATAAGGTTTGTAATTGTATTGTTCAAGTCAAAATATATTAACACTATAAAATTTTGTCCCTAATTATGTTTATAACTTTATATTATTTATTTTTTGTGAAATATATGTAACATGTATTGTAATATTTGACATCGATAGTAAAAATAATATTTGATTAGTATATAAGTTATGGATTCTCCTAATCTAATAAATATGTTTTGGGTTATAAATATCAATAATAATTCTGTGACTGACTATGAGCTCAAAGCAAAAAAATAAAATTAAAGAATATTTTGGTATTAAAAATAGCTGATTTGGATAAAATTACAAGCTCCATCCTTCAACAGTTCTAACTTATAAGACAGTGTTACCCTAATACAAAATATTTCAATTTAACTTCATTGCATTACTATTAAACGTGTTCAAAATTTAAATCAATCCATCTATCAACTGAAAATTTCTTTTAAATTTTATAAAGATCAATCCGAATTTTGTAGTATAGTTACAAAAATGAGAGATTATCTTATTTAATTTAAAATTTAATACAATTATGTGTATTTAGGTCTAACATCATACATACATTATTGAATTTTACATCAGGTGTTAAATTGCTAAAATTTTTATAATATTTTATCACATGTGTTTTACATTTAAAATCATTAATCAATAATTATCAATCATAATTTTTAGGAAAAAGTTCAAAAAAAATACATTGTGATTTCTTTTGTTTACAAATCAGGACGGTGATTTTTTTCTGTGACAAAAGACTACCATGCAATTCATTCAATAGTAAAATCTTGCAAAACTGATAACATCATTAGTGACTGCTGATGTAATATGATGTTTGCTTACATGGCATTATGTATGCTGATGTAGCATGAGGACGAAAAAAACATAATCTTAATTTCGTAAATGGGAAAAACCACAAAGTATTTTTTTTTTATACTTTTCCCTAATACATATATATATAATATTAATGCATAATCCAAGTTATGTATGATAATATCCTTTATGGTACGTTTGACGCACCTTATTGTATTAAGTTGTGTTGTATTATTAATGTATTATTTATTGTGTTAAGGTGCGACAATAATATTATTTTAGACTAATGTTGTATATCGTTTGACACTACAATATATTGTATTAAAATTATTATTTTTATTATTATTTTAATATTAATTTTTTAATATATAATACTAATACTACAATTAATATTTTAAGATTAATACTAAAGTAATATTTTAATATAGAAGGGGAATAGGGGAAGAAGAAGGTTAATAGGGTAAGAGTAATGTTGATAATATTATTTTAGAAAATATTTTAAGTATAATAAGGGTTTTTTAATAAATACTTAAACAATTTTTTTAAGAGTAATTAAATTTCAATAGTTTATAAATATTTTAATAATTTTTTGTAATATTAATATTAATATTTAAATATTAATTTTAATCTAAATAAAATAAATCGATGGTTAGAGAATGAAAAATCATAATATTATCAAAAGACATTGTATTGTATTAATTAATGTTAATACAATATTCTTAATGCTCCTTAATGGTGAGTGTCAAACATGCCCTTGTGGTGCGTTACGTACCCGTAATCGGAATGAGATGGAATCAGAATGAACTGAATGCGAATGATAAATCGAAATCATAATAAATTATTTACTTAATTGTAGGAAGGATCAGAATCAGAATGAAGTAGTATTTGATGTGTTTAATGAATTGTTAAAAAATTACAAAAAAATCTTATAATTATTATTATTATTAATTTTAGTAAGTGTTGATGTATTAAATTAATGAATATTAAATTACTCTGTTATAATATAAAAAAAATTAAATATTAAATATTTATATTAATTATTGATTAATCTTATTTATTTGATTATTTAAGTAGATTAATAATTTACGGTACTAATTAATCATGAAGTAGGAAATTACAAATCCTAATATTAAATTATTATTTTATTAAAATATTAAATATTATTTTATTAATTATTAAATTTATTATTATTTATAAATTAAGATTAAGTAAGTATTACTTATTAATTAATTATTAATGAAATTAATTACTAAATATTAAATTATTCTTTATTAAAATGGTAAATATTAGTTTTTATTAATTATTAATTATTAATTATTAATATATTTTATTTATTATTATAAATAATATTAATTAATATTTTATGGGCAATATTGTAATTTCCGATCAATATTGTAATTATTTTTTATGAGATTCAAATTCCCAAATATGTGGGCCCCACTTCTATTCTCATTCCCATTTTTGAAATTCAATTTCAAAAAGTAAATAATCTTATTAGAAAATAAACATTTCTCAATTCTCATTATCCTCGAGTAAACACATCATTAATGTATTCACTCATCAATAATCGTAATTAAGCTTAAACTACATGGCCCCACCCAAATTAATCCATGAAACTCTAAAATCAACTGGTGTGTGAAAACTAAAGCACACGCGTCGTTTAAGAGCGTAGTTTCAGCATCTTTTGAGTACCACCATTAAATAAATTAAATGGCAAATTAAATTAAAAAAAGGTAATAATTTATTTAATCAAGTTAAATTAGGGAGCTTGTCTCAGACGGTCAGACCAGAGGACAGAGCTTTGTGCACAGTACCTATCATATCATATCCTAAATACCCACTAAAATTTTGGCACGTGTAAAAAAAACATTTAACATTAAAATTTCCCAATTTTAAAAATCCCCAAAAAAACAAAATGACTGAAAAGAGAATCATTCACCATATCTCCCCTGTGAACAATTGATCATACCCATTTACCCAAAAAGCATCCTCAATCTTTCAAGATTTTATCAACTACATCAAGTAATTTTGGCAGAAGTAGGAGTAGTAGGAGTATTTTTTATTTGGTATTGGGATTATACCAAATAAATAAAATTATTTGTTTAATTTTTGTGAATAAAGGAGTTAATGGCATAGCATAGAGACAAGCACAAGATTTGTTTCTTGAGTGTTGTTCTTCTAAAGATACAATAAATTAAGCTATAAAATATGATCATTAAAAGTTGTTTCATGTTGATTATTGTGCAAAAAAATTAAATAAATAAATAAAATAAAATAAAGATGGTGTATTAATTATTATTACAATTTACAAGTGAATTACAAAATTATATTTTCTCCCAACCCAAGTTGGGGCAATTGCTTTGCTTGCTTGAAATCGTTTTACAGTCCTGCAAAACCAGTTGCAGCAGAAGCAACCTCTCAATTATTTTATTCTCATTTTAAGCTCATCCATTGTCACTCTCTCCTATATCTTGAAGCTGAAGCATCAAAAAATCTCCCCCTTATATCTTACTCTCTCATACATCACAATCCTGCAAGTGCTTTTCCATTGCAGCAGAAGCATCAGCAGCAAAAAGACATTTTATCATTCAAATCCAGCATAATAATAATAATAATAATAATAATAATAATAATAATAATAATAGTAGGGTCTCTGACTGACTCTCTGTACAGTACTAAAGTACCACAATGACCCCTGTAATTCACTCAAATTCCCAAAACCCAATTGGCCCCATTTCCAGATCCTCTTCTTTTAACTCCAAACCCTTTTCTGTTTTCTTTGGGTCCCTCCCTCAAAACACCCTTTCGTCTCTTTTCAGCTTCTGCTTTATTCCTCCACCTTTCCAAGTCCTCAACCCTTCATTATTTTTCCTCTATTAATTCACCCAAAAAAACTCAAAACTTTTCTTCAACCCACTTCCCATTTCAAAATCAAAACTTGCCTTTAAAAAAAAAAAAAAAAGTAAAAGAAAATGAGAGAGTATTGGACTTCACTAGCCTCATTACTTGGCGTTTTGGCCTTCTGCCAAAGCCTGCTTCAAGCCATTTTCCCACCGGAGCTTCGTTTCGCCTGTCTCAAATTCTTCAGCAGAATCTTCAACATCTTCTCCTCATACTGCTACTTCGACATCACAGAAATTGACGGCGTTAACACCAACGAGCTCTACAACGCCGTCCAGCTTTACCTAAGCAGCTCCGTTTCAATCTCCGGCAGCCGCTTGAGCCTCACCCGTGCTCTCAACTCAAGCGCCATCACCTTCGGCCTCTCCAACAATGACTGCATATACGACACCTTTTACGGCGTTAACGTCATCTGGGAACACGTTGTGTCTCCAAGACAAACGCAAACGTTTTCCTGGAGACCGTTACCTGAAGAGAAACGTGGGTTCACATTACGGATCAAGAAAAAAGACAAGTCTTTGATTCTAAACAGCTATCTTGATTTCATAATGGAGAAGGCTATTGATATCAAAAGAAAGAATCATGACAGGCTCTTGTATACAAATTCAAGAGGCGGGTCTTTGGATTCAAGAGGTCACCCTTGGGAATCCGTGTCCTTTAAGCACCCAAGCACTTTTGAAACCTTAGCCATTGATCCTGAGCGGAAGCTTGAGATAATGGAGGATTTGAAAGATTTTGCAAACGGGCAGTCGTTTTATCAGAAGACTGGGAGAGCTTGGAAGCGTGGATACTTGCTTTATGGCCCACCTGGTACTGGTAAATCTAGCATGATTGCTGCTATGGCTAATTATCTTGGTTATGATATTTATGACCTTGAATTAACAGAAGTGCATAATAATTCTGAGCTGAGGAAGCTGCTTATGAAAACAAGTTCAAAGTCAATTATTGTGATTGAAGATATTGATTGTTCAATCAATTTGAGTAACAGGAACAAGAAGAGTAATGGGTCAGGTTCAAGGGGTAATTGTGGTAACAATTATTATGAGCCTGAAATGAGATGTGGGTCTGGTTCAGTTGGTAGGGAAGATGGTAACAATTCAATTACCCTTTCGGGTTTGTTGAATTTTACTGATGGGTTATGGTCTTGTTGTGGGAGTGAGAGGATTTTTGTGTTTACTACTAACCACATTGAAAAGCTTGATCCTGCATTGCTTAGAAGTGGCAGAATGGATATGCATATTTTCATGAGCTATTGTTCTTATCCTGCATTGTTGATTTTGCTGAAGAATTATTTGGGGTATGAGGAAAGTGACTTGGAAGATGAAATTTTGAAGGATTTAAAGGATGTTATTGGTAAAGCTGAGATGACTCCTGCTGATATTAGTGAAGTTTTGATTAAGAACAAGAGAAATAAGGGCAAGGCTGTAAGGGAATTGGTGGAGTCATTGAAGTTGGAGGCTGAAAAGAATATGAAAAGTGGTGGGATTGTTGAGAAAATTTCAGATGAAATGGAAGAGGAGCAAGAAAAGAGAGCATTGGAGAGTCCTAAAGAAGGCAGTGACATTGAAGACACTCATTGCAAGGAAGGTCATGATCATGAAGATAAAATAAAATAAAATGAAATTTTAATTTGTTTTTTCTTTCCACTTTTGTTGCCACTTTAAGATTATTATAGTTTAAGCTGCAAATTTTGTTGGGTTGGGGGCCAGCCAATAGTGAAGAAATTAATTATCAAATATTTTGGTTTTAGATGTGTCCAATTTTATGATTGTTTGATAAATCCATGGATTGATCTTATGTTTAGTTTAATAATAATATAAATTATATATAATATGATCTAAAGATGAGCTTTATTGTCATGTGTGTTTGGTTTGCTATGAGGGATTTTCTTTATGTATTACTTTATTTTATATTGTATTTGTCTAAGTTGACACATATATTTTTTTAATCATATGATTTGATCAACAATGCAAGTAACAATTAAAATTATTAAAAGGGTTAAAAAAAAAGTGTTGGATCTCAATTCAATGTGGCTCTTCAAGGAAATAATTAAGAAATGTTTTTATCATTGAAGACAAGTTTCTTAGAGTTGTCCTCTTTGGACATACTTGAAAAAGTTTTCTTAGCGGTTTGCCATACAATCCATTTGAGGTAGGGGACACTTTTTAATTTTGATACTCTCTTCATGTGTGTTTGTTCCTTGTAAGTTGTAATTTCTAAGGTGAGGAGCATGATAGGGGTGGGTAATGATATGGCGGCCCTCAAGTTGGATAAGAGTAAAGCTTATGATAGGGTGGAATGAAAGTTTCTTAAAAAAATGGGATTCTCTGAGAACTGGATTGAGCTAGTTATGAGGTGCATTAGTTCTCCCTCCTTTTCTATAATTGTAAATGGCCAAGCCAGAGGTTTTATGAAGCCCTCAAGAGGACTAAGACAAGGTTGTCCACTTTCGCCTTATTTGTTCATCATGTGTGGGGAAGTTCTCTCCGCGTTGCTCAATCAAGCAGAAAGGGCCAATCTTTTCAAGGGGATTCGGTTTGGTAAAGATATTACAATTTCTCACTTATTTTTTTGCAGATGATAGCTTGATATTCCTTAGAGCCAAGGCAGATGAGGCAGCTATAGTTAAGAGGATTTTTTATACTTATGCTTACGCTTCTGGTTAGATTTTCAACTTTGAGAAATCGTCAATCTTCTTCAGTACCAATACTAGACAACAAGTGTTAGAAGGGATCAGAGGTATTTTCAGTCTCAAACGGGTCTCTATTCATGAGAAGTACTTGGGACTTCCATCAATGATCGGCAGGAACAAGCGAATATATTTCAACGACCTAAAGCTTAAGGTTATGAATAGACTCAAGAAGTGGCAGGGGAATTTGTTTTCATGTGGGGGGAAAGAAGTGCTCCTGAAAGCTGTGGCTCAAGCTATACCTACTTATGCGATGAGTGTATTCAAGCTTCCCTTTGGCCTATGCGATGATATCCAGAAAGAAATGGCTAAGTTATGGTGGGGCTCTAGTGGAAACTGCAAGGGGATTCACTGGATTAAATGGAGTAAGATGTGTGTTGCGAAGAAGAAGGGTGGCTTGGGTTTTAGAGATCCCTTTTGTTTCAATCAAGCTCTTTTGGCCAAGCAAGGGTGGAGAATTATTCATAGGCCTCAATCTTTGGTTTCAAGGATTTTGCAGGCTAGGTATTTTAAAAATACTACTTTCTTGGAAGCCAATGTTGGTTGTAATCCTTCTTTTGTTTGGAGAAGTATACTATGGGGAAGAGACCTTATTGAAAAGGGTTCACGGTGGAGAATTGGGTGTGGCAAGAATGTATGGATTTGTAGAGATAACTGGATCCCTATACCTGAAACCTTTAGACCTTTTGTTGTGAACGAAGCCTTAATGGAAGCCAAAGTCAGTGTATTGTTGGAAAATGGTAACCGATGGAATGAGCATATGGTTAGGCAAAACTTTCTTAAGGTGGATGCTGACGAGATTATGAATATCTCCCTCCCTCCTCAGGATGAAGATGACAAACTAATATGGCATTTCGATGCGAAAGGAAAATTCTCGATTAGAAGCTGTTACCACATGGCTATTACCGCAAGGAACCGACATGAAGCTGGATGCTCAAAGGAAAATGGAGACTGGTGGGCTTTAGTATGGAGTTTATTTCTTCCCTCCAAGGTTAAAATCTTTCTTTGGAGAGCACTGTCTGACCTTCTTCCAACGACTTCTGCTCTTCATAGAAGGAAAATCATTGCATCGCCTGACTGCCAGAGGTGTGGCAGGGGTGAGGAAGATATTTTTCATGCTTTGGTTGGTTGTAACTCCATTAAGTCCATCTGGAAAAAGGTAGAGTGGTTGCATAACTTTCAATGGCAGAATTATGAAGACCTGTGGAACTTTTTAACTAGTGCCAAATATGTTCTGTCGAAAGATAAGCTTGAGGTGTTGGTGACTTTGTTGTGGTCCTTATGGTTCACTAGAAATCAATATCTATTTCAAAGAAAGGCGGAGACCCAGTGATATATAATGAACAGAGCTGAGACTTTGGCAGATTCATACAGGGGGCGCGAAAGGGAATGGACAATCGAATGTGGACTACTCCCCCATGTGACTGGTTCAAAATTAATGTAGATGCGGCTACAGACAAAAATGTAAGTTGTGCTGGTTTAGGTGCCATCATTCATATTACAAAGGGGATATAATATCAGCTGAATGTCAATCTATTACTTTCAGAGACAACGTGGATTTCATTGAAGCCGAGGCAATGTTGATGGGTCTAAAGCTTGCTAAAAGCTTGAACTTGTTGCATATTATTGTGGAATCTGATGCGCTTAGTGTTGTGTCCCTTGCTAATGGCCTTGTTGATAATGATAAAGAAATTGGGTGGGTAATTTCGGAGATTAGGAAAATGTCTACGAGTTTAGGAAAGACCGATTTTAGGTTCATTCCAAGGTATTGTAATGTTAAAGCTCATTGTTTGGCTAAATATGCTGTTAACAGCTCGAGTTGTAAGGTTTTGACTGGTTCCATTCCGGATTGTTTTTTTGCCTTTTTTCAGTTAATATGAAATATTTTAATTCGTCAAAAAAAAAGAAAGTCAATTGTCACTTTTGAAAATCCATCAAAATTTAATGTGCTTTATCGAGAGAATTATGAAAATATATAATTATCACAATTATTTTTTAATAGAAGAATGAGCACAAAAATTGATGAGGTTTAGTTTCTTAATCTTCATTTTTTTATATTTTCAAAATTTTAGGATTCGGATGAGGCATCATTGTATATCGCGAATGTTTTCTAGTAGTATAAGATTTTAAGGGGAAAATGAGTGGAACCCTCTATATTTGGTGAAACCAAACGAAATCCTATCATGTTTAAGAATTTCAAAGTTTAGTCTAAATTTTTTTGAATTTCATTCTGGATTTGAGATTCCTGATTATTCGATTTGAAATTTGATATGATTTTTTTTATTTTGAATCATATAGAGACAGGAAACATGAAATCGATTCGAGATTAGATGTCCAATTTGCTATTCCTACATCATGTTTTTCGATAAGAACCAATATATTTATAATAAAATTTCATATATTAAAATATCATAAATATTTCACTTAATTTCACTAAATATAAAGATAATTCCACTATTTTTCTCATTTTAAGAGTCCTTATAAAATAGTAACTCGAGTTTTTTTTTTTTTTTTTTAATGTTAGCACTTTTAAGAATGTGATCTCTATTTCTCACCTCTTTTTTGCAGATGATAGCCTTCTCTTTGTGGAAGCCAAAGCGAAAGAATGCGAATATCTCAAAAAGATGCTGGATTGCTATGCTACGGCTTCAGGTCAAGCTATCAACTATGAGAAATCTGCCCTTATTTTTAGCCCAAATACTGATGGAACATTGAGGGAAGAAATCAAAATGATTTTTAACCTCAGAACAATTGCTTGCCATTACAGCTACCTGGGTTTACCGGCAATGGTGGGCAGAAATAAGAAACAGCTCTTTAGGGACTTGCATAGGAAAATTAGTAACAAGCTGAAACAGTGGCAATCAAGACTGTTTTCTAGTGGTGGTAAAGATGTGTTGCTCAAAGTTATAGCCCAAGCTATCCCAACCTATTCCATGAGTGTGTTCAAGCTACCTGTGGGTTTTTGTGAAGACATTCAAAAGCTTATTAATGCTTTCTGGTGGGGGACAGTTGATTCAAAGAAGAAAATCCATTGGACGAGCTGGAAAAGATTGTGTAAGTCAAAGAGGGATGGTGGCATCAGATTTAGAGATCTCAGTATTTTTAATCAAGCAATGCTTGCTAAACAATGATGGCGAGTCCTGCAGAATCCAAACTCCCTAGCTGCTCGGGTTCTCAAGGCTAGATACTACAAGAAGAGTAGTTTCCTGGATGCTACCATAGGGGCCAATCCATCCTTTGTATGAAGAAGTCTGTTATGGGGTAGAAAAATTCTGAGAAAATGAATTAGATGGAGAATAGGAAATGGACAATCTGCTTTGGTTTACAACAAAAACTGGATCCCGAGACCGTATTCTTTTCGACCAACTTCAGTTCCATCTCTCCCACAGGATGCAAAAGTTGCTACTTTATTGACAACAGATAACAGGTGGAATACAAGCCTCTTGAGGGATCATTTTTTGGCTATGGACGTGGAGGCAATCACTAAGATTCCTTTGCCAAGAAAGAGTACAGAGGATACACTTTGTTGGCACTTTGAAAAGAGGGGTGTTTTTACAGTCAATGGTGTTTATCATTTGGGAGTGCAATTGATGGAATTGGTGGAAGCGACGACTTCGAATGAGAATTTTGGTTTATGGAACAAAATGTGGGGCCTGGATGTGCCAGGAAAAATCAAGGTTTTTATATGGAGAGCATGTCTGGACCTTTTACCATCTGCTTCAAAACTTAAGATGAGGAAGATTAATGTCCAAAGCCTCTGCCCAAGATGCCTAAAGGAGGAAGAGACTGCTTGTCATGCAATCTTTAGATGCAAAACATCTAAGGCCTGTTGGAGCAAAATGAGTATCTACGAGATTTTAAGAAGCTTTCAAGGAGAGGATATTGGGGATTGCTTGAGGTTGTGTTGGAGTTCTCTATCAAAGAATGAGATGAACTTTGTTGTGACTCTAATGTGGGGTTGTTGGGGAACTCGAAACTAGTTCATTTTTCAAAATGTCAATATTACACCAGACAGATTGTTTTGTAATGCAGAAGCCCTTCTTTGTTCTTTTGATAGGGTATGTCGGCCGGTTGAGTTCCTTGATAATAACAAGCCTATCTTAGATGATCAAGAGGCTTTTCAGCCTGTCACTCACTGCTATAGAGCTCATGTTGATGGTTCATTAAAAATTGAGGCAAACCAAGGTGGTGTAGGGGTGATAATAAATGATGATGATGATGGTTTGGTGAAGTTGGTTGCTGTGCAGAAAAGTTCGAATAGCTCTGATATTGAACAGGTAGAAGCTGAAGCCATTTTGTTAGGGATTAACCTAGCAGTGGAGGCTAATACTTTAACTATAATTATTGAATCGGATGCTTTGAATGTAGTTAATTTAATTCTTGGCAAATCGAATACTGCCAAAGAAATTGCTTGGGTTATTAGAGATATCCATGAAGTGATTGCTAGTTCGAACCAAATATTGGTTCAGTTTAAACCCAGAGTCTATATCACAATTACGCATAGTCTAGCTAGTCTTGCTTTTTCAAGCAAATTTTGTGGCACTTGGAATGAAGTCTTCTCTCCTTTTGTAATTTCTCTTCTATAATCTATGAATGAATTTCATTTAAAAAAAAAAAAAATTTGTGATCTCAATAAAGCTTGAAAGCGATATGGCGGTGTTTTTCACAAATAAAGTTGAAAGCATTCACAAGATCCACATCACCAAAATATTATTTGATGAAATGACATGATTAATGGATAAGATCGGAGGGGTAGTTAAGTAATTAGACAAAGTAATAAAGGTGACAGTCAAACTAACTGAACAAAACCCAGATTTTGTGCAGGCAAAAAAGTGATTTTGAGTTGTCAAGAACGAAAGGGGATATCAAATTATCAAAAGTCGTGTGAAAAATTATATCTTCGGTTGTAGTAATATAATAATTATATATTTCCATCACGTGTATTAAAAATCTTTAAAAAATATTAATTAAATAATTATTTTTTAAAATAATTACATATGAAGAAAATTTCTCAGTCTTATGATATAATGAAAAAATATTGACCTTTTATTGATTATAATTTTGAATGCCTTAGTCGGAAAGGCCAAGCAAAATATTTTGGAAACAACAGTTGTTTTGAATTTCAGAATCCTCCCATGTTTTCCATTTAAAACACTTATTGTAATGTAATGTATAAATATTTATATTTCCTCTTATTATGTCTGCGATTCGAGTCTCTCTTCTTTAAATAACTGAATAGTTAAATATAGGCCAAGACATTGGAATTGTACTAGAGTATAGTATTTTGATATAGCATAGCTCGAGGATCTATTGAACATTGTTATGAAAAATCTAATTATATAATTGAGTGTTATTATTTGATTAAGGTGTTTCTTCTGATATGTGGATATGATTCGATGGAAAAATAATTTCGAGTGAGGATGGTCAAACATTTAATTATACACCAACATTCCAATGAATGTTAGAAATCAAATTCCTATATGTGAATTGACAGTCTCATTCATGTAGCCATTATTAAAGCATGCATATATAATATTAATCTTGATAGGAACTTCAAGGGTCCCATAAATATTCAAAACACGTAAAGTAGGTGGTGTAGGGTATAAGATCTCACCTTAAGATCATGAGTTTGAATCTAGAGAGTACGTTTCTTGTAAGAATTTAGAACAATCGAAAATTTTACATGCTCCGATTAAGTCCAAAATATATGATTTAATGATGGAATTTCCAACGATTTTGAAAAAAAAAAAATAGAAGCATATATCACATTCAATTTTCATCTCTCTTCCTGTAATTTCAATAGATACAATAAATTTTATTCTGGTGGCTCCCCCATGAATACATGCATTGGCCCACGAACAAAAAATTATATGGTTGGTGAGAACTGAGCCTATTGATCAGTCCAATGATGATATTTTCTTGCTGTATGTACTTTCAAAAGTTGAGTAGAATAATTTCAAAGGTGCTTCTTTGAATGAAATTAGAATCCTACACTAGCTAAGCATCTAGCAGCTACTGAGTCCATATGCCTTCAGCCTAGAATCCAAACCAAACCAAACCAAACGAAAGATAATATTTTATCACGCTTTGCGACCAATATCCACGACAACTCATCATATATAGTCGGATGATTTTACATATCTCATTTTCGATATGGTACGTTTAATTTCATATGTATTGTGACATTTATTTTTAACTTTTGGTACTAATGATTATAAACTCATTCTTAAAACCTGTTTTTAAAGAGAAAGTGTCTGTTCTCATTTATATTTTATTTAAAAATGTGAGATTTGTGATATAATTTAAACATATGTTGTAAACTTGATATTGTAATGCTATTTTTTTTTTTTTTTTTTTTTTTTGAAATCGTTGGAAACCCCGCCACCAAACCACCCATTCTGGGCCGCGGCGCAGGTAAAACCCCCGGCTGCCCCAGGCTCTTACAAGAAGTCGAAATTTATGTATATATATATATATATATATATATATTTTTTTTTTTTTTTGAAATATGGAAAATTTATTAAAACAACATCACAAAATATAACTGATAAATAAAGGAAAAGTCTCATGCCAAAAGTTTGATACATGGTCATTACATGCTATCTTAACTAACTTATGTGCAATCTCATTACAAAATCTCGGTCGAAACTGTAACTTAACCACATTCAAGGCCCTAGTGGCTACAAGAATTTCGTCTATAATCCACCAATTTCCTTGAAACTATATCCCTTACCAAACACAAGATTAACCACAATCTGCAAATTTAATTATATAATAATATCATCCCCTATTATTAAAGTGTCCTTCAATTGGCAATCAATTATTCAAACCTCTCAGTATTGTCAGTGTATAAGAAAATACAGTAGCCATCAAAGATTCAGAAGAATTGGTCCCCATTCTTTACAAAAAAAAATTGTCGATTATAAAGATTCGAATCTTTGATCACAATTCAACCATTGATTAAAGTCAAAGCATTGAGGCACATTTTGTTTTAACTGTATTAGAAAGTTATAAACCACTGGAAGAGGATAGGATCACGTGAAAAACGTGTAGACTCCGTGAGCATAGGATCACATGCAAACCAAAACTACTGAATTTTTGAAAATTTTAAAATGAGATTTTAAAATTAATTTTAATTATTTTCTATTTTATGAAAATATCCCAGTTAAATTTTAAAATTATCCTAATAATCCAACTAATTTTGAAACTTTCCAATTTATCTATAATATAAAAGTACAATTATTTGAAATTTATTTAGTTATTTTGATTTCATAAAAATCGATTATCCATACTTAATGAGTAGTAACTTACAAATATAATAATAATAGCATAATAGAAGATAATGATTTTTTTTTTCATTTTTTTCCTCTTAATGCTACTTGTTAAAAAAAAAAAAAAACTAATATAAATATATTTCAGTCTTGGATTTTTTTAAGTTATTCATCTTAAAAAATCAACAAACAACAATATAAAACTTTAAATTTATATAAAAACATATTGATTTGTCAATATTATCGTTATTTCTCTACCACCCAACAACAACTATCCGAAGCATGAATTAACATTAAAACTATTATGTATCATTTCATCACATGAATTTCTGTTAAATAATACTGTATATTATAATATGATTTTTTTAAAAAAATAATTGTAATAAATTTTGAACTTGGCCTGACTATAAAAGTTATCGATATGTATTCAATGCAAATTTTAATTCAACTCTAGTGTAGACCCGGCCGGCAGTTCGGTTCAGGTTCGGAACCGAACCGGAACCGTGAACCGAACCGGTCAGTTTCGAACCTTTTTTTTAATTATATAAAAAATTCGAAAATAAATTAGATTAATTTAATAAATAAATAAAATTATTAAATTAAAGAGCTTGAACTTAAATTTTAAAAAATTTAAGTTACATATGTATCCTCAAAGGGTGAGAGGAATCAAAGCTCACGCACTTCAATTACAATTTTAAGATATTTCCCCTTTGGAAATTTACAATTTTCTAATTATCAATCATCATTATCAGTTGATCCTTCAGCTCCGGTTCTGCTTGCACTTGTTGTTGTAGATGCATTATCGAACAAGTCTTCAAAATCATCGGGGGCATCTTCTTGTTGTCTAAGATCAGCTCGAGTCCAATCATCCACACAAGTTGTTGCTTCTAGAGTGCTTGGATGTAATGAAAATCATCTAGCTTCCAATATATTGCCTCCCAAGCTGAAGGCTTGCTCAATCGCAACGGTGGAAATAAGTGATGTCAATATCTATTTAGCAATAATTGATAAAATAATATATATATTTTGATGTCGGTTCTACCATTCAATGATTTTAAAATTTTTACTAACTAAACTTTCAGTAGGAAACTCAAAATTTGTAGATAAATAATTATCTAATTCAGGGTTATTAGTTGTCGTATTCCTAGCTTTTTTATTTCGTTGCAGTAACCAACGATCCTCTACGCTAAGTCTTGTTTGAATTACCGGTTCGCTACACTAGATTCACCTAATGTTCCTAAGTTATATCTTACAATATAATCATTAAATAACTCAATTAAATCATATCTTAATCTCACTATTATTCTTGTAATATCAATTCATTTAATATTCCTAAAAAACCATAGTAAGCATTGTAGACACTGATTTTCACCCGAGGTCTACAATTGAGATTTTATATGGGGGCACTAGCGATCCTGCAAAACATAGAGGTAGAGTGAGCGGGAGTACTGTCCACCGGTGTGGTGGGTGCCGGGGGCACTCCGACGCCCAAGTCAGTAAATGAACAAAGGTAGTAATAGATGGAAGGTCAAGGTTAGATGCTACCTTGAACTCCGTTGAATGCCGTGAGGGCGGTAAGTAGCAGGAGTGGCGAGCTTGAGGATGTCCCAAAGCTATGGGTAAGAGAGCCAGACGTTCCCCTCCCCTTTCCTCTTGGAATCATGTTCCTTATATATCCATGGTCTAGTCATGTATGCCTTTATTGATTGTCTTTTGATTATTTGCCCGTTAGAACATGGTAACAGTCTACTTAATGAAGAGCCATTATTGCTTGCAGGTTGGAACGGATGGCTTGTGGGTGGCATTAATGAGCCTGGGCGTTACATGGCTCCTCCTTCGGCTTGGGCTTATGAATCTCTAGGCCACTATTCACTTTAATCATTGGGCTTCCTTCTGTGGTAGAAACTTGGGCCTTGAGTAAAAGGACAAAATTGCCCTTGGCCCAAATTTGGCCCGTACAGTTTGTCCCATACTCTCTAAGTCAATGAGTCCTTGGCTTGGAGAGTACTTGATGCGTGTGTTGCTTGCGACGAGGCCATAGTATGTAGGCGTACCCGAGCGTTTGATGCTGCCTATTGATTGAGCCTAATGAATGTTTAAGTTATGAACTCGATTCTAAAGGAGTTATTGGGGAAATGCCCAATCGACCGAACCAGATGATGGTCGGTACAATGAATTTGACTCTACCAGAGCCATTGGGGAAGTACCCAATCGACCGAACCAGATGATGGTCGGGATAATGAACTTGATTCTATTAGAACCATTGGGGAAACACCCAATTAATTGGACCAGTTAAAGCTCAGGTCATAAGTCACACGACATGTGTGTTCCATGTCTACAACTTGACTCGCCACGAGTCCATGGGGGATGTCCCCGGTCGACTGAACCAGATAAAGGTTCATGATATAAGTCACACGACATGTGTTAATCCATGTCTACAACTTGACTCGACATGAGTCCATGGGGGATGTCCCCGGTCGACTGAACCAGAAGAAGGTCCAGGATATAAGTCATACAACATGTGTTAATCCATGTCAACAACTTGACTCGACATGAGTCCATAGGGGATGTCCCCGGTCGACTGAACCAGAAGAAGGTTCAGGATATAAGTCATACGACATGTGTTAATCCATGTCTACAACTTGACTCGACATGAGTCCATGGGGGATGTCCCCGGTCGACTGAACCAGAAGAAGAAGTTCAGGATATAAGTCATACGACATGTGTTAATCCATGTCTACACAACTTGACTCGACATGAGTCAATGGGGGTGTCCCCGGTCGACTGGACTTGATGAGCCCAGGAAGATATAAGCATACGACATGTGTAATCCATGTCTACAACTTGACTCGACATGAGTCAATGGGGGTGTCCCCGGTCGACTGGACTTGATGAGCCCAGGAAGATATAAGCCATACGACACGTGTAATCAATGTCTACAACTTGACTCGACATGAGTCAATGAGGGTGTTCCCGGTCGACTGGACTTGATGAGCACATGAAGATATAAGCCATACGACACGTGTAATCCATGTCTACAACTTGACTCGACATGAGTCAATGGGGGTGTTCCCGGTCGACTGGACTTGATGAGGGTTCAGGATAGTCTTTACTCTACTAGACCAGATAAAGGTCTATGAGAATATTTACTCTATATAGACCTGATAAATGTTCAAGAGTCTTTCTTTCTCATACTACTAGAGTTGAAAAAGGTCCATGAGAGCACGGTGGAATGAACTTGATGAATATCTATGAGGATCTTCATACTACAAGACCTGATGAAGGTCATAAGTCTACTGTCGAATGGGCATGTCGTGAGAACTAGATGAATGTCTATCATGGTTATCACTCTACTACTAGGCCTGACGAATGTACTAGAGATTCTCTTCTCTACTGGAAAAAGTGTTTCTAGACATGATGAAGTTCTATGTGGTTCTTTCCTTCTCATTCTACAAGACCATATATGTAGTGTGAATGAGACATAGGTCTATGAGGGTCTTTATTCCTCATTCTACAAGGACCATATATGTAGCATGAATGAGATATAGGTCAATGAGGGTGTTTATTCTACAAGTCCATAGTATGAATGAGATATAGGTCAATGAGGGTGTTTATTCCTCATTCTACAATTCTCATACTGCAAGACCTGACAAAGATTAGTGAGGGTCTTTGGTCAAAAGGACCTTGTATAGGTCTAATGAAGTCTTCACTCTATTGGACTTGACCACTCCTTAATGTCAACCTACATCCCGTCGAATGGGACCTTTAACAAATGATATACATCTATATGTGTAGTGTCAAATTGTGCTTTAGCCAAACATTATTTGTATCCTGTTGAATGGGATATTCAATGCTTGACATATGCGCTTGTAGTGTCGAATGTGAATTTATTTATGAGAGTGGAGCTTCGGCGAGTGGAGCATTTATTGGGCTATAAGTGTGTTGAAGCTATTGGCACTCAAACTGTCGTATCGGTAATATAAAGAAAAGCAAATTCAGAAGCAGAAAGAACAGATTTACCCTCATCCTATTAGGCATTGTAGCCCCCATCAATCGAAGTGCTAATCCAACGAGCTGGTGCTTTGTCGAGTGGAACACGCATCTTTTGCGTGTTGATGCGATGAAGACCAAAACAGTTAACTTGATTAACTAGAGACAAAGGCAAATTTGGGTAGGATACAAAGTGTGGCCCACGGCTGGTGTATGACTTTGACTCTATGCATGCGGCACACTTGGTGAGTGAAATATAACACACGAATGGCTCATGCTTGGTGATTAGTTGTGGCGTATTCGTTTAATCTGGACGTGTCTAGCAGATATAAAAACAACATGTGCCGTGTTTGTTCTGACGATGATTTGCCTCTAAGTCTTATTTGTCACTGCCTTACTTTGTCACAAACAATCTGTGGCCTCAACACCGAGGCTTCATTGGAGCTGTTTTAACAAATTTGAGCCACTAACTTTGGATTTTGATTACGAATTCTCTGAAGATTCAACCGACACCATCAGCATACAACTACCCTTTCTTGTGTGGGAAATCCGTGAAGGGTAGGAACAAGAAAAAGGGCGAAAGCCCAAAAATTAATTTGGGGTTTACTTGAGTTGATGCTTCGTTTAGTCATTTTGTTCCTGACAGAAGCTTTCCCTTTAGCTGTAGTATCTCTTCTCTGAAGAGGCATCTTTCTTCATTTCATGCTTAGCTCTACAATAGCCGGTGTGGGACTCCAAAAAGGCATTTTCGTTTGCTGAATTTTCATTGGGCTCGTATTGGGCTCTTAATTTAAGCTATTGGATCTTCATCAGATGTGTTAAACGCTGATTGGATCCTCCATCCAGATTTGCTAAATGAGTGGAAGTAACTGAATTATGGTGGATTCTTGTGTTTTGCTGGTTCTGATCGGTCATTTTGAGCTGGTTGACCTGCAGATGGAAGCAAGCTGTTCTTTATGTTCTTCATATCGTTCTTCATCATTTCCTGACTTTGATCCGTTTTTGATTGGCTCAGGGAAAAAAATTTTGTTTGTGATGGGTCTAGCATCAATGGGCTTGGTGTTGTTTTTGGGCTTTTCTGTTGATGGCGTTGGGCCTGATTTTGGGCTAATTTTGCTGAATTTTCATTGGGCTCGTATTAGGCTCTTAATTTAAGCGCTTTCAATCTACTCGTTACAAGTTTATGAGAGGGGGGCTGCGTACGCCAGGCTGTATGCATGAAGGACGTTTGTGATTTTCCTTTGCACGACGCATGCCCTTTTTTTTCTCTTTTTTTTTTAATGTATAGAGATGTGTCGTTGCCGAATGGAATTGATTTCAGCTATCATGAAATGCCGTATGGAGCTTCTTTCTAGTGTCCAGGCAGTGTGCTTGTGGTTGGATGGTAGATTCTTATTTCACGCTTTTCTCTCTTTCATGTAGGATCGGTCCACATAACGTGCAAGCAGCCGACAGGCTTGTAGTGGCTTTGCAACTGTCGAGTAGTGGCAAGTTTTTGTAACTGTTGAAATCGAGACCTGCGGATGAAGCAACATTAATTGATCCGGTTCACTTCTTCTTCGCTGTAGAGTTGGTGACCTTGGCACCAGTTGGATCCTTGTTTTCGACACTCTTTATGACTCCGACAGTAACAATCTGACGTATGTCCCGAACAGCAAAATTTCCAAGTAATGGGGAGAAGACATTAATGCTCTGGAGCTGCACATAAAGAACCTCATGTGCCCATGGAGGGTATGCATCTGGTACTCGACTGTGAGTTGATTGGTCCTGCAATGTACTTTGGACTTATGGGTGATGGTCAGCCAATTAGACGCTACGATGACATGTAGGCTGGCTGAGGCACCAAGGTTATTTGTGATGGTTGCACATGGAATGAGGGCTTTTCAAGTTTGTGGCATCCTACATGCTTGTCTTCATTTGAAGCATCTTCATTGAGCCGAGATTAAATCCTTGTAGTGTCGAGGGGGATACCAACTTATCGCATCCTTCCAAAGTGGAGACTACATTTTGTAGTGTCGAATGGGTCACTCTTATCTCAAGATGTATATTTGTTGAGAGCATTCACTCATAGCCAAGACTACATCTTTGTAGTGTCGAATGGTGTTTATACCTCTAGCTATTAGTTCTCCATTGTCGTGTGGGGTGGAACCCCAACCATCTAGCTAGGAATTCTTCCATCTCATGTCGAATGATATCTTTGAACAAATGACAAGCCTCATAAGTGGAGTGTCGAATGGAATCTCAAGCAAGTGACGAGCTATATATATAGTAATATGCTTTGGGACATCCTCAAAAACATACTGATGTCGAGTGGAAGCGCCCTAACAAGACATTGCAAATGTCGACTGTGCCATCCACAATAATTACCTAGTTCTAAGTATTGTCGACTGGGACACCCATCACAAGTCTCGTACTATAAATTGTAATACCTGTTAGGACATCTATTACAAGTCCCAAGCCACGTATTGATGTCGACTGAGATAACCATAACTAGTTTCACATTATAACACTAAATATGAGTCTAATGCCTTACTAATGTCGACTGAAAGAGTCTTAAAAAGTGCAAGCCTTACCTGGTAATGTCGATCGGGATGTCCTCACCGAATCTTCATTCGGGTACTGTCGACTGGGACAATCCCCACATGCCAAGTACTTAGCTTCATCATACGAGGTGAATGGTAAAGAAGATGGTTTCATTGTAGGGACACGCCTTGTTCCTGACGTAGGTCCAGGAGACTCTAGTCTAATAGAGTCTAAAATTGATGACAATCCATTAATGTCTTCTTGAGGAGATGGAAATCCTCTTAACGTCGTCTAAAGAAGGTAACACTTCTTTCATGTAGTCTGGAAGTGTATGTAATTGTTCTTGAAGGATGGCTAATTGAGTGATCATGAGATATGGTGTTTGCTTGTTGCGTGACGTCATATGAGTAGAGGTATCTGAAAGGATCGTAGAAGGAGGGATCTTTGCATGTTTTGAATCGCCAGGGCCCCACGGTGGGCGCCAAATTGTAGACACTGATTTTCACCCGAGGTCTACAATTGAGATTTTATATGGGGGCACTAGCGATCCTGCAAAACATAGAGGTAGAGTGAGCGGGAGTACTGTCCACCGGTGTGGTGGGTGCCGGGGGCACTCCGACGCCCAAGTCAGTAAATGAACAAAGGTAGTAATAGATGGAAGGTCAAGGTTAGATGCTACCTTGAACTCCGTTGAATGCCGTGAGGGTGGTAAGTAGCAGGAGTGGCGAGCTTGAGGATGTCCCAAAGCTATGGGTAAGAGAGCCAGACGTTCCCCTCCCCTTTCCTCTTGGAATCATGTTCCTTATATATCCATGGTCTAGTCATGTATGCCTTTATTGATTGTCTTTTGATTATTTGCCCGTTAGAACATGGTAACAGTCTACTTAATGAAGAGCCATTATTGCTTGCAGGTTGGAACAGATGGCTTGTGGGTGGCATTAATGAGCCTGGGCGTTACATGGCTCCTCCTTCGGCTTGGGCTTATGAATCTCTAGGCCACTATTCACTTTAATCATTGGGCTTCCTTCTGAGGTAGAAACTTGGGCCTTGAGTAAAAGGACAAAATTGCCCTTGGCCCAAATTTGGCCCGTACAAGCATGTAAATCACTATTCAAACATTCTAATTTAAATTTAGGATCAAAACAACAGAAATAAGATAAAGTAAATGAATTTCTCTAAAATAATTCAAATATTTTACCTTCATAGCAGTAATGGCTTCGAACAAAACAATATCATTAGGATCGCTACTGTCAACATGTTCATTGAGAGTACCAATAATATTCAAACTTTCAAGAAGAAATAAATGTGTTGTAAGATAATAAACTCCGCTAAAAATTAAAGTAGTATCATAAAAAACTTTTGAAATATCTAAAAATATTTCACAAATATCTCACTGACTATGAAAAAGTGTGATGTTTTGAACATGTTGAGGAAAAAACTACATAATGTATCTTTGTATTGTAATGCTTGATATAAAAGAAAATAAGTTGAATTCCAACGTGTTGGAACATCTCTTGAAAATTTAATCGGCTTAATACCATTTATTTTACAAAACTTGGCTCATTCTCTCATAACTTGAGAATATGACCAAATACAATTAAGTGCCGTCTTAATAAGATCAATGAAATGTGATAATAATTTCAGACCATCTTGAACACATAAGTTAATGACATGACATGTGCAACGAATATGAAAAAATCGACCTCCTAAATTTGGTTGACATATTTCTTTTAAATCATTGATGGATGCAGTATTTGCAGATGCACTATCAAATCCAATTGTTAAAATTTTATCTACTAAATCATATTCATCAAAAATTACCTTCATCATTTTATAAATATTTTGTGCAGTATGTTGGTCATCAAAAACTCTAAATGCAATAAGTCGTTTTTGCATGGTAAATGATGCATCAATCCAATGACAAGTCACACCCATGTATGTGTGTGTTTGTCAATGGTCACTCCAAATATCAGATTATATAGAAATATGACCTTTAATCTATTTAAATATTTCATTTAAAATAATTTTATCATCTTTGTATAATTTTAAAATATGACGTTTTGTTGTATTTCGAGTCATTCTACATGCATCAGGATTTAAAACATTATGCATGTAATTAGTAAAATTAATTTTTTCACCAAAGCTTAAACAAAATATGTGTCATACAAGTTAATTTCGTAAATTCTTCTCTATTTTTTGCATCAGAATATTTAAATAAATCTACAACACTCGTACCTCTACTAGATGATGCGTACCTGGCTATTTGAGTTTGCGTCGTATCAATTTCAAGTTCAACCGCATGATGTCTTTCCAGGTGCTTGATCATATTACCGTATCCACCATAAAATTTGTAGGAAACCCCACAATGGTTGCAAACTACTCTTGAACTTTCATCGTCTTGGCGGTTTAAATGAAAATGAATTTTGAAAATATCCGAGAAACGAGCCTTAACTTCTCTTCTCCGTGATTATGAACCGACATTAGGGCCGCTCTATTGGGTTGGCATATTCGACATTATGTTCTCAGATGAGCTTGCCATTTTTTGTTTAAGAAATAAGTAAGAAGAATAAGAAAATTGACTAATTGAGAATGATAATAACTAATTGAGATTAAGAATAAGAGAATTGTAAGAATTGAGAAATTGGTGTGTTGAAATAATGAAAAATGACTATATTTATAGAATTTTAGAAATTGTTTTGATACCGAAAATGCCCCATAAATATAACTGTTTTATTGCCGTTATAAGGGGTATAATATGAATTATATAATATTACATTTTTTTTAATGGCCAACGTCCACGTTGGAGGGTTCCTGTTGGAACCCAGCAGTTCCAACTGGAACCGTTCGGTTTCAGCGGTTTCGACCGGTTCGCGTTGTGGTTCCACCCCAACCGAATCGGTCAATCACGGTTTCGATTCCGGAACCGTCCGATTCCAATCGGTTCGGTTCCGAACCGGAACCGTGGTCGGGTCTACTCTAGTGCATGCATGTAATGGTTATTATTTGTAAAACTTTACATCCACTCAAGTTAATAATTTTAATTAGAAGTTAGATTTTATATCTAATTCGTTTTCAGGTGCCCATGTTTGCATTTTGTAAAGGACCAATAATATATATTAAATACAAGTTTTAATCGATCCCCTCATATAAGGATGACATAAATTATCAAGGAGACAGTGCCTTCCCCAATTGGTTAGGGAATCGAGAATGAAAATTTGAAAAAATTAATATTGGAGATGACGATGGAGAAAATTTAATACTCAATTTTTATTCGGAAAAATATGATGATCATGTAAAATCTTCATCCCTCCCCAATATCCATTTAAGTTTTAATTTATTTATTTATAAAATTTTCAATCAACATATTCAAATTACTATTTACAATTTCATATAAATGTAAATATAAAATATTTTAATATTTATAGAAATATATAAATTATAAATAGTACACGGACTTAAATGAAATAATTGTAATGAGAAATTCATTTTTTTAGTAAGTTACGGACCCAGAAAAAAACATGAACTTCAATCTCTAATATATATTGTGATTTATATAATAGATATTATTATTTTTTGAATATGTATGTTTTATTTTTTGGTAATGTAATAGTTTTATCGATATGTTTTTAAATGACTTAAATTTATTTTTTAAAAAGAAGTTATATGTTATTCGAGATTCATTGGGATCCTTCCCTCCCCTGAACGATATGATGAGGACATTTAAAGATTATCGGGAATGGATACGGGAATGTCGATCCCCTCTCCTGAAACAATTGCGATAGGACGGAGACATTTAAAGATTATCAAAGATGAATACGAAAATATCGATCCCCTCCCTTCCTCTCCCCTATCCTCCCTGTTACCATCCTACAGTGGACTGAAATTCAAGACAAGAGCTCGAGATAAAGTTTGCACACGAAAATCGAACTTGAGATATTAATTATAGTATCATGTTAATAAAATCATTTACCCTGAAAATTAAATTGATAGGCAAGAGACTCCACGATGATCTCAAAAAAAAGTCATAAAATTTAGAAAGTCTTAAAGAGATTTGGATTCTATACATACCGCGCGCATATATATAAAATGCGTTTTCAGCTTAATCGGCAGCCATTGATTCAATGCATAACTAAAATTTAGAACCAGATACTGATAATGAAATAATAAAATGACACCATTGATTTTATTTTATAATCTATACGAACAGTTAATTAAAATTGGACTAAAAGGCAAAGAAATAATTAACTTTCATTGCATGGATTCTTATACCTACGACTGATAAGAATTTAGCAAAAAAAGGTCTAAAGAAGTGAGTACCGTATAAAAAATTATGATCAGCCAAATTAAGAATGATTTTTGTTTTTCAAAAGTTTAATATTTCAACAAATCGAGCCATTCTAGTACCCTCTCAAGTTAATGGATAATCTACTTTATTAATCTTTTTTCAACTTTTTTCAAGTCAAAGTTGCATTAGTTTTTCATTAATCACTTTACGCATAATCAATGAATTTGTATGTTTCTCGATAAGCTTAATTGAATTTGGAATGCTTTTGGTCAAAAATTTTGCTCTAAATATTTGCTAGGATAATTGCTTGTATAATAAGAAGATCCATTGGTCATTGTGTTGTCATCATATTTTAATCGATCAATCTCAAAAGGTGATTATTTAAAGAAAATTTGTTGAATTTGTGCTTGGTATGGGTGTTTATATTTTCGGGTCAATTCGGACCAATCTGATCCGTTCGGATTTCAACTAAAAAATAATACATTTTCGGGGTTAATTCGACCCGTTTTTAACGGGTCGGGTTACATGTTTGGAAATCAAAATCGACCTGATCCGACCCGACATAAATTTATTATTTTCCTAAATTTTTTATTATTTTTTAAAGTTTTTACTATTATTTTAAATGTTTATTACTTTTATTGTCTTGAAATTTTATATATATGACAAGATTCAGGACATAAATAACTAATATTTATATATTAAAATAATTAATATATAATTTTTTTTTTGCCGACCTAACATGTGAACACCCCAAGTGATTGGATAGATTTTTGTGTAATTTAAAATGGATAAACATGAGATTTATTCTCACGGGAAAAAAATTAGAAGTGTGGAGATCGGACCAAAATTATTTTTTAAAGTGTATAAAAATTGAAAAATAAAAATCAAATTGGAGAAAAGAAAATAGACCGGAATAAATATATAACGATAAAGAGAGGTAATTAAAGAGTATTTACACAATTATGAAAAAAAAATATCCATGAATGTGGTTGGATTTTAAGAAACCAACTCCCACAATTATGCTTAGCGACACATGGAAATAATTTGCACAATAAATTTCCCTTTAAAATATTTTATAGTCGGGCCCAGGCTAGATTTGTAGGCCCAAATTATTTATGGGCCCACCCTGTCAATTTACTGGGCAGTATTGATCCTATTTTTGGGCTTCAATCTTGCGGATCCAAGCCTGCTATTTGTCAACAACAGGGGGCCATTAAAAATAAATGTGAGGTGCATTTAGAATGTTTTTAACTGGAAAAGAACTAAAGTTGCACTCCTTGCGCTCTCTCGCTCACTGTCATTTTTGCTTCAATTCCAGTTCTTCAATGGAGGATGTAAAGGTAAAATCAGGCCATTTACTTCCGAACTCTGCCAATTTTACATTTTTATTTCGTTGTCATTTTTTTTTTGCTAGCTTGATTTTTCTTTTTGGGTTAATTTAGAACTTATGAGCTCCATAATAAGCTTATTTGAAAAAAATTACTTTCAGCTGATAAATTTTCCTTTGTTGCAGCGTCGTTCATCCAAAGACACATTAGAGAATGGTGACGGATGTTCAGTGGTTCTTGCCCTCACTGAAGACGATCCTTTATTTGATAAAAAGAAGGTGACAAACTGACAAGTTTCCTGTTTATAAAATGTGGTCCTTACAGTTATTAGATTATTATAGTCTAATTTTCTTAGTATTGTAATATTATTTACATCCAAAATAACTTCTCTAACTTGATAGTGATACTAAGATGCCCACGTTCTAATTATATTTGTTTATTTTGAAAGAAATTACTACACGATAAGGGTTTTGGTGTCAAGGAACAAATACACCTTCGGAGCTCTTCATGCCTAGATTCGATAAGTAATACTTTGGAAACAATGCTTCAGATAGGAAGAATTATCCACCTAGATGAGGTAAATTGGATCTCAACCATATGTATATTTTTACTCTTGGAACATGTTGGAAAGTTGTTCGCAGAAATCTATTGAAGGAAATATATCTTTCAATGAAGCGTGAGGGTATTATATAATGATGAGCTTATTGATGGTGCAGGTGGAACTTTATTTTGGTGAATTTGACACACAGATGGGATTTTGCAGCCCAAGGAATGAGTTGGAAGCCCTCAATTGGATACTTGCGCTTGTTGACACCTTACTTTCTAGTCAAATGCACAAGCAAATGAATGTCTGGCAAGAATTGCGAGAGGCAATTGTTGTTAAGGTCCAGGAGTTTGGGAACCAGATCAATGAGGTCACTAAAATTGATAAAGACTATAATTGCGAAAAGGAAAAGTGTTTAGTACAATGGGGCGAAAGCAATGGTGTTAAAACAAAACTGGAGATTGCTTGTAAGTTTTCAAGATTGAGATGGCTGTTGTGATGTTTCCTTACTAGCATCTAGCCTACTTCTTAAGATGGCTTCATTGCTCATTGAAGCATTCAAGTGTGGCTTTTATTTATTTATTTATTTTTTTTTATGTTTTCCATGCTACATCCATCTTGTAGATGTAGACGGGGCCGGTAGAGGAGCTATTGCAATGGAAGATTTGAAAGTTGGAGATGTTGCATTGGAGATCCCTGTATCTATTATCATTTCTGAAGATCTTGTCCACAAATGTGACATGGTATTTTTTCATCATTTAAAAAATTTACGGCATTAGTTTCTACAATTGTACGAATGTCACCTATATTAGGTTACACTGTTTGTTTCGATTCTAAGAAAATTATTCAGGAACACTCAAAGAAGCAAGTAGTAATCGTCCTTCCCTATAAAAGAGCATTGCCATCTATGGTCTATACTACGAGATCAAATTTTCTTGCAGTAGAGCTTCAACTCTTGCGTTACTTTCTTCAATAACAAAAAACTTTTAGGCTAGCAGAATAGGAATTGAACCCACATATAGTAGATTCTTGATCCACTGCCCTTGATCTACATCTGCCCCTCTACTATTCAGAAAATAACAAAATACAAGGATTTCAGCTGCTACAGCCGATCATATGATTATTGTTGTTATTTTTATATATCACTTTATGAAGATACTGGAGAAATAAGATATGAGAGGTGGAACATTCTATCAAAAAACATTGCAGGAAGGGGGAGAAATGTCTGTGCGGTATGTGTGAGGGACATGGTTTTAGGTGCACGAGCAGTCGACTAATAAAATTTTGAAATTTGTTATATAATATATTGTCCTAATGCCAACTATTAGTGAATCCATTTGCACTCTAAGTGTCTCCAAAAATGCTCTTTATCCTTATCTCTTGTCAATATCAGTATTGATCCGTAGTAATGTTAAACCATGTCCAAGTAAAGCATATAATTCTCATATGTGTCAAACATTAGATATCAAAATTTTGGCCAAATTTAGTGTTGTTGAGGACTTTATCTGAGTGCAGTGTGATGTCTTGGGAAAGATTGATGGAATGTCTTCTGAGACTGTGTTGTTGCTCTGGAGCATGAAAGAGAAGCACAATTGTGATTCAAAATTCAAGAATTACTTCGACAATCTACCAAAAGAATTTAATACAGGTATGCTCGTTTGTTTTGACATACTTTGCTCTGGTTAGTTTTACCAAAATTATGTGTGGTTTTTGCAACTACCGTTTGAGGTTTAATTTCATTTGTGTTCCTTTGAAGGATTAGTTCTCCTTCAATTAGGATACTGACTCACTGTTAGATCACATCTTTTTGAAATTATTGACTGTTAGATCACATCTTTTTGAAAATATTGACTGTTAAATTGCTGAACAATATTTCTCAATGTAGTACTTCAAAAACTTTTTTCTCTTGTGGATTTTTTAAATATCCTTGAGGATTGTGGAAGTGAAACTAACTTTTGGTTTCAAAGTAGTTGATATATTGTATCAAAATGTCAAGCAAATAATTTACAGCGATATTGTATCAAACCACTAATGTGAATTTAAAAATGTTTATAGTCTACAGATGGAAAATAAATTAGCTATCTCATTTTCTTTATGTGTCGATTTATGTAATTTGAAAGTCTTTTAAAGTTAAATTTTGATGAATTGATGATTTCTGTAATATTACGGCTTATAAGATGTTTTTATGTGTATGCAGAGAAATAAACATTTGAATTATAAATTTTCTGACATTATTTTGCCTGCTTGATTCTTTTTAATTGCGACAGGTTTGAGCTTTGGAGTTGATGCAATTATGGCTTTGGAAGGAACCTTGCTGTTAGAAGAGATAATGCAAGCAAAAGAGGTTATCCAACTGGCCATGCACTATTGATAAATTTAATCTTTATCAAATTTGAGCTTTGCTTCTTTCAAGAAGAATGTGGTTCTCAGAAAAAGTGTCAATTCTGTCAGACGTGGGTTTTGCATCTTTGAGTTTGACAAGATGGTTTGGTAGTCTGCAATCAATCAAATGCAAATGAAGGAGTCTTATACTGCGAAAGTAAATATAGGTTTTTCCCGAGTCTAGGTGTAGTTTTCCTTGTACCCTGCAGCATCTTTTTCTTACGTTTTCCCAAATCGAAACTTTCCGGGAAATAAAATATATACTGAATTGTTCTGGTTGGAATTTTTCATGTCTTGTCACTCCCACTTCTTTCTCTATATGCATGACTGATGTAAAGAAATAGGGGAAAAAGAAGAAAACTACTTCCTTAATAGAATTTTGTTTTGGTTTCTTACCCTTTTGCAGCACTTGCGCACTCAATATGATGAGTTGTTTCCTGGACTATGCCATGAGTATCCCGATATATTTCCTCCAGAGTTCTACACGTGGGAGCAGTTCTTATGGGCTTGTGAACACTTTTACTCCAATAGCATGAAAGTCATGTTTGCTGATGGAAAGCTGAGGACTTGTTTGATTCCCATTGCAGGCTTCCTAAACCACTCGGTATTTCATTCCTCCTTCCTCTCACCATTCGGAGCTTTGTTTCTCATTTTATGCCTAAAAAATAAAAACAGAAGTCTTTGCTCTTGAATTTGTGGTATGTACTATCAAACTATGGGCAATCTAAGGTACTTCAGTTTAGGCGTCAAGTAGATGTACTATGTTTTGATTATTGCAATAATTTGATTAGTTCCATTTTGTCCTTGTTCTATCTTTGCTGCTGGTGCTTACTTGTAATGCTCTATAGACAGAATAATTTTGCTTTTGACATCCTCTCGTCTGTTTTTTCTCCCTTAAATTTTCATGCATGTGTTTTGGTTCCTTTTACAGTTATACCCACACATAGTGCACTATGGCAAAGTAGATTCAGCTTCAAATTCCTTAAAGTTCTCTTTGTCAAGACCTTGCAATACTGGAGAACAGTGTTGTCTTAGTTATGGCAACTTTTCTAGTTCACATCTAATTACATTCTATGGCTTCTCACCCCAAGGAGACAACCGATATGATGTTATTCCAATAGGTATATATTATTTTTTGACTTTTGCTCTCGTCACATTCTTATATAGGTCCATAGACATCTTTCCAGATGTTTGAGAAATTCAAGGTGTATCCCCCATTTGAAATTATATCACATTCTTTCTCAAATCACACTCTTCTCTCTTCTGGCAAATGCACATGTTTTTGTTGACATATCTATCTATGTATCGTATCATTGTTATGGTGCAGATATTGATGTTGGCCAGGCTGATTGTATTGAGGATTGCCCCATGTCTAACTGGACCACCCACATGGTGCGGGGTACTTGGCTCTCAAAAAATCACAATATTTTCTATTATGGTTTACCATCTCCATTATTAGACTATTTGAGGAGAGTTCGAAATCCAATGCAGCACGAGAAGACCCTTGTAAATTTCTCTCTATTTCTTCATATTCTACCTTATTCCTCTGCTCCATGTCTAAAAATTACCACAGTAACTTTTAGTACATCTCTCCCCAACGTTTTTACCATACTCTATATTGAATTTCTATTATGAACTTGGTGCACTTATCTTGATAATTAGTTCCATACCTCGGCTAATTATATTTACTTGGATCTTTCATGTGTATGATTTTTGCTTTCTTTTCACAAAAATTTCCAGCAACGAGATAACTTGGAAATTGAATTGGAAGTCCTTGAAGACCTTCAATCCACCTTCAGCAACATGGTGGAGAATCTTGGTGACACAGATATTGTAGATGGGTAAAGAAATCACTATCAATTATTCAGCACAGACTTTGTAATTGAAGCTTTAAAAAACTTTTATTGAAAAGAGATTGTCATCCTGCAGGGAAAACACTAGTTGGGATGTGAAGCTAGCAGTGGAGTTCAAGCATCTGCAAATGAGGATTCTCTCTTCAATTTTAACTTCATGTTCTGCTGGTCGCAAATTGGTTGAAAATAAATTGTCCAGAATTATGTCCGAGGAGTGAAGACACCTTTGGCTAGACGAGCAAGCTGGAACTATTATGCAAACAGTTACCAATATACGGTTAGCAATTTATGATAGTGCCCGTGTCGGAATTTTTTTTGCATGATTAGTTCAACAACTAGATGCATAAATTTGAACCTCGCAATCTTGGCATGACATGAACACAATCAGTCCACACCCTGTTCTTTGGAGCATAATGCATATAACACAAAAATAAATTGTTCTTGTATTAGCTTCAGCCACAAGGTCCATGAACTGCTGCATCTGGCATAATTTCTGAAGTGCTAATTTGTCCTTTTCAGGATGCAAGCTGCATGAATCATGGGATCTGATCTGACTCTTGTAACAGCACATTTGAGTCCTAATTGCTTTTCTGCAAGTGCTTTTTATTCACATATATATATATATATATTTTAAATAGCATTTTGATAATGGGCACCAAATAATACCCATTCTTTGTGGTGGTTGAAAGGAACAGTCATATATAAAAAGGTATGTCCATTACTTTTAAATGTGTGGTTAATATACTCTTAAGCAATTTTTTAGTTAGTGGGGGATAAACAAAGTCTTTTATGTCAAGATAAGATCCAAATGCCAATTTGACTTGTGCCACTAAGTGTCTTTATTCTGCCTAAACGTCAATTTTACAATTATGGGAAATCTGTCATTGAGCACCCTTGAGATCTAATCAATAATCCGGTTAATAATCTGTCATTAGCCATTGCTTGGTACTAATAGCTTCTTTTGATTGCAAAATTAATTTCGAATTAAGGAGGCTTGTTTGTGATTAAATCAAACTTTGAAGAGAATTTTTTTTTTTGTTTTTGTGGGTTTAAGCTATTGACTCTGTAGATGAGGATCCATCTAAAAGCATGTGACTCGTGGAGGACGACAATAATGGATTGAATTATTTATTTGCGATGCCCACTTACTGAAATTACAGGTGCTAAATGTTTTTAATGTGAGAAAATCTGTGAAGCTTAATATAAAAGGTGAGATTTCAATTTAAATATTTGACTCGAGTCAATTTAACTATTTATTTCAATCAATCTAACCGTAAATATTCAAAACTAAAATAACATTTAATGTCTATACTACTAAGTTGAAAAAAATTAAGGTGAAATAGTCATAAACTTGGTTTTATTACTTAGTTGAGTTTTGTGTTAGATTTTTTATAAATTGTGATTGATTGTTATGAGATTATAATTTATATGTAATTTATTTTAAAAGTCTATTATGTTGGAAAAATGCTTATGAGTAAGCATTTTGAGGCTCAATTTTAAGCATGGCCCACTTCGTGTTAGTGGTTGTTATTGAATGATTCAGATACTCATCCGTGAGTACTTCGAAATGGTATATTCATATGCTTAAAATGGTGCTTGGGTGAATGAGAAATTGTTACTCAAAGTTCACCCATTGGTGTTGGAAAATAAAGAGAAGTTAGCTTGTCCCATATGGAAAAGCTATAGAGGGAAAATTGTGCTTATATATGATTGCTCATATGTAGATGGGTAAGAGTTATAAGGATAGAGTCTCTCTCTACGTGCGCGCATGGGGGTGCAAATCAAAATCCAAACAGGCTTGGCTGCACCCGCGTGTCCTGCGTACACGAATGCCGGACCAAATTGTGCGGGCCCGGCCCAGTCGAATTTTTACTAATCTCTTCAATTTTCCAAGCCTTTTGAATTTCCATAACAGCTAATTTAATTAGCTTGGTGGTTACAAAAGTTAAATTTCCATAACATCTAATTTAATTAGCTTGGTGGTTACAACAAGTGAAATGCCTCCTATTTATGAGATATAATTGGCATGTTTATTTCCTTTAAATGAGCTGTGTTTTTCGTTTTTCTATATAAACAATACTCAGATTTTGTTTACAACACAGAGAGTTAGAAGAAATTTTCAGAGCATTTTGTTTTTCTTTGTTTTTAGAAGAGTTCAAACACTTTTGTGGTTCATTAGGAACGGGGTTTGGTGGTGCCCATACTCGTTCGGTTTTCCGTTGTATCCTGGGAAACAGTCGTCTCACGTTCTACTGCACCTACGGTAGGGGACGAATCTGTTTTAAGGATATTGTTGACATCAACAAGCCTCGGGAAAGTGAAGAAGCAGTGGTTCGGTTCTGGAACAACTTCATCAATTGCAGGGTCTAACTCTTGCTCTCAGCCCCCGCTCTTAGGGTCTGCCTCCGCTCTCAGCCCCCGCTCTCAGGGTCTGCCTCTGCTCATCAGCCTCTGCCTCCGCTCATCAGCCTCTGCCTCCGCTCGCCAGCCTCTGCTCTCAGCCTCCGCTCTCAGCCTCTGCCATCAGAGGCTGGCCAATGTGTTGCTGCCTCTATGGCTAAACAACATGTTGGACATGTGAGCCATGTCAATCCTGCTGCGGAAAAACCTGAAAAATTCAGTGGTCAGAATTTCAAAAGGTGGCAACAGAAAATATTTGTCTACTTGACCACGTTGAACCTTGCGAGGTTTCTAAAGGAAGATGCTCATGTACCAGCGGAGGGTGAGATTGATATCCAAGTGATCAGTGCGATCGATGCTTGGAAACATTCTGAATTCCTATGTCGGAATTATGTGCTGAATAGGCTAAGTGATTCCTTGTACAATGTGTACGCCGTAATGAAAACAGCTAAAGGGCTTTGGGAATCTTTAGATCGAAAATATAAAACTGAGGATGCCGGTACTAAGAAATTTGTCGTAGGCCGTTTCCTAGATTTTAAGATGATTGATTCCAAAATTGTGTTAAGCCAAGTACAAGAACTGCAGATTATACTAGCAGAAATTCATGCTGAGGGGATGAGTTTAAGTGAAACCTTCCAAGTAGCCTCGATAATTGAGAAACTACCACCGGTTGGAAAGATTTCTAGAATTATCTAAAGCATAAGCGAAAAGAAATGAGCATTGAAGACTTGGTTCTTAAGCTGAGAATTGAGGAAGATAACCGAGTATCGGACAAGAGAGGAATGACTCATGAGACCAAAGCAAATGTTGTCGAACATGGCCATAAGAACAAGAACCTCAAGAACAAATGGTCAAAGATGAGCCCTAAATGAGGAGTTTCCGAGAAATCGAAATTTCAAGGAAGGTGCTTCAACTGTGATAAAATGGGTCACAAGTCTTCTGAGTGCAGACTGCCGAAGAAGAAAAAGAAACAAGAGGCTAATGTGTTGGAAAACATGACTCAAGATGTTTCAGACATTAATCTTTCTGCTGTGGTTTCTGAGGTGAATCTGGTGGGTTCTAACCCAAGAGAGTGGTGGATTGATACTGGTGCCACTCGATATGTGTGCTCGGACAAGAGAATGTTTTCTTCATTTGAGCCTGCTGGTAATGGGGAAAATATATACATGGGAAATTCAGCAACATCTGAGATTGAAGGTCAAGGAAAGGTGATTCTGAAGATGACTTCTGGAAAAGAGTTGACTTTGAACAATGTTCTGTATGTACCTGAAATACGGAAGAATCTTGTGTCTGGATCGCTTCTGAACAAATATGGATTCCGGATGGTGTTCGATTCTGATAAAGTAGTTTTGACTAAAAATGAGATGTATGTGGGAAAATGGTATGTAACTGATGGGCTTTTTAGCTCAATGTAATGGTTGTTAAACCCAAAAATATCAATAAAGCTAGTTCTTCTGCTTATATTGTTGAGTACTCTAATCTTGGCATGGTAGATTAGGACACGTTAATTTAATACATTGCGAAAATTAATTAACATGAATCACATTCCCAATTTTAAAATTGATAACAGACATAAGTGTGATACTTGTGTTGAGGCAAAATTAACTAGATCATTTTTTCATAGTATTGAAAGAAACTCTGAACCACTTGATCTAATTCATACCGATGTATGTGATTTTAATTCAATACAATCAAGAGGCGGTAATAAATATTTTATTACCTTTATTGATGATTGCACAAGATTTTACTATGTGTACTTGATGAAAAACAAGGACGAAGCTATAAAGAAATTTGTTATCTATAAGAATGAAGTTGAGAACCAACTGAATAAAAGAATTAAGAAGTTAAGAAGTGATCGTGGTGGTGAGTATGTTTTTCCTTTTGAATCACTTTGTGAACAAAATGGAATCATACATCAAACCACAGCTCCTTATTCACCTCAATCCAATGGGATTGCGGAACGGAAGAATCGTACCTTGAAAGAGATGATGAACGCTATGTTAATCAGCTCTGGCTTACCTCAGAATATGTGGGGAGAAGCTGTCTTATCAGCTAATTACCTTTTAAATAAGGTACCACGGAAAGAAGTAGGGAAAACTCCTTATGAAATGTGGAAAGGAAGAGTATCTTCCTATAAATTCCTACGAGTGTGAGGGTGTCTTGCCAAGGTAGTCATTCCTCCACCTAAGAAGGTGAAGATAAGACCAAAAACTGTTGATTGTGTTTTCATAGGATATGCACATAACAGTAATGCTTATCGATTTCTTGTGTATGAGTCTATTGTACCAGATATTCACAAGAATACGATAATGGAGTCGAGGAATGCATCATTTTTCGAATATGTTTTTCCCTGTAAAACTAATTCGAATTCAAATGTGCACAAACGGGCACATGAGACTATCATTGAAGATAGTCAGGACCAAGAACACATAAATGTTCCAGAGGATCAACAAGTTGTTGAACTTGAACCAAGACGTAGCAAAAGAGCTAGAACGGAAAAATCATTGGTCCAGATTTTCTGACATTTTTGCTAGAGAATGATCCTCAAAGCTATAACGAAGCTGTAAGGTCAGCTGATGGTGCTTTATGGAAAGATGTCATCAATAGTGAAATTGAATCAATCTTACAAAATCACACCTGAGAGTTAGTGAATCTTCCTCCAGGATGTAAACCTTTAGGTCCAAGTGGATTTTCAAAAAGAAAATAAAGGCAGATGGATCAATTGACAAGTACAAAGCAAGACTTGTAATTAAAGGTTACAGACAACGTGAAGGTATTGATTACTTTGATACTTATTCTCCTGTAACGAGAATAAATTCCATAAGGATGATAGTAGCGATTGCAGCTTTGCGCAATCTTGAGGTACATCAGATGGATGTGAAAACAGCCTTTCTAAATGGAGATTTAGATGAAGAAATCTACATGGAACAACCTGAAGGCTTTACAGCTCCAGGACAAGAAAAGAAAGTCTGTAAGTTAGTAAAATCCTTGTATGGATTAAAACAAGCTCCGAAACAATGGCATAAAAAGTTTGATGACACCATGTTGGCAAATGGTTTCAAAATCAATGAATGTGATAAATGCATTTATGTCAGAGAGACAGAAGTTGGTTATGTCATTTTATGTCTCTACGTTGATGACATACTGATTGTCGGGAGTAATGTTAAAATGGTGAAATCCACCAAGAATATGTTGAAATCCAAGTTTGACATGAAAGACATGGGTCTAGCAGATGTCATTCTAGGAATAAAGATCTCGAGAAGTCCAGATGGACTTATTCTTGATCAGTCGCACTATGTGGACAAGATTCTTGGTAAATTCAACAATGATGATTCTGCTGTGGCTAGAACTCCTTTAGATGTGAGTCTACATCTCTCAAAGAATAGGGGAGATGGTATATCTCAAGTAGAATATTATAGAGTTATCGGGAGTTTGATGTACTTATCGAGTTGTACAAGCCTGATATAGCATGTACAGTAAATAAGCTCAGCAGATATACGAGTAATCCAGGGGTTGATCACTGGAAAGCAATAGTAAGAGTACTCAGGTACTTACGTTTTACTCGTAATTATGGGTTGCACTATCATATATATTCAGCTGTAGTCGAAGGATACAGTGATGCTAATTGGATATCTGACATGAAAGACTCAAAGTCTACCAGTGACTATGTGTTTACACTAGCAGGTGCAGTTATATCATGGAAATCCTCCAAACAGACTGTGATAGACAGATCTACAATGGAATCAGAATTCATTGCATTAGATAAGTGTGCTGAAGAAGCAGAATGACTACGAAATTTTCTAGAGGATATTCCAAGTTGGCCTAAGCCAGTGCCAGCAATTTGCATTCATTGCGATAGTCAATCTGCAATTGGAAGGGCACATAACTATATGTATAATGGTAAGTCTAGACATATTCGTCGTAGACACAATACCGTTAGACAATTACTCTCTACTGGAGTTATTTCGATTGACTATGTAAAGTCAAAGGATAACATTGCGGATTCGCTAACCAAAGGGTTAAATAGAGAGTTGGTTGTGAAATCATCGAGGGGAATGAGACTAAAGCCCATTAGATAAATGTTTATTACGAAGGAAAACCCAACCTTGTTGACTGGAGATCTCAAGATCTAGGTTCAATGGGACAACCTACTCGTAAAAGACATAATTGGTTCACTGTGGGGGTTACCCTCTAGTCCATTCCTATGGTGAAATGATTCAGTGATGCTCGTATGAATGAAGGTTAAGCAAAAGCTTTTAATGATTCTTATGCGTCGAGAATCCGATCAGAGTATTACGAGATACTCTTAAATAAGAAATCACATATGTAAGAGAGAAGTGGGGCCGCTTCAAAGGGAATTGTACGGGGCACAATTCTTAAAAACTCTTGCAGAACCAGGTAGATGTTCATGGCCAAAATGAACATAATAATGAGAACTCAGATGTGTTAGGTAAAACATCTGTGTGATATATGTTCTCCATTTACATGAACGGCAGTACAGTTCAATGACATCGTGTTCACTGTCAGCCAATAAATGAGATATATTTTCACAAAGGAATGTTCAAAGGCTGAGGTCTACCTATCCTATGCAGGTGTTGAACCATTGAATTCTTCTAGGTCAAAATAAAATGTTTTATAAAATAATTTTATTTGACGTTTTTCGCCAATTTCATTCATGTGGGGGATTGTTGGAAAAATGCTTATGAGTAAGCATTTTGAGGCTCAATTTTAAGCATGGTCCACTTCGTATTAGTGGTTGTTATTGAATGATTCGGATACTCCTTCGTGAGTACTTCGAAATGGTATATTCATATGCTTAAAATGGTGCTTGGGTGAATGAGAAATTGTTGCTCAAAGTTCACCCATTGGTGTTGGAAAATAAAGAGAAGTTAGCTTGTCCCATATGGGAAAGCTATATAGGAAAATTGTGCTTATATATGATTGCTCATATGTAGATGGGTAAGAGTTATAAGGATAGAGGCTCTCTATACGTCGCGCATGGGGGTGCAAATCAAAATCCAAACAGACTTGGCTCGTGTGCACCCGCGTGTCCTGCGTACACGAATGCCGGACCAAATTGTGCGGGCCCGGCCCAGCCGAATTTTTACTAATCTCTTCAATTTTCCAAGCCTTTTGAATTTCCATAGCAGCTAATTTAATTAGCTTGGTGGTTACAAAAGTTAAATTTCCATAACAGCTAATTTAATTAGTTTGGTGGTTACAACAAGTGAAATGCCTCCCATTTATGAGATATAATTGGCATGCTTATTTCCTTTAAATGAGCTGTGTTTTTCGTTTTCCTATATAAACAATACTCAGATTTTGTTTACAACACAGAGAGTTAGAAGAAATTTCCAGAGCATTTTGTTTTTCTTTGTTTTTGAGAGAGTTCAAACACTTTTGTGGTTCATTAGGAACGGGGTTGGTGGTGCCCATACTCGTTCGGTTTTCCGTTGTATCCTGGGAAACAATCGTCTCACGTTCTACTGCACCTACGGTAGGGGACGAATCTGTTTTAAGGATATTGTTGACATCAACAAGCCTCGGGAAAGTGAAGAAGCAGTGGTTCGATCTGGAACAACTTCATCAATTTCAGGGTCTAACTCTTACTCTCAGCCCCCGCTCTCAGGGTCTGCATCTGCTCATCAGCCTCTGCCTCTGCCTCTGCTCATCAGCCTCTGCCTCCGCTCGCCAGCCTCTACCTATGCTCGCCAGCCTCTGCTCTCAGCCTCTGCCGTTAGGGTCTACTTTTTGGGTCCGCCGTGAGGGTCTACTCTGTGGGTCTGATTACAGGGTCTGCCGAGAAGGTCTGATTTCAGGGTCTACCGATAGGGTCTGCTGGGCTAAATTTAAGTCTAATTCGGATTTCCTTGCAACTACCGAAATATTTGTAATAATTGTAATACATATTATAAAGAAATAAGAACGAAAAAAGATATTTGAGAGAGAACAAAACACTCAAGTTCAAAGTCTTTATCATTGAAATAATCTACTAGTGTTAGATCTCCACAATATTTTCTTGTTAGGAAAAGTTAATCTATTAATTAATGTTTAACTTGTGATTATATAATTGAAAACTTATATATTATGCCAATTATAAAAGCTAACCCAACAATTTATTAAGAAATGGTAGTTGAAGTGGTAGTTGAAACTCGGATGAACATTCTTATTTTTCAGTTTTATTAATTCTTATTAATATTAAAAAGAAGAATGAATTATTCGGTAAATATAATAATAATAATATCTTAGCAGAATTATGTTGCCTTGGTTATTAATGTTTATTTTTAAACATATTTTAAGGAAAATAAATAAATGTATTAATTAGGTAGTTGTTGGGACCCACATGAAAAGCGAATGAGTTGGCGAATGACAATCAAGTTCTAGCTGTGCCACCTCATCACCCACTGCTTGCTGGTCCATTCCCAATCTCCAACTGCCGACGCCGTTTTCGATCTCTCAATTCACCACATATGACCGTCGTCAAAAGCCTACTCAATTTATCCAACAAACCGGTACGTGCCACGTCGCTCGAAAACAAGACATATCCCTCTGGCAAACATCCATTGGTTGTTTTGCTAGTTTAAAATAGAATCTTGAACAGACGATAGAAACTCTTATTGATGCTTAAACAAAACAAAATTCCTGGTGGTTTGGCTTGCCTTCCCCAAACAAAAAGGAAGAAGAGGAGGGAGAAGAAGAGAGAAATTTCAATTACGTGTCTTTCTCTCTCTTCTCTTCTTCTCTTCTAATACTTTATCTCTCTTCATTCTTTGCTTCATCATCTTAGCTTCAAGAGAGTAGAAGAGAAGAAAAGAGAACCATTTTGATGTTTTTTTTTTAATATTAATATTAAGTGATTATTTCAAATTATTGTTGTTGGTGCTGTGATTGAAGATGATGGTAGCTAATAGCTTTGATCTATGGAAAACGGACTCATTTTTCTCAGCGGCAGAGGAGGTTCAAGAATCAGCTGATGTGTATGTTTTCTTAAAATAAAGTTTTCATTTTTGCTTCTCATTTCTGGGAATTTTGGGGTTTCTGTTGAATTTTTATGCTGGAATTTTGTGGACTTGTTGTTTCATTATGCGTTTTACTGGTTTTTGTGATGTGGGTCTGAATTATTTTGGATTGGATTGCTTGTAAATTGGAGATGTGTGTGTAAATATAAAATTTTGGCTGGTTTTCTGATGTGGGTTTGGGGTTTTTAGGTGGAATGTGAGAGAATTATAATGATCAGGCTGTATTTTTATGGCTACGTTTTTGTTTATTTGTGTTGCTTTGGTGTGAGGTTGAGGAGAATTATGACTGCAATATTTTGGTATTAATTTTCTGTGAACTGCTATAACTTCAGTTGTTGTTCAGGCATACTGTTTGTGCCATTAAGCTGAACATATAATGCTTTCTCTTTGCAAAATTGACTTTTAAGGATATAAAAGATGAAGCTTTGTTGAAAGAGAGATTTTAAATTTCCAAACCACCATTTTGAGTATTTGATTTTTATTTTTTTTTGTTTCAATTGCTGTATGTTTCCAGTATGGAATCTGCTTACAGATTGTGGGTAAAACAGAAGAGAGAAGGGCTAAACCCTGAGGATTTGAATGAACTTTCTAGGGAACTTCAAACTGCTCTTGGTACTGCTAAATGGCAGGTATGTTTTTTTCTCTACTCTGCTTCAAAAACTATGATGTAAACTGGAGGCTTATAAAGAAAATAAATCCCCAAATTTTCTGTAAGATAACTACCTTCCAGATAAATTTGGCGTAAATTTATTCATTTTGAATCTATCATTTACACGGACTAGGATAGTGTGTGTTAGTTTTCTTGGGTTTCATTATGTGCATTCAACCTTCTAATATGTTTTTGTCTGCTACATATTTTTCATCCAAGTGGAACTTATAGAAACTTTCTTAGGTTTTTACTTGGCATCTATTTAGCTGGCCGATCAGCGTCTGAAATTTATGATTTTATTGTAAATGATTGTGAATGTTGAATCAGCTGGACGAGTTTGAAAGGGCTGTCAGATTGACCCATGGACATCGTCACAATGATTATACAAAAACTAGGCATGGACAATTTATTGAAGCTATAGAAAACCAAATTTCTCGTGTGGAAGTAGCATTAAGGGAATCTTTTAATGAGGAGGGGAAACAACCCCTTAGATGGATACACCTGGATGAAGAAGAACGTGATGATTTAGCCATGTTTCTTTCTGGAAATTCTCCCACCTCATCCACTGGGAAAGAAGAATGTGTTAAGTTGATTCCTTCCGTGAAAAACTCGCTTTTGGAAAACAATCACAAGAAAAGAGATGCAAGACTTAATCTTGAGGCTACCTGCGCCATGCAAAGTTCTGATGAATTGACAAGTTTCAAAGATGCTGTTAGTATTGATAAAAATAGAGAGTGTGTCATAGAAATAGAAGAGGAATCTCCTGGAACAAGGGATGATATCATTTGTAAGTCAGATAAAGCAACTGGTACTAGAAGAACATGGAGTTCACCAAATTTTGCCTCATCGAAGATTGCAATTGCTAATGAAAATGGACAAAGTAGCAGCTTAATGGCATGTGCTGACTCCTTGCCTAAGGAAAAAGAGATGAAGCTTCTTTTCTGGAAGCAGAGGTGTGCGTGGCATCCTCAGGCAAAGGGGGCGATCAATATGTTCGATCAGGTCAGTCTTAATTTTAACATGCTTGCTCAGTTTAAACTCAATAAAACTATAGCATTTTCCATATACTGATCTATATCTCTATAGTTTGATGGTTGAACGTGATTATAACTGATGAAAGTCTGGGAAATCTTACAAGCTTAATCTTCTGCAGGTCTGTGGTGGGTTTCAAAGACAGTGGCAAAATCCGGGCCACCTGCAGTTTAATTGTTCTGTCCAGCTTATGCTTGTTTTGATGTTAACAATTTTCTTGATTGGTAAGCTCTTAACTGTCGAGTTTCAAACTTTCAATAATTTGTAAACAGCAATAGCAAAGGACAATTAATTGCTTTTCAAAAAAAAAAGGACAACTAATTGATTGGTATTGCATATCTCATTTTGCTTGTGTAATTATATTAACAATGCTTGCTCCATTTTTCTCCTTTCATTTATCTTCTCTGGTAAAACACATTGGAAAATGGGTATGTCATCCGTAGGCACTTATTTGTGCCTATCATGTGATCATTGGAAAATGTTTGCACGAATTTGAATACTTCTCAATAAAACTAAGCATGATTGAGATTGGTACTGTCATTCAATTATGTGAAAGTATCTATCAATCTCAAACGCACTTAGTTTTATTGAGAAGTATCAATCTCAATCATGCTTAGTTTTTCTGATTTGTATTGAATGTGTAAAAACAAGTATTATCATATGTTTTGGAACCTGGGTGACAGAGAAGAAACTAAATTCTACAAGTATTTTGGTAGTTTAAAATAGATTAAGAAGATTGCTCTTAAATGTAATGGCAATGAATCCGTGCAAACATTTTATTTATTTTTGTGCTGGTCTCACTAGCCAGACATCCAATTTGTCCATCAGAAACTGCAATTTATGAAAGTATAGGTGTGCCATATCTACATCTTTGATGGGAAGGGATTAGAAGTATCATGAATTAACTTGGGGTCTCAGATAATTTTCTTTTGCACCATGTTTAATGTTAAGACTTAAGAGTTGTTCTGTTGCCTTGAGAGTTGAGAGTGATTAATTTAAAAACCTGGTGAAGTTGACTTAGAAATTTAGGACAATATTTGTGAAAGGAAAACCGATAAAAAATATGTTGTCTCTGCCAAGGGTCTTGTGTCTTCTTTCAGAAGCAATGCTAATGAGGGTTCCTTATCTTTTCTCCTGCAGTGCCCTTTGTTTTCTTTTCAGCATGAGAGCCTGTGGTAATTTACAGTTTGTGGCCAAGATGAAAGGTGATTATATTGTCATAGTTACCATAATTACGCTATTTTTGTTGCATAAGAATGTGAAATTGATCTATTGGAGCAACTTCGCTTCTCCTTGCTTTGCTTCCGTAGGAACGGTTATCAATTCTTTACTGGATAATACTACAGAGTGAGAAGTTCTTCTTGCACCTTCCTACTTTAAATTGTAACCTTGCTTTAACAAACATGAAATGAAACTATAAAAGTTATGTTAGTTGTACCTAATGTTAGAAGGCCAGCACGAAATTACCCTAATTACCGTTTGTTATTACACTAGAATAGTATTTCATTTATAGTGTCTTGCTCCTAGAAGTTGTTATAGAACTAAATTCTGGCATCTGTTGAAACTGCAGAAATGGAGAACCTATTGTTGAAATTGTTAAAGCCAGGAGATGGAGGATGCTTACGATTCTGAGCAGCTTTCCAGTTTCTAGTTCTGGGAGTAGCCTAAATTACATTGTCACAGCGAGGTTGTCATTTAAGATTCATATGCCATGGAAAGCGGTAAATCCTCTCCTGTAGTTATAAAACACATGTTTCCAAGACCAGTTGACAGTATTGACAGTCATATTTGAATTACCCTATAAATTACATTTATTACTGAAAATATAGGGATATTGTCAAGCTTCACATGTTTAGGGACGAAACCCATGATTTCGCATGCACTCTTTTGATCTCATTCTCATGGACAATGGCTACCGTAAAATCCCAAGAGCCTTGAGAAGAGTTTATAAGTAGTTGACCCCATATACTTTGGATGAGCTAAGCCCTTATCATACACAAAACCTCATCTGATCCGAGTTTAAGCAAAATAGTTAAAATTTCCGATTGTCCTAGATTTTTATAAGAAGTGCACTCTTAAATTCGAACTTAGGATTTGAATAATCAAATCTTAAACCTTATATCATCAAGTCACACTCATGAGAGGCTTATTTCAAATTTTTGCTGGAAAGAAACTAGGATAAATGCAATTAACAATTTGAGTTACCTTACATGCATGGCTTATTACAAAAGTTTAACAACCAAAGTTGCAAAGTGAGGTTCGTATCTGAACCCAATACGTTGCCCGACAGTTATCCTCTTCTTCTCAAACAGTTCAGTTGTGTCCTTGAGACGATAATAAGGAGGTTCAAATTGCAGCATCAGTTCATATTTATCTTTGGTATCATCATCATATGTTGAAATAATTACGGCGTTACCATCTCTCAAGTCTCTACGATCTTTTTTCTTCAATCCTGGAAGTATATATTTATCAGCATCACTTTGAAGAACAACGATCTCACGTTTCATTTGCAAATCAGACTCCGTTACTGTTCTCTCAAACTGCCAATGTTCAGCTCCAAACATTGCTTCCAATGCCTTGTCACTGCGTTCAATTAAGTTCATTGTGATTGAGTTTAATTCAGAAAAGAGAATAACAAAACAAAACAATTTAAGAGAAAATGAAAGAAACCCTTTTTATTTTAAGATCTTGTTGTAGCATTAATTGTATTAATTGGCATGGATTTTTTGCCTTTGTTAGAAGGATCATATTTTATGCTAAATTGACTTTTTGGGCTTTATACGGATTCTTATTTTGTAGAGATTTTCTTATGATTGTGATATTCAATTTAATTTTTTGAATTAAATTTATTCATAAAAATCTGACTAATTACTTAAGTCAATCAATATAGGTATTTAAAGTCAAAATGATATCAATTTATCTATCATTAGATAGTATAAGATCAATGATCAAGATTTAATTTATAGATTTAAGTTGAAATAATCTCATCCTTTTCTATCCTCAATGATAACTTAATTAGTTTAACTCTTGTAGTGAAAGTATATTTAATTTGGATACCGATGGGATTAGATAAAATGAGGTTAAATTGACTATGACAGATGGAAATTTCAATGTTCGTGATATTGGTACCAGTGCGTAGAATCAAAAATCCACTAAAATACAACGGTGGTCGTCATGATAGTGGCGATTCACAATTGGAGGATATAATTAAATATTAATTTAATTACTCAAATAAATTTAAATAATTAATTTTTATAATAAAAAATTGAAAAACTCAAAACAAAACAATACAGGTCCAGTTAAACAATACCATATATGTTTAGCATTGTTTTGGAAACCGAACCGGACTGATCAGTTCAATCGGTTAAATCAAAAATCGATAGTGAGTCCGGTTTAGTTAGACATTAAAAATCATTTTTCAAAAAATCGGTTAAAATGATAAAACTGACTAACCGAACTGGACCAGTTCAATTTTTTAATTTTTAAAATTAAAAAAAATTATCAACTCGCAAACTCATTGACAACGAGAACTATGAAACAGATGTTGATGGTGGTTTTTCACACCAAGAAAGCTCAAATACAGAGGAATGATAGAATGAGATTTTGTATTTGGCCAAAAGAGGATGATGAAAGGCCAATGTCTCATAGAGGTTGAAGTTAGACAGAGGGGCCCGAACTTTCTACATATAAGAGTTATCCCGAGGGCAGAACATGCTGATGGAGCAAAGTTGGGATACCGACGCGACCCCGAAACAAAGTGTTAGATTTGACACAGTCATATGAATGTATTATTTGGTTATGTTTTCTTTGATGTATTGGATGTTATGTATGCTTCGTTATCGGTTGTACGATGATTATATTTATGTCTGAGTGTGAACTGGGAATTGTATTTTAGAGTGAATGAATAATTCAGGAGTCTGTGTGGGTATAAGATACTGTAGAATATATTTGCTAAGTTGTATCGTATGTATGTATGTATGTGTAAGAATTCTAAAATTGAATTAGTATGAATATAGGAAAAGTGAGTCATGATTTGTATGAATGCTTATAAATCACACATGTTAAGTCATAATGAGGCTACTTTAATTGAATGAAGTTTGCATTGAATTGAAATAATTTTTAATTAAATAAAACTATTTACAACGTCAATTGATTCTACCGGTTTTTTCAAAATAATTGTTTCGGTCGAATCAGTGACCCATTGGACATTTTATATCATCAGCTCGATCATCGATCCAGTTATGAAAACACTGATGTTTGGAATTATTTTGAAAATTGGACTGGACTGACAGGTTGAACCAGTCGAATTGGGAACCTATCGTGAGTCCGATCTGGCTAGGTATTAAAAATTGATTTTCAAAAAAATCGGTCAAAATCGATCAAAACTGGCGAACCGGACTAGATTGGTTCATTTTTTTAATTTTCAAAATCAAAAATTACAATTTAATAATTTTTAAAATTTTTTGAATTAAATAAAATTATTCATGATGTTAATAAATTCTAATAATTTTTTCGGAACTATTTATCTGATCAAACGAATGACCCATTATACCTATTAGATCACTAGTACACTTATATTTGGTGACAAATGCGATTGATAATTCAGTACATTCAACCAATAGACTGAACATTAATATTCACTCAAATATGTTATCGTTCCATAGAAAATTTGGTTAATTTCGTATTGATAGGTCTTTTATTATTATAAATCTATCAAGATTAAAATTTTCACTATACTATATATAAGAATTATGTCGAGATTTTAGGGGAAACCGTACTTAATTTTTGTTTTGCATTAATCAAATCACTGCTCACTCTACACTATTTTGTCGATTATTAAAATAAAGGAAAATATTAATGAGTGTTCTAATGGTATTTATTAAGGATTCATTTTAGAAAAAATTTTATGGTAAAATTAATATTTTGATAATTTTTTACATTTTTCATAAAAATGATATGAAAATTTTCCTAAAATGAATCATAAGTACCATTAAGACTCTCGTTAGTGTGATCCTAAAATAAAAAAGTGTTTAATTATTGATAATTCCAAAAATTTAAGCCAGCCAAACGCGGTAAAACAAATTTTGTTTTTTTTTTTTTTCCCGGCTTTACGAAAACCCCCGCGATCCCCTCTATCCCATCAAATTCAAATAATCCCCAATCCAACGGCTAAAATTACAAACACTACCCTTCACGCGGATCGCCCCAAATCCAACGGTCACCACTCCACTTCCCCACATATATAAAGCTCTCACCTTTGCAAGCAAAGAAAACAAAACAGATAATTAAAGAAGTAGAAACAGAAGAGAGGAGTAAAAAAATGTCAGGAAGAGGAAAGGGAGGCAAGGGATTGGGAAAGGGAGGAGCGAAGAGGCATCGTAAGGTACTGAGGGATAACATTCAGGGGATCACGAAGCCAGCGATCCGACGGCTAGCGAGGCGTGGAGGAGTCAAACGAATCAGCGGTCTGATTTACGAGGAGACACGTGGGGTTTTGAAGATATTTCTGGAGAACGTGATTCGTGATGCCGTGACTTACACTGAGCACGCCCGTCGTAAGACTGTCACTGCCATGGATGTTGTTTATGCTTTGAAGAGGCAGGGCAGGACTCTTTACGGTTTTGGTGGTTAGGGTTTGTTAATCTTGTATGTTAATTTTCCTGTAATCCATATTCGATCTATGAATGCAATGTCTTGGCTTAATTTTTTTATGTGCATTGTTCTTGATTTTGTATTTGAATGTAACAGAATGCAAGATATTTATTTTTTGCCCCCAAATTCTGGTATTGGGTCTTAAACTGGTTGCTAGGAAAATGCAACTTTGGTCTCGTACTAATGCTCTACGTTGTCGTATTAAGCAAAAGTACGAAATTGATTTGCTGAAGATTGATTGTAAAATAATTTGCGAATTAATATTGTTTCAATCGTTACAATTATCTTTACCAATGGGCAGCAATTCATTGGATATATATATATTTTTTTAAGGAAAGAGCAATTCCACTATTGTATTTGTGGCTTACAAAATGCATAGCGATATTGTTTTATGGCTCATGATTTTATTTTGAGGTTCTCGGTTCGAGTATATTGTTGTAAAATTTGTGTCAATAAATAATAAACTAACATGCAAAAAAACAGATTATAACCAAGATTACCAACCAATTTATGCAAAATCCTAAAACTTGATATACAAAGAAAAAAACTTGGAAATTGTGAGAACAAATCCAAGTCGAAATGTCTTTGTTCTTAAGAATTTATTGGCATTTGTCTTTGGTGTTCTACGGATTTTAAATGGCCAATGTTCTCTCAAGATTTTTTGGATGCTTCTTGTTCAAAAGGGTATTCCTTAACAAGTATTTGAGCTTGGAATGTGATGTTCTCAATACTAAAATAAAGGAAATGTGACACACAAATTTCGTACTTGTTTCAGATCATTAGAATGAATATCCATGTCTTCCTTATAAAGGCATGTAAAGGTGCATTAAGGACACCTTTTGAGTTGAGGTGCTGTTGGTAAAATTTAGTGTAATCAAACAGTAATTTAACATGCAAACACAACAGATCAATTCACAGCAAAATCTATATGCAAAACCCTAAACCCAAAACAATATAAAGACAAAAATAAGAAACTAGATGTTACTGAGATTGTCCAAGTCGAGAAGTTCTCTGTCCTTAAGAACTTATTGGCCCCGTCACAGGTGCTCTACGGATCCAATTGGCCAACGTTCTCCCAGGATAACTTGGATGCTTCTTGTCCAAGGTGCACTCCTTGACAAGTAATTGAACAAGGAAGGTGGTGGATCTCTTCTCAAAACTAAAGGAAAACCAAGTGTCTGAAATGCAGGATTTATCTCTTGTGTTTTTTCCAACTACCAAATTTGGAGGGTAGAGCCTTCTTTTATAAGGCATGGAGGGGTGCCAAAGGGGCACCCCTTGGGGTGGGGTTGTAACCCTTCAAGGTTAGTAACCACCCCTATACAAGAGCAAAGGACATAAATACCCTTTCTTTTAATTGAAGAATTTACAACAATCCCCCACAATTCTTCAATTATCCATTCAGACACGTGAGAGAGATACCGTGAGCTAAAACTGCATCGAAATAGGTAGCTTTCGCCTTGAACCTTTCCTAGTGAATGACAATCGGATTTACTAGGCAAACCAGTGACCCATAGTCTTGAACTGTTCTGCCGTTAGTGTAAACCAAGACAATTGCCAACACACAGCTTTAATTCAACCATTTTCCCGTTCTACGGTTGTGTTCATTTTGGCCCTGAACAACAGTCCTGGATTCATCAAGCACTCTAGGGTAACCCGCCTTTAAAGGTTCCCATGGAAGCGGCCTCACTTCTTACTTGAAATAGGTGATCTACTATGAAGAGGTAATCTGTCTTTACCCCCATTAGGACTCATCTCCTAATATAGTGATCATTAAAAGCCAAAGCTTATCCTCACTAATAACAGACAGCACTCAGCGTCATCCACGGAATGGGAAAGAGTACGAAACTCTTCAGTGCTTGTTTTGAATTGCACAAAGTTTATGTTGTCCCTTTTGAACCTAGATCTTGGGATCTCCAGTCAACTAGGTTGGGTTTCCACAGTGACAATTCTTAGATTATAGGCTTCAAGCTCATTCCCCTCGATGACTTCTCAACTTGCTCTCGAGGTAAACCTTTAGTTAGTGGATCCGCTAGGTTTTCCTTTGACCTGACATAATCGATCGTTATTATGCCACTTGAGAGCAGTTGACGTATGGTATTATGTCTCCGACGTATGTGTCGAGACTTACCATTATACATTGTATTTTGGGCTCTCCCAATTGCCGATTGGCTATCACAATGTATGCTAATCGCTGGCACCGGTTTGGGCCAACTAGGAATATCCTCCAGGAAGTTTCTAAGCCATTCTGCTTCTTCCGCTGTTTTGTCTAACGCTATGAATTCTGATTCCATAGTAGACCGGGCAATACACGTTTGCCTCGAGGATTTCCATGACACGGCTGCATTACCAAGTGTGAAAACGAATCCACTCGTGGATTTGGAATCCACCGTATCATATATCCAGTTAGCATCGCTGTAACCCTCTAGTACAGCAGGATATCTCTCGTAATGTAGCCCATATTTTGAAGTTTCACGCAGATACCTCAAAACTCTTACTATGGCTTTCCAGTGGTTGTGTCCTGGATTGCTCGTATATCTGCTAAGCCGATTCACAGCTTGAGCGATATCAGGTCGTGTGCAATTCGTGAGATACATCAGACTTCCGATGATTCTCGAATACTCTAGTTGCGATGTGCTTGAACCAGTATTCTTTGATAAATGAAGAGTTAGGTCTACAGGGGTTCTAGCTATATTTAGATCCCCTTTGATATATTTATCGAGTATCTTCTCAATATAATGAGTCTGTGATAATATATATCCGTCTGATGTCCTAGAAATCTTAATCCCTAGGATTACATCACATCAGCTATCCCCATATCTTTCATATCAAAACTGCTGGATAACACGTTTTTGGTAGACTGAATCATTTCATGATTACTACCAATTATCAGCATATCGTCTACATAGAGACACACAATGACATATCCCTTTTGAGTTGATTTAGTGTACACACACTTATCACACTCATTGGTTTTGAACCCATTTGACAACATTTCTTTGTCAAATTTCTCATGCCATTGTTTCGGTGCTTGTTTTAATCCATACAAGGATTTTACAAGTTTGCACACCTTCTGTTCTTGTCCAGGAACACAAAACCCTTCTGGTTGTTCCATGTAAATTTCTTCATCCAATTCACCATTCAAGAATGCCGTCTTTACATCCATTTGATGTATTTTAAGACCAAATATAGCTCTATGGCTATGAGCTTCTTATCGATGTGATGCAGTCTAGCGTAATATTGTCAGAAGGCAATCAAGGCATCTTCTGTATGCTTATTGTCATATGCTTATCTTTACTCTTGTCTATCTTATGTATCCAGTGCCTTCTTTTTGTCTATAACCTTTTATGACAAGTCTGCTTGTACTTGTCTATTGATCCATCATTGCAATTTATACTTCACTTGTAATAATCATATTCAAATTATCACTGATTCAAAACTGGTGCCCAAGAAGATATCAGTTCCAAGTAATAGCATTGAGTGAATCAATCTCTATTTATCGCCTCTTTCCAAGAGGTGCATCGAGACAAGATAAGCTTCTTTATAGCTTGAGGCTCATTTTCTAACAGGTATGTCAGAAAATCGGGACCAAACGACTTAGACGTTCTAGCTCTTTTGCTACGTCTAGGCTCGATTGTCTCAGTATTAATACGTTTATCTGATTCTAGGTCAACCTGATCACTGTCCTTGACAGCGTCGGTCGTTCTTTTGAGAGACACTGTGCGCTGTCTTTCCTTACAAGGAAACGTCTCTTCAAAAAATGTCTCATTCCTTGACTCAATTATCATTTCCGGATTGATGTCAGGAATCTCCGACTTATGTACCAAGAATCGATACGCACTACTGTTGCGAGCATATCCAATGAATATACAGTCAACAGTTTTTGGTCCTATTTTAACCTTCTTAGGTTTAGGAACCATTACTTTGGCAAGACACCCCCACACTTTGAGGTATTTGTAGGAAGGCACGAAACCTTTCCACAACTCATATGGTGTCTTGTCCAACCTTCTGTGAGGAAGTTTGTTAAGAACGTAGTTCGCGGAAAGCAGAGCTTCCCCCCACAAGTTCTGGGGTAGTCCCGAACTTGTCAACATGGCGTTCATCATTTCCTTCAACTTCGTTTTTTTTTGCGTTCCGCAATTCCGTTCTGTTGAGGAGAATAAGGAGCAGTGGTTTCGTGAATAATTCCGTGCACAGAACAATATTCACCGAATGGTGAAACGTATTCACCGCCTCTATCACTCCTGATTCTTTTGATATTCTTGCCCAGTTGGTTTTCAACTTCGTTCTTATAGTGTACGAAGCTCTCAATTGCTTCAGCTTTGCTTCTCAGCAAGTACACATAACAGAATCTTGTGCTGTCATCGATAAAAGTGACAAAAGTACTTTTACCGCCTCTTGTTTGCACAATATTCATGTCACATACATCGGTATGTACAAGTTCCAGCGGTTCAGAACTACGTTCTATAGAATGAAATGATGTTCGATGCATTTTTGCTTCAACACATGCTTCACACTTATGTTGGCCATCAATAGCAAATTTAGGTATGAGGTTCATGTTAATTAATTTACGCATAGTATCATAATTAACATGTCCTAACCTACCTCCGCCCATGCCATACATTTTGTGACACAATAATATAAGCAGACGAACTAGCTTTATTAAGCAGCACGGTTAACAGTCAGTTACATTTAGCTAAAAAGGCCCTCATCAGGTAACCTTTTCCTACATACATATCATTCTTTGTCATTACAAACTTATCAGAAACAAATACAAGCTTAAAACCAGCCTTACTAAGAAGAGAGCCCGAGACCAAGTTCTTCCGAATATCTGGAACGTGCAGTACATTTTTCAATGTTAGCTCCTTTCCGGATGTCATCTTCAGAACCACTGTGCCTTGTCCAACCACCTGAGAGGTAGACGAGTTTCCCATTGTCAGATGATCGCCGCCATCGACCTTCTGGTACATGGAAAACATCTTACTGTCTGCACAGATATGACGAGTAGCCCCAGTGTCTACCCACCATTCTCTCGGATTCCCAACTATGTTGCTTCAGTTACCACTGCTGATAGTTCCATCTCTGAGATATCATCAGTCAGCTGCTCGCCTTCAGTGACATGGGCCTCATTTTTCTTTTTCTTTGCCCTGTCCTGAGACTTCTTGTTTCTGCAGTCCTTTTGACATATGACCGCTCTTTCCACAGTTGTAGCATTTTCCCTTGAACTTCTTGTTCCCAGAGTCAGCTCCACTGTTCTTTCTCTTTTTGCTACCCTTTACACCTTCAATGATGTTGGCCTTAGACTCCAGAGTCTTGTAGCTGGCCTTCTCGGACATCCTGTTGTCCTCCTCGATTCTCAATCGAACACTGAGGTCTTCAAGGCTCATCTGCTTCTTTTTGTGTTTCAGATAGCTCCTGAAGTCCTTCCATGATGGAGGCAACTTTTCAATTATGGCGGCAACTTGAAACGTCTCACAAAGTTTCATTCATTCATCCAGTATTTCATGAATGATTAATTGCAGTTCACCCAACTGAGACATCACCGTCCTTGAATCTACCATTTTGTAGTCCAGGAACCTACCCACGACAAATTTCTTTTGTCCGGCATCTTCAGTTTTATACTTCTTCTCGAGAGATTCCCAGAGAATCTTCGCAGAAGTCATGCCTGGTACACATTGTACAGGGTATTGTCAAGACCACCCAAAAGGTAGTTCTTGCATAAGAAGTCTCCAGACATCCAAGTCTGTTCTCGCTCTTCCTTGGCCAATTCGGATTCACCATCCACAGGACCCGGAGGATCTTTGAGGAATTTTGCCAACTGGAGAGTTGTCAGGTAGAACAGCATCTTGCTCTGCCATTGTTTGAAATTTGCCCCACCAAATTTCTCCGGTTTTTTTTCTCCATGAGAGACCGGTACCGTGATATTTCCGCTAGCCATATGTAACTGGAAAATCAACAGGGTCAATTAGTCTACGAAAGACAAATTGCACAACGATCAACGAATGATCTTGTTCAAAGTGATATAATTCAATCAAGATTGGATGGAATTACTTATGTATTATTACACTTTAAATTCTCAACCAATTATGCAACAATCAAACAATTTCAACTTTATCACTATGTGTATGCTTGTGATAATTGAACAACCTAATAATAACTTAAATCTATACTACCAAGATTAATGTGTTAACAGTATATGACTTACTAAGTTAATATTATTTAAGTTTGCAGTTTATAAGAATTACAGGACTATTTCGTTAGTGTCGCGTTCGTATCTACGTTCGAACGAGATTGTCCAGTGTGTGTGCGTTCGGTTGTGCGTTTGATAACGCGTTCGAACGATGTGTTTCCAGAGAGTTCACGTTCGAGTAGCGTTTGATAACGCGTTCGAACGGAATGATTCCAGAGAGTTCACGTTCGTATAGCGTTCGTGAACGCGTTCGAACGGAATGATTCCAGAGAGTTTGCGTTCGAATTGCGTTTAGTACGCGTTCGAACGTTCTAAGGCAGAAGGCTTTCGTTCGAGGTCGTTTGAAGACGCGTTCGAACGTTTTACGAGAATTCAAATTTTTAGCCTTCGCGTGTGTTTGGGCGTTCGAACGCCCTACGGGTTTTTTCATGCACAGTTCGTATTTTCCAGAAATATTAAAACCCTAACATGCAAATTACTATTTAATAACACGATACAATAAGTTCTTAAGATTGTTGGTAAAATTTAGTGTAATCAAACAGTAATTTAACATGCAAACACAACAGATCAATTCACATCAAAAATCTATATGCAAAACCCTAAACCCAAAACAATATAAAGACAAAAATAAGAAACTAGAAGTTACTGAGATTGTCCAAGTCGAGAAGTTCTCTGTCCTTAAGAACTTATTGGCCCCGTCACAGGTGCTCTACGGATCCAATTGGCCAACGTTCTCCCAGGATAACTTGGATGCTTCTTGTCCAAGGTGCACTCCTTGACAAGTAATTGAACAAGGAAGGTGGTGGATCTCTTCTCAAAACCAAAGGAAAACCAAGTGTCTGAAATGCAGGATTTATCTCTTGTGTTTTTTCCAACTACCAAATTTGGAGGGTAGAGCCTTCTTTTATAAGGCATGGAGGGGTGCCAAAGGGGCACCCCTTGGGGTGGGGTTGTAACCCTTCAAGGTTAGTAACCACCCCTATACAAGAGCAAAGGACATAAATACCCTTTCTTTTAATTGAAGAATTTACAACAGGTGCAACCCTTCAAAAGGTTGTACCCCTTCTATACTTCTCATTTGGAGTGCATGTCCATATGAGGTATCATCCAAAAGACATGCCCCTCCTCCATTTTAACCACCATTATTTTAAGAAATTACAACATACATATAGTGTATTTATTGTATGAGTTTGAGACAGTCAAAGATGAGGTGTGGTGTGATATTTTTATATCGTACAGCAAATGTACGTTGTCAAGTTTTAGCATAAGTGTAAGACAGTCAAGGATGAGGTGTGGTGTGATATGTCATACATATCATACTGTTTATTGTTTTAAGAAAGTATATAAACTTTATTTGTTATAAGTAGAGAGTTTGCATTTTATGCGGATTGAATATATTTTAAACTATAATTTTATATTATAATCAAAATCTTAATATTATTTTAAATATTGATCTTATAAATGATTCGTATTTAGTTAGTTTTGAAGTTTAATAAATATAATTGATTTACTTGCATTTAATATATATATATATATATATATCTCATTTGTTTATTTATTAAATTTTAATCAGTGTTTTTAATTCACATTATAATTTTGTTCGCATCTTATTATTTCATTTGAAATCATATTCATAGTTATCATTAACTTTAAAAATATATAATTTTCTTTCGAATAAATTCCAACGAAATTTAATAAAGTTTATTCAATTTAAAATTTAATTTATTTATCGAACTTGAAATCTTGATTGTCATTGTGTAAGAGCTAATAATTAGAGTCTCATTTCTGAAGCATAATGAATAATAAAAAATTTATTAAAAACTTATATAAATAATTCAATATAAAACAATAAATAACAATTGACCCAAAAATTATAAAATTTGATAGATATTTAATATTACAATCTAATAATAAATAGAATATTTATTTTTATATCGCAATTAATTTCTTAATTTTATAATTTATTATTTAAATTTTATAATTTTTTTAAAAATATATAGATATTTTAATTTTATAATTTAAAATTAAAAGTTATTGTATATATTATGCGACATGTATTAAATTATTATGTTTCTTAATTTAATAGGAGATTGTGTTTTTATTTTATAACATGTTTGATATTTTAATTTTTAATAATAAAATTATTTTTAGAGATATTTTAATTTTACAATTTAATGATTTTTTTTATAAAATATTTCTTATTTAATAGATTTATTTATTTATTTATAATTTAATATAATATATTAGTGAACCACCACATGGCGTCGTGACGTGATGGAGATGCTTACAAATATTTAACTTTATTTGATTACAAAAAATTATTTTATAGATTGGGTGTCATTTATTAAATTAATAGGTTTCTTATTTTAATATAATATTGTGTTTTATTTTATAATAGGTTTCTTATTTTAATTTTTACTAATAAAACTAATTTTAGAGATATTTTAATTTTGTAATTTAGTGTATTCTTATAGTAATAGGCTTTTTATTTAAAAAATTTATTAATCTAATTATAATTTAATATAGTTTAATAGTTAGCAGACACATGACGCAATTGGAAAACTTTAAAATGTTAAAAATATTAATTTCATATTATAATAATAATCATAATATAATTTTAAGTATTAATCTTATAAATGATACAAATCTAGTTGATTTTAAAGTCTAAATGAGATAATTGATTTACTTACACTTAATATATATATATTTCTCGTATTATGTTCTCATTTGAAATCATATTCCTGGTCATAATTAATTTTAAAAATATTTAATTTTCTTTCGGATGACTTCCAATGAAATTTAATGTAATTTATTCTCTTTAAACTTGAATTTCCTTATCGAACTTGAAATTTTAGTTGTCATTGTCTAATAATAATTAGAGTGTCCTTTATGAAGCATAATAAATAATAAAAAATTTATGAAAAACCTTATATAAATAATTCAATATAAAAAAAAATAACAATTACCCTGAAATTAAAAATTTGGCTAGATTTTTAATATTACAATCTATTAATAATATTGAATATTTTATTTTTATATCGCAATAAATTTCTTATTTTAATTTTATAATTTCAAAAAAAAAAATTTTAGTGAGATTTTAATTTTATAATTTAATAATAAATTATTATTATTTATATTAGACGACGTGCATTAAATTGGTATGTTTCTTATTTTAATAGGAGATTACGTTTTTATTTTATAATAGGTTTCATATTTTAATTTTAATAATAAAATATTATTATTTATATTAGACGACGTGCATTAAATTGGTATGTTTCTTATTTTAATAGGAGATTACGTTTTTATTTTATAATAGGTTTCATATTTTAATTTTAATAATAAAACTAATTTTATAGATAGTTTAATTTTATAATTTAATAATTTTTATTATAATATGTTTATTATTTAATAGATTTGTTAATTTAATTATAATTTAATATAATTATTTAGTGAACCACCACGTGGCGCGGTAAATATGCTTAAAAATGCTTAAATTTTATTTAATAATATAAAAAATCATTCTATAAATTATGTGTAATTTATTAAATTAATAGGTTTATTATTTTAATAAAATATTGTGTTTTATTTTAAAATAGGTTTTTTATTTTAATTTTTAATAATAAAGCCAATTTTATAGATATTTTAATTTTATAATTTAATGTATTCTTGTAATAATATGTTTCTTTTTTAATAAATTTATTAATTTAATTATAATTCAATAAATTTTAATATTGAGCAGGCATATCCGCATATGACGCAATAAGAAAGCTTAAAAATGTTAATTTCATATTATAGCAAATTTTTTAATATTATTTTAAGTATTAATCTTATAAATGACCCATAACTAGTTGGATGTAGAGTATAAATGAGAAAATTGATTTACTTACACTTAATATATATATCTAATTATTTTACTATTTAGTTTCCAACAATATTTTTAATTCACATTATAGTTTATTTATCGTCTTACTCTCTCATTTTAAATCATATTGCTAATTATAATTAACTTTAAAAATATTTGATTTTTTTTTTCGGATGAATTATAATGAAATTTAATGTAATTTATTCAATTTAAACTTGAATTTTCTTATCGAACTTGAAATATTGACCGTCATTGTGCATGAGTTAATAATTAGAGTTTCTATTATGAAACATAACAAATAATAAAAAAATTCATGAAAAACTTATAGAAATAATTAAATGTAAAATAATAAATAACAGCTCACTCAGAAACTAAAAAATTAGATAGATATTTTAATATTATAATTTAATATTAAATATAATATTTTATGTTTGTATCGCAATAAGTTTATTATTTTAATTTTATAAATTTAAAATAAAAAATAAGTTTAGAGTTATTTTTTTTTATAATTTAATAAAAAAATTTATTGTAGAAATTAGGTGACATGTATTAAATTATTAGGTTTCTTATTTTAACATGAGATTATATTTTTATTTTATAATAGATTTCTTATTGTAATTTCTAATAATAAAACTAATTTTAAAGACATTTTAATTTTTTAATTTAATGTATTCTTATAGTAATATGTTTTTTATTTAATATATTTATTAATTTAATTATAGTTTAATATAGTTTAATAGTGAGTCGTCACGTAACGCGATAGAGAGACTTAAAAATATTTTATTTATTTATATCTATTGAGATTATATTTTTGTTATTTTCAATTAAAAATATATAATTTAATATAATTGTTGATGGTGTTTTTTAAGCACTATGATATTTAAGCAGTATGGCAGAGGTAAAAGGGTAACTCCCTTCTTGATCGAGACCACTAATGCCGACCCGACCATTCGATGTTGCATACGCCAACGTTAAGGGGCCGAGCACTTGGTGATCAGTGACCGCCCACTTAAGCTCGAGTGGACAGGTATTATCAGATCGATAGCAGCATTCTCAGTTCAGAGGACCATTGTGACCGACCAGATAGCGATATATGCTCCAGATGATAAGTTATCATATTCTTATGGGATAAAGAGATAAGTTATCATATTCTTATGGGGTAAGGAGATAAGTTATCCTATTCTTATGGGGTAAGGAGATAAGTTATCATACTTTCATGAGGAAAGATTGATGAGTCAGCATCCTAATAGGATATCAGAAGTGAATGTAGTTTTCAACTAGGAATCCTTATGAGAAAATGAATCTGATTTCTTCATTATTATAAATAGAAGGGGAAAGTGTAAGTAAGAGGAGGAGTATCAATATCAGAATCAAGAATCATTATCATCAGACTTGTAAACACGAGAGATATCACAGAAGCATATTTCAGTAATAAAAGTATCATCTGTTTTTGTGCCCGTGGACGTAGGTTGGATCAAGATCCGCCGAACCACGTTAAATCTCATAGTCGATTAGTGTATTTATCTGTCTTTTGCTAAGTTTGCTTTTGGTTCCCCCATAACTGAACAAATTCACTATTGAGGGAGGGTTGTCTCGGGAGTAATATTCCAATATTGTCCTGAGACCGAAATCAGCCGTCAACAGTTGGCGCCGTCTGTGGGGAGCTCCAACAAAAAGCAGCTCGCGTGGTAAGACGATGGCATAAGATAGAAATCACTGGTATTCAAGGAGTTAAACAGCAGATTGGATGGAGAAGATGGAGGAAAATATGAGGAAAGATAGGGAGGAAAATCAAATCCTTCTAAAATCCATGATGGACAAACTGGAGAGGATGGAAGAGACGAATAATAAGGGGCTTGAAGCCGGAGCCAGTCGGAGAATAGGCGAAAAAGCGGAAGACAACAGATCCAAAAAATGTGAGTATGACATCTTCTGTTTTAGGCTGACATTTGATTATGCTTGTTTGTTATGGCCCACACAATGGTTTTGATGTTTCTTTCCGGCTCGGGTATGCTCTTGTACCGCCGAGACCGATGTCTCTTTCCGGCTCGGGTCTGCTCTTGTACCGCAGAGACCGATGTTTCTTTCCGGCTCGGGTCTGCTCTTGTACCGCCGAGATCGATGTTTCTTTGCGGCTCGGGTCTGCTCTTGTACCTCCTAGACCGATGTTTCTTTCCGGCTCGGGTCTGTTCTTGTACCGCCAAGACCGATGTTTCTTTCCGGCTCGGGTATGTTCTTGTACCGCCGAGACCGATGTTACTTTCCGGCTCGGGTCTGCTGTTGTACCGCCGAGACCGATGTTTCTTTCCGGCTCGGGTCTGCTCTTGTACCGCCGAGACCGATGTTCTTTCCGGCTCGGGTCTTCTATTGTACCACCGAGATCGATGTTTGTTTCAGCTCGGGGTCGGGTTAAGTCCCACCGAGTCGGCTTCTTTGGACTGGGGATGTAATATTGCCCCAGAGCCAAGTCTTTCTTTCAGCTCGGGGTCGGGTTACGTCCCACCGAGTCGGCTTCTTTGGACTGATGATGTAATATTCCCCCAGAGCCAAGTCTTTCTTTCAGCTCGGGGTCGGGTTACGTCCCACCGAGTCGGCTTCTTTGGACTGAGGATGTAATATTCCCCCAGTGCCAAGTCTTTCTTCAGCTCCGGGTCGGGATACGTTTCACCGGGAGACTTATCATCGGCATGGGATCAGTGCATGTCCCCTATGGTCGGCCCTTTATTGGTCTGGGGAGGTGACATTCCCCCAGAGCCAAATGTTCTTCTCAGCTCGGGGTCGGGTTAGGTCCCACCGAGTCGATCGTCATCAGCATAAGGGCAAAGCATTTTCTACACGGGTAGATATCGAGATCCTCGTTGACTGAGCACATGAAGGTGGCAGGAAGGACCAGATTTGCAGCCAAGACATTTTTCTCTGCGGTTCCTGGAGTGACCACCGACGGATTCATCGGCACACCATCTTTTTTTATAGTTCCCGGCATCAACTCGCAAACTCGTTGTTACCGAGAACCATGGGATAGATGTTGATGGTGTTTTTTAAGCACTATGATATTTAAGTAGTACGACAGAGGTAAAATGGTAACTCCCTTATTGATCGAGACCATTAATGCCGACCCGACCATTCGATGTTGCATACGCCAACGGTAAGGGGCCGAGCACTTGGTGATCAGTGACCGACCACTTAAGCTCGGGTGGACATGTATTGTCATATCGATAGCAGCATTCTCAGTTCAGAGGACCATTGTGACCGACCTCATAAAGACCGATCAGATAACGAAATATGCTCCAGATGATAAGTTATCATATTCTTATGGGATAAAGAGATAAGTTATCATATTCTTATGAGGTAAGGAGATAAGTTATCCTATTCTTATGTGGATAATGAGATAAGTTATCCTACTTTCATGTGGAAAGGTTGACGAGTCAGTATCCTAATAGGAAATGAGAAGTGAATGTAGTTTTCAACTAGAAATCCTTATGAGAAAATGAATCTGATTTCTTCACTATTATAAATCGAAGGGGAAAATGCAAGTAATGTGAGGAGTATCAATATCAGAATCAAGAATCATTATCATCAGACTTGTAAACACGAGAGATATCACAGAAGCATATTTTAGTAATAAAAGTATCATCCGTTTTTGTGCCCGCGGACGTAGGTTGGATTAAGATCCGCCGAACCACGTTAAATCTCATTGTCGATTGATGTATTTTTATGTCGTTTGCTAAGTTTGCTTTTGGTTCTCCCATAACCGAACAAATTCACTATTGAGTGAGGATTGTCTCGGGAGTAATATTCTAATATTGCCCTGAGACCAAAATCAGCCGTCAACAATATTAATTATATATTCTATAGTATATTATTCTTATATAAATGAATAATATAAATTATTGAACTCTTAAACAAATAATATCTTAAAAAAAATAGAGTTATGACACGAAATGTTCGGCATGGCCGAAAAATATGGGTACTTATATTTATAGACAAGCCAACTAGAGTAAGACCCATGGAAACTCATATGAGGTCCGGGAAAGGATCTCCAAATATTGGGTAGCCGTTGTTAAATCGGGTAAAATACTTAACCATATAAAATACTTTATGAAATAAGTGGAGTCGCTAAATATATTTTTTTTAAAAATTGATGGAGTTAAAAAATTATGTATTTTTTTGAGCATCAAATAATTTTAGAATGAATATATGATAATTTCATTTGGGTGTACCTAACACATTGGTCAACTTACGAAAGCCAACATAAATGGGCTAGAACTGGAGAGTGAGACAATTGAGGCCCAATGTTTTCATTTTGGGCCCATAGCCACCGTCTCACTGGTCAGTGGTCAGCAGCTACCTCGCTTTCTCTGCGGATCTCGATCTCTCAATTGAATTTATGCAAATTCGAAATCTAACTCCCATTCTATATTAATATCACCATCACTGCAATCTGCGCTAAAATAACAAACGATTAGTAGTCACTGTTCAATCACTACTAATTAGCTCACAATTCACTTGTCCCAAACCCTAGATCCGATCCGATCCGACCCGCATGTCGTGTCTTGCACTCTCACTCCAACCCGTAAACGGATCTGACATCCTCCTCCAAACCCGAGAATGGTTCCCGCCAACCCGAGCCCTGGCCGCCCTGGCCGCTTTCCGCCATACCCGCGAAGTTTTCGCCGCCACCAAACGCCTCAACCTCAATCCACAACTCCAAACCCCCGCTAGCATCTCCGCCGATTCCGATGGCTCTCTCGATTCTATTGCCTCCCTCGGCGACGATCCCCTCGCCGCCTCCAGCGGCCAGCTCATCGTCGGCGTCGAGTCCCGCTACCGCCTCGTCTACCGCCTCGTCAACTCCATTTATGTCCTCGGCATCACCAACGCCGATCACGATAATTCCATAAACGTTTTTGAGTGCATCAACATCGTTAATCAAGCCGTCAGCGTCGTCGTAACTGCGTGCCGCGGCGTTGACGTCACTCCCGAGAAACTCAACCGTAAGTATGCTGAAATTTACATGGCGCTTGATATCGTCCTACGTGGCGTCAGCAGCATACGTTTGGCGGCAATGTTGGGTTCGATGCACGGCGAAGGGATTGCGAAGATGGTTCATTCTGCTTTGGATACAGAGGCCAAAATTCGTGGAGCGGATCAGTGGAATTCAGTTGAAATTCATTCGCTTGAGCATCAAGCTGCCGTTGATTCGTTCTCTCACGCGACGTTTGAACTTCCGGCGGAGACGATCGCGGCGGGTGATGAGGTGGCGGCGACGCATGTTGTACAAACGGCAACGGAGCAAGATAAAGAGCTAGAAAAGACGGAGGAATCGGCTGAGAATGACCCGTTTGCGGCAAGCGAATCTATAAACAAGGAGCCGGAGTTGGTTGGTGGATTTAAGAAGAATAAGGATTCAAGCAATGATTTAACGGTGGCGTTAGCGGGATTAGAAATAACTACATTGCCACCGGCCGCGGCTACACAGTCAACTCACATTAATGTTGAGGGTTTCGAAGGTGAGTATGGTGGGATTGAGTTTAGTAATGATCAGGCTACAATGGAGGAAACTTTTGAAGGGTTTAGTGATGCATGGGGTGGAGGATTGGATGCTTCTGAGTTTGTTGGTCCGAAAAAGATTGCCAAAAAGGAAGGTCTTAGTGGGCTTGAATTGTTGCAAACGGGGCCAGATGCTCCGCCCCCTGGAGCTAAGGATGGTTCAGGGACTCCGCTTGATGATCTGGTAAAAAAGACTGAAATGAAAGGTCCTGAGATGTATATTGTTGAGCAAGTTAATGCGGAATTTAGGGAATCATTGCTCGCTAGATTAGGGTTAATGGGTGTGGTTTATTTGAGAACGATGCCAAAGAAAACCTCAGGGGATGATAAAGATACTGAGTTTTCTTTTCGGGTTGATGGTACGAATGCAGTTAAGAGATTTGTTATGCAGAGTTCGAAAATTAGTAGTTTAGGTAATGGTATTTTTCATGTGAGAACTGCTCCGTCTGATGATCCAATTCCAATTTTGAAGTATAGTTTACTTCCTAGGTTAACACCATTGCCTTTGAGAGTTCGTTTGACAAAGAGACATAGTGGGACTTTGCTTTCTGTGATGATACAGTATGTTTCTAACCCTGATTTGCCCATGCCGTTAAATGATGTAACATTTGCGTTGAAACTGCCTGTTGATCCTACGTTGTTGAAGGTTTCGCCTAAAGCTTTGTTGAATAGGTCTGATAAAGAGTTGAAATGGATTGTGCCGGAGATTCCTGTTAAGGGTGCTCCTGGTAAATTGAGAGTGAGAATGCCTGTTGATTCTATCGAGGAAGAGGGTGGGGAAGAGATGGACGTCGTCTGCCACGTTAAATTTGCTTCACAAGGGATGCTCTCATTATCTGGGGTCTGTTTACGGCCTGCCACTGAAGGTAAGACAGACTTTTATGAGGTTGGTCACAAGTATGAGACTGGGGTATATATATGCAATTAATTCATAATTAGTTGGCTGTCTGCTTACCAATTGTTATATTCGTTTTTTCTTTTTTGTGAGAGGGTGTCGAGTGGTTATGCGGTTTGGGTTGTAGCTTTCTTTGGTATTGAGCCTGTAATCTAGACCAAGAGTTAATTTGAAAACTCTCTCTCTTTTTTTAACCAGTTCATGTATTTCATTAATGGATTGTATGTGTTGTTCTTTTCTTTGAACAGAGTGATTTCATTTTTAGTTGGCGCATGCATTTTAAAACATACATACATGTTATTAAGTTAGCGTGTGCAGCAAAGCAATCTTTTCTCAATCTCGAATAGTAGTGTTGATTATTGTCTATTGCCATATATCTTAGAACTTCAAATATCTGGATCAAGTAAATGGTTGCTGATCCACTTATGATTATATGCTATCTAGAAATTTGGAGGAGTCTGGATTGATTAAAGTGAGATGTCCAAATCTATTGAAGCCATAATTGATAAACCTGAAAATGCTTATATGTGTGTTGGGGTGCCTTGCTGAGCAGATAAATAAGAAGAAAAGGCAAGGAGTTTTTTTTTTTTTTTTTTTGAGATTTTAATTTCTCTGTTGTAGTTGTGTTGAGGTTATTCCAAGCCTCTACTAGTTTTTGAAGGTCTCATAGTTGATTTTTTTTGTTGTAAGAAATGCAACAATAATGGTTCCACAACACAGTAGCTTGCTCCCGTATTTCGTGGTCCTAGAATAATTTTGTTAACACGGTAAAATTCCCTGCATTTAGGTGCATTTTGTAAACCAAAGGATTTACATGATTTCTGTTTTGGAGTTCTAAGTATAAAGTTAAGTTTGGTAGAGAGTATTGTACTGAGTATAAGTTAGCTTATAAGATGTGAAACAAAAGCTAAAGGATAAGCTAGCGTAGAAAAATAATCTCATATTGTGAGATTATAATTTTTTTGAAAATATAAACTAGCGTTGACTATGTATTTGGTATATCATTTAAACGATAGTTTATAAGCTCACCAAACTTTACACCAATGATGCCTAATAATTGATACTTTAGATGCTAAATTTGTGCATTAGGAAAGAGATGGGCAAGTTCTCAAATGTCTAGGGTTGTGTGGCCTCTTAAAACTTTTTGCCTTAACTTAGATTGCATAACTAATCGGATTTCGTGAAATGTAGGCAATAGTTACTTAGAGCGCCTGCTCCTAGGAATTTGGACAAATATTGCCTTGGGTTCAATAAATATTATTGAAACATACTTTATATGATCTATATCTTTGTGATCTTTTTATTTTTAATTTTTTGAGTTTCTTAAAAATGAATATGCTCGTAGTGGATTTTCTTTTATCTTTTAGGAATCTTAGCTTCTTATTCTAGGCACTTTCTTTTCTTCTCGTCTTTTATTTCTTTTATAATTCATATGTTTATATTGTCAAATATTTAGCACAACAAATTCTTTTCACTGAAAGTTAATTTATACACAACCGTGCCGGGGATACTGTATAAACTATAAAGTTCATTTAACACTAGGAATCTACTGACATGAGTGAATTTTGAGACTCTCCTACATACGTATTAGTAGATGAAATGATATTATTGGGCTGCTGTGTCTATAGTTATCTTGCGCAGGCTTATCTCACTGGATGATTAGTAAGATAGCTGGGAAATCCAGAACATTTAATGAAGGCCATTCTTTTTATATGATTCCGCTGAAGTGGCTGAACATGGCATACGAGTCCTAAACTGCAGAGTTATTGAATATCTTTCTCTTTTTGTTTTTTGTCAAGGGTTCCACAATTTTAGAAATAAGGCACCTGATTGTATTTTATAATTAACGTCTGTGATGCTTTCTTTTGTCGTGGTTGTAAATATTTGGAATGTGAGTACATAGCCAAACTTAGTGACGACCTTAGTTTAGATTGTAAAACTTTAGTGAATTCTCGGGTATAGAATGCGAAAATTTTATACCATTGTTGAACTAGGTTCCAGCTTTATGTGCCTTACAGTGAGAATTATGCTTTTGTGTTTATTAACAATTTTTTTTTTTTTTTATGTAGGAGATTGAAAATATGGTTAAGCTGTCAGTTGAAAATCAGTTAAGGATAAATGGTTTAGCAATTTTTTTTCTCGTTTAGAATTAGAATCAACCTATTGTGAAAACAATGGGGGCAATGTTGTGTATATTTAGATCTTTCCAATACTTTTGACAGTAGCTGGAGCCTTCTGTACTGAATTCGACATTTTTTAAGGATTATAATGGATTTGATTATCACTTAATAGCACCTTATCCCTCCTTAGCAAAATGGTGGGTTTAGTGAGATGGAGTGATTTTCTTGGTTGAGTGAGAATTGGTATCTGAAATTTTGATGCAAGTTTTTCAAGAACTTGGTTGGCATTTAGATGGATTATTGTCATAGTTAAAGAAAATGAAGTAATGATATATAATACTTATAAAATTGTGATGTTTATATCTTATATAAATGCAATAAGTTACGTGTCATTCAATGATTGAAGATAATAAGTAAAACATTAATGGTGGAATAATAAAGTTAATTATTATTCAACATATGTAAGAAAATATTTGGTGATATGTTAATTGGGATACAAATTTTGTATCTAAACTTTGTAAGCATAATAAAATGTTCTAATTGAAATAATAAACTATTGTATTTCAATAGATAATTAGAGCAATCCTAATTGAATGGCTGTTCTCCAACTATGCACTTATCAAAATGCCATATATGAACGGTATTGCTATTGCATCAAATTTGATATAACACTGTAATAATAACGCACATTCTGTTCTTTTTTTCCAATAATAATGTAAAACGCTTCACAATGATAAAATATTATAGACACGATTTTTTAACATTAAATTTGAAATAATGAATCGGAGAGGACGTAAGATTTTATGCAAATTTTGCACATTTGGATTGCTCTTTAGCAATTAGCATATTTAAAATCCCGTACTGATTGAGTACTCAGGATGTAGAATAGAACTAGCATTATTATAATTAAAATTTACTTTTGGGTGATGAAGCCAAAGGCTTGGCTTCCATTGGCATGCTTGAAAATGGTCTTGTTTTACCGTCGAGGCCTTATCTTCCCACCCTCCCTGACAGAGGGGGGGAATTTGGTCTCCCCTGCAATATCTATTTTGTCCATTATCTTTCTCAAAAATTCAATTTCCCAAATAAATAAAATATATCCCACTTTTTTTATATTTTGTTACTGTAATGAAAACGACGCCGTTTTCATTTATTTTATTTTTTTTCGAATTAAAAGAAAAATCTTAAAAAAGAAAGAAAATAAAAGAGAAGGGGAACGGGAAAGAAGGGGCGTTCCGTTCCCCTTCTCTGACTTTTTTTTTTCTTTTTTTAGATTTTTCTTTTAATTCCGAAAAAAAAAAATTTATTTTATTTTATTAATTAAATTTTTTATTTTATAATTTTTTTACTTTATATATATTTTTTTATTTGTTTAATAAATATTACAAATTTTTTATTTATTATTATTTATTTTGTGTTAGTTTATTCATTTAATTTTTATGATTCTTTTTTAATTTATTTAACACTACTTATGTATTATAAAAATGTTCTCATGTATATTAGAAAAATATATATTTAAAAAATAGTACAAATAACAACATAAAAACTTACACTTAAAAATATAAAAACATAAATTCTAATTTATGTTGCCTCCAAAGTCTCCTCATGGCGCACTTGGTGATATACCCAATACTTCATACCAAAATTGATTACGAATCCTATAATGAGTGGCCCATTCTTTAATTTCGTACGATGAATGTTCCCACCACCACATTGGGATGAGTGGTACATGGTAATGAGGGTGTAAAAAAACTTACACAAAGTGTCTGCCAACATGAGCAATAGCTATTTCTTGACGCTCTTGCTCTGGAACTGTAGGGGACCTTAATGGCAAGTGAGTAAAACAACTCCAAACATTCTCAGTAAATGTATGCAGTACAAGATTGTACCTCGAAGCGATGACAATTCCTAAACTCATTGAGTCCATCCAATGTACCTCTGGTGCCGTCAATTGGAAGAAATGCAGTAAGTGTAATAGATTGTCTGCCCATCCGTTTGATGGATAAAGTCGATCATATAAATCCGTATTTTGTTGAATCTCTTCAATAAGGTCGCATGGTACTTGACCCCAACCTTCTTCGTCATACCATATTAGTGCAGCTATTGCTCTAAATCCACAATGACCATCAGCTTGAACATCAATATTGTGAGAAATATAACGTTGATATGCCACAAATAATTTCTGAATATAGTTATCACATATCGGTGAAAGTTGAGATTGGTCATGAGTTGATCGCCTCCCACGGCCCCCTCTCCATAGAGTCGGTATAGTTGGTTGAGTGACCCTAGATCCTGAAGTGGAAGCATATCTAAAAGAAGGTATGCGACGTTTGATTTGCTCATCTCTACCTGTAGGTCGACCTCTATGTTCAGTGTTGTACGAAGGGACTCGAACTGTGCTTTGAGATGGATCTGCCATATCGAGAAACTTGTCTATCATATGTTATCACATACATGGATCCATCTCATCTAATAATTCAACAACGTTTGATATCCTGTTAGGTCGTGTTGCATTATAATTGAACTCATGTACGTGCATTGATAGCCTTCTCCAATGTGCGACAACACTTTGTATCGAAATTGAGATGGAAAGATGAAGACAATATGCAATATCGTGCATACATGGTGTACGTGCCAAATTTGGGCACGAGGGCAAAAACGTCTTTCACTTCGAACCCAATACCGGACAACGAATATATTTCCACATGCACTTTATCCTCCCCGCCGAAAGTAGAAACATCAAACATGTGCGTGGCCCCATTGCCAGAAATCACAGCACGTTGTGGGTCTCTTTTACAGCTTCTGTTACAACTGTAAAGTGACTTCCTTCAATCTATAAAATGGGGGAGCTTCTCAACTCTAAGGGAGGCTTCACTTCTTTCTTACAATCTTATGCTTTCTGACATTATCACTCTCAGAGCTCTCCATCCCCTTATACACTTACCACCGCCCTCACGGCCATCAATGAAGTCAAGGTAACATTAAACCTTACTTTTACATTTTTCATATTTATTGCTCATTTCATGCTACTGACTTGAGCGTCGGAGTGCCCACGGCACCCACCACACCGGTGGGTAGTCTACTCCCGCTCACTCTACCTTTGTCTTGCAGGATCGCTAATGCCCCCAACTTACAAATTCTGATTGAGGACCTCGGCCGAAAACCAGCGTCCACAATTTGGCGCCCACCGTGGGGCCTTAGCGATTCATAGCAAGCAAATACCACTCGTCGACAATCTTTACAAACAGACACAAGATCATGTAGTGGCATAATCAGCCACTCTACATAACATTTACAATCAATGGAAGATGAAAATTGATCCATGTAAAACTCGAGTACTAATCTCCAATAGTAGCATGAGGCAACAAGTCATTTCAACTATCTTATCAAACTCAATCTCTTATGAGCATTCAAGAATATGGCAAGTGAAAATTCATCATCAAACAACCATCCATTTAATCACTAAAAAAACCATCACATTTCACCAGCCGACCTTTCACAACAAGTCACATCTTCCATGTGAAAGGAAATGTTGGAGTAATTATCTCCAATCTACACCGAAGAAAGCACTCTGCCACATGTAGTCCTTAAACAAATGTAGACTGTAAGAATAGCCTACTATGAGACCACATGCTAGATCATATCTGTAAAATTATATTCAAAGAAGAGATGATTGTGGGGTTCACTCGACAAAGCCACATGCAAAGGAGAAATGGTCCATTCGACAAAACACCATGCACAGGCCAAGACATATGGGATCCAACTTGATTTAAAATGACCAGGTCCCATTCGACACTACAAGATATTCTGATTTTTGAAAACCATCAGATAAGTATAGTGGAAATAATACCTCTCTTTATTCCACCATTCACGAACCATCCCATATGCATAAACATCATACGCCTACAAAAGATGTAAGCTTATCACCCATCACCTTGAAAATCCCATGCTACACTCCATACAGAAAGAGACAAATCATGCATGGCCTAGCCAACATACGCCTTCATTAACACATCCATATAAGCACAATACATGTTTGCTTTCATGGCTTGCATTGCCCATTTTTGGACATACCAGTTGACCACTAAACATTCAACTCTCGCTTGTGTTTCATACTTGTAGTTTCTTTCATTTTTATTTTTGGATTTTTTGACTCTACATGCTAGCATCTTCACGTGTAGCATGGAGTGCTTTGGCTAGGCATTTTTGACTATACATGCAAGCATATTCACGTGTAGCATGGAGTGCTTTGGCTTGGATTTTTTGACTCTACATGCTAGCATCTTCACGTGTAGCATGGAGTGCTTTGGCTAGGCATTTTTGACTATACATGCAAGCATCTTCACGTGTAGCATGAAGTATTTTGACTTGGCATTTTTGACTATACATGCAAGCATATTCACGTGTAGCATGGAGTGCTTTGGATTGGATTTTTTGACTCTACATGCTAGCATCTTCACGTGTAGCATGGAGTGCTTTGGCTAGGCATTTTTGACTATACATGCAAGCATATTCACGTGTAGCATGGAGTGCTTTGGCTTGGATTTTTTGACTCTACATGCTAGCATCTTCACGTGTAGCATGGAGTGCTTTGGCTAGGCATTTTTGACTATACATGCAAGCATATTCACGTGTAGCATGGAGTGCTTTGGCTTGGATTTTTTGACTCTACATTCTAGCATCTTCACGTGTAGCATGGAGTGCTTTGGCTTGGCTTTTTTGACTCTACATACGAGCATCTTCACTTGTAGCATGGAATGATTATATGAAAGGTCTCATTTTTGAATCGACACAAGTAGTACGTGGAAGAAAAGAAGGAGCAGGCTTCAACGAAAGTCAAAATAATAATATGCTTTCTTGGTGTATGTGGAGCATGAACACAAAGCCAAACAACAAAACTATTCTCCATACGACAATGTGGATGGCTATCCACTTCAGGCTACATGGAAAACTTCCAATCTCTCCAGACAACTTGGAATTATTGTCAACTCCTCCAGACTAAGTCAAAGGTTAGTCATCATCTTCATGCTACATTGATTTATTATTGCCAACTCCATACTACATAGAGAATATTTTATCATGCCTAGTAGAATGAAGAACTTTCTTAGATATCCTTTAGGTCCAATCGACCAACCTATATCAGCTTAGGTAGTATGGAAATTATTTGTGACTTTCATCAAAGTTTATTCTATTGTAGTATCATTGACCTTATTCAAGCCTTATATAATTAGTAATGACTTTGATAGGCTTCTCTTCCATACTACATGTGAGGATAATCATCTTCACACTACGTATGGAGATTATCATGAACCTTCATCAGGTTCATTCGACAGTAGTCTCCTGACCTTCATCGGGTCAGATAGAATGAAAATTTTGTTTGACCTCATGTAGGTCCGATCGACAAACCTTTATCAAGTTAGGTAGTATGAAAATTCTTTTGGACTTTCATCAAGTCAATTTGTCTCATTCGACATCCACATGTGTGTAGCTTGGGACTCGTTGTGGATCCTATGCGTGTATGGCTTGATGCTTTATGTTTGTCCCAATCGACATCTACATGTGTGTAGCTTGGGACTTGTTGTGGATCCTATGCGTGTATGGCTTGATGCTTTATATTTGTCCCATTCGACATCCACATATGTGTAGCTTGGGACTTGTTGTGGATCATTTGTTTGTATGGCTTCGGGATTGATATGTTTCCATTCGACATCCACATGTGTGTCGTATGGGAATTATTATAGTTACAATACTTGCATGTCTTGAGATGTGATATAAACCCCAGTCGACATCATCTAGTACGTAGTTGGGAATTATTATAGTTCCAACACTTGCATGACTTGAGATGTGATATAAACCCCAGTCGACATCATCTAGTATGTAGCTTGGGAATTGTCATATACTACTACATTTGCATGTCTTGATATATGATATGAATCACAGTCGACATCATTTAATATGTAGCTTGGAATTATCATAGATATTATTATGCATGTATGACTTGAGACTTGATTTCCACATCTACACGCCTAAAGCTTGGAACTTGTTAATGACCTCATTCGACACTATACCCATACATCCTAACCTTCATCAGGTTCAGTCGACTGGGAACATTCCCCACTGGCTCAAGTAGAGTCAAGTTGAAGATCTGGCCTTCATCTGGTCAGACGACATTGTAGATTCCCCTGGTCTTTTGACCCGTATATGGGAATTATCCTGACCTTCACCTGGTTCAGTCGACTGGGAACATTCCCCACTGGCTCAAGTAGAGTCAAGTTGAAGATCTGGCCTTCATCTGGTCAGACGACATTGTAAACTCCACTGGTCCTTGACTAGTAGTATGGAGATTATCCTGAACCTTCGTCTGGTTCAGTCGACTGGGAACATTCCCTATGGCTCAAGTAGAGTCAAGTTGAAGATCTGGCCTTCATCTGGTCAGACGACATTGTAAACTCCACTGGTCCTTGACTAGTAGTATGGAGATTATCCTGAACCTTCGTCTGGTTCAGTCGACTGGGAACATTCCCCATGGCTCAAGTAGAGTCAAATATGACCTTCATCTGGTCAGACGACATTGTAAACTCCACTGGTCCTTGACTAGTAGTATGGAGATTATCCTGAACCTTCGTCTGGTTCAGTCGACTGGGAACATTCCCCATGGCTCAAGTAGAGTCAAGTTGAAGATCTGACCTTCATCTGGTCAGACGACATTGTAAACTCCACTGGTCCTTGACTAGTAGTATGGAGATTATCCTGAACCTTCGTCTGGTTCAGTCGACTGGGAACATTCCCCATGGCTCATGTAGAGTCAAATGGAAGACCTGAACCTTCATCTGGTTCAGTCGACTGGGAACATCCCCTATGGCTCATGTAGAGTCAACATACGACCTTCATCTGGTCTAGAAAATTTTGAAAACTCCCCTGGTCTTTGACCAGTAGTATGGAGATTGTCCTGGCCTTCATCTGGTTCAGTCGACTGGGAACACTCCCCATGGCTCATGTAGAGTCAAATGGAAGACCTGAACCTTCATCTGGTTCAGTCGACTGGGAACATCCCCTATGGCTCATGTAGAGTCAACATACGACCTTCATCTGGTCTAGAAAATTTTGAAAACTCCCCTGGTCTTTGACCAGTAGTATGGAGATAATCCTGAACTTCATCTGTTCAGTCGACTGGGAACACTCCCCATGGCTCATGTAGAGTCAAATGGAAGACCTGAACCTTCATCTGGTTCAGTCGACTGGGAACATCCCCTATGGCTCATGTAGAGTCAAATGGAAGACCTGAACCTTCATCTGGTTCAGTCGACTGGGAACATCCCCTATGGCTCATGTAGAGTCAACATACGACCTTCATCTGGTCTAGAAAATTTTGAAAACTCCCCTGGTCTTTGACCAGTAGTATGGAGATAATCCTGAACTTCATCTGGTTCAGTCGACTGGGAACACTCCCCATGGCTCATGTAGAGTCAAATGGAAGACCTGAACCTTCATCTGGTTCAGTCGACTGGGACCATCCCCTATGGCTCATGTAGAGTCAAATGGAAGACCTGAACCGTCATCTGGTTCAGTCAACTGGGAACATCCTCTATGGCTCATGTAGAGTCAAAAATGACCTTCGTCTGGTCTAGAAAAATTTGAAGACTCCTCTGGTCTTTGACCAGTAGTATGGAGATTGTTCTGAACCTTCATCTGGTTCAGTCGACTGGGAACATCCCCTATGGCTCATGTAGAGTCAACAAATGACCTTCGTCTGGTCTAGAAAAATTGAACTCCTCTGGTCTTTGACCAGTAGTATGGAGATTGTTCTGAACCTTCATCTGGTTCAGTCGACTGGGAACATCCCCTATGGCTCATGTAGAGTCAACAAATGACCTTCGTCTGGTCTAGAAAAATTTGAAGACTCCTCTGGTCTTTGACCAGTAGTATGGAGATTGTTCTGAACCTTCATCTGGTTCAGTCAACTGGGAACATTCCCCATGGCTCATGTAGAGTCAAATGGAAGACTTAAACCTTCATCTGGTTCAGTCAACTGGGAACATTCCCCATGGCTCATGTAGAGTCAAATGGAAGACCTAAACCTTCATCTGGTTCAGTCAACTGGGAACATTCCCCATGGTTCATGTAGAGTCAAATGGAAGACCTGAACCTTCATCTGGTTCAGTCAACTGGGAACATTCCCCATGGCTCATGTAGAGTCAAATGGAAGACCTGAACCTTCATCTGGTTCAGTCAACTGGGAACATTCCCCATGGCTCATGTAGAGTCAAATGGAAGACACAAACCTTCATCTGGTTCAGTCAACTGGGAACATTCCCCATGGCTCATGTAGAGTCAAATGGAAGACCTAAACCTTCATCTGGTCCAGAAAACATTTTAGAGTTAAGTTGAAGTTTTAAACTTCAGCTACTTCAAAAGACATAGAAGGCATCTAGTATCAGGATCAAATCTCCGATGATACACTCGACTTATTACTCTTCAAGACAAATGCTCTTTGACTTAAAGAGTAGGGAACAAACTGTACGTGCCAAATTTGGGCACGAGGGCAAAAACGTCTTTCACTTCGAACCCAATACCGGACAACGAATATATTTCCACATGCACTTTATCCTCCCCGCCGAAAGTAGAAACATCAAACATGTGCGTGGCCCCATTGCCAGAAATCACAGCACGTTGTGGGTCTCTTTTACAGCTTCTGTTACAACTGTAAAGTGACTTCCTTCAATCTATAAAATGGGGGAGCTTCTCAACTCTAAGGGAGGCTTCACTTCTTTCTTACAATCTTATGCTTTCTGACATTATCACTCTCAGAGCTCTCCATCCCCTTATACACTTACCACCGCCCTCACGGCCATCAATGAAGTCAAGGTAACATTAAACCTTACTTTTACATTTTTCATATTTATTGCTCATTTCATGCTACTGACTTGAGCGTCGGAGTGCCCACGGCACCCACCACACCGGTGGTAGTCTACTCCCGCTCACTCTACCTTTGTCTTGCAGGATCGCTAATGCCCCCAACTTACAAATTCTGATTGAGGACCTCGGCCGAAAACCAGCGTCCACACATGGCAATCCATATATTATTTTTAACGAGCAGTTGCACATGCCGGTTAGTTGGTGAAATGTTTCCTCAACACATTTCAGTTGATCATAAATGTACTACATCGTCTCTAACGAAATCTGACACCTTATTTGATTAAAAATCTATTTACGCAAATGTGTATGCCGTGGAATGTTCAAAGATTTCTCGAATGACTTTTGAATTTCCCCAAACTGATTTCTCAACATCTTGTGTATTTTTTCAAAAGATAATTGTAGGGATGTCATGATATTTCCCAAATATAATTTCAGTCTCGAATGTGCAGACTCTGTCATGTAATTTAAAAAATATTATATTTTTTCATTAGTAAAATTTACATTAATGACCAATAATTTAAATAGTAAAGAAATAAAATAATTGTACCTTTGACTTGAATTGCTTCTCGGGTGCATACATATATCAATTCATGCTGAAACAAATCGGTATCTGTAAGGGTGTAACCATGTCTCCCAAAGGTAATTTAGAGCACCATTGAATTGTCTAAACTCCTCGCGCATCACCTCTCATTTTTGTTGGTAAGACAATTGTGTTGATGAATTAATAAGGGAGTGTCATTATGAATAAAAGTGTTTCCATTACATACCAAGCATAAGACTGCATTTCTTCATTAGAAACTTATTTATGTGTGAAATACAAAGAATGTGATGAGTCATGGGAAAACATGTTTCAATGGCTTTAATAAGCCCCAAATCTCGATATGTGAACAAAAACTGATGGCAATGATGCTCCTTTTTCAACCATACATTTCTTCAAGATTGATAATGCCCATGTTAGTTGCCCAGCCGACTCATTACTAAGATATGTGAACATAAGCGAGTAAGTTAGCATTGTAGATGTGATACCAACAACCTCCAATAGTGGTATCTGATACTCGTTGGTCTTGTATGTGGCATCAATGATCAACACAGAAGGAAAGTTAACAGATAACTCTAGGTTTTTTAGGATGAACCCCAAGAATATCTGTAATTTCATTGGTGTCTGGATTTGTAAGGTAATCGTAAAGATAATTTTTCTTAATCAATTGATCCAAAACATATTGAATAGAAGTTAGACCACCCTGTTTCACTTCTTTGTTTATGGAAATAGCATTGTAAATGCTTCTGATTTATGTATTATTTGACGGGTCTCTTTTTTTTAAAACACTAAGAAATTCACGAGGTGCGATGTTGTTGGTCATATCAAGCACAAATTGTTTCTCTAACGGTTTTAGCCTAGACGGATATTCATGACCATCAAGATATTCTGCTCCTTGATGGTTATGGAAACCACATGTAACTTGTAATCCCCACATAACACCGTCTGTAGGTTTTGGTATACCTCGCAGTTCAAATGGGCATTCACATTTTTTTGTCTCTTATTTTTTTACTATGGATTGACATTCAACAGGAAACCGCGGTGGTTTGTACTTTCCTCCTCTTTCACACCTAATATGACACTTTGGCAGCTTGCCGCCTTTCAAATTAGCAGAATTTTTAATCACTATCACAATATTATTTTCTAGACCAACTCTTTTCGCCAATTTATCATATCTTCTCTACTTTCAAAGATCTATATAATAAAATAATGAATATGTGTAAATAACAAATATACATAATTTCTACACTTTAAAAATAAATAACGAATATACATAATACAACGATAAAAATAACATGGTCTGTAGTAAATTCAGTTGTATAATCGCGACTATTGTTGTAGATGCTTTCCCCACTTCGAACTTCATTCTCGCCTGACCAACTATCTGAAAATGAGCCCAAGTTACAGTTATCCATAATATTTTTCGAAGATGATAACTATATTCTAAGAAGAGAGAATGATATGTTGAAGGGGAAAGAGAGAATGAGATGAGAGAGGCTCAAATGATATTGCATTCAAACTTACAAACTACCTATTTATATAATAAGTAAGCACAAATAAAACAAATAACTTTTAATAAAGTAAAAGTAGATATGAATACTGATTTACGAAATTAAATAAGACAAAAGAAAATATAAAATCATAATCATAATCATAATCAACACAACCTTTAATAAAATATTTTTTTTTAAAAAAAAAGTAAAATTAGATATGGATACTGATTTACGAAATTAAATAAGACAAATAACTTTTAATAAAGAAAATATAAAATCAGAATCAGAATCAACACAACTTTTAATAAAATATTTTTTTAAGAAAAAAAAGTAAAAGTAGATATGAATACTGATTTACGAAATTAAATAAGACAAACAACTTTTAATAAAGAATATATAAAATCAGAATCAACACTACTTTTAATAAAGTAGTTTTTTTTAATAAATATATTAGATTTATTAAACAAATAGACAATCAAAAAATTTATTTTATAATTTAATTTTATTTGGTTAAATTATATTATTTTAATACATAAGTAGTATTAATTAAATTAAAAATGAATCAAACAAATAAATGAATAGATACGAAATCTGTAATATTTATTAACAAATATCAAAAAATTATAAAATAAAAAATAATTAATAAAATGACAAATGGAGTTATAATTAGTAAATAATTATTTTTAAATTAATATATATAAATATATAAATTTTGTAATGTGTATAATAATTGAATGAGTCATTGTAAAAATTATGAGGGGTAATTTGGTAAGTTAATAAGGAGACAATGAGGGGGTGTGGCGGGGATGATCAATTTTCTTTACCGTCAAAGACACTGTGGCTTACGTTTACATGGTCAATTTTGAGGATAATGAAAAGACCATCATGTGTGTTTCCGAATAAATATAGAAAAAATTTTAACGTATGTGTGAACTTCGAGGGTGTTTCATTTCATGCATGAAATGAAAGAATGATCATATAATTTGAAAATTTCAAAAATAATTTGGAAAACAAACACCTTTAAAACATTTTCATGACGGAAATTTATTTTTAAAATATTTCCCATACAAAAGATAAGAGTTTCATTGAAATACCACTCTCTTAAAAAGTTTCCTACAAATTTGGAACTATTTTTTAAAATCGAAAATTTTATCAACTGAAAAGAAGTAAGAATCTGAAATTGAAAAGCCAAGCAACGAAGAAGAAGAAGAAGAGAGATATAATGTTGTTATCATTAATTATGAAAATGACAATTTCACTAGAAGATTTGAAAATTAACCAGCTTTGAGTTAAGCTTCATCCAAAAAGTCACAGTTTGAATTATAGTATGTTTAAAATTTCAAAAAAGATGGATCAATATAATTAATGCAGATAGAGACAAGCTAGGCATCAAATATGGCTTGCTTTTTTTTAAAAAAAAAAATAATAATAATAATTAAGTTAATAGTTAACAAATTTTATAGTGTTCTCTTGAACCTTACTACTTATATTAGCTTACAATTAAATTTTGTTGGTCCAAAATGGAAATTTCAAAGTGTCCAGAAATGTTGAATTTTCTTAAATATCAGAGTTCTTAATTAGTCTATAACATCAATCAGCCTATAGAAAGTCTGAACATGAAACGTCCACGAAGGAACTTCCAAGTATGTTGGATTAACATTACAAGTTGTACGTACATTCAAATGTTATGCATATGAATCATGTGATTATTATAAAATTGGTAAATGATATGATTACATTATCAATCAAACATTGCAATAATGGGCTTCAACTTGCTGTATTTTTCGATAGGGTCTTGATATATATCATCTTATTCAATTTATATCTCCCCATATTATACCTTTTTTTATTTTTTTTTTGGGAAATGTCGGGGTTGAGTGAAAACTTACATGAGATAATTTCAATGGAATAATCCAATAAAAATATGTCATGTGTTTTTGAATGGAAAATCATGTGAAACAGTCTCAATGGAACCATTCAATAAAATTATATAATACATGTCTCACTATATGGAGTTGAGATAAAACTCACAATAGGTATACTTAATGAGATCATTCGATAAAATTATATCACATGTTTTACGTTTTTTCTTTTATAATCGTTCATTATTAGGGGTGGACGATTAGACTACCAGGAATGGGTAGTCTAAGGGAACCATATTGAAATGAGAAAAATTAGGTAATCCCACTATTTGATCTGGAGCTTATCAAGGACAAAACGATTATTTATATAAATCAGATCGTTAATTGTTAATAAAGTGAATATAGATTCATTGGTGAGAGGTGAACCTTATGATAAAGATAATAAATAATAAAGCATAATTATCTATTTTAATTATATATATATATATATATATATATATATATATATATATATATATCCGCTCACAAAACCTGACATGTAATTGATTACATTCGTGAACGTTCTTATGAGTAAATCTTTATTATGATATCAAACTCATGTCTTATCGAACATGTTATCTATTTTAAAATTGATTTATTCTGCAATAGCATATGATGTTCACAACCTAGGTTTTGTTAATTCTTTCATAAAATCGAGTCGAATTGATTATGATCTGTTTAGAAGAACTTGATTCGTATCGAACGGTTCAGTTTAATTTACGATTATCTAATTCAGTTTGATTCATTTTCTATTTTTTTGTATTTTTTTAAATAATTTGGTTCAATTATCAAAAACCATACCGAATTCGAACTGAACCCATTTGATTTGGCTAACTCAAAGCCAAAACCAAAATGAATCCTCAATCCTGTTCATTATCAACACGAGCCATCTAATAAAGCTATGCCATACATTTTAAATTTTATTTTTTATTATCACTCGCTATCAAGTGTTGGGTGAAAAATTTAAATGAGACAAATTCAATGGGACCATCTAATAAACTTATATATACCACTTGTTTTAATCTCTCTCTTTTACTATCACTCACTATCAAGAGTTGAGTTGAAAACTTACATAGATCTCTCTATATATATATATATATGATAATTAATATTACATTAAATGTGCATATAATTTTACTTGTCTCACTTAAAATAATCTCATAGAAACCAAAAAAAAAAAAAAAATCATTTCCAATAATTGCATTGCCTCTCCCAAACTTGGGCACTTCAAGGTTTAGTTTGTACGTTACCAAAGCTATATCACCGGCATTATAATTGTTGACAACATCATAAAAGTAAAATGATTTAGTAAAAATGAAAGTGTATATATTATCCACTATATCCCATACACTTTGCTTCAAAATTTAGATTGTATTATTTCGCATGGGGCACTTTTGAATTAGTGGATCGATGCAACACAATTAATTAAGTTCATGATCCCGAGCTATATATATCATAATTCGGTTTTTCCCATGCTCAAGTTAAAATTATAATTATATATAAATAAATTATTAACACTTCCACAATTTAAAATTAATCATATTTTTAATGTTAAAATATCACATTTATCATTTATTTATTTTTATTAATGTTATAATGTGTTAATCTTCTTTTCATTTAAAATGAAATGGAGTTCGAAAGCTTGGAATATTATGGCTTATTTATTTTAAAAAAAAAATGTTTACATTTTTTTATAAATCAGCCTTAATATTCCAAACTTTCGAAATTTTAATTGTTAGTAGGATTCAATATCTCACATTAAGATTATGGATTCGAATTCATGAAATGCGTTTCTTATAAGAGCCTAAGACAGTCGGAAATTTTATATGTTCCGTTTAAGTCCGAAAGGAATAATTAATAGTCCAAATTTTGAGCTATTTGTGGAATTTTTCAAGTAACATACATATTGCGGTAAACTCGTAATTGACAAAATCACAAAACGAATATTTATCCAAGGAAAATATATAATTAATCAAACTATGAAATACTAATTGAGATATTAATTATAGAGTAACATATAATCGATATTTTCAATTTTAAATAAATTATACGCAATATTCATTCAACAACCAACTTCAAAATAAATACAAATGCAAAAACCCAAAACAGGCATAATAAATATAACATAAATCAACAAATAAAAATAAAGTAATGATTTATTAAAATAATATTATGTAATTGTCGGGAATCTCGTGATTATCATTCATTTCGATGGCCCCCACGTAGCAAACTAAAATAAACCTTCATTCCCAATTACTGAGACAGAGAGAGCAACTACATCATCGCCCATGTTCCGCCGCTGTATAGTATTATCCCTTCTACGTAATGTGATTATGATATATGCTACCCACGCGTACAAAAAGCCATATACACTAAATTACTAAATAACCAAACTACCCCTCCCCTGCAGAAACCCACCACCATGTGCAATTTTGTCCAAGAAAAAAAAAACGGAAATAAGGAGGCCACGTGATAATCCACCTCAAGCGCGTGAGACACAAAGCGGCGTCGTTACAGCAACACTGGCATGATCGCTGCAACTTAATGCTTTAATAAATTTCCAGGAAGAAGAAGAAGAAGAGGAACTCTTGCCGGCTCTTCGGTTAGCCGGGAATTTACCTTCAGAATCTAACGACGGGAACATAACCTGCGAACTCCGGCGAAACTGCCTGCTTTTAATGTCTCTCATATCCATCTCCGGCGGAAACTTGACGATTCCAAACATAGGAAGGTACCATTTCGGCTTCGACGCAGCTTTTTTATTATCAGAAGCTTTTCCCGAGCTTCTAACGGAAGCACTTCTTTGCATATCCAAATCAGATGACGTCTTGGAGCTACCAGAACGACGTAGCTTTTGGTAGTCAAGCGAACGGCTGATTCTCAAGAATTGATCATTCTTGGTACTTCGTAAGTTAGATAGAGACTCTGATCGTCGGTGTAACGCGCCTTGTGATTTATCTTCGTTGAACAATAAACTATTGATTTGTTGTAATGGCGAAGAAGATGACGAAGGCTGTGGAGGAGTGGAAGGTATGAGTTTGCCGCAGAAGATAATATCTTCTGCGGGGCACATGTCAGAGCTGAGGTCGCTCATAAACTCAAAGAACTGATCATCATGTGATGATGACTGTGGAATACAGTGGCTTTGCATTTGGCTCTGGCTTGTTGTTATTTCTTCGAATTTGTTGGTGGTGACGTCGAGAGGAAGGTCGCAAAGAGAGAGAGCCTCCTCAGCTTCATCGACAGCGTCGTGAAAATCTCTACTGTTATTGTCTTCCATGTTTTCGGAGAAACACTGCAAATGAAAACACATTTGTAGTATAGGGGTTGATCGGCTCTTTAGAGAAAGCAAATGTCTCAAGGCTATTTAAATATCTATATATGCTTTAAGCTAGCAATGGGATTGATGTGTGTATATATAGATACACCCAAAAAGTCTACAAAGAGAGGAGGACTTGTTTGTCTTCTTCTTCTTCTTTTTTCTTATTTTTAAAATATAGATATTTATATACACCCAAAAAGTCTATATACACAACATGACTTATATATGATCAAATAAATAAAAATAATAATTAATTAATGTTGTTTAGGTGTATTTTTGAGATTTTAAAAATATGGTTATAGTTAAAGTGGTATGTTAAATAATAAAAGAAAGTCTTGAATTCACTCCATATGAATTTACAATGATAGAGACATTTATATAGGCTACATAGAAAATCAAAATAAAAAATGAATCCTATAATTATGAATAATAATAATGAATATAAGAAATCTCCATCTAATAGAGAAATATAATAAAATCACGAATCCTAAAGGTAATGAGAATTCTATTTTGGAGATTGATTCCATAATATAGGGATATTATTTCCTTAATATTATTTTCATAATAATATTCTTTAACACCCCCCTCAAACTCAAGATGGTGACAAAGGAACAAGCTTGAGGTTGCATCTTGGAATCAAAGAGCGGAGTCCTGAAATTGGAACTCTTGAAACTTAGAGGCTGGAAACTTTGAAATAATTGATGAGCTTTAACCTACGAATCCCAAGAGGGAGCTTTAACCTACAAAGCCCGAAGGGGGAGCCGAAGCCCAAGAATGAGCTTTAACTTATGAAGCCCGAAGGGGGAGCCGAAGCCCAAGATGGAGCTTTAACCTATGAAGCTCGAAGGGGGAGCCAAAGCCTAATGGGGAGCTTTAACCTACGAAGCTCGAAGGGGGAACCGAAGCCTAAGAGAGAGCATTAACCTACGAAGCCTGAAGGGGGAACCGAAGCCCAATGGAGTGTTTTAACTACAAAGCTCGAAGGGGGAGCCGAAGCCCAAGGATGAGCTTTAATCTACAAAGCCCGAAGTGGGAGATAGAGCTCAAGAGCTGAAGCCCGAAAGAACCGAAGCTAGAGAGGGAGCGAAATCCCGACAGAGAGCCGAAGCTCGACAGAGAGCCAAAGCCGGAGAGGGAGTGAAATCCTGACAGATTGCTGAAGCCTGAGAGAGAGCTGAAACCTGATAGGGAGCGAAATCCCGAAAGGAGCGCTAAAAATCTGAAAGAGATCCAAAACTCGAAAAGAGCCGGCGCATAGCACACTTGTGAAGGAGTGACACATGACGGGTGAAGCACTCATGAAGGGGTGACATGTGAGGTTCACTTGCCGATAGTGGCTGTGATCCCCACGCGCCGATGAGAATCAAAGATAGTGAAACTATAGAAGTCGTAACCTAGGCTCAGATATCATGTTAGATAATGAAAGAATGTCTTGAATTCACTCTATATGAATTTACAATGGTAGAGGTCTTTGTATAGGCTACATAAAAAATCAAAATAGAAAAGGAATCATATAATTATGAATAATAATAATGAATATAAGAAATCTTCATCTAATATGGAAATATAATAAAATATTATATTTTATAATATAATAGGGAGATTGATTCCATAATATAGGGATATTATTTCCTTAATATTATTTCCATAATAATATTCCTTAACATGATATTTAACATATTTGTAGCTTCGATTGTTAGATTGATAATAAAATTTGAAAATGTAAGAAAAATGGATGTAGGCTGTTAGATAATGAAATAAAGTTTTGAATTCACTCTATATTATATTTACAATGGTATAGGTCTTTATATAGGCTACATATCAAACTGAAATATGAAAGAACTAATTATAATAAGGATATATAATAAAATCACAAATCCTATGGATTTTATCTTACATAATAAAGTGATATTTTTTCTTTAATATTGGTTCCATAATAATATTTCATTAATATTATTTCCATAATAATATTTCCTTAACACCCCCTCAAACTTAAGCTGGTGATGAAATAACAAGCTTAAGGTTGCATCTTGAAATCATAGAGCATAGTCCTGAAACTGAAAATCTTGAAACTTGGAGGATGGAAACTGTGAGATAATTGGGGAGCTTTAACCTACGAAGTCCGAAGGGGGAGCTGAAGCCCAAGAGAGAGCTTTAACCTCCGAAGTCCGAAGGGGAAGCCAAAACCCAAGATGGAGCTTTAATATACGAAGCCCGAAGGGAGAGCCGAAATCCAATAGGGAGCTTAAGCCCGAGCCGAAACCTGAGAGAGCCGAAGCCCCAGAGGGATCGAAATCATGGCTGGGGCTGAAGCCCGAAAGAGAGCTGAAACAGAGGGAGCAAAATCCGAAAGAAAACCGAAGTCCAAGAGGATGATTTTGGAGAACCTTGTGCATGAAACATCATGCATAGATATAACATCATACACCCGCCGAGCAAAAAAAGAATAATAACATAAGTAGTTACGAAATCCAATCAAACACCTAAAATTGATCATAAATTTGATGGCCTTGTTGCTAAAATCCAGAGAACCAACTCGCGTGATTAACAGTTGAACATAAAAACATGAACTCTTCGTAACCAAACCCTTTTAAAAACCTTAAAAATCAAGCTTGAAAGCTCTCAAAATTGAAGCAGCAGCCCAGTTGAAGAAAGAAAGAAATCTAGCGATCCAATTGAAAAGACCAGAAACGAAATAGAAAAAAAAATATCCAAAAAATCAAAGAGAAAAAAAAAAGAAAAGAAATGACTCCAACGGCAAGGAAGTGTGGGTCACGTGTGTTGTGGAAGGGTTATTACAACTTAATTTGGTTACTGTATTCTTACAACGGACTTTGAACAATCAGTAAACCGAACTGGAATGATACAATTTTGATCAGTGATAAACCAAACTGGAATGATACAATTTTCAACAGTGAAACAAATGACAACAAACAGAAAGAGAACACGAAAAGAGTAAATCAGTCCCAGCGATGAAGGCAGAATTCTGAGGCTTGTTGATGCGGCAACAATCTCCTTAACTTGTTTCTGTATTCAACTAAACAAAAACGAAAATACACATGTCTATTAAAAAGAAATTAACATGTCAATTAAATTGAGTTAGTGGGAGACCTTCCATTTGATTTGTAACCACTTAGTTAATTAATAAAATTGAATTAACTGTTATGGAACATCAAAAGCTTGGAAAAAAATAAAGAGGAGGCTTGCAAAAATTCGCTAGGCCGGGCTCGCACATTTTGGTCCGGCATTCGTGTACGCAGGACACGCGGGTGCACACGAGCCAAGCTTGATTCGGATTTGATTTGCACCCCCCCCCGCGCACGTAGAGAGAGCCTCTATCCTTATAACTCTTACCCATCTACATATGAGCAATGATATATAAGCATAACTTTCCCTCTATAGCTTTCCCATATGTGACAAACTCAATTCTCTTTATTTTCCAACACCATTGGGTGAACTTTGAGCAACAATTTCTCATTCACCCAAGCACCATTTTAAGCATATGAATATACCATTTCGAACTACTCACGGAGGAGTATCCGAATCATTCAATAACAACCACTAACACGAAGTGGATCATGCTTAAAATTGTGCATCAAAATGCTTACTCATAAGCATTTTCCAACAAGGGTTGCATTGTGAATGTGGCTGACGGGTAAAACGGGCAGGTTGCGACGGCAGTGGAGGGAGCGTTTGCAGTGGCGTAGGTTGGCGATGGGTAAGGTGGCAGTAGGTAAGGGGAGCGCGTGAGGGTCATGTAATTATAATAGTCGCAATCTCCCATGAGCCGACAAGAATTAGAGAGAATGAAATTAAAAAAAGTGAGAACTTGGTCTGTGATATCATATTAGATAATGAAAGAAAGTCTTGAACACACTTTATATTATATTTACAATGATATGAGCTTTTATATACGCTATATATCAAACTGAAATATGAAAGAACTAATCATAATAAATATATATATTTAAATCACAAATCTTAAGGATTCTTGGAATTTTATTTTACATAATAAAAAGATAATATTTCATTAATATTGGTTTCATAATAATATTTCCTTAATATTGTTTTCATAATAATATTTCCTTAATATAGACAATTACTGAACTACTATAATTCTCTACGTGTTCTTTATATTTTGTTGCTATTTTTTCTTGAATATTTACAACAATATGAATATGAGTACAATGTTTATATTTATTTAATATATAAAAATTGAGAAATAGTTTTCTTCTGACACTGTTTACGTAGGCATCATTACCTTTGAGGCTATTCATGTAAGTTTATGAATTATTAATATTTAAAATTAATTACTAATACTTAAATTAAAATGAGTTATTAATATTTAGCTCTTCACATTCTTCTACTTCTAATATTTTATTTTCTCACTTCTACCAAACTTTTCATTTTTCAAGATTATTAATTATTGAAAAAATGTTAATTAAAGACATATTCATTTCAAACGAGTTCATAATATTTAATTTTTCATTTTCTTCAATATACAACCTTTTATTTTGCCAACTCTTTCAAACTCATCATTAAGTTGAATAATTTTGAACACATTTTTGTTAAAGGGAGAGAATATTAAACAAATTACATTGCTTAGACAATTATAATTGAAGTCTAATCTTAAATATGTATATATTTTATATATTTGATATCTATCATATTTGTCACTAATAAGATGAGCCGCATTTCATGCGGTTATCAGCTAGTTTATATATAATTTAGATGTTAACATACAGACATATTATATACTTGAAATTATAAGGATTATATATAATGTATTTGTAATTATCTTTAAAAGTAATATGGTAATATATAATTTAATGCATCATCAAGTGTATATTCAAAAACATGAGATACTTATGACATTTCATATCACTTAAAAATAATATGGGTTATGATTTTATAAAGACAGATTCCCTTAAACTTGCAAGAAATTTTTTGGGTGGGTTTAATCCCATATAAAATATAAAATCTTGAGAAATTGGGCTACTAATATAATAACTTAATGGCTATAATCACAATTAGTATGTTTTTTAAAATTATTAGAAAATAGAGATGGAGGGCAAGAGAAAAAAAGTGGAGCGTTTGATAGGAGACATGCAGTTTCCTCACAACTCAACTACTTAATTATTATTTTATTTTCCTGACTTCTAGAAAGTGCAAAACAATGTCTAAATGGTGAGAGATCATTAATACGGCATCAAGCATTTAGAGACTTGGTATTAATGGCGAAAAGTATATTTCATTTCCATTTTAATATTTTTTTTTCCTAACCAACTCAATTAAAAAACAATTACATATTTTAATATATTTAATTGAATCAAATTTTAGAGACTAGCCATTGTGGTTTTGATGGTTATGGTTTAGATTTTATCGGTACGCAAGTAAAGGTTGCCATTAGTTTAGTTTGATTTTTCTTTATTTTTTATATATAGTTCATATATAGGTGAAAGTGTTGTATTTTATAACATGCAGACATATTACTTGAAATTAAGGATTATATATAACGTATTTGTCATTATTTTTAAAATTAATATAATAATATATAATTTAATGTATCATCGATCAAGTGCATATTCAATAACATGTGATATTATTGGAATTATCCAGACTAAATGGATAGGAGGATAAATATAATCATAATCTTCTCAGTCTACTCGAGAGCAATAGACTCAACTCAAACAGTGATACTTTTATACCCGCTTCTCCAAGTTCTAGGGGTGTTCGCGGTGCGGTTCGGGGCGGTTTTTTCGTTTTTTACTTCAAACCGCGCGGGTTGGCGGTTTGGGAAATTAGAAAACGAAATCGCAAATTTGATAAGGAAAACCGCGGCGGTTCGGGTTGGCGGTTTGGGCGGTTCGGGTCGGCGGTTTGGATTATAAATTTTTTAAAGAAATTTTGTGTGTTTTCACATTATAATTGAAGAAAAAATTACATAATTTTCATTTATTCATTACATATTGTTATATGATCATTAAATATCTTAATTTTCATAGTTAAAGAAGAAGAAAAATATAAAATGATATTTAATTTGTACGCGGGTCGGCGGTTTAGGCGGTTCGGGTCGCGGTTCGAGTCAAAATATGCGGTTTGGGCGGTTTGCGGTTTGACATGGGTCAAAACCGCACACCGACCCGAAATTTGCGGTTCGATTCGGTGCGGTTCAAAATTATTTTTAATATTTTTTCAAACCGCGCGGTTCGGTTCGGTGCGGTGCGGTTCGCGGTTTGACCCGAAATTGTGTTCACCCCTACCAAGTTCTTAGTTTTTGAGCAAGTTTTGGAATAAGATCATCAAGATGGTAATCATCAATGCCCCAACAGGAGGGTTGAATTAGGCTCTTCTCAAGAATAAATCTATCAACGAAATCATGTTCGAATAAAGTAGAGAATTTCCAACGAAATCATACTTATAATATTTCATATCGCTTGAAAATGATGAGTTATGACCTTGTAACGACAGTCTTCCTTAAACTTATAAGAAATTTTTAGGGTGGGTTTAATTTCATATTAAATATAAAATCTTGAGGAGTTGGGCTACTAATGTAATAACTTAATGGCTATAATCACAATTAGTATGTTTTTTTTTTTTTAAATTATTAGAAAATAGAGATGGAGGGTTAGAGAAAAAAGTGGATCATTTTATAGGAGTCATGCAGTTTCTTCTCAACTCAACTACTTAATTATTATTTTATTTTGTCGACTTCTAGAAAGTGCAAAACAAGGATAGATGATATGTAATTGTCTAAATGGTGAGAGATCATTAATACGGCATCAAGCATTTAGAGACTTGGTATTAATGGCGAAAAGTATATTTTATTTCCATTTTAACTTCTTTTTTTCCTAACCAACTCAATTAAAAAACAATTACATATTTTAATATCCTTAATTGGATCAAATTTTAGAGATTAGCAATTGTGATTTTGGTGGTTATGGTTTAGTTTTTATTCGGGTACGCAAGTAAAGATCTGCCACTAGTTTAATTTGATATTTCAGAAAAATCAATTTGATTAATTTGCCTAACACGTAAGCCCAGGTCAATAGTAGCCATAAATTAAGCAGCCGTGGTGGGTATTTTTTCTTTCAAAAATACGACGACATGCTAACTCAAAAACTTGTATGTACAAAAGAGAGATTTTCCATCATATTGAAGTTTTGATTATCATGTGTATTGATAAAACTACATTTTTTTTAAACGTTGGAAAGCCTGCTGCCAAATTATACGACCCGAACTTAAATGAATGAGGTAAAATCCTCAGATACCCCAGGCTTTTATAAAAAATATTCTCCACTAACAAAACTACACGTGTTAGTATAATTAAGAGAACATAGAAGTAAATTTATTTTTCTCTAACTATTTTTGGGTTAGGGCGGCTTGATATTAGATGTGAATGAGAACCTTATATTTTGTGGATTTTGGTTCATACATGTGTTATTGCTGAATGACTTCGGTGTAGACATAATTCTTTTGGTAAATTTTGCTTCGACTAAACCATCTGTGGCCTATAAAACTTCAGCATAAAGCTTAGCCAATGTGACTTGTAATTTTCCTATTTTTTATTTTTTGAGGGAAGATTTCCCCTCGGTTATTATTGTCTGTAACTTGAACACTTTCATGAAAATGGAATTCGTTATTAATATATATATATATATGTTAGTCCATACTGACCATGGTAAAATTTCAGTCAATCCATGTCTATCCTGAGTTCCTAACCATGCTCAATACTAATTGAACTTGTTAGTCCTGTGTACTAACCTCAAGATTAAAGATAAAACTTTAATTAAGATTTGTTTGGTATTGAGATATAGCAAATAAAAATTTAGAGTACGACTTGTTGGTATAAGGTTTAATATTTGATTTATTAATCTAGGTTCGAATCTAGGAGTACACTTCTCGAAAAGTTTGGGATAACATGGAGTTTTACTTGTTCCGCATCCGCTTAAGTCCGAGTCGAGTAATTTGACGGTAAGATTTCGAACGTTTCAAAAAAAAAAAACTAAACTGCGGCCTGCAAGTCTTTTCCAAACTCATTGGAACCTTAATCAATTAGTTAAAAGAGACAGACTCGCAGTTGTTTTTTTGTTGAATAAAAATAAAAATTGATAACTCTAGCGCGTTGATGTTACCGACTCCAATTGACATGAAAAAACATAAATAACGAATTTAGATTAAACTCTTACGAGTTCCTTTTCAAACCTATGAATACGACATTTGTCCATATAGCTAGATACAAAGAATATTGATAAAACCAATTAAGTCAACAGGTTTTAAATTTTCAGTTAGATTGTCTCTTGTTATTTTTTTTGTTTTGTTACAGCTTGTTTTTATCTCTGTGTTTTTTTTTCAGCCTAGTTTGGATGTCTGAGGGAAATAACCCAATCCAAACAAGTGGGCTTATGCTATTTGTATATTAACAGGCCCAATAAAAATTTTGCTAACTACTCCAAGATAGTCGGCAAACCGCAGGTTGGGAAAGATATAGTATGAGAATGTAAATATTATTTTTTAATTAACGAGTATAAAATTTATCCTTTTATCTATCTCTGATATATTGAGCTCTCGTACGGATCCTTATTCATGTGGAGATTTTATCTCTATTTAAATGAATATATCAATATTCTTATCCAACTCATTCAATCAATAAATATAAAAAATAATCTTCTTATTCGTCTCTAATATATCGAATTCTATGGACCTCATATTTATTGGATTTTTTCTATCCCTAACGGTAGGGGACTCGTATGAAAACAAATTGTAAATTGTGTCCTTGCAGTTTTTTTTTTATAATTTAGGGATCCAAATATTATTTACCCACAAAATAAAGTTCTCGCTACAAATTCTACTACAGTTCTACTTAAAACAATGCTCGCTCTCAAGTAATTTTTTATCATCTTTGTATGAATGTTTTTATGCTAGCTTGGAATCAGTGCCGGCCTTGTTCGGTGTCTAAAATAATTTTTATATTTTGAAGTTCTTGGTGATAATAATATAGTAAAAAAATATTGTTGGACTAAGAATTTTATAAAAAATATTGGGCCAGTTAAAAAAAAATATGATGCAGTATTTTCAGTATTGTATTTCATATCTGAATGAATCTCGTGATCATAAAAAGTCAGTTATATCCAACAAAAGAAAATTTTGGATAGGACCCTATCCTATGAGATATATCCCATTCGAAATCATATAAGAGCATTTCCACTCATCTAACTTAAATAATTACGCCAAATAAGGGTAAATAAATGGATTTTCACTTTTAAATTATAAACAAACCCCATACCTAAAACAACTTCTTCTTACTCAAGTTCCCAATAAATACCATAAATTATTTCATTGATTCATTATTCTTTTCCTTTTATTGAGATTTTCGAGATTTTCAAAATTCTTTATTTAATTATAAAATTCGAAAATGAGGTGTGAAATTCTTCAATACTCTACTTTCCATCTAATAACGAATCCCCTTAAATTAAATAAATTAAAGAAAAAAAGTGTATTGAATTCATAAGAGATTTACTTCTCTATATATCATTCATTTCGATCTTTTAGGTCATGCATTATCTCAATGGTCATTATATACTTGAAGTCTATTTGCCATATAATAAAGTGCCATTTTTGCTTCACTATAGCTTTTCTATAAGCTTTTCCAACCTTTCTCACGAAAGCACTTCTTTTAATATTTGTGTAGAAAGTCTCAAATTCAAGATCTTCTACTACATGAATTTTCTGGGAAACGAAATTATAACCACGTAGGTTCAAGGTTGGTGATATTGCGATTCTATGATCACTTTAGAATGTATTTGATGAAAAATCGAAACATTTTATATTACTTACAATAATAGAATACAAGTAAGTGTTTAAACTTACAAAATGAAAAACCTCACTATACTCTCTTTTTACACACTTTGGGGATACATTTACAGAGATTTCAAGTTCTCTTTTTTATAGGGCAGAAACGTGTGCTACAGTGCACACGTTTTTTGCCAACTCAACACACACAAGCAGCCAACTTGCACTCCTAAATTCATGGCATTTGGAAATCACCACCGAAAGTTGCATGTTTGTTTCTGGTTGATGATTACAGCTTGCTGGATGAAGAGCTGAAATCTTCCTATGGCAGCTGGATTAAATTGGAGGAAACATGCATGGCTCATGCAACTCATGCATGTGTTCACTGGTTCTCATCATCCAACTGCATCTGAAACAATCATTATCTAACAGCTATCCCGGCTATGTCTCTGCACAACTCTAACTTGTCTCGAGTAACCACTTTCGTTAACATGTCGGTTGGATTCTCATATGTATAGATCTTCACTAGTCTTAGTAGTTGTTGATCAGTTACCTCGCGTATCCAATGATAGCGAATATCGATGTGCTTCGTTCGGGAGTGATACATTGAGTTCTTGCTCAAGTCCAGAGCACAATGACTGTCGCAATGTATATTGTATTCTGTTTGCTTGATCCCTAGCTCTTGGAGAAAACACTTTAACCACAACATTTTTTTCATGCCTCAGTTATAGCGATGTACTCAGCTTCTGTTGTGGATAATGCAATACACCTGTGCAATCTTGACTGCCATGAAACCTGATGTAGATTTCCTACCATCAAGATCTTCTGCCATATCTGAATCTGTATAGCCTTCCAAGATCGGATCAGCTCCCCCATAGCACATACAAAACTTCAATGTACCATTGAGGTACCTGAGAATCCATTTGACTGCCTCCCATTGTTGCTTTCCAGGGTTAGAGAGAAAACGACTCACTACACCCACTGCGTGTGCAATATCTGATCTGGTACATATCATTGCATACATAAGGCTTCCAACAGCTGAAGAATATGATATTGATGACATCTCTTCTATCTCTTTCTTGGATGAAGGACACGAACTCTTGCTCTGTTTGAAATGGTGCGCTAACGGAATGCTGACTGGTTTAGCTTTATGTATATCGAACCTCCTGATTATCCATTCAATATACATCTCATGTGAAAGCCATAACTTCTTGTTCAGTCTGTCACGAAAAATCTCCATTCCAAAAACCTGTTGAGTTGGTCCTAAGTCTTTCATGTCGAAATACTTAGAGAGTTCCTTCTTCAGCTGGCTGATCTTCGCTGCTTCTTGTCCAACAATCAACATGTCATCTATGTATAGTAGAAGAACAACGAAATTTCCATTTGGAAACCTATGGATGTATACACACTGATCTGCTGCAGTTCTTTTGTATCATTGACCCACCATAAATGAGTCACACTTCTTGTATCACTGCCTCGGTGCTTGCTTGAGCCCGTACAAGCTTTTTTTGCAGCTTGCAAATAAGGTTTTCTTTTCATGAAATCTTGAATCCTTCTGGCTGCTCCATGTAGATTTCTTCATTCAGATCACCATGAAGAAATGATGTTTTGACATTCATCTGTTCAAGCTCCAAGTTCAAACTGGCTACCAATCCTAGGATAACTCGGATTGAAGCCATTTTTACCCCTAGTGAAAAGATCTCATCAAAGTCAATTCCTTTTTTTCCGTAGGAATCATTTGACTACTAGCCGAGCTTTGTGTTTCACCACTTTTCCGCTACCATATTTCTTGAGCTTGAACACCCATTTGTTCTTCAGTGCATTCATTCCATGTGAGAGCTTGACTATCTCATAAGTGTTATTTTTCTGCAGAGATTTCATTTCATCATGCATTGCGTGCAACCATTTGTCTTTGTCTTTATGAGATACAACTTCGTTGAAGGTTTCTGGCTCCTCATCGTCAGTAAGCAGAATGTATTCTAATCCCGAGTATCTGTATGATGGAATCCAGCCTCGCTCAGATCTTTGTACTGGAGATTCACTGGTTTCTGGCTATCTGTTGTCAACAAGATATGAGGATGACCTTGTAGCCTCTGATGGAGCAGGTCGCAGCTTCCCCTGCTCAACACCACATTCCTCCTCCGGTTTTGCTTATGTTATGTCTTGTACCCCATCATCATTTGTGGCCACTCGTGTTGGTGCTGGGGTTGTGTCTGGATTTACATTAGCTTTGTTGTTACTGGATTTAGAAAACATCTTGAGCTTTTCAATGTCTTATATTGTCTGGTCTTCGAGAAACACTACATCTCTTCTTCTGATGACCTTCCTTTCATTTAGGTCCCATAGCCTGTATCCAAATTCCTCGTCTTCATAGCTTATGAAGATGCATGGAGTAGTCCTTGCATCGGGCTTCTACCTGAGCTTTTTGGATACGTGTGCGGGCTTCTCGGATGTCTGTTTGATCGCCAGAAAATACCATTGAACTCGTCTCGACGTGAACTAGCTGATGGTATGCTCAAAAATAATTTTTGACAACTTTACCGGAACCCATATTTTCTGAACCGAGCTCCGTTTTTCAATTTTACGACCCCAAAGTAGAACCAAAGCTCATGATACCACTTGTTGCGATTCTATGATCACTTTAGAATGTGTTTGAGGAAAAACCGAAACATTTTCTATTACTTACAAGAATATAATACAAGTAAGTGTTTAAACTTACCAAATGAAAAACCTCACTACACTCTCTCTTTACACACTTTGGGGGATACATTTACAGAGATTTCAAGTTCCCTTTTATGGGGCAAAAACGTGTGCTACAGTGCACACATTTTTGCCAACTCAACACACATTAGCAGCCAACTTGCACTCCTAAATTCATGGCATTTGGAAATCACCATCGAAAGTTGCATGTTTGTTTCTGGTTGATGATTACAACTTGCTGGATGAAGAGCTGGAATCTTCCTATGGCAGCTGGATTCAATTGGAGGAAACATGCATGGCTCATGCAACTCATGCATGTGTTTACTGGTTCTCACAGGTGATGCACTCAAGCTATCAAAATAATGCGGCTTTTGATCGTCAAGTGCACAATTGGTCCTCAAGTGCAATTAGAATGAGTTGCATAGCTTTCTAACTCGGGAGGAGCTCTGATTGTCTTTGATAACTCATGATATTATTAGATAATCTTATAATAATATGGGAATGGGATCTTGTGCTAAACATAATTTTTGGTATGCTGAAAATCCAATTAATTGTCATAATTTATTTAATGTGGACTCCACGTAAGTTTCATTTATCTCACAACAACTTATTTAGTACTTACCACAATAAAATTTATGTCAACATTAAATCCTAATTCAATAATATGATGCGGAGCGTCTTTTGGATTCATATGTTATTTCTTCCCTACCACTATTTCTTTTTTGGGATTTGGAGACCATATGTCCAAAATATTAAGGGTGGCAAAACGAATCAACGAATCGAATTTGTCTCGAATCATAAACTAATCGAATCAAAATGTGATGGATTCGTATTTGATTCATTTATTAAACGAATCCTAATATCAGGATTCGTATTCGATTCGTTTATTAAACAAATCGAATACGAATATTCGTTTAATCATGATATTATTTAATAACATAACTTACCATAATTGATTTACATTAATTCTTCATAATTATATACATATTAAATATGTAATTAATATATTTACTAAAAATATCTCACCAAATATTGATAACATTATTTTTCTATGGTAATTAGCCATAATTTCTCGTATCTTAAATGAAAAATAACAATAACTAGTAAAATAAAATAATAAAACGAATCCTAAATGAATAAACAATTTAATGAGCTTAAATTCGTATTCGATTCGTTTATTAAACGAATCGAATCGAATCAAATTGACCAATTTATTAAATGAATTCATTTTTTCAAATCCATATTCGTTTTAAAACGAATCGAATCGAACGAATAAACGAATACTGACCCAAATTGTCATCCCTATAAAATATCCATACAAAGTGATGATATTGTATTATTTTCATTATTATTTCTCTTGATTTTATTAATTTCTAGAATATTGTATGTGATTAGGCATGACAAGCAGACCCGGACCCGACCTGGGTCCGGTTAGACCCGGATCTTTAAAAAAAAAAATTACGGATCCGAGTCTTTAATATAAAATTGACAGGTCTCGGGTACCTGGGACTCGGTTTAATAAAAAAAAAATAAAAAACAGTGGAGTCATACATTTTCAATCTTCTTCAGTTCCAAATTCCAATGAGATTCGTTTGATTAGGTTTTAAAATTGACCCAACAATGAACAAGACTACTAGTAACATGGGCATTGTCTTTGTGGTACAAAAAAGCAGACATTGCTTTATTTGGGAGGAAGGATCACGGTCATGGATTTCATTTTAGTTTACAAATATATGAATGTGATCGGTGGGTGATAAAAATTAATAAAATAAAGAAATAACACATATATCCAAAGACATATCCACAAGATACACTCAAGATATAATTTATAACATACAATTTGATTTTTATTTATATTAGTTCACATTTTATTTTGATATGACTTTCGATGCATGTCTAATATTATTCAAAAAAATATATTTAGATCATAGATATATAACTAATAGTATACACGTGAAGTAAAATATTTAAAAACAAAAATAATACTGAGTAAAGGAACCATTTCTAGATAGGGGTGGCAATATGGATATGATTAGATTTACATTAAATATGATATGAATTTGTAAAAATTGATTTGTTTAATAAATTGATCAGTTCAATTCATATTCGTTTAATAAATGAATCTAAAATGAATTGAGCTGAAATTTCAATGTATATATTTATAACATTGAAATTTACGAGTCTTAAGTCGGTATTTATTATTTGTTATTAGATTAATCTCGTTAATTAACGAGCTAGCCTTTATGTTAACGATCCCAATTTGTATAAAAGAGTCTTAATAATGAATTTAGATACAATTTTTACCAAGTTGTTTCTGAAACTTAAAAGACTATGACAATAGCTTACATTTTGCCAATGTCCATAGATAAAACCAATTAAGTTAATCTGCTCTGAAGCTTCAGTTTATATTAAATATATACCTTTTTGTCGTGTCTTGCTGTTGTTTCGTTGCCATTACAAGTGTATTTTGATCCGTCATGTTCTTGTTTGGGTACTTCTTTCTGATATAAATAAGTTAATCCAATCCAAACAAGTGGGCTTGAAGAGAACTTATCTATGCTCATGGACTTGGCCAAGAGGATTTTTATGAGATTATATGTTAATTACTTCATTATACGTATCTTCTCTATAAATTATGGACCTAAATGTAATAATCCGATGGTATCCGACTCTTTTTTTTTTTTTTTTGAAAGATTGGAATTATATTAGAAAAGCCAACATTACAAAATACAATTGATGCAGGAGGGAAAATTCTCATGCCAAAAGCCCGATACATGAGCATTACTGGCTAACTTAGCTAATTTATGCGCAATCTCATTACAAGATCTCGGATGATACTGGAACTTAACCACATTCAAGGACCGAGTGGCAGCAAGCATATCATCTATAACCCACCTGATTTCCTTGAGGCTATACCCCTTGCCAACCACAAGATTAACCACGTTTAGCGCTTCTGATTCTATAATAATAGGGATTGATAGCTTAGTTTTCAATACTTTATGCAACCCAAAAAGAATGGACATAGCTTCTGCTTCTTCTACATCTCCATTAGAGGAAGTAACCTTTGTTGCAACCGCAAACACTGATTGGTTGTGGTACTGCATGATCACGCCTAACCCCACCTTCGTCCTATCTTTGCTAAAAGCAACATCCACATTAACTTTTAATCAATCTTGAGGAAGAGGGGTATATATTTACGTAGGTGATAGAAACAATACCAAATGATGAAACCTACCTGGAACAAAGCCAACCAAACTCATCCACGTGTTCTAAGCCCCAAAAACCGCAAATCTTGATTTTGTAAGAACAAAATCCTTCCAAGATCAAGTCCAACCCTTAAAGAACCTTGCCCTTAAGAACCTTTCTTTATTTCTTTGGAGAATCATGAACAGCGATACAACGCCACAACGCTTACCACACGTTGATAAGCTTTTGTTCCGTAAAACCAAGGAAGAATCCACTCTCTCAAGATGACACAAGTCAATTTGTTTTGTAAAAAAGATATATTCTTAGTTAATTCTCAATTACAATGAATAATGTCCTTTTAAATAGTCTACTCAAATATAATAAAACCCTAATAAAATAAACTCAATAACATATAAAATACTTGAAAATTTCATGCATGGGCTTTGTAATATAATTAAAGTTCAGCCCAGTATTTAAACAACACATAACCTTAAAAAAAATATAAAATATAAAAATTGTAGGGATATGTTGCGTCCTCATTTTGACTTAGAATAAGTCCGAACTAGACTTTTATGTAAGCTACAAAGTTTTAGCACTACGAGTTCTCTTTCCAATGCAACTTGAATCACCAAAATCGGACATCGGACGAGAAAGTAACGTCCAAAATACGAAGACTGCTCAAATTCCGCCACTGCTAATGCACCATTCAGAAATAAAGCCGAAAATAAATCAAGGCAGCCCATGCACGTCCAAAACCCATTTCATTCTTGATTTAGACATAATAAATCCTTCATATAAAGTCTCATGCATGGACCAAACTCCAGAACCCAAGGAATCTTCCAAATCCACCAAAATGGCCCAAATACACCAATCTGACCAAGCCATGCAATCAGCCACAACTTCAAGTTAACTTGGCCCAAAAAATAGAACTCATTCTGGATCACATCAGTAGGCATATCCTCAGTGTGAGGCATCATGATCGCCTCCGGAGTCTTGACTACCTCGTAGGAGCTGTGAACTGCTTCAGCCCTCGCCAGTATGTGTCTCCATTTCATATCTTGACCTCTAAAAATGGAGTTATTCCTCCTAGTCCAAACAGCCCACATTATCCCAATAAATTTTTCCACATCAATATAGGTGTGCTCATTGAATAATTGTAGCATTACACTCGGTAGAGTTCCCTTACTTCTTGCCGAGATGAAGGCTTCAAAGTGAGAATGTTTCCAGCAGACCCTTAATGTCTTGCAATGGAAAATAGCATGTTCAGTTGTTTCTATTGTCGTACAACATCTCTGACATTTGGCCTCTTGCATCACTCTTCGTTTCTCCAAGTTGCTAGCTGTTGGGAGCAGCCCCGATATACTTTTTCAAATGAACACTTTGATCTTTGGGGGTAAATTGAGCCTCCATATTCTCCCCCAAAGCTTGTCATCCGTTTACGGACCTGTAATTCATGGCTTTCTGCCCCCTCTCATTTTTTACTGGCTAAATGGTAAGCTGACTTCACTGAGAACTTTCCTTTTTTTTTTTTATCAAAGTGCCAACATATCTGGTATTCCCTAGGTTCTATAGGCATCTGAATACTCAATATGTCTTGTGGATCCACCTCCAAGAAATGTTGCTTGATTAGTTCTTCATTCCACCTGTTATTGTCCAAGATCGGACTGCAACTTTGGTATCCAGTGGGAGGGAAGGCATTGATAAGAGTTGTAGGTTGTTGTCTCTTGGGATCCAATTACACTCATACACCAAGGCCTTGCTCCCATCACCTATTTCCCATCGAATCCCTTTTTAACAATATCTCGGCCCCACACTTTGCTCCTCCAGATGAAGCTAGGATTGTACCCCACGTTGGCAGAGAGGAAGCTCGCTTTTCTGAAATATCTGGCTTTGAATATGGAAGCCATAAGTGAATTCGGTTGAGTAAGTATTCTCCACCCTTACTTAACTAGTAATGCTTGGTTGAAAGCTTCAAACCATCGAAATCTCATCCCCCATCAACTTTGGATTTACACAGTTTATGCCTGGTAGTCCAGTGTATCTTCTAATGATTAAGGCTGTAGCACAAGCAATACCAATATATGTCATGAATGTGTTTAAGATTCTAGGGGGCGTGTGTGATGAGATTCAGTATCCGACTCTCAAAGCACTGTAAGTCTGTCACTGGCTAGTGGTTAGCAAAACGATCCTTTTGTAAAACAATCTTTGCACTCATAATTTTTTTAGGTTGGAATAATAGTGAAATCTCATGTCATTTATATGAATGTGTGGATAAATTAATATTGTCTCGGACTCTTATAAGAATATTATTCAAGATTTGAACATGAGATCTTGACCCTGCCACTGCACTCTTACTCATAAATTTATTTACGAGCACACTACCCAAATCATGGCAGCTGTTTCAGGCAAGAAGCCAATCACTCACGTCGTTTTCGACATGGACTTACTCGGTAATTTAATTTAATTACTCGAACACTTTCAGTTTTTCTTTTTGTGCTTCCATGTGAATGATATAAGTTGAGTTCAGATCTTATCTTATGTTCTATGATTTATTCCCCTGCCAGCACACGTGGGAATCAGAGTGGATGGTTCCATACAGATGGTCTTTCGCTTGGTCATTTTAACTAATACTAAGCAGGGGCGGCAACATGAGTGGCTTGCTCATATTTAAGTACAAGTCAGATATCAATTTCATAATTTTCACTATTTTTAAAAAATAAAATAAAATATTTAGTCTACTATTAACCTGGAAAAAAAATATTAGCCTCTTAAAATAAAATATTGACTCCGCCTCGAATGTTAAATATGGCTTTAATATGAAATATTGAGTTTCAATCTTTATATTGTAAAGTTGAGTTAATAGAAATGCTTGTTATGTTAGTTCTTATATAAATTAAAACTTGTCGTGCGTGTTTAAATTCCAGAGAATGGGATGGATATATTTCATTTATGCACTCTTTACGTCACGGGTTTAATTGTACAGTAAGCATATTGATGAAAATTGAAGTTCATACTTCAGTTGTATGGAGGGTGACCGATAAATGCCAAATCCTAGGAAAGATTATGCATCTGACAGTCTTTGTGCTGCTGATGATGACTGCAGATACAGAGAGAAGTGTTGGAAAATGCTCACTAGTAAGCATTTTGAGATACAATTTTAAGCATGGTCCACTTCGTGTTAGTGGTTGTCCTTGAGTGATTCGGATACTCCTCCGTGAATAGTTCGGAATGATATATTTATATGTTTAAAATGGTGCTTGGGTGAATGAGAAATTATTGCTCAAAATTCACTCATTGGTGTTGGAAAATAAAGGGAAATAAGCTTGTCCCACATGAGAAAACTAATAAAGGAAAATTGTGTTTATATATGATTGCTCATATGTAGATGGGTAAGTGATATAAGGATAGAGGCTCTCTCTACGTGTGCGCGCATGAGAGGTGCAAATCAAAATCCGAACAGGCCTGACTCGTGTGCACCCGCGCGTCTTGCGTACACGAATGCCGGACCAAATTGTGCGGGCCCGGCCCAGCCACCTTTTGCAAGTCTCTTTATTTTTTCCATTAATTAACTGAGTGGTTACATCATATGAAAAGCCTCTCACTAATTCAATTTAATTGACATGTTCATTTTCTTTTATGAAAAAATACAGAACGGTCTGTTCCTACCGCTGGTTCGTTGCTGCACCGCCGTCACTAATACTAGTTCGCTGTCTGCAGTTGTCCTAGGACTGTGTTATTTTCATTACTCTAGTTGTGTTGTTTCCTTTATTTATTGTAGCAATCGTATTGTGTTTTACTGTTTGTTCATAGTCCTCAGTAAGAACACAGTAACCAAATATTTGTAATAAGAAGTTCTATACTGATGTTCATGAACTCATACTTGCTAGATACAATAAAACTTTTGATTGGAATCTTAAGGCAAAACTGATGGGGAAGAAAGCTATAGAATCTGCTCGGCTCTTTGTTGAAGAGACTGGTATTAGCGACAAACTTTTGGCTGAAGACTTTCTTGTAGAAAGAGAAGAGACCCTGCAAACCACCTTGTTTCCAACGAGTGAGCTCATGCCATGATTTCAGGTGCATCAGATTACAATGTGCGTGGCAACATGGTAAGCCCTCATCCATACTTTCTTATGTTGTCATACTATTGTCTCATTCACTAAGAAATCCAAAGCACATCTACATATGTACTTTCCTCTACCTTTCAGTATTTATTTTCGCATTAACATAAGGATCTTAATATGTGTTTTGAAGTTCTCTTGGGCGTCATTTCGAATTGAAAACGCAAAAACATGGTGAGCTTTTCTCATTGATGCATCATGTTGTTCGTGGTGATGATCCAGAGGTTAAACAAGGCAAGCATTCCCCAGATATATTTCTAGCAGCTGCCAAAAGATTTGAGGTATAAAATTATTGTTGATTCTCTTCTATACTTTAAGATGCATTAGTACTAGCATTTGCTGAAATAAATGTAAAGTATCTTGTCAGTTCAGTTCATTAGATTTGGTCAAGACTACTGCTCATGACAATTAGTACTGCATTAACAGGGTGACCCTATAGATTCACAAGAAATTCTTGTGTTTGAAGATGCTCCTTCAGGCAGCTAAGAATATTGGGATGGGATGTAAGCAATTCTTCCACACATACAGTTTTTTTTTTATCTTAGTACTGAAATTTTTTATTTCTCAACTATATATCCTTCAGTTTATATTTGAATAACATTTCTCTGAGGCATCAATAATGATATTTGAAAATCTTCTGTAAATTCAAATTGCGTCATGTGTGAAGTTGCTCACTAGATCATTTGGAAGTAGGTGTATGAATTTAAAAAAATTGATAGCTAAGACACTTAATGCCCATGTGAATTAATCTACATGGCTATATTAGTTTTGAGAAACAAGAAAAACCGCAGTGGCGACTGGCAACTGTAAATTCAAGATTTAATGATTGCAGTTAACTTCATCTACCGTGCAGGTCTGTAGAAATGGTTTTTCCAGATCCAAGGCTGAATATATATTGGATTTCAATCCGAAGGATTTGGGCTTGCCGCCATTTGAACACTCACAAAACTAGATTTTCATGGTCATGAAATTATCCTGGCATCAACCTGAGTGCTTAGTCGTACCCTTTGATTTTTGATGATTGAAGGCACTTCTTTATTTAACTTCTTGCTGAGGATGACTCTTTCCTATTTTTGATTTGCAAGAACAGAGTTATTTTGAAGAAAAGCCAAATTTGATATGCAAAATAGTAGAATATAGAAATTGAAATATTCTGAATTTAATAATGTAAAAGCCATCTAGTGATCATCATTGAGTAAAAATGAGTTCTATTTCAAAGTATGGGTGTGAAGTATTTAAAATTTTGTGAAACCTGATCAGATCGGGTCATGTGGGTCGCTGAACTCGTACTCGAAATTTGAGATTACAAACCCGAGTAGGTCGGTGATTTTTTTTTTATGTATTAATTATTTTAAAACATAAATATCAGTTATTTCATGTCACGGAACTTGTCAAATATATAAAATTTCAAGACAATAAAATACGTCGGATCGAATTTCAGATTAACTCGAAAATGTAAACACCCATATTTCAAAATCTAGTGCAGTTAAGAATTAGATGCCTATGTCTGCCATCTTGATATCCTAATTATGTTAGCACCTAAGATGATGTGCTGTCAAGAGCTATATATTAAAATAAAATAAAGGGATTCATATAAACAAAATGAAGAACATAGAGCATGTCTGAAAAATAGGGAGAGGAAGATAGTGTTGGTATTCAGATTTAGTGTTTATTGTGGTCCAAAAATAGTGTCATTAAACATTAAAACAACATGCTTCAAACAAATTAAACCAGAAAATATCAATCAAATTATCATAAAACCCTAAAACATGAAAAGTTATAGAAAACCTGGAAAATGCAATGATGAATCCAAGTCGAGATCTCTCTGTCCTTAAGAACTTATTAGCCTCCGTCACAGGTGCTTCACGGATTCGAATTGGCCAATGTTCTCCCAGGATAATTTGGTTGCTTCTTGTTCAAGGAGCACTCCTAAACAAGTATTTGAACTTGGAATATGGTGGAACTCTCTCTCAAAACAAATGGAAAAACTTGACTCTTAAATTTAGATTGTCTTCTGTATGTCTTAATTGGACATAGAGTCTCCTTTATAAAGGCATGGAAGGGTGCCAATGGGGCACCCCTTGGGGTGGGGTGCAACCCTCCAAAGGGTTGTACCCCTCTCATGCACCCATTGCATCCAAAAGACATATATATCCTTAATGAATATTTAAAGAATTTCCAACAATCCCCCACAATTCTTCAAATATTCATGTAGATACTTGAGAGAGTTACCATGAACTAAAGCTGCATCAAAATAGGTAGTTTTCGCCTTAAATCTTTCCTAGTGAATGACAATCGGATTTACTTGGCAAACCAGTTACCCATAGTCTTGAATTGTTCTGCCGTTGGTGTAAACCAAGACAACTGCTAACACACAGCTTTACTTCGACCATTTTCCCGTTCTACGGTTGTGTTCATTTCGGCCCTGAACAACGGTCCCGGATTCATCAAGTACTTTAGGGTAACCCGCCTTTAAAAGTTCACATAGAAGCGGCCTCACTTCTTACTTGAAATAGGTGATATACTATGAAGAGGTAATCTGTCTTTACCCCCATTAGGACTCATCTCCTAATATAGTGATCATTAAAAGCATTAGTTTATCCTAACCAATGACTAGGGGTGGGCAAAAAAACCGACCGAACCGAACCAAACCGCAAACCAAACCAAACCGAACCGAATTTACGGTTTTTTTTCTAACGGTTCGGTTTGCGGTTCGGATTGGCTCACCCCAAACGGTTTACGGTTCGGTTCAGGAGCTAATCCGAACCGTACATGTTAAACCGAACCGAACCGTTATAATTAAAAAAATTATATATTTTTATAAAAAAAAATTGTATTTGTATTTTTCTTTTAATTTTATTCTATATTTTCTTTTTATTAGTATGTTAATACTTTTATTCTTAAATTTTTTGTTAATATATTTATTTGTTAATACTTGTATTCTTCAATTGATTTGTTAATACTTTTATTCTTAAATTTTTTTTGTTTTATGGTAACATCATTATTCTTGAAAGTAAGATGTTGAATTTGTCTCTTAATTAGAATTATTGTAACATCATTATTCGAGGTAATTTTTAAAAAATACAATAATTAATTGTGCCTCATTTTTCAATTCTTTATGGAGTGCATGTGTTCCCTGGAGTTACAGCTTACACCCTAGCACTTCATACTATTTGTTTGATAGATTAGTTTTTTTTTTTTTTTTTTTATCTTCACTTAAGTAGATGAAAATTTGTTTTAAATATAATAATCTGTAAACCGAACCGAACCAATCCGTAAACCGCTGGTTTAAAAAATTTTCAATCCGAACCAATCCGTTATTTAATGGTTTGGTTTGAGAGGTAAAAAATCTGAACCGTAAAATATGGTTTGGTTCGGTTTTTAGCAAAAACCGAACCAAACTGAACCGCGCCCACCCCTACATATGACAGACAACACTCATCGTCATTATCGGAATGAGAAATAGTACAAAACTCTTCAGTGCTTATTTTGAATTGCACAAAGTTTCAGTTGTCCCTTTTGAACCAAGATCTTGGGATCTCCAGTCAGCTAGGTTTGGTTTCCACAGTGACAATTCTTAATTTATAGGCTTCAAGCTCATTCCCCTCGATGACTTCTCAACTTGCTCTCGAGGTAAACCTTTAGTTAGTGGATCCGCTAGGTTTTCCTTCGACTTGACATAATCGATCGTTATTATGCCACTTGAGAGCAGTTGACTTATGGTATTATGTCTCCGACGTATGTGTCGAGACTTACCATTATACATTGTATTTTGGGCTCTCCCAATAGCCGATTGGCTATCACAATGTATGCTAATAGCTGGCACCGGTTTGGGCCAACTAGGAATATCCTCCAGGAAGTTTCTAAGCCATTCTGCTTCTTCCGTTGTTTTGTCAAACGCTATGAACTCTGATTCCATAGTATACCGGGCAATACATGTTTGCCTCGAGGATTTCTATGACACGGCTGCATTACCAAGTGTGAAAACAAATCCACTCGTAGATTTGGAATCCACCGTATCAGATATCCAGTTAGCATCGTTGTATCCCTCTAGTACAGCAGGATATCTCTCGTAATGTAATCCATATTTTGAAGTTTCTCTCAGATACCTCAAAACTCTTACAATGGCTTTCCAGTGGTTATGTCCTGGATTGCTCGTATATCTACTAAGTCGGTTCACAGCTTGAGCGATATCTGGTCGTGTGCAATTCGTGAGATACATCAGACTTCCGATGATTCTCGAATACTTTAATTGCGATACGCTTGAACCAGTATTTTTTGATAGATGAAGAGTTATGTCTATAGGGGTTCTAGCCACATTTAGATCCCCTTTGATATATTTATCAAGTATCTTCTCAATATAATGAGTCTGAGATAATATATATCCGTCTGATGTCCTAGAAATCTTAATTCCTAGGATTACATCAGCTATTCCCATATCTTTCATATCAAATCTGCTGGATAACATGTTTTTGGTAGACTGAATCATTTCATGATTACTACCAATTATAAGCATATCGTCTATATAGAGACACACAATGACATATCCTTTTTGAGTTGATTTGGTGTACACACATTTATCACACTCATTGGTTTTGAACCCACTTGACAACATTTCTTTGTCAAATTTCTCATGCCATTTTTTAGGTGTTTGTTTTAATCCGTACAATGATTTTACAAGTTTGCACACCTTCTGTTCTTGTCCAGGAACACTAAACCCTTCTGGTTGCACCATGTAAATCTCTTCATCCAATTCACCATTCAAGAATGTCGTCTTTACATCCATTTGATGTATTTCAAGACCAAATATAGCTGTTATGGATATAAGCATTCTTATTGATGTGATACGAGTCACTGGTGAATATGTGTCAAAGTAATCAAGGTCTTCCTTTTGTCTATAACCTTTTATAACAAGTCTTGCCTTATACTTATCTATTGATCCATCCGTTTTCATCTTCCGTTTGAATATCCATTTGTAGCCCAGCGGCTTACAACCTGGAGGAAGATCAACCAACTCCCAAGTATGGTTCTGTAGGATTGAATCAATCTCATTGTTAATAGCCTCTTTCCACATAGGTGCCTCCGGAGAAGACACAGCTTCTTTATAGCTTTGAGGCTCATTTTCTAACAAGTATGTCAGAAAATCGGGACCAAACGACTTGGACGTTCTAGCTCTTTTGTCACGTCTAGGCTCGATTGTCTCAACATTTGCACGTTAATCTGATTCTTGGTCAACCTGATCATTGTCCTTGACATTATCAATTGTTCTTTTGAGAGACTTTGTTCTTTGTCTTTCCTTACAAGGAAACGTCTCTTCAAAAAATGTCGCATTCCTTGACTCAATTATCATGTTCGGATTGATGTCAAGAATCTCAGACTTTTGTACCAAGAATCGATACGCACTACTGTTGCGAGCATATCCAATGAATATACAGTCAACAGTTTTGGGTCATATTCTAACCTTCTTAGGTTTAGGAACCATTACTTTGGCAAGACACCCCCACACTTTTAGGTATTTGTAGGAAGGTACGAAACCTTTCCACAACTCATATGGTGTCTTGTCCAATCTTATGTGAGGAAGCTTGTTTAGAACGTAGTTCGCGGAAAGCAAGGCTTCCCCCACAAGTTCTGGGGTAAACCCGAACTCGTCAACATGGCGTTCATCATTTCCTTCAACGTTCGATTTTTGCGCTCCGTAATTCCGTTCTGTTGAGGAGAATAAGGAGCAGTGGTTTCGTGAATAATTCTGTGCACATAATAATATTCACCGAATGGTGAAACGTATTCACCACCTCTATCACTCCTGATTCTTTTGATTTTCTTGCCAAGTTGATTTTCAACTTCGTTCTTATAGTGTACAAAGCTCTCAATAGCTTCAGCTTTGCTCCTCAGCAAGTACACATAGCAGAATCTTGTGTTGTCATCGATAAAAGTGACAAAGTACTTTTTACCGCCTCTTGTTTGCACAATATTCATGTCACACACGTCAGTGTGTACAAGTTCTAAGGGTTCAGAATTGCGTTCCACAGAATGAAATGATGTTCTATGCATTTTTGCTTCAACGTATGCCTCACACTTATGTTGGCTATCAATTGCAAATTTAGGTATAAGGTCCATGTTAATTAATTTACGCATGGTATCATAATTAACATGTCCTAACCTCTCATGCCATACATCTTGTGACTCAATAATATAAGTAGAAGTACTAGCTTTATTAATAGCACGATTGATAGTTATTACATTTAGTTTGAAAAGGCCCTCAGTTAGGTAACTTTTTCCTACATACATATCATTCTTTGTCATTACAAACTTATCAGAAACAAATACAAGCTTGAAACCAGCCTTACTAAGGAGAGATCTTGAGACTAAGTTCTTCCGAATATCTGGAACATGCAGTACATTCTTCAACGTTAGCTCTTTTCCAGATGTCATCTTCTGAACCATTGTGCCTTGTCCAACCACCTGAGAGGTAGACGAGTTTCCCATTATCAGATGATCGCCGTCATCGACCTTCTGATACAAGGAAAACATCTTGTTATCTGCACAGATATGACGAGTAGCCCCAGTGTCTACCCATCATTCTCTCGGATTCCCAACTATGTTGACTTCGGTTACCACTGCTGATAGTTCCATCTCAGAGATCTCATCAGTCAGTTGCTCTCCTTCAGTGACATGGGCCTCATTTTTCTTTTTCTTGCCTTTGTCCTAAGACTTCTTGTTTCTGCAGTCCTTTGACATATGACCGCTCTTTCCACAGTTGTAGAATTTCCCCTTGAACTTCTTGTTCGAAGAATCAGCTCCACTGTTCTTTCTCTTCTTGCTACCCTTTACACCCTCAATGATGTTGGCCTTAGACTCCATAGTCTTATAGCTGGCCTTCTCGGACATCCTGTTGTCCTCCTCGATTCTCAATCGAACACTGAGGTCTTCAAGGCTCATCTGTTTCTTTTTGTGTTTCAGATAGCTCCTGAAGTCCTTCCATGATGGAGGCAACTTTTCAATTATGGCTGCAACTTGAAACATCTCACATAGTTTCATTCCCTCATCCAGTATTTCATGAATGATCAGCTGCAGTTCTCCCAACTGAGACATCACCGTCCTTGAATCTACCATCTTGTAGTCCAGGAACCTACCCACGACAAATTTATTTTGTCCGACATCCTCGGTTTTGTACTTCTTCTCGAGAGATTCCCAGAGAATCTTCTCATAAGTCATGCCTTGGTACACATTGTACAAGGTATTGTCAAGACCACCCAAAAGGTAGTTCTTGCATAAGAAGTCTCCAGACATCCATGTCTGTTCTCGCTCTTCCTTGGCCATTTCTGATTCACCCTCCACAGGACCCGGAGGATCTTTGAGGAATTTAGCCAACTTGAGAGTTGTCAGCTAAAACAACATTTTGCTATGTCACTGTTTGAAATTTGCCCCACCAAATTTCTCTGGCTTTTCTCCATGAGAGACCGGTACTGTGATGTTTCCGCTAGCCATTTGTAACTGGAAAATCCAATAGGGGTCAATTAATCTACAAAAGATAAATTGCACAACGATCAACGTATGATCTTGTTCAAAGTGATATACTAGGTAACCACTTGTTGTTTTATTGGACGGTGGTTCCAATAAACACAAGTCCTTGAATTTTAACTAAAGATTCTTTAGAAAAATGAATAAACGAATATTCCCAGAGGACGAGGGGGGTCCGGAGTAACCACTTAAGTCCATGACCACTTAGGCTCTTATCACTCATTTTTGACAGAATATTCTTTAAACACTTTTCCAAAATGATCTTTTAGCAATTCAAACCCAGAATTACACTTCTTCAATTGCACAAATAATATACGATATGTGTAGATATTTGTGTAAGTGTCAATCAAGATTGGATGGAATTTCTTGTGTATGAATACACTTTAAATTCTCACCCAAGTATGCAACACACAATCAATTTCAACTTTATCACTATGTGTATGCTTGTGATAATTGAACAACCTAATAATAACTTAAATCTATACTACCAAGATTAATGTGTTACAGTATATGATTTACTAAGTTAATATCAATCTAAGTTCGCAGTTTATAATAATTACAGGACGATTTCGTTAGTGTCGCGTTCGTATCTACGTTCGAACGAGACTGTCCAGTGTGTGCGCGTTCGTGTTGCGTTTGACAACGTGTTGGAACGAAGTGTTTCCAGAGAGTTCATGTTCGAGCAGCGTTTGAAAACGCGTTCGAACGGAATGATTCCAGAGAGTTTGCGTTCGAGTTGCATTTAGTATGCGTTCGAACGTTCTTAGGCAGAAGGCTTGCGTTCGAGTTGCGTTTGAAGACGCGTTCGAACGTTCTTACGAAATTTCAGATTTAAGCCTTCGCGTTCGTCGGGCGTTCGAACGCCCTACGGGTTTTTCATGCATAGTTTGTATTTTTTCAAAAAATTTCTAACATAGCATGCGAATTACTATCTAACAACACTAGTGTAATAACTTCTTAAGATTGTAGTCCAAATAGTATCATTAAACATTAAAACAACATGCTTCAAACAAATTAAACCAGAAAATACCAATCAAACTATCATAAAACCCTAAAACATGAAAAGCTATAGAAAACCTGGAAAATGCAATGACGAATCCAAGTCGAGATCTCTATGTCCTTAAGAACTTATTAGCGTCCGTCACAGGTGCTTCACGGATTCGAATTGAACTTGGAATATGGTGGAACTCTCTCTCAAAACAAATGGAAAAACTTGACTCTTAAATTCAGATTGTCTTCTGTATGTCTTAATTGGACATAGAGCCTCCTTTATAAAGGCATGGAAGGGTGCCAATGGGGCACCCATTGGGGTGTGGTGCAACCCTCCAAATGGTTGTACCCCTCTCATGCACCCATTGCATCCAAAAGACATATATATCCTTAATAAATATTTAAAGAATTTCCAACACTTATTTATAATGAAGATTTAATAATCACCGAGTTTAATTCGTGAAGTATAGAAGAAATTAAGATAATATATTGGACATATAAATATATTGGACTTCTATCAAATAAGAACGAGCTTAAATTATGAATGGATTAAGGAGAAATTTTGAGAATATTAAGAATTAATGGTCATTCAATTGGACATCAATAAAAAAGAATAGGCTCATGTTTAAATTTTAAAAGGCTACATAAAGGATCGTCTGCTTATTTATAAAGAACCAATCACCTTCTTTGATGCAGCTGCATATTAAATTTGCCCACTGCATGTGGTCGGTTTGTTACCTGTTTTTGCAAGCAATGTTGCACGTGCTATTGAATTGACAGCGAATTTAGTAGCTAATTTATTTTTAATAAATAAATTATTGAGTTGAACAAAACAATAACAATTATAAATTTGTAATTTGTTTGGCTTTGTTTTGACACAAATTTATTATAAACCAACCCCATCAAAAATTGTGTTGCCCCATCTATTTTTCATTCTTTCAATTCGCACATTTCTTCTTGTGAAATAGCCCATTTCAGTATAAGCTCTTAATGTGCCAAAAAAGCAAGTAAAAGACACGTTTTTATTTTATTTTTTTATATATATTTTTTAAAAATTGTTGGAAATTCTACCGTCAAATCACTTATTTCGAATTTAAATGAAATAAGTCAACCATCGACTATCTCAGACTCTTACAAAAAAATGCACTCCATGAATTCGAACCCATGATCTCGAGGTTAGATCATGAACCCTACACCATCAAGGTACGTCCCTTTTGAGATGTATTTTTTACTTTTTTTTCGTAATTGTTAAGTTTTTGTCGTAAATTCGTCAAACCAATCAATCAAGAATGCACGATTTTTACCGTGGTTCGCCGGAAAGATTCCCGACTACATCCACGTTGAACTCCGGAATAGGGAGCTCGCTGCACTAAGCAATTTCAAGATTACACACGGAATCTTGAATCCGTTTACAAAATGTATTTCCCCAAATCTCACAAAGAACCCTAATCTCTAAAAGTGACAATCTCTCAAATTCCCAATTGAAGACTACACTAACTTGGACTAGGGAATAGGCTTAACACTTAGCCAATTATTAAGGGAATACAAATAATGAAAACTCTCTCTTAATTCTCAACCTAAGCATCCTTTATATAGTGAGCAACTTAATGTATTCGGACAACGGCAAGGATTGCGCCACGTGTCCCTTATCCAACGGATGACAAGGCTTCACATTTTACAATCTCCACCTTGAAGCCAAAACACACTAACCACTCCTAACCATATACAAGGACACACTAAGGTCAAAAATAGCACAGCAAACTCACCTACTCACATCACCGCTCATGTAGGCTGCAAGGTCAGCCAACCCCCACCTGCAACAGCTTCCTGCAGTGGGAGAGTTTGGTTGCAGTCACAATCTTTGTCCCCATGTCTGATGGGTTATCTTCAGTTGGAACCTTCTCAATCTCAACCTTACTATTTGTGATGACTTCCCTCACGAAATGATACTTCACATCCACATGCTTGGTTCTCTCATGATGTACTGGATTCTTGCTCAGATGTATCGCACTCTGACTGTCTGAATACACAACTGTCTTACCCTGCAGCTGTTGTATTTCGGTTAAGATACCCTAAAGCCAAATTGCTTCCTTGAACACATCAGTTATGGCTATATACTTCGCTTCGGTAGTTGACTTTCTTGAGTCTCTGTCACCTGCAAAATCAGAATCAACATACCCTACCAACTCTAAAGCGTTAGATTTGTTAAAACATAAGCCATAATCAACAGTAGTATTCAAGTATCTTAACAACCATTGTAAAGCACTCCAGTGTGCTCCACCTGGATTAGACATAAACCTACTCAACAAAGATACAGCATATGACAAGTCAGGTCTAGTACTAATCATGGCATACATCACAGAACCAATAGCATTTGCATAAGGTACATTTTCCATTTTAACCATCTCAGACCTATTACTAAGAGAAGACATATTCTCTTCTATAGCCGCTTCCCATTCAAGTTTATGGATAGACTTTAATGCCACTCCTAAGCTAGCATGCTCAACCCCATTAATTTCATGACTTGCTATTAATGCACAGAAATACAAATCATTGGTTGAGTAATCATACCTGGTAGGAGGCCTTACCTGCCTCCTACTTCTGTCTCTTGCTAGCTGGTAGTTGGCCAATGTGTCTTGTGGTGTTTCATCATGCTGCTCAGTTTGATCCACTTGATCTACTGTGTCCACTTCAATGTGTTCTTGTATGTCTGCTACTACATTTCTGTTTTCCTCCTGGTTATTTCTCCTGGGCTGGGAGTCCTCAGATGTCTCCGTGCCTGACATGTCACTGACTTGCTCAGCGGTCCTTGATGTCCCTGGCTCCACCTGCATCTGAGCTCCACCTGCAAAATCAAAATCTGCTAGATCCTTTTCTAAGGCACCTGCATTGTTGTTAGTAGATTTACAAGGAAAACAAATTTCATTGAATATAACATCCCGACTAACTATGACTTTGACTCCAGGTGACTCCCTTTCCCATAACCTATACCATTTTGTCCCTTCTTGATATCCTAGGAAAACACACTTGATAGACCTCGGTTCAAGTTTACCTACGGACTGGTGAGCATAGCTTCACAACCAAATACTCTAAGGTGTGCAAGCTTATGAGCCCTACCAGACCAGATTTCTTCTGGTGTCTTAAACTGAACTGAGCTATTAGGGCTAAGGTTAACTAAATGAGTAGCAGTATTGAGGGCTTCACCCCAAAAGGCCCTCGGAAGTTTTCGGAGAAATAAAAGACATCTGATCTTTTCTAATAAGGTTCTATTCATTCTTTCCGCAACTCCATTCTGTTGAGGGGTGTTTCTAACAGTCCTATGTCTCAGGATACCCTCACTAGTACAGTATTGATCAAACTCAGTATTACAAAATTCTAAGCCATTATCAGTTCTCAAGACTTTTACTTTGTTACTAGTTTGATTTTCTACCAATACTTTCCATTCTTTAAATTTAGTCAAAGTTTCATCCTTTGATTTTAGTAAGAATGTCCATACCTTCCTACTGTAGTCATCAACAATAGAGAGGAAATATCTCTTACCCCCATGTGTCTGGACCTTTGCTGGTCCCCACAAATCACAATGTAGATACTCCAGATTCGCCTTAGACAAGTGAATTCCAGTTGGGAAGCTATGTCTGTGCTGTTTGCCCAACACACAGATCTCACAAAACTCAAGTGGCTTCAACTGGTCCTTTCCAAATTGTCCCTGCTTGCTGAGTACCTGCATTCCTTTCTGGCCTATATGGCCAAGTCTCAAGTGCCATATATTAGTCATATCAACATTAGAAGTTAAAGCAGAAATGGGTTTATCCGAGAATACATGTTGGCCATTTAGAACATACAATCCATTTCTTTTTATACCAGTTAGGATCAGTTTGTTACCCTTAGATATGTGCATGTTCTCTTTATGTGCTTTATATGTGAAACCTAATTCATCTAGTGTTCCTAGTGATATCAGGTTCCGTTTCAAGTCAGGTACATATCTAACGTCAGTAAGAATCCTAACTTTATCATCATGAAGTTTAAGAGTTATGTCCCCAACCCCCTGTATCCTACAAGTATTGTCATTACCCATATACACTGTGCCTTGGTCTGAATTTCTAAAGTTGACAAACCAGTCCCTATACGGACTCATGTGAAAGGAACACCCGGAATCCAGAATCCATTCTCTACTAATGTGATCCCTACACACAGTCAATGCCTCAGATAGGCACATCGACTCCTTTTCGGCAGCCACAGTGGCGCTGCCTTCATTTTTCTGTTCCCTAATGAACTTATAACAATTCATTTTAAGGTGTCCCATCTTCCCACAATGGTAGCACTTCTTGTCACTATCTTATTATTATCATGTTTGTTCTTTTTCTTCCCTTTAGGTTCTTGTTTACTAGTCTGATGATTTTTCGGACCATTATATTTCCTTTCATTTTTACCTTTCACGAATAAGTTCTCTCCAACTCTCCTACTGGTTCTAAGTTCTAGCTCTCTAGCCCTTATACCAGATATCACCAAGTCTAGCCTAGGTACAACTCCTGTGTACTGTAGAGAGTTCTTAACGACACTATATTCTTCAGGTAATGCATTTAAAAGGATCATAGCTTCGCTAGAGTATCCTAGGGCTTGGTCAGTTCCTTTAAGGATTTGAGTCATTTTCGTGAATTCATCCAAATTATCATCAATCGACTTACTAGTATCCATCTTGTAATTAAACAGATTTCCTTTTAAGAACACTAAATTTGGTGCAGAAATAACAGAGTATAAAGATTCGAGTTTACCCCAGAGTTGAATGGCCGTGTCCATTCCGTCAACCTTTCTGATGACTGAGTCTCCCAAATGGAGGAAGATCAAGTTGTAAGCCTCTTCCAGGATTTCCTCATTTGCTTCTTTTTCCATCTTTGGCCACTTTTCTGGATTTGGTTCCATGCCAAAGCCACCTTATGGTGAGAAAGCAGGACTTTCATTTTCTTCTTCCAAGTAGTGAAATCCCCTTTCCCGTCAAAGATGCCAATGTCGAGTCTCATGGTCGGCATTTCTATCGCCTTTTACAGTAATCACCCGATGACAATTCCGCAATCACACTCGGCAATTACTCCCCAATTCAGCCCAAACACTATTCGAACAGAAACTTAGTTTCCCAAATTCGGCAACACTGACCTTGGTAAGTAACTCGGCAGACCAAAGATTTAATTTCCCACACAACTCTCGGCAACTTAGTGGTTAAATCACCCAGACTCTTAAGCCTTCTTATACACAATCTTTCAATTTTGCCTTCCTGTTAACTCACCCAAACCAGACAGCAACCACAATATTTTGAACAATCAACCAGCACTCGGCAACACAGAACTTCAACTCAGAGAATATGATTTGCAGAAACAATTATACACCAGGAATCAATTCCACCAATTAACACCAATTTCCTAATCACCGAATGCAACCGAAACTTCAACAAGAAATTTAATTCCCAAATTGCAGTAGAAGAAAACACCACAATTTGGCAACTCAGTAGCTAAATCCCTCAGCCATCAGCACCAAAGCTCAATTTCTCAATTGCAACACAGTGCCTCAATCACTCAATTACACAGGCTTCTAATCACCCAACAACTGAGGATTTGCACGCCTACACTCCTTTTAAAATTTCAACACAAGCCCACAGTACCAAGACTCTTGCTCGTCATCAATGACTCAGAGATCCAAGGGTTACTTGACAGCCTCGAATCACTCTCAGCGATTTGGTTTTTCAATCCTAGGCGTCTTGTGGGCCCTTGTTTTCGTCTTCTTCGTCGATGGCTCTGTGCTTCTTCGGCTGTGACCTTCAATTTCGTTTGATTTCGGTCGACTATTGTCTTCTGCTGTGTTCTACAAAATTGACGAATTCTTGTTGCGTTTTGTCGATGGCTCTGTTCTTAGCGTCTTGATCTGCAGTCTCTGTTTTCTGATCTTGTTCTCTTCGGCAACTCACCGGATCTTGTCTTGGTCACGGTAGCTCTGGTTGTGGTCTTGCTTTTGAGTCTTTTGTGTTCTTTGGCAGTAATTTGTAATCTTGCTCTCGTCTTTGTAGTTGCTGTGGTCTGTGATCTGTATTTGCGTCTTTTTGTCAATGGTTCTGATTCTTCAATTTTGAATCTTGATCTACCAAGATTGATCGATCTTTAGGGTTTCTTGTTAGGCCCACCAAGAGAGACTTGATCACTTCTTCTTGTCTTGGGCCCAGCTTTCAATCGTCCTTTGAGTCTTCGGCCACCGTTGCCTTTTACGCCGAAATCCTGGACTCCCTTTTCTGGGCTTAGATCTTCAAACATACTTTCCAGCCCACTGGATCTTTTTCCAATAAAAGCTCTGATACCAATTGTTAAGTTTTTGTCGTAAATTCGTCAAACCAATCAATCAAGAATGCACGATTTTTACCGTGGTTCGCCGGAAAGATTCCCGACTACATCCACGTTGAACTCCGGAATAGGGAGCTCGCTGCACTAAGCAATTTCAAGATTACACACGGAATCTTGAATCCGTTTACAAAATGTATTTCCCCAAATCTCACAAAGAACCTTAATCTCTAAAAGTGACAATCTCTCAAATTCCCAATTGAAGACTACACTAACTTGGACTAGGGAATAGGCTTAACACTTAGCCAATTATTAAGGGAATGCAAATAATGAAAACTCTCTCTTAATTCTCAACCTAAGCATCCTTTATATAGTGAGCAACTTAATGTATTCGGACAACGGCAAGGATTGCGCCACGTGTCCCTTATCCAACGGATGACAAGGCTTCACATTTTACAGTAATTTTAGGTTATCTATTTTGGCAATGTTTTATTTGGTCCAGCCTAATCTATATAAATTAATTGTTGAACTACATTGTAAAATAGCATAGAAGTTAAATTAAAAAGATAATCCCGCATCAGATCATTTATCGAGTATTAATTCAATTTAAAAAAATTCAAACTTCAATTATCATTTAAATGACCCATTTTAACTAATCTTTGAATATAGGTTTGACTTATGAATGAGGGCATCTTGATTTGACACATTTATGTTTTGTTTGCTTAAAATTTAAAGTATTTGTATTATATTCTTCTTAAATCAATTAATATATTTTTCTATTTTTTTTTTCAATTATTGAGCTCCAGAATCCTCGTTTTGAGTTTCTCATTGATTTATATAGTTTCGTGTTTCCTTTGTGATTAGAGGTTTCCTTCCTCAATTTAACATTTGTCAGCTACTGAACTTCTTCAAGATGCATAGAGTACATTTGTCACTATATATGATAAAATGAAAGATTATGTGTAATTATACATGTTAAACTAAGCTTGCATATTAAGTTAAGTAAGTTGACATTAAGGCCCGCTAATCTTGGATTATGATACGTGATCTCATGTATTTCGGAGTTCTAATGTAGGAGTTGGAGTTCCTCCATTCTACTCCCCAATTAATTAATAGATTTTCATCAGAGTAAGTTGATTTTAGAGTAGCTGGATCTCAGAGCGAATTAATCTTAGTGTGAATTGATTTTGAAGTGTGTCCTTTTGGATGACATCACTCCGGAATGTTACTACTTTGAGTATGAGTTATTCGAGCTGGTCTCCGAGTTTCTTTGGAAGTCTTAGGTTTGCGAGGGTCATCTCGACTTCTCCCGTCTACTAGTACTATACGTTTAATAGTACCATGACAAATGTTGTTATGCACACTTCCCCTTAGTCCTTCCTCCCCAGATTACAAAAAACTCTCTCTTTATAAATTAATACCCTCCATATCCCCAAATCAATATATATATATATATATATATATTTTTACAAATAACATATATACTTATTTCATTTTATTAATTTTTTTTTATGATTTTTTTTAAATTTATATTTTTTTGCTCTTTATATATCTATTCTTTTTAATTTGTTTAATAACTATTACAAATTTCTTATTTATTGTTATTTATTTTGTGTTCATTTATTCATTTAATTTTTTTGATTCTTTATTAATTTATTTAACACTACTTATATATAATAAAAATGTTCTCATGTATATTAGAAAAATATATATTTAAAAGATTTAAATATATATTTAAAAATATAAAAATACAAATTCTATATTTTTAAGTATAATTTTTTATATTGTTATTTGTACTCTTTTTTAAAATATATATTTTTCAAATATACATGAGAAGATTTTTATTGACGTATGCCGATTCTACCGATTTTTTCGGAACTGTTCAGCTGATTGATTCTACCAAAAATTAAGGGAAAATTAACACATTTTAGCCGGTGAGAGGAAAAAATAATTAAGGAGAAAAATAAAAAAGAAAAAAATTTTAAAAGTAAATAAAAGGAAATAGACAATGGGGTATTATTGGGAAGAAAATTGAATAGAGATAATAAATGGGGTAAATAAATAGTGTTAGATAAATTAATTATATATATATATATTGTTAAATAAATTAAGAAAATAAATGAATAAATGAACACAAAATAAATAATAATAAATAAGAAATTTGTAATATTTATTAAACAAATTAAAAAGAATAGATATATAAAGAGCAAAAAATATAAATTTAAAAAAAAAACAAAAACAAATTAATTTATAAAATATAAATATTTAATTAGTAAAATAATATAAGTGTAGTATCTATAGATTAATACATATATATAACTAATTTTGGAGAAAATGATAAAAATGTAATTTGAAAAGGGGACAAGGGAGAGGGAGAAGTAATTTTCTATCTTTATCCAGTGCTGCTCCACTAAGAAAACTTATTGAGGAAGATTTATTGGTAGGGCGACACGTAGCCAAATATAGTAGGACTGAAATGATGCACCAATTATATGTGTGTATACGTATATGTATATGTATATTTGTTAAATGGAAGTAGGAAGATATATTATTGTTGCTAGTGTTTACAAAAAGTTTATTAATACAAAATTATTTAAATTAGAGAAAATATTACTCCTTCAACCAATCACAAATCTAATAATTTTCAGACCATTCCATTCAAAGATGATGAGCTACCTCCACTCTCTAGTCACATATTCATTCATGCTCTTTAATCTCTCAATGTTCAGTTATAGACAAATAAAATTAAAATTGCATATTTCAATGATTTTAACCTTACAAAATTTGTCAACTTCCTTTGGCCCAGTAATATCTACACTTCCTCGCCTAATCAGATCGACAGATTTCTAATTATAATATCTATTAGAGTGACTATTTTTAATTCAAAATAAATTTAAAAAAAAAAAAAAAAAAAAACATGCAAACTATAAAAGAAAAATAAAATATTTTAAAGAATGACCAAAAATATCATTCTCCTTAATTTCTAAGATCATAATCAATCAAAGGTTTCGACCTCATCAAATTCTTTAAAAATTGAATATAACCAACTATTTTTAATTGTTTAATAACAATTAATAATAAAATTAAGAAAGAAAATCTTCTATAAATCTCACTTTTAGCATGAAGTTTACTGATTAATCATTTCAATTTTGATTACTCCAATAATCTATAGTTCGTTATTTGAAAGGATCATTTCACCTACTTGTATAATATTATGGCGCACTGAAAGGGACCATTATATATATAATTAAGGATATATAAATCTTATTCAAAATCATAACATGAATATTAATTTGTGTTACAAATCTTTATCTCTATATATTACATAAGTTCAGTATTTTTTTAAACACCTCATTGGATTTTATTTTTCTTCTTAAAATATCATATATGAATTTTCTTTTATTTTAAAAGATACAAATCATATCCATAATAAAATTCCTCCTCAAATATTTTATTATTATAAAAAAAATAACACTTAAATTTTACTCGACTGACCGTAAACAGCGAATCCCACATTAATAACAAGAAAATATAAAGGTAATTTAAGCTAATTTCAAGGCATGTATCATGACTTGTAATTGTAGTGGCTAACATTGAGGGAGCATAATAAGGACCATATATTTCTCATACTCATCACTTCCATTTTATTTTTATCATGTAAATTCTAAATTGGGCAACTATTAGGATCACTTGTTATCAAGACACAATAAATACATCATTTAGCCAACTTCACCTAAAAAAAGGGTCCATAGCTTAACCAACACCTCCACTTTAATTAAAAATGGTCCTATATAGCATTAATAATACCAATTAGTACATATATTTACAAATTAGGTCAAAGTTTTTTTGAAATCGTTAGAAATCTCACAACTAAATCACTCCTTCCGGGTTTAAGCGGAGCAGGTAAAATTTCTGATTGTCTCAGGGTCTTACAAGAAACGCACTCCCTGAATTCGAACCCAGAACCTCAAACCTCAAGATATGATCATGAACCCTACACCATCAAGTCACGTATCTTACAAACAAATTAGGTCAAAACTGCACCTTAATTAGAAGAAGAGTATTTGTAAAAAACTACAAACTCTCCTACTAAAATCGCATCACTAAAATAAAAAATAAAAAACTATATAATCCATGGAAATTTCCGTCCATATAACTTAAAATTCTGCCAGTAATGACTGTTATCGATATATATATATATATGGCTTCTCGCTAATTCGTTTATAAATTAGGGACGGAACAACGATAAATATCGGTAAATTATTTTTATTTTTAAAAAAAATATTTGTACCACCCTTCGGGTTGGCCATCCTACTGTCCACAAGAAACCTTTTAATTAATTTGATATAAGGGGTGGCTCAAACACAGTGAGTGAAACTTGGTTACCAACTAGGTTAATTCACGTTTTTGTAATATAATATAAAGAATAATAATATCAAAAATGATAATATTAATTATAATTAATTAATAATAAAATAACGATAGAAATTTTTGTCGTTAATCCAAATTTTACATAAAAATTAATTCAATAAAACAAGTACTAATGGAATAATTCTGTCGGTAAAACCTAAAATTTCCTTCATCATTTTTTCAGTATTTCGTCGCTAATAAGTAACATAATAAATTGACGCCACCTTTAACGATAAATATTTTCGTCGATAAATTACTGACATAATGCTTTGATTTTTTTTTTCTTTTATCGTTGGTTTTGGTAATAACAGTGGTAATTTGACAAATTCTTATAGTGAATGCTTACTTTTATACATGGGGATGTGAAATTTTGTCCATTAAATGCTAACCATTGCCTCTATTATAACTCAAATCCAAGTGAACCAGTCAAGCTACCTAAATTGATGATCTTTATGTTTTTATACATTAATTATTTCTTTGTTCCATTATTTTAACTCCAAAAAAGTTTTTTACATTGGGTATGATGCTAACGAAATGAATTATATGCCATCCTTTTATATATGTGTGAGTAGTAATAGGTGTATTCCTTTAGTATAAAATTTTAATTTATAATCATAATTTCACTATATTATATACTAAATTTGAACTCATTCAGTACAATTATCATTGATATATATATATATAAGTTCACTGGAAGATGTAATATGAGTATAATTAAGGCTATTATATGTATTACATTGGTTAATAAAAAAATTTGGTAACTCATCAACAGATTCTCCGCTTAAACCAATTTATTGAACTTGTTGGGTTTCCATGATCATTCTTTTTCTCAGTTTCTCTCAGGCCAAGAATGGAAGTGGTAAAAAAATAAAAAAGATTAAAGACACATGAAGTTAAGAACCCAGGCACGAAAAAGATCAAAATTGATATGCAAATCTAGAAAAATAAAGGATGTTTTATTCATTTAAGGAAACAAAAGAAACTTTTCACATGCATGCAAAGATTAACAAGCCCTAGGAGGCGAGCTAGCTTAGGCTTAGCTAGCTATATATCGACATTTCATGTTCTCACAACAGAAGTTTCGGTTCTTTCATTTAATTATTTTTGACTAATTGCATGTTTAGCAACTCAATAATCTGCAAAAAAAAAAAAGAAGCCCAGATTAGACAATACAGCCAGCAAGCTATGCCCCTCTTGTTGGTCCCTTCCTCGAATCCCCCTTCACCGGCAGTATCCGGATTCTCTTAGCCACTCGTACAAAATCCCTATTTTCACATCCACACAACCCATCAAAATTAGTTAAATTAACTTAAAATTTAAATAACCATATCCTTCTTGACTTTCTAATTTTAGCTTCTTCTTTTTTCCCAAAAAAATATATTAATAAATACCCTGAATGCAACTCGCGTAGCTGTGAATGCTTTTGCGTTTGCGGTCACTTTGAATTTGAGTAATAATATAAGATAGGGATTAATGTTTAGTGATTTAAGAAAAAAAATAACAAAAAATCAATATCTTGAAAAAGAGAAAATTTCAATATATAGCATAGAATTAATTTGTATATTAATAACATACTTCCAGTTAAGGTCACCGGCGAGGAGTAGATCATTTTCCATATCTTCATAAGCAACGAGGTGACCGGGGATAGCATTAGAGAGATCAAGATCATGCTCTGAATTATTGACTGCAGCTGCAGCATCATCGCCGTCGACGAACATCTGCCTTAGGGCCTTGGCCAGGCTCTGGTAGCTTGCATGCTTATGGAGACTGATGCGTTGGCAGATCGAACGGCCCTCGAGGACTACAGTCACCGGAGGAACAACCGCAGAGACTAGATCATCATCGTCAAGGCCAGGAAAAGCTTGGAATCTATTAGGGTTTTCAGAAACAAGCTGTCTTGCAGCAGGTGTACTGTTATTCATATTTGGAGTCATTATTGCACTTATCTCTTGCCATCTCCTTTTCAAAGATCCATGTCTTTGAGACTCAAATCTATCCATCATGTCTAAATTTGAAACTAAAGAGGGTTAAGGGTTTGGTCTGAATTAAGTGGGATGAAAGTGAAAAGGTTTCGGGTTTTTTTTTGGTGTGGTTTAGGGAGGAGAATTTTGAGGGTGTTATGTTATGGTTTTAGTTTGCGTGTGTTGTGAGCGTTATATATAAATATATACATATATAAACACATACATCACATATATACATATATACTTTTGTGTATATCTTATATCTATAGTGATATTTCAATATAAAATTTAGATACAAATCTAGGTATAAATATTTAGTCTTTAATTTAAGTTAATCCTATAATAAATACTCAAAGTCAATAATCAAACATCATCAAATGTTATTTTAATATGGGATCTTTCAATTTATTAAGTTAATTGTCGCATCAAAAAATAGAAAAACACATATTTCAATATGTGTGCGCATATATATACACACATACAAATTATTAAATATTATTTTATTAGTTAAAGATCTAATGAGAGATCTCTTAACTTAATAAGTTAAGGGATAAACTAAAAAAAAAAAAAAAAAATTGATTTCAATACAGTATATATATATATTGAAATATATATATATTTTTCTTTATTTTTTAATATATGACTTAACTTAATAAATTAAGAAATATCTCACTACATGTTAACAATATATATGAGTAATTAAGAGTAAATGAGAACACACGCAGCGACGAGAGAAACTGTGAGCACAAATGTCGGGGACGGGGGTCAAGTTGGTGTCTGAAACCACCCTATAACTTGTGCTATACCCTTTTCTTTTTGCAATTTCAAAGCCCTCATTTATTGAGTTTTTTAAACTTATTGTTTAATTATTCATCACTTTTCATCAATCTTAAAGTTCTTCACGCTCTCACCATTATCAATCTTATTTGAGATTGAGAGATCATGTGATTTTTAACCAGAGATTATTAATTATAAAATAATATTAGTAATTGCTAAATATGAGTGACTAGATGGGTTATAAATTTAACCGCTAATTGTTAACTCTAATATGAATAAGATTTAGATTTTAACACTATCCTATTACTAATATGAATAAGATTCGGATTATGGTTGGTGGTTTAACATGTGCATTTAAAATCTATATATATCCTTTACACGTGGATTTGAGTCGCACCTACCACATGGGTAGGCTCAATGACGGATCTAGTGTAGGGCGATGAGGGGCTCCAGTATTTGGGTTTTACAATTAGTAAATTATATAATTTTTTGTTCTCTTTATTTTTTTCCTAAATAAAAAATCAATAATTTAACTAAATTTTAAATGGTATTTTAAAAAAATATTTTATGGGCTTTAAAATCTGTGATTTTTGTAACCAATGAGTGTCAATTAAGATATTATAAAATGATGATGATGGGTTTATAATTTTGGCATTTGATTAGGATGAAAAATTTGAGTTTTGACGCAAAATCACTTAAACTTTGATCCATATATGTGTATATACATTACAATAATTTTTATAATTTAATTGTGTAAGACACAAACCTACTTTATAGTTAAAAAAAAAAAAAGGAAATAAATTGATTGGGGTGTTGAGAGGGAGAGGATTGGAGGGATGTTTGCTTGTGAGTGCAAAAGAAGGTGTGTTTTATACTAATATATCTAGCTACTATATAATAATAATATTTTTTGTTCAATATATTCTTATGTTTCGCTATGGGAAAATTCTAAATTATTGTTTATAAATAATCTATTATTTTTGGGGATGATCATTAAATGCGTGAAGGAAAAGCAAACTTTAATAGAAAATAATAATTTGAAATATCAAACACAAAATTAAATGGTTGTTAAAAAAAAAAACAAATTAATTAGTTAATCAATCTTGTAAATTGTAATGGAATGCATGGGCTATTGAGACGACCGCGCTGCGGTCGCCGAACGGATCGCTACTTTGACTCCAAGACGGTCGGGAAGTACACGTCATCATTTTTATTTTTAATAGGGTTACCATTTGTTTGATGAATGGACTACAATGCACCTACCTCAATTCTGTAAATACAGCTTTGTACTTGTCACTTGCTGTAGTCCCCGAGTTTTAAGTTCGAATTTAGTGGTGTATTTTTTATAAAAATTTAGAATAATCAAAAATTTTATTTATTTCATTTAAATTCGAGTCGGATGATTTGACGAGCAGGATTTTCAATATTTAAAAAAAAAAAAATTTGTCACTTGCAGGGTTATTTTGGTAATAAAGTATTGAACAGATTTATACAATGGGCCTTGTAACACGGTACTGTCGCCGTGAAAATTTGCGACAAATGACTTTTTTATGTGTGCTTGGAGGTTCATTTGGATTTGGTGTTTGATATAAATTTCAGTGTTAATTTTTTTTATAAATAATTATTGATATTTATATATTAAATAAGAGTTTTATGTAATTAAATTTTAATTATTTATTATCAATAATATACACACGTGATAAAAATTTATAAAAAGACTTAACACAATTAAACTCAACGTTGTATCCGAAAGATTTTGTTTGGAACTGTCATGTTAATTATTCTCAAAAAGTAATGGTATTTGAATAAAAGGGTGACAAAAATTAATTATAAAGTATATAATATGTTGCTAAAAATCAATTTACTGCATAAAATATGTAATATATGATTAGTTTTTGTCACTACTTCATACATTTATCATTTTTCTTTTCTAGAGAAAATATGAAAAAGAAAAGAAAAATGAAACCTAAATCTCTCTTATTATTATTCATTATGTATTTTATTTTTGGCACTTATTCGTTGACTTGTATAATATGAATTGTATTGTTTGTTTAAATAAACTAAATATTCAAAATGATGCCTTCTTGAAAATAATTTTTGTATATTTTTTTTTAAAGTTCGGTTTGTACTATAGCAGCAATAATGGACCATATCATCGAAGTATTGAGTACCCTTTTCCCACTCAAAATCATTACAAATCCGATTTTTTTTCCTAATCATTTAAACCACAAATACAAGCTATATCACCAAATTATTTGCTTAAATCTTCTATTTTATTGACAATTAAATCTTATAAAATTTTATAAACAATTCATATGTAACATTATCAATAGGTTATATGAACATCTAAATGATTCGGTTATATAATAATTTGAAATTGAGAATTGACAGGAAAAAAACATTAATAAAATAGTTATGCAATCATATTTTTAATTAATAAAAGTTATATATATATATATATATATATATATATATATATATATATTGTTGTGATTAAACACACACGAATAGAGGTGATTGAAGAGAAAACTCTTCTTTTATATTACAAACAAAAGAATTACAAAGCTTTATAACCCAAGTTTTACAAAAAAAAACTTTCACACCACTTTACTATTTATTACTCTCACGTTTGGGATTACTGGGATGATGAACAATGGACTCAAGGCTCCATTTTATAGTGCCCAAGACGCGTGAACAGTGTCACACGTCTTGGACACGCTTTGCCAACTTTGCATGGTTGTCAAAGGTTGCTTTCTACTTTTGGCGTTGGCTGCATGCATGACTTTTGTTCATGCTTTCAGCGCTGCAAGCTGGACTACACAACAAATTTCCCCATCGGTGAAGATTTCCCCAAAATCTGAGCCGACCATCAATCATCCAAACCGGATCCTCAAAAGAATCCTCCCCTGGCATCATCTGTATGACTGCCTACGTACCCTGAGTTTGGATCAAGCCAATCGTAGTTCTCTAGATCTCCCCACTCTGACTATGTTGAGAGTTTTGTCATCCCGGCTATGGCACGACAGATTTCAAGCTTCTCCTTCGGTAAAACCTTCGTGAACATATCGGCACCGTTGTCGTCGGTGTGAATTTTCCTGAGTTCTAACAGGTTTGAGCTCAGGACGTCCCGTATACAGTGATACCTCACATCGATATGTTTTGACCTCGAATGAAAGGTGGAATTTTTACCGAGATAGATAGCACTCTGGCTATCGCAGTACAAAATGTACTTCTCCTGCTTGAAACCCATTTCCTGGACGAATGTCTTCATCCACATCAATTCCTTGCAAGCCTCTGTCACTGCAATGAATTTTGCCTCTATTGTAGAAAGTGCAACACATCTCTGCAACCTAAACTGCCATGCCACAGCTCTTCCTGAGAGAGTAATTAGATACCCCGAAGTAGACTTTTGAGTATCCACATCTCCTGCCATATCTGAATCGGTGTAGCCTATCAACACTGGTTCGCTGCTTCCAAAACATAGCCTCATTTTGGATGTGCCTCGAAGATACCGCATAATCCATTTGATGGCATTCCAGTGTTCCCGTCCTGGGTTTGACATAAACCGGCTGACCAATCCAACTGTGTGTGCCAAGTCTGGCCTTGTGCACACCATGGCATACATAAGACTTCCCACTGCTGAGGTGTATGGAACCTGTTTCATTTCATCATTCTCTGTCTCAGTAGAGGGACTATGTTGTGTACTCAATCTAAAGTGGGTAGCAAGAGGAGTGCTAACCGCTTTAGCCTTGTTCATCTGGAATCTCTGAAGTACCTTTTCGATGTACTCCTCCTGTGACAAGTATAATCTCCTGGCTTTCCGATCACGACCGATCCTGAAGCCAATAATCTGTTTAGCTGGCCCCAAGTCTTTCATCTCAAAAGACTTACTCAGTTGCTGCTTCAAATTATCAATCATTGATTGATTCCGGCCAACTATCAACATATCATCTACATATAGCAGTAAGATGATAAAATCATCGTCAGAAGATTTCTGAACGAAAATACAATGATTTGAAGTGGTCTTCTTGTATCCATGCTCCCCCATAACTGACTCAAACTTCACGTACCACTGTCTCGGTGCCTGTTTCAAACCGTAGAGGCTTTTCCTGAGTCTGCACACATAGTCCCCTTTCCCACTGACTCTGAAGCCTTCTGGTTGCTCCATGTAAATTTCTTCTTCCAGATCTCCGTGAAGAAATGCGGTCTTGACATCCATCTGCTCAATCTCCAAATCAAGGCTTGCTGTTAAGCTGAGTACCACTCTGATGGATGACATCTTCACAACTGGAAAGAATATTTCATCGAAGTCAATGTCTTTCCTCTGATTGAATCCTTTGACAACTAGTCTGGCTTTGTACCGGGGTTGTGAAGTATGCTCTTGTTGCTTCACTCTGTACATCCATTTATTCTTCAAAGCCCGCTTGCCTCTTGGCAATTTCACCAACTCAAAAGTGTGATTGTCATGCAAAGATTTCATCTCATCTTGCATGGCTTCCTCTCACTTTTCTCTGTCCTCTGTTTCCATAGCCTCCTGATAGCTCTCGGGTTCTCCCCCGTCAGTAAGCAGCACATACTCATATGCAGAGTATTTGGTTGAAGGTCGCATCTCTCTGTCAGACCTTCTCTGTGGAACTGTTGGTGTAGATTCTGGTACTGGTGGTTGATCATGATCATCATCTCTGGGAGCTTCATCACATGTACCCTCATGTCTGGGAACATCATCTTCAACTCGTATTGGCACCGGTGTATGAGGTTCTGGATTCAAATCTCTGTATTGCTGGGGCATTGTCTTCAACTCCTTCTGGATATCTTCTATGGTCTGGTCTTCAACGAAGACAACATCACGGCTCCTGACGATCTTCTTTTCAACATGATCATACTGTTTGTAGCCGAAATCATCATGACCATAGCCAATAAAGACACATTGTCGCGTCTTTGCATCAAGCTTGGATCTCTCGTCCTTTGGGATGTGTACAAAAGCTTTGCACCCAAATACATGCAAGTGTTGGTATGACACTTCTTTACCTGTCCAGGCTTGGTTAGGAACATTACCTTTCAGTGCGACCGCTGGGGACATGTTCAAAACATGTACTGATGTGTTGAGTGCCTCCCCTCAGAATGTCTTCGGCTGCTTGGCTTGTGACATCAAGCTTCTGTCCCTTTCGCACAAGGTTCTATTCATCCTCTCAGCTAGGCCATTCAGCTGAGGTGTCTTCAGAGGTGTCGTTTGATGTCGGATTCCTTGCATCTTGCAGTATTGATCAAACGGACCTCTGTATTCTCCACCGTTGTCTGTTCTGATGCATTTGAGTTTCTTGTCGGTTTCTCTCTCCACCAGGGCATGAAACTCCTTGAACACTCCCAACACTTGATCTTTTCTCTTCAAGGTGTATGCTCAGGTCTTCCTTGAATGATCATCAATGAATGTCACAAAATACAGTGACCCACCAAGTGTTCGTGTCTGCATCGGACCGCATACATCTGAATGTATGAGATCAAGTACCTCCGGTTTCTGTTGAGGCGGGGAACTCTTGAAGGATACCATGTTCTGCTTTCCAGCCATGCAGTGTTCACACTTCCGTAAGTGTGAGTTCTTCAATTCTGGAAGAACATTTCGCCTGCGTAGTATCTTCATCCCCGTTTGACTCATGTGACCGAGATTTTTATGCCATAGCTCTGCTGCCTCATTACTGTTGACTGTATTTATGCTACTATTGGAAATCTTAGCATGCATCAAATACATAGTTGGGTCTTTCTTACCTCGTGCCACCACCATTGATCATTTAGTGAGCTTCCAGGTGCCGTCACTAAAGGTGCTGCAGAAACCTTCATCATCCAGCTTGCCTGTTGAGATCAGGTTTAACCGGATGTCTGGGATGTGCTTGACTCCCTTCAACATTAGCCTTGTCTCATTCTCTGTTTCAAGGCAGATGTCTCCAATACCAACGGCTTTGGACTGTCCGTCATTCCCCATCCTTACAGCACTGTAGTCCCCTGGTGTGTAAGATGAAAAGAAGTCTCTGCGAGATGTGGCGTGTATGGATGTGCCACTATCTATCACCCAACTGGTCTCGTGGTTGGCAAGATTCACAATATTTTCTTCATATATAATGAAGAACTGTTTGGAGGTATTGTCGGTGGTAGTAGCAACTCTTTCTTGGTTCGAGTCACCATCTCTCATGGACTGCTCGTTCTTCAGTTTGTAGCAATCCATCTTCATATGGCCTTTCTTCTTACAGTGATAGCACTCAATATCTTTAGTTCTTGATTTACCTTGGTTCTTGTCTGATCTCCATGGGCCTCGGCTTTTACTCATCCCTCTTCTGGTGTTCTTCTCTGTCACTAGAGCTTCTGAGGTTGAGGTTGATGCTGACTCCTGCATTCTCGTTCTCTTTTCTTCCTCGAAGATCCTGGTCTTTGCCGTCTCCATAGTGACTTTCCCATTTGCGGCTGAATTTATCACCGTAGATCTGAAAGTTTCCCAAGATTCTGGTAATGTATTAAGGAGTATTAAGCCATTTACCTCATCACCGAAGTCTAAGCCCAATCTCGACAATTCTTTCATTGTTCCAAGGAAATCGTTGATGTGGTCCGCCACAGTTGTACCTTCCTGGTATTTCAAACCCATCATCTTCTTGATGTAATACAGCTTGTTGTTGCCAGTCTTTGCTCGGAAAAGCTCCTTCAGCTTTCTCCATAAGACATGTGCATTTGTTTCTTCACTGACATGGTTCAAGATACTATCGTCGATCCACTGACGAATAGTACTGCATGTTTTCAGGTGAAGATTAGCCCACTTCTCATCGGACATTCCTTCTGGTTTCTGCTCCAGAAATAGCGATCCATCATAGTCCTTCACATATAGAAGGTCTTTCATCATTCCTCTCAATGTGAAATAATTTATACTAGTTAACAAAACCATTTTTCCGTTGCCCCCATCCATCATAAAAATTCTAAGCAGAATTTCAAAAAACGGACCTCACAGTTGCGTCCGGAATGGTCAAAAATGGTGGAAATGACACTTCGTTTGTCAAAATCCGACACAGGGACCAAATTGTAAATTTCAAAAATTACAAAGGTCAACGTGCAATTTCCAAAATTTCAGGGGCCAAAGTGTAATTACGAAAAAGTTCAGGGACTAAAATGAAATTTCCAAAAAATACAGGGGCAACAATGTAATTTCCAGAAAGTTCAGGGACATATCTGAAATTTACCCGGAAATTGCTGACGTGACAATTTTGCTTACGTGGCAGACACATGGCGCTGACTGGATGCACACGTGGCTACTGACTGGGCTGCTGACTGTGCAGGGTCTGCTGACGTGGCGCTGACTGGACGCTGACGTGGCGACACGTGGTGGCTGACTCAGCGTCTTCAACCTTCAGCAGAGAGTGTGGCGCGTGAGGCGCGTCGGAGCGCGTGGGAAGCTTACTGACCGGCGCGTGCGGCGTCCTCATGTCTCCGTTCGATCGCCGAAAAATACCTCTGTGCTTGTCTCGTCGTGAAAAATCTGATGGTATGCTCAAAATCGATTTTCGACAACTTTCGTCGGAACCGACTTTCCGAACCGAACCTCTGTTTCTGAGTTTCGGGATCCCTCCGAGTAACCTTAGCTATTGATACCACTTGTTGTGATTAAACACACACGAATAGAGGTGATTGGAGAAAAAACTCTTCTTTTATATTACAAACAAAAGAATTACAAAGCTTTATAACCCAAGCTTTACAAAAAAACTCTCACACAACTTTACTCTTTATTGCTCTCACGTTTGGGATTACTGGGATGATGAACAATGGACTCAAAGCTCCATTTTATAGTGCCCAAGACGCGTGAACAGTGTCACACGTCTTGGACACACTTTGCCAACTTTTCATGGTTGTCAAAGGTTGCTTTCTACTTTTGGCGTTGGCTGCATGCATGACTTTTGTTCATGCTTTCGGCGCTGCAAGCTGGACTACACAACATATATATATATATATATAATTATCGATTATTGAAAATTATTTCACTTGTAGGGTGACATTGATGATCATGGGTCATGCCAATTTATCGATCAAAAGGTAATGAGGGTTTTCTGACATTGATTTCACTATCCAAGTGCTAAATTTGCATTGTTGATGAGAATTCATATGTCATCAATCTTCCTTAACACCGTAAAACTACAAAAACAGCCATGGTTGTTACCAACAAAAACCCTCTAATACTTAAGTTAGTACAAATTTTGAAGGTAACAACGGAGAGGATAGATAATTTTGAGAGAGAATTAGGTAATATAAATTTTTATAGCAAATCCAATGATGTATTAGCAAAATTGTTGGGTGTAATGAATATACCTTTTTTTTAATCAGGGTGTTCGGGCCAGCTTACGTGATCACATCGATTAATCATCGTAATCTGTGTTATATGTCCTCAGAAGTTTCCTTACACAGATCATGGTAAGTCGCTGGCTTTTTACACTATGGGGCATGATCCCAAGGAAATACATCTAATGAGATTCGAATATTGAACCTGAGATGGAACAAATCACTCAAGCACAAGGTATTTACTATTAAGACAACCCATTGGGGTTGAATATACATTTTTTATGTTGTTTAATTTCTCCTATCTTTTTCAAGCGTGTATGTGTTTTGTAGAATATTGGTAGAATTACTAAGTCATAATGTAGATAGGATTATGATTCCTAACCCTTATTTAAGTAGCTTTTTTTTTATTATTATTGTCATGAAATTTGTATGAAATTTTCTAAATATGGTTATAAGAGTTTATATATAATAAATGAAATGATTGTGGGAACACAGAAATCTGGGCGACGCCGTTTCTAGGCTCGCGGCCTAGTTGGGAAGGATTACATAACATGGAGTCGCCACCCGGTGTGAACCGGGACAAAGATTTAAGGCCGCACTCACCCCTCGCAAGGGAAAACCTCAAACCGTTGGGTTCGGAATGGTCCCTTACTTATGTCACTTGTAATGAAAGGATTCATGTAATAATTTAAACAAGCTGAAGTAACACTTATTCCTAAGGGTATCATGCTTCTAAATTCACATTTATAAAATAAAATATGCGCCTAAATATACATGTATTTCACATATATCTTACATTTAAATTTGCATGCTTAACATATATCAAGATAGCAACTAACATACAACTTTACTTGCATATCACATTCAGGAAAAAACACAAGCACACATATTAACCATACAAGCACACATATGGGCACTTTTCAAGTGGTACGTGGAATTGTGGCCCAAGTACAGACCGCACTACCGTCCATTCGGAATCGGCTACGGAATTTACGTCTGGGTTTCCATCCGATATACCGCAAGAAATAATGCTCAAATGTTATCATGACATAAGCATACGAATTGTGACACATTTGCATAAGAAAGATCAACTAATAGGCAATTATGCATGAATATAATAAGACAGACTCAGTTCAGTGTGTGTGCGTTCGTGTAGCGTTCGTAAACGCGTTCGAACGGAAATGAAACAGAATGCTCACGTTCGAGTAGCGTTCGTAAACGCGTTCGAACGGAAATGAAACAGAATGCTCACGTTCGAGTAGCCTTCGTAAACGCGTTCGAACGGAGACGAGACAGAATGCTCACGTTCGAGTAGCGTTCGTAAACGCGTTCGAACGGAGATGAGACAGAAAGCTCACGTTCGTATGGCGTTTGTTAACGCGTTCGAACGGATACGAGACCTGACACATAATAAGGCAAAAACACATGCGCGTTCGGGTTGCGTCGTGAACGCGTTCGAACGGACACGGACCTGATGCAATACATAAACAGAAAATAAAAGGGCGCGGCGAAGCACTGCCGTAAAGGTGACCTTTTGGGGCTCTTGATCTCTCAAAGAGAGGACCTTTAGACCAACATGCTAAGCCCATGCGCGTCATATCACACATGCAAGAATAGAACCAATCATATCAACCAAGTATGCCCGATTGAACGCATCTTACATCCAATCCGAACACACGTCAACCGGCGCGGCAAAGCATCGTGGTAAAGGGCTTTTAGCCTCTCCCCATAGGGGATCTCACAACACACTTACTAAGCCCATGCGCTCGATTGACTTATACATACGAAAATAAAGATAATAATATCAAACTAAGTATGCTCGATTGAACGTATCTTGCGTCCAACCGAACATACACCAACCGGCGCGGCGAAGTAGTGTCGCGAAGGTGGCCTTTTCGGCTCTTTGTCTCACAAATGGAGGACCTTTGGACTAACTCACTAAGCCCATGTGCTTGGTTGAATCATACAAAAATAAACAATATATTGAATTCAAGAGAAAACTAAATAAACAAAAAGCAACACAACGAAAGAGAGATGGTGCCGTTTACTCAAGCGGTACGTGGAGTTGTGGCCCGAGTACAGATCATATTACCGTCCATTCGGAATCGGCTATGAAATTTATGTCCGGGTTTCCATCCGATATACCGCGAGAGTTGACACATCTCTCATTCATCTAATGCCCACAACATATTACATCTCATAATTCATGCATATTTACATACTCAAAAATCACAACACACATTTCAACATTACAATCATACAAGAAATACTTAATAAATAATGCGGAAAAGGAAAACAATGTGAAAGATACCCTCAGGTCTAACCTTTTAAGCCGTCTCTCGGACTCACGTTCCACGAAGATCGAAAGGGGGGTAAAGCTCCGCAACTTTTCTGGTCCCTGGTTCAACGTCCTAGCTCACTGCTTCGCTGCTTTGCTTATTGTTCGAACTCCGTTCTGCTCCTATTCGGCTCCTGTTTTGCTGCTCACTGCACGGGCTACCTGTTTCAATGTTTTCAAAGAACTATTCCAAGTTGTGTGGGTTCTTAGTGCAATTAAAAGTGATTATTTTTAAGGTTATCTATGTAGTTTTCTAAGTTACTGTTTTTTAAGGATTTTGGGCTACTTTTTTAAGGTAATCTAGGAGGTTGTTTTGGCGTGTTTTAGAATTCGGCTATGGGTGAGTTTGGGTTCGGCTATGGAGGGTGGTCTTGTGGTGGTTTCTTGTTTTCTTTTTGTGTGTGTATGAAGTGTTTTCTTTTGGATGTTTTTGGGTGTGTAGAGAGAGTTTAGAGAAATTTCGAGAGAGCTTGGGTGTGAATTGTGTTGTGTGAAGAAAGGATGGCCTTGGTTAGGGGTTGTTTATATAGAGAATGGCTAGGGTTTACAAGGGAAGAGATTTGTGCATTAAATTAGGATATGATTTAGTTTTAAACAAGGAAATCAAAGGATTGAGGGGGGGACAAAATATTTTACTTTAGGAAGTTGTAATATTTAATTTGTGTTGGTTTAGGAATACAAATATTTTATATTGGTAAGTATCTTATTAGATTAGGAAGTCAAATATATGATTGGCTTTAATTGGTTAAGATTGATTTTAATTAGGCATATTATCTTTTAATTTAGGTGTATAACATATTTAATTTGGGCATGATTTTAGTTTAAGTTGTAATTGTTTATTTTAATTGGTAAATGGTTTAAATATTTTATTTAATGTTTAATATTTAATTTAATATTTAATTATTTAATTTGGGATGTGTTTTATGGGCTTTGGGGAGCTAAATGGGCTGGGTGTGAGGCTAGCAGCAAAACCAGAATTACCGACACCGTTCGAACGCTCCCTCGAACGCTACACGAACGCCCGCAATCTGTTTCCCGTTCGAACGAAGTAACGAACGCAGCACCAACGAAGACAGTGAGCTTGCTTATTCTGAATTTCCCCTTCCGATATCCGTTTCCCGTGGCTTCCGTGACTCAAAAGGTAGTGCCTCCAATGAGGCTCATCATCGGGTTTCACATGCGAAAATGCAATGCCTACAATGATGTAATCCTTTAGTGAATAGATTAAATAGGTTTAAAGGAAATAGTATGTCATTTGAATGTAAAAGACATAACCCTTATGAATTGTCTTAATAGACATAATGGTACATTTTCAATGATAATCCTCTATGTCTATAAATAAGGTATTACATTCCCATTTCAATTCACTAAAAAATTCTCATATACATTCTCTTAGAGTTTTGCATATTATGAGGTCTTGAGTGTTTCATAGTCAAGAGAGTTCCCACCATTTTGAACTTGTTCAAGTTCTTGTGAAAGAAATGTTTTTTTTTACAAGAAGAATCCAAGTAATCATAGGAGAACGTTAGCCACAAAACAATCCGTAGAGCACCGAGGCGAGACTAATAAGTTTTTAAGGATAGAGACAGCTCGACTTGGACCAAATTTTCATCATCTATTACATTTTTCAGGTTTTTCTAAATTTTAGGGTTTATGTTTAATTTTGAATGTTAGTGCACCATTGATTGTTTGTTGTATTTTTAATTTCATTTTGATAACACATATATAACAACAAATTTATGATCTCTCGTAATAGAATTCTCATTCTTCTCCTCGAGTTTCACATGGTTAAGAAAATCTTTCATGGATCATTGGTTTATGAATCTTTTTACCTAAAGTCACATCATTTTCACATGGAAATGATGTAATGGCTTTAATACTTAAAAACACATACACAAGAATTATAGTTTATTTATTATAATCAACCCATTTTTAGTATCCTAAATCATCGCATTGGCACAAATAATATGCAAAACAACTATATTACATATGCAATAAAATAATTACTTGAGTTGTTCATGCATTTGATTAGAATGCAATAAGACAATTTTTTTTTCGAAACTTATGATCAGCTTTTTAATAATAATCAACTAAATCTTGCAGAGATTTATGAATTCGCTGGATCAATTATATTTTTGTCCATCTTTAAACAAAATCAAAATTCAATTTAAAAAAAAAAAATCAATGATCTTGACTTTTAACGAACCAAATATTGCTTCATCATTGATATTTATCACAAAAGGCATGTAATAAAAAAAAATTAAATCTTAATCATATATACACATAAACACATATGTTCAAATATTTATATTTTTCTTAAAATCATATCAAAAGATGATTTTAAATTCCTTTAAACGAACGAAGCATAATAACAGATATGGGCTTAAAAGAGAAGTTGACTCGCCCCAAAACGACCTTTAACATTGTCGTTTCTCCCAAAGTCAAAAAGATTGATTCTAATTTCCTAAATACACCCCTCATGAAGGCCACTGCTTTTGTTTATAAATAAAAAAGAAGAAAGTGGGTTCGTTTAGTAACCCTTGCTCTCTCCGGTATTGGGTCCTGACACTTTATTGGCAAAATTCCATTTTTTTTTTCCATGCAGATGCTACAATGTTCTCAATCTCCGTGGGGTTCCAAAGGATGCAAGGTGGCTATCCGCCGGGACGGATCCAGAAATTTAATTCAGAGACGATTAAGTATAAGTATTTTTTTTAAAATAAAAATATTAGGGAAACAAAAATCCATTAAGGATTATAAATTCATTATTATTATGTCAAACACTGAAATTTTTCATCTTCAAATATAAGATATAAATTCATTATTATTATTTTTATAATATCTTTTATACAAAACTTATGAGAACATATATATTATTTGTAATTTATAAAATTCAAAATGTACTTGGAAGTAATTTTTTAAATGTCGATCGAGGTAGGTCCTCCTCGACCATTGATAGGTCTATCTGGGTAAAGCCCACATAAGCGGATCGTTTTCACTCTAATTTTAAGATAAATTAGGGATTCTTAAATTTAAGAAAAATTACTCCTGTGGAAAAAAATAATCAAATATATCTCTCTTTTATATTTAAGCCTTCACCGCCACTGGCTTAATTTTTTTTAATTTTTATAAAAATAAAAATATTTTTACATAACTTACAGTAAATATCGGTACCCTTTAAATATACTTTTTGGCTTAGCCATTGGTGACCACATACTCATAGAAATTCGTCTAAGGTCCCGCTCGCGCGGGGATTTTCTCGAGCTTCTAATTAAGGTACAAATATGGTTAGTTTTGGAACATTGTAATTTTATAATTTTGATAATTTCAAAGACCCAACAAAATTATTTACGAACACTTTTATTTTATTTCATAAAATTATTTGTAAAAAAAACCCATCCACACGTTGAGAAAGAAGTGGCTTATAATCTGAGCCTACCACCTTCCCTCACATTCTCTTCTCAATTTAGTCAATTATTTGTTGAAGAAAAGCCATAGAGAATTTAATTTTGAGGTGTATATAATATTGTCTTAAAATAATATTTATCTTTATTATGTATTGTAAGGATTATATGTAAATTCACTTAAGGATAAAATAAAATTTTAGAAATACAATACAATATTTTATTAAATATCTACTTGAGAACTTATAAGAAAAAATATTATATTATTATAGAGAAATCGTATCTTATTTATTGGTAATAAAAAATTACCTTTAAAAAAAACATGTAATCATGTATTTTTGACACCAAATGACACTAAATTCGATTTTATTCGGTTATTAATATATTAATTTTTTTTGTTTAATTTTCGTTTCTCTTGCAAGAGCATTGTTCGAAGCTTCCATATAAGACAATAAACGACACAAAATGAATTTATAATATTCATATTTTATAACAATTTATATTAATAAATTGATCATATATGTTCAAATTCAACCACATTATCAACCACCCAAGCCACCCACAAAAGATGCGGTCAAAATCTCTCTATTTAAACATTATATAATTAAAAAAAAAAAAAACTTTTTGGTGGGCTTAAATGTCCCCACCAATAAATAAGTGGCTGGAATTGCATGTATGTTGCTTTCGGGAATGATGAGAGAAAAATTTATATTTAATAAATTTCCTTATTTCTTAGCCAAGTGTTCAGGAACCTCCACGTGTTTGCTTTAATTTCCCATTTTGTCAAAAAAGTTGAGAGTCAGAGAGAGTATCACATTGCAATATTATTTATTTTGAAATATATCCTCATATAAATTCATGTTATATAAATTTTAAACCATGTTTATGTTAAACAAAATATCTTGATCAACTATTTTATTTCTTAATCAAGGACCAGCTAGGTCAATAAACAAATTTTTTTGACCTTATTCATATTTTGGTCATTGAGTGTGGTTTTTTTTTTTTTTTTTTTTTTTTTTTTTTTTTTTTTAAATAAATTGGGCACAAGTAACTATAACGAAAGAAATGCAAGTAAAAGTTGCAGCAGAAAACAAACTTGCACTTATATTATCAGTCATTTGAACCATTTTTGGTTCATACAAAGAAAATCTGAATTCATAATGCTATACCTAACTATAATTACCATAAATTACACGAACAAAAAATTCCATGATACGGATAGAGTGAAATAAAGAATCACATGTCCATTTCAGGGTGAGGGAGGCAGGAATCACGAATAGCCCTCCCGTTAATTTCTTTTAAAATAAGCTTGGCCCGAGATAGATGATGAATTTATGAATATATTTTACCTGCAGTCCTTCAAATTTTACTCGGGATGAATCATCACCACACGTCGCGTAAATATCTGCCAGTCATTTGTAAGTTCTTCACCATGCTCTCAGCTTTAGAGCTGTCGAGAGATCCCTGAAATTGACAAAGACAGTGCAATTTGAGTTAAAGAGACGGCAAGCTAAACTTACTAATTAATAGGGATACAATAAGCAGATATGACACACACACACACAAAAAGGTCGACAATTTGTACACTATAAAACAGTTATGCGGGGACCAATCAGCTGCCACATTAAAAGTCTTAGTTCCGTGTCATAACTTATAACACGTATTTTTTTCTTTCATGCCACACAAAAAATTAAAAAAAGTATATATGTGTATTGCGCGACTTTACAGCAACTAAATTTCATTCTCAACTTACTTTCTTCGAAGTCATTATTTCTAAAAATAAAATAAGAAATGGCTTAGAATGCTTGTAACTTTTCAAGCACGTTTCTTTTTTGTAACATTCTAGCCAAAAGGACAATATTTATATTAGCATACCTGCTCTTGAACAATAGTGTGCAGAGTTCGGTGGACATCTCTAGCCATGCCCTTGGCATCACCACAAACATACAAATAAGCTCCCTGAGAAAGCATATTCCATATATCCGAAGCCTGAATTCAGAAAAACACGAGTTTTTAAGCTTTCATATTAACGAATGACTTGACCTGTGTACTTCAAAAGCTTCTTTTGTACAAATGGTGGTAAGTGAAAGAGGAGCAATACCTTCTTCATCATTTTATGCTGCACATATTCCTTGGTGGGTCCCTCACGTGAGAAAGCAACAACCAACTCTGAAAGTGCACCACTTTGAACAAAGTTGTTGAGCTCATCTTCATAAATGTAATCCTGCAAATTAAGCAAATTATATTTAGTTTCTGATTCCCCACACCCACATAAACCACAGAGGCACTCAAGAGGCCAACACTTACCATCTGACGATTCCGGCATCCGAAAAATAATACAGAGGGTCCAAGTTCTGTTCCAGCTTCCTTAAGAGCAAATCTTTCCTGAAAATGATAAAAATAAAACATAAATACACATAATCAACTTAGGAAAAGATATGCAACACAGAGTGACCGAGTATCCAGTCCACCAATTACAACCTGCAGGAAACCCCTGAAAGGAGCCAACCCAGTCCCGGGGCCAATCATAATGACAGGCACTTTGGCATCTGCTGGGAGTTTGAAGTTTGATTGCCTAACAAAAATGGGTGCCCAGCTGCAGTCATTGCTTTTCTCCATGGGTACAGAATTCTGGAAAAAGAAACCAGCTAGAAACGGTAAATACTGTGAAAAGTAATTTCAAATAAGCGATGCAATGTACACTTGCCCAAGGCTAGACAGAACTACTAAAAAAAAATCAAACTACATATAGGCTCCTGCTCCAGCTCGCGCATGTTCACACATGGACATACATGTCTTCTTTTCTGTGAGTGGGTTATCCAGGAGTTGTAATAAATTGCACCTAGCTCTTAAGTGTTCCATTTTACAAAATAAAAAATGAGGACAGAGGAACATATGAAATCAAGTACCTTCATCCAAGTGGAGCAGACTCCTTTATGAATGCGTCCTGTTGGTGTTTTCTCATAAACCAGCGCACAGGTAACATGAATTCTAGATGTTGCCACCCTGCAGAACAAAATTTTAAGAGCACAAATTATATATGATATCACATGGAACAAATGTTAGAAGAATCCCACACAAAATTTTTTTAGAGAAAATTGCAAGGAAATAATTTTGTATTTCTACAAAACTGTCGTTAAAAGTCCCAACTTCTTTCTTCATATGTGCTATGGGAGCAGACCTTATAACACATTTCACATCCCAGTCAAGGAAATGCTTCAATTGAGGAATTTCAACAGCCAAAAAAAGAAAAATATTATGAATATTCACCTTGGGGAAGACGAAATTGAATAATATCTTGGTTGCAAACGTGGGGCAACTGCTGCAAAGAAGACACCAAGTGGGGGCTTGGCAGAAGGAAATTCATTCATGACCTCCAAGAGGCTTCTCTGACTTGCAACAATCCATTGTGCATATTCATCCTGAACGTGCACAACAAAAAGTTATATTCACGTAAAGTAAGATGAAGGAAAAATAGCCTAAGTCAATGCCAAATAATGTACACACCTTTCCAGCAGGTGATGCAAGATGTCTTAATCGATCAGCTTCAGTGGGGTCAGATGCATGAGTTGCTAAGGCGAGTAATGCAGACTGGCAAGAAAATGCAATTAGGCAATCAATTGTTTGTTGCATGACACCAAATAGTAATCAGAACACAAAAAAAAAAAAAATGCAATGGCATGACTCAATACACCAAGTAAACAAACTAACCTTCTTTGGGGAACTCAAAAGATCAGCATATTGTGTCAATGCTGTTCTTAAAGAGCATGGTGGGAAAGGAGGCGGCAAGGAGCTTCCGCCAAGTGGTGTGCCATCCTCTTTATCAATATGGATGGAAAAATAAGTATCTGGTGATAAGCCTAATAAAGACAATGCCTCCTCCACAACCTCAGATAGATTCTCACAGTAAACACCGACGTGATCCCCTGTTTCATATCTGAGGAAGAAAAAGAGGATTACTTTTCCTGTGTATACATATTTACAAACTACAAAACCTAGTTTAGACATGAAAACTATAATATAAATAATAATAATAATAAGCTTACGTAAGTCCAGTGCCAGCAATGTCAAACTCTAGATGGGTGCAAGAGCGATCAGATAATGGAGTATGAAGCTCCTTCCTTACCGCTACATTAGACCTTCAAAGCAAACAAAATGTATTTTAGAAGAGATTAAAGAATGCCGAACTAAAACATAATTTGGATAACATGAGTAGCTATTATATCATACCTGCAGGGGTGTTGAGCATCATAAACAGCATGGCCATTTGCATTACCCCAGCTCTTCTCCCCCATTGATGCATCTGCAGTGTCATAAAATACAACTCGATATTCTAATATGGCAGCAGTGTAAGGTGTAGAAACAGTTGTCGGATCATCATCATCCCGGAGCAAATTATCCAGCTCAGGCCACACCAATTCTCGCCTAGCATAGTAAAAATCAATAAGATTTATAAGAATAATAATTTTCATGCTGCAATACAAATATAATTCCAGTAATCAATACCATGCAGTGAAGTCATCTTCAATGCATTGATCATCATCACCAAGACCCACAGGGACAAGGCGTTTCGCACCTGCAAATAGAAGGGGAGGAAAAGTTATACCGGCTCAAAGGAAACAAAAAGTGGTGAAAAAAGAAACCAACCAATGGGCAATGTGACACCATAACTACCATCAAATAGAGAAATAAAGTCTAATTGCAAGCAAACTGTGTATGTTAATTAACATGCAAGTCGACTTATGCTCAGTAATTTGCAAATTCAAATTGACAGACTGAGTCTGCATAATAAACATCATCAGTGAAAATCACAATGCAGCACATGTACTCTACCATTTCAATGATTTTCATAAAAATGATTCCTTTAGGTGTACAGAAAATGTTGTCCTGCTCATAATCACTTGTAAGAACTAGCTACTTAAAAGAAAACCTCTTTCAAATCATAAACCTTATTAATAACATGTATATCAATGAACCTAGCCAATGTAAACCATTAACACAAGCAAGCTTTGTTATTCTCCATATTCAAAAGCACGTGAAATATCACTAACTATCCTCGGCAAATAATGACAAAAGTTACTTTAGAAAGGGATTCCGAAAATATATGAAGCATACCCTGATCAGCAAGAATCTCATCCACCACCTTCGCAATCTGTTAGGAATCACAAAAATAAACAAGCATTACACACGGAACATGTAATCCATATGTAAACAACTCAAAACTAAAAGCCATATAAAATACTATTCAACTGATCATTGAAATCCAAACAAACCTTGTTGAAATGTTCATATTGCTTGTTTCCAAGACCAAACACTCCATACTTTAGGTTCTGTAACCACTCCCCTCTCTCTTTTTGCTGTGCACATAATCATATAAAGTCAATAAACAAACCAAATTATGCTCTAATAATTACATAAATCTAAAACAGAAATACAATCTACCTCCGTAAACCATTTATAGAACCTAGCTGCATTGTCGGTCGGCTCACCATCTCCATATCTACAGTTAAAATTAAAAAAATTTAATTTTTTTAAAACTAAAATTAAACAAAAACTACAAAATTATGAATAATACTTACGTAGCCAAGAAGAAAAATACTAAATTCTCTTTCTTCAATTTCTCCTCATATTCATCTTCCTCGGCAGCGTAATCATCCTTATTTTCAAAATTAAGAACTATTAAAAACAAGTCAAAATAAATAAATAAAAATAATAATTTCGAACATCAAGCTTACAATATCAACGACTTTAAAAATGGCCTTATCGTATCGAGCTTTGGCCTCGTCAGCTAAAGCCTTAGCAAATCCTTCAGCTGTACCAGTTTGAGTACCGAAGAAGATAGTGACCTTCTGCTTTCCATCATCAACATCAACTTCCGGCTCTTTAACAACCAACGGCTTAAGCGGCTCGAGCTTCTTCGGCTTGGCGGAGTTACTGGATCTCCGCCAAATCAAAACAAAGACGCAGCCAATCAAGACGGCAATAGACGTGGTCAAAATCATAACGAACTCCTTATTCTCAAGCACAATCGAAGCCACTTCCAGTCCCGAGCCTGACGACGACACGTTCGAGGGATCGACTTTCCCTCCTCTGATGATCGCGGCCATCAAATCGAACGGCGACACTTTCATATTGCCTGATGCTGACGATGATGACGACGACGACTGCATAGTACGAATTGTAGGGGGGCGAACGACACTGTAGGTGAAGTGAATTGAGAGGCTTTCTCTGAGAGAGAGAGATTGAGAGGGGGGGGTTATAAACTTCTGATTATTATGTGGGTGAAATGAATGGTGGCGATTGAACCAACGCCCACCAAACCAGACTTGACTGGGATGTTTAGTCAAACCCACCTAACACCGGGATGCTTAACCAGGGTTAAGTCTCCAAGTGATTAACGAGTTGATTATTATTAATTAGTTAATCTAATCACTTTTGGGTTGGTGTTATTTATATATACCCAACCCCACACTAAAATTATATATTCACATAAAGTTCTTGCAATTTTTATGAATTTCAAATAAAGAAGAAATATACATACATTTAATCAATTAAATCCTCTTTATGAGTAAAATCCAAATATATTTTTAATCTTATATTTTTTTTTCAAGAACCACATAAGGTAATTTGACTAGTTTACTTGCTAAAAATATCAAAATACTCATGAAATTTTTTTTATTTCAATTATTGTTTATTTATATAAAATTCTATATCTCCGAATAATTTATCAATACTACTTTATTACCACAATAAAGTAAGATAAAATTTGTCATACTAATAATTTTATGCATTTCTCTGTCGTTTTCTTGCAGGAGGATGAAGCGTGTGAAAATACTTTGAATAATCAATATGAAAATTAATTACAACTAAAAAATAATTTTAGATAATTATGATCCATATATTTTTTGTAAATCTAAATGTTGTGTTAAAAGAAACACTTAAAAAATTATTTTCGATAATTATGATCCATATATTGTTGGAATCATAAATCTTTGGTATGAAATATATTTTAAGAAAGATTTTATTTTTATGCATAACAAGACATGTGCCAACTAATTTAATAATGTTTAGAATGTAAATAAGATTTAAACAGATTTTATACCTTATAATTTTTGGCTTTTTTGTAGTAAAATATAAATTCAAAAAAAAATGTGTTAAAGTATTCAGTGAATACAATTAGCATGTTGATAACAAAATAATGTGGGTGATTTACTGGTCATTTTTTAGATAAAAATTTACAATGACTTAATATTTAATGATTTATAAATGATCATTAACTTGTTAATATAATCATGCAATTATAAAATGATTTGAAAAAAAATCAATGAGATGATTATTTAATTCTCCTCTTCACCTGCACCCAAAATTTGTCATTTAATTTTTAAGCCAAGCTTAAACTATTATTGAAAATGACAGTGAACAACAAAGTTTAAGGCCCATATTATATTGAATGCGTGGACTAAACTGATTCACTTGGATCCAATTATTTCATTTCATTTCACTTTTAGATGCGTTTATTTGGAGGAATCATTATTAATATCAAATTTTATGTATTTTAAAATGTAAACTTTTGTATGTTATACCTTTTTTTTTTTAATGTCTATGACTATTTTTTAAAATTCATTATATATATATAATAAAATAAAATAAAATAAAACTAGTATTTTTTAATATAACGTAATATCATCTTACCGGAAATATATTTATCCTTTAAAAAAAAAACATAAAATGACCTTTAAAAAATAAGAATAGTTAGCATATAATTTTGTTAATATAAATTATTGTTTCAAATCTGATGTGAATCTGAAATAGTATTTTCACATTTGTACATTAAAAATAAGAAAAATTATACTATATATCGGTGGTATCATGTCGTCAATATAATAATTTAATAAAATCTTATCACGCATGTTCAAATACAAAAAAAAAAAAAAAAAAAAAATAAATACTAAATAAGTGATAATTATATTTAATATAATTATACATTACATATATATATTTATTAATTTGTGATATCATATCATCTATATCTCCATCGATGACAAAAATATTATAGTTGTGTTTAGTATTGTGATTTGATTTGTAGTGAGATAGCAACAAAAAAAAATGTGAAAACATAATTTTTAAGTATTTAGTTAAAGATAAAAAAAATTACGATTATTAATCGTGAATTTTTTCAAAAATTGAATTTTATAAAATATAAAGTTTTTCACTTTGATTTATCATTAAAATATTAGAAAAATACACTATATTTATTTTATAATATAAAATAAAATTACATAATATTATTTATTAATTTATTCTTCAGGATTTTTTAATGCAATACCAAAAATAATTTTTAAAATAGACCACTATGATGCGGTGCTTGTGGCTCTCTAAGGAAAAGTGGCTAGTAGGTGCCCACGTTTGTCTTGATTTTAATTACGAAAAATCTTCTGTGAGTTCCATTTTTATTGGCATGTGTCCGTGACAAAACAAGTTCAATTGAGTGTAATCTTTCATGAAGATCTTTGTGCAATTGGACTGGTTTCTGGCTGCTGTGCATCAGACATGCGTTCGTGGTGCGTTCGTTGCAGTGTTCGAACGATTAGCGTTAGTGCTTGCGTTCGTTTGTGGGTTCAAACGTGTGGCGTTAGTGGCACGTTCTTTATTGGGTTCGAACGGGAACATTCCAGAGAGCAAACGTTCGAGGCACGTTCTTGTGGGGTTCGAACGGGAGCATTCCAGAGAGCTCACGTTCGTTGTGCGTTCGATTGATGTTCGAACGAGTCTTCACAGAAAGGGCACGCGTTCGTGTAGCGTTCTAGTAAGCGTTCGAACGCGACTGCGATCTGAACGCGTTTTTGGCCTGCAAAACCCTAGGTTTTCACCCTACCTATAAATATAACCCTTAGCCGCCATTCTCATTGGTTGAAGCATATTTCCCTTGAGCCAAATACTCTCAAAGCTTTCAACTCTCTTTGATTTCACCTTGAAGACTCCTTGAATCTCATGTCCTCTTTGTTAATGGTGAAATCCATTCTTTGATAAACCTTCAACACAACCTAACCCAAAATCCCTAATCCTTTAGAGAGTTTTATAGGAGGAAGTTTGGTAGTCGGAGTTCCGGCGTTCAGAGGTGATACAATCTACTCAGAGACTTCAGAGGTTCTGAAGAAAACCGTGGGTCACGGGCTTGAGGAGTTGCCTTGAGTTCTTGCAGTATAGAGGTACTTGAGTCGGTGGAATTGCCATCTTAGGTCTTGACCATCGCTGTAAGTTTTTCTCGATATAGTGGATTGGGCTGGTAGCCGATATACCCGGAGTGGTTTTTTACTCTAACGAGTTTTCCACTTCGTCACCAAAATTATTGTGTTGAATTTTGTGTGTTTGATTATTTCTGCACTTTATTATTTCGCTTTAAATTAATATTGTGGATTTTATTATTGTTGGTTGATTTGGTAATGCCTGTTTCAATTCCATAGTAGCAGTAATTAGGACTTGTCCTGTTTATTGCTTGTAATTCCGCATAGGGTCAGAACTTAGGATAACCCCGAATTTTCAATTGGTATCAGAGCCTGAACTCGATCCTTGACCCATTAGCTATGGAGCGTAGTCAACCCTTAAATTGTCCGCCATTTTTTGATGGCACAGAATATTTGCATTGGAAGGTTCGCATGAGAGCATTCCTTAAGTCCTTAGATGAGAGGGTCTGGATGACTGTTGAATACGGGTGGAAACCTCCCGTTGTTACTGTTGATGGGGTCACTTCCCCTAAAGACAAATTGACCTGGACCAAGGACGAATTTGATGCTAGCAATAGGAACAGCAAAGCTGTTAATGCCATACATGGTGCTGTCTGTTCTGCTGAGTTTAGGAGAATCTCAATGTGTGAGATAGCCAAGGATGCTTGGGACATCCTGCAGACTGTGCATGAGGGCACATTGTCTGTTAAAAATAATAGACTCCAGGATTTAGCTACTAGGTTTGAGGTCGCCAAGATGAAAGAAGATGAGACCTTTGATGAGTTTTATGCTGAGATTAACGATATTGTTAACTCTAGTTTTAACCTAGGTGAGACTATTCCTACCAATAGGATAGTTAAGAAAATCCTGAGATCCCTACCTGATAAGTTCTACCCAAAATCACCGCCATCGAGGAAAGCAATGACCTCGATCAGCTTAATTTAGATGAAGCTCGTAGGAAAATTGCAGGTTTATGAGAAAAAGCTTCCTGGTTATAGAGAGCCAAAAACGTTTGCGATGAAATCGCTAAGGAAGTTGTGCATGATACGTCTGGTGATGGTGATACCATCACGGATCGTGATTTGGCCTTGTTTGGCAAAGAAGTTTAAGAAATTTCTTAAACTTAAGAAAAGTGGCCATAGCAATAATAGAGATATGGAGGGTATGCCTAGAGAGAGTAGGCATAGCAGAAAAGAGTCTAGAGAGGATATAGGTAGTAGATCCCATGATGTCCAATGCCATGAGTGTGAAGGCTATGGGCATATTCGACCAGAGTGCCCTACATACCTTAGGGCTAAAGGCAAGAAAGCCATGGCAGCATCTCTTAGTGATTCAGAAAGGTGGTTATTCTTCTGATGAGTCTCCTAAAGGCAAGAAAAATTTTATTGCATTTACTGCTAGTGTGACTGATGAGAGAGAGATTGTAGTTAATGATGCTGAATTCAGAAGTCTCTCTTGATGAGTCTGTAGATGAGGAAAGTCTTCAAGTAGCTTATGTTGAACTGTTTATGAGAGTTTAGCTATTAAGAAGACTAATATAGAGGTCAGTAAAAGGCCGAAAGCTGCTGAGCTAGAAAAGAATGAGGCTCAAGCCAATCTTGAGCAAAGCCTTTTGATGGTAGATGACCTGGATGAGAGAAATAGAGGTCTAATTAATAGGGTCCAAATATTAGAAACTGAACTTGAAGATACTAGAACCCAATTGTCTGTATTTTCTAGTGAGAATAAAAATGTGGACCGTATGTTAGGAATTATTTCTGAGCCTAACTGTGAGAAGGCTTCTACTTCCAAAGCTGTGCCTGTAGCAGCTAAACATGACTTAGGCAAGAAACATGTTGAGTGTAGTCATGTTATTCCTCCATTTATTCCTCGTCCTGTGACCCAACCTCGATCTAGAGGTGTTGTGGGTAAACCTCGCTCTCATCCGAGGTTTGTGCCTGTGTGCCACCATTGTGGCAAGGCGGGACACATTAGGCCTAAGTGCTTCATGCTCACAAGCAAAAGAAGAGGCCTAAAAAGGTGTCACCTAGATTTGACTCTTCAAATCTAGCTTCTCAAGTTTCTGCACTAACCAAACAAGCTCAATTCTTGAGTGAGAAACTTGCTTTGTTGTCTGGGAACTCTCATGTGGAAGAGGCTCCTAGAAAGGTTTGGGTGAGGAAGCAAGATGAATTTCCATCTTCTTCTGCGTGTCCTGATGGACATTTTGAGAGTACACTTCGGTGTAACTCTGCTTGAAAGATGCATTTTTATTTTCCCATTGCATGTGTGTGCGTGTGTTTTATGTTTTTGCACGTTTATTTTGTTTTCACAGCATATGGGTGTGTGTGTCTTGTTTTTGTTATATATCCCTTGGTATATAGGATGGAAACCCGGACATAAATTTCATAGCCGATTCCGAATGGACGGTAGTATGATCTGCACTCGGGATACAACTCCACGTATCATTGGATGTTTTACAAGCTGTTTTGTGTCTTTATTTTTTTTTGTGCTTTAAAACTGAAAAATCAAAAAAAATTATATATTTTAAAAAAGACAAAAATATTTTTATGGCTTGTTAGAGCATGAATAGCATGTGCATGTGATCCTGGTATGTAGGATATATGATTATGCATGTATGATATGCTGTTATTTTTCTTGATGCTCTATATACATGAGTGTGTGTGATAAAAACCTTTGGTATAAATTGTGCTTGCACTTTCACATACACGTTTTTATTTTGTCAAGGCTTGGTCGCATGTATGAGTTTTTGGAATGGCAATCTAATCTCTTCCATGCTTTGTTTGCTTAATAGTGTGACCTTTGACTAGATGACCTTGCTATCCCCTTGTAAAAAGAAAAAAAAAAAAAAAAAATGAGACTCAAGTGCAAAAGAGCCAAAATGGCCAAATTCAAAAGATAAGGGCAAAAACCCTTCACTCGAAAGAGTTGTTAAATATGAGCTCATGATATTTCTGGGGTAAATATTATAGCATGCAACCAATGTTGCTTATTTTCAGGTCCTAGTGGTGCCGGGTTTGAACACATATTTTGTGGACTTGGTTTGTTTTGAGATGGATTTCTTTGGCTGTGTCCAGCTCATAAAATAAGGTCTTAAGCCTTGATTCGTTATGCACTTTATTTTTCACGCAAGTGCTTTATATGCTTTGGTGTTTATGTCATATTCATAAGTGTTGTATTTAGCCACTTTTAAAATGATGCATATTGTTTCATGTCATAAACAGCTGAATACTGACTGGGTATCATTGTATCAGCTTGAAATGCTGTTTCAGTCAGTTTTTGACAGGATTTTTTATTTATCTCAGTATGTGCCTGTGTGTGCTTCATGTTATTGCATACCTATTTTTTTTTCTTTCCTGTGCACCTTTCTGAGTTTTGGTTTGCTTCCCGTGTCTTATTTTGCTAACTTTATGTGCCTGTTAGTGAGGGGGAGTAATTCCTGTCTGTTTATGCTCTTGCATGTGTTTTCTCCTGTTCTCCTGTTATTTTTCATGTTTCTTTTACCCTTTGTCATTTCGTGACAAAAAGGGGGAGAGTAATATATTAAGGGGGAGAGCCTTAATATATAGGAGAGAGTCGTAAAATATCCTTTAGAAATCTCCGTTTTAAGGGGAGTTAAGATTAAGGGGGAGAAGGATTTCTACTTGTACATGTATGAGATTTTTTACCTGCTTTATGTTCTATTTGATCATCCCAATGCTTTTCACGGTATATTGTTGTTTGTGGATGTTTCAGGTAGCAGGTATGTTGCTGCGGTGGCATTAATTTCAAGACTACTTTGTTAGGTGTTAGATCGAGTCCATTTGTAATAAGTCACTGTTTTGATGGTTGACAGTTGACTATTTTCTTTTTGGATCTATTACCGTAGTCTTTGTATTAGGTAGTGTTTTGTCACGGAATGCCAAATGGGGAGATTGTGAGTTCCATTTTTATTGGCATGTGTCCGTGACAAAACAAGTTCAATTGAGTTGTAATCTTTCATGAAGATCTTTGTGCAATTGGACTGGTTTCTGGCTGATGTGCATCAGACATGCGTTCGTGGTGCGTTCGTTGCAGTGTTCGAACGATTAGCGTTAGTGCTGCGTTCGTTTGTGGGTTCAAACGTGTGGCGTTAGTGGCACGTTCTTTATTGGGTTCGAACGGGAACATTCCAGAGAGCAAACGTTCGAGGCACGTTCTTGTGGGGTTCGAACGGGAGCATTCCAGAGAGCTCACGTTCGTTGTGCGTTCGATTGATGTTCGAACGAGTCTTCACAGAAAGGGCGCGTTCGTGTAGCGTTCTAGTAAGCGTTCGAACGCGACTGCGATCTGAACGCGTTTTTGGCCTGCAAAACCCTAGGTTTTCACCCTACCTATAAATATAACCCTTAGCCGCCATTCTCATTGGTTGAAGCATATTTCCCTTGAGCCAAATACTCTCAAAGCTTTCAACTCTCTTTGATTTCACCTTGAAGACTCCTTGAATCTCATGTCCTCTTTGTTAATGGTGAAATCCATTCTTTGATAAACCTTCAACACAACATAACCCAAAATCCCTAATCCTTGGATTTAGAGTTCTATAGGAGGAAGTTTGGTAGTCGGAGTTCCGGCGTTCAGAGGTGATACAATCTACTCAGAGACTTCAGAGGTTCTGAAGAAAACCGTGGGTCACGGGCTTGAGGAGTTGCCTTGAGTTTTTGCAGTATAGAGGTACTTGAGTCGGTGGAATTGCCATCTTAGGTCTTGACCATCGCTGTAAGTTTTTCTCGATATAGTGGATTGGGCTGGTAGCCGATATACCCGGAGTGGTTTTTTACTCTAACGAGTTTTCCACTTCTTCACCAAAATTATTGTGTTGAATTTTGTGTGTTTGATTTATTTTCTGCAATTTATATTTCGCTTTAAATTAATATTGTGGATTTTATTATTGTTGGTTGATTTGGTAATTGCCTGTTTCAATTCCATAGTAGCAGTAATTAGGACTTGTCCTGTTTATTGCTTGTAATTCCGCATAGGGTCAGAACTTAGGATAACCCCGAATTTTCATCTTCAATGTTCGTCAGCAGTTGCACCCAAGGCAGATTTAAGGAGGTAATCAAGAACATTTGTCAGCTAAAGATAGTGTCAAAATTATCATCCATAATTGGGAGAAAGAGGAAGAATTTATTTAATGATGTGAAGCTGAGAGTATTGGCCAAAATTTATAATTGGCAACACAAATTTTTTATCAAGTGGTGGAAAGGAGATTCTTATCAAGGCTATAGCACAAGCAGCACTAATCTTTGCAATGAGTGTCTTCAAAATACCTATAGGGATATGCGAGGATATTCAGAGAGTTGTTGCGAGGTTTTTATTGGGATATAAGGAGGAAAAAAAGACATCCATTGGACAAGGTGGGAGAATTTGTGTCAAGCTAAGAATAGGGGTGGACTCGATTTTGGGGAACCATCTCCTTTCAACCAGGCTCTAGTTGCAAAACAGGGATGGAGAGTGATTCAATAGGGCAGACAAATTTTGGAAAATTGAGGTAGGTGAAAGATTGGAAATGGTAGTCGAGTGGAGGTAATGAAAGATAACTGGATCCCGAGACCCTCAACATTCAAACCAATTCTGAAACCAGATCTGCCATATGAAACTACGGTAGCGAAGCTTATAGGAGTAGGGAACAAATGGAATGCAAGAATTATAAAAGAAAAGTTCAGAGATGAAGATGCATAGGCAGTATTGGAGATCCCTCTATCTGAGCAACCAAAACCAGACCATATCATCTGGCACTATGACAATAAGAGTCTATACTTCATGAATAGTGGGTATCAGCTAGCCAGCAAGATGCAACACCCTGACAGCTTTACTGAACCAGCAGAAGCAAGCAATCATTGGAAGATTATTTGGACTCTTGACATCCCAGAGAATATAAAAAAAAAAAAAATTACGGAGGGCTGCCATAAACTGATTACCCATAGCAGCAAACCTGTGCAAAATGAAAGTTATGCATGACTCTGTGTGTATGATATATAAAGGTGGTGTTGAAAACATTTCTCATGTGCTCACTTCGTGCGAGACAGCCGAAAAAGTTGGAAAGCCACACCTTATGTTCAAAACATTCAGGAAGCTGCATGTGATGACATCTTTACTGCGTTAGAGAGACTGTCCAGGAAACGTAGCAAAACACTTTTTGAAGGGGCAATGGCAATTTTTCTGGGTGATTTGGTAGGTTAGGAATAAGAAAATTTTTGAAGGAAAAACGGAAGATTCAGTGGGAGCAGTAGCGAGAGCCGAGACTCTGGTTGATTCTTTTAGAAGAATCAAGTATGTGGATATAAATCGCAACAGGAGAGAAGAACAATAAATGACAAAGACATGGGAACCTCTTCCGATTGGGTGGTACAAGATAAACGTGGATGCATCAACCATATAGATAAAAACTTAGTTGGGCTGGGTGCAGTTATAAGAGATTGGAATGACAACCTGATAGCAGCAGTCGTCAAATCTGTAAGTTTTCATGGAGATGTTACATTTGCCGAAGCTGAAGTAGCATTTTTGGGGTTGCGATTAGCAGTTAAGGAGATATTAAATTCAATTATTGTGAAATCAAATGCAAAAGGAAGTTGTGAATTTGATAAACAACAGGTGTAGCAAATTACAAAAGTGGAATGAGTTACTTCAGAGATTAAAGAAGTTAGCAAATCTTTCCGATAATTTAGATGTATCTATATGATAAAATCTTTGGTGTAACAGTGGTACCACGTCATTCATACAACAAGCCAATCATCTATTGCCACGCGTACTAAAAATTAAAAAACAACTAAAAAATATGTATTAAATTAAATATGTCATTTTTTAATTCGCCGGTGGTACCACGTCACTCATACCACTGTTGCACCAAAAATTTACTCGTACCTATATATATAGGAACTGCAATGGTTTTGCTCATGCTTTGGTTAAGATAGTTTTGGAAAAAATTGAAACCGTTGTATGGCGGTATGCATTTCCAACAGATGTTATGTACCCTATTCAAAATAGTGGTTAAACTTTGGAAACAACTCACTCTTAACTTCCGATCCTAAGCAATTTAATCATAATTGCTGTTTGTTAGGTGGACGATTCGATTTACTCAAAAATTATCGATTTAATTGTTCACTAAAAATTACTGTTTTTTAATCTATTTTTTATTTTTGACTTTTAAATGATTTGCCAAAAATACTTATTTTTTATTTATTTTTTTAGAAACTTTGGTCATCTCTCTCAATTTTATGATTGTTTAACATCTTTCATGATTTTTAGTGATTTTTTTTTTTTTGGATTTTAAGAAATTAGTTTTTAATTTTTTTGATTTTCAATCACATGAAATATCAATTTTATTTTTCTTGATTAATTTTTAATTAATCCTTGAATATTTTTTATTGATCACAAATTATTGTATGCGTAAATTGGCATCGATTCAAAATATTGAGTCCATTCAAATATCACAATCACACATAATTAAGAAACGGTTTTTTTCCTTTCTATTTTCAAAGAAAACGAAAACAGATTTCAAATTGTGGGGTTTGTTCCTCTTATTCACTGATTTTAGAATTAAATGAATTTATTTGATTTATATATTTAAAAAATATTAATGACATATTTGAAGGTTATTATTAAATGTAATTATTTGCCGACGGTGATAACCGGGGTATCCGGGTCAGCTTACGTGCACTTCAATTAATTATCGGGACCTGTACTCCGTGTCCTCATAAATTCCTCGGCACAAATTAGGTAAGTTACTGATTTTTTACATCATGAAACATGACTCAAAAAAAATACATCCAATGAGATTCGAATCTTAAACTTAAAATGTAACAAGCCACTCAAGCCCAGTACATTTACCAATATCGACAGACATTTGTGCTATTGAATGAGAAACTTCTTAAGACTTATTATTATTATTATTATTGATGGGTACATAAAAAAACACAGATAAATGAAAGATTACAAATGGTCTGTAATAATTAAATTTTAAGGTGAATTTAGGTGTTCCACTACACTTTGATTGTGCTTTAAATTAGTATGGATGGAGTCCGCTCTTTTGTGGTTAGTAAATTTCAAATGTTATTTTTTATAATAAAAAAAAATTTTGATGTATAATATAAGTATTAATAATATTTACATATTTTAAATATATATATATATAAAAAAATCATATGTGACATTTTATGAAGAAAAGATTGATCTAATATGGTGTTTTATGAAGAAAAATATCAAATTTAGTGGAGCTAGTCAAAGTGTTACACGATTAAATGATTCAAAACTTCTACTTTTTTTCGAATCTTTTTTTTTTTTTTAAATCATTGTAAATCCCGCCGTTAAACTATCCTTACAGGCTTAAGCGGAGAAACTTTTTTTGATAATGTGTTGTTGTATTTTTTTAATATATCGTCCGGTAGTGTATGATTCATGATATAACATTCGGGTCTTGAATTTGAATTCAAATGATGTGTTTCTTGTAAGAATCTGAGGCAGCCGAGGTTTTACTTTTACATGTTCAGATGCAAAAGGAAGTTGTGAATTTGATAAACAACATGTGTAGCAATATTACAAAAGTGGAATGAGTTACTTCATAGATTAAAGAAGTTAGCAAAACTTTTCGATAATTTAGATGTATCTATATGAGAAATTTTTTGGTACAACGTCATCCATGTAACAAATCAATCATATATTGCCACGCGTGCTAAAAATTTAAAAAAACAACTAACAAATATGTATTAAATTAAATATGTCATTTTTTAATTCGTCGGTGGTACCACGTCACCCATACCACTATTGCACCAAAGATTTACTTGTACCTATATATATAGGAACTGTAATGGTTTTGCTCATACTTTGGCTAAGATAGCTTTGGAAAAAATTGAAACCGTTGTATGGCGGGATGCATTTCCAACCGATATTATGTACCCCATTCAAAATAGTGGTTAAATGATAAATGTTACTTTCATTTAAAAAAAAAAAAAAAAAAACATTGGAAACAACTCACTCTTAACTTCCGATCCTAAGCAATTTAATCATAATTGCTGTTTGTTAGGTGGAGTATTCGATTTACTCAAAAATTATCGATTTAATTGTTCACTAAAAATTACTGTTTTTTAATCTATTTTTTATTTTTGACTTTTAAATGATTTGCCAAAAATACTTATTTTTTATTTATTTTTTTAGAAACTTTGGTCATCTCTCTCAATTTTATGATTGTTTAACATCTTTCATGATTTTTAGTGATTTTTTTTTTTTTTGGATTTTAAGAAATTAGTTTTTAATTTTTTTGATTTTCAATCACATGAAATATCAATTTATTTTTCTTGATTAATTTTTAATTAATCCTTGAATATTTTTTATTGATCACAAATTATTGTATGCGTAAATTGGCATCGATTCAAAATATTGAGTCCATTCAAATATCACAATCACACATAATTAAGAAACGGTTTTTTTTTTCCTTTCTATTTTCAAAGAAAACAAAACAGATTTCAAATTGTGGGGTTTGTTCCTCTTATTCACTGATTTTAGAATTAAATGAATTTATTTTGATTTATATATTTAAAAAATATTAATGACATATTTGAAGTTATTATTAAATGTAATTATTTGCCGACGGTGATAACCGGGGTATCCGGGTCAGCTTACGTGCACTTCAATTAATTATCGGGACCTGTACTCCGTGTCCTCATAAATTCCTCGGCACAAATCATGTAAGTCACTAATTTTTTACATCATGAAACATGACCCAAAGAAAATACATCAAGTGTAATTCGAATCTTAAACTTAAAATATAACAAGCCACTCAAGCCCAATACATTTACCAATATCGACAGACATTTGTGCTATTGATATGAGAAACTTCTCAATACTTATTATTATTATTATTATTGATGGGTTTATAAAAAAAAACAAAGATAAATGAAAGATTACAAATGGTCTGTAATAATTAAATTTTAAGGTGAATTTGGTGTTCCACTACACTTTGATTGTGCTTTAAATTAGTATGGATGGAGTCCGCTCTTTTGTGGTTAGTAATTTCAAATGTTATTTTTTTATAATAATAAAAAAATTGATGAAGAATATATAAGTATTAATAATATTTACATATTTTAAATATTAAAAAAAAAAATCATATGTGACATTTTATGAAGAACAAATTGATCTAATATGGTGTTTTATGAAGAAAAATATCAAATTTATTGGAGCTAGTCATAGTTGTTGGTTGCCAGTCAACCTTCTCCACCGAAAGCAAAAGGAGAAGCTGGCAGTGAGTAGACAAACCGCGTGGCACTGTTCACGCGGTTTGCCAACTATAAAATGAGTGCTTCTGAGTCCATTAATTGTATCCCAAAGTGTATAAGCTTCAAGTAGAAAGCTTGAGAGAGTGTGAGGTTTTTTTTTGTGAGTTTTCTTTGTGTAAAACTTGTGTATTATTCTTGTAGTAATAATACGAATTCGGTTTTTCCTCAAATTCTTCCTAAAGTGATCGTGTTTTCCCTAAAGTGATCGTGTTTTCACAACAAGTGGTATCAGAGCTTTGGTTTGCCATTGGGATCGAAAAACCGGTGACCGGAGCTTGGTTCGGAAAATTTGAGTTCCGGGAAAGTTGTCAAAAATTCAATTTGAGGGTACCATCAGCTAGATCACGTCGAGACGAGCACGGTGGTATTTTCCGGTGACCGAACCGACGTCCCAGCACCCCTCATGCGCCGCACGCGCCAACCAGAGGACTCTTCACGCGCCCCCACGCGCACAACGCGTCTCACGCGCGAACTGAGGAAGAAGACGCTGACGTGTCGCCACATCAGCCGCCACGTCAGCGCCACGTGGCCGCCACGTCAGCATACGGGTCCCACACTGCCACGTCAGCTTGCCACGTCAGCACGCCACGTCACCTTGCCGCGTCAGCTGCCACGTCAGATGCCACGTCAGCAACTGGGTCCCACCTGCCACGTCAGCACTGCCACGTCAGCCCACGTCAGCAACCTGGTAAATTTCATTTAGCCCCCTGAAGTTTGGAAATTTACAGTTTTGCCCCAGAATTTTTTTAGGAATTTACAAATCAGCCCCTGTGTCGGATTTAGACCAAATAAGTGTCTATTCCACCATTTTCGACCGTTCCGGACGCAACGGTGACCTCCGATTTGTGAAATTCAGACCCAATTTTAGTGTATTCCCATTTTAAACTTTAAAACTTAAAATGGAGATGGATGATTCTCATTCTGGTGCAATGATTAAGTTGGCTGCCACTAATTACTCCCTATGGAGACCTAGGATGATAGATTTTTTACATTGTAAAGATCTGTTTGATGTCATCGAGTTTAAGGGAGAGAAACCAGATTCTGTTAAGGAGTATGACTGGAACAAACTCAACAGCAAAACTTTGGGTCAGATTAGACAGTGGATTGGTCATAGTGTCTTTCACCACGTAGCACAGGACACAGATGCTTATGAAATGTGGAGGAAATTGGAAGACATGTTCCAGGCTAAAACAGCTCGGAATAAGGCCTTAATAATGAGGCGATTGGTGAATTTGAAGCTACGGAGTGGAACTTCCGTTGCAGAACACACCAACGAGTTCCAGAGCCTGGTGAATCAGTTGTCTGCAGTAGACATGCAACTGGCAGATGAAGTTCAAGCCCTCTTACTACTCAGTTCCCTTCCTGATAGCTGTGAGACATTGGTGGTTACTCTCAGCAATTCCGCTCCAGGAGGTAAAGTTACCATGCCTATGGTAAAGGATGCCTTGTCAAATGAAGAAGCCAGAAGAAAAGACGTGGGCTCAGATCAAACAGAAGCCCTTGTCTCGGAACAACGAGGAAGACAACAGGAGAAACATCAAGGTGGGAGAAGAGGCAAAAGCAAAAGCAGGGGCAGGTCCAAAGACGGGAAAAAGACATACAAGTGCTTCCACTGTGGCATAGAAGGCCACTTGAAGAAAAATTGCCGGAAACTGCAACGGGAGCAGGGACAAGGCAATAACCAGCCGAAGAAGAATGATGCGGAGACACTAGTAGTTACTACGGTGGATGTAGCTATATGCTCCGGCCAGGAAGAAGCATGCCTTCACACCGCAACTCAGGATGTCGAGTGGGTGGTAGATACTGCAGCATCCTACCACGTCACTCCTCACAGGGATTTCTTCACAACATACAAAGCAGGAGACTTTGGAGCAGTGAAGATGGGGAATACCAGTTCTTCTCATATAGTGGGAATTGGTGAAATACAGTTGCGGACAAATGCAGGGTATACAGTAACCCTGAAGGAGGTCAGACATGTTCCAGAACTTCGGCTCAACTTACTCTCGGGGTAGCTCTTGACAAACAGGGCTATGCTAGCCACTTCAGCAACGGCACTTGGAGGATGATAAAAGGTGCCATGGTCATCGCCCGAGGACACATCTGTGGAACCTTGTACAAGACTCATGTGAAGATTTGTGCAGAAAGCCTCAATGTAGCTGAACGGGAGGCTTCTCAGAATCTGTGGCACCAGAGACTCGGTCACATGAGTGAAAGGGGGTTGTCTACCTTGACAAAGAAGGATCTAATCACCGTCTCCAAGAATGCTACTCTGGATCCTTGCAATCACTGTTTATTTGGTAAGCAACACAGAGTCTCTTTTAATTTCTCATCTACAAAGAAATCAGAGTTACTCAGTCTGGTGTACTCTGATGTATGTGGTCCCTTGGAGGTAACTCACTAGGCGGTAATAAATTTTTTCTGACTTTCATTGATGATGCTTCTCGGAAAGTGTGGGTATATTTTCTGAAAACAAAGGATCAGGTCCTGGATTATTTCAAGCTGTTCCATGCCATGGTCGAGCGTGAAACAGGGAAGAAACTAAAGTGCCTTCGTACAGACAATGGAGGCGAATACACTTCCAGGGAGTTCGATGCCTACTGCGGAAGTCACGGCATTCGACATGAGAGGACTGTTCCACGCACCCCACAACACAATGGTGTCGCTGAAAGGATGAACCGCACCATTATGGAGAAGTCAGAAGCATGATCAGTATGGCTAAGCTGCCAAAGCCATTCTGGGGAGAAGCTGTTCGTGCCGCCTGCTACCTGATCAACAGATCACCATCTGTACCGTTGAACTTCGAGATTCCGGAGAAAATGTGGTCTGGTAAGAATCCTTCATATTCTCACCTCAGAATATTCGGATGTTTAGCATTTGCACATGTATCCAAGGAGCTCAGACAGAAGCTCGATGCAAGGACTACTCCATGCATCTTCATAGGCTATGGAGACGAAGAATTTGGATACAGGTTATGGGACCCGAAGGAAAGGAAGGTCATCAGAAGCAGGGATGTAGTGTTTCTTGAAGACCAGACAATAGAAGACATTGAAAAGCCCAAGATGCCTTCTAGAACCAGTGCCGATAATGTTGATGAAAATCCAGACACAACCCCAGCACCAACACCAGTGGCCACAGATGATGGGTGCAAGACATACCAGAAGCAGAACCAGAGGAGGAAGAAGGTATTGAGCAGGGGGAGCTGCAGCCTGCTCCATCAGAGGCTTCGAGTTCATCCACAGATCCGGATGACAACAGACAGCCAGAACCTCCAGTTCGAAGATCTGAGAGAGGCCGGATTCCTTCAGCCAGATACTCAGGATCAGAATACATTCTGCTAACTGACGAGGGGGAGCCAGAAACCTTCAACGAAGCAGTATCTCATAAGGACAAAGACAAATGGCTGCACGCAATGCAGGATGAGATGGAATCTCTGCAGAAGAACAACACTTATGAGATAGTGAAGCTCCCACATGGAATGAAGGCACTGAGGAACAAATGGGTATTCAAGCTCAAGAAAGATGGCAGCGGAAAAGTGGTGAAACACAAAGCTCGGCTAGTGGTCAAAGGATTCCTACAGAAAAAGGGGATCGACTTTGATGAGATTTTTTCACCAGTGGTAAAGATGGCTTCAATCCGAGTTATCCTATGATTGGTAGCCAGACTGAACTTGGAGCTTGAACAGATGGATGTCAAAACAACTTTTCTTCATGGTGATCTGAATGAAGAAATCTACATGGAGCAGCCAGAAGGATTCAAGGTTTCAGGTAAAGAAAACCTTGTTGCAAGCTGAAAAAGAGCTTGTACGGGCTCAAGCAAGCACCGAGGCAGTGGTACAAGAAGTTCGACTCATTCATGGTGGGTCAAGGCTATAAAAGAACTGAAGCAGATCAGTGTGTATACATCCAGAGGTTTCCAGATGGAAGTTTCGTTGCTCTTCTACTGTATGTAGATGACATGTTGATTGTTGGACAAGAAGCAGCGAAGATCAGCCAGCTGAAGAAGGAACTCTCCAAGGCTTTCGACATGAAAGACTTAGGACCAGCTCAACAGATTTTGGGAATGGAGATTGTTCGTGACAGACAGAACAAGAAGCTGTGGCTTTCACAGGAGAGGTATATTGAACGGGTGATCAAAAGGTTCGATATACAGAAAGCCAAACCAGTCAGCGTTCCGCTAGCGCACCATTTCAAACTGAGCAAGAGTTCATGCCCCTCATCCAAGAAAGAGATAGAGGAGATGTCAGCAATACCGTATTCTTCAGCAGTTGGAAGCCTAATGTATGCAATGGTTTGTACCAGGCCAGATATTGCACATACAGTTGGTGTAGTGAGCCGTTTTCTCTCTAATCCTGGAAAACAACACTAGGAGGCAGTCAAATGGATTCTCAGGTACTTGAAGGGTACAACGAAGTTTCGTCTGTGTTATGGGGGAACTGATCCGATCTTGGAAGGCTATACAGATTCAGATATGGCAGGAGATCTTGATGGTAGGAAATCTACATCAGGATTCATTTACACTTTTGCAGGGGGAGCTGTGTCATGGCAGTCAAGATTGCAGAGGTGTATAGCATTATCCACAACAGAGGCTGAGTACATTGCCATAGCTGAGGCAGGAAAAGAAATGTTGTGGCTAAAGCGGTTTCTCCAAGAGTTAGGGATCAGACAAACAGACTACAAGATACACAGTGACAGTCAGAGTGCTCTGGACTTGAGCAAGAACTCAATGTATCATGCACGGACGAAACACATTGATATTCGCTATCACTGGATACGCGAAGTGATGGATCAACAACTGCTGAGACTAGTGAAGATCCATACAGATGAGAATCCAGCCGACATGTTAACAAAGGTGGTTTCCCGAGACAAACTAGAGTTGTGCAGAGACACAACCGGGATAGCTTACAGATGATGTTTTTCAGATAACTAGAACTACGATTGGCTTGATCCCGATTCAGGGTACGTAGGCAGTCATTCAGATGCAGCCAGGGGAGGATCCTTTGGAGGATCCGGTTTTGGATGATTGATGGTCGGCTCAGATTTCTGGGAAATCTTCACCGAGGGGGAGATTTGTTGGTTGCCAGTCAACCTTCTCCACCGAAAGCAAAAGGAGAAGCTGGCAGTGAGTAGGCAAACCGCGTGGCACTGTTCACGCGGTTTGCCAACTATAAAATGAGTGCTTCTGAGTCCATTAATTGTATCCCAAAGTGTATAAGCTTCAAGTAGAAAGCTTGAGAGAGTGTGATGTTTTTTTTTGTGAGTTTTCTTTGTGTAAAACTTGTGTATTATTCTTGTAGTAATAATACGAATTCGGTTTTTCCTCAAATTCTTCCTAAAGTGATCGTGTTTTCCCTAAAGTGATCGTGTTTTCACAACAATAGTGTTACACGATTAAATGATTCAAAATTTCTTCTTTTTTTGGAATTTTTTTTTTTTTAAAATCGTTGTAAATTCCGCCGTCAAACTATTCTTACGGGCTTAAGCGAATAAACTTATGTAATAATTACAAAGATTCACAAAAATAATTGCATAGCATCCAAACAAACGATGGTTGCCTAGAAGAGAAACTCCATGCACATTAATTAAAATAAATTTATTTCAAAACCTAAGTCGGGGCAAATCCTCCCACCGTTGGATAGATGAACAATTGCGAATCGTGAATAATTTTGATTTTGAATATTGTTGGGTTGATGATTCGGCAAACGATAAACTAATCTTGGGTTAAAATATAAAGTACATGTCTAAACAAAATTTTTTTATATTATTAAACGTGCTTTTAAATAACTATTTTGTTAAAGAGAGCATTACAAATCGTCTTTTTTTTTTCTTTTTTATAATTCGATATTAAAATCACAAGTTTATCATGAGTGTTAAATGTATACTATTATTGGTTAAAAAATTAATGCTAATTAAAATAAGTGATACTATTATTATAGAATTTTATATTGAAACAAAATTATCTCAAAAGACCAAAGACAATCCTATTTTTTCCTTGAAGCGTCAAAGACCCAAAACCCCTTATTTTATTTCCTACTAACATATATTTTTGTCTATGATCTTTTTTGATATCCTCATATGTCATTTTGAAATTTTGAAATATTTAATGCATTTAGTAGGTGAATGAACATATCTAATAAATACTTTGAAATATTTAGTGTATTTATTAGGTGAATGAATTTAATTTAATGAATATGTTTGTCATTTTTAATAGAAAAATAAATTTTAAAAATTTGATTTAATAAATATATTTATAGACGAATAAACTTGATATAATGAAAGTATTTATTATTTATAAGAAGTGAATAAACTATTTATATTTGTATGTGAATAAATTTACTAATGCAATTAGTGATTTGAGATAGTTAGTAATTGATTTATTATTGTTATATGTGTAAACGGATTTACAACGAAACGAAACATACACTTTTCATTTTAAAATGAAACAAATGAAATTTTATTTTCTCTTCATTATACCTATATAATTTTTTCATTTATATATTTATATCAAATTAACTCGATACAATTCTGATGAATCTCGATTATAGGATGTTAATCTCATTTTATATTTTAAAAATAAAAATTGCATTAACGTACAGATACTCTTCTAGTTATTATTATTATTTTTTTTTTTTTATTTTGCAAAGGCCAAAACTCAACACCTTTGCTTTTTGGCAACAGCAACTACCAAGTCCCAACAAATTTTGCACAAACCAATTAATTTTATTGGAAAACACGCCAAATTTAATTCATAGCAGAACCGTCACGGGTGTGTGTATATATATAAAAGTCAGGCTCAAATAAGATTGATCTCGACTTTATATATATTATAAAGTTATTATTATAATATTTAAGGGTATTAAATTTTTTTGAATATAAATATATTATTTTGATAATTAAACATATAATTTAAATTATTAAATATGTAAATTTTATCGATAAACATGAAAATAATTTCATATTTTTTTACAGAATTTATATGTTTAATAATTTAAGTTTGATGTTTAATGATAAAAATTATATATTTGAACTCAATATTATTTGATATCCTTGTGATACTTTAGACATGTCAATAATATAAGATATGGATCTGAAATTTTTTATATATAATTTAAAAAAATTACAGAATAAAATATTTATATTTTACTTTAAATCCGCGCGAAAAATTCAAACCGACATTCGCCCAATTGAAGGACAGTGTGTGTTGTATTGTATTATATTCATTTCACGAAAAATATAAAATGAAAAGCTGGCGCACAGCAAGCCACGTGTTGTTAGATAGCCGGCAAATATGAACGTCCCTAAGGCTGCTGTTCTCTTGCCGCGTCTGTCACGTGCACATCAGTGTTCTCTTTCACACTCCAATTACAGATTAATTTTGTTTTCCCATATTTATTTATCTTATTGATTAAGAATTTTTTAAAATATAATATATAAGTTCTCTTCAGTAACATTCTCAAAATTATTAATTTTAGGATATAGCTGATAGACTATGTTTAAATTAGTATAGCCTTGTATATTAAGCAATGTATAATTAGCTTAATTAGTTTCCTTATATTGTATAATTAGCTTAATTAGTTTCATTATATTTAGCATTTGATTACACATATTGTTAAGATATAACATTTGTATATATTGACTGATTGGTCATCAATAATAACGGAAAAAATCATTATCCTACATGGTATCAAAGCGGTTACCTTCCTCTTCTTCTTAACCTAGCTGTTGCCTTCATTTTTCCTTCTTCTTCTTTATTTCTCGATTGCCCTACAATGGCTGACAAGAACTTCCATTCTGCTCTCACAGTCACAAACGTGAAATCTCTAATTCTGATCACGTTAGGCATGGAAACCAGCCAATATCACGAATGGGCAACCCTATTTAAGGTATCCAATGACATCCTAACCTTCGTCCTAGTAGTAGATGATGTAGCAGAGAAGGCATGGAAGCGAGTTGCTCAAATGTTTCACGATAACAAAAACTCGAGAGCGGCATACCTTGAGACCGAATTCACAACCACCAAAATGGTTGAATTCTCGCATGTCACTGCCTACTATAATCGGCTCAAATCTCTCGCCGATCAGCTGGCCAACGTGGGGTTACCGGTCTCCGATCAACGGTTGGTTCTACGTCTTCTTGCGGGGCTGCCCGAAGCTTATGCAACCTTTGTCACCACATCCAACATAAGGATGTATTACCTTTATTCTTTGAGGAATGTTCGAGATTAAAACTCGCAACTCTGATAATCGTGACAATCGTGGCAGGAATAACAAAAATCATGGTCGGGGTAATCACCACCACCGTGGCAGAGCTAGCCGTGGAGGTGGTCAGACCAGTCACCACCAGTATGCGGTTACCCAGCAGCCTAGCCCACAAAGCTACTACCCTCCATGGTCAGCTTGGCCGCCACCACAGTGGGCACTTCCACCTTGCCCCTACCCCATTGGGCCATTGCAGCAGCGTCCAGCAACACCAAGGTCCAACAGTAGTGGTGTTCTTGGTCCAGCCCCACGTCCACACCATGCATATTCAATGCAAGCCCCTCCTATATCCGGGTATGCACCAACTAATATTGAGGCTACATTGCATACTATCTCTCTTCATCAACCGGATGACAATTGGTATATGGACACTGGAGCAACATCTCACATGACTGCCAATACATGTACTCTCACATCTTATTTTAATTTGAGCAAAAATACCGATATTTTTGTTGGTAATGGTAACACTATTCCAATTCGTGGCTATGGTCATACCTCACTCACCCCGCCTAATCCCCCTTAAACCTCAAAAATGTCTTACATGCTCCAAAACTCATCAAAAACCTTATTTCCGTTTGCAAATTCACTAACGATAATAATGTTTCTGTTGAGTTTGATCCACTTGGATTTTCTGTGAAGGATTTACAGACTGGGAGCCGCCTCATGAGATGTGAGAGCACCGGGGAATTATATCATATCACCGCCACAAAAAGGACCACATCACCATCCACTTTCATTGTCGCTTCACTTAATTTATGGCATTCTCGACTCGGGCATCTGAGACATTCTATCCTTAGTTCTCTTTGCAGTATCGATTTGATCCAATGTAATAAGGCTCGTACTTCTTTTTGTACTTCTTGTCCTTTGGGGAAACACATTAAGATGTCATTTCATGATTCTATGTCTTTTACTACTATGCCATTTGATATTATTCACAGTGATTTATGGACATCTCCCGTTTTGAGTTCTAACGGGCACCGTTATTATGTATTTTTCCTAGATGATTATAGTAATTTTTTTGTGGACTTTTCCAATCTCAAACAAGTCACAAGTTTATTCCATCTTCCTCTCTTTTAAGGCATTAATTCGAACTTAATTCGAAAGAGATATAAAAAACATTCAATGTGATAATGAGCGGGAATTTGATAATGGACCCTTTCATTCTTTTTGCAAAGCTAATGGTTTGAATTTTCAGTATTCTTGCCCCCATAGCTCTCCTCAAAACGGTAAGGCGGAAAGAAAAATAAAGTTCATTAACAATATAGTGCGCACTCTCATTGCTCACGCCTCCATGCCCCATTCATTTTGGCATCATGCGCTCCAAATGGCAACTTATCTCATAAATGTCCTTCCTTCCAAGATCTTAAACTACTAATCCGCAACTCAAATTCTTTTTCAAAAAAACCCATCTTATTCTCATCTCCGGGTTTTTGGGTGTTTGTGTTATCCTCTCTTCCCTTCTACAATTATTCATAAGTTGCAAGCTCGCTCCACACCTTGTGTTTTATTGGGGTATCTGTCCGATCATAGAGAGTGCAGGTGTTATGATTTATCGAGCAAGAAAATCATTATCTCGAGGCATGTGATTTTTGATGAAAATAATTTTCCATTCTCAAATTTACATACTCCACCTATGGGTGTTCATAGGGTCGGGTCGCGGGCCGCAATGACCGACCCGACTCGGTCGGGTTTATCAATATTAAAATTAATTTTCGGGTCAACCCGAACCCGACCCGAAAAATCGGGTCTGACCCGACCCGAAGTAAATAATATTACAATTATAATATATATATTTTGTATGATACAAACTTAACAAGAAACAATTGTAGCCGGATTGGCAATGTCCTCACATTCTCTTCAAGTAGTCACAGCTTCGAATCCCATCTGCCTCATTGATTTTTTGAAAATTTTAAACATTAAACAAAATGTAATGTAAGGTGGCTGGTATTCGAACTCTGGATTAGCAGGTGTTTAATTCAAACACTTTGCCAATCCAGCTACTATGTATCTTATGAAATTTTGTATCCAAAAAATATATATATATTATATTCACTAGATATATTGTTGACTCGACCCGACCCGCCGATGCGACCCAACCCGCCCGGGTTGACTTCTCAATTTTCGGGTCGCGGGTCGAAGGACCCGATTGACCCGACCCGATCGGTTAAAAAAAAAATTAAAAAATCCGACCCAACCCGACCCGTGAACACCCCTAACTCCACCCTCCAATGATTATGATTTTTTGGAACATGGGTTTTCTTCATACCTCATGCATTTTCTGAATCCACCAAGTCAACCCACTCCTACACCTGAGCCCAATCCCCAAGCTGAGCAGACGGCCTAAACCACCCCTACTCCCTCTCAGCCGATACCCTCTGCTACAGCTACTACCCAGTCTGCACCGGCCCAATACCCCACGGCCCAGTCAGTGCAGCCCCACCCAGCGCCCCTTACCGCGCCCACTCCACCCCCACATGCTAGACCAACCTCTCCTGGCCCAATCCCAGCCACTACAACTCCGAGACAACAGCACAACCGCATGGCTACTAGAAGCCAACATGGGATACACAAGCCTAAACGACCATTTAATTTGAGCACTTCCACTACTCCTTCTATTTCGCTCATTCCGTGAAATCCCATTAGTGCCCTACATGACCAAAATTGGAAAGCTGCCATGGTTGATGAATATGATGCTCTAATTAAAAATAAGACGTTGGAATTGGTGCCCCGTCCCATTGATGTGAATCTTATATGTTCTATGTGGATTTTTCGATATAAAAATAAACCTGGCGGTTCTTTTGAGAGGCATAAAGCCCGTATTGTAGGTGATGGTAGGTCTCAACAGGTTGGAGTGGACTGTGACGAGACCTTTAGCCCGATTTTCAAATCGGCTACGATCAGGACTGTATTGAGCATTGCACTTTCACATTCTTGGCACATTCCTCAATTAGATGTTAAAAATGTATTTCTTCAAGGTAATCTTACTGAGACCGTTTATATACATCAACCCATGGGATTCAAAGATCTGAATCATCCCAATCATGTCTGTCTCTTGAATAAGTCATTATATGGGCTTAAACAAGCCCCCTCGTGCATGGTCATTGGCTTCTCTCGCAGTCGATCTGATCACTTTCTCTTTATTTATTATCATGGTTCTCACATTGCTTACATTCTGCTCTATGTTGATGATATCATTCTCACAGCTTCATCAGATGCTCTAAGGAAGTCTATCATGTCTCTCATTAGTGTCAAATTTTCCATGAAGGATTTGGGTCATTTGAGCTATTTTTTGGGCATTGTTGTTACCCACACCTCCCGTGGCATGTTTCTTTCACATAAAAACTATGCAGCGGACATTATTGAGCGTGCAGGCATGACCTTCTGCAAGCCTAGTCACACCCCGGTTGACACAACAGCCAAGCTTGGAGACACGGCTGGGGCATCCTATGAGGATCCAACACATTATTGTCAGCTTGCAGGTGTTTTGCAGTATCTTACATTCACTAGACCAGACATCTCATATGCGGTTCAACAGGTGTGCTTGTACATGCACGACCCCAAATTCGAGCATATGAATGCTCTCAAGCGCATTGTGCGCCACATTCAAGCTACTAATGATTTTGGCTTCCATCTGTATAAGTCTTACATTGCCTCTTTTGTCTCTAATACAGATGCAGATTGGGGTGGTGTCTAGACACTCGCCGTTCCACCTCCGGATATTGTGTTTTCCTTGGCGACAACTTGATCTCTTGGTCCTCCAAACGTCAACCAACTTTATCCAAGTCCATTGCCGAGGCCGAATACAGAGGTGTGGTAAATGTAGTTTCCGAGTCGTATTGGCTTGGAAACCTACTTTTGAAGTTATGTTGTCCCATCCGGAAAGCCACATTGGTTTATTGTGACAATGTTAGTGCGATATACTTATCAGGTAATCCAATTCAGCATCAACGCACTAAACATATTGAGATGGACATACATTCTGTGTTCTCCACGTCCTGTCCCGTTACCAGATTGCTGACATCTTTACAAAAGGGCTTCCGCGCGTACTTCTTGATGATTTCCGGGACAGTCTAAGCGTCCGAGAACCTCCCGCTTCCACTACGGGGGTGTGATAGACTATGTTTAAATTAGTATAGCCTTGTATATTAAACAATGTATAATTAGCTTAATTAGTTTCCTTATATTGTATAATTAGCTTAATTAGTTTCCTTATATTTAGTCTTTGATTACACATATTGTTAGGATATAACCTTTGTATATATTGATTGATTGGTCATCAATAATAACGAAAAAAAAATCATTATCCTACCATAGCCTATTCAAGTTTATGTTACTCTAAGTTCGTTTAATCTTTTTCTTTTTTAAGTATGGTATAATATGGTCTTATTGGTGGGCATTCTCAAATTTTGCTAGGATTTATGTATGTATTATGACAATAATCTCATCAAATTAAACTCTTCATTCTACCAGCTTACATTAGTAATCATTAGTTTTTTTTTTTAACAAATTAACTCAAATTATGGAAGAGACACAATCCAAACATCTAATTATTATAAATGAATGGCTTATTGTATATATAGACAATGCTTGTTATAAACATCTAATTAAAATTATACTCGTTTTATTGGAGATTCTAAATCATCGTACAAATTATTGAGAGCTGATCGTGATTTTATAAATATAACATATAAACGCACGTATCGTTCAAATAATAAGTGATAAAATATCGAATATCGTACTCATAGGGACTTAAAATTTTTATTATCAATACTAATACTAATATATTTAACTTAAACTAAACTATTGGTTGAGAAAAAAAATGATTAATCTAAAATTTAATTGAAATATTAAATAGATAATAAACAATAATTTTAGAGTTTGAACTTTATGCGCGATAAGAACATAAGATTGTAATTTCACATAAGTACGCAAACAATTAGTTAATACAGTTTCCATTCAGTTTAGTTATTGTTACTTATTTTTAGCCCGTAACACTAAACTATTTACAAGCATCTTTTGATGATTATGTATAAATATTCAATTTAAATTAATTAACTATATGTATATGTTAATTAACTTACACCAAATTCTTTAAGATCATGCTCTAACATTGGCTACGCATGTCATGCATGTATATTTATATCCTTAATGGAAATTTATTTAAAAGAACTAAATCACGCGCTATTATTCTAACGACTAATTCAGATTATATCCCTCAAGTTCCTAATGATTTACTAAGACTATCATATTGCTCCAAACAACAAAATATGCATCAAAGCACATATAATGATAAATAATCAATAACAAACCCAATATAATAAATAAATACAAATTAATTAATAAATATGTGCTCGAGATAAATTACAACCTTAAATTTAATGAATTATCTATTCACAATATTAAATAAATATAAGCTAATCATTATAGATATAAAATAAGGATTCATAAAATGTAAACTATAGAGAAAATAGAAGAAATAACTTTGGTTGCAGTCTCCACTTTCAAACTCCAACACCAATCAAATGAAACACTTGTCATTGTTTTGTTCTATACGTTCTTATATGATATGAAGACTCTCAAATATATTATGAGGCTTGATAACAGATATTGTGACGAACTTATAATTAAATATTAGGTATTGTGGGTGTTTCATAATCAAAAATCGAGTTTTGGGCGAATTTGGGTTGTTTTTACGTTGCGACGTGCATTGAGCGCGTCGCGACTTTCATCTGAAAATTGGCACGCGTCGCGATGCGCCAATTACTTTAATTCAATTTAGCAATTGACGTTTCTGACTAAATATTGTCCTTAGTTGCATCTCGACACGATTCCAGTGTCGGGACGCTCATTTTAACTCTGAAATAAATATCGTTTTGCTATGTATCTTGTCGTTTTCATCCATAGTTAATTCCAATGAGTTGTGATATTACTTTGATTTATAAAAACGCACCGAAAACACATCAATTCGCTCATAAAGCTCGATATCACCCACATAATATTAAATAAACGGCGGGACATATAAGGATATTAACCGCTCATCACACTTCAAACTTAATATTTTGCTAATAATTGAGTCAGACAACGAGAAATAAAAAAAATCAAAAAACTAAATATAAATTAAATTAACCTAAGCCACTTTCGTAGGGATTACAATTGCATTTAACGTATGCAACAATCATTTAAACTTCTAGGTGAACAAATTGTACGAGTTATAGTCTCGTGAGGGCTTACAACGACGACACTCACAAACGTCAATCACATGCACATACAATCACACAAAAATAAAGAAACAAATAAAACATTTCTGCTAGTTATATATAATATATCTGTAGGGGTTTTATGGCGAAAATCCGATAACGCATCGGAAATGCGGAAAATCAAAATTTTCCGATTTCAAATTTTTTATTGGATCAATTAAATAAACTTATTTATTTAATTACCCAATTATCAAATTCTGAAAAAATTACACAAGAAACTAAATTTCTTGATAATTACCGAATTACCCCAATACTTTACAAATTGATCATTTTAGTCATAAAATTGTCAATTAAAATTTTGGATGATTCTAAATCATTTCAAAAATCATTTCCAACATGTCCAACACATCAAAATCAGATTGCAACAAAAACCCCAAATTTGTGCTAATTGCCGAAACCACCTAAATTTTTCAGTTTTTACAATTTGGTCATTGTATGTTCAAAACATGTCAAGATCAAATCCAATCAACCTACAAATTAATATGCATCATATAAACACCTTAATACATCACATATATGAAAAGCCCCAAATTTGGAAGGGGTTAAGAACCCTAATTTTATAATTTCTTCAAATTGATAAATCTTACCAAATCAATTAAATCCAACACTTTAATTCAAACTTTACCACACCAAACAAGTCTCAACATCATGAAACAACTTAAGAACAATTCTAGGTCATCAATGAGTGGCTTAACAACTCTAGAATGGCAACATTATTATCAAATAATCAAAAGTAAGTCATTGAAACCATTTCAAGTTTACTTTATAAATCATACATGCTTTCGTCTTTCAAACAAGTTCATAACCAATTAAAACACAAACTAAAAGTGTAGAGACAACATCATAGCAACACATGTTGAAGCTAAACATGTTAGAAATATTTTCTTAGTTTAAAGGTTTAAAAAAACAAAACTTACAAAATCAACAATTTTCCAAGCTTTTCTTTTTGTTCTTCAAACTTTTCTCTCAACTTTTTTTTGTTTTTTTTTTTGTTTTATAACTTGTTAACCTTAACCTAATAAAATGAAACAAAATAATATATACTTCCACCAAATGCCTTGGCCGAATTTGGTAAGTATAAAATATATAGATATTTAATTTTTTGTTTAATTAAAGTTTGATCATTACACGTTTAATGAAATTCAACAAGTAAAATAAAGCAAATTAAAGCCTCTCATAAAATATCAAAACTTGAGATTTTATAGTTTTAATTAATTTAATTATTTAACAATTAAATAATTAAATAATTATTTAAATACAAATATTTTAAATACATGTATTATATTTACTTTAAATATCCAAATACACATATATTTATGATATATGTCAAATATCACAATTTGACATTTAATTAATGTGTATTTAATAAAATCTATCATTAAATACAAATACACAATAATAAGGAAATGACTATTATGTCCATTCGCATGTATTTTTCGTTTAACCTTTAAACGACTTATAAATAATCAGTATTATTCATAAAAGTTATCATAGTGCTCTACGAGTATATTTCACTAGTGAGACTCTATAGATTCGGGCATACACGTCACGAAATCCAATTTCGTGTCCATAATTTACCCACTCGTAAATTATGACGATCACAGATAAACTCGCTGAATCATACAGGTCGAGGTCGTGACATATGTTTAATTCATCTGTCACACGTATCCGAATATATCCCAAATATATAGATGTAAACGTCAAATATCAATAGGACAATCTCGTCGATGTCTCTATTAGCAATCTCTAAAAGAACACTTAGAACTCACTTATAAAGTGTACCACGGGCCCATGGTTTTTATCTGATTGCTAATCATATATGGACTATCTATGCTTTGTACACAGAACTGACAGATCATATATTGACACACACATGACACCCTGAGGATATTTCCACATCCAATGAACATGCGGAGGTATGATTTGAATATATCGGTGATGTGACTGCCATCTAAATGTATAAGATGTCTCATGTGCCCATAGTGGTATCTCAAGTCGAAGAATCACAAATGCTACTCAACCTGAGAAGATTCTTATTGACGTTGGTGTACCATCTATTAAAAATCTTCGGTGAGTCGTTCAGTATTTATCTACTATAAACACCTACACGTCTATATGAGTCTCAAAAACTTATGGTTCATTGAGAAACCATTTGAATCATATATTCAAATATACGACATGTACCGGTCTCAACATGTTTACTTTACTGACCAAGTAGTGTAAACCTTGACCAGGAACTGTTTAGGAATGACAATGTAATGATACAACTCAATGTCAGTTACGACGCATTTGCAATTGTATCATGACTAATCATCATAAAGTCTATTACGTCTTTACCATATAAAAATATATATTATATTATAAAAACTGCTCATTTTATTCAAAATAAAACATTTACAATAGTATTTTCAAGGAAATATAACGGGGAATTGGCGATATGAGTACCAACCCCAACAATATCATCAAAGAATTACCAACAATGAAATCAAAGAATCTTCAAAGTGCCCAACACAACTCAAATCCAAGTTATTGAATAAATCATATAAGTTGGACTTAGAGTGTGTGTGTGAAAATGTCCGATTACAGCTCGATTCATAAGTAAGTCAACACAGTGGTTTCGTCTTAAAAACTGACATCCAATGGGTGATGAACACTAAAAATATTATATTTATTAAAAATAAAATTAATCATTTTACACTTATAGTTTCATTATTTCTGTTGATTTAGCACACTTGTGGATTATGTTTTATATATTTTTATTGTGATTTTTATTTTTTATGTAGGTGAAATAATATTGTGGATGTATTTTTGTTTACACACAAAACAACAACAAATGGGTCAAACCAACATAAATATATATATATATATATATTTGTTGTATCGAGCTCAATATGGTATAATTTTTTTTTACTCACTCGCCCATTGGTAGCTTCACATTTATCAGCTATAAGTGTTTTTTTTTCCTCAAAGTATTTTGTTATCGTATATTGTTTTCAATTTTTTTAATCAAAATATCTCTTACTTTTCTACTATAGTCGTATCATATATCATAAATAATCGTAAATATAGACAAATATCTAAGCAAACGTTCATCCATCTTCAAATAATTTAATAGTTCTCGAGTTTTTGCTTCTATAAGTAATTGAATGTGAAAATTATTAACTCAAATTGCCAATCCTTAAATATGAGACTTAAACTCATTTATATAGGCTTTCAAATTCACCATTTTACTGCCTCTGACGCCATCCTATGTCACTTATTCGTTATTGTTGTGATAACTCTCCTTAACCACCCTTAATTTGGCCAATCAGACCAGTATATTTCTCTGCAATTGCACCGCCCTACGTGAATATGCTCTGCCATTGCACCGACATATGACAGCTTTAATTATAGTTGTTCAAGAAATGTAATTTCTTTAATATTCTCTCAAATTTATAAATATGATTTTTAACTTATTTCGTTTTTATAATTTTGTATTGATTGAGAATAAATCTCTTAGTGCAAGTATAGATTTATCTAGGTACACTTTTATAGTTAATTTAATACAACTTACGACTATTGAACTTTTATTAATAAATAAATGAGAGATAATGAAAAATATGAAAAATTAAACATGAAAAATTCATTTAAATAAATACACATTTAATTAATTTACACACTTCCAATTATTAATAATTTAATAAAACAAAGAGTTTGAAAGATTCCGAAAAATGGAAGGTTTGAAATCAAAGAATACGATAAGTTGAAATATTAATAACTAATTTAAAACATATTATTTAATTAACATTTTTTTTAATAATTAATAATTTCGAAAACGAAAAATTTTGTAGATAAATTACGAAGAGTTGTGCATTAATAATTTATTATAAATATTAATAATTTATATGCGCTTACGTTGACAACCTTAAAAATAAAAGACGTTTTCATGAACAGTCATAAAATGAAGTTATTTTTCAACTTTTTATATAATATAATATAGAATAAAGATATAGATTTGATATGACGTGATAATAGGGATGGATTTTGTATCACATGGACCAGCCCCACAATTAGACAGTCGAAATCATGTGATTGATTTTAATCGAACCCATCCAACGTTCGAAATGGCCCCATCCGTTGCGCACCATGTGCCGCCTGTGAGTTATACTGTCATAGGTTAAAACGATATAATTTTGCTTTCGGATCCCAACTACCTCATTAGATTGATTGCGACGTCGTTTGGGACACATAACGACAGCGCAAGCATTCAGTGCGGCAACAGATTGGGTTGGGTTCGGAAGATGCCTCGGGTTGAGTCTGGAGTCAAATTTGGACCGAGGTTTTTTTATTTTTTAAATAATTATTTTTTGAATTTTCATACTTACAAGTAAAAAAAATTAATAACTTCAATGTATTTAGTATTTTTGATATCAAACTTTAAAATTTTAATTTTATTAATTAAAAAAACATAGGCAGAACTTAAGTCTTTTTACTTAAATCCGACCCTAAAAAAAGCCCGGATTGGGTTGGGCTTATTGGCCACGTTTAGTAAGCACTATGAAATTTGGAATTTACAAATTAAAGATATAATATTACAATCGATGGCGTATTATCAATACAAATATACTGATGTTTTGTTGGAATATTATTTAGCAGAATAGCCATTTCCTTCAGTTTTGGTTAATGTTGGGAGTATTTAGCAAGCAAGGTCTAGTGGCCAATTATTAAAAAGACAATAAGCAATGTTATTATTAGTTTGCTAAAGGAAGTATCACATTAGTGTAAATAATAATGGGACATGATGTCTCAAGCGGGCATGATTTAAGATTTTATTGTCAGATCATGAATTCGAGTTCAGGAAGTATATTTTTTGTAATAATATGAGACAACATAAAATTTTACATGTTCTCCTTAAATTCGGATAGGGCGGTTTGGCGGCGGATTTTCCAACGCTTAAAAAAATAATGGGACATGATCCAATATCCAAGATTCTTCAAATATTAAGTGATCACGAGAATAATTAATCTCTAATAGGATAATAGATATATCTAATTAAGATGAATTTATCACAAGTAAAAATTTAAAGCTAATCTATTATTCAATTGTATTTTGAAATTCAATTTTTTAATCAAATATAATTGATTTCAGTTGTTCTTTTAGACATATTACACTAACAATTATGAAATAAATAATAATAAATCATAATTTGAGAATAAAATCTTAAGTGATTGTTTAAGAATATACCACAATTAAAAACGTATCTTCTATCTACATATCCCTAACCCGAAAATGATGCTATCAATTACCATCACAATTATTGTAATAACATAATATTATCCAAAGTGTATTTGTGAGCTTTAATGTGTTATCAATTTCACACTTCATTTTACGTGATATAGTTAAGATGAAAATTAAAGCATTTTACAAGGGGCAATTAGATATTTAGAAGGCGGAACCGGCCAACCGCAAAAAGTGATTAACAAACTAATTGTAGCAGTTAATTAACATAATAAAAAAATTTAGCATGCTTATAATATTCCTTTCAATTAGACCCGGCCAGCGGTTCAGAACCGAACCGAACCGAACCGGCAGGTTTCCGGTTCCACAAGTGTGGAACCGGAACCGAACCGGTTAATTCGAACCATAACCTTGAACCGAACCGGACCGACCGGTTCAGTTCCGAACATTTAAAAAAAAAAAAATTTCGAAAATAAATTAAAATAAATGAGATTAATTTTATAAATAAATAAAATTAATACATTAAAGAGCTTGAGCTTAAATTTTTATCTTATTTAAGTTGCCCACGTATCCTATAGGAGTGAGAGGAATCAAAACTCACGTATTTTCATTATAATTTTAAGACATTTCCCCTTGTAAATTTACAATTTTACAATTATCAATCATCATTATCTGTTGATCCTTCAGCTCCGGTTCCGCTTGCACTTGTTGTTGCAGATGCATTATCGAACAAATCTTCAAAATCATCAGGGGCAACTTCTTGTTGTCTTAGATCAGCTCGAGTCCAATCATCCACACAAGATGTTGCTTATAGAGTGCTTGGATGTAATGAAGATCGTCTAGCTTCCAATATATTGCCTCCCAAGCTGAAGGCTTGCTCAACCGTAACGGTGGAAATAGGTGCTGCCAATATCTCTTTAGCAATAATTGATAAAATAAGATATATATTTTGATGTCGGTTCCACCAGTCAAGGATTTTAAAATTTTTACTAACTAAACTTTCAGTAGGAAACTCGAAATTTGTAGATAAATAATGATTTAATTCGGGGTTATTAGTTGTCGTATCTATAACTTTTTTATTGCGTTGCAATAATCAACGATCCCCTGCGCTAAGTCTTGTTTGAATTACCGGGTCGCTACTACTAGATTCACCTAATGTTTCTAAGTTATATCTTACAATATAATAATTAAATAACTCAATTAAATCATTTATTAATTTCGTCATTATTATTGTAATATCAATTTCTTCTAATATTCATAAATAACCATAGTAAGCTTGTAAAGCACCATACAAACCTTCTAATTTAGATATAGGATCAAAAACAGCAGCAATAAGATAAAGTAAAATAATGTCTCTAAAATAATTTAACCATTTTACCTTCATAACAGTAATGACTTCTAACAAAACAATATCATTATGATCGCTACTTTCAGCATGTTCATTGAGAGCACCAACAATATTCAAACTTTCAAGAATAAATAAATGTGCTGTTGGATAATAAACACCGTTAAAAGTTAAAGTAGCTTCATTAAAAACTTTTAAAATATCTAAAATGTTTTCACAAATATCCCATTGACTAGGATAAAGTGTGACATTTTGAACATGTTGAGAACAAAACTACATAATGCATATTTGTATTGAAATGCTTGACATAAAAGAAAATAAGTTAAATTCCAACGTGTTGGAACATCTCTTGAAAATTTAATCGGTTTAATACAATTTATTTTACAAAACTTCGTCCATTCTCTCATAACTTGAGAATATGACCAAATACAATTTAGTGGCATTTTAGAATGATTAAGCAAAGGTGATAAGAATTTTAGACCGTCTTGAACAAATAAGTTAAGGACATGACATGTGCAACGAATATGACAAAATCGACCCCCTAAATTTGGTTTACATAAGGATTTCAAATCATTGATGGATGCAGTATTTGCAGATGTATTATCAAATCCAATTGTTAAAATTTTGTGCAGTAAACCATATTCATAAAAAATTACCTTCATCATTCTATAAATATTTTGTACAGTATGTTGGTCATCAAAAACTCTAAATGCAATAAGTCGTTTTTGCATGGTAAATGATGCATCAATCCAATGACAAGTCACACCCATGTATGAGTGTGTTTGCCAATGGTCACTCCAAATATCAGAACATATAGAAATACGACATTTCATCTCTTTAAATATTTCATTTAAAATAATTTTACCATCTTTATATAATTTAAAAATATGACGTTTTGTTGTGTTTCGAGTCATTCTACATGCAGAGGGATTTAAAGCATTATGCACGTAATTAGTAAAATGAAGTTTTTCACCAAAGCTTAAAGAAAGATGTGTCATACAAGTTAATTTCGTAAATTCTTCTCTATTTTTGCATCAGAATATTTAAAAAAATATACAGCACTCGTACCTCTACTAGATGATGCGTACCTGGCCATTTGAGTTTGCGTCGTATCAATTCCAAGTTCAACCGGATGATGTCTTTCCATGTGCTTGATCATATTGCCGTATCCACCAGAAAATTTGTAGATAACCCCACAATAGTTGCAAATTGCTCGTTGTGTATCATATTATAGGCGTTCCAAATGAAAATGAATTTTGAAAACATCCGAGGAACGAGCCTTAACTTCTCTTCTCCGTGATTGTGCACCGACACTAGGGCCGCTCTACTGGATTGGCATATTTGACATTATGTTCTCAGATGAGCTTGCCATTTTTCGTTTGAGAAATTATGAAGAAAAATAAGAAAATTGACTAATTACGAATGATAATAAATAATTGAATTGAGATTGAGAATAAGAGAATTGTATGAATTGAGATTGAGAATAAGAGAATTGTAGGAAATGAGAGAGTTGGGAATTTGGTGTGTTGAAATAATGAAAAATGAATCATATTTATAGAGTTTTAGAATTTTTTGGATACAAAAAATGCCCATAAATATAACCGTTTTATTACCGTTATTAGGGATATATTAGTAATTTATATTTTATTTTATTAATTATTTTAAAAACAGTTTTTTTTTTTATATTGCTCCCTGGCCCCCAACGGCAACTAGCCGTTGGAGACGTCGGGTTCCAGTTCCGATTCGGAATCGGAACTGTGACTGAGTCTACTTTCAATGGCGCAATGGCGCCATTTATCCTCCTATTTCAAACCAAAGTAAGAAGGAAAACACATAAAACACGCCACGTCACCCAAAAAGCATACCATTTTCACGAAAAGCGAGACCTGATCGCACTCGAACAAAACTCCCAATTTTTAAATTTAGAATAATAATAACACACGGATCTCTGTTATTTTATCTTTGTCAATTAACTATATAGTTTCTCTGTTTGTTGTACATGGATCCGGATGAATAGTGAAATGACAACATTACCCTCAAGTTGCAAGACCTGGTCCAAATGTGGAAAGGGTATTTCAGTCTCTTCAACACAGACAAAGGACCTATTTGATACAAGTTAGAAAAGTATGTCCTTGTATGAGAAATTAAAAACTTATGGACTGGCACTGTATTGTTATCAGATCTATCTTCCCATACAAAACAACACATTCATTCTATCATATTCCTCATCTCCCACAGTTAACAAAAAAAAAAAAAATAAGGGGACTCAATTTACAGTGATTTGTTCGTCTGCTTTTCATCTTGTAACAATGCCAGCCACTGATACAGACTTCGATCTCAGAGTAAGCGTTCCTCAAAACCCTAACTCCTCCTCCCTCGCATTTCAAATTTGTCAGTTTTCATTTTACTGACGTCGTCCTTGTTCTGCACAGCCGCCTACTCAGTCTTCATCCTTCAACGGGTAAGTAAAATTACTAATTAGTCCTCACATTTTCTATCTTTTCATTTCAAATGCTTGTGTGTGTGTGTGTGCTTAAATGTTAAATTTTAAGGGTTTTTGATTTGGTGTATTTTAAAATTTTAAACTCTTAGAGACTATACATTTGCCGATGTGGGAAACCTGGACCATTGTGCTAAGTACTTGAACCAGGCTCTTGTTACCTTCGGATTCCCGGCCTCACTCGATCTCTTTAGCAATGATCCGGTGCGTTTTTGTTGTAATGTGAGGTATAGCTGGTTTAAGTATTTAATGGTTAAAATTAACAATGTTATTATCATTTGTTGGTTGATTTGGAGCAGGTTTCGATTGCGAGGACTTGCAATTGTATATACTCTTTGTTGCAGCAGAGGCAGCGTGATGTGGAGTTCAGAGAGTCTGCTAACGAGCAGAGACAGAGGTAGTTCATTTATTTGATTCCTTTATGATTTCAATTTTTGTGCTTGTTTAATATGATTATGATCTTTTGGTTTCGTGAAAGTACATTATAGAAATGGGTTCAAGATCTGGGGATCTGTTCAGTGCATGCGCGTGCGTGTGTGTTTATGAATGTGTAAGAAAGTGCCAACTTAGTGCCTGGAGGAAGAGTCATTTTATTTTAATGTTACAGGTTATTATCAGACATATCAAGATTAGAGGCCAAAGTTGAGAGGCTTGAGGCGCAGATACAAGCTAAAGATAGAGAGATAGCAACAATTACCCGAACGGTGAGTGACATTGTTGTTTCATAAGAGTGAAAAGCTTTGTTAGCTTGATAAATTTTTTACTGGAGAACGATGTGGTATACTATTAGGAAGCCAAAGCTACAGCTGCTTTTAAGGCCCAAATTGAAAAACTACAGCAGGAACGAGATGAATTTCAAAGGATGGTCATTGGTAATCAGGTTTGGACAATTTGACTTTTCATGCCTTTCTATATTGGCAGTTTATCATTTTGATTAAAATCTCATGTTCGAGTTTTGACAAGCTGCAATGTGATTTTTTGATGCTGCAAAAGCAAGTTAGGACTCAACAAATACATGAGATGAAGAAAAAAGAGAAGGAATATATAAAGTTGCAGGAGAGGTTAAACCAAGTGTTGATGGAGAAAAAAAAGGAATCTAAATCAGGCATGGAAATTATGAATCTGCTGCAGGTATAGATTCTACCAATAGTAATAATATGAGTGGAAGAATTATATTTTTTTCCCTCTTTCCTTCTTATAATCTTGATTATTCATGTTAATGTGCTAACAGAAAGAAGGAAGGCAGCGTGGGACGTGGAATGGAAAGAAAACTGACAATGACTTTTATAAAAAGATTGTAGGCAAAATCACTGCATCTTGTTTTTCTTTTTTTGAACTAATTTGACTGGTGAACATAGATTTGACAATGTGCTGTTGGCAGGTTGATGCTTATGAGGCAAAAAATCATGAATTGATGGCAGAGAATGCTGATTTAAGGGCTTTATTACGTTCAATGCAGGTACTAGTTAAACAGTCTATACCTGTTGGTTATTAAGTTTTTTTGTCTTTTAGCCTTTATTTTGAGCTGTGAGTACCTGCAATAATACAGTTCCATTTGAAAAGCTTGTTTAGTATGAATGTGAAGTATAGTACTTATGTTCTCTAATTTTTTTTGTCTTTTAGTGGTTGGAATGATATTGCATTGTTGTATATTGGAGACTGTGATTTGATATTATATATCCGAAAGTTATTTTAATTAGTTTTACCGTGACCGGACATTATATTTCCTCCAAAGTCCAAATGAACTCATTCTTGAGCTCAGGAGTGGGGCCAACTTGTATTGTGTGGGTGAGTACCTCGTTTATGGAAGTAATGCTTAAAATTTGTGGAGTAGAATATAGTATCCCTGGCATAATTATGCAGTGTTCAAAAAATTGGGCTATGCAGTGCATGGGAGGCCCTAGCCCGTCCCGAATATGAAGCAAATCGGTTTTCTAGGCGATCTGCGGGTGTAGGTGGGCAGGTCAAAAAATTGTGTTATTTGTATGATATGATATCTGATTCAGATCCATTTTTCTATTTTATTTTATCACAAGATCGCAAATGTAAGGCACTAACATGATCAAATAAGACTTGTAGTAATTAGTGAATTGATCAAATATGATTACTGAATTAATCAATTAAAATAATTGTTATTTGTTGGCTAATTTGAGATTTAAGTGTGTGATTATTGAATTAATCAGTTAAAATGTTAAAATAATTATTTTTTATAGTTCTTTTCAATGACAAACTCCTTTGCTTTTGATAATGTATTGCTAACTTGTTTATGGGTTGTTCTAAGGTATAACGATAATGTAAATTGCACAAGATAAGAAAGATGAAATGAATACAATTTTTTTTCCCAAATAAAGAAAGATGACATATATATCTATATAATAAAGGAGAATGGTGTTGGAGGAAAGAGAGTGTATGGCTCTCTTTCTGTGGCTTAATTGACGGCCCAGATAATTTCATTGGTAATTGGAGGAAAGAGAGTGAATTGATTGATGAAAGGGTCAAAAATTTTCAAATTTTCAAATTAAAAAATAGAAAGTTAAAATAAAATCATTTAATTCTGTACACCGTGCCGTAGGCACGACCAAATACTGTAACACCGTGCCTACGGCATGAGCATCATTTAATTAAAAAATAAAATCATTTAATTCTGTAACACCGTGCCGTAGGCACGAGTAAATATGTAACACCGTGTCGTAGGCACGGGCCAAATATTGTAACACCGTGCCGTAGGCACGGGCAAAAACTAGTGTGTATATATATATATATATATATATATATATATATAGATATATATATATATATATTTCAAATAATCCATTACATAATTACAAAAATAATTACAATTTTTTTGAATAAAATAATAAAACCGCTTAGCACCGCCTACTCTATCGTCTAGGCATCGCCTAGAAGGCCTAGGAGCTAGGCGCTCCCTCATCGCCCGGCTAGCGCATAGTGTTTTTTTAGAACATTGCAATTATGTGTGGTAAATCATTTATTTTTGGCATATGGAAATGCCATTGTGGTGGCCCTTGCATGTAGAATACCGCCCTTATGCTGTTCTGCTGTAGGCCTAATCATGGTTTCGTGGGTTAACCTAGATATGGTTCTTTTCTTCAATATATTTTGCATGAGTGTGTCTGATGACTTGAAAATTGAAACCATACCTTGAGACTTGAAGCTGGAGACTAATAGCACTGTGCTAGTTTTGGGTTTGAAGTATGCATTCACTTTTGTTTACGCAATTTGTTGTATGATCAGCTTGAAAGCCCCGACCACCTCTTGAGAGTTGAGTTTTTTTATTTGTAATGCTCGTTAATGTTTCACCTGGTTAGATAGAATCACCTTGTTGAGCACATTCTTGAAGTAATTTTTTGAGGAATGGAATCATTTTGGAGATCCAAAGAAGAACAATGTTGCCAATTCAGTATTCATAAGTTACAACTCACTTATTTTACTGCAAATTTGCAAATCAGCTCTGGTATTTCGTTTCTTTTCAATAGTGTGATACCTTCCAAATGGAAGTCTGTTGAAATTTACCAATTATTTTCTGTATATTTATCACCTTTGGAATCATTACCCAAGTTAATTTACGCCGTTTAATAGTTAGCTTTTGATCTAAGAAGGTTTCACTTTTGTTTGTGTTGCAATACATATGACATTACTAGTGATGATTGGATTACAGGTGGATATGCGTGATTTCTTGAATGCTCCAAATGGGTCGTCCAAGCAATCCATGGCCGTTAATGAAAAACTTGAAGCTGACCCCTCTCAGTCTCCGTTGGGTGGGAGGACGGTATTGCAGCTCTCTTTTTATGCAAGTTGGTTCATTTTGTAGTTGATTAAACATGTAAGTTTCAACAGCTATCAATTACAGGATGTCTTTGACCTGCCTTTCCGCATGGCTCGAGATCAAATAGAAGAAAGTCTTCGAACCAAGATGGCTTCTATAAAAGTAATTGTCCTCAATATGATGTCATTTTTCCATCTAGTGGGTCATGTTGATGATGTGTTTGTTGTTGTGCTGTTGAAATCTAAAGGAGCGTTTGGGTCAGTTACAAGATGCACAGAAAGGAGCAGAGGTTACTTCTGAAGCAACTGAGAGAGAGCTTGAACTCGAAGCTCAACTTGTTGAGGCAAGAAGCATAATTCAAGAGCAGGTAGTCTACTTTTATATTCAATTTTGGCAAAGTTTCTTGTTGGTTGGATGAACTGCTTTGCTAATATTGACTTGGGGAAAAGAGATGTGGGTATTGCTTATCCATGATGAACAACCAACCATTGCTGTAAAATTTGGATGTGGATCCAAGCTTAATCAGAATAATGAAATAATGAAATTCCAATGATGTGGATCGTCTTTCTATTGAAACAAATCAGTTATTTAGGTTAGTGTGGCAATATTTGTTTTGTTTGCATGTTATTTTACTGCTTTAGGATTTTTATCCATTTTGTTACCATTATACAAGCTTCTTTCTCTGATTTCCTGAGATTGTTAACCCTGGAAGCTCTCTATCTCGATTGTCATTCTTGCATTCTGGCATCCATTTTTCAAAACTTTGGTCCATTATCCTCAAAAGGGTTTCCATTCCAACCGTACTGTCCTTCAGTGGAGCTTGTGCAAGTTAAAAATGTCTGAGTTTAAAATTGAATTTATTTATTTATTTTGATGTCTCCTATTCGTGGAGCTAGGCAATTTGGTCAACCATTTGCACTCTAATTATCTAGTGGCTGCATAAGTTATTTTTCCGTTAGGTGTGCTTTATTTATTGGTTTAAAGATGAGTAACATGTATTGTTGGGTATTATTGCAGGCATCAATAATGTCGAAACATTTAGCCAAGTCTGAGAGGCCAAGGTATTCCATGTGCATTCTCTGTTGTTAACCTGAATTCAGGTTTTAATCATTACATTTATGTGTAAACTGGACACTGAATTGCCATTTTAATTCTGACAGGGAATCTATCATTTCATCATCAGCTGAGGTATGAAAATAAACTATGTTCTCGAGATATTCATCCCACATAATAATTAGTTCTTGCCACTAGAGTTCCATTTTGAATCTGAAAATAGGAATTTGACTACTGTAAATGATGTTGTAAATAATTATTCAAACTGTGAGGCTGACATAAGAGGTGAATGATATATTATTACATGTACATTTTTTGTGGTGTTGGTCTTAATCCCTTCTAAACATTCAGGGCATATGAAGTAAAGAAGCTTGATGGTACTGTATAGTTTCTGCCTCTGTTGAAGATGCATCGTGTCGAGCGAGCGAGCACGTAAACCTTTGTTTACTTGTTCCTAACCAGAGTATGTAATAGTCTGATTCGTTAAACGATGATAGCTTAATTTCGCTGTAATGTTGATGTAGTTCAGTATCGGAAAATTGTAGTCTATGCTATGCTTAGTAGATTCCTTCCATCCTATATATATATGCTTTTGTATTAAAAAATTCATGCCCCTCCCAAATGTTTTTCTTTTGTTATAACTCTCAAATAATTAATAGCTAACGGCTCAAGGATATCGGGGCTGGAGTGGATAAGGTTAGGATGAGATGGCTGTAATATCTGGCCGTGGAAAAGTTTTCATGGAATATTTGTTTTAGGTCGCAAATGCCATAATTCATAAAAAAATTTGAACCATTTCATTAATATTGATTCTAGCCCATCTAAGGCCGTCCGATCATGCATTCACGTTCAATATCAACAAAATTTTATTTTTCTAATTACTTTCAGCAAGCCATTGTAGTTCATTAAAACTTGCAAACAAACAAGTTGCCTTTTGCTGCTGCTTTCTTTATTTCCTTTATTTTAAGGCATTTCATTTTCGGCCTATACAATCATTGGAGATTTCTTGAGAAGATTGAGATGGGTGTAGAAATTTTAAGTAAAATTTATGTATGTATATCATTACTCATTTTCTTTAAGAAAAACCTGCATTGTTTTTAAATTTAACACCGAGTTTTGGAAGTATTTAAAATCATATTAAAATTATAATAAATTTTAAAGTGTTGGTTACATAACACCTCAAACTGACATTTGAAATATCAATTTAAGGAGAAAATCTTTGGTGCAGAGTGATAACACGTCATCCATACAACAAGCCAATCATCATTTACCACGTGCTAAAAAGCAAAAACAACTAAAAATAGGAAAATTAAACATGTTATTTTTAATTGATTGATCATATCCATACCACTGTTGCACCAAAGATTTACTCCAATTTAGGGCGTTTATATGATACAAATGCGGCAAGTCCAACTCTCTCTGCTCTCTGTTGAATATCTTATTATTATTATTATTATTATTTGTTATGGACTATTAAATTTTCGTATACAGAAGTATTTGAAATTTTCGACGGAAAATGTGGGTAGCTATATCTTACATGACTAAACTATAGTCATCTTTACAAAACAATAATGAACTTCTGGGGATGTAATATTTGCTTCTATGAGGAGACTACTTTATGTTTTCAATGACTTGGTTAACCACTATCTTCATCTTCTCCATGTTCTTTCATTAATATAATCATTCTCCACTTTATTGTTTATGAAATCACATGAAGGAAGAAAAACCCTCAAAAAGTCAACCAAATAGAGCCTAATTATTTTATACAAATTCAATGAACCAATCTTAAGGCTCTCCAAATTGACTATCTTGTTCCTTTTCAATGAGAAAGTAAGTGTCTCCAATTTGCTACACATAGCCGTAGAACCAAATTGGGGGCATTCTTGTCATCATCCCAACAAGTGTAAGGTTACATTTGGAATTTACTTCGAAATTCAAACCAATCGTGTGCCGACAAGTGGGTGATTACACTAATTTGAAGATCACTACAACAAGTTGAAATAACATTAGAGGTAACAAGCAAGAAAAGCTAGCTAGGGCCAAATCTTAAGGGTCTCGTAAATTGCACATGCAATAGCAACCGCCCAACACAGCTTTAAAAAAAATCAAAATTTTAACGTAACCTTAAGAACAAAGATAAACATTTCATCAGTTTGCTTACCATTAACAAATGAATTCAAGTCACTCCAAAGAACAGAGCCAAACACAAAGCATTTTCCTGAATCATTCGACGTCATTGTATTATATTTTAAATCATTGTCTCATTTAATTCACTAGTGAATCCATGTCATAAACATTTTTTGCATATAACGTTGATTATCGAGACACTAACACAATCATTTTTCTTTGTTTGTGATTACGACTGAATATGAAAATATATTACAACTTAAGCACCGAATAAAGATATTTAAGGTCAAGTTACTCCAAAGAGAAGTAACAAAATTATATGAAAAAAAAAGAGAGAGAGAAAGGAAACACTAATTAGGATCATGTGCCCTAAACTTCCACCATTTGCCATTAAATCCGGAACAATTCAACTCTCTATATAGTCTATATATACACACACACAACTTCAATGATCAACATCAACACACATTTAAAAAAAAAACGACTCGATTAATAATTAGTTGAAATGGATAACAAACATGAAAGAAAGGTTTCGTTACTCGAAGGAGAAGAATTATTCTTCAATAAAGTTTTGTCTAGAGATTCAACCGTGGGATGCTCTTCGCTTCTATTGTATTACAGAATTAGCAATGCCGAAGGGGTACCGTTTAAGTGGGAAATGCAACCGGGGACGCCTAAAGAGCCGCCGAAGGAAGACGTCATCCCGCCGTTGAGTCCCCCGCCGGCTGTGCTTAGCTTAGGGTTACCTAAGCCATGCATTGGTATTCAAGATCCTCCTACTAAGGTTTCAATATTGAAATCAAAGCTGATGTTTTGGAAGCAAAACAAGAAAAGCCAAGGAGTTGAAAATTTCCAAATTACGGCCGGGTCTAAAGAAAATGATGGTTTTGTGAACATGGAGTTTGGTAGCTCTGATGGGGAAGAGTTTATGGCTTCGCCGCCGTGTAATTCAAGCTCAACCTCATCATCTTCAAATTATTCGTTTTCATTTTCTAATAATAATGCTCGTGATTCTTCGCAGTCATCATCATCATCATCAAGAGTGCGAAGTCCTGTGAGGGAAAAAATATACGGTGGTTGCAGTCCATGGCATGTTACTTCAGTTCTTGTTCGTCTTGGGAGGAGGATTTGATAATTTGTTCATGAATTATATGTTGAGTGGCATATGTTTTTTTTTAATTTTTTTGGTCTTTTATTTTGTTTTGTAATAATATTGTATGTAACCTGATTTAACATTTTAGATTCCCGTCTGATTTGAATATTAATAAATACATGACATTATATTCTGAAGTTCCATAAAAATGTAATAACCATTTTACATTAAACACATTTTTCTCATATGAAGGCTATATATATTTGGGGCAAATCCCACTTGAGATTTGAGGTAATATTGAAAAATAGATAATTTCTGAACCAGGAAGGAAATACAATTATAGAGATTATATTTTGCCTTAATTGACAGTGATCATTTTTGGGGTTGGAATTAAGGTTTATAAAAATAATTTTCAAAACCTAATCACAACAACGTATGGACCCCACTTTAAACTCGTTAACTAATTATGAACAATGTGTCATATAATACTACTAGAAAGAGACTAAGAGAATGATATGTTGAACAACAATCATTGAAAGTAATGAATAATAGAAATATGTATTTATATAATATCAATGAAACAAGATTACTTACAACACAAGCAATTAAAATTAACAACAACTGAAACTGATTTGTATTTAATATCGAGGTTAGCATATAACGGTATGTCATATAGCAAAAATTCGCTCTTACTCGTGTGCTTGTAGTTATTGTAAGAGTTTGTATAGCAAATAGAGAGAATAGTCCTACATCGAAAAAGCAAATGGGAAATGAAAAGTTTATAAGTGTATAATATACATTTTTATTAAATAGGAATAGTAAGATTTGAGTTTAGGCTTAAGTTTGGATGTGTGTGGTTTGGTAGACATGACATTAGAATTAATTAATATATTTAATATATATTAATTAATCAAACATGGGCCTTGGGCTCTTGTAATTCATTAAATGCTTTGTTTAATAAAACTGTTTTTTAATTTTTATTTTCATTTTTGAAATCTGAAGATTTGTGTTTGATCAACATACCTCTTCTAGATTAACTGAAATTCTCAAAAAACGTTTTGGTGGCAATTCATATTATTCTATATAAATTGAATAAGAAGAACAAAAGGCATATACACATGAAAAAAAGATAGAATTTTCCATATACAATGGTTCTGATCTTGAGAGAAAACACCTAGTACATTCGTCATGGATCAAAACTTCGGTACATAAATTTCGATTTTCAGATTGTTGAATCCTGGTGGCAGACGTCCAGCGAACTATAAGCACAATAGTAAGGGCGAATTTCTGCTATAGGATATAACCTTCTGTGCTAGCATCAATCTATACAAGTCAGTGTGTTTATTGTTTTGTATTACTTGCATTGTAAGTCTCAATTTTCTGGTTTTTTGTTTTGTAAGTTTCAATTCCGATTTGTTTGTTTGATAAGTTTCAAAATATATACAATACATATTTATTGCATTCTAAGATTGTTCTCCAATAGTTCGATGGACGTTTGCCACAATAATTTAATAATCTGCAAGTTGAAATTCTACACTGAAGTTTCGACCCCTGACGAATTTACTAGGTATTTATTTTCACAAGTGATCAGAAAGTTTTGTATTCGAAAATAGAATAATGATACCACTTATTTGACAATTTCCCTTCTATATATTAGAAGCAAGAAAGACCTTTTTATCAGTTATATTTCAAGAGTTGTGTTGATCAGACGACCTTTTGGTCCAAAATATTTTTTAAAAAATGTGATGTTTAAGCAATGATTCACAAGACCTAAGACCCATCTTTTATTTTTTTTATAAATATATTTAAATATGCCAAGCAAACTCAATAACTAAACCACATATCTAAATTCAAGCCCAAACCTTTTTTTTATTTAATGAGTGTCAAGTGTACACTTATAAATATCGTGTTTTTCATTTTTATTTTAGATATATAAGTAATAAGACTACTCCCTCTATTTCCATACAAGCTTCTTACAAGATATACTTAAGCTCTTAATATTTTTCATTTCTATTACTAAGGTTTCTCATTTTTTAATTATCTATAATATACAGTTTTGATTCTTTTACTATTATAACTTTGTCGTTAGTTTAATATATATGATATGAGTGTTTTGTGTGGTAATTAAAAGTCACAAAGTGAGTTATCATCGACTATAAAGTTTGAACTTTAAAGTCTTATATCAAGATGTAATAGCCAAGTGGAAAATTAAAAAAATTAGAGATCTAAATGATAAAACTAAAAAAATATCAGGGACCTAACTGTCATTCTCTCCTATTAAGAAGTGGCTTTATCTCCACTTGGTTGTTGAAACTTTATATGGTAAATAACTATGTAGTGCGAGTAAATTTACTAAAAATATTTAATCAAAGGGTGGAGCTATTTATCAATATCTTGAAAACCGGACCGGACCGGATCGGTTGAATCGGGAACCGAGAATTAATCATAAGTTCGGTTCGTTAAACCTTTAATTAAAAAATCAGATAAAATAAATCAAAATCAATAAATCAATGAATGGGTTCAGCCGATTTTTACCTTAATTTTTAAAATAAAAAATAAAAAAATAATTTTTTACTTTTTTATTTAATCAAAATTAGTTACGACGGCGGTCGGTTCAATTGAAATAGTTCAATCGATCGAATTAATAACCTATTGAATTTTTTATATCACCGATTCAATTATATATTCGATTTTTAAAACAATGCTATTTACACTAAAAATATATTTTTAACGCTCAACTTTTAAAGAGATTTCACATTATTTAAATGCTCAAAATTGAATTTACTATTAAGAACAATCTTATACCATTAAAAAACTTAAATGAATAAATTCGGGATCATATAATTACAGTAAAAGGAATCATATTACTTATTAAATTTCAAATAGCCCCATTAGGTCATGTTTGGATTGATGGAATGAAATAATTTGTAATGCAATGCAATCCAATGGAATGGAACGTACGAAATAGAAAGTAACATGTCATAATATTTTTTGAGAAAAATAAGAGGTTTATAATAATGTTTCAAAATATTATTTGGTAAATAAATAATAATGAAATTGATTGTAATTATATATGTTTTAAAGATAATTATGTCATTTTATATTATAAAAGTGTGTGTGTATATATATATAGTGTTATTTTTAAGGGGTAAATTTGTTTTCAAATAATGTTATTTTTTAAAAGTTATGTTTCATCCACAATCTTCTGATTTGGACGGCTCATTTTCAATGACACAATGTCCATTTTTGTTACATTCCCTTTCAACCCATTCCATCAATCCAAACAATAAATTTTAAATATTTTAAATTACATTTCACTTTAATTCATCTCATTCCATCAATCTAAACATAACGTTAATGAAAATATTTATGTGAAAAGATAAAATTAGTAAAAAAGTTATTAGTCAGAGAAAGAAGTAATTACACATGAATAGAAAATTAATATAAAAGTTCCATAAAAATGTGAAAAACGTTGTACATATAACTCATTTTTTCTTTAGAAGGAAGTAGTATCAATCAAGGATTAATTTGCTAATTACTTCCTATATATACTTAACTTGATATAATTTGATATACTTACCAATTATGAAACACGTAAACGCTATATAGACTTAAAATCAACTTGATACAATTTGCATCTACAAAGGAAAAAAAATGCATAGCAAAAGAGAAAAGAAAGAGGAGCCAGTATCTGTGCTTCGAGGTGATGAAAAATTCTTGAAAAAAATTCTTTCAAGAGATTCTTCAGTGGGGCAAGATGTGGATATTTCACAACACTACCGGAGCACCGGTGAGGTCCCTTTTCAATGGGAGACGATGCCCGGAACGCCGAGGAATCCGTCAAGTGGAGAGAATACTATTAGGGCTAAATTTAATGAAGATTATGAAGAGGAAGAGACTGATATTAGGGCAGTGAGGCCACCGCCGGTTGTGGGAAGCGTCAGCCTGCCGAAGCCGCGAGTGTCGTCGAAGAAGGAAGAATATTTAGCCCTGCCTCAGTCTTGCTTTTGGAGGAAAAACATTTGGAAACGAAGCAAGAAATTTCATCAAGAAAATAATGATAAAAATAATAGTAATAATAATATTAATGGTGCTTTTGATGATTGTGGGAGTTTCAAGTTTTCGAAAAGTGATGATGCAGATGAGTATAGGCCATCGGCAAGTAACTCAAGCTCTTCATCATCATCATATTCATCAACATTCTTGCATTTTGCTGATGATCATCATGCTACTTTGCACTCATCATCATCATCATCAACCCTTAAAGGCTTGGCTCGAAAGATTGTAAATTGGGCATTTTAGTTGCATTTTTAACTTATTATGTATGTGTCCTATTATGGTTTAAGTATTATGTAAACACTTTGGGATCATATATATGTAATAAACTTTTTTTAAAAATTAAAGGTAAGTGGTTGGGAAGGTTCAATATATGAGATATAAATAATGTATATTAAAATTTTTTTTTTATTTTAACACGTGATAAAATATTATTAATTTGTTACATTAGTATATAGTGCCATCATTATATAATAGAATAAAAGACTCGAACCTAGGTAGCAAGTTTTATCAAGATATGCTTGAATCAACTCAACTACACCTTTTCAGGGAAAGGCCCTATGTAATAAGCTTTGTAATTACATATTTAAATCAATAATATTATATCTTGATTTGAGTGCAATTAAGCAAGTTTCCAACCCCAACATATTATATCTTGCAAAAATATCTTGTAAAAAACTTATTTCCATGTAAAAGATTTTTGTCGAATCACATAAATTCACTAGGGATATGCAAAATAAGAAGGATTGTCATATAAAGAATAAATAATTTAGGGAGAATGATATCTCATTGTCACGTCAATTTTTAATTATTTATTTCATATTTGGTGTTTAAAATATTAGCTAAAGAAATATATTGTTAAAAGAAAATGTAATATTTCAACACATAAATCTAGTAGTCGAAATTTGTTTTCTTAATATTTTAATATTAAGGACAGTGAGATATTAAAAAGTTATAATTAAGGGACTAAGTGGAAACAAATTGGATGGAGGGAGGGAGGCACTTTGAGGTTATTATTATTTATTTTTAATTTAATCTAATAACAATCAAATTCTCTTATCACTTATATGATCGAAATTCAAATCACAAATCTCTTATTTTTCAGTATAAATTTAAGTACCTTCAGAATGACAAAACACTATACTGAGAGTGAGACATTTTTTGGTAAGAAAAGACAAAATTAATACTCCTTATGTAATGACAAAACACTTTGAGTTTTTGGACTTATGTCATTCTTCTTCACCCTCATTCACTAAGAGTTACACAGAGAGTCCTTAGACGTGGTATATCAAGAAGTAGTGAAATATGTTAAAGCCATTAAAGCACATTCCATTTTTTTCCAAACAAAAGAGAAGTTTATACCATTCACTCTTCATGCATCAATTACATATCTTTAATTGCTACTTCTAGCAAGGTTCAAAGGTGCGGATTTTATTTAATTTTTTCTTATTTGTTGAGCAATATTGGTGTTTCGCTTTGTGAATTGAGAAGATAATACAAAAATTGGAGCTCTTATTTTGATACAAAGAACCTTTCCAAGTCAAAAACGCTTTGTTCTTTAGTAATTTTTGTGGGTTACGTTGTTGACACATAATTGATACCCAAAATGTTTTGGGTATCACTTTCCATTGTGATAGCTAGGGAAATTTTTTGACAATAAGCATAACACTCTTTGCAATTTAATTTGTGTGTAAATGAATACATGAGATTGATAATAACATTAAGGATTCTTAACATTAATTTGCTTCTTGTTCCTCGTGGTTCTTGAAAGATCACGTGATACGAAATCGGATACGAAAAGACGAAACAGGATCCAAGATCCCGTAGACCTCCAAATGACTTGTCCTTGAAAACCCTTAAAGATAGCCTCAGATGAATTTTGCCATCAAAATGGACGACACAAATGATGTCAACCCTTTTATAAGTCTTTGTTCAATCACTGAACTTGTCCTTGAAAACCTTGAAGATAGCCTCAGATGAATTTTGACATCAAAATTGACGACACAAATGATGTCAACCCTTTGATAAATCTTTGTTCAATCACTAAACTTTGATAAATTTTTTTTACTAAAGAACAAAGCGTCAAGTGTATAACTCTTGAACCCTCTTCCTTGAAATCCAATTGGTCTCGAACGTGCTTGTTCAATTCAGTTACATGACGTTGGGCCAGGCCTGCCATAGCGTCCTTGATCTTCTGAGCTCTGTGTCTTGTAATTGGTCCAACTGGTACATGAATTGGATCAATTGTGGTCTGAATCGAACCAGGTGCTGCTAGAATCACATCATCACGGTAATGTATTTTTCATTTATTTAAGCACTAATTAATTTTATAAATATATTATCTCAAATGGTGTGGCTTGATTATTTTTAAGTAGTTCTATTTTAACTTATCATTGGAGTTTGCCTATCCCCTAACTTAAAAAAATATATATAGATTAATAGATGTATTATTGTTGTTCTTTATATTTTTATATATTTAAAAAATAATAATAATACAGTAATAATTTTGCATGTATCATACTAAATGAAAAATTTACTTTGACATGAATATGTCTTTTTATTTTTTTGGAAATCCAGCCGTGAAATCACCTCTTACGGATTTAAACGGAGTAGGTAAAACCCCCGGCTGTCCCAGATTTTTATAAGAAACACAATCCCTGAATTCGAATACATGACATTAAGGTCAGATCCTAAATCATACATCATCAAACCACGACTCTTGAAGACATTATCATAAAGAGATATATAGGTTTTACTGAACTTAATAAAAAAATAATTTAAAATATAATATAATTTCATCAAAAAATACATATAATCAATCTCACCAAATGAGAATTGACATAATCAAATTGTATTGGTATAAAAAGGCAATAACAAATAGAAGTAAAACAATTTCTAAAACATGCAAAGCTAGCCATGTGCTCTCTTTTCTAATTTTGAGCATTAGCTGAGACATTTACCTTACTCTGTATTTATGCACATATGAGTTTCTTGTTTTAAATCCAAACTTGGAAACTTCACAAAACACTAAAAGCTTTTTGATAGCTAGGGAAAGAAGAATAATTAAAGAGGAATTAAAAAAGAAAAAGAAAAAAAAAAGAAAGAGGAGTCAGGTGGGCATTTAATTTGTGTAAATGCTAATAAATTGCTTTGTTAATACATCTATTAAGCTTCTCTAATTAATCAATGCATGTTTTGGTTAGATCACATGTACATCCATCCACACATTTAAACATAGACCCATCTTTCAGAGTGAGAAAAAAAAATTTGCTTATAACTTTTGATATAGTACATGTTGAATGAAAATAATAACTAATAAGCACTGGAAGTAAATTAAGAACAAGTGACAATGAATTTTATAAGGGTATCTTTATATTTCCTCTTTTTTTTTTTTTTTTGGAAACGTTGGAAACTCCGCCACCAAACCACTCATTCTGGGCTGCGGCGCAGGTAAAACTACCGACTGTCCCATGCTCTTACAAAAAGTGCACCCATGGATTCGAACCCAGAACCTCAAGGTGAGATCCTGGACCCTACACCACCAAGCCACATGGACTATCTTTATATTTCCATCTACCTAAACTAACAAGATAGATAGAATTAATATTAATAAGAGACAAATTATAGTACATAAATTTTCAGGAAAAATAATCACAACCCCCTTGTTATTTCAATAAATGTATCAGTTTCAATCTTCATATTAAAAAACCCATAAAAATTTTTAGAGGGTAAAATAGTAGAATAATAAACAACAAATGTTATAAAAAAAAAAGGAGTAGTTTTAATGAGTTATGAAACACAAAGGGAGAAATTAAATATTTAATGAAATAATAGGGGTTTATTTATTATCATTTCCTCTCAATTAATTCCCAACTGCTCAAAAATTAAATAATGAAGAACAATCTTTTTCCATTTTTGGCTATAGAAAATATTCTCAATTTACAAAGTTAGCAACTATTTTTGGCTACATTATTAATCAAAGTGTTTCTTCTCAATTGAATTGAAGGTTGAAGAATATATGGAAGCAGAAAAGGAAAATGAAGAGAGTTTTAATAGTAATATTGAGGCTTGTACTAATAACAACATGAAGAGTCATCAACAAACAAAGAGTAGAGGCAGGCCAAAAAAAAAAGATACCAGCAAGCTGCAGGGTACTACGACAGAGAAAGATCAAGAATCAATGGAAGATGGGTCGTTTGTTTCTTGTGGTGAAAGAGAAGAAGCTTCTGTTGATGGTGTTGTTGAGGTTGTGATGCCGCCGGCAAAGAAAAGGCGCCGCCTCCGGAAGGGCACACCACGGCGAGCTGCAGTTTAAGTCTATGGCATGCAGTAATAATTTTGTTTTTTTTTTAATAAATATCTCTTTTTTTTTGAAAGATTTTTAATATATATATTTTTGTGCTACTCAAAATTGGCAGTAACTCAAGTTCTCTGTGATTGATTTTCTTCTTCTTTGTCCGTATTTAACTTAATATTAAATTAGAAAAAGAAAATATGCCACTCATCTCCAATATGGGTATGGCATCCCCACACCTGCAGCACGTATGTATAAATTAATAAAGGTGATCTATGAAAAATTCATTACACCAAATAATTAATAATATATTGACACAAAATACGACTCGTGCAAATATAATACCCAGGCTTCACGTATCCAATTTAGACGGTCGTCTAAAATCTTATCCAAATATAAAATTTTATATACATATATTTAAATATATTATAAAATTGCAAAATTTTTTCTAATTTATTAGTTAATTATAATATAAAATTATTAAATTATTAAATTTTTACTTTGATTTACTTTATTTTTCAAACAAATAATATGATTATTTTTTATAAAAATATTTTTAATTTAATAAAATCTCGTTAAATTTACCCATTTAAAGTCTGAAAAAACCAAAAATTGAATGGACATTTTAATCATTCGATCCACTCTCATATTATTTATTACTATTCACAAAAGTTTGGAAACTTAATAACTCCATTATGGTTGTAAATAAGGTAGCAAATACTCATTTTATAATTCTTAATATATATATATATATATATATATATATATATCTATATAATAAAGGAGAATGGTGTTGAAGGAAAGAGAGTGTATCCAACGGCTCTCTTTATGTGGCTTAATTGACGGCCCAGATCATTTCATTGGTAATTGGAGGAAAGAGAGTGAATTGATTGATGGAAATTGTCAAAAATTTTCAAATTTTCAAATTAAAAAATAGAAAGTTAAAATAAAATCATTTAATTAAAAAATAAAATCATTTAATTCTGTAACACCGTGCCGTAGGCACGGGTAAATACTGTAACACTGTGCCGTAGGCACGGGGATCATTTAATTAAAAAATAAAATCATTTAATTCTGTAACACTGTGCCGTATGCACGAGTAAATACTGTAACACCGTGCCGTAGGCACGGGCTAAATACCGTAACACCGTGCCGTAGACACGGGCAAAAACTAGTATATATATATATTATCAATTTTCTTTTTCCCGCAAGCCTTTTTTCAAGAATAAAAAAAATAATGGCGGGAAACCGGACTCATGAAATATTATTTAATATATTAATAAGTTAACTGACAGATATCGAAGAACCAAAAAGCAAGAAAAATGTACTCAGGCGAATTCGACGGAGCCGCAGCCTTTGCCGGCGGTGGATTTATGCCTTCACAGGCCACAGCTGCACCCGATCCGTCCTCTTCTTTCTCCAAAGTAACTCTCTCTCTCTCTCTCTCCAATTCTTTTTACTGTTATTTTTCTGTGGTATTTTTTTTTGTTCAATTGCTCTCTCTGTGTGTGTAAAATCGAAGAAATTTAGTTTTATTAACAATTAGCACGATTTGATTGTGTGTATTAGGCTTTAGCTTAATATTAAATTAGAAATTAGGTTTCCTGATTTTCTTGGTGTCAAAATAGATGAGAAAAACTATGTTTGGCCTGTGAGAAAATTGACGAAACAAAGTGCTGATTAACTAAAATTTTGATCCTGAACTATTGGATAGTAGAGGTGTAAAATGTGAAGCCCTTGTCATCCGTTGGATGAGGGACACGTGGCACAATCCTTGCCGTTGTCCCAATTACCTTTATTTGCTCATCCTATATAAAGACCACTTAGGTTGAGAATTATGTGAGAGTTTTCATTATTTGTATTCCTTAAATAATTGGCTAAGTGTTAAGCCAATTCCCTAGTCCAAGTTAGTGTAGTCTTCAATTGGGAATTTGAGAGATTATCACTTTTAGAGATTAGGGTTCTTTGTGAGATTTGGGGAAATACATTTTGTAAACGGATTCAAGATTCCGTGTGTAATCTTGAAATTGATATAGTGCAGCGAGCTCCCTATTCCGGAGTTCAACGTGGATGTAGTCGGGAATCTTTCCGGCGAACCACGGTAAAAATCGTGCATTCTTGATTGATTGATTTGACGATTTTGCGATAAAACTTAACAATTGGTATCAGAGCTTTTGGATTAAAGATCCAGTGGGCTGAGAAGGAAGATTTGGTAGATCAAAGCCCAAAGAAAAAATTTTCTTCATTGCAGAACAGTGACCGAATTGGGCGGCCAAAAGCAGAAAGAAAATCCCTAAGTTTTTGGGTCCCTTTCTTTGTCATCAAAGGTTGAAAGCCCAAGAGAAGGCTAGGAACCAACGATCAAGACCAAGACTGCCGCTCAAAGACTCAAAGAAAACACCACCAAAGCCACCGTGACCTAGATCAAGATCCACACGCCTGAAATCAAGACCAGAAAGCAAGAGAGAAGCAGGGCAACAAGAACTCAATTGAAAGAACAAGAGAAATTGAAGAAGACCTGCAGCCGAATCAACACAAGCAAATCAAGACTCTAAGATTAAAGGCAGAAAGAATTGAAGCAACAAGTTCAAGGCCCAAGAAATATCCTCTTCATCTTTTTCGGCAGATGAAGAAACCCTAAAAGATCCTTGTCAAAAGTTACAGAGGCAGCCGATTAAAAAGGGGAAGTAATCACCGATCAACAGCCAAGACTCAGTCCAAAGAAACCCTAACTGGCCGAGAAAATTTGGTATCAGAATCACTGCTGATGAGTTGCAGTGTTGGTAATTAAATTTCTGACTTTGGGTCTGATACTGTGAGAGCTTTGCAGTAGAATCAGGGTGTGTGTCTCTGGCGAACTCGGTTGAAATTGTTATTTGAAATTGCAGTTCTGTTGGATTTGTAATTTGGGTGAGAACGATTGGGGGTTGCCGAACAGAGTTTGGGTAGACTGGTTGTGTTGTGCCGAAGTGTGTTTTGGGCAGATTGAGTGTGTTCTGCCGATTGTGATTAGGCAGGTTGGATTTGTGAATTGCCGAATTGTGTCTTGGCAGAGTGTGGTGAGCAATTACTGAGAGTGTTGCCTATTGGTGTTTGGGTGTCTTAGGCACTGTGTTGCCAAATATTGCTCTCTGTAACAGCGCAAGGTCTGGAGTCGCCGAGACGAGAGTGATTGCCGGATTCTGGCTTGTGGTGAGCAATTACCGAGAGGATTCTGCCTAGTTTGAGCAGATTGGTTTGTGTCAATTGCCGAGCAGATTGTGTGTGAAGTGCAGAATTGTGCTTAGGCAGTTTGGAATTGTCATCGGGTGATTACTGTAAAAGAAAAGGAAATGTCGACGATGAGACTCGACATTGGAATCTTTGACGGGAAAGGGGATTTCACTACTTGGAAGAAGAAAATGAAAGTCCTGCTTTCTCACCACAAGGTGGCTTTGGCACTGGAACCGGATCCAGAAAAGTGGCCAAAGATGGAAAAGGAAGCGAAGGATGAAATCCTGGAAGAGGCTTACAACCTAATCTTCCTCCACTTGGGAGACTCAGTCATCAGAAAGGTTGACGGAATGGACACTGCCATTCAACTATGGGGTAAACTCGAATCTCTTTATTCTGTTATTTCTGCACCAAATTTAGTGTTCTTAAAAGGAAATTTGTTTAATTACAAGATGGATACTAGTAAGTCGATTGATGATAATTTGGATGAATTCACGAAAATGACTCAAATCCTTAAAGGCACTGACCAAGCCCTAGGAGACTCTAGCGAAGCTATGATCCTTTTAAATGCATTACCTGAAGAATATAGTGTCGTTAAGAACTCGCTACAGTACACAGGAGTTGTACCTAGGCTAGACTTGGTTATATCTGGTATAAGGGCTAGAGAGCTAGAACTTAGAACCAGTAGGAGAGGAGGAGCGAACTTATTCGTGAAAGGTAAAAATGAGAAAAAATATAATGGTCCGAAAAATTATCAGACTAATAAACAAGAACCTAAGGGCAAGAAAAAGAACAAACATGACAAGAATAAAGATAGTGACAAAAAGTGCTATCATTGTGGGAAGATGGGACACCTTAAAATAAATTGTTTTAAGTTCATTAGGGAACAGAAAAATGGAGGCAGCGCCACTGTGGCTGCCGAAAAGGGGTCAATGTGCCTTCTGAGGCATTGACCGTGTCTAGTGATCACATTAGTAGAGAATGGATTCTGGACTCTGGGTGTTCCTTTCACATGAGTCCGTATAGGGACTGGTTTGTCAACTTTAGAAATTCTGACCAAGGGACAGTGTACATGGGTAATGACAATACTTGTAGGATACAGGGAGTTGGGGACATGACACTTAAACTTCATGATGGTAAAGTTAGGATTCTTACTGACGTTAGATATGTTCCTGACCTGAAAGAAACCTGATATCACTAGGAACACTAGATGAATTAGGTTTCACATATAAAGCACATAAAGGAAACATGCACATATCTAAGGGTAAGAAACTGATCCTAACTGGTATAAAGAGAAATGGTTTGTATGTTCTTAATGGCCAACATGTATTCTCGGATAAACCCATTTCTGCTTTAACTTCTAATGTTGATATGACTAATATATGGCACTTGAGACTTGGCCACATAGGCCAGAAAGGAATGCAGGTACTCAGCAAGCAGGGACAATTTGGAAAGGACCAGTTGAAGCCACTTGAGTTTTGTGAGATCTGTGTGTTGGGCAAACAGCACAGACAGAGCTTCCCAGCTGGAATTCACTTGTCAAAGGCGAATCTGGAGTATCTACATTGTGATTTGTGGGGACCAGCAAAGGTCCATACACATGGGGGTAAGAAATATTTCCTCTCTATTGTTGATGACTACAGTAGGAAGGTATGGACATTCTTACTAAAATCAAAGGATGAAACTTTGACAAAATTTAAAGAATGGAAAGTATTGGTAGAAAATCAAACTAGTAACAAAGTAAAAGTCTTGAGAACTGATAATGGTTTAGAATTTTGTAATACTGAGTTTGATCAATACTGTACTAGTGAGGGTATCCTGAGACATAGGACTGTTAGAAACACCCCTCAACAGAATGGAGTTGCGGAAAGAATGAATAGAACCTTATTAGAAAAGATCAGATGTCTTATATTTTCTTCCGAACTTCCGAGGGCCTTTTGGGGCGAAGCCCTCAATACTGCTACTCATTTGATTAACCTAAGCCCAAATAGTTCAGTTCAGTTTAAGACACCAGAAGAAATCTGGTCTGGTAGAGCCCATAAGCTTGCACACCTTAGAGTATTTGGCTGTGAAGCCTATGCTCACCAGTCCATAGGTAAACTAGAACCGAGGTCAATCAAATGTGTTTTCCTAGGATACCAAGAAGGGACAAAAGGGTATAGGTTATGGGAAAGGGAATCACCTGGAGTCAAAGTCATAGTTAGTCGAGATGTTATATTCAATGAAATTTGTTTTCCTTGTAAATCTACTAACAACAATGCAGGTGCCTTAGAAAAGGATCTAGCAGATTTTGATCTTGCAGGTGGAGCTCAGATGCAGGTGGAGCCAGGGACATCAAGGATCACTGAGCAAGTTGGTGACATGTCAGGCACGGAGACATCTGAGGACACCCAGCCCAGGAGAAATAACCAGGAGGAAAGCAGAAATGAAGTAGCAGATATACAAGATCAAAGTGAAGAGGACACAGTAGATCAACTGGATCAAACTGAGCAGCATGATGAAACGCCACAAGACACACTGGCCAACTACCAGCTAGCGAGAGACAGAAGTAGGAGGCAGGTAAGGCCTCCTACCAGGTATGATTACTCAACTAATGATTTGTATTTCTGTGCGTTAATTTCAAGTCATGAAATTAGTGGAGTTGAACCTGCTAGTTTAGGAGAGGCTTTAAAGTCCACCCATAAACTTGAATGGGAAGCGGCTATGGAAGAGGAGATGTCTTCTCTTAGGAAAAATCAAACTTGGACTTTAGTTCCTAAACCTAAAAACCAGAAGTTGGTTGAGTGTAAGTGGTTGTTTAAGGTCAAAGAAGGACTTTTGCCTAGTGACCCTGTTAGATTTAAGGCCAGACTCGTAGCAAAAGGATTTACTCAACGGGAAGGGATAGACTATAATGAAATTTTCTCACCTGTGGTTAAGTTTAAAACTATTAGAATGATGTTAGCTCTTGTAGTGCAGTATAATCTTGAATTGGAACAATTAGATGTGAAAACTGTTTTTCTACATGGAGAATTAGAGAGAAAAATTTATATGTCTCAGCCAGCATGTTTTATAGATAAAAATCATCCTGAGTATGTTTGTCTGCTGAATAAATCCTTATATGGTCTTAAACAATCACCTAGGCAATGGTATAAAAGATTTGACAATTTTGTGCTCAGTATTGGATTCATAAGGAGTAAGTATGACAGTTGTTTCTATTTCATGATTGATGAAAAATGTTTGTGTATTTGCTTTTATATGTAGATGACATGCTTCTTATCTCTGAGTCAATGCATGCTATTAATAATCTTAAGAAGCAGTTAAACAGTGAGTTTGACATGAAAGACCTAGGTAGTGCAAAGAGAATCCTAGGTATGACCATTGATAGAGATAGAAGTAAGAATTATCTTAAAATACATCAGTCCACATATTTGCAAAAGGTAGCTTCTAGATTTGGAGTGAGTGGCTGTAAGCCGGTTAGTCAACCTCTTGCGAGTCACTTTATTTTGTCTAAGTCACAAAGTCCTACAAATAGGTCTGAGATGATAAAAATGGAAAATGTGCCTTATGCAAATGCTATTGGTTCTGTGATGTATGCCATGATTAGTACTAGACCTGACTTGTCATATGCTGTATCTTTGTTGAGTAGGTTTATGTCTAATCCAGGTGGAGCACACTGGAGTGCTTTACAATGGTTGTTAAGATACTTGAATACTACTGTTGATTATGGCTTATGTTTTAACAAATCTAACGCTTTAGATTTGGTAGGGTATGTTGATTCTGATTTTGCAGGTGACAGGGACTCGAGAAAGTCAACTACAGCTTACTATTTCACACTTGGTGGAAATTGCATCAGCTGGAAGTCAAGTCTGCAACCGTGGTCACACTCTCAACTACCGAGGCGGAGTATATAGCCATAACCGATGTGTTCAAGGAAGCAATTTGGCTTCAGGGTATCTTAACCGAAATACAACAGCTGCATGGTAAGACAGTTGTGTATTCAGACAGTCAGAGTGCAATCCATCTGAGCAAGAATCCAGTACATCATGAGAGAACCAAACATGTGGATGTGAAGTATCATTTTGTGCGGGAAATTATCTCAAGTGGTAAGATTGAGATTAAGAAGGTTCCAACAGAAGATAACCCATCGGATATGGGGACAAAGATTGTGACTGCTGCCAAACTCTCCCACTGCATGAAGCTGTTGCATGTGGGGGTTGGCTGACCTTGCAGCCGACATGAGCGATGATGTGAGTAGGTGAGTTGCTGTGCTGTTTTGGCTTGGTGTGTCTTTATGTATGATTGGGAGTGAGAAATGTTTTTGGGCTTCAAGGTGGAGATTGTAAAATGTGAAGCCCTTGTCATCCGTTGGATGAGGGACACGTGGCACAATCCTTGCCGTTGTCCCAATTACCTTTATTTGCTCATCCTATATAAAGACCACTTAGGTTGAGAATTATGTGAGAGTTTTCATTATTTGTATTCCTTAAATAATTGGCTAAGTGTTAAGCCAATTCCCTAGTCCAAGTTAGTGTAGTCTTCAATTGGGAATTTGAGAGATTATCACTTTTAGAGATTAGGGTTCTTTGTGAGATTTGGGGAAATACATTTTGTAAACGGATTCAAAGATTCCGTGTGTAATCTTGAAATTGATATAGTGCAGCGAGCTCCCTATTCCGGAGTTCAACGTAGATGTAGTCGGAATCTTTCCGGCGAACCACGGTAAAAATCGTGCATTCTTGATTGATTGATTTGACGATTTTGCGATAAAACTTAACAGAGGTAAAATAAGTTGAATTAGAAAGAAAAATCCATTTTTTTTAATTTTTTTTTTTATTTTTACTAGTTTTCATCAGTGTTTTGTGAGTGTCAACAATACGTGAGTGTATTTATTTAATATATATATATATATATATATATATGTTTTGCAGAATCGAAATGCACGGACCCTGCTGCCGATGACTGTGAAGCAAATAAGTGAAATATCTGTTGTAAATTCCTCAAAATTCATTAAATATGATATGTATATGGATATGTATATTATTGGAATTCTCTAGGGGTGTATGGAAGGTTGCAATCCTTGGAGGGTTGCAACCCACCCCAAGGGGTGCCCTATTGGCACCCCTCCATGCCTTATAAATAAAGGCTTTTATTCCAATATTAAATATAGAAAATACAGATATACAAAATATCCAACTACAGAAAGGCATTGTGTTTTCTTTGGTTTTGAGAGAGATCAACCATTTGATTCCAAGTTCAAACACTTGTTAGGGAGTGCACCTTGAACAAGAAGAATCCAAGTAATCCTGGGAGAACGTTGGCAAAACGAATCCGTAAAGCACCTGTGACGGAGCCAATAAGTTCTTAAGGACAGAGTTTTTCTCGACTTGGACGATTGAATCAAGTTTTTCTGGTTCTTACTGTTTTAGGGTTATATTGCATCTAGATCTACTTTTGGTTGTTGATCTGTTTGATTTGCATGTTATATTACTGTTTAGTGACACCATTTATCCAACAATCTTAAGAACTTACCGTATCGTGTTATTAGATAGTAATTTGCATGTTAGGGTTTGAATATTTTCTGAAGATACGAACGCGACACTAACGAAATAGTCCTGTAATTCTTAGAAACTGCAAACTTAATTAATATTAACTTGGTTAGTCATATACTGTTAACACATTAATCTTGGTAGTATAGATTTAAGTTATTATTAGGTTGTTCAATTATCACAAGCATACACATAGTGATAAAGTTGAAATTGTTTGGTTGTTGCATAATTGGTTGAGAATTTAAAGTGTAAAATACACAGTAATTCCATCCAATTTTGATTGACATTTATATATCTACATTTATCGTATATCACTCTGAACAAGATCATTCGTTGATCGCTGTGCAATTTGTCTTTCGTAGACTAATTGACCCTGTTGATTTTCCAGTTACATATGGCTAGCGGAATATCACGGTACACGGTTGTCTCAGGAGAAACAACTCAGAGAAAACCGAGAAATTTGGTGGGGCAAATTTCAAACAATGGCAGAGCAAGATGCTGTTCTACCTGACAACTCTCCAGTTGGCAAAATTCCTCAAAGATCCTCCGGGTCCTGTGGAGGGTGAATCCGAATTGGCCAAGGAAGAGCGAGATCAGACTTGGATGTCTGGAGACTTCTTATGCAAGAACTACCTGTTGGGTGGTCTTGACAATACCCTGTACAATGTGTACCAAGGCATGACTTCTGCGAAGATTCTCTGGGAATCTCTCGAGAAGAAGTATAAAACTGAAGATGCCGGACAAAAGAATTTGTCGTGGGTAGGTTTCTGGACTACAAAATGGTAGATTCAAGGACGGTGATGTCTCAGTTGGGTGAACTGCAATTAATCATTCATGAAATACTGGATGAAGGAATGAAACTTTGTGAGACGTTTCAAGTTGCCGCCATAATTGAAATTGTCTCCATCATGGAAGGACTTCAGGAGCTATCTGAAACACAAAAAGAAGCAGATGAGCCTTGAAGACCTCAGTGTTCGATTAAGAATCGAGGAGGACAACAGGATGTCCGAGAAGGCCAGCTACAAGACTCTGGAGTCTAAGGCCAACATCATTGAAGGTGTAAAGGGTAGCAAAAAGAAAAGAATAGTGGAGCTGACTCTGGGAACAAGAAGTTCAAGGGAAAATGCTACAACTGTGGAAAGAGCGGTCATATGTCAAAGGACTGCAGAAACAAGAAGTCTCAGGACAAGGGCAAGAAAAAGAAAAATGAGGCCCATGTCACTGAAGGCGAGCAGCTGACTGATGATATCTCAGAGATGGAACTATCAGCAGTGGTAACTGAAGCCAACATAGTTGGGAATCCGAGAGAATGGTGGGTAGACACTGGGGCTACTCGTCATATCTGTGCAGACAGTAAGATGTTTTCCATGTACCAGAAGGTCGATGGCGGCGATCATCTGACAATGGGAAACTCGTCTACCTCTCAGGTGGTTGGACAAGGCACAGTGGTTCTGAAGATGACATCCGGAAAGGAGCTAACATTGAAAAATGTACTGCACGTTCCAGATATTCGGAAGAACTTGGTCTCGGGCTCTCTTCTTAGTAAGGCTGGTTTTAAGCTTGTATTTGTTTCTGATAAGTTTGTAATGACAAAAATGATATGTATGTAGGAAAATTACCTGACTGAGGGCCTTTTTAAGCTAAATGTAATGACTGTTAACCGTGCTATTAATAAAGCTAGTTCGTCTGCTTATATTATTGTGTCACAAAATGTATGGCATGGGAGGTTAGGACATGTTAATTATGATACTATGCGTAAATTAATTAACATGACCCTTATACCTAAATTTGCAATTGATGGCCAACATAAGTGTGAAGCATGTGTTTAAGCAAAAATGCATCGAACATCATTTCATTCTATAGAACGTAGTTCCGAACCGTTAGAACTTGTACATACCGATGTATGTGACATGAATATTGTGCAAACAAGAGGCGGTAAAAAGTACTTTGTCATTTTTATCGATGACAGCACAAGATTCTGTTATGTGTACTTGCTGAGAAGCAAAGCTGAAGCAATTGAGAGCTTCGTACACTATAAGAACGAAGTTGAAAACCAACTTGGCAAGAAAATCAAAAGAATCAGGAGTGACAGAGGCGGTGAATACGTTTCACCATTCGGTGAATATTGTTCTGTGCACGGAATTATTCACGAAACCACTGCTCCTTATTCTCCTCAACAGAACGGAATTGCTGAACGCAAAAACCGAACGTTGAAGGAAATGATGAACGCCATGTTGACAAGTTCGGGACTACCCCAGAACTTGTGGGGGGAAGCTTTGCTTTCCGCGAACTACGTTCTTAACAAATTCCTCACAGAAGGTTGGACAAGACACCATATGAGTTGTGGAAAGGTTTCGTACCTTCCTACAAATACCTCAAAGTGTGGGGGTGTCTTGCCAAAGTAATGGTTCCTAAACCTAAGAAGGTTAAAATAGGACCAAAAACTGTTGACTGTATATTCATTGGATATGCTCGCACAAAGTAGTGCGTATCGATTCTTGGTACACAAGTCGGAGATTCCTGACATCAATCCGGAAATGATAATTGAGTCAAGGAATGCGACATTTTTTGAAGAGACGTTTCCTTGTAAGGAAAGACAGCGCACAGTGTCTCTCAAAAGAACAACTGACGCTGTCAAGGACAGTGATCAGGTTGACCTAGAATCAGATAAACGTGTTAATACTGAGACAATCGAGCCTAGACGTAGCAAAAGAGCTAGAACGTCTAAGTCGTTTGGTCCCGATTTTCTGACATACCTGTTAGAAAATGAGCCTCAAAGCTATAAAGAAGCTATGTCTTCTCCTGAGGCACCTCTTTGGAAAGAGGCGATAATAGTGAGATTGATTCAATCCTACAGAACCATACTTGGGAGTTGGTTGATCTTCCACCAGGTTGTAAGCCATTGGGCTACAAATGGATATTCAAAAGGAAGATGAAAACGGATGGATCAATAGATAAGTACAAGGCAAGACTTGTCATAAAATTATTGTAGACAAAAGGAGGGCCTTGATTACTTTGACACCTATTCACCAGTGACTCGTATCACATCGATAAGAATGCTCATAGCCATAGCAGCTATATTTGGTCTTGAAATACATCAAATGGATGTAAAGACGGCATTCTTGAATGGTGAATTGGATGAAGAGATTTACATGGAACAACCAGAAGGGTTTTGTGTTCCTGGACAAGAACAGAAGGTGTGCAAACTTGTAAAATCCTTGTATGGATTAAAACAAGCACCGAAACAATGGCATGAGAAATTTGACAAAGAAATGTGTCAAATGGGTTCAAAACCAATGAGTGTGATAAGTGTGTGTACACTAAATCAACTCACAAAGGATATGTCATTGTGTGTCTCTATGTAGACGATATGCTGATAATTGGTAGTAATCATGAAATGATTCAGTCTACCAAAAACGTGTTATCCAGCAGATTTGATATGAAAGATATGGGGATAGCTGATGTGATCCTAGGGATTAAGATTTCTAGGACATCAGACGATATATATTATCACAGACTCATTATATTGAGAAGATACTCGATAAATATATCAAGGGGATCTTAATGTAGCTAGAACCCCTGTAGACCTAACTCTTCATTTATCAAAGAATACTGGTTCAAGCATATCGCAATTAGAGTATTCGAGAATCATCGGAAGTCTGATGTATCTCACGAATTGCACGCGACCTGATATCGCTCAAGCTGTGAATCGGCTTAGCAGATATACGAGCAATCCAGGACACAACCACTGGAAAGCCATAGTAAGAGTTTTGAGGTATCTGAGAGAAACTTCAAAATATGGGCTACATTACGAAGATATCCTGCTGTACTAGAGGGTTACAGCGATGCTAACTGGATATCTGATACGGTGGATTCCAAATCCACGAGTGGATTTGTTTTCACACTTGGTAATGCAGCCGTGTCATGGAAATCCTCGAGGCAAACGTGTATTGCCCGGTCTACTATGGAATCAGAATTCATAGCATTAGACAAAACAGCGGAAGAAGCAGAATGGCTTAGAAACTTCCTGGAGGATATTCCTAGTTGGCCCAAACCGGTGCCAGCGATTAGCATACATTGTGATAGCCAATCGGCAATTGGGAGAGCCCAAAATACAATGTATAATGGTAAGTCTCGACACATACGTCGGAGACATAATACCATACGTCAACTGCTCTCAAGTGGCATAATAACGATCGATTATGTCAGGTCGAAGGAAAACCTAGCGGATCCACTAACTAAAGGTTTACCTCGAGAGCAAGTTGAGAAGTCATCGAGGGGAATGGGCTTGAAGCCTATAATCTAAGAATTGTCACTGTGGAAACCCAACCTAGTTGACTGGAGATCCCAAGATCTAGGTTCAAAAGGGACAACAGAAACTTTGTGCAATTCAAAACAAGCACTGAAGAGTTTCGTACTCTTTCCCATTCCGATAATGACGCTGAGTGCTGTCTGTCATTGGTTAGGATAAGCTAAGGCTTTTAATGATCACTATATTAGGAGATGAGTCCTAATGGGGGTAAAGACAGATTACCTCTTCATAGTAGATCACCTATTTCAAGTAAGAAGTGAGGCCGCTTCCATGGGAACCTTTAAAGGCGGGTTACCCTAAAGTGCTTGATGAATCCAGGACCGTTGTTCAGGGCCAAAATGAACACAACCGTAGAACGGGAAAATGGTCGAATTAAAGTTGTGTGTTGGCAATTGTCTTGGTTTACACCAACGGCAGAACAGTTCAAGACTATGGGTCACTGGTTTGCCAAGTAAATCCGATTGTCATTCACTAGGAAAGGTTCAAGGCGAAAGCTACCTATTTCGATGCAGCTTTAGCTCACGGTATCTCTCTCACATGCCTGATGAATATTTGAAGAATTGTGGGGGATTGTTGTAAATTCCTCAAAATTCATTAATATGATATGTATATGAATATGTATATTATTGGAATTCCCTAGGGGTGTATGGGAGGTTGCAATCCTTGGAGGGTTGCAACCCACCCCAAGGGGTGCCCTATTGGCACCCCTCCATGCCTTATAAATAAAGGCTTTTATTCCAATATAAATATAGAATACAGATATACAAAATATCCAACTACAGAAAGGCATTGTGTTTTCTTTGGTTTTGAGAGAGATCAACCATTTGATTCCAAGTTCAAACACTTGTTAGGAGTGCACCTTGAACAAGAAGAATCCAAGTAATCCTGGGAGAACGTTGGCAAAACGAATCCGTAAAGCACCTGTGACGGAGCCAATAAGTTCTTAAGGACAGAGTTTTTCTCGACTTTGGACGATTGAATCAGGTTTTTCTGGTTCTTACTGTTTTAGGGTTTATTGCATCTAGATCTACTTTGGTTGTTGATCTGTTTGATTTGCATGTTATATTATGTTTAGTGACACCAATTTATCCAACAATATCAAGTAATGATGAATCGAATGCTACCATTGATGGCGTTGATGTCAACACTGCAAGTTTTTTTGTAACTTAACTGCATTCATTTTGTGTTTTTCTGGTGGGTGGGTTTTTTGAGTTTTGAATTTTCTTTAGGTTACAATTGTAGGGATGGTAGGTATGTGATATGCAAGATAAAGAACCTCAGTTTGTATTCCTAATTGATGATGGAACAGGGCGGATTGAATGCAGTAGGTGGTGAGTTTTTTTCTATGGCTCTATTTTTGTAGAAATTGAAGTTAATTGGACAATCTTCGTTGTTTAGTTTCTTGATTCTTGTCTGTTCTATTTTTCGTGTTTTGCAGGGCTCATGAACAAATGGAATTCAATGAAGTAAATCAAATCTCGTATGTATTGTTATATGCAGTCTGCATAATCTTTTAGAAATGTTGCAATTCAGGACCATTTTCTAGTAATTTTTGAATATGTTGGTGTGCTGTTTATTTCATTCATATGCTCGCCTTTCCATTAATCTGCTTGCTGGATTTGAAATTTTAATAGGTTGCTGTAAGAACATAGCATTGTTTCAATATTCACTGATTAATCTGCAATTAAGTGGAATTGAGGACTTTGAATTTTTGTTTCAACTGCAATAATTGATAATTGTGCATAGACAGAAAATTATGGTGCCTTAGTATTTAATTAATTTTGCTTGTCATATTCTTTCTCTGTTCGGAAAGGAATGTATGTTCGTGTTTACGGGCACTTGAAATCTTTTCAGGATAAAAGAAGCTTAAATGCGTACTCCCTTCAGTAAGGATTCAACTCTTACTTCCTTTATTTATTATTATTATTTTCTTTTTTCCTTTTCTTTTTCTTTAATGTTTGAGTTGGACCATGTGAAGAATGTAAAAATATTAGGAGGTGGTTTTCACTCTTGTTTATTGGTTTTATGCGATCATACAGTATGTGCCCTAATATTCTGCGTATGTAGTTAGTTGATTATGTTTTCTACGTTTCTTTAATGATATGTGAAAATTTCCTTCATTGAGATTCAAAATTTTCCAAGTATGTCAAGGCCATTTAGCATGCAGTTCTCAGAGTAATTTTGTGGTCAGCAGCTATAATTTTTGCGTGCTAATTCTCTGTTGGCCAACTATTATACATGCAACAGATACTAATTGGATAATGATTGTGTCCACCCGGGTTTGGGTTTTTTACTTTACATATCACTTGCTCGTGATTCTTATTTGTCATCTTTAAATGATAATTTCATTTTTTAAATTGTTATGTATATTCTTACCTCACTCATCAGCCAAGGAAGTTTTAAAATTTACATCTTTTTTGCTAGTTCATCTGTTAAACAATCAAAGCTGGAATTTACTGGATAATGGAAATCTTGTATGGTGGTTGTCATGTTGCTCACTGTTACAGTATTGATATCATATTTTTATCTTCATGTTAACTTGTTGTGTAGTTTAGTAGTTGTACTTCAGAGTTTTAACTTTTATATCTGTGTGGTTTTCAGGCCTGTCATTGATTTTAATGAGATTACAAGCCATTTTGTCGAGTGCATATACGTCCAAGTCTATAACACCTAGTTACGGGTATAAATCTAAGTGGTGCTCTGCTTGTTGTTGCATGACATTATGATAGATATAGATGTGAATTATTATAAATCATTCAGATGCAGGTAGAGCTTTCTGATAGAGTTTGAATTTATTCTGATAAACTGCAGGGTGGCAGTAGTAATCAACCCCAGATGACAAATTCTAACCCTTTAAAGGAATTCAATGCTATTTCCTCTAATCAAGTAAAGGATCAAACCTGCATAATATGATTTTACTAAGCCGTTGATTAGTTTGTCTTACAGTCTTTTTAAGGCTCTTTCCTCTTCTCTATTCTCTTCCTAGTATAACTTTGACGGAGGAAAGAACATTGATCAGATGGTCCTAAACTTTTTGCGAAGACCTGAGTTTCTGTAAGTTGTCTTTGACATTTTTATTTATTTATTACAAGTCTTGTTGCCCCATATTTCAGATATATTGTGACTGTGTTTCTTGTTTCCTCTTTCATTTTTTCTACTTTCTTTGCTTAAGGCCAATTTATTTTGATGATGCCTGAAGAATTTAACACCATGTTTGCTGACTGCCTGATAATTATATTTATCACTGATTCTAGACAAGCTGAGTATATAGTTTCATTTTATGTAGATAAAAATGTGAATTACTTCAAGGAATTTAATGTTTCGGTTTGTGAATTATAAGACATATCAGTTCATTTTATTCAGTTGTAAAAGTAAAGTTTGAGGTTGAATAGATGTGAGATGAACTGTAATATGGGTATCTGTTAGATCATTGTACTATTTGTTTATAAAAATAGATTACAGAAAAAGAACTCATCAAGAGTAAGACGTAAGAACTGACATTAGTTGTATTAATGGAAATCAAATCCATAAAACAACATAAAAGGGCGTTACAAAACCAGAAAGAGAAATAAGAGAAATCAAGTATTGGCCACGGCCAAAAATACACTCAATCCCCCGTTCCAAACTTATAAGGATAATATCATAACTAACTTACAAAAGGATTACACCTTTCTATATAACCTACTGCCAGCCCCCTAGTCCCATGATTCCCCTTAACCAACTTCCTCCATGTCAGCATGCATTTCACTGTAGCCAGATGGTAATTCCTTGCTCCCCCTTGGTATCCCTTTGGTCTTCCTTCTCATATAAACGTGCTGCACTGGAGGCCTCTCATAGGCTTGGGTTGTGGCCCAGTTACTGCCTACCTTTCTCCCGCGCCAGCCCACCTGCAATTGGATCACAGACCCTATCATTACCTGCCATAATCTTTACGATAACAATTACGCTATATGGTTTAGCCAATAAAGTGAATTATCAAGTAAGATACTTTGAATACCATAAATTGTTTGTGGAAGTTATTTTCAATTCCATTGTACGTTAGGCACCTTAAGATATAATTACCCTAATTTTGTCATACTTCCCATTGAGAAAATTTCCATACTGAAGAAGTTTATTCTACCTGCTTATTCGTATAATGCAAATGTTTTCTTTATTGGATTTTTCAATATGCCTCCTAGAATACTCATAACAATGCATTATATGTATAATTATCTAATATAGATGCATTGCCATCTTGATCATGTGTAATTGGGATAAGTTTTGTTGCATTAGAGTAGCATGTCCTAATCCTTGTGCAGACATTTGTTAACTTGGACATCATCCGATTGATTTTAGTATTGTTTGTTCTTTTTTCTTTCTTGTGCGTGCTGTGTTTGGAGTGTGATTCTTTTCTTATTAATAAGCAAATCTATTAACGTTGGCATGTTGATACATTGCCTCCTTTCAGTTCAAATAACAATGGAGTTCATTGTAATGTGATTGCTCAACAACTAAACCTTCCCATGGATAAGCTCATGTCTCTCTCTCTCTCTTTCAATCTTCCCGTCTCTCCAGCTAAGTTGCCTGCAATATGAAACATCGTAACCTTGTATTTTCGTCATTGGCCTTTGACAGGGAGGCTTTAGAATCTCTCATCGAAAATAGCCTGGTTTACTAAATAGACGAGTTTCACTATAAATCAGCTGTCAATGCATGACATCTTAACCCAGAATTACACCTAGCTGCAAGCATCTCTCTCTCAGTAAGTTATTTTGCATCTTTTATTATCTGAACTCATTCCAGAACTGTATCAGTGTAACTTAGTGTATTTTGCTGAGCTCGATGACCTTGCTCGATCACTGCATCATGACTCATAGTCTCTGGTTATTTTATTTTATGAGTTTAATCTGTGTATGTTATGTTTTCAAGCAAGGTTACCCAGATGAACTACATGACGATTAGTACCGGGAAGTCAAAGGTTCAAGTTTTCTCAACTTCATAAAATGAACCACTGGCACTAGGACTGGAGCTGGAATCGGAAATTTGGGGACCAATATGTTATACTGGTAAACTTTTTGGGGCCTAAGTAAAAAAAGTGAATAAATACAGAAACAAAACAACAAACTAATGTTATTTGATGGTAGAGAGAGTTTTACAAGCGACGGATGCATCAGATTATTTTTCGTTCATCCAATAAAATTTTGACACCTATACATGCACAGTTTTAAACGATTTTGAAATTGAACAATCGAGAGAGAAATTTTAGGTGACTTGTATTATAGTAAAGGATCTGGATATTTGTTGACCTTCTGGCAATCCAAGTCTCCGAATCTGATGGTCAAGATTTTTTGCTGATTTTATTGGTCCCATATCGTATCAAATAATCCAATATTCAGTGTTAAAAAAAGAAAATCACAAAAGATAATAATGAATTAAAAATTAGAAAATATCATGTGAGAAGTAATCAAAAAGTAATCTGATAATAAAATATAATAAATCGATGTTGTGCTGTTACAATGCGCCCGGATGAACTCACGTTACTTTCTAAAACATAATTTGACTGCTATCATTTAACAAATGACAGCTTATTTCTGACAGTATTTTTTATTCTATTTTATCGTTTGGAAAAAGCCACACTAACTAGGGGTGTCAAAACGAATCAACGAATCGAATTTGTGTCGAATCCTAAACGAATCGAATCAAAATATGATGGATTCGTATTCGATTCGTTTATTAAACGAATCCTAATATCAGAATTTGTATTCGATTCGTTTAATAAACGAATCGAATACGAATATTCGTTTATTCGTTTAGTCAATGAAATTATTTAATAAAATAATTTACCACACTTGATTTACATCAATTATTCATTAAGATATACATATGAAATATGTAATTAATATATTTACTAAAAATACCTCACCAAATACCGAAAAATATTAATTTTTCTATGATAATTAGCTATAATTTCTCGAATATTAATTGAAAATTACAATAACTAGTAAATAAAAATAATAAACGAATAAACGAATCAATGAGCTTAAATTCGTATTCGATTCTTTTAATAAACGAATCGAATCGAATTGACCCATTTATTAAACGAATCCATTTTTTCAAACCCTATTCGCTTTAAAGCGAATCGAATCGAACGAATAAACGAATCATGACCCAAATTGACACCCCTAACACTAGCACATTACTTGGGTCCCATATTCTCCATATATATATATATATATATATAATATATAATATTATATATATTATATATATATATATATATATATATATATATATATATATATATATTTAGTTTTCTTTTTAAAATTACTTCTATATCCATATTCTATCATTTCCCTATTAATTTATATTCACTTTAAGGAATTTTGTGATTCGACGTGTTTCATGCTTTGATTAAATTATTATCTATTGGGCGAGCGGATGCTCATGGTCATGGCCGGTGTAAGATCTTGCTAGAGAGTAATTCAAAGGCTGTAATTTTTGTTGTGAAATAAACAATCACAATAGAGGAGAAGTGAGAGGAAAAATCTTCTTTATTATTCAACAAAAAAATTACAAAATCTATTTCAAAAGCATTATAAAAACCTCTCAATACTCTTTATTCTTTATATTAACTCATTGGGAATTCTGGGATGATTTACAAATGACTCTGAGACTTCCTTTTATAGGACCAAAAATGTGTGCTACAGTGTCACACGTTTTGGCAATTACGCATTTTGCCAACTTCTGTCAAACTGGAGACTTCTAGCATGCTGCATGCTGGAGTCCAACAAATGTCCCCCTCGGTGAAGATTTACCCTAAAATCTAAGCCGACCATCAATCACCCAATTCGGATCCTCAAAATAATCCACCCCTGGCTGCATCTGTATCAATGCCTACATACTTTGAGTTAGGATCAAGTCAATTGTAGTTCTCTGTATCTCCCTACTTTGACTATATGGCACGACAGATTTCAAGCTTATCTCTCGGTAAAATTTTTGTGAACATATCAGCACCATTATCACCGGTGTGAATCTTTCTGAGTTCTAATAGCTTTGAACTCAGGACGTCCCGTATCCAGTGATACTTCACATCGATATGTTTAGATCTCGAGTGAAAAGTAGAATTTTTACCAAGGTAGATAGCAATTTGGCTATCACAATACAAATTGTACTTCTCCTGCTTGAAACCCAATTCCTGGATAAATTTCTTATACATAGTAATTCCTTGCAAGCTTCCGTTATTGCAATGAATTCTGCCTATATTGTAGAGAGTGCAACACATCTCTGCAACCTTGACTGTTATGCCACAGTTTCCCCTGAGAGAATAATTAGATACCCTGAAGTAGACTTACGAGTATCCACATCACCTGCAATATCTGAATCGGTGTAGCCCATTAGCACTGGCTTGTTGCTTCCAAAACATAGTCTTATTTTGAATGTGCCTCGAAAATACCGTATTTTCAATTTGATAACATTTCAGTGTTCTTTTCCTAGATTTGACATAAACCAGCTGACCAATCCAACTGCGTGTGCTAGGTCTGGCCTTGTGCATACTATGGCATACATGAGACTTCCATTGGTGAGGTATATGAAACATGTTTCATTTCCTCATTCTCTTTCTTAGTAGATGGACTCTGTTTCATACTGAATCTAAAATGGGTAGCAAGAGGAGTGCTAACCGTTTTAGCCTTGTCCATCTGAAATTGTTGAAGTACCTTCTCGATGTACTCCTCATGTGACAAATATAATTTCTTGGCTTTTCGATCTCGATCGATCCTGATGCCAAGAATCTGTTTTGCTGGCCCCAAATCTTTCATTTCAAAAGACTTACTCAATTACTGCTTCAAATCATCAATCATCGATTGATTCGATCCGGCCGACTATTAACATATCATCTATATATAACCGTAAAATGATAAAGTCATCGTCAGCAAATTTCAGAACGAAAATACAATGGTCTGAAGTAGTCTTCTTGTATCCTTACTCCCCCATAACTAACTCAAACTTCATGTACCATTGTCTCAGTGTCTTTTTCAAACCATAAAGGATTTTCCTGAGTCTGCACACATGGTCATTGTGGACGCTGGTTTTCGGCCGAGGTCCTCAATCAGAATTTGTAGGTTGGGGGCATTAGCGATCCTGCAAGACAAAGGTAGAGTGAGCGGGAGTAGACTACCCACCGGTGTGGTGGGTGCCGGGGGCACTCCGACGCTCAAGTCAGTAGTATGAAATGAGCTGTAAATAATAGAAGAACAAGGTCGGAAGTTACCTTGGCTTCTGTTGATTGTCGTGAGGGCGATAGCCGGTGTTTAGAGAATATGAAGCTTTAGGAGCTCAAGTTTGAGAGCTCTGACCTCTCCCCACACTTCATGAATTTATGCTTCATTTTATAGGAGGAAAAAGGTGAATTCTCTGATCTGCACATGAGAAATGGGTCCCCATAACATGCTTATTGTCTCTGCTTTCGGCAGGGAGAATATTTTGCATGTGGGCGATATATTCTTTGTTGGGGAAAATAGAGAATCGGTCAAATGGTTTGTCCTTTTATTTTTGTAAAGGGTTTAGAGTTTAATGGGCTGGGTTATTGCTTTGGGCCTCAATTGGTATTGTGTTCGAAGTGAAAGACGGTTTTGTCCTTGGCCCAAATTTGGCACGTACAGTCATCTTTTCCTTTGACTCTGAAATCTTCTGGCTGCTCTATATAAATTTCTTCTTCCAGAAATGCGGTCTTGACATTCATCTTCTCAATCTCCAAGCCAAGGCTTGCTGCTAAGCTGAATATCACTCTGATGGATGACATTCTCACAACTAGAGAGAATATTTCATCAAAGTCAATGTCTTTCCTCTGATTGAATCACTTGACAATTAGTTTGGCTTTATACCGGGATTGTGATGTGTATTCTTGTTGCTTCACTCTGTACACTCATTTGTTCTTCAAAACCCGTTTGCCTTTTGGCAATTTCACCAACTCGAAAGTGTGATTGTCATGCAAAGACTTCATCTCATCTTGCATGGCTTCCTCACACTCTTCTTATTCTCTGTTTCCACAGCCTCCTTGTAGCTCTTGGGTTCTCCCCCGTCAGTAAGCATCATATACTCACATGCAGAGTATTTCGTTGAAGATCGTCTTTCTCTGTCATACCTTCTATGTGGAACTGTTGGTGTAGTTTCTGATACTGGTGATTGATCATGATCATCATCTCTGTGAGCTTCAACACTTGTACCCTCATGATTGAGAACCTCATCTTCAACATGTACTGACACCAGTGTATGATGTTCTGGATTCATATCAATATTTCTGTATTGCTGGGTCATTGTCTTTAGTTCTTTTCTGATATCTTCTATAGTCTGATCTTCAACGAAGACAACATCTCGGCTTCTGACAATCTTATTCTCAACGGGATCTTACAGTTTGTAGATGAAATCATCCAGACCATAACCAATAAAGACACATTGTCGCCTCTTTGCATCAAGTTTGGATCTCTCGTCCTTTGGGATGTGTACAAATATTTTGCACCTAAAGACATACAAGTGTTCATATGACACTTCAAAACCTGTCCAGACTTGATTAGGAACAGTAACTTTTAGTGCGACTGTTGGGGACATGTTCAAAACATGTACGGTTGTGTTCAGTGCCTCCCCCCAAAATATCTTCGGTATCTTGACTTGTGAGAGCAAGATTCTGACCCTTTCGCATAACGTTATGTTCATCCTCTCAGTTAGGCCATTCAACTGAGGTGTCTTGGGAGGTGTCGTTTGATGTCGAATTTCTTGCATCTTGCAGTACCGATCAAACGGATCTATGTACTCTCCACCGTTGTCTGTTCTGATGCATTTCAGTTTCGTGTCGGTTTTCCTCTCTACCGGGGCATGAAACTTCTTGAATACTCTCAACACTTGATATTTTGTCTTCAAGGTGTATACTCATATCTTCCTTGAATGTCATCTATAAATGTCACAAAATAAAGTGACCCATCAAGTGTTCTTGTCTGCATCGGACCATATACATCTGAATGTATGAGATCAAATACCTACAATTTTCGTTGAGGCGGAGAGCTCTAGAATGACACTTTGTTCTGCTTTCCAACCATGCAGTGTTCATACTTCTGTAAGTGTGAGTTCTTCAATCCTAGAAGAACATTTTGTCGGTGCAGTGTTTCCATCCCCGTTTGACTTATATGACCGAGCTTTTTATGTCATAACTCGACTGTCTCATCACCATTGCCTGTATTTATGCCGGCATTGGAAAATTTAGTGTGCATCAAATACAGTGTTGAGTCTTTCTTGCATCGTGACATCACCATTGATCATTTAGTGAGCTTCCATATGTCGTCATTAAAGGTGTTGCAGAAGCCTTCATCATTCAGTTTGCCTGTTAAAATCAAGTTTAACCGGATATCTGAGATGTGTTTGACTTCCTTCAACACTAGCCTTGTTCAATTGTCTGTTTCAAATCAGATGTCTCCAATGCTCACGGCTTTAGACTCGCTGTCATTCCCCATTCTTAGAGCACTGTAGTCACCTGGTGTGTAAGATGAAAAGAAGTCTTTGCGAGATGTGGCGTGTATGGAGGCGCTACTATCTATCACCCAACTGGTCTCGTGGTTGGCAAGATTCACAATATTTTCCTCGTAGATAATGAGGAATTCTTTGGAGGTTTTGTCAGTGGTGGCAGTAACAATTTTTTTTTGGTTAAAGTCAATATCCCTTCTATTGTTGTCTCTGGACGGTTCGTTCTTCAATTTGTAGCAATCCATCTTCATATGGACTTTCTTTTTACAATGGAAGCATTCTATTTCTCTTGTTCTTGATTTACCCCGGTACTTGTCTGATCTATCTGGGCCTCAACTTTTACCCCTCCCTCTTCTATTAGTATTCTCAGTCACTAAAGCTTCTGAGGTTGAGGCTGATGTCGACCCTTGCATTTCATCTTCTTTTCTTCCTCAAAGATTCTGGTTTTTGTTATCTCCAGTGTGACTTTTCCATCTGAGACTGAATTTACCACCGTGGATCTAAACGTTTCCAATCTAGAGAATTCTTTCATTGTGCCGAGGAAATCATTGATATGGTCCGCCACGGCTGTACCTTCATCGTATTCCAACATCATCATCTTCTTGATGTAGTACAACTTATTGTTGACAGTCTTTGCTTGAAAAAGCTCATCCAGCTTTCTCCATAAGACACGTGCATTAATATCTTCACTAACATGGTTCATTATACTATCGTCGATCCACTGACGAATAGTATTGCATGTCTTATGGTGAAGATTATTTCACTTTTCATCGGACATTGTTCTGGTTTTTGCTCTAGAAAGACTGATCCATCATAGTCCTTCACATATATAAGGTCTTTTATCATTCATCTCTATGTGAAATAATTGGTATTTGTTAACAAAATCATTTTTCCGTTGCCCCTGTCCATCATAAAAACTCAAAGCAGAAATTCAAAAAACGGAGCTCACCGTTGCATCCGGATTGGTCGCAAATGGTGGAAATTACACAATTTTTTTGATGACGTGGCAGACACATGGCGTTGGCGCGTGCGGCGTCTCTGGACCTCCGTTTGATTACCGAAAAACACCATCGTGCTCGTCTCGTCGTGAGAAAATCGATGTTTTGCTCAAAATTGGTTTTTGATAACTTTCGTCGGAACCTATTTTCCGAACCGAAGCTCTATTTCTGAGTTTCGGGATCCCTCAGTAACCTTAGCTCTTGATACCACTTGTTGTGATATAAACAATCACAATAGATGAGAAGTGAGAGGAAAAATCTTCTTATTTACTTAACAAAAGAATTACAAAGTTATTTCAAAAGCTTTACAAAAACCTCTCAATACTCTTTACTCTCTTTATTAACTCACTGGAAATTTTAGGATAATTTACAAATGACTCTGGGACTCCCTTTTATAGGGCCAAAAACTTATGTTACAATGTCACATATTTTGACAATTGACAAAACACGTAACGCGTTTTGCCAACTTCTATCAAGTTAGAGACTTCCAGCACGCTGCATGCTAAACTCCAACAAAAATCCGAAATTTCAACCTCCATGGAAATTTTGGAATCGCTGACTCAAGCGTAAGACATTGAAAAGCACTTTGGATTTTTATTGTTCTCATATATTTAGAGAATGTAAAATAGTTGCACACTTCAGCCAACAGAAAACTTATGTTGCCTGTATTAATTTACTTGGTTGGATTTGCCTTCACATTTATTGTTATTGGAAGATGCATGTGGTTATCTTAAGTATAGATTTGTTTCATAACTTTTAATATTATTGTATTTCCTTACTCTCTTTTCATCTTAATAAATTTTCAGAATTTAACACAAAATAAATAATGGGTATACAGTCGTGTAACCACGTGTTATTATATGGTGGCCCTGGCCACTTCCAAAAAAGTTAAAAAAAAATCCATATTTTATGTGAATTTGAAATTTATCCCATAATATTTTTCATATGATTTTATTATACTCTATACAATTTTAAGGTTTTTTTTTCTTTCATTTGACTCGATTTTTGTTCACTGATAATACATAATGTAGCTAAGTTTCTTTACAAATTCGTTGTAGGATTTTCTAACGTGTGTTTTTTTTTTACTTTCTTTCAATAAAATGGTATTTACTCTAAAAAAAAATTATTTCAATATGATTGGAGATGTATTTAAGTTAAAAAGAAAAAGGAAAAAGAAAAACACGACCTAAAGCTTTTTTAAAATATACAAATATTGTATTGACCACTTGAAATGCTTTTCGAAAAAAGTACTTAATTAGTTACTGTTAGGAAACAAAATCCCTAATATATTTACATGGTTGTCCTCTTAGGATCTAACCATACATGTATTACTAGTCCTAGATTTATTCACATGCTAATTGAAATAAATCTATATTAACCACAACACAATTGCATACCTTTTAAACTTGTAGAGACCTCTTAATCAAACTTAATTAATTGTTTAACTCAATAAGCAAATGGTCTTATTTATAGGAGGGAAAACAAGTCACTATGTAATCACATGCATTGAATACTATTAATCACATTATTAGGATCCATAATGACCTTTTCTAACCCTTACAAAAATGTTAACATCATGGGTGTACCATTTGTTTCCCACTTAACATTTTACTAATTGTTGTTACTTAACAACTCTTGTTGTTACTTAATTATTTGATTAACAACTATTGTTGTTTACTTAATAATGATATCATTACTGATTGTTGTTATTTAACAACACCAAAAAATTTCTAATCAACAATTTCCAACATCTCCCACTCACACATGATGGGATCAACAATTTTTATTATCTCTACAAGAATAATTCATACTTTGCAATTGTGTTGTGCGACCAGCATACTTCGAGAGCTCACTTGCTATACATTTGTTAGGAATATATAGCCGCTCAAAAAATGGATAGAACCATAGTGGATTATGTATGCAGTATCCTCGATCATTTATCACATTAAATCTCTCTCGATCTCTTTTCGAATGTAATATTTATTTTGTATTCACAATCATGTTTGATCACATAGAACAGCATAATTGGTCGACCAATGAATACAAGCTAATGTGATATTACTTATATAATGATATTTCTCATTTCTCGAATCTCTCAACCATGATTCAATTCGCTTTTCCAAAGATGCCCATTCGGATCGAATCTCTCATGATCCTTCAGTAACACTCCAAGATAACGATCATCAAATCTAAGTTTTAAGAAGCAAACAAGAGTCTAAAGGGTACAATGTGAGATTGAAATAATCTCAAGGGTCTCACACAATATCAAGACTGAGATCTTTACTTGTATTACCCTCAATAGTCGCAAATGTACACATGGTATGAAAACATGTGCTATGATATTCTCTCATTTCCCATGGAGCACATATCTCATAAAATACCGTACAGATTATAGTTCAGACAAACACAGTGTCTAACTCATAACTGACATTAAGACAAGTAAAGAGAAACAAATTTATTCACCTTAGGTCATATCACAGAGAAAGTGACTTCATGACGACATTACATAATTTTTAAGCTTGAGCTCTCTAGATTATCACTCAGATAATTAGCTTAAAAATTTGTCTCATCTCCCATTAACACAAAGTAATGGATGCGATTGCCCGTGTGAGATGGGTCAATCATTCACTTGTCCGACATACTTCTCATACTAACGAATAGTATATTTGTTTAAAACATGTATCAACATAATAACATGTAAGCATTGAACACAAATATCAATGAGTATTAACATTAGTAAACATTATTTGGGAAAAATACATATCATAATATGTAAGCACATTAACATCTACGCAATCCCTGAGTTTTTATATGTCTAACAAATACATCTCTAGGTACAGGCTTGTCAATGGATCTGCTACCATTTCTTGCGTAGAAATGTATTTTATGTTTACCTCTTCTCGTGCAACTATGTCTTTCAGAAAGTTATATTTGGTATATATATGTTTCGTTTTACAATGGAATTTTGGGTCTTTTGTGTAGGCTATCGCTGCTTCACTATCACAGTTAACTAATACTGGACCAGAAGCTTCATTTGACATACCCAAATGATCCAAGAACCTTTTCAACCACACAGCCTCTTGTACTGCTGATGAAAAGGCCACAAAATCAGCCTCCATTGTGGATAAGGCTATACAAGACTGTTTTTTACTGCTCCATGAAATGACACCATTGTTTAGCAAGAAAACAAAACCGAAGGTAGATTTTCTTTCATCTAAATCTCCTCCGCAGTCAGCATCAGTATAGTCTCTCAATTGCAGATCATTTCCTTGATAACACAATAAGTAATCAGATGTCCCTTTCAGATACCTAAATATTATTTTAACTGCTTTACAATGTGCTAGTCCTGGATTGGATTAGTATCTACTTACCATTCCAACAGCGAAACAGATATCAGGTCTTGTACACAACATTGCGTATATTAAACTTCCAACTGCATTTGCATAAGGAATTTTCTTCATTTGTTCCTTTTCCTGTGGAGTTTCAGGACACAACTTACGACTCAAAGCTTCAGTTTTCGTGATAGGAGTATCAATGGGTTTACAAGCCTGCATTTGAAATCGTTCAAGAATTTTCTTTATATATGACTCATGTGAAAGAGATAATAAATTCTTTGAACGATTTTTTGAGATCTTAACCCCAAGAATATATGCAGTTTCACCCATATCTTTCATCTCGAAGTTAGATGATAATCATTCTTTGATGTGTTTTACAAACTCCTTATCATTTCCGGCTATAAGTATATCATCCACGTACAAAGATAAGATAATGAACTTATCTTTATCTCTCTTGGTGTACACACAATGATCCTCATCTATCTTTGTGAAATCATTCGAAATGATTGTATTGTGGAATCGTATATACCATTGTCTATACGATTGCTTGAGACCATATATAGACTTTAAAAGTCTACATACTTTCTCATTTTCATTTTCTTTTATGAAACATACTGGTTGTTCCATGTAGATTTCTTCATCAAGTTCTACATTGAGAAAAACAGTCTTTACATCCATTTGATGTAATTCTAGATCAATGCTTGCTACTATAGCCAGAATCAATCGAATTGAGGTAAACCTTACAACGGGTGAAAAAGTCTCTTCATAGTCAATTTCTTCATGTTGTGTATACCCTTTTGCTACAAGTCGTGTTTTATATCTTTCGATATTGCCATCAGCATTACGCTTTATTTTAAGAACCCATTTGTTCTTAACAACTTTGCACCTTTGGGTAGATCAACCAATTCCCAAACTTGGTTGGACCTCATTGACTTCATCTCTTCTTCCATTGCTTTCATCCATTTTTCCTTAGCAAGACACTGAAGAGCCTCTTTTATGTTTCTAGGTTCTTCATCATCTTAAGGTAGAATCATAAAGGTTTCTCCTTCGATATCGAAACGACGTCGAGGAATGCCTATACGATTATTACGCCGTAATTGGGATTCTAGTGGTGGAACTGATTCCTCACTTTCCATATTATTCCCATTTGGATCGTGCACATTGCTCCCACTTGGATTATGTACATCACTCCCACTCGGATCACGCAAATGAGAATCGTGTGAAACTAATTCATCATTTTGAGATTCATGTGAAACAGATTCATCATGTTTTCTCAAATTTCTCTCATCACTCCCACTTGAATTAGGTAAACCCGAGATAAATCTTAACAATCTCTCCCTGCTTAGGAAAATCATTTTCTAAAAATGTGATATCTCGTGATTCAAATTCTGTCACGCCTCCACTTTCATGTTCACCTTTGCAAACATACCATTTTGATTGTTCAGAATATCTTATAAAAATACTTTTTTTTTCCTCTTAGGCCTAACTTTCCATGTTCGTGAGAACGCACATGAACATAGGCCGCACAACCCCAAGGTTTTAGAAAGTGAATATCTGGTTTACGGCCTGTCCATAACTCATATGGTGTGGTGGACACAGATTTTGATGGCACTCGGTTAAGTACATATGTGGCAGTTAATAATGCATCACCCCCAATAGGTTATAGGCAAATTTGCTTGTGCCATCATAGACCTAACCATTTCAAGAAGAGTTTTATTTCTTCTTTCCGCAACATCATTTTGTTGAGGAGTAGCAGGAGTAGTCAACTGACGACTAATTCCTTTTTCATCACATAATTCTCTGAACTGATCAGATAAGTACTCACGACCACGGTCAGTGCGTAGTGCTTTAATTTTCTTGTCCAATTGATTTTCTGTTAAATTCATAAATTTCTTGAAACATTCTAATGCTTCAGATTTATGAGCAATCAAATAGACATAACTAAAGCGTGTAAAATCATCTATGAATGTGATGAAATAAGATGCTACATGCCTTGCTCTGACATTCATTGGACCACAGATATCTGAATGAATTAATTGTAATGGAAATTTTGCTCTAGTCCCTTTTCCGAATGGTTTTCTCGTACTTTTTCCAGCCAAGCAATATTCACAGGTTGACAATTCTACCTTCTCAATATTTCCCAGAAAGCCTTCTTTGGCTAATCTGTTCATTCTTTGCTGGCCAATGTGGCCAAGTCTAGCATGCCACACAATTACATCACCATCATTATTGACAGTTGAAGTAACAAACGAAAAACTGGAATTGTGATTGAAACACTCAACATTCAATACAATAAAACCATCAAGAAAATAACCAGAACCATGGTGTATTGTACCTAAGTACAAATCAACACCAAATTTATGGAAGTTTAAATTGAAACCTAAATTAACCAAAATCAACACAAAAACTAAATTTCGACGAATTTGTGGAGCAAACAATACATCATGTAGTAGTAAAGTTTTTCCACCATGCATGACTAACTTGCATGTTCCTATGCCTTTGACTTCAACCTGTGAGTTGTTGCCAACATATATCCACTTCACCCCAGGTGAAATTCGTCGAAATTCCACGAAGGCATCTCTATCATTCGCTACATGGTCTGTGGCTCCTGAGTCTACAATCCACAAATGATTATATTCAGTTAGAAAGATTGAACTTGAAACACATATTTCATTTAAATATGCACGAAAGGTATTCACCTTTTTAGGCTCAGTGCAGTCACGAGCAAAATGACATTTCTTACCACAGTTAAAACATTTAACCTTTGTCATGTTTTTCTTTTTGGTATGACGTTTTCCTTTCCCATGTTGATTGGTTTTCTGTTTCTTTTCTGGCTTAGAAGAATTTTATTCTTTTCCGAACTGGAACCCACCAACATGAAATTTTCTTTTCTTCTTTAAACCCTCAGGTTTGCTAGTTTCTGTCATATACACTTCAGTATTTGACTTAGCGGCCGTGAGTCGGTCGCTTTCTAATTCAAGGTGACGTTTAGCATCATCAAAGGTTTTGATGCTCTCATTGTGGGTCAAATGCATCTTCATATGCTCCCAGCTATTTGGAAGAGAACGAATGACCGCTTGGACTTTCTGTTCATCTGTAAGAACATGTCCAGCATCTGCCAGTTCAGTAATAATGTTTGACATTTGCCTCAAGTGTTTTGACATAGTAAATTCAGGGCGTTTATTGTATGTGTCCAACTTGATTGTCAGTGACTTTAGTTTGGTTATTGATGTACTACCAAACTTTTCAGCTAGTGTGGACCACATGTCCTTAGCCATGTCATATTTCCTGAACTCTTTCATTAGGTCATTATCCATACTGCTTAGCAACGTAATGCGAGCAATGAAATTCTTTTTCTTCCAGGCCTCATAAGCCTCTCGGTCTCGCCTGTGTTGGGCCGTAGTGCCCTGTTCAGGTTCATCCATGCTCATTTTCAAAGTTTCAAGAACCTCTTGTTCTTCTAGCACATATCGGATTTTCATGCTCCAAAATTCATAATTATCGCCATTCAATTTCTCACTATTGTTGAGTTCAGCAATAATGTTTTTTGTTACGGAAGCCATATTAAAAATACAAAGTTTATACAGACATTCATGCACAATTGTTAATATTTTTGTCTATTTTATCATGAAACGAATTATGTTTATTAAAATTCTTCAATGGGGTTAAAGTCAAAAGGCCACTATGTGTCCAAACATCATCTAATTACCCAATGTAAAAATATTATCAACATAATCAATCATGTAAAATCATTTTCTAAAAATTACATAAATTCTTAGAACATATTAATCATGCGACAATTGTACATGACAATCATTGATTTAATTACATAAATTAAATTCAACATGAAACATTCATATATATAAATACAATATTTACATGCCGTAAAATAACACACAGAAACAACATGAAAGAAATTAATATTTTACGACAACAATTTTCCCAGTTGTAGAGTCTCAACTCATATATGTTTTTGGATATGAATCATCAAACTCTTTGGGTAACTCGTAATTGATATTGGACAGCCATGGAAAACCTATAGCAAATTTATGATCCTTACAATGTTTCAGGGACATCGAAGGAAAAATAGTATTATTTGTCTTATGCCGTAGATACTGACCCGCTAACCTCTCAATAGTTTTATTATAAGGAACATGTTTTTCCTCACGTTTTACTAATATTCAAATACGAGTAAATTATTTTTGCCATATCTTGGGGAGAGTGTTTCTCTGTAATCTGAATCTATTCGGCTGTCCTATCCAATTACCTGCCCAAATAGACTCATGTAACATGTTATTGAAAGTGATGATATGCGAAATAATATCATCGCTTTCACTCATTCAATATTTATCCATTTCCATCAACATGTCTAGTATCATCTCCCGGTTTGTGGGTGTCATAATCATTTTTGCAATTCTTCGAATAATCGCCATGATTTTTCTACAACAAATACAAGGAAAAATCAATACAATGAAACACAAAGTTACATTGACTAAAATAAACATCACAAAGATATTCATTTTCATAAACACAAAGTTTATATGATAAAACAAATTTATCGTGGCTGATTAAAACATTTTACAAAAAGGATTAGACTTTTAATCATGACGGATCAGAATTACCGAAGCAAACCGATCCAGACATGACCAACACGGGCCTACACAAATTTCCACGCGCCATCCACGCGCCACAGGAGTGGCTCACGCGCCGGTCACGAGCTCCCAATCGCCCTCACGCGTCCTCACGCGCCGGCCAGCCTCGACCAAGTCACACGCGCAGACGACATGTCGTCCGCGTGTTCCGTGATTATATGACATGTCGGTTATCATTTATAGGTTGAACCGACTTGTCAGTTGTGTAATACATGGACGACATGTCGTCCATTTGACCTATAAACGTACGACTTATCGTACGACAATCGGACGACTTGTCGTCTGATTTTATAAATACCGGATGACATGTAGTACGGCTCTTCTGGGAGTGTTTTTATGGGTAAAAATAGATTCATCTAGCCAACTTCTAGGGTCCATATCTTTCTCAATTTTAATCCAAATTATGCAAATGATATACCAAATTGAAGATCTCCTGACCTAGTTTTCAAAACATATTTGAACATGCGATTATCAATTTTCTACAGAGAGTTATTACGGCCCAAAGTTAGTAGAAAATCATTTTTGTAAAAACAAAAACCAGATGCATTTTTAACAACTTTCATGCATGTTCATGCAATTTTTGTGTAATCTAACTAGAATACATGCATTTAAGCTTCTGATACCAATGTTAGGAAACAAAATCCCTAATACATTTACATGTTTGTCCTCTTAGGATCTAACCATACATGTATTACTAATCCTAGATTTATTCACATGCTAATTGAAATAAATCTATATTAACCACAACACAATTGCATACCTTTTAAACTTGTAGAGACCACTTATGATTGTTTAACTCAATAAGCAAATTGTCTTATTTATAGGAGGGAAAACAAGTCACTATGTAATCACATGCATTGATTATTATTAATCACATTATTAGGATGCATAATGACCTTTTCTAACCCTTACAAAAATGTTAACATCATGGGTGTACCATTTGTTCCCCACTTAACATTTCACTAATTGTTGTTACTTAACAACTCTTGTTGTTACTTAATTATTTGATTAACAACTCTTGTTGTTTACTTAATAATTATATCATTACTAATTATTGTTATTTAACAACACCAAATAATTTCTAATCAACAATTTCCAACTGTTACTAATTACAAAAGTAAATAATTTAAAAATTAATCCCAAATGCATTCCTTTTGTAAAGAGAGTCGCTCCATCCAGCCGAACTACTTTCTTGGACCGAACTACTTTCTTGGACATTTTACAGTGTCCGGTTTACTTAGTGTCAAAGTGTTGGAGTCAACAAGCAAACGTAACTTGTTGAAGAAGCAAGCGAAAGTAACTTGTTGAAGAAGCAAGCGAAAGTAACTTGTTGAAGAAGCTGGCAAAAGCAAAACGTGTTGAAGAAGCTGGCAACACGGTTTTGGCACTATAAATTGAGCCTTCCCAGATCATTGTTAGTATCCCTAAATCCCATAAATCCCGAAATTGAGAGAATAGAGAGTAAAGAGGGTTGAGAGGTTTTTTGTAAAGTTTGTATAATAAACTTTGTAATTCTTTTGTTGGTAGTAATAAAAGAAGAGTTTTCCTCTCACATCTCCTCTATTGTGTGTGTTTTAATCACAACAAGTGGTATCAGAGCTAAGGTTACTCGGAGGGATCCCGAAACTCGGTAACGGAGATTCGGTTCGGAAAGTCGGTTCCGACGAAAGTTGTCGAAAATCGATTTTGAGCATACCATCAGACGTTTCACGGCGAGACGAGCACGGTGGTATTTTCCGGCGATCAAACGGAGGCCTGAGGACGTCGCACGCGCCGCACGCGCCGGTCAGAGACTTCATCACGCGCTCCACGCGTCTGCTTAAGGAAGAAGAAGACGCCACGTCATCCGCCACGTGTCGCCCAGTCAGCGCACAGTCAGCAGCCCAGTCAGGAGCCACGTCAGCGGTGCCTGGTAAATTTCAGATAGGTCCCTGAACTTTCTGGAAATTACAATTTAGCCCTATACTTTCAGAAATTTTCAATTTAGTCCCTGAACTTTTTGGAAATTGCAATATAGTCCCTGAACTTTTCCGTAATTGCACTTTGGCCCCTGAACTTTCGGAAATTGCACTGTGACCCCTGTAATTTCTGGAATTTGTAATTTGGTCCCTGTGTCGGATTTTGACAAACGAAGTGTCATTTCCACCATTGTCGACCATTCCGGACGCAACGGTGAGGTCCGTTTTTTGAAATTCTGCTTAGAATTTTTATGATGGAGGGGAGCAACGGAAAAATGATTTTGTTAACCAGTACAAACTATTTCACATGGAGAGGAAGGATGAAAGACCTTCTGTATGTGAAGGACTATGATGGATCGGTATTTCTGGAGCAGAAACCAGAAGGAATGACCGATGATAAGTGGGCTAATCTTCACCAGAAAACATGCAGTACTATTCTTCAGTGGATCGACGACAGTATCGTGAACCATGTCAGTGAAGAGATAAATGCACGTGTTTTATGGAGAAAGCTGGAGGAGCTTTTCCGAGCAAAGACTGGAAACAACAAGCTGTACTACATCAAGAAGATGATGAGTTTGAAATACCAGGAAGGTACAGCTGTGGCGGATCATATCAATGACTTCCTCGGAACCATGAAGGAATTGTCTGGATTGGGCATAGACTTCGGAGATGAGGTAAATGGTTTAATACTCCTTAATACGTTACCAGAATCTTGGGAAACGTTCAGATCTACGGTGATCAATTCAGCCGCAGATGGGAAAGTCACTATGGAGATGGCAAAGACCAGGATCTTCGAGGAAGAAAAGAGGACGAGAATGCAGGAGTCAGCATCAGCCTCAACCTCAGAAGCTCTAGTGACAGAAAAGAACACCAGAAGGGGGAGGAGTAAAAGCCGAGGCCCAGGGAGATCAGACAAGAACCGAGGAAATCAAAAACCAGAGATATTGAGTGCTATTACTCTGTAAGAAGAAAGGCCATATGAAGCGGGATTGCTACAAACTGAAGAATGAGCAGTCCAGGAGAGACGGTGACTCTAATCAAGAAAGAGTTGCTACTACCACCGAGAAAACCTCCAAAGATTTCATATTATATATGAAGAAGATGTTGTGAATCTTGCCAGCCACGAGACCAGTTGGGTGATAGATAGTGGCGCCTCCATACACGCCACATCTCGCAGAGACTTCTTTTCATCTTACACACCAGGAGACTACGGTGCTGTAAGGATGGGGAATGACGGACAGTCCAAAGGCCGTCGGTATTGGAGACATCTGCCTTGAAACAGAGAACGGGACAAGGCTAGTGTTGAAGGGAGTCAAGCACATCCCAGATATCCGGTTAAACCTGATCTCAACAGGCAAGCTGGATGATGAAGGTTTCTGCAGCACCTTTAGTGACGGATGCTGGAAGCTCACTAAAGGATCAATGGTCGTGGCACGAGGTAAGAAGACTCAACCCTGTATTTGATGCATGCTAAGCTTTCAAATAGTAGCATAAATACAGTCAACAGCAATGAGGCAGCCGAGCTATGGCCAAAAAGCTCGGTCACATGAGCCAAACAGGGATGGAGATACTACGCAGGCGGAATGTTCTTCCGGAATTGAAGAACTCACACTTACGGAAGTGTGAACACTGCATGGCTGGAAAGCAGAAAGAGTATCCTTCCAGAGCTCCCCGCCTCAACGGAAACCGGAGGTACTAGATCTCATACATTCAGATGTATGCGGTCCGATGCAGACACGAACACTTGGTGGGTCACTGTATTATGTGACATTCATTGATGATCATTCAAGGAAGATGGGCATACACCTGGATTGAAAAGACCAAGTGCTTGGAGTGTTCAAGGAGTTTCATGCCCTGGTGGAGAGAGAAACCGGTAAGAAACTCAAATGCATCAGAACAGATAACGGTGGAGAATACAGAGGTCCGTTTGATCAGTACTGCAAGACGCAAGGAATCCGACATCAAACGACACCTCCGAAGACACCTCAGCTGAATGGCCTAGCTGAGAGGATGAACAGAACCTTGTGCGAGAGGATCAGAAGCTTGCTGTCACAAGCCAAGCTGCCGAAGACATTTGGGGGGAGGCACTCATCACAGCAGTACATGTTTTGAACATGTCCCCAGCGGTCGCACTGAAAGGTAATGTTCCTAACCAAGCTTGGACAGGTAAAGAAGTGTCTTATGAACACTTGCATGTCTTTGGGTGCAAAGCATTTGTACACATCCCAAAGGACGAGAGATCCAAGCTTGATGCAAAGACGCGACAGTGTGTCTTTATTGGCTATGGTCAGGATGATTTCGGCTACAAACTGTATGATCCAGTGGAGAAGAAGATTGTCAGAAGCCGAGATGTTGTCTTTGTTGAAGACCAGACCATAGAAGATATCCGGAAGGATATGAAGACAATGCCCCAGCAATACAGAAATGTGAATCCAGAACCTCATACACCGGTGCCAGTACGAGTTGAAGATGAGGTTCCCAGACATGAGGGTACAGGTGATGAAGCTCCCAGAGATGATGATCATGATCAACCACCAGTACCAGAAGTTCCACCAACAGTTCCACAGAGAAGGTCTGACAGAGAGAGGCGACCTTCAACCAAATACTCTGCATATGAGTATGTGCTGCTTACTGACGGGGGAGAACCCGAGAGCTACCAGGAGGCTGTGGAAACAGAAGACAGAGAAAAGTGGGAGGAAGCCATGCAAGATGAGATGAAATCTTTGCATGACAATCACACTTTTGAGTTGGTGAAATTGCCAAGAGGCAAAAGGGCTTTGAAGAACAAATGGGTGTACAGGTGAAGCAACAGGAGCATACTTCACAACCCCGGTACAAAGCCAGATTAGTTGTCAAGGGATTCAATCAGAGGAAAGGCATTGACTTCGATGAAATCTTCTCTCCAGTTGTGAAGATGTCATCCATCAGAGGGTAGTACTCAGCTTAGCAGCAAGCCTCGACCTGGAAGTTGAGCAGATGGATGTCAAGACCGCATTTCTTCACGGGGATCTGGAAGAAGAAATTTACATGGAGCAACCAGAAGGCTTCAGAGTCAGCGGGAAAGAGGACTATGTGTGCAGACTCAGGAAAAGCCTCTACGGTTTGAAACAGGCACCGAGACAGTGGTACGTGAAGTTTGAGTCAGTTATGGGGGAGCAGGGATACAAGAAGACCACTTCAGACCATTGTGTTTTCGTTCAGAATTTTCTGACGATGACTTTATCATCTTACTGTTATATGTAGATGATATGTTGATAGTTGGCAGGAATCAATCGAGGATTGATAATTTGAAGCAGCAACTGAGTAAGTCTTTTGAGATGAAAGACTTGGGGCCAGCTAAACAGATTCTTGGCATCAGGATCGGTCGTGATCGGAAAGCCAGGAAGTTATATACTTGTCACAGGAGGAGTACATCGAGAAGGTACTTCAGAGATTCCAGATGGACAAGGCTAAAGCGGTTAGCACTCCTCTTGCTACCCACTTTAGATTGAGTACGAGACAGAGTCCCTCTACTGAGACAGAGAAGGAGGAAATGAAACAGGTTCCATACACCTCAGCAGTGGGAAGTCTTATGTATGCCATGGTGTGCACGAGGCCAGACTTAGCACACGCAGTTGGATTGGTCAGCCGGTTTATGTCAAACCCAGGACGGGAACACTGGAATGCGATCAAATGGATCATGCGGTATCTACGAGGCACATCCAAGATGAGATTATGTTTTGGAAGCAGCGACAAACCAGTGTTGATGGCTACACACGATTCAGATATGGCAGGAGATGTGGATACCCGAAAGTCTACTTCGGGGTATCTGATTACTCTCTCAGGGGGAGCTGTGGCATGGCAGTCTAGGTTGCAGAGATGTGTTGCACTTTCTACAACAGAGGCAGAATTCATTGCAGTTACAGAAGCTTGCAAGGAATTGCTGTGGATGAAGACATTCGTCCAGGAATTGGGTTTCAAGCAGGAGAAGTACATTTTGTACTGCGATAGCCAGAGTGCTATCTATCTCGGTAAAAATTCTACCTTTCATTCGAGGTCAAAACATATCGATGTGAGGTATCACTGGATACGGGACGTCCTGAGCTCAAGGCTGTTAGAACTCAGGAAAATTCACACCGACGACAACGGTGCCGATATGTTCACGAAGGTTTTACCGAAGGAGAAGCTTGAAATCTGTCGTGCCATAGCCGGGATGACAAAACTCTCCACATAGTCAGAGTGGGGAGATTCAGAGAACTACGATTGGCTTGATCCCAACTCAGGGTACGTAGGCAGTCATACAGATGCAGCCAGGGGAGGATCCTTTTGAGGATCCGGTTTGGATGATTGATGGTCGGCTCAGATTTTAGGACAAATCTTCACCGAGGGGGAGATTTGTTGGAGTCAGCAAGCAAACGTAACTTGTTGAAGAAGCAAGCGAAAGTAACTTGTTGAAGAAGCTGGCAAAAGTAAAACTTGTTGAAGAAGCTGGCAAAAGCAAAACGTGTTGAAGAAGCTGGCAACACGGTTTTGGCACTATAAATTGAGCCTTCCCAGATCATTGTTAGTATCCCTAAATCCCATAAATCCCGAAATTGAGAGAATAGAGAGTAAAGATGGTTGAGAGGTTTTTTGTAAAGTTTGTATAATAAACTTTGTAATTCTTTTGTTGGTAATAATAAAAGAAGAGTTTTCCTCTCACATCTCCTCTATTGTGTGTGTTTTAATCACAACACAAAGTTAGTATTAATTAATTAAATTTTATTTTAAACACTAATTAATACGCAACATATCCAGGTTTTAAGGGGTGCTTGGCTTGTAATTAAACCTAATAATTCATTTTAATATTTCATGTGATGCTCGCTTTGTCTTGAAGCTCGATAATAAAACACAACCTTGCGTTAAAACTTGGGACATGTGGGCGCAATGGCCGCAGTGGAGGTGGCCATTGTGGGTTCATGTTGATGTGATCTTGTGCACACCCAATCTTGTTACACGTACCTTGAATTTATTTATTTTTATTTTTATTTTTATTTTTTTAAAAAAAAAAAAGGAAAAAGAAAAAGAAGCAGCAGCAAACTTTGATTTATGTTAGATTTTGGACCTTTTTTTCTTTCAATTTTCTTTTTAAATATGTCCAGACAGATTCGCTTCAATTTGATTCAAATCGGTTCAATTCGAATTAGATCAAATAATTTAGTTTATTTTTTCAAATCAAATGAATTAGTTTGGGATCGGGAAAAATGACCGGGCACTCTACTTTTAAATAATACGAAAAATTTGAATGAAGATATAGAAAAAAAAATATATGGATAAGTAAATTGGAATATTGATATGTGTAATATGTTTTGTTATGTGATATATAATATCTTATTATAAATTATTACGTACGTTCATATATGGAAGCATGATTAGACAATAATAATGAGTTTTATTACGGAAACTAATACATACATCCAATAATGTAAATTAAAGTATGCATCTAGCTAGATGAATGATTTGCGTTTGCCACGTTTTAATTGATTCGTTGAAAATAGAAGGTGTTCGGATAATTTGAAAATGACACTCGCTAATCCTGTCCTCAATTTGTGTCAAAAATATTGAATTAATTTAATAATTAAGGCAATTGGCTATTATTTATTTTGAAAAAGAAAATGTAATAAAATAAATGTTCCAAAATTTTAGTACATCTTGTTAAACTTGTATGATTTCAATAACTAGTTAACTACTAGCGAGCTAGAAATCATGGAGTCCCCCTCCTCTTGGATGGTGTAAAATCAATGTGGATGCAGCTATTGATTTGGAGAGGAAGACAGCGGGGTTGGGGGTTTTGATTAGAGATTTGGAAGGAAAATTCATAGCGGCAGCCATAAGAACTGTCCAATATCATGGTGATGTTGCCCTTGCCCATGCGGAAGCTTAGGCAATAAGATGGGGACTGCAACTCGCAGAGACTGAAGGCCTGACCTCAGTGATAGTGGAATCGGATGCGCATGAAGTTGTTGAGATAATAAATAACAAGAAGAGAAATATTACCGAAATCATGTGGGTGATATCAGACATTACTGATACAAGGGGAATTTTTCAGAGTTTAAAATGCGTATACACGCCCAGAAAATGTAATACTCATGCTCATTGTTTAGCCAAATTAGCTTTGGAAAAGAATGATTCTACTGTATGGAATTAATGATATTTAATACTTTCTTTCAAAAAAAAAAATTAATAACTAGCGAGCTAAACTAATAATACATCAAACAATGAATTCGCTCTACACCCGAACTCACCTATATTTAATTAATAATAGAGATTTACTATTTAGTGGATGAGATTTCTCAAAAAAAATTCAAAAAAAATAACACTTTAGAGCAAGTAATATAACACTTTTTTTTTAAAGTTAGATGAGTGGTCAAAACTCAAAAATGATTTGTAATCTTACTTTTCCAAAATTCAAACACATATATTAAACAAATTATTATTTAAAAACCAACCCTATATCACAACACTTATATGCTTCATATTTTGATATTCAATTATTCATCATCTCGCTTTGTTAGTTTATACATTAATAATAAATTGTTTAAAATATTATTTAGCTCGGGTTTGGAAAGTAGACAAATACTTAAAACGAAACAGTTAAATACGCCCATTGATTTGGTGGTGTATGATTCAGTACATCACCTTGAGGTTATGAGTTCGAATCCAGATAGTACGTTTCTTGTAAGAATTGTACATCACCTTAAGGTTATAGTTCGAATCCAGATAGTACGTTTCTTGTAAGAACTTGAGACAGTCGATGATTTTACCTGTTCCACTTGAATCCAAAAAAAATAATTTGATGGTGATAAGTGTGGTTTATACCCACTTATTATGGTATTCTCAGCTTATTATTTTGTTATATTTCGAGATATTTAATATTATTTATAGTTTATTTCATGTTTTATTTGTAGGAGCATTAATACATGGATCTGGGAATAATTGCACGTGTTTTTGGAACTTTCAGGAAGACACAGGACGAGCAGGGAAGAATGGCGCCGAGGCGCCAAAATCCCATATAAAGTACAGAGAGAATGGCGCCACGGCGCCATTCATCAATCACAAAGGGCGCCGTGGCGCCCTAAATAATAAGAGAATTGGCGCCGAGGCGCCAATGAAGAAGGAAAGCGCCGCGGCGCCCCCAGAACGTCAAAATTACATACATTTTCCCGGAAGTTCAGCGCCGCGGCGCCCACTTACAAAAGCTGCAATGATCCGGAAGAAAACCTACACGTTCCAGGATTCACTTTTTAGGGTTTTTAATAATCCTAATGCTTAGGGGTGAGCATCGGTTCCGGGTCTACCCGGAACCGATTGGAACCGGACCGAAAATCCGGGTTTGGAACCGGAACCGGTGTTACCGGTTCGGTTCCGGTTCCAAATATAAGGAACCGGTTGTAACCGGTCCGGTTCCGGTTCCAGAATAATCGGAACCGGAACCGAATTTGAGAACCGGATTAGATACCCGATTTTGGACCCGATTACATAAACAAATTTAGAACCGAATTTAGACCTGATTTCATACCCATTAATCGCAAAACGTCATCGTTTTTGTCGTTAAAGTCATAAAACTAAAAGCATCATCAACCCTAAATCTAAACCAGTAATGGCAGTAAACCCATTCGCACTTCACAGCAACCATTTCCATTTCGGCGATTTCGCTTCATACATCTGATTTCTCTTATCAGTTCTCACTCTCAGTCTCTCACAGAAGTCTCTCACAGAAGCTTCAAAGCTCTTAAAGAAGCTTCAAAGCTGCAATCACTAGAAAAGATTCTAAGTTACAACACGTGTACCCAAATCCTCTCTCAACTCAAGGTTATTGTCACAAAACCCTAAAGCATCGATTTGTTTTGCATTCATTCCTTGTATTTTTTGCTTTTTTTTTTCAACGATGAACTGTTAGTCTGTTAGATATCTTGTTTTTTGTCTTTTATTTTGTGGGGTTTTCTTAGTTTTATATTTTAAATCGGTAAAGTTCTTCGATTATGCGATGTAGTTAGGCTAGGATCTCAATGTTTCCTGGTGTAATGGGAAGTTACATAAGTAATATGCAAGTGATTTTCTCATGTAATCGATGAATATCAGTTTAAGGAAATGTGAAGGGTGATGAAAGCTCATATGGGTGCTGAAAAAGTACTCTACAAAAAGCCAGAAATAGATTGAACATGTAATTACAGAAGTTGAACATGAGGAATATGATTATAAACAATAGTTATATTACTAATTCATTCGTACAGCTGAAACAGGGGAAGAAGGAGAAGAAGATAATGATGGATGATGGATGATACACATAGAGCCTAATATATAAGTTGTTTTTCTACATATGAAGAGAAGTATCTACATCAGAATGATCAAAATTTCGGGATGTACTTGTACTGGCGGCACCATTAGGCCATAAGTTTGTCAAGTTTGGACTAGTAGTGGCTTGAAAATCAAGTTCTTGTCTAATGAGCTTACTGGTTTCAAATTCTTCATAAGTAAGTTCTGGGTTCTCATGAATTTGCCTCCTTATCTTCTTCATCCACTTCACTGTTTCTTGATCATTGGCCAACTCAATTATCTTGTCTTTGAAATCATTATATATTTTGTATGTATAAAAATCATTATATATACAAATGAAAATGTTATATAAATAGGGTAATTCGGAATCGGACCGGAACCGAATAATAGGGTACCCTATTTAATTAGGTAGGTTCCGGTTCCACTTAGTTAGGAACCGATTTTTTCCGGGTAGGTTCCGGTTCCATGCGGAACCGGAACCGAAACCGATTTTGCTCACCCCTACTAATGCTACCCAAAGACTCCCAGCCTCAACTATAAATATAACATTACATCCAACACTCAAAGGGAGGCTAATACAGAGCACAAAACACAGAAACACATATTTTTAGAGATCCAAGGAGAGGATTGAAGAGCGACAAGAGGAGATTAAGGCTGTGACATCCGGAGAGGAAGAGATTCAATTCGGGTTTTATCTTCTTATTTCTTTCTTAAAACTCTAATGATTTCCATTAGATTCGTGGCTTGATTATTTATTGTTTTATCTTTTGTCATGAATTTACTCCTTAATTTTGGAGAACGATTGTAATCTATGCTCAAACCTTGTATTTTATTTATCAATTTTGTTATGAAGTTTTATTGATTTATTTATATTCTTTTGAGTTTAATGCTTCTTGATTGTTGGCCACAATTTGAGATGATGAATGTTTAGAATCTATCACTCGAGAGAGGGGATTTTGAATAGATCTAGAGAATATAGCCTAGGATTTTATAGAGTTCGAGAGAATCTGTAGTCATTTGAAGTCGTTAACATAGAATCACAAATCGTAATGAGTTGTTAACTATTGGATTTTTATAGAGATATCGAAGTCTATAGTTGATAATATTTTCACTCGGCACTCGAGAGAGGGAGTGAATATTTTAGGATCTTGACTTATAAATAATATAACTGAACAAAGATTAATTGGCATGAAAAATACATAGGAGACAGCTAGGTGAAATCATGATCCATAATCTCTATCGTATTAGTTCCTTCTATCAAAATATTTTTATATTTTATTTATTTATTAAAAATCTTTATTAATTGTCGTCTAAATAAAGTTAGGATTATCAATTGTAGTACTTAGTGCGAGTTAACGCAATCCCTGTGGGTTCGACACTCTAAACTCATTTATACTAAAACTTGACATCGTACACTTGCGGTACGATATAAAAATATCACAACAAGTTTTTGGCGCTGTTGCCGGGGATTGTTTGTTTAATTCACATTAATACTACTACCAAGTAATTTTAGCTTTAATTTAGATTGTTATTTTGTATTTAATTTTTACTTTATTTTCTTATTTTTGTCTTCGATTTTTTTTTTATTTCTATTTTGTTTACTGATTTTTATTTTTCTTTTGGTGCTTCAGTGAATGCGAAAAGCCACAAGTCTCAACTCGCTCCTGTTTGATCCTGAAATAGAAAGAAAGGAAAATTGAAAAAGAAGCAATGGCAGCTGAAAACATAGAGAACAACCCACGCCATGTGGCAATCAGAGATTACTTCAAACCGGTCATTGATGATATATGCTCTGGGATTGCCCATCAACCAATCAACGCCAACAGTTTGAGTTAAAACCTGCATTGATCAACATGGTACAAAGGAATCAGTTTGGGGGTTCAGCTGTAGAGGATCCCAACTTGCACTTAAGGATGTTCCTGGTAGGGGTGAACACAATTTCGGGTCAAACCGCGAACCGCATCGAACCGCACTGCAAAGAATCGAACCGCGCGGTTTGAAAAAATATTAAAAATAATTTTGAACCGCACCGAATCGAACCGAAAATTTCGGGTCGGTGTGCGGTTTTGACCCATGTCAAACCGTAAACCGCCCAAACCGCATATTTTGACTCGAACTGCGACCCGAACCGCCTAAACCGCCGACCCGCGTACAAATTAAATATTATTTTATATTTTTCTTCTTCTTTAACTATGAAAATTAAGATATTTAATGATCATATAACAATATATAATGAATAAATGAAAATTATGTAATTTTTTCTTCAATTATAATGTGAAAACACACAAAATTTTCTTTAAAAAATTTATAATCCAAATTGCCGACCCGAACCGCCCAAACCGCCAACCCGAACCGCCGCGGTTTTCCTTATCAAATTTGCGGTTTCGTTTTCTAATTTCTCAAACCGCCAACCCGCGCGGTTTGAAGTAAAAAATGAAAAAACCGCCCCGAACCGCACCGCGAACACCCCTAGTTCCTGGAGATCGCAGATACCATAAAAGTAAATGGCGTGAGTAAAGAGGCTATCAGGCTACGCTTATTTTCATTCTATTTACGGGATAAAGCGTGGGATTGGCTGCAATCAATACAGACATGGAGTATCATGACATGGCAGGATATGGCCACAAAATTTCTTGAGAGATTCTTTCCACCAGCTAAATCAGCTCAACTGAGGGCAGAGAAATCAGTGTATTTAAGCAGCTGGAAACTGAGACTTTGTATGAAGCATGGGAGCGCTTTAAGGATTTACTACGAAGATGCCCACATCATGATTATGCAGATTGGGTCCAGATTCAGTTGTTCTATAATGGGTTGAATGGTCCGAATAGGACTGTGGTTGATGCAGCAGCTGGGGGAGCTCTATTCAGGAAATCAGCTGAGGAAGCGCGCAATTTATTGGAAGAAATGGCCATTAACCATTATCAATGGCCAAGTGAACGCGCTACGGTAACCAAAGTGGCTGGGATTTAGAAGTAGACCCTCTTGTGGCACTTACAGCTCAGATTTCCACCTTGGCCACTCAAGTAGCAGCCCTGACAAAACCACGAGTATCATCTATTGAATCACCGGCAGCTACAAATATGCAGTTAGTGGAAGGAAACCCGAACATTGAACAAGTCCAATATGTGAACAATCGGAACTTCAACAGCTATAGAGGAAATCTTATGCCTAACTGTTATCATCCAAACCTGTCATATGCTAATACAGAGAATACCTTGCAACCTTCTTCTGGTTTTGACTATAAAAATGATGAGCAGAAATCTTCCTTAGAAGATTTCGTGAGCACGTTTGCTGCTAGTACTTCAGCGAGATTTGAGAAGACTGAGTCAAGGCTAAACAATATTGAGATACACATGGAAAATATGGAGGCTACAATGAAGTCTTTAGAAACACAAATTGGGCAGATTGCATCCTCCATAACCAAGCAGCAGTAGGGGGATTTGAATAAACTGTCACAGCCGCCAAGCTATTTTTTTCATGTCAAAGCAGTTAGTGGATACAAAAGAATAAGCTACCATGACCACCATTTGGGTGGTTGCGTCTGGCTGAAGACGTTAAATTAGCGTTAGCGGGGAGGCAACCCTTGCATTTCTTTTATTATTATTTTCTTTACTTTTTATTTTATTTTATTTTATTTTATTTTATTGTGTGCTATTTATTTATTTGCATGTTATTTATGCAGGTAGCACGAGACACACAACGCCCGCGCAACCAAATTCCAACCAGCAAAAGTCTGATCAACTCCATGCACGGTAGTGTTGCTCCTCACTCTTGCTCTTGATATTTATCTTACATTGAGGACAATGCAAATTTAAGTTTGGGGGTGTGTGCATGTTGTTTACTTGCTATTTAGTTGTTTAAATTTATTGAAAAAAAAATAAAAAAATTTAGTCTTTGATAGTAAAGCATAAATCTTGTGATAATATTGTTTGTTTATGGGTGAAATTTTAGAAACGATAAGTGCCTAATTTACTTTTATCTGATGCCTTGAATAATTGATCTATGTTAGACTCGTAAGCACTTAAAAATAGGTTCTTGGCAGTAAAACTTAAGTAGTTGACAATGTGACTAGTTGACGAAATTGCATGTCGATGAATGACCGTTTGCTTAGATATCTATCTTGATTTGCTAGTGTTATGAAGTATGGTATAACTAAAAGAAAAATGTCTCTAAAGAAAGAAAATAAACCACCTATAACCGATAAGCGTGAAGCTACCCATGGACGAGTATTAGGACCACCATGAGGAGAAATGCTACCTTAAAGGGTAGGTGAGTTGAAAAAAAAAGTGCAAAAATGAGAAAAGAAAAAAGAGACAAGAAAATAAAAGAAAAACCATACCATACCGAACACAAAATAAGGCAATACAAAGCATAATTGAGATATCTAGGTTGGTTTGACCCATCGATTCTAATTTTAAACGAAATCATTGAGTTAGCTTACTTAAGATCAAAGCTGTGAATGAACCTTTACACACACACACACCTTGAGTCTAGCTTAGATAATTTATTCGAGAATTTGGATTCGAGTTGCAATTGCGTACTTTGAAGATTCTTTGATTTCATTTATAAGCTTTCTTTGAGGAAAATTTTATGTGCAACTATCGGGACTATCTTTGGTTATTTGTTTTAAATTTTTTGCATGATTGTGTGTGAATGACGTTTGTGGGTGTCGTCACTGTAAGCCCTCACGAGACTATAACTCGTCCACTAGGGCCGCCTAGGGGTTTAAAGGCTTGTTGCATATGCTAAATGTAATCGTGATCCCTACGAAAGTGGCTTAGTTAATTTAGTAATTTTGAATTATTTATTTGAATTTAGTTTTTTATTTTATCTTTTGCTCGGGACTAGCAAAACCTTAAGTTTGGGGGTGTTTGATAAGTGTGGTTTATACCCACTTATTATGGTATTCTCAGCTTATTATTTTGTTATATTTCGAGATATTTAATATTATTTATAGTTTATTTCATATTTTATTTGTAGGAGCATTAATACATGGATCTGGGAATAATGCACGTGTTTTGGGAACTTTCAGGAAGACACAGGACGAGCAGGGAAGAATGGCGCCGAGGCGCCAAAATCCCATATAAAGTACAGAGAGAATGGCGCCACGGCGCCATTCATCAATCACAAAGGGCGCCGCGGCGCCCTAAATAATAAGAGAATTGGCGCCGAGGCGCCAATGAAGAAGGAAAGCGCGCGCGGCGCCCCCAGAATGTCAAAATTACATACAAATTCCAGACGATTCAGCGCCGCGGCGCCCCCAGAACGTCAAAATTACATACATTTTCCCGGAAGTTCAGCGCCGCGGCGCCCACTTACAAAAGCTGCAATGATCCGGAAGAAACCTACACGTTCCAGGATTCACTTTTTAGGGTTTTAAATAATCCTAATGCTACCCAAAGACTCCCAGCCTCACTATAAAATATAACATTACATCCAACACTCAAAGGGAGGCTAATACAGAGCACAAAACACAGAAACACATATTTTTAGAGATCCAAGGAGAGGATTGAAGAGCGACAAGAGGAGATTAAGGCTGTGACATCCGGAGAGGAAGAGATTCAATTCGGGTTTATCTTCTTATTTCTTTCTTAAAACTCTAATGATTTCCATTAGATTCGTGGTTTGATTATTTATTGTTTTATCTTTTGTCATGAATTTACTCCTTAATTTTGGAGAACGATTGTAATCTATGCTCAAACCTTGTATTTTATTTATCAATTTTGTTATGAAGTTTTATTGATTTATTTATATTCTTTTGAGTTTAATGCTTCTTGATTGTTGGCCACAATTTGAGAGGATGAATGTTTAGAATCTATCACTCGAGAGAGAGGATTTTGAATAGATCTAGAGAATATAGCCTAGGATTTTATAGAGTTCGAGAGAATCTGTAGTCCTTTGAAGTCGTTAACATAGAATCACAAATCGTAATGAGTTGTTAACTATTGGATTTTTATAGAGATATCAAAGTCTATAGTTGATAATATTTTCACTCGGCACTCGAGAGAGGGAGTGAATATTTTAGGATCTTGACTTATAAATAATATAACTGAACAAAGATTAATTGGCATGAAAAATACATAGGAGACATCTAGGTGAAATCATGATCCATAATCTCTATCGTATTAGTTCCTTCTATCAAATATTTTTATATTTTATTTATTTATTAAAAATCTTTATTAATTGTCGTCTAAATAAAGTTAGGATTATCAATTGTAGTACTTAGTGCGAGTTAACGCAATCCCTGTGGGTTCGACACTCTAAACTCATTTATACTAAAACTTGACACCGTATACTTGCGGTACGATATAAAAATATCACAACAGATGGCCCGAAAAAAATGATTTGGTGACGAAATTTCTAATAATAAATTAAAAAAAAAAAAAAAAACAGTTAAATACTTGAATCAAATCACACATGAGCACGAAACTCAATCACTGGCCTGAAGCCCACACCTACTCATTTGAGTCAATAGTCTCATTTTATATTTTACTATATATATAATAATATATATATATATATATTATATGCAGAACCCATAATTAGCCCACTGAACTTTTAAAAACGGTGTAACAAACCCATTCAGTGTAACGCCGTTTTTTACCGTCCACGTCAGATTTTTTCCGTTTGGAGTTGGTGACGTGGCATCCAACAGTGCAAATATAACAGAACACATCTCATTAGCCCCCTAAACTTTTATAATACATCTCATTAGCCCCCTGAACTTCAATATTTACCTATAAGCCTACATAACTCTAAAAAATGATGTTAAAAACTCTTTATAACTACATAAACCATCATAAACACAATCATGTCTTGAAAAAATTACAAATTGTCTATTTAATTTCATTTGAACATTAATCAACACTACGAAAAAAAAAGAAATTTTCTTTTTTTTAAAAAAATAATAGTAAAACACAATCATATCTAATTTTTAATAAATAATTTTAGAATAAATGTGACGAAACATATTAAACACATATTCATGATACTTAAATTATCAACAATTAATATTTTATGTCACCTTTATTCTAAAATTATTTATTAAAAATTAGATATAATTGTGTTTTACTATTTTTTTAAAAACAGAAATTTCTTTTTTTTAGTAGTGTTGATTAATGTTCAAATGAAATTAAATAGACCATTTGTAAATTTTTTCAAGACATGATTGTGTTAATGATGGTTTATGTAGTTATAATAGTTTTTAACATCAATTTTGAGAGTTATGTAGGCTTATAGGTAAAATATTGAAGTTCGGGGGCTAATGAGATGTATTATAAAAATTCATGGGCTAATGAGATGTATTATAAAAGTTCAGGGGGATAATAAGATGTATTATAAAAGTCTACGTGGCACTGAAAAATATCTGAACAATCTCACTTAACGGTCTGTTCGTTACACGTGCGAAACAGCGTTACGTAAATGGGCTGGATACACGATTTTTAAAAGTTCAGTGGGTTAATGAGTGAAAATAAAAATTTGATGGGCTAATGATATGTTGGATAAGAGTTTATTTAAGGACTACTTATGGGTTCAATGTGTATATATATATATATATATATATAAAAGATATTATTAACATTGAAATTTCTGGCATACTCTAGGTACCACCGTATCCCTTTGCCATTGAAATTATTACTCACAATTCTGATTCTGATACATGCATGGCATCTTTTAGTCATGAGTTGACACGTGTGCATGATATTTATAGGTAATAATAAAATTTAAAAATAAAAATTGATTTAAATGCACACGTGTCTTGGAGGTGTCATGCAAGCATGTGGATGCCATTAGATTTTTATAGCACGAAGAAAGCAGAGCAGATCTATCCTCTTGCAGAGATTAGGCAGCACAAGCCTCTCTTTTAATTATTTATTATATGTTTTGGATGTTATTATGTGGAGATTATTCTCCTTCCCTTCCTTCCTTCCTTTTTTTCCTATTTTATTTTTAGTGGAAATAAACATTCAAGTTTTCTTTAAAAATTGTTCATTATAGTATTTTGAGATAACATTTTACTTAAACTTGTTATGATGATTTTAAATTATGAGTTCTCAAAAAGTGTTATTCTAGCTCAAATATTCAATCACTTGTAAAGTTCAATCTTACTCAATCACTTTTAAAATATTCAATATTCCACTCAAATTTCAAAAAATATTCACTTTCTCACCTAAATATTATCAGCGTTAGAATTTTACTGATATCATAAGGGTATTTCGATCATTTGATAATATGTGGGTGGAATAGTAAATATTCTTAAAACTTTATATTGATAAATTAACACTCTTTCCATTTCGGATAGGAAAACTAATATTTTAATAAATGTTGATAAATTTCAAGTGAATAATTATGAAATTTCTAATGTTTATATATATATATATGTGAGTGTGTGTGCATGGATGACAATTATACATGAAAATATTTGAAAAATCTGGATCCACAATTAAAAAAAATTATGAATTGAGATTTAATTTTTCATGATATGCACAGATGTAGATCCATATTCGCTTAATTAAAGTACTCAATGAGTGTAAATGAATAAGAAAATAAAACTTTGATCATAAAAATGACAAAAAACAGTTGTTTGACTTAATACAGATTCAGATATACATGGATTCAGATATAGATATGTATTATATTTTTGTGGATCTGGATGATGTATTATCTGTATGGACTTTCGGATTTTTTAAATCCGTAAAAAAATGCAAATTTTTGTATTTTTTAAAATTGGTAATTTATTTAATTTAAACATATAAAATAAAATAAAATAACATTCATAATTAAACAATATCAATTTTACTTCCAAAACAACATTTACAATTCACAATCCATCCAAAATAATTTTAATATTTTTTTTTCATTTTTCCACCCGAAATTCAAATAAAGTTTATGGATTCCTTTCAATCTTTTTTTTTAAAAAAAAAAAAAAATTATATCTGAATTGGTAATTAAATATTACATTTTTTTAAAAAAATCATTTATTTTATTAATAACAAATAGATAAAAAAAATATTATTTCAAATCCGTGAGTGAAAATATATCCGTGAGTTAAAATTTATATTATTCTTATTTATTGAAACTAAATTATTATGTTAGATTTCTGTCAGACATAGGGGTGTGACTTGGTGGTGTATGGTTCAGGATCTCATCTTGAAGTTATGAGTTCGAATCCATAGAGTGCGTCTTGTAAGAGTTTAGGACAGTCGGGTATTTTACCTGCATCGTTTAAGCCTGTCAGCGGTGATTTGACGGTGGGATTTTCAACGATTTCAAAACAAAAAAAATTGTATACGTTATCTTAGCTTCAAATTGTTAGCTCATTTTTTACTGTCTATTATACAGAATTAATGAAACTCCAACATATGCATAACTATTAAAAGAATTCTAAAATCATCTCAAATATAACTTATATCATTTCCAAATTCCAACATTGCATGTTAAAAAAAAAAAAAAAAAAAAAGAGAATTTTAAATGTAATACAAAATAATTAGAAAAGATAAAATAACAGACTAGACGATGATGTAATAACTATTAACTAGTCTCTAATTATGTTGCGCGTGCAGTGCACGCCCTTCTGCATTCAAAGTCAAAAACCCTACGCTACCTTCGAAAATCATACCGCCATTTGATCCCCAGACAGGTGGTGCATGAAAATACTGTGCAACCAGGGATGAAATCAAATAAAAAGTGAGCGCCGGAGAGGCGCGAATTGTCTTTTTATGATCAGTCAAAAAAGCAATTAAAAAAAGCTTTATGTAGACAAAGAAATGACACGCGGCAGAACTTTGGGACCAATTTGTAATTGATTTCATTTTTTCTCTCTTTTTTTGTTTTCCTTTATTTTTTATTCGGCATTTACATTAGTGAAATCCAAATCTATTTTTTAACTTTTACTTCATGAATTTGAATTAATCAGTTAAAAAACTTTAAAAAATATTCTGTAGAGATCATATATTTATTATTAATCAATAATTTTATCTCTTAATTATTATTAATTAATTTTAAATTTTAATATATATTTATCAAAATATGAGTGAAGATATATAATGTCATTTATATATGCGTCTCACACAAATCTTTTTCTCATTTTAAAAACCAAGTCCTTCCTCATTGTTTCGACACGACAAACATGCAAATACACAAATAGTACTACCAACATATATACATTTATTACAAGAACATAATACTCCTCTCTCATGTCACAATAAAATTAATGTTTTTGTTGTGGTACATGGCTAGCCTTGTAGAGCCAGCACATTGATATAAAAACTTTGGGTTCCAACCTAATATCAATGTACAAAGAATTAGGTTACAATCATATCGTTGACGGTCGATTTTCATTTCAGGGGTAATTTTGAGATAATTCCCCCGAGACAATCTTTCATTAACCTTTAATTTGTTTGGTTTGGGGATGAGCAAAAGCAAGTTTAGTAAAAGATGAAAAAGCGCATAAGTTGCAAGGGAGTTTTAACGTGGTTCGGCAGAGTGAATCCGACCTACGTCAACGGGCACAAAACGATGATGGTTGTTTTTATTGCCAAGAGCTGACTCAGCCGACTTGTTTTGAGATATGCTAGAACGCGACCGAGTAGTTGAAAGGAGTTACAAGTGGTATTCTTTTTGTGTTACAAGTTGCTATGTAGAAAAATCCCCATATACAAATGAGGCTACCCTCCCTTTTATACTAGTGAGGAGGCAACATTGTACTTCCAACTTGACGATGTTTCCCGCGTGATGCCTGACTAATTGACGGGTTCTCTGCCCCAAGTCCGCCCTCGCTGAAAGTAGGCCTGCCGCCTGACGGTCAATCACATCCCTCTATTTTTCTCATCTGCCACACGCAATAATAATGGTGACAGCCTGTAAAGTGCATTTGGGGAAATGGCACACATCGAAGGAGAATCATATACTATAGTCTTCTGTCGGTTGCCAAGTGGTCGGCCAAACAACTCGCTGAACTTCTAGAATTACTCTCGTCCTTACCCGATATATCCGAGCTCATCGATTTGCCCAAAGAGCTGGTAGATCCGGTCTGAGCCCTTGATCTAGTGTGGTTGGCCATAGCCCTCATGTGGTTAGTCTCTGAAACTGTGTTGTGCTACATCCTCTGGTCAGTCACACTCATCACCCGAGTCCCATGTCAGGCCGAGGAGCCGATACACATTTTCTGATCCCTCGACCTCCTGATGAGGTGGATTTTCTCTTATGCCCTTACCGAACTGCACAAAAATCTTAGTAGCAGAAATCTCCATCAACACATACGATTTATAAGAATACAAATGTAATAATATTATATTTTCCAAAAGATAGTTTATATAGCTTTCTTTTATGAGATTTGATATTCTGTTAAAAATTACTTAATTATTTTTAAAATTTTCAATTGTTTTGTGTTAGATTTGTTTTAATTTTGAGCTATATCAACATTAAATATCATTTTATATTGAAAATTTTAGATTCAACCTTTACAAAAATACTCAGAAAATTTGAGTCATCGACACGTGCCTTTCTTCTTTTTTATTTATTAAATAAAAGAATGTATACACTTCAACAAATGGACGTAGATTTAAAACAAACTAATTTAAATACAAATCTACACAATTTTTTTTATATAAAAAAAAAAATCAAAATATTTCTGCTGCCCAATTTGGTAATTTAAAATATACATATTGCATGCAATAAATCTTATCAACAATCACATAAAACCAATGCATCTTAACAAATCCCTCCATCTCTCCGCATCTCTCATCATTCCTGAATATTGACCAAACCACGAAGCAAGTGGAAGCTTTTTATAGGATGACTGTGCGGTGAGTTGCTCTCTCTCTCTCTCTCTCTCTCTCTCAATATTTTCATTCAATATTTTATCCAACAATAATATTAATAATACACTAAATATTTAATTAGTTTTCTTTATTCAAAATTAAAATTAAAAAATTAATAATAATAATAAAACCTCGATGCTCGTGCGAGCTCTCTCTCTTCCTTCTACCTCTATATTTGTGTCTTCATAAACTCTCTCCTCCCATTCATCTTTCAAAGTTCAAACAACACTAACAAAACAAGAAAAGATTTTCTTCCCACTATTTCCAAAGAAACAAACACCCCCCGCCCCCCTCTCTGTTTCTTTCTTTTTTAAAAAATTTATTTAAAAAATGAATAATAATATGAACATCAACTTAAGAAGTAACAACAACAATATGGATCATTCTTCTTGGCTTGGCTTCTCTCTTTCTAATAATAACTTGCAAACTTCCTCTTCTCATGAATCCTCCCACCTCTGTCTCTTCGAAGCCTTCACCACCGCCGCCGCCGCTGCTTCAGGTCTTGTATTTCTTTTTTTATAAGGCTGGCAGGAGATTATATAAACTGAAATAACTGTATGTTTGATTTTTTATATGTTACAGGTAGTAATATTAATGTTGTTGATGCACCGAGTGGTGGTGGAGGAGGAGGACGAGAAGAAGCAACAAACCTTTCAATATTCAGCGGCAGCCCTAAACTTGAAGATTTTCTTGGCGGTTCATGCACCGCTGCCACACCGCAACCACAACTTGGTCATCATATCTCCACCAGTGCAACTACAACAACTGCTATGTCTAGTGATGCTCATGAGATTTATGATGACTCAGAGCTCAAAACAATAGCTGCTAGCTTCCTTCGCGGTTTCGCCACCGATCAAACAGACAACCAGAAACAACACTACCACCACCAGCAACAGCAACAGCAGCAACTAGTAGTAGTTCCACCGCCGCCGCTTGTTACCGAACCCACGCCTAAAAAAACCATAGATACTTTCGGTCAACGCACTTCTATTTACCGAGGAGTTACTAGGTAAATACTAAATATATATATAAATATAAATATAAATCATCTTGAATTTTTTTTAAAACAAACAATTTGTTATTATTATTTATATATCTGATTTGATGATGAAGACATAGATGGACTGGGAGATATGAAGCTCACCTCTGGGATAACAGCTGCAGAAGGGAAGGCCAAAGCAGAAAAGGAAGACAAGGTAAATACTAAATACAGTAGATTTTTTTTTTTGTCCAGGGTTTTGGCTAACATGCGCCTGGGATGCGTAAGTTTGAAAATAGGCCCACACTCCACACAGAGTCTGAGGCTCTGTTAAATATGGTCCTAAAAGAAGATGGTCAGATCGTGATCGGAATAAATGCAGATGGGTGGGGGGAGATAAAAAGAAAAAAAGGAAAAAGGGAAAAAAAAAAAGAATGTAAAATTTTAACGGTGTAAATCTCAATGGTTTAGATTCAAGGGTTTAGATCTTGTCGTTTTGAACTCTGTTGGCTCTTTACATTTTTGCTTTCAATGGCGCTTTGCATTTATGAATGAATGATGAATAATGAGTTTGTTTATTTATTTATTAATTTTGGTATTATTATTTTTTTGAAGATTCTAATGTGCTTTTGTTGCTTCTTTATGTGGCATGTACATGACGAATGATTGCTGCTATGGATATGAAAATATCATCATTATTATTTTCCAGTTTATTTGGGTAAGCTCTTTCTTTGAATATAACTTTTAGATGACTAGTACTTGCAAATGTAAATATGATCATCATCATCATTATTGTTTTTGTCCATGCATGGATGCATGATCATGTCAAGCTCAGAAACTTCAGATTTGACTCTAGATTTTGGTCACTGTGACAAAAGATTTTATTATTTATGCATGATAATGTAATCAAGTTTATTAATCGATCATTTATTTTTTTCAATTTGCTGTAGGTGGATATGATAAAGAAGAAAAAGCAGCAAGAGCTTATGATCTTGCAGCTCTCAAATACTGGGGTCCGACCACTACAACAAATTTTCCGGTAAGCCCTTTATTTAATTCTCACTGAGAATGATTTATTATATTTTTATCCCAAGTTTATTAGTTAATTTTTATAAATTAAATTGCCTTTGTAGGTTTCAAACTATGAGAAGGAATTGGAAGAGATGAAGAACATGACTAGGCAAGAATTTGTTGCTTCTCTTCGAAGGTAATAATATTTGTTTTCACTCTATATTATTTTAGATTTTGTTTGGATTTTTATTGAATTGAGTCAATTGTTTACAACTATGCCACCATTACTTCATGCATGTAAATTTATTTATCTTGTAGGAAGAGTAGCGGATTCTCTCGCGGAGCTTCAATTTACAGAGGGGTGACAAGGTTTGTTGTTTTTAACATTATATTTACATTTTTGTTTGATATATTATTAATGTGGCAGAATATTTTCTAAAATTTTGTTACATTTTACACTTTAGGCACCATCAACATGGTCGTTGGCAAGCAAGAATTGGACGGGTTGCGGGCAACAAGGATCTCTACCTTGGCACATTCAGTGAGTTTCTAATATATGTTTCTCAATTTTTTTTCGCAAAACATAAGAGTTGCTTTGTTTATTTATTAATTATAACCCTGTGTTGATTTTTGAACTAGGCACTCAAGAAGAAGCAGCCGAGGCATATGACATTGCTGCAATAAAATTCCGAGGCCTAAATGCCGTGACCAACTTTGATATGAGTCGTTACGACGTAAAAAGCATTGCCAACAGCAACCTTCCCATAGGAGGAATCACCGGCAAGTCCAAGAACTCCTCCGAATCAGCTTCGGATAGCAAGAGCCTCGAAGACCGTGATATTTCCTCAGCATCATCCTCCCATTTAGCCACCTTTGCATCACACCATGCGACCTCAACTCTAAGCTTTGCATTACCCATCAAACAAGATCCATCAGCAGATTACTGGTCTAATCTCCTCCTTGGATACCAAAATAACACAAATGCCACCACTCTAACCAACCCCCCAAAGAACCTCAGCATAGCACCAACTTTATTTCATCAATCCACTACTTATCAAAATCCCACATCATCATCTTTCAACATGGACTTTGCTGTTGCAAATTCATCATCAGTATCAGTCGATGAAAGCAATAATGGGTTATTCAATGTTGGTAATTATCTTCATCAGCAGCAGCAGCAGCAGCAGCAGTGTGGTGTTAGTAATAGTGCCACGGCCATCACAACTAGTAGTGCCACTACTACTACTACTACAAGTACAAGCTCAATTCCATTTGCTACACCCATTGGCTTGAATAGTAGTAACAGTAACAATTACGAAAGCTGGATTTCACCATCTTTGCATTCTTTTCAGACTGCAAAGCCAAATCTCTCCGTGTTTCAGACACCAATTTTTGGTATGGAGTGAGATGATGAGAATCTGTGCAATATGAAAGTGAAATTGATGGGGGGGTCAAAGTTTTTTTTCCTTGGGTTAATGAAAATAGATGATGATGATCAGGTGAGGACTGACGAATTTCAAAGTAGCTGTAGGCTGTAGCTGACTGTACTAACTGAAGTTCTTTTGTTAATTGTTGTGGTCATTGGCTCATTGCTCTCTTTTTTCTTTTCTTTTTTTTGCCCTTTTGCTTTTTCTTTTATTTTATTTACTGACAATGTGGTGTTCGTACGTATAGATGAAAAGGACTCCCTTTTTTAATCTTCTTTGTCGTCGGTATCAAATTTCTCAATATTCAGAATTCTCATCTCATCTCATTCTCATCTGTGTAGTGTGTTTGGTATTTTATTTACATTTCTTTAAACAAAATATGAATTTCTCGACGAGACAATATAACTATGCAAAATATTAAGAAATTGAGATCGTGTTCACGTCAGATTATTTGTTGAAGACTCGGCAGTCGTCGTCATTCCATTTATGGAAAAATATTCTATTTTTATATTTGAAAGTTGCTTCACAGAGCTTGAATCCATGGGCCATGGATAAACTTGTCGATTAAGACGGTTTAAATACTATAAACATATCAAACCTGTCCATTACTCCCGTTGTCCATTCATAACTTAATCAGTATATTTCTGTTATATTAAAGATATTAACTATTATAAAATAAATTAATTCGTTATATATCACGCCATTTATTTTTATTTTTTACAGTGAAATCGCAGAGCTGTAAAAGGTAAACAAAAAGAAATGCAATAGCTGGCAAGAGAGAAACACTGATCCTTTGGAAAAAATCTATAATACAACGGAATATATCATTTATACAACAATCTAATAATTTATTATTACGTGTTCTAAAATATTAAAAATCAACTAAAAAAATATATTTTTATGTCACGTCATTCATATTTCCGTTATATTAACTCGGTGAAGGTGCGGTGGGTAACGTAACATCCCTATTGATTAGTCCCTGTGATGTGGGTGCTGCGGACTTTGTTGACTCAACCTTTGGAGCTATTAATAGATTTTTAAGACCAACCAAATTAATGTGAATGAAAAATTAAAATTTGCCACTGTAGAATGTGAACAAGTTGAGAGGTGTGTGCTTGTATTTTTGTTCATCGCCTAATTAAAATTTGCCACTGTAGAATGTGAACAAGTTGAGAGGTGTGTGCTTGTATTTTTGTTCATCGCCTACTATGTACGTACTGTCAACCAACTAATATTATTTGTTCAATTTTTAGTTGGTGTTATGATATTTTTAGGGTATGGTGCCAACTTCTCTATCAAGTATCAACATATTGGCTCAGAATCCTCATCCTAATCTTTTTATTTTGGGCAATGATAAATTTAGTAAAAATACTTTTCTCGAATTTTATCTCAATTCTCTCACTATAGTTACAGTTAGCTACAGTAATTCACTGTAACTACAGCGAGAGAGTTATGATAAAATTAAGTAAAAATGTGAATAAGTTTATCATTTTTATTCATTTTTTGCAATTTTTAGCCATGAAACGGTAAAACAGTGCACCTGCCCTAAATCTAAGTTGTACTAAACATAGAATTTGCATCTGAGTTGGGTTGCGTTAATTTTTTTTATAATTTTCAAATATTCATGTTTTATTAACAATGCATAATTATGATTTAATTATATATAAATTATTATTTAATAATTATTCAACCTAATTTATATAAAAAATAATCTCAATATAAAATTCAATTCAACATGAATCCAAATCCTGAACATATTTACTTAGATCAAGTCACTCACAGTTCCAAGATTATCTTAAAATACTTAGGACGGTCTTGGTACAAATAAAATATTATGGATCCCAACATATTGGCAATATATTAAATGAATCTGCACGAATGTTATAAAAAAAATTAAATCATATTCGAATTTAGCTGAGAGTTTTCCTAAATTTATATATTTACTCTGATAACTAATCTTAATAAATGTGATATTATTTCTTAAACAAATATAGCAGCCAAAATTTATCATGGATAAAAGTTTTAACCACTAAAAATTGTTTTATCATATTGTTTGGGACTTGGATATCATTTTCTTTATTGTAATTTTTTTTTAAAAGATCAAATTAATTAGCATGAAATAGAAACATTGTTATTATTACTTAGAATATAGATTAACATGCATGAATCATTAATTAGAAGGTCCCTTAGGGGTGTGGTTTGATGGTGTAAAGTTAAGGATTTCACTTTGAGTTCATGAATTCGAATCCAGAGAGTGCGTTTATTGTAAAAATCCGGAACACCCATAGATTTTATCTGTTCCGCTTAAATCCGAAAATGATGGTTTGATGACGATTAAAAAAAAACATTAATAAGAAATTAAGAATTGATTTGTTTGTCAAAATATGAGCTTATATAAGCACAACAAACAAAAATTAAACTTATGATTTGAAATTGTGATAAGCACTTGTTTGTCCCAACTAATGAAAAAAAAAAAGGCAGTCTAAACTCTCGATTAAGAGAGGGCCCGTGCCCCCTTGACCAAAAATAAAAAGTGAAGAAGATATAACAAACTTTAACAAGATAATAATTAACAATAGGACAAAGAACAAAACCACACTTATTATTTTTGTTTTTAAGTTTTATCTTTTTGTAGCTTACCAAGATTCAATTGGAAAAATTTTACTGTCTTTTCTTGTCTCTTTTTGTCTTCAATTTCCTTTCGGCGCTCATTACCACCACTTTTGCCCTCAATTTTGACCATTTCTTTGACTGTCACCTTTAATTATTTGCGTGGAGCTATAAATAATATTGAGAATAAACACAAATAAAATTACTAGATAAAATTACCTCGTTTTATTTTATTTATCCTAAAATGATGTGATTTTAATGATAATTTTGTCAATATATAATTTTGATTTAGTCTTTTAAATAATTTTCTTATTTTTATGAAAATTAATTAAGATAAGTTTTTATAATTTCAAAAGTGGTTGGAGAGTTTTGTTGTGAACAGGTGAGAGAGATGAGATCACGTGAGCATCAAAGGATATCATTAGCTCTTATTGTTAATTGGGAAATTATCTATTCATAAAGTGATGCTGTTTCAAATAATATAAGTTAATTACTCTAATATAATAAAAATCAATCGCATTCTTTACAAGTACATATTCTTGTCTATATATATTTGCAGCTGCAATTAGAACAGAAAGCTCTTCTTTTTTCTTTTTCTTTTTTTTTTTTTCTTTTTCAAATTGACAGAATATTGAAAAAGAGAAGCGAGTTTTGTGTTATAAACGCACAAATAAGCTTTAAGCTGAGTAAGTAAAATCTCTGTCTGTCTCATGTTCTTTCAAGAACCACACTTCCTGAATTCGAACCAAATACCTCAATGTGAAATACTTAATCCTACACCATCAAGCCACTTACTTGTGGGACAGCAAAACCAAATCATTGTGCTATAATTTATTGAAAGCGTTTCATTAAAAAATAAAAAATATATACAATCAGAGAGTATCAAGAAAAAATCTTAAATAAAGGATAAAAAAGTATTATTCTAATTAAAAATAATCACAATATAAATATGAATACGATGAACACTTTTTTTTTTTTTTGCCATTATTGATTCCAAAATGCGATAATAATAATTACAGTAGATTAAAGTAAAGTTTGATTATTCACACTACATTCTATCAACTTTATCCATTATTTTTAAATTTCTTTTCAATCTTCTTTGGGGCAGACATTCACAATTTTTTTTCAAATGCATATTTGAACAAGTTGCCGCTAACACACAGATCATTCACAAAAGAAAATTTATCTGAATTATTTTTTGGGATTTTATTAATTTTGGGCAAATTAAAAGGTTTTCCATTAGTTTTGGACACCCAAATTATTTTATTTGAAGGAAATGAGAAAATTCATGAATTTTCTCTATCAAAACTTGGAGGAAAAAAACAAATTGCAAGATTTGAGAAAGATTTTTTACCATATTTCCGACGGATTTTTATGACATTTACGACGAATTTTTGCTTCATTTTTTATATTTGTGGTAAGTTTTCCAACATTTACGATGAGGTCGTAAAAGCCGTCGGAAAAAAAAAAATAGCAGCAACTTGTTGTAATTTTTGGGGAAAAAATCTCAGGTTTTTTTTTCTTAAGAATGTTTGGAAATTCCGACGTCAAATTATCAATTTCGAGCTTAAGCGAAACAGATAAAACTTATGGTTGTCTCAAGTTGTTACAATAAATACACTCTCTAGAGTCGAACATTTTCAATGTGAGATACTGAGTTCTACACCATCAAGTCATGTTGTTTGGGGACAAAAAAAAAATCTCAAGTTTTAGATGAAGAAGAATGGCATTTTTAATCCAAAAAGGTTGAATTTGCTCATTTTTAGAGGAAATTTTCGGGTACCTAAAATTGATAAAAAGACCTTTTGATTTACCAAAAAATGATAATATCCTCTTTTCTTTTTTATTTTTGGGTATTTTGTATCTAATTTTAGGTAACTAACTTGAATCTATATTTTTCCCAAGTTGATCGAATAATTTTCATGCTCATGCCATACATATATTTATTGCAAAGACGAAATACATTAAATTCAAATATTCATTGATGTGGCCATCATAAGTAACATCATTTTCATTTGGGACGAACATTTGCAATATTGTATAATTTTTTCGGCTATTAATTACATGTACAAAGTGGACTCTAATTTATGATAAAATTATTGAAAGAAACCCAAAATCTTTATACAACCTAATAAGATCGGAGCCTAGCTACTTAGATTTTGTCTTCAAAACAAAATCACAAGCACATGCCATCACTTGTAAAGACTATATTTTAAAATTGCAACTAAGTATTAGTCAAATGCAACACTGCAAAAAGATCATCTCTTTTTCTCCCCTTTAATTAAAAACTTGTGGGGGAACCCTAGCTTGGCTTTTTTTTTATTTTTTTTAGGGTTTAGTCTCAATCCTTGTTTCGCTTTTGTTTTGCATGTCGGCCACCAGCACCACGTACTACTTGTTAACTCTATTATGTTGCTTTGACTAGGGAGAAGGAGGGAAAAAAAAGTACAGGGATTATTAAACAAAATTTACGTGGGGATCATCCAATGAATATATGTCATGTCTTAATCGATAAATTTATCTCTCAATTATCATTGGTTATTTATAAATTTAGTGTATACTCATCGAATCATTAGTGGTTAGTCGTACCACGTCATCCACACGCTTGTCCCACACAAATATTTCTCAGGTACTATCCATCGATATAATATCTAATTAAATTAAGGGAAAATGATTTATGGTTCAGATTCATAATTTTTTCCTAATTATCCATCAAATTCACGTTATTCTAATAATAAAGGATTATTGTTGCATTTTATACTATGCATGTAGAACAGTAGTAGATATGCAGTCCATATACCTCGTCCGGTCCTGCTCTCATCCCGATAATGATTTGGGATTTAAAACTTATTATAAATCCCTATTGATTTTTATTTTGAATCAAAAAATATTATAAATAGCGATCAAATTTTATATTCTGATTGATTTTTCGTCTCAAATGCCTTAACTTTTGTTATCAAATTTCATGCCAACCATAAACAACAATGATCTAATTAGTAATTATGAAAAAATTATAAACCTATAGGACATTCACCCTTATATTAATTATACAGAGAATGATATTTTGGGTTTTAAATGTTTCTCACTTTTTTAACTTAAGTCCTTTAATTTTTATTTTTATTTTTTGCAACTACGTACCTTGCATATCTAATACTATAATTTGAAAGATAAATGAGAGTATGCGACCTTTTAATAAACAAAACCATTTCTATCTTTTCAAAAAATTTACATAGACTAACGGCAATGTTTTAATAATATAATATACAAAAGCCCATTTACTTAACTAGTAATCAGAAGCTAACTCAATAATTGAGGGCTTGACGCTTATATATTTTGCTCAATATTAATTATTAATTAGCCAATGTGAGGTGTATTTTCTTGGTCCTTAACAATAGCATTGCCAAGCTTAGCACTAAGGCCTCACGTGGTAAGATAAAATGGTCTCAATTATAACACTACAAGAATTAGACCATTTAGCGTCGAATTATTTCGACGCCATAAGTGAAGGTTTCGACGCAAAAGACATTTAGCGTCGAAAAAATTAGACGCAAAAAATGGACGATAAAATGTCGACGCCAATCACTTTTAGCGTCGAAATAATTAAATGCGACGCTAAAAAACAGTATTCTGCGTCCAATTTTTTTCGACGCTAAAGTAAATTGTCCGACGCTATATGTTATATTGGCGACGAAATAATTCGACGAAAAAAAATCCAAACGTTTAGCGTCGAAAAGTGTCGACGCTAAAGTATATTAAAAAAGTATTATATGTAAGCTTACAGCGACCATTTTTGTTACTATTAGCGTCGAAATATTTCGACGCTAAAAGACTTTTAGCGTCGAAACTTGTCGACGCTAAAGTATATTAAAAAAGTATTATATGTACGGTTACAGCGGCCATTTTTGATACTATTAGCGTCGAAATATTCGACGCTAAAAGTAAAAAATTTATTTTTTAAAAAATTAGTAATTTACTTATTTTTTGGTCTAAAATATTTAATTTAGTTGAAAAAAAAATGTAATTAATAACAAAATGACGAAATATTATATTGAAATTTGTTTTAGAAAAAAGAAATATTATATTAAATCTATTTGTTCAAAATGTTTATATAAAACCAAATATAAAATTAATTGCTACTGTGATGGGGGACGCTCGAGCCCGATGCACCCTGACTCATTGAGGCCTCGAACATCTGACGGAAAACCTGCATTTGCTGTTCCAACTGCTCCATCTTCTTCTCGTGGTCCACCATCTTCTTCTCGTGGTTCACCGTGACCTGTTGTAGCTTCTCCTTAGTCTGCTGCAGCTCGTCTCGGGTGCTGGCTAGCTCGTCTTTGGTGGTGACTAACTCGTCTCGAAGAGAGACATTGTCCGAATTACCACTATTGCGTGCAGATGACGTTGGCTTCTTACGAGTGCCAAGGCCAACGTTGTAAGCTGTCTGATTCTTGAAAACCAATTGCGACAGCTGCTCATCTGATATGGGGTCGGACCCTGTCTCCTGAGTTTGATTTTGGAGTTCCATCATTTCGTTCTGTTTCAAAAAATAAGTTAATATTAGAATTTGAGAAAAAAATTAACATATATAATATTAATTATTTTATTTTAAAAATTGAAACTTACATAGCAGCGTTCGACTTCTTCATTTATCCATTTGTTCTTCTCATTGTAATGTGTCACACGAAAAAAATCTGGAAATGATTGCACCTCACCTGTGCTACTCTGTTATAAACAGAAAATAAATTCAATATTATTCCACATTAGTAAAAACAATTAACTGTTAAATTTTACGTTAGGATATATTTACCTCAGAATGTTCGGCACGATGTTGGATAAATGGTTTCGAACCTCCACGGTGGTTAAAACGCAAGTGACTTCGATTTTCCGCATTTGCGTGACATTTATCCTGGATTTACCAACACTGTAAGTACCGAAAACAAAACCATTATAAACTTCCGTTTATTTCAAAATTTACCTCGTGTTTTTTGCTAGACCAAAGCTCACATAAGAATGTCCAATCTTGTTCCTCTATAAAATCAGGCTTGTGTTGTGGAGCATTTGAAGGTCCATGTTCGTCGAATATTGGTTTCAGGACTTTTGTTCTATAATCTTTATAACTTTTCCCCATGTGGTAGTCAAGATATTGTTGGACATTCATTTTGGTCAGATCGAAGTCGAACCATTCCTACATGCAAATTCGAGTGAAAATAAGTATAAAATCAAAATGTTAAATAACAAACACTATCGAAAACTTACAAGAAGCGAAGGGAATAGCTGATTCATTTTCGTCTCCCACGGTATCTTTCTCCAAGATACGTAGTTTTGGGGAGCTTCATATCGAGCTATAGCTCCTATGGTTGTATTAAACGCTGAATTATGTTCTCCGACTTGAGTGTGTCCATCATCTGATATCTCTATCCGGATACGGCCGTGAGCCTTAACGTACTTAGCTAACCCTAGGCCACGGGTGCGTCCTCGACCCTTCACTGTACTGGACTCACCTGTGCTAGCAGATAATTCACCAGGGCCAAATGTCCTTGCTGATGTAGATGGAGTCGCGTTAGCCCGTTTGCGATTGCCCGGTGCCATCTGCAAAAACCCGTCGCATTAGCATCATCAATTTCATCATCATCATCAAAGTTGCATCATCATCAAATTAAGATTCATCATCAACAACCATCATCATTATGAAAGCATCTCGTTTTAGTTGAATTGTAAAATCATGACCAAAACTTTTATATCACAAGTCTAAGAACATTATAGAAGCTAATAACTACTTTGATTGTGTAATCATCTTTTATAGATTATACAATTATTATACAATCATATTATTGATATTTGAATTGTAAAATCACCCTCAAGCTGGAGCATACATATCAGATGCATTCATTCACCAAATTTATTACGTATGAAATCAATATGAGTATTTAGAGAGATTACACAATTGGAGCATACATATACATATTTGCTGTTGTTCGCTGCTGTTCTGGGCAAGAACATCAACAATTGCTGCTGTTCTTGCTTGGCAACATCATCATCATCTCAAACTTGCACCAACTGTAAGTACTACTCTATAAAATTCATCATCAACATAAAAAAAAAAAACACTTTATGAACTTCATCAAATTCATCCTCAATTTCATCAATCTCATCCTCAATATCATCAATCTCATCCTCAATTTCATCAAATTCATCCTCATCAACAAATTTAAATCAACAAATGAGACTTACCTGTAATTTTCCTTCGGTCTTCACTGTTGGAGAATCGAATAGGAGAGGGAGAATCGAGTTTTTGCTTTGAGCCGAGGAAGAGAGAAGAAGCACTGGTTTTAGGGATTTAAACGACATTTAGCGTCGAATTAATTGACTTTTAGCGTCGAAGTCTTCGACGCCAGATATTAGGCGGCTAATGAAAAAATTAGGGTTATTTTTCCGGGGGAAATTTAATTTTTATTTAGCGTCGAAATACAATAGTCGACGCTAAATGTAAGACATTTAGCGTCGAAATACAATAATCGACGCTAAATGTCTTTCATTTAGCGTCGACTATTGTATTTCGACGCTAGATGTCTTACATTTAGCGTCGACCATTGTATTTCGACGCTAAATGTCTACCATTAAAAATAATAATTAAAAAAAAATATATCATAGTTATACTATTAATAATTACGTTAATATTTCAACCATATCTAAAGAGTAATTAAAATCAACAACCATACATTATAATCCATAAAATTATTCATCAATCACAAAATACTGTAACTTCATAATTAATCACTATTATCGTCGGTATTTGAGGATTCGTGACTGGAATCGAAGTCATCTTCAGTGTCAAATTGTTCTTCACTTGCTACTTCAACGCTCACTTCAGAATGAGGAATTAGCTCAACGTCTGTACTAGCTCGAGTTAATGTGATATTTTCAGGAACGTTACCAGTTGGTCCAAAAAATATCTGTTCAGGAACTTCAAAATTACCGGAGACTTCTTGTGTTTTATCTGATATGTCAACTCTATCTTTCTCATGCGTGTCCCAAATGGCCCTATGTTGTAACTTTTCTACCACCATCCATCCAGTTCCTAACTTAGGATCAGGTATATATATCACTGAATGTGCTTGCGTACAAAAAATGTATGGATCATTCTTGTACCAACAACGTTGAACATTAATTGACGTGAGATGATTACTAACTTGAATTCTCATCTTTCTGGTATTTGTGTCAAACCACTTACATTGGAATAGCACAATATGTCGTCTGGGTCGATATATCAACTCAATGACCGATTGCAATACGCCGTAGAAGTCAATTACATATGAGTCGTGTTCTCCTTGGACTACAATTCCAGAATTTTGAGTCACATGAGTAACATCTCGCTGTTCGGTATGAAATCTAACTCCGTTAACAATACATCCACTGTACTCATAAGCCTGCTTTTGAGGCCCATAAGCCAAAGAAACCAACGAGGATTGCGAGTCCAATTGACCATTTTGCACTTGATTGTTAATCTGACAATGAAATATATATGTTAATATAACAAACTGAAATGTCTAATGTTAGGATCAAAATAAATATAAAATATTCTAACTTACAGTTGACTCAAACCATTTAGGAAATTCTTTTTTGTGGGTTTCATAAACATTATGGTCACCATCATATTGTAGCATTGTTAGATGTTGCCTACAATAAATTATCACGGTTAATGTATGGCAAAAATACAGTAATGATGCACCAGAAAAACTTACGTTAAATACGGTTGCACTTCATCACAATTACTCAATATAAACCAATGCGCACGTTGAACTTCCTGAAGGGTTAGTAATTTGACACCTACTGCCCCAAATGGTCTACAATTTTGACGGAACACTGTGATCTCTTGGTTATTACTTGTATCTCCATCATAGTTTCGTGGCCGACGATTAAAATGAGTTTCAATATTCTGCATGTACATCGAACAAAATGTTATTGCTTCACTTATTATAACAGCTTCAGCTATTGAACCTTCAGGGCGTGCCTTGTTTTTCACATATTGTTTGTAATCTCCCAAAGCTCTGCAGATATGACAACAAGTTTGCATTAAGACTAAATTTTATGCACATAAAAACGGTTACAAATTTTCTTATATAAAATTGTATATATATAGTACCTCTAAATGAGATACATCCATCTGTAATGGACATGACCTCCCTTTCTAGCTTCAGCCGGTAAATGCACAGCCAGATGTACTATGACATCAAAGAAAGCGGGTGGCAAAATTCGCTCCAGCTTGCATAGGATTATCACGATTCCTCGCTCAAGGTCGTCAATAACAGATGTGTTTAATTTCCTCTGACATAATTGTTTAAAGAAGCCACATAGATCAAGTACGACGTCGCATACATTCGGGGGGAGATAAGGTCGAATGCCAACAGGAAGGAGAATCTCGAGCAGCACATGACAGTCGTGACTCTTTAATCCCGTTATTGTATCATCTCTGACCCAACGCCCAATATTGGATGCATAATTATCAGGGAATTTAACCATTTTCAGCCAATCACATAATGATTTTCTCTCCGATTGATTGAGCACATAACTAGCAGGAGGCTTAATAAAATCTCGAGAGGCGACTTGTAAATGCAATTTACTGCGAATTCTAAGATCTTGTAGGTCCAATCTAGCATTTACAGTGTCTTTTGTCTTATCCGGAATATTGAATAGTGTACCCACTAAACTCTCACAAATATTTTTCTCTATATGCATTACATCCAAATTATGTCGCAAACTCAGAGTCCCCCAATATTCTAACTCAAAGAAAATATTCTTTCATGTCCAATTCAACTCTTCAGGTAACCGTTTTCAATTTTTATCTCTATTACTAGGATGTTTACCTGGTGTGTTGTCTCTGAGATGTTGATGTTGGCAAAGTATGTCAAATGCAGACAATCGACTGGGCCTACTCTGAGGTTCATGTTGCCCGTTAAATAATTTACTCCTCCGCCAAGGATGACTCGACTCAAGAAATCTCATGTGCCCCGTGTATCCGATTTTATTCCGTAATCGTTGCGAAGGTGTATGACCCGCACAAACTAGACATGTCATGTATCTCTTAGTGCTCCATCCAGATAATGAACCATAGGCTGGAAAATCATTAATGGTCCATAATAATGCGGCATGCATATGAAAATAATGCTCTGAAGCTGCATCATAGGTATGCACACCCACATTCCATAATGTTTGTAACTCCTCGATCAATGGTCTCAAGTAAATATTTATATCTTTACCAGGTGAACGTGGACCAGGGATAAGCAATGACATAAACATGAACAGATCCTTCATACATTTCCATGGAGGTAAGTTATATGGAATGACAATAACGGGCCAGATGCTATAAGAGTTGTACATATTCCCAAATGGGTTAAAACCATCAGAGGCAATACCTAACCTGACATTACGGGGGTCCTCAGCGAAACGGGGGTACATGTCATCAAATTCCTTCCATTCGGTTTCGTCCGCAGGATGTCTAAGTATGTCTTCCGCACCGATCCTCTTTTCATGATGCCACATCATATCAGTCGCTGTGTGTCGTGACATGAACAATCTCTGCAGCCTGTGCGTTAAAGGGAAATATCGCAATATCTTTTGAGGCACTTTCTTCCCCATACCACGGACTTTGTACCGACTTTCACCACATATCGGATAATGTTCAAGTGATTCATACTCGGCACGAAATAATACACAATCAAACTTACAAACATGAATGGATTCATACCACATTCCCAGATCACGCAACATTTTCTTTGCCTCGTAGTACGACTTAGGCAATTCGCTTCCAACCGGTAACATTTGGGCCAGTAACTCTAACATCATATCGATACTTTTGTTGGTCATTCTGTTGATCACTTTAATGTGTAATAATTTCACAACGAAATTCAAGATCGACATTCCAGCACCTTCGAATGTAATTTTTTTTGCCTCATCAAGTAGGCCACTAAATAAATTTTGATCATTTCCACTTAACACTGGCATGTCACCACTAACACTACGACCAAGTTGTGGACCTTGTAAGTCATGCAAAATATCGGTGATCTCATCGTTTGCAGGTTGATTGTAACTACTGCTCCCTTCGCCGGAATCAATAAACCGTGACTGAGAATGATACTGCTCACCAAGATAAATCCACGTACGGAAAGTTGGTGATATTTCTGGCATGTATAAATGATTATGAACTTCATCTAACCGCTTCCTTTTCATATTCAAACAATTTGGACATGGACAACGAACACGACCTTTTGCATCAATATGTTGCTTTGCGACTTCCATAAACTCAGACACTCCATTACGATATTCAACACTCAATCTATCCAGAGAGCTCATCAAATTTCTATCCATTTCAGCAGAATACCTAAATATAATAATATAATTATTAGATATCATTTTACAGCAATCAACATTACTAATTCATTAATACTTTATTTAAGCATATATATATATATATATATATTCGGTTGATAAATTAAATAGTTTACAAAAAAATTATATTTTATTAATTAATATACTTACTCTACATATATGAATCAAAATCACTAACAAACATCATATAAACAACATATATAATCATAAAAATTGAAAATAATAAAGAAATATGAAAGAAGAATTACCTTATCGGAAATTGATTACAATTTTATTGAAAAATTTTAGGAGAGATGTGAGGTTGTAGAGGAGAAATTCTCAGATTTCAGAGGATGAAAATGAAGAGAATGAGAGAAAAAACAAAGGGGGAGAAGGGTTGGTGGCAATCTGCATTTTAATCAATCTTTAGCGTCGAATATTCAAATTCGACGCTAATTGTTGCTGTTTTTAGCGTCGAAACGGTTTTGTCGACGCTAAATATCAAAAACTTAGCGTCGAATTTAATTCAGACGCTAAAGAATCAATGATTTTTCGGTGGAAACTTCATAAACCTTTAGCGACGCTATATATTCGACGCTAAAAGTATATTTTTTGGCGTCGACTCCGTTTTTTGACGCTAAAAGTGTAATATTTGGCCCCAAAAATTATTTCAATAATAGAATTATTCAGCGTCGAATATTATTCGACGCTAAAGCACTGATTTTAGCGTCGAAAAAAGTTTTCGACGCTAAAAAATTAATATTCGGCGTCGAAGTTTTATTCCGTCGCTAAAAATATGACATATAGCGTCGAAAATGATATTCGACGCTAAAACTCACTTTTAGCGTCGAATACTGTTTCGACGCTAAATATTTGGACGCTAAATGCCATAATTCTTGTGGCCTAAGTAAGGGTTGTCTTAAATTTATATATCTAGATCAATTCTCAATTAATATGAGCGTATTACCTTATCAAAAGAATTCAATATTTTTTTTTGATATTGTTATAATGTCAATTATGTAATGGATAATTAAAAACAATTAGGAACCTATAAGTGGTAAAAATGAGAAACATTAAAAAGAAAATATCATTCACCCTAAATTATATCATTATCTTGATATTATTATATGTCAATTAATCATCAAGTGATTAAATTAGTGTTTATGCCCTCTTCAATGAGAACAATAAATCGTGAATCAAGGACACACGTAATATAATATAATATAATCATTTTGGGTTAATTCATAGTTGCGATAATAATAATAATAATCATATAGTTAATTATGAGGCCGCACGTGCTCGGCCACTAGGGTTAAATTCTCCGCTAAGCGTGCGTGCGGTTGAATGAGTTTGACTGTAATTAAATCAAAAGCATTCCTTAATTTGACCACTGAGATGTAATTGATTGTATTATATATGCGACTCAATAATGCTTGGGGTTGTGTAAAGAGTTTGATTTGATCTTTTATGCACGTTGGCTACTAGCTGTATTTGATTTTCAATAATGATTAATGAGAACGGCCATATATATATATATTTTTTGAATATAATTAATTTACTTTTTTCGGATTTATTTAGGGAATCCATTATGGGTGGGCCTATATTTTCGATCTAATCTTTATAATGGGTTCCACCTAACAATTCACATCCAGATTTCACCCTAAATCTCGAACTCAAAGATTTTATTCGGGGCTAATGAGAAGTTGAGATCAACAAGGCTAGTCCGGTACTGGCTGAATCAACCATAATTACAAGTTAAGTTAAAGACATTTAAGGTTTAATTAATTAGGTAAGCAATGAGTTTTGGACCAGGTTGAAACCTGTGGAAGGGGAGAGTCTACATGAATTTGGGCTAAACTTCAGATTAAATATTCATAAGCCTACAAGGCCCATGATCCAGACAGCAAATGTTGTTGGAATCTTAAGTAAAAATTATTTATTTTCAAAAACTACCCGATAAACGAAAAAAAATTAAAAATCTTTTTTTTTTTATTCTTTTTGCTGGAATTGATAATGGGATGAGATCGAGATATATTTTTATCCCATTTTATATGACCGGGATGGAATTGGGATTGACAAATCCCCTTCCGTCCCGTCTCGGCCCGTTGCCAACCCCGCGCTAGCTCAAAAAAAAAAATTGAAAAAAATCTATTTATACAAAGAAAAAAAATCAAATTTTGTAGATAAATGAAGTTGACGAGTTGTTTGATGATTAACAAAGTAAAGACGACGAGAGATTTTGATGTTAGAACTTGTAGATAGTATCGAGATGGGTTCTCAATATTCTTCAGCTTGCTCAAATTTTTTTGTCCTTCCACTTGCTAACTGGGTCATTAAATTTTATAATAAAATTAACAAATTGAGACTTGTCATTAATTTAAACCTATTAATGGAATTAAATTACAATAAAACTCGTTATTATAATGATAATTATACAAACCTCTCGGGATTCTGGCGAATGAAAAATTTCCCCCATGCCCAAATGCAATTGCAGGTAGATGTTCTTCTCCAGTGAATTAAAAAATTAATATTTTTTTTGATTTGTTTTAATAAGAGTAATTATCGAAATGAATGGGATTAATTAAAAAGTGGGGATTGGTGGGATAGATTAAGAGGGTTAAATATCAAATATTCCTTATTTAAAAAGGCCCAGATATCACAAAGCCCATTTTTGCACCAACCAAACTCAATTTCTCTTTGACCCATCTAATTTATAATTGTTGCATATAAAGGTCTCTGTTCTTTTGTGTGGATATTAATTAGATGGCTTAATTTGCTTGGACATGTTTTGGCAAACGAAATTGATGGTGGGGTGGAGTTATAAATAAAATTTTAAATGAATAAACAATATATATAGTGTTAAATTATAAAAAATATTTTTTGTTTAAATGTTAAAATTAAAATAATTCTAAATTATACTATACTAAAATTGAAAAAAAAATATTATAAATTCTACAAGAGCATTGAGCACGGTTTGATATTAGGGGTCTTCCCCCTTTGAATTTATGCTATAAAGTTTGCAAGTTGCATTATAAACGAATATGAGAATTCTATTATAATCCTCTTGTATCAACCAAAATCAGTCCATAAAGTCATATAATTACGCTTGATAAATATTTACAATATTGTATGATGAGTTTTTTATTAGAACTATTCATTGATTTTATACCCCAAAAAAAAGTCTTTACCTCGTAATCAAATATCACGAGTTTTTTTTTTTTAAAAACGTTAGAAACATTGTCATCAAATCAGCCAACTCATATTTAAACGGAGCTGATAGCACATGACTCTTATAAGAAATGTATCACATGAACTCAAATTCATAACCTGATAATAAAATTTTAAATCTTTTGTCACCAATTCAAAAAACAAAAATAAATAGCACGAGCTTTTATTTATTATTGTTTTTGTTTTTACTTTTTAGTGTTTTATTTTTGTAAAGGCATTGCCTCACCAACTTGGCCAAGCACCATAAATGATATATTTTTTTTAATTTTTTTTTGTTGTAAAAACTAGCTCCATAAATAAAATTGATGCCAATGAAGCATCATCATGCAATAGACCCACAATATGTTCAATCAATCATATGCATGTGACCACGTCCCACTCATAAATTTGGTAACTTTGAGTAACAAGTTTCGTATTCATCAATTAAGTGAATATAAAGTTAAGATGATATCAATTTGTAATAATGTACATAAGATTCATAATTTTTGTACTTTTCAAACGTAAAACTCTTGATGAATCTTATTTTTTAGTATTACAAATTTTAGCATTTTGCCTGAGTGTGTTTTACAAATAATGCTTTAAGCATGCTATTTAATTTAATTTAACAATCAGAACATTGCCATGTTACTTTTGGTAAGCCATCGATTAAATTTGATTAGAAAAATCAATTACCATTTCAACTTGTAAATGGTAACTCCCAAAGCTATATTGTTTTTTTTTTTTTTTTTTTTTTTTTTTACCAATATCTTTGGACTTCCCGATGCTTGCATTATTATTGAAGGGGAATTAACATATTGACTTTACTTAGGATAATTAATCTCCTTGTAAATGGAGGGAAAGTACCAAGTAGGCCAATTTTGTTAATGAGTTAATAAGTGCATAAATTATAACAAAGACGAACCATAAAGATAAGATGTGTGGAATAGTTTAATCGATAAAATTTATTGACTTTCGAATCTTGCTCATATTATAAATGAGCATCGGTGGTTATTTAACAGATCGTTTATTTATTTTTGTTGCGACCCATATGAATTGGGTTTAAAGAAAAAGCTAACATTCAATTCGAAAAAATAAAGAGGAGGTCCGATAAATGTCAAAGATATGAACTTATTCGATACGATTTAAATATTATCGGCCCAAAAAAAAGATGAATTACATGGAAATGGACGTGTAGTGCACTCAAACGATGTTTTAGCTTTTGCTAGTTGCATTTCATGCTCGTCAATTGAGCACTTTTGGTGAAAAAATACTTTGAGCAATCGCCACTCTTGCTTTCATAAATGGATCATTTATTCTTTTGTGATCTTTTAATTACATATTTTTCTTATCTTATTGTAATTATTATTGTTTCTTTTGGGTATTGATGATATGTGGGCACCGTTTATTTAACCATTAAGGACGCTTTCTTTAATTCTTTTTTATTTAATGGGCAAGGATATTTGAGCCCGCTATTTTTCTCTTTACACCATCTTTTAGTCAAACCTTTTAATTATTAAAATATTTATTTAATTTTTATCTAACAAGATATCAAATTTAATATTTGCTTTAAGAGATTTCAAACTTTATCAATAATTTAAAAAAATATATCATATTGAAGTTTTGATTATCACGTACACTATCAAAACCATATATTTGAGTTTTATTTTTAAAACAACTTATCCATCGATTACAAAAAATCTCAAATATGATTAATAAGTGTTTTATATAAATTAAAAAAAAAAATCTTGTGAAATTTGCTTCTTTTCTAAGAGATTTGACAAATTTATCTATTTTCTTCTGAATTAAGGTAGGTTTTTTCTCGATTTTTGTTATTTCGGTTTTTATTTCAAAATGTTCCTTTTTATCATATTGATAATAATCACACAATGTTTGCTGTCACTTATGATTAAATAAAATTATTGCATCCAAATTCAAAACATGAACAACACTTGCTTTTAAGATTTCCTTTTACAGGATTCTTATGAAATTTACTTTTACTTTTAAAACTAAACCTTGTGGTTTTCATTTTCAACTTTTATTATTATAGCAGTATAAAATAATTTAGAGTTTAAATCATTTTTATTCCATTGTTCGTCTTATAGTCATATTTAATTTTTAATTATTAAAATAATCAATTGACTTGTTAAAATCCAACAAAATGCTGATAAAATAATTCCTTACAAAATATCAGAGTTTAGATTAATTAAACAATTAATAGATTTAGCATAATTCATGATATATATATAACTAACACAATCAATTAAAACGTGAATTGAATATACACTCATAAAGCTAGGGGTGGGTAAAATTACCGAAACCGAACCAAGACGGCCGAACTGAAAATATCGATTCGTTTTAGTTTTTCGATTTATGTTTGAGTTAAACCAGTCGGTTCGGTTCGAATCGTGAATCGGACCCGTGAACAAATCGGTTTGTAAAATCGTGAACCGAATCGATCGGATTAGGGATTAATTCTTCTGAAAAACCAATTCGGATAGGTTCATAACCGAACTGAGTCAAAATCGACACCGAAATATTAAAACTGAATCGAACTAAGTCAAATCGATTCAGTTCTATTCGATTTTAATCGTTCAATTTACTTCGCTTCTTGAACCGATCGATTTTTGATTCGGTGAAACCGAACTAAACCGTCCTATGCCCACCCTTAACTAAAACTGTATTTTTAAGGCTCGGATCATTAAAAATAACAATTAACAGTCTTATACAAATGTAAAAGTATAATGAACGAATTTCCCCAATTAAAAAACATACGGAAAATGAATTTGAACCTCAATAGAAATGCTTCTAATATCAATAAATGGTTAAACGAAAATGAAACATTAATTGCAAAAGTTCCAAATCTTAGAGGATCAATAGAGAAATATACATGTGTATTTTTTTGTTGTTATAAAAATTAAACATACATATGTATGAGTATAAATAAATAATAAATAATAATTTAAAGATAAAGATAAAGATCGATCAACTACTTTAATTCTAATTTTAATGTCGTGAATAGGTTGTCAAATAAGGTCCCCAAGTGGCGTGGATTGGTGGTGTAGGGTTCGAGATTTCACATTGAGGTCATGGGTTCGAATTCATGTAGTGCGTTTTTTATAAAAGTCCGGGACAGCCGGAGATTTAAACTACTCCGTGTAAGTCCGGAATGAGTGATTTGATTGTGAGATTTCTAACTATTTAAAAAAAAATTAGATTGTCAAATAAGACAGATTTTGAAAAGTTCAGTCTCTGTTTATAAGTATTTTAATAAAATAATTATGTGCAATCGTAAGTAGGATTACTGTATGCATTTGTTTTAATGTAATAAGTATATGTAATTATAATAATAATATCGATAACACATTTAAATGAAGGCTATATTTTCCAAAACCCGATCTCATGATTGAAAAATGTTAGGTCCCAACCCACAAAGATGATAACATTGTTTTTGTTTTGTTGGGCAACCCACAAAAATAACAACAATAATTTATATAATACAATTAATTAAATAAACAAAAAAAATTGTACAATTATGTGGCCACGTGTAAATTGCCCACGTCACATTTTTATCAAGTGGCAGCTGAAATATAATGGATAAGCATAAATTATACACAGCCAATTCCAATTTTTAAAATGCTCGCATGTTGCAATCTTCACCCTCAGTCTCAATAAGTGTGGTTTAATAACAAATGATTTCAAATTTAATTGATAGATTTTGAGTTCGAGTTATATTTCTTATAAAAATTTATGACAATTGAAGATTTTTCATATTTCACTTAAGTCCGGATCATGTAATTTGATAATAAAATTTCAAAAAAAAAAAAAAAATGTTGCAACCATCGATATTATTTCCAGAACTATAGCGTTAATCATTATGTGTTGCATGTGAAGCATTCAATATGTGACCCTACTGTTTTGAAAGAGAGTTTTGAGTTTCTAAAATGAGATAACTCATTGATATAAGATAGTAAAATATTAAAATTATTTTATTACACACTTATTTTTTTTAGATGATTGGATCAGTCTAGACCCGCCCGGTGGTTTGGTTCCGGTTCGGAACCGAACCGGCCGGTTTCCGGTTCCACACTGAAGTTTGGTTCTGGTTCCGGTTCAGTTCGAATTTTTTTTATTATTTTGAAAATAAATTAAAATAAATGAGATTAATTTAATAAATAAATAAAATTATTACATTAAAGAGCTTGAGCTTAAATTTTTAAAAATTTAAGTTGCATAAGTATCCTCCAGGCTCAAGGGGTGAGAGGAATCAAAGCTCACGTAATTCCATTTCAATTTTAAGATATTTCCCCTTTGTAAATTTACAATTTTATAATTATCAATAATCATTATCAGTTGATCATTCAGTTTCGGTTCCGCTTGCACTTGTTGTTGAAGATGCATTATTGAACAAATTTTCAAAATCATCGGGGGCATCTTCTTGTTGTCTCATATCAGCTCGAGTCCAATCATCCACACACGTTGTTGCTTCTAGAGTGCTTGGATGTAATGAAGATCGTTTAACTTCCAATATATTGCCTCTCAAGCTGAATGCTTGCTCAACCGCAACGGTGGAAATATGTGCTGCCAATATCTCTTTAGCAATAATTGATAAAACATTATATATATTTTTAAGTCGGTTTCACCAGTCAATGATTTTAAAATTTTACTAACTAAACTTTCAGTATGAAACTCGAAATTTGTAGATAAATAATTATATAATTCGGGGTTATTAGTTATCGTATCCCTAGCTTTTTTATTTCGTTGCAATAACCAACGATCTTCTGCGCTAAGTTTTGTTTGAATTACTGGTTCGCTACTACTAGATTCACATAATATTCATAAGTTATATCTTACAATATAATCATTAAATAACTCAATTAAATCATTTCTTAATTTCAACATTAATCTTGTAATATCAATTTCATCTAATATTAATAAATAACCATAGTAAGCTTGTAAAACACCATTCAAACCTTCTAATCTAAATTTAGGATAAAAAACAGCAGCAATAAGATAAAGTAAAAGAATTTATCTAAAATAATTCAACCATTTTACCTTCATAACAGTAATGGCTTCTAACAAAACAATATCATTAGGATCGCTACTTTCAGCACGTTCATCGAGAGCACCAACAATATTCAAACTTTCAAGAAGAAATAAATGTGCTATTGGATAATAAACGCCGCTACAAATTAAAGTAGCATCATTAGAAACTTTTAAAATATCTAAAAAAAAATTCACAAATATCCCATTGACTATGATAAAGTGTGACATTTTGAACATGTTGAGAAAAAAAAACTACATAATGCATCTTTGTATTGAAATGTTTGACATCAAAGAAAATAAGTTGAATTCCAACATGTTAGAACATCTCCTGAAAATTTAATCGGTTTAATACCATTTATTTTACAAAACTTCGTCCATTATCTCATAACTTGAGAATATGACCAAATACAATTTAATGTCGTCTTAATAGGATCAATGAAAGATGATAATAATTTCAGACCATCTTGAACACATAAGTTAAGGACATGACATGTACAACGAATATGAAAAAATCGACCCCCTAAATTTGGTTGACATAAGGATTTAAATCATTGATGGATGCAGTATTTACAGATGCATTATCAAATCCAATTGTTAAAAATTTTTCTACTAAACTATATTCATAAAAAATTACCATCATCATTCTATAAATATTTTGTGCAGTATGTTGGTTATCAAAAACTCTAAATGCAATAAGTCGTTTTTGCATGGTAAATGATGCATCAATCCAATGACAAGTTACACTCATGTATTAGTGTGTTTGCCAACGATCACTCCAAATATCAGAACATATAGAAATACGACATTTCATCTCTTTAAATATTTCATTTAAAATAATTTTACCATCTTTATATAATTTAAAAATATGACGTTTTGTTGTGTTTCGAATCATTTTACATGCAGAAGGATTTAAAGCATTATGTACGTAATTAGTAAAATGAAGTTTTTCACCAAAACTTAAAGAAAGACGTGCCATACAAGTTAATTTCGCAAATTCTTCTATATTTTTTGCATCAGAATATTTAACTAAATCTACAGCACTCGTACCTCTACTAGATGATGCGTACCTGGCCATTTGAGTTTGCGTCGTATCAATTTCAAGTTCAATCGGATGATGTCTTTCTAGGTGCTTGATCATACTGCCGTATCCACTAGAAAATTTGTAGGAAACCTCACAATAGTTGCAAATCGCTATTGAACTGTCATCGTTTAATTTTTTTTAAATGAAAATGAATTTTGAAAACATCCGAGGAACGAGCCTTAACTTCCATTCTCCGTGATTGTGCACCGACACTAGGGCCGCTCTATTGGGTTGGCATATTTGACATATATTCTCAGATGAGCTTGCCATTTTTCATTTAAGAAATAAGTAAGAAAATAAGAAAATTGACTAATTGCGAATGATAATAACTAATTGAATTGAGATTGAGAATAAGAGAATTGTAGGAATTGAGAGAGTTGAGATTTTGGTGTGTTGAAATAATGAAAAATGAATCATATTTATAAAGTTTTAGAATTTTTTGATACAAAAAATGCCCCTAAATATAACAGTTATTAGGGATATATTAGGAATTTATTATTTTTATGCATTAACGTCATTTTTTTATTTATTTTGAGGGCAGAGAGCCAACGGCTCCCTGTCCTCCCCCAACGGCTAGTAGCCGTTGGGGTTAGGGTTCCTGTTGGAACCCTACGGTTCCAACCGGAACCGTTTCGAGTTGGGGTCGAACCCCAACCGAACTGGTCGGCCACGGTTCCGGTTTCGGAACTGGAACCGGAAACAGAACCGATTGGAACCGGAACCTTCCGGTTCCAACTGGTTCGATTCCGATTCCGGAACCGGAACCATGGCCCGGTCTAAATCAGTCAAATTTTTGAATGTCAACCAACCGTTTACGTTGATTATCATAAGATATTGTGAATTTCAACATAATTTATTTGAAAAGTAAAATAAATTCATTTTTCAGTATTGAACGAATTTGTTGCGATTATGGATTACAGATCATGGCACGACAATGTCTGAACATGACAAGGCTATTGTCCTCTTCGATATTATCCGGCGGTTGATAGTGGAATCTGATAGCACTCAAGTTGTGGAATTGATTCATAACAGGAAGGGCACGTTGACAGAAACTCTGTGGATCATTAATGATATTATTGCTAAGCTAGCTAGGTTAGATGACCATTTTGTTTGCTACGCTTCTCGTTTCTGTAACGTTATTGCTCACGCTTTAGCGAAAGTAGCAATTAATATTTGTTACCCTGTTATTTGGAAAGACGACTTTCCATCAAACATTATGTGTATTCTCACCTCTTTGATTTAATGATAATCTTATTTTCTTCAAAAAAAAAAAAAAAAGTACGTGCATATGATAAAAGCGAGATTTTTTATTTTTTATTTTACGATAAATATTAATAACCCTAATCGATCGCTGGTGTTGGCTATCATAGGACCACCCTTATGAACTATTTTATTGTTATTTTGACATGTTCTATTCTATTGTTTAGGACGTTTTTTCTTATTATATACAATTTATAATATTGAGGGCGCTGAATTTTTAAACTTTGCTCGTTTCAATTCGCTAGAATTTGCGAGAGGAATCAAAATATATAAAATTATTTTCGCAATATAATATTTTTTTTTACCCATTTTGACCCTAAGAGAGTAGCTTGTATCTCAAACTCACATGAATTTGTATACATGAAACCTTTCAAATCTTAATTAATTAGGTGGAGATAAAACCTACCTGTTGAAAATGGAACAACATCATTGAGATAAATATAAAATCAATGATTACAACAATAAACCGACCAACCGACTTTTATCCACCGTCCGATTTATGATCAAATCAAGATTATTAGGCCATGTTAGGAATCCATGTGGCAAATAATTATATGACATTCCCAACACACACGACAAAACATTTTTGCTTCCAATTCAATCACTTAAAGAGCCTTCATGCCTCTTTTTGACAATATTTTTAATTTTGTCGGCGCCCAATTACATTTACCTTTCCTTTTTCTATTCCTAATCTCTCGTGGCCCCTACCCATATATAAAGTAATAAAACCGAGGGTGTAACTAGCGGATTTTTTTAAAGCTAAAATTTGATTTTTGTAAAAAATAATAAATTAAAATTATTTCATCAATAAATATTTTTTTTAAAAAATTTATCAAATATATTTAATAAATTTTCAGATAGAGCGGACGCAGAGCTACTGCTGGACTTTTAAGAGCTTTGATGATATGACTCTAAGTAGTTAGGTTGAAAAATTAAGCTCGGCCCAATGAGTACATGTATGGTTTCGAGTTTGTTAAATATAATATTGATACGAGCCAACTCTATATATATATATATATATATATAAGTATATGCTCGCAAGAAATAAAATGATTAAAATCCCATGATTTATTTAATATTTTTCAATTTTAAAATGAAAAATTTGATCTACTCAATTTAACGACCCACCACATGTTTCCGCTTCAATTTTTGAAGTTCAAATTCAGTTTTTTCTTTGATCTGATTGGATTAGATTATTAAAAAAAATCGAACGGACCCTCAATATACACACACTTACACTAACCATAATTTTGGCCTTTTTTAAAATATTTTTTTTTTGAATTTACAAATATATGTATGATAATACAATCCTTACCGTCCACGTGGATGAGATAATTTGTTTGAATTTTGAATTTAATTTTATTGTGAGCATCGATCATTGGTATGGAGCGTTGAATATAAAGATGACAATACCTTATATATGTTAATATAAAAATTTGTATTTTACGAATTAATTTTATGGTGGCTAAGTACATCTTATCTTAGGAGAGCATCTTTGCGGGATGTAAACGGGAAGGTTGCTTTCAATATTAATTAATTTTAAAATCGAATAATATGTTAATTAAATAATAGATTAGACCATAAAAAGATAATTGGTGTGAAAAAAAGGAGACCATATTCAAGGCCACCAATAATAATCCGATTCAAGTTGCATGATTAGCCCCTTAATGCATGTACGGAAACAAAACAGATTTAAAAGCTTTTTTCCCCATACATTGTTATATGTATCCGTATTGATAATAACTTTTTTGAATTATTATTATTATTTGTGTTCCCTTCAGATTCTTAGTTATTGTAATTATAGATGATAAAAATTATCGGGAAGATGTAATTAGGGACAAAATAAGAGAATAATTTATTATGTCTGTTAATTAAATATGTGGGGTAAAAATATTACATTTACGTTATAATAAAGGTAAAATTCACATATAAATAAGGATCCGCACGAAAATTTATGAGATTCAATACTTTATAATTAGGTAGGGATATAATTTGTATGCCCGTAAACTGAACGGAGCATATGTGGATATTTATATACCAATATCATATCCAATCGGTTACCAATCCTACTCATAACCTTACGCTAATTCTATTTTTAATATTTCTTATCATTTTTGTATTACTTTATCATCTCGTTCTCATCATTTTTATGTTTTTTTTTTTTACATGAATTGTTGTATTCTCACTATACTACAGAGGTGATCATGAGAAGAAAAACAAATACAGTCGGTTGAAGCTTCCAAATTTGACCAAAATTAGGGACTTGAAATCAGATAAATTTTAACTTTTACTATATAAAATTATGACATCTTCATTTTATAAAAAAAGAGTTTCCTTTTAAAAGGAAACGGAAAAAAAAAACTCCAATAAATAAACAGACCAGTAACATAATCTTTAATGTGTTTTTTCACTATAAGAAAATATAAAATTACCGACCGAATATTTTTATTCAAGAAATTTTGTTAATTACTAACCGAAAAGAATAAAAAATAATTTATGACCAATTACAGACCAAAATTTCAGTTGATATTCGATCGATAAATATGGCGCTGAAAATTAATTTGAACCAACAATTATCGACCGAATATTCACTTGATAATTGATAATAAATTACGACAGAATGAAATTCGGTCGCTAAAATAATAGTGATTATAAAAAAAATTAAAAAATATATATTTTACTTACTGAACTAAATTTCGGTCGGTAACTTATACATTGTACTGGTACTAAGGTCCATGTGTGGGGTCCACTCATGGCTGGTCGGGTAGGGCCCATGGTGGGCCCATATTTTTTTTAAATGCAATGAGTTTAGCGACTAAATATAGTTCGGTTGGTAAAATCTATTTTTTTTATTTATTTAAGAGATTACCCGACCGAATTAGGTTTCGATAGGTAATTTTGACCAGAAATTTTACCTATCGACCATATTTCGATTAGTAATTTATCACCGACGAGTCAAATAACGACCGAAAAAATTCGATCGATTTTGGACGATAATAATAATTACTGATCAAATTTTTAAGATTATCGACTACATATACGATCGATAATCACCAATTTTCTTATATTGTTTTTTGGTCTTTTAACAATTACCTTGATTTGTATAACCGATTTATTCTAATTATTTTTTATTTGTCGAAGGGATAAAAGTTGAAAATGAACCTTCAATATGTGGCGGCTAATGTCACCACAATCGTCAAGCCTCAAAATTCTAAAAAATGAAAAAAAATAGCAAAACCCTCATGTTTACTGAAATTAAACAAAATTCATATTTTAAAATTAAACGAAACCTCTATTTGGGGTTTATTGTTTAATGTGTGCTACCGAACGAAATTAACATGCATCAATCAATCAATTGTATACTATTATATATCAAAATTGAACATAATCCATAAACATAGAAAAACCTGGAAAATATAGAAGATGATGACGAAACTGAGATCAAAGTCAAGTTGTCTCTATCCATAAGAACTTATTAGCCTCGTCTCGGTGCTCTACGGATGGTTTTGTGGCTAACGTTCTCTCAAGATTACTTGGACACTTCTTGTAGAAGGAGCACTCATTTCACAAGATCTTGAATAATGACAAATGATGTAAATTCTTTTTTCCTTAAATGACTCTCTCAGACAATTGATGTAACTTCTGATTTTCTAGATGGATAAATGAATCCAAAAACCTTTCTTTATATAGGTATGGAAGGGTGCCATTGAGGGCACCATTTGGCTTATGGTATAACCCTCCCAAGGGTTATATCATTTCCTAAGGCTTAAAAAGGTATAGAGATGCATCATTTCATTAGAGGACATGTCCTTATATGTTCATGTTTTTCCCCTAAGGCACCACTTAAGAGACATGACCCTCATACAACCATACTATATATATTTAGAGAATTTACAACATGATTTTATTATAAATATTTTGATTCTTATTATAAGACATGAGGTATGGATGATAACTATAGTATTACGTCTTGAACCGGTCTTATCTCATTGTCTCCTCCCATATCGATTATGATTCGATATGAAAAATCCGTCCCAAATCCTAACTGATTTTTTGAATCACGACCAAAAGTCATCCTGATTCTCGAGCATAATGGTTAGAGATCCCAAATCTCGATCAAGAATCGAATTATTAAGATAAAATTTAATATTTTTATTTTTTAAACATAGTCCGGGATAGTGTTTTCATATTTTAAAATTAAGCGAAACCCCCTATATGAGAATTTACTATAAATGTTTTGATTTTTATTATAAAACATGAGGTGTGAATGACAACTATGATATTATGTCTTGAACCAATCTCATCTCCTCTCATCTCGTTTGTGATTCTATATGAAAAATTTGTCCCAAATCATAATCGATTTTTTGAATTATGATGAAAAATCATATGATTCTCGAACAGAATGGTTAGAGATCACAAATCTCGATCAAGATTCAAATTATTAAGATAAAATTCAATATTTTTAAACATAATCTATAAGCGAAAACAAGAAAAAGATTATGTTTAATTTTAAAATAAGATAGAATTTCATTTAGTTTCACTATATATTAGGGAAATTTTGCTCATTTCCCCCTCTAAAAAGCAAACGTATTTAAAATTAACATTTGGCTTTGGGGCTGGTTTCAGGGTTTGGAATTCAAAATCTCGTGGGTTAGAGACGAAAAAAGATCAATTTAGACATTCACCCTTTTATATTTTAAAAGAAATTAATAATAATATTTATCTATTATTTAATTTTTTTGGAGTGGTTATGGTATAGCCAGCTATAATGTTGTAACCGATGTCTTTTCACAAAGAGTATAAAATGTCTAAATATAATCTGTTCAATTTTTTATTTTTTTTTTTAATATGGAATTGATGTACATGATACATTTCATATTTGGAAATGGAATTAATTAATTATCCAATATGCTCCATTAAGATAATTATCCACGTCAATCAACTGATTATTATTTTCTTTTTAGGTCAGTCAACTATTCTAAAAATTTGAAAGATTTCAACTGTAAGATAATTAGATGGATTGAATTTTGACTATCTTATTAATTTTGAACCTAAACCCTATTACATCGATTATTTTTCCTTGATCCACTTAAAAACGTCTAGCTGCTGTATAATAAAATAATCTAACAATTTAAATTGTTAACCTAACATAAACATCAAAATGTTGCAAGTTTAAGACTTAAGGTTATAGTATAAAGAATAGGTGAATCCCAAGAAGCGTGACTTGATGGTGTATGATTCATGAATTTATCTTGAGGTTATGGGTTCGAATTAATAGAGTGCGTTTCTTGTAAGAACCTGGGACAATCAGAGTTTTTATTTGATCCGCTTGAGCCATGAATGAGTGTTTTGACGGTGGGTTTCTAACGATTTCAAAAAAAAAATTAAAAAAAATTAAAAAATAAAGAATAGGTGACAATTTAGTAAACATGTATTAATATTTATTGGCGGAGGTACACTACCGCGAGATTGACATATATTTAACTCGGATTTGCAGATTTATTTTTTAAATGTACATATAATATCTAAACAACCCTTGCAATCTTATAATCTTTTGAAAATGCCATGTTGATTTTTTTTTTAAAATAAAATAAAATAATTAATTCCTATACTCATAATTTCACTAAAATAATAACAATGATAATGGAAATGGTTTGGCATGGGGAGCATTATCATTTTACAATTAAAATGACCTAACTTTTAGAAAGCATTTGTTATATCATGTGTCCTTTTTTATTCACTTATGTGTATGATTTTTTTTAATAAATTGACATTTATGTCCCTCATATATGTATTTTCATTGGTTCGAGAGAATGATCCCATTAACAAATGAGCTAATGAGCACCGTTCCATTTATTATTATTTTATTTTCTTTATTGATATATCTTTTTCCGTTTAATAGAATAAATGTGCATGTGCTTTGAGTATTATTTCTTGAAAGTGTGCATGTTACTTGCGTTTGTTAGCTAACATGAACATGTGAACGAGAGAGAGGAATCGGATTGATTCAACTAAATTTGGTTTATTATTTTATACAATTTATAGTATTGATTTTTGTAATAAGTACATACAGATGAAAAGAATGATAATGATAATTACATAAAGTACTGACAATTAATCATTAGAGATGTGAGAGATTTGTAAATTTTGATTTCCTAATATATTGAATATCGATTAAAAATTGAGATTTTTAGGTGAAAATTAAGATTTGAGATGATTTATTTGGGACGATTTTTAATCCTGAATCTTATACTGAACTACATTCGAAATTCAAGATTTTTCACCATCCCTAATAATAATTAAGTTTAAAGAGTTTTCTTTTCGTTTATGTGTATGATGTCGTCTTTTATAATTCATCAAAAATTTAAGTATAATAATAGTATAAAGTGTTGTTGGAGTGTAAGATAGTCGAAAATGCAACTCCATCTCGAGGCAGAATTTCAGTAAATATCGAGAAACCAAAAACAAACAAATTACGACACCAATAAAAATATAAAACAAAAAACAAAAAAATAAGAAAAAGCAATTTCTAGCAGTAGTAATTTGGTAACGTGAAGTGAGAAAGTGAAAAAGATGAAGATAAAATACAACAGTACATTACGTGCAGCCGCTTTTGTTATTATTTATTTATTTTTTATTTTTATATCGGATCGGTTCATCCAATTATTCAGCAACTATTTATATTTATATTTATAATATATTTAATTTAATTTATAAATTATTATTTGTTTATTCTAAAAAGAAATATGTTTATTTATTTATCTCTGTCATCCTCTCAAGTCTTGACAACGTTGAACAAGTCCTCGAATCTCCTTTCACTACTGCTTCGGGTCCTCAAAAGCAATAGCCCACAAAGAGGACCCATCAAAACACAAACAAAAAACCATTTGCTCGCTTACAATTTTAATATATTTACAAAGAGAGACTCTCATGGATTCTTTTATTATCTTGTCAGAATTTCAACCGTCCCTTCCTTTTTGGTATTTCTTATTCTATTCTGTTACCCCTTTCTTTTTTCTTTTTTTTTGTTTAATGGGTTTGTTTTTATTTGCAGGTTTTGATTAGAAGTTTGGATTTTGATGGTAATGTGATATCCTCAGCTTCAGTTGTTGTTGTTGTTATTCAGCAACTCTGTCTATGGATTCTTCATCTCTTGAGGGTACCCTTCTGTTTTTGGATTTTGTATTTAAAGTTGTGAGAGAATATGAATTTCTTCTATTAATTTTGACCAGGGTTTTTGATTTTTTTTTTATTGGGATGAAGGTATAAAGCTTAAATCTTTTGATGGGTTTGTAATCTGCATGATAGTCAAATTGTGGCAATATTATGTTATTTGTGATCTTGATGTTTTGGTTTTCTATTTATTTTTTAAAAATTTTGGTGTGTATTAACTAGAATTTTGTTGTATTTTTTTTTTTTTTTTAACTCTTTGCTTTAATGTTCATGGAGTGCATTTTGTTTGTTGTTTGATGTTGAGTTTCAGATCATAGTGTCTTTTATGCTATTTAGCATTTTAAAGATTGTCAGTAAAAGTATATGTTGTTGTGTGAATTTTTGTGATGGTTAGCAGCATAAATTTGACTTAATAATCTACTGTTGTTTTTTTTCTCTGCATATTATATCTCTGCATTATGTGGAATTTTACCTTATTCAATTGAATGAAGTAACCTTTATTATAATGCAGTTTTATCAATCCCACAAATCAATAAAAGTGGACATTTTTCATAATTATATTGGGGCCGCCTGTAAAAGTTTTAGGTTTTTTGATGAAGTTGGGGTGTCTTTGTTTTTGCAAGTCAACCCTGTAGTTTATATGTTTTGTCTTAGTTGCAATTAGATTAGCGCCGTTTGATAATTATTTTGGTATGAATGAATGGATAATTTAGCTTGAGCATTTTAAACGAGTCTCATGATTAAGACGAGTTGACTGTAACATGGATGCATGTTAGACAGTTAAGCATCCTCACCTGTGAACTGAATAATTTTCTGGTTCCTCCTTTTTGACATGTTGAATGTATATGAGGTCAAAGACATCATTTTAATTGGAAGCAGTTATGATGTAGGTCAGGTTTAGGAGTCTTTAATGTACTTCGTTTTTCTTATTTTAGTATGATTCGTTTTATTTTATTAGTTTTCGCATTTCAGTCAACCTTTGTATAGGATTTAAATAGTCTATTATAAATAGTGCCGAAAGCTCAAACTGTTTGTCAACCTTTTCAATAAAATCCCCCTCTTTAATTTCCGTATGGGCTTATTATTTTGACACGTGTTATTGAGCCGTTCGGACAAGAGATATCTAATTTCATATATTAGAACCGCAACTCACTGCGTCAAAGGAACAATTGAGATCTTATCTCAGGGTTCAGAAACATGAATGAAATCATCTCGCTTTCACTACTCGCTGTGTCCAGTTAGAGATAACGATGTTGTTAAATCTAGAATTTTGATAATTTTTTGCCGACTTTCATCTTATTTGATTGTTATTTGTTCCTCCTAAATACATGATATCTTTCTTTTTCCCTCTTCAAATATTCTGGAGACTAATAATGACAAGCTTATGTTTGTTGTTGTTTAATTGGTCTTTTTTCATCTAGCTTGTATTTATTTGTATACATTTCCCTTTTCTTGTCTCTAGGAATTGCACTTGACCCATCAAAATGCAATAAGTTGAGCATGGAAGAAAAGAGAGAACTAGTGTATCAATTATCGAAGCAATCGCATGGTGCCTCTGAAACGATGCAATCGTGGACCCGTCAGGAGATTCTACAGATTCTATGTGCAGAGTTGGGGAAAGAAAGGAAATATACTGGCTTGACTAAGTTGAAAATTATAGAAAATCTTCTGAAACTTGTATCTGAGAAGAAATCTGGGGAGCGTGATGCCAAAACAGAAGTTGAACGACATTCTTCTCCTGTGTCTTCCCAGAGATCATCCAAGAGGCAGAGGAAAAATGAAAACCCTGCTCGCCTGCCTGTTACAGTGAATGATGCTGCAATGAACAGCAGTGGCAATGATTTAGTCAATGCTATATATTGCAAAAACTCAGCTTGCAAAGCTACTTTAAAACAAGAAGATGTATTTTGCAAGAGGTGTTCATGCTGCATCTGTCATAAGTACGACGACAACAAGGATCCTAGCCTATGGTTAACTTGTAGCTCAGAGCCTCCATTTGGAGGTGATTCCTGTGGTATGTCATGTCATCTGGAGTGTGCCTTAAAAGATGAAAGATCTGGCATTGGAAAAGGTAGATGCTATTCAAGACTTGATGGGAGCTTCTATTGTATTTCATGCAGAAAAATGAATGATTTACTCGGGTAAAGTTGTGTTTTATCCTAATTTCTCCTTGTTATTTCATTGATAAATTTTGTTTGTTCAAATGTCGTATTGTCTTTGCTAAACTGTCTTCTATACTGTGCGATTCTTTTTTGCTTACAAATTGTTGATAAGCAAAGGAAATTATGGTACTTACTGCAAGCACTATTTATTTACAAAATTCAGTTGAAGAAAATTCAAAGTTCAGTTACTTGAACTCGGTTATTGTTATGATAGCATGATATGATAGATGCTAAAATAAAAGGGTTGTCTGTAATAATATGGGTTTCCAGAGAAACTTTGTCTGTTACATTAGGAGTAAAGTATCATGAGAATAAGATATAATGAAGCAGTATATTGTTAAAACTTTCATGGAGCAGGCAAATTTTATGTTTCGTAGTTGTTTTTATATTTGATGCAACTAGTCTTCCTCTAGGCTAGTAATAGTATGATATTGAAGTGAATTCTGCAACATTGATAATTATATGTTCACGCATTAGCTAGTTTTTTTTGTTGCCAGTTTCTTGTCCATTATACCTCCTTCTTTCTTCTTTTATTAAACTCAACGGACTCAAATACTTAATCCCATTGGGGTTGGTGCATTTAATTTATTAGATGCTGGAAAAAACAACTGGTGGTGGCAAAGGATACCAGACGAGTCGACATACTGTGTTATCGACTCTCCTTGGGCCAAAAACTTCTAAATGGGACTGAAAAGTACCAAAATCTCTCTAAGATTGTTGATGATGCTGTTAAGATGCTTGAAGATGAAGTTGGTCTATTAACTGGTTTACCTGTGAAGATGGGTAGGGGTATAGTCAACAGGCTTTCTTCTGGACCAGAAGTTCAGAAACTCTGTGCCTGTGCTGTGGAGTCCTTGGACAAAATGATTGCCAACACAATCTTGCCTAATCGGTCGTTACAAGGTAAATTTTATTACAATTTAATCATGCCAAAATCACAACAAATGATTTCTTCTGAGCCGGATAGGAGGTTCTTTGTGACAAGCATAACAACAGGTATAATCACATCAAAAGCCGGAAGTTTTTGGTTATTGGTCCGTTTTGTGCACAGCTGCTTAATTGTGGAATAATGGAGAGGCCATGGAGTTGCTGCTAATGGAATGTCTTTAATCATCAATTTTTTTGTTTGTCAACGATGATATAAAAATCTTCGTTTTTGCAGAATCAAATGTGGTTGTTCCAAACATGGTTAAATTCGAAGATGTTCGTGCAACATCCCTTACTGTGATATTGGGTACTGAAGATCCTTCTCCCGGGAATATTATTAGTTACAACTTATGGCATCGTAAGGTCCAGGAGGACTTTCCAGCTAGACCTACTTGTACTCTCTTTACACCTAATACTAGGTTTGTTGTAACGGGACTGAATCCGGCTACTGAGTATCAGTTCAAAGTTGTTTCTTCTAATGGTACAACAGAGTTGGGTAGGTGTGAAGTTTGGTTCTCAACAGCCAATAGCAGGTTTGAAGTGTCGAACTGCTTGGTAATAGAAAGAAGTCAAAGCCCAGCAACAAACTGTAGCAGCCTTTCTAATCCCTCCTCTGTGGAAGATGAAACCAATAACGTCACTCCAGACAGGGACCAAAATGTTGATCGAGTTGACGATTATTTTACTTTCTGCAAGGACACTGATAAAATAGCTTCTACTAACTTATCTGATGATGCTATTCACGGCACTCTTATGGGTGGAGGAGTAACCCCTGCGGATGCAATTTCTTTGTCAGAAGAGGAGCGTGCCAATAACAGGGATGGCTCCATTCCCAATTCTGACGTTCAAAAGCTAGAGAGCAAGCACTCTCCAGAGGGCTTAATCATTGAGGAGATGAGCACTCATAATGGGATAGATGCCCCAGTGCTGACTGGCATGGAATGTGTGCCTTATGTTGTAGGCTCAGAAGCTGGCTTGCCCATTACTCCCTGCAAAATAGAAATACTTAAGGAATCTCAAGCAAGGAATGGGAGATCCAAATCGAGCAACAAGGATATGGAAAATGGGACTGCGAAGGGAGATGAACCTCAAGATGGTAGCACATCAAAGAAGAGAAGCAGTGAAAGACGTGATGAGGATCGTGCAGCTAACGGCCTCTCAGATAGGGACTTTGAGCACTGTGTGAAGGTTATCAGATGGTTAGAGTGTGAGGGACATATCGATAAGAACTTCAGGCAGAAATTCTTGACTTGGTATAGCTTACGAGCAACCCCACAGGAGGTAAGGATTGTGAAGGTTTTTGTTGATACATTTGTTGAAGATCCAGCATCTCTCGCAGAGCAGCTCATTGATACATTTACCGATTGTATGTCAAGCAAGAGATCATCAGTAGTGCCAGTTGGGTTCTGCATGAAGCTATGGCATTGATTGTGTCCAGGGTCCTCTGCTATATAATCCCATGAATTCTAAGCACAACCCACATGGGTTTGCGTGGCATAATTCTTTAGACCCTTTAACATTAACTATCATCAATCATCATCATCATCATCATCGTCATTTATATTTATCATTAGCATTGCCATTCTTGTGATGATGTAAGAATGCTAGAATTTATTTCCTGCTACAAATACAGTTCACTCCTATTCATTTATATGTTCCAATTGTCAAATTAGATCTGTATTTATTATTATTATTTTTGCTGTCAAGCTCGTTGCACATGTGAATATGTTCGACAAATCCAATGGTGGCAAGAAAATTCTAATCTTGCTTGGTCAAAGTGGTGAAATAATTATTTTCTTCTTGGACTGAGAACTTGAATTGTACTTATTTTAGGCTTGTGTTGAATATTAGGCTGCAAGTACATTCATTTTTCATCTTTTTAATTTATAGTCAATACCAAATGTTTATCAGTAGATACTTTTCCTTTTGATTGACCTACGAGAAGCTCCATTTTCTCTCTGAGTGCCTGCATCTTCTAGATTTTGATGTAATATTTAAATAAAAAATTTAAATGACCAATTAATTATCGTATTTGTATTGTCAGCAAGAAAAAAAAATATTGAATGGCCGTAAAGGCTATAAGCGTGGAATCAAGGCTTCGGCAGCTCCAATTTGCCATTCATGAGCAAATTCTTTTACAATCCTCCAATTCTTGTTTGACTACAAAGATGCACGAGCATGAACGAACTAAAGCAAATTCATGCTCATACAATCACAAATGGTATCTCTCGTTTTGCATTCATAAGCAGCATCATATTAGCTTTTTGTGCAGTATCGCCACACCGTGACTTGCGCCATGCAGAGACCATTTTCAATCAAATTTCAACACACACTATCTTTGATTACAATACCATGATAATGGGTTTCTTGCAAAACCCGAAACCTGAAATGGGTATTTAAGTTTACTCCAAAATGCGAAGTCTTGGCATTGAACCAAATGCTCGTACTCTCATAGTTTTGGTTAAAACATGCGTTTCTTTGTCTTTGCTTGATCAAGTTTATGGTCAGATACTTAAATTTGGACATGTTTATCGTATTTGTATTGTCAGCAAGAAAAAAAAAAGGGTGCATGATTATTATGTGGATGAAAATGGTTTCGTGTATGAACTTGAGTTAGGAACTGCGTTGATTGATTTCTATGCTAAATGTGGATACATAGAAAAACGCGTGTGAAACATTTAAAAACATGTCACATAGAGATGTAACAACTTGGAGTGCAATTATATTAGGGTTGGCTATGAATGGGAAGAAGGAAATGGGACTTCAGCTTTTTATGAAGATGGAAAAAAAGGGATTTAGACCTTGTAGTTTTAAAACGGTGTGGTTTGACGGTAAATAATTTATGATTTGGTTGTTTGGTCTTGAGTTCGAGTCCAAATGTGTATTTATTGTAAAAGTTTGTAACAGTCGGAGATTTTACTTATTCGGTTTAAGTTCAAATCGGATTTGACGGCGAAACATTGGTGAATGAAGCTTGGCGGTTATTTGGTCGGATGAGTAAAGTTAATGGAATTTATCCGTTGATTGAACATTACGGGTGCATGGTTGATCTCTTGGCGCGAGCAGGACGAGTGAAGGAAGCTGAGATATTGATAAAGAGTATGCCAATGGAACCTGATGGTTGCTAAGCGGGGGTTTAGTGCATGGTCATACTGAGTTAGGTAAGAAGTTGGGGAGGCTTGTGATTGATTTAGACCCACAGCATTGTGGAAGATATCTCCTTCTGGCAAATTTCTATGCTACTATGGGATGCTTGATGAGACTAAGAAAATTGATGAAAGAGAGGGAAGTGATAACAGTTTCTGCTTGGAGCTTCATTGAGATTGATGGAGTTGTTCATAAGTTTCTTGTTGATGATAAAGTCTCATTCTCATTGAAGAGGCATCTACAAAGTATTGAATTTACTGAAAAAAAGACCATATGGCATTGACAAGCTGCTTTGATGTGTTAATAATATGCATTCAGTGGAACTGAAAACCATTTGCTTAAACCCTTAGCTACAGAAGTGGCCTTTGATTCCTTGGGATGGTTTAAGGTGACCGGATAGAATCCAGAACTGCCAATTCAGAGTGGTCTCTTCATTAATCCCTTTGATAGAAGCGTAATATTAATTTCTCTAAAAATTATGTCAGAAATGATGCTCAAAAAGATAAATCTAAAACGATATCTTTTTGGATTTATCTTTTCAGGTATCTTTTTTTCGATATCTTAAGAGGATGTATTTTGATGGTAAAATGTCTTGAATTTGATCGTCAAAGTCCTGAATGTTGTAAATTCTTCATTTATAAAGAGCTTTTATGTCTTTTGTATGGGAGAGGGGTGGTTACTAACCATGAAGGGTTACAACCCCACCCAAGGGGTGCCCCTTTTGGCACCCCTCCATGCCTTATAAAAGAAGGCTTTACCCTCCAAATTTAAGGGTTGTAAAATTGGCAGAAAAGACTAGACATAAAAATCCTGCATTCTCAGACACTTGCTTTCCCTTTGTTTTGAGAAGAGATCCACCATCTTCCTTGTTCAAACACTTGTCAAGGAGTGCACCTTGGACAAGAAGTATCCAAGTTATCCTGGGAGAACGTTGGCCAATTCGGATCCGTAGAGCACCTGTGACGGGGCCAATAAGTTCTTAAGCACATAGATCATCTCGACTTGGACAATCTCAGTAACTTCTAATTTCTGATTTTTGTCTTTCTAGTGTTTTTGGTTTAGGGTTTTTGCATGTAGATTTGTTGTGAATTGTTCTGTTGTTTAGCATGCTAATTGTTGTTTAATGACACTAAATAACCAACAATCTTAAGAACTTATCGTATCGTGTTATTAAATAGTAATTTGCATGTTAGGGTTTTAATTTTTTCTGGAAAAATACGAACTGTGCATGAAAAACCCGTAGGGCGTTCGAACGCCCAACGCACGCGAAGGCTAAAAATTTGAATTCTCATAAGAACGTTCGAACGCGTCTTCAAACGCAACTCGAACGAAAGCCTTCTGCCTTAGAACGTTCGAACGCGTACTAAACGCAATTCGAACGCAAACTCTCTGGAATCATTCCGTTCGAACGCGTTCACGAACGCTATACGAACGTGAACTCTCTGGAATCATTCCGTTCGAACGCGTTATCAAACGCTACTCGAACGTGAACTCTCTGGAAACACATCGTTCGAACGCGTTATCAAACGCAACACGAATGCACACACACTGGACAGTCTCGTTCGAACGTAGATACGAACGCGACACTAACGAAATAGTCCTGTAATTCCTATAAACTGCAAACTTAAATAATATTAACTTGGTAAGTCATATACTGTTAACACATTAATCTTGGTAGTATAGATTTAAGTTATTATTAGGTTGTTCAATTATCACAAGCATTCACATAGTGATAAAGTTGAAATTGTTTGATTGTTGCATAATTGGTTGAGAATTTAAAAGTGTAATAATACACAAGTAATTCCATCCAATCTTGATTGAATTATATATATCTACATTTATCGTTTACAACTTTGAACAAGATCATTCGTTGATCGTTGTGCAATTTGTCTTTCGTAGACTAATTGACCCTATTGATTTTCCAGTTACATATGGCTAGCGGAAATATCACGGTACCGGTCTCTCATGGAGAAAAACCGGAGAAATTTGGTGGGGCAAATTTCAAACAATGGCAGAGTAAGATGTTGTTCTACCTGACAACTCTCAAGTTGGCAAAATTCCTCAAAGATCCTCCGGGTCCTGTGGAGGGTGAATCCGAGAAGGCCAAGGAAGAGCGAAAACAGACTTGGATGTCTGGAGACTTCTTATGCAAGAACTACCTTTTGGTGGTCTTGACAATACCCTGTACAATGTGTACCAAGGCATGACTTCTGCGAAGATTCTCTGGGAATCTCTCGAGAAGAAGTATAAAACTGAAGATGCCGGACAAAAGAAATTTGTCGTGGGTAGGTTCCTGGACTACAAGATGGTAGATTCAAGGACGGTGATGTCTCAGTTGGGTGAACTGCAATTGATCATTCATGAAATACTGGATGAAGGAATGAAACTCTGTGAGATGTTTCAAGTTGCGGCCATAATTGAAAAACTGCCTCCATCATGGAAGGACTTCATGAGCTATCTGAAACACAAAAAGAAGCAGATGAGCCTTGAAGACCTCAGTGTTCGATTGAGAATCGAGGAGGACAACAGGATGTCCGAGAAGGCCAGCTACAAGACTCTGGAGTCTAAGGCCAACATCATTGAAGGTGTAAAGGGTAGCAAAAAGAGAAAGAACAGTGGAGCTGACTCTGGGAACAAGAAGTTCAAGGGAAAATGCTACAACTGTGGAAAGAGCGGTCATATGTCTAAGGACTGCAGAAACAAGAAGTCTCAGGATAAGGGCAAGAAAAAGAAAAATGAGGCCCATGTCACTGAATGCGAGCATCTGACTGATGATATCTCAGAGATGGAACTATCAGCAGTGGTAACTGAAGCCAACATAGTTGGGAATCCGAGAGAATGGTGGGTAGACACTGGGGCTACTCGTCATATCTGTGCAGACAGTAAGATGTTTTCCATGTACCAGAAGGTCGATGGCGGCGATCATCTGACAATGGGAAACTCGTCTACCTCTCAGGTGGTTGGACAAGGCACAGTGGTTCTGAAGATGACATCCGGAAAGGAGCTAACATTGAAAAATGTACTGCACGTTCCAGATATTCGGAAGAACTTGGTCTCGGGCTCTCTTCTTAGTAAGGCTGGTTTTAAGCTTGTATTTGTTTCTGATAAGTTTGTAATGACAAAGAATGATATGTATGTAGGAAAAGGTTACCTGACTGAGGGCCTTTTTAAGCTAAATGTAATGACTGTTAACCGTGCTATTAATAAAGCTAGTTCGTCTGCTTATATTATTGTGTCACAAAATGTATGGCATGGGAGGTTAGGACATGTTAATTATGACACTATGCGTAAATTAATTAACATGGACCTCATACCTAAATTTGCTATTGATGGCCAACATAAGTGTGAAGCATGTGTTGAAGCAAAATGCATCGAACATCATTTCATTCTATAGAACGTAGTTCTGAACCGCTGGAACTTGTACATACCGATGTATGTGACATGAATATTGTGCAAACAAGAGGCGGTAATAAAAAGTACTTGTCACTTTTATCGATGACAGCACAAGATTCTGTTATGTGTACTTGCTAAGAAGCAAAGCTGAAGCAATTGAGAGCTTCGTACACTATAAGAGCGAAGTTGAAAATCAACTTGGCAAGAAAATCAAAAGAATCAGAAGTGATAGAGGTGGTGAATACGTTTCACCGTTCGGTGAATATTGTTCTGTGCACGGAATTATTCACGAAACCACTGCTCCTTATTCTCCTCAACAGAACGGAATTGCGGAACGCAAAAACCGAACGTTGAAGGAAATGATGAACGCCATGTTGACAAGTTCGGGTTTACCCCAGAACTTGTGGGGGAAGCCTTGCTTTCCGCAAACTACGTTCTGAACAAGCTTCCTCACAGAAGACTAGCCAAGACACCATATGAATTGTGGAAAGGTTTCGTACCTTCCTACAAATACCTCAAAGTGTGGGGGTGTCTTGCCAAAGTAATGGTTCCTAAACCTAAGAAGGTTAGAATAGGACCTAAAACTGTTGACTGTATATTCATTGGATATGCTCACAACAGTAGTGCGTATCGATCTTGGTGCATAAGTCGGAGATTCCTGACATCAATCCTAATATGATAATTGAGTCAAGGAATGCGATATTTTTTGAAGAGACGTTTCCTTGTAAGGAAAGACAAATAACTGGGACTCTCAAAAGAACAATTGATACTGTCAGGACAGTAATCAAGTTGACCAAGAATCAGATCAACGTATAAATGCTGAGACAATCGGACCTAGACGTAGCAAAAGGGCTAGAACGTCTAAGTCGTTTGGTCCCGATTTTCTAACATACTTGTTAGAAAATGAGCCTCAAAGTTATAAAGAAGCAGTAACTTCTCCGGAGGCACCTCTTTGGAAAGAGGCTATTAACAGTGAGATTGATTCAATCCTACAGAACCATACTTGGGAGTTGGTTGATCTTCCGCCAGGTTGTAAGCCGCTGGGCTACAAATGGATATTCAAAGGAAGATGAAAACGGATGGATCAATAGATAAGTATAAGGCGAGACTTGTCATAAAAGGTTATAGACAAAAGGAAGGCCTTGATTACTTCGACACCTATTCACCTGTGACTCGCATAACATCGATAAGAATGCTCATAGCTATAGCAGCTATATTTGGTCTTGAAATACATCAATGGATGGATGTAAAGACGGCATTCTTGAATGGTGAATTGGATGAAGAAATTTACATGGAACAACCAGAAGGGTTTAGTGTTCCTGGACAAAAACAGAAGGTGTGCAAACTTGTAAAATCCTTGTACGGATTAAAACAAGCACCGAAACAATGGCATGAGAAATTTGACAAAGAAATGTTGTCAAATGGGTTTAAAACCAATGAGTGTGATAAGTGTGTGTACACTAAATCAACTCAAAAGGGATATGTCATTGTGTGTCTCTATGTAGACGATATGCTGATAATTGGTAGTAATCATGAAATGATTCAGTCTACCAAAAACGTGTTATCCAGCAGATTTGATATGAAAGATATGGGGATAGCTGATGTAATCCTAGGGATTAAGATTTCTAGGACATCAGACGAATATATATTATCACAGACTCATTATATTGAGAAGATACTCGATAAATATATCAAAGGGGATCTAAATGTAGCTAGAACCCCTGTAGACCTAACTCTTCATTTATCAAAGAATACTGGTTCAAGCATATCGCAACTAGAGTATTCGAGAATCATCGGAAGTCTGATGTATCTCACGAATTGCACACGACCTGATATCGCTCAAGCTGTGAATCGGCTTAGCAGATATACGAGCAATCCAGGACACAACCACTGGAAAGCCATAGTAAGAGTTTTGAGGTATCTGCGTGAAACTTCAAAATATGGGCTACATTACGAGAGATATCCTGCTGTAGAGGGTTACAGCGATGCTAACTGGATATCTGATACGGTGGATTCCAAATCCACGAGTGGATTTGTTTTCACACTTGGTAATGCAGCCGTGTCATGGAAATCCTCGAGGCAAACATGTATTGCCCGGTCTACTATGGAATCAGAGTTCATAGCGTTAGACAAAACAGCGGAAGAAGCAGAATGGCTTAGAAACTTCCTGGAGGATATTCCTAGTTGGCCCAAACCGGTGCCAGCGATAAGCATACATTGTGACAGCCAATCGGCTATTGGGAGAGCCCAAAATACAATGTATAATGGTAAGTCTCGACACATACGTCGGAGACATAATACCATACGTCAACTGCTCTCAAGTGGCATAATAACGATCGATTATGTCAGGTCGAAGGAAAACCTAGCGGATCCACTAACTAAAGGTTTACCTCGAGAGCAAGTTGAGAAGTCATCGAGGGGAATGGGCTTGAAGCCTAAATTCTAAGAATTGTCACTGTGGAAACCCAACCTAGATGACTGGAGATCCCAAGATCTAGGTTCAAAAGGGACAACAGAAACTTTGTGCAATTCAAAACGAGCACTGAAGAGTTTCGTACTCTTTCCCATTCCGTGGATGACGCTGAGTGCTGTCTGTCATTGGTGAGGATAAGCGATGGCTTTTAATGATCACTATATTAGGAGATGAGTCCTAATGGGGGTAAAGACAGATTACCTCTTCATAGTAGATCACCTATTTCAAGTAAGAAGTGAAGCCGCTTCCATGGGAATCTTTAAAGGCGGGTTACCCTAAAGTACTTGATGAATCCAGGACCGTTGTTCAGGGCCAAAATGAACACAACCGTAGAACGGGAAAATGGTCGAATCAAAGCTGTGTGTTGGCAATTGTCTTGGTTTACACTAACGGCAGAACAGTTCAAGACTATGGGTCACTGGTTTGCCAAGTAAATCCGATTGTCATTCACTAGGAAAGGTTCAAGGCGAAAGCTACCTATTTCGATGCAGCTTTGGCTCACGGTATCTCTCTCACGTGTCTGAATGAATAATTGAAGAATTGTGGGGGATTGTTGTAAATTCTTCATTTATAAAGGGCTTTTATGTCTTTTGTATGGGAGAGGGGTGGTTACTAACCATGAAGGGTTACAACCCCACCCAAGGGGTGCCCCTTTTGGCACCCCTCCATGCCTTATAAAAGAAGGCTTTACCCTCCAAATTTAAGGGTTGTAAAATTGGCAGAAAAGACTAGACATAAAAATCCTGCATTCTCAGACACTTGCTTTCCCTTTGTTTTGAGAAGAGATCCACCATCTTCCTTGTTCAAACACTTGTCAAGGAGTGCACCTTGGACAAGAAGTATCCAAGTTATCCTGGGAGAACGTTGGCCAATTCGGATCCGTAGAGCACCTGTGACGGGGCCAATAAGTTCTTAAGGACAGAGATCATCTCGACTTGGACAATCTCAGTAACTTCTAATTTCTGATTTTTGTCTTTCTAGTGTTTTTGGTTTAGGGTTTTTGCATGTAGATTTGTTGTGAATTGTTCTGTTGTTTAGCATGCTAATTGTTGTTTAATGACACTAAATAACCAACAATGAATTCGAGTAAGAGGTACATTTTTTTATAAGAGTCTAAAACAGTCGTAAATTTTAATTATTCCGTTCAAGCTGAAATCGGATAATTTAACGGTGAGATTTTCAATTTTTCAAATAAAAAAAAATCTTTTTCCTTGATGGACTATGAAGCATCTCATGAAGAATGGTATCTTATCTTGCTTTATGGATCTCTGTTAGATGGATTCCCTTTGGAGAAAAGAATCATAAAAAAAAAAGGGTTTAAAAACTTGCTTGATAGATGGAGTTACTGTCTCTGTCCTATTGATACAGTAAATAATACACTAAAAGCCAGTGAAAACATTTCCAGATGGCATGCAAAGTAAGGCTGTGAGAGTGGGAGGAGACAGACAACCAGCCATATTAAATATTGAAGAGACCATTTGCAGTCGCCCCTTGTATTCAATTCAAGCGGTTTCACTGTTGTCTTCATTTTCAACCAGGTGAGGTAAGCATCAGTGATCAGTCTTATGTTGCTACCATTATTTAGTGGGTCCTTACTGCATTTTCTCAACTGATAAAAAGAACACTTGATAATAATTTTCCAATAATTTTAGGGTTGTGATATTTTAATTGTTTCAAGTAATTATATATTTTAGTTTTTCTCTGAAATGAACAAATATTTTTCACCAAATTATACTATCATTCAGTTGTATCCTACTATGAAAAACGATATTAGTATAAAAATGGTGATAAAACGATCACAAGATATCGACATAAATTGATATTTACATAATTTTATATACTAGTTTATTATTGTTTTATTTACACATACACCTAATTTCATGCTTATAATAAAAAACGACAGCGTTTTAATTAAAATTTCAGATTTTTTTTTAAAATATAGACATAAATTGATATTTATGATAAATTACCTAAAATTATAAATATCGGCCGTCGTTTTCGTTTTGGGAGCTGTGGACTGTGGAGTTTCGAAAATTATATTATGTATCGAATATATATGTCACATCTCTAACAACTGAATCCCGAAATACCACCTCGTGGAGTTTGGTGTTGTTTTATTACTCGCTAAGTGCATTTATTATGGTGGTGACGTGGATGGTCTCACCTAAAACTTTCCGGAGGAAATTGTTGAGTAGAAAAGATGGCGATGAAACCAAAGTTGGAATGAATGCTTGATGCTTCAGAGAGAAAACTACCACTTCCACCCCTCCTGACAAGCGCCCCTCTCATTTCCCCGGAAATTTTAAATTTGCTCATGTGAATCAAAAATTTCATTCCCGTGACATATAGTTATGCGCCCTAACATAACTCAAAGTAAACGTACTTTGTCTGTTATTTAATTAATACACTCAATTAGAAAATTGAGACAGACATAGTAAGTTAAAGCAAAGTAAATGTACTCTGCTTGAATCTTTGAGATATTTTTTTGTCAAAAACACATATCTTCTTTACTAGCACTAGTAACTTGTTTAATGGTGATGTGAACATTCATCATACGAAGCTAAAGAATTGACAACTCGTTATATGATTCGTATCAATTATGGTACGAAGTATTGAGTATCTCACCAAGTGCGCTAGGAGGAGACTTTAGAGGCAACATAGATTAGAATTTGTGTTTTTATATTTTTAAGTGTAATTTTTTATGTTATTATTTGTACTCTTTTTTAAATATATATTTCTCTAATATGCATGAGAATATTTTTATAATACATAAGTAGTGTTGAATAAATTAAAAAAGAATCACAAAAATTAAATGAATAAATGAACACAAAATAATTAATAATAAATATGAAATTTGTAATATTTATTAAACAAATAAAAAAGATTAGATATATAAAGAACAAAAAAATATAAATTTTAAAAAATAAACAAAATTAAAAAAATTAAAAAAATTAATTAATAAAAAAATGTAAGTATATAAAAGTAATGTTAAATAAGTGTGTATATATATTGGGGGAGTGAATTTTTATAAAAAAGATGGGTAATTTCAACATTTTAAGTATGAGAAAGAATATGAAAATTTCAGGTATCCCTCCTTCAGAAAACACTCCACTATTCCTTGTGTTACAAACAGTGTTTTTTTTTTTTTTTTTTTTTTTAAATATCCCTTGACAAACCATCCATCACTTCACCAACACCTAACCCTAAGCCAAAAACTCCTTTTGTCCTTTTTCTTGAACCGTTTCCATTAAAGTACTTCATTATTAATCTTTTGCTACCACACTCGTTAGTATCTTTTTCAACAATCTTGTTTCTTGAAACACTTGCTTGAACAAGATGTCTGTAAGCATCTTTACAACTCCAGTTGCTGGTTCTGGCTATCTTGGCCTGAAACCCATATCAAAAACTTTGCTTCCAGCTAAAGATTCCATTGCATGGCGTAGCAAAACTGTCTCAAATGGTTCAAAAACTCATTGCATGAAGGTAAAGTCTTTAGCTAATTATATGCAACAGCTCAGCTCACTGTTATTTTTTCCTTTCAGGGTCCTGTGTGAAGATCTTCAGTGCATCATTTTTTTTATTATATTGTTTTTTTTTGGCAGACATGGAATCCAATCAATAACAAAAAGTTTGAGGCCCTCTCCTACCTTCCTCCTCTCTCAGATGACTCAATTGCTAAGGAGATTGACTACATGCTCAAAAAGGGATGGATCCCTTGCCTTGAATTTGATGAGGTAATGTAATTTTCCATAAAAGGGAAATTAATTCATTTGATCAAAATCTGGGTTCCATATTGCTTGTCCATTAGCTGATACAGTTGAGAGAAAATGATCTTAGATTAATTATTGCTTTGTATTATTATTATTATTAGGTGGGATTTGTGCATAGGGAGAATAGTAGAATGCCAGGGTATTATGATGGGAGGTATTGGACACTGTGGAAGCTTCCAATGTTTGGATGCAATGATTCATCTCAAGTCCTGAATGAAATCCAAGAGTGCAAAAAAACATACCCAAATTCTTATATCCGCTGCTTGGCATTTGACAATCAGAAGCAAGTTCAGTGCATGGCCTTTGTCATTCAAAAACCTACAACCACCACCACCACCTAAAAGCACTTTCTCAGTTGATCTCTGTAGAAGTGCTTTTGAGGAGCTTCTTGTTTTTGTGGTTCCAATAAGATGAACTGGGGAATTGTATCGAGTAGTAGCTTGTTTGGTGGGCCAAGCTTTTGTTTTAAATAAGCACTTGTAATAATCTGTGTAACATCTGTGATTAGCACACGGTTTTAAGTTTATTTCTAGGTGCGGCTGTTTGAATACCAGATGTTTTTTAAACTTTTCTTGTAGCCGTCCTGAGAGACTATGCAATATAACTCACCCTATTAAATTTTTTAATATATTTAAACAATTCAGTTTTATAAAATTTAAATTGAAGATTTTATTATATATTTTTTTAGACTCTTGCCCACAATAAGCTTTAAATCACTTTCGCTTGGGCCTTGCCATGAAGTCGTCGTCCTCTTGTGTGGTCACTAGTCACATATGTAGCATTAATACAAGTCTATTGTTATGGTGTGGTGCAGGGTAACAAAACAAATAAAATTTAATTGTATTTTATTTCTTTTAATCCCAATAATACCAAAGTTTAAGCTTCCAGTACTATACACGTGTCAAGAGTTTACTAAGATTTTTTTTTAAAAAAAAAAATTATAATTTAACTTCATCATAACCCAATTTCATCCTTATGTAACCGGAGTTCGAACCCCAAAACTTTTATTTCAACTAAAGATCTCTTTACCAATTGAATTAATGGACACCCACAAAAATGAAAATAAGAATTTAGTTTGCACTTATGTATCATCTGCTAATCAAATACCAATTTGTTCTTCACCATAAGAGACGCGCTAAGCTGGGCACAGCTTAAAAAGACAACACCCTTGCATGCTCAAGTAGGGCTAAAAAAGGAAACCACAAATGCTAAATATAATCACCATGATTGAGTCGAACGGCTAGCAACAGATGCTCAAGCAATTTGAATGCCTTTTTCTCATGGCAAAAGCAGGAGATAGCTTCGACGACCTTAAAAAAAAGGTCGTGCATCATAAGCGCTAAGGAAGCTCTGTAGACAAAGGTGGGTTAAATCTTCATCTCCGGCATGGCGACCGGGGTTCAAAAGGAAAAACAAAATTAGAAGGTAAAACTTTTCACTCCCTACATTAATTCTTGCATTACAGAAACATCCACAGCCTATAACTGGTAGAAGAACTGTGATTTACCTTTCCAGTTCTTTTTCCATGTATCATCTTCATGTAGACGGTTGTTAAGTTGGGCTGATGAGAGCTACTAGTTTTAGCACACCCATAGACTACATCAAAATTCATTTGTGCAAATGACATGGAAAGATCCAAAACCTAAAACTAGGAAAATATGCCAAAAAGCACAAGTCGAGAACTCTGTGAAGCAACATAACAGGAATGATCATAGAGGTTATATGCAAATCCAACTGTTCTGAACGTAATAGTAAAATCAGTTTGAACATACCAGTACAAAAATGAAAGATCTGTCTCAAATGTCATCACTCACATAGGAGAATCAGATGCACACTATGAATTACTCAATAAGTTGTTGCAAAAGATCATTCATTTGGTCCTTCTGCCAGGTTTAGCGATCTAGTCCCCACCCCATTTAGAAGGCAAAGCCCACCTGAATAGAACACAAAATTGATAATCAGGATATAATGAATTAATGATATATGAAATTCACTAAACAAAACAAAAATATAGTGAAAGCCTCGTCCATCCTCTGATACAACCCTTTCCTCACAACTTTATACATTGAAGGCAATTATCAAGACCAATCAACCTAGAATTTGGGGTTCCTATCCTTTTCTGAGCTGAAATTGAGGCATAATCTAGTGCAGACATGCCATCTAATGATAGGTGCTCAAGATCCTATCTATGATACCAATGTCAAATAGTCAAAGCCTCAAACTTCAACATCAAGTATCAACAATCACATTTGAAATTAAGTGTGCCATACAACTCATTTAAAAGGGAAAATAACTCCATAAACACATTCAAGGGTTACCCCACACAGTGAATAATGCTGGGCAGGGCCAGGCAGTAGAGATCCATAACTCCCCGGTCTTGCAAAAAGGAAAAATCTAAAACCAAGATGCAAATGGACCAAGGCCAACAAAGATAAAGGCCTGAATCAAGAATTCAAGATTCTGCACTCCCTAAAAGATTCCACCTTAATCTTCGGTTTGTTCAATATTCTTCAAATATAATTTGAGTTCTTTCTCATGATATCCGTCGCCCTCAGTTCAGTTCAATATTCTCACAAAAACCAAATCTATTTAAACATGCATACTCCCATTTGCTTGTCTGCTCTTAATCTTATAGTTCCAATGAAACAAAAGGGAAGTGCTTGTAATATTTATGCAAGTTCTGAATGTTTGAATAACAAATGCTGACATTGAAATTTGAAAATAATTCCACCATAGGATAAACATGAACTTCATTCTAAAATGATGCAGGGTTTCAAGTCTTCAATTCCATGAATTTTAGTTTCTTTCATACCTGAAAAAATAATTTCATCAGTAGTGGATTAAACTCAGCAGAAATGAAGTTAAAGTCCTCTTGACACACACCACCATCACATATCGCTTATTCTTCCAGTTTACTTTTCTTACTATGAAGGTCCTAAAACATATTCACCAAGAGTGGTCCAAATACTTGACTACTTGAATTATGATGTCAAAAGCACTTTCAAATGAAAGAGGGTAAAAAGTTTCGATATTCTAAATTACAGGCATTGCATATCAAAGACCAAACAGTCACCTACAAACATATACTCTTTTTTTTTTTGAAAGAACCTACAAACATATGCTAAGCAAGGTAAAATCTTAAACAATTTAACCAAAACCAAAGTTGAATCAATCTCCAAACCCTAAACAATCACTGAAAAAAAAACAACATAAACAATTCCAAAACCAAGGAAAATTAAAAAAGCCTTAAATACAGAAGTAGATAAACAACCACCCACCTCAAACTTCAAGCAATGCATCTACTGGCGGTTTCGCTCCGCAGGCAAGGGCCGATTGAACCCACCTCTTCTATTCATATACTGCCTGGGCTGCCTCTTCGTCACAGCCCTAACTCCGCTCACGTCAGCACCAGGAACTGGCTTCCCTTTTGTGGAATCAAACCCTACCGGAATCCCCAATTTCTTCATCATCTCAATCTCATCCTCATCACCATTATCCAAATTCTCAATCTCATTATTATTATTGTTACTAATATTATCATCATTACTTCCATTATCCTTCTTCTTCTGTTGCTCCTTTGCAATTTCATCAACGAAATCCGACACCGCTCTCTCCTCCGTGGACTGGCGGTGCCGCTTGCGCGGCGGTTCGGGAGACGGCGTGCGGTGACGGTAGTGGTGTGACCGTTCGGGAGACCGCTTGTGGCGCGAGCGCGAGCGATCGGGCGTTCGAGAACGGGACCGTTTGCTACGGCCACGGTCCTTGTCTTTGTCTCTAACCCTATCTCTTTCTCGGTCCCTGTCCCTGTCACGGTCGCGTTCGCGGTCTTCTTTATCTCGCCGTCTTTCTCTGTCGCGGTCGCGTTCCCGATCTCGTTCGCCATCGCGGTCACGGTCGCGAGGTCGGCTGCGGTCACCCATGGATGGCGGATTTGTACGGACTGTGAATTTAGGGAAACGAGGGACCGAAATCGAATTTTTCAACCGCGGGTTTCAGAGAATTAAGAAGACTCGTTAAACTTAAACCCTTGTGTGCGCCTGTGCGGTATGGAGTATGGACGTCCAGTGGTGGAGGGTAAATTATATCAGGATCCTTTGATTTTGGTGAAAAAAGCATTTGTAAATTAGGGTAATTTACATATAAGTGCCTAATGTTTAGCTAAAATTCAAATAATATAAAAGTTTTTCAAATATATCAATTAAATTGCTCTTCATTTATTTTTATTTAGGGGATGTATTGAATTGAGATTTTAAAAGATTATTTTAAGTTAAATAAGTCTTTTGGTATTCAATTAAGACTTTTAAATAATCTAAAAAATTTTGTGGTATTCCATTAAGACTTTTAGGACTTTTTAAATAGGGTGTCCAAATCCAGTGGTATTCAATCATGACTTTAAACAAATAATAAAAAGTCTTATGGTATTCAAAAACTTGTTGATTTTGATGAATTTTTTAGGCAAAAATGCAAAACTGACCCTCTAACTTTCACGTTTTTTTCATTTCAGTCCTCTGACTTTCAGTTTTGTCAATTCAGTCCTCTAACTTTCAATTTTTGTCAATTCAGTCATCCGTTACAAATCTGTTATTGCTGCCGTTACTTCTGCCAAAACGACGCCGTTTAACGGAGGACTGAATTGACAAAAATTGAAAGTTAGAGGACTGAATTGACAAAACTAAAAGTTAGAGGACTGAAATGAAAAAACGTGAAAGTTAGAGGACTGAATTGAAAAAAATGTGAAAGTTAGAGGGTCAATTTTGCATTTTTACCTAATTTAATTTATGCCATATTAAATTAGTTTTTTTTTTCTTATTTTTTTAAATAGTAAAAGAAAAAAGAAATAGGCTACAACTGTTAATAAAACTAATTTAATATTATATTACTACTAATAATAATATAAATTGAAAATAGATTCCAACAATTTAGACAAGTAATTAGTGAGCTAAGTAACAACCCATTCATTTTTTTTTAAAAAAAAATTCGTATTCATTCAAGAAATAATGATCTGATGAAGGTCGATCCTGGACAAGAATTATCTTCAACATTTCCGTGAGGCATTAGAGATTACTGTTCAATTACATTAAAATTATATTTATAAATTACATTGTCAAAATTATATTTATAAATTACATTGTCAAATCAAATATTAAAAATTATAAAATACATCACTTATATTTGAAATGTAATCTCTAAAATTACATTTTGAAATGTAATTATTGGAATATATTTTTTTCTTGTTATCATTAAAATTATATTTATTAATTTTCTTAACAGTTGTAGCCTATTTCATTTTTCTTTTATTTTTTTAAAAAAATAAGAAAAATAAAACTAATTTACTATGACCTAAATTAAATTAGGCAAAAAATACAAAATTGACCCTCAAACTTTCACTTTTTTTCATTTCAGTCCTCTAACTTTCAGTTTTGTCAATTCAGTCCTATAACTTTCAATTTTTGTCAATTCAGTCATCCGTTAAACGACGTCGTTTTGGCAGCATTAACGGATTTGTAACGGAGGATTGAATTGACAAAAATTGAAAGTTAGAGGATTGAATTGACAAAACTGAAAGTTAGAGGACTGAAATGAAAAAATGTGAAAGTTAGAGGGTTAGTTTTGCATTTTTGCCATTTTTTTTATATGTGGGATTGTGTGAGACTTTTTAGTAGAAAGTATAAATATCAAATCTTATAAAAAATCTCATTCTAACCCCCCTTATTTATTTTTATTATTTTTGTGAGACAAAAATCACTCTTCAACGAATCAACTTGATTGGTAGCGTTTGTGACTAAGGTAGCATTTGTTAGAAAATAATTGGAATTGGACTTAGATGTAATATAGAAGTGGCAGAGTCAAGAAATTAATTAGATGGGTAAAATTTGATTTTTATAAAAAAAAAAAATATAATTTTTTTTAATTTTAAGGTGGTAAAGTAATATTATCTTATTAAATAATTAATTTTTTCAATAATTTATAAAATATATTATAATAATTTTTTTAGTTAAATGAAGGATAATTATCTAATGTTTCCGCGAATGGATATGTCAAATAATGATTGTTGATGAAAAATTACTTAAGATAAAAATTATGTATTAAGCAAATATAGTATCACTGTAATGACATAGGAGGGTTGCCAGTTGCCACTAGACAGCAGCTCGAGTGATAAGGTTCAAGTCCTTGTAAGCCTGAATGATCCACGAGGATGCATATATTTTAGTCGACTTAATTAACGTTAAAATGTAATGGGGGAATTAAGCCTTAGGTGTTGGAATTCTAAAACTTTATTTGAACACTTTAGGGGCCCAAACAACCAGCCCAAATGAATGAAAATAGGCCCAACTAACCATTAAGTTTAAGGCCCAAGCCTGAAGAAGAATTTCATTCTGATTTCATAGAAAGAAAACCGGATTGTGACTGACGAGTGAGTTGTCCCACTTTAGTAGACCCGGCACCGGCACCGGAACCGAACCGGTTGTAACCGGACGGTTCCGATTCCAATCGGTTCCGATTCCGGTTCCAGTTCCGGAACCGTGAATGACCGGTTCAGTTGGAGTTCCACTCCAACGCGAACCGGTCGGAACCGCTGGAACCTTATGGTTCCAACAGGAACCCTACCGTTGGGGGCTCCCTGCCCTAATAAAAAAAAATTGGCCTTAACGACCATAAAAAAAAATGAAATAGTAAATTACTAATATATCCCTAATAAAACGGTTATATTTAGAGGCATTTTTGGTATCAAAAAAAATTCTAGAACTCTATAAATAAGATTAATTTTTCATTATTTCAACACACCAATTTCTCAACTCTCTCAATTCCTACAATTCTCTTATTCTCAATCTCAAATCTCAATTAGTTATTATCGTCCTCAATTTTCTTATTATTCTTACTTATTTCTTTAAAAAAAATGGCAAGCTCATCTGAGAACATAATGTCAAATATGCCAACCCAATAGAGTGGCCATAGTGTCGGTGCACAATCACGGAGAAGAGAAGTTAAGGCTCGTTCCTCAGATGTTTTCAAAATTCATTTTTCATTTAGACGGCCAAGACGATGATACTTCAAGAGCAATTTGCAACCATTGTGGGGTTTCCTACAAATTTTCGGGTGGATACGGCAATATGATCAAGCACCTGGAAAGACATCATGCGGTTGAACTTGGAATTGATACGATGCAAACTCAAATGGCCAGGTAGGCATCATCTAGTAGATGTACAAGTACTGTATATTTATTTAAATATTCTGATGTAAAAAATAGAGAAGAATTTGCAAAATTAACTTGTATGACGCATTTTTCTTTAAGCTTTGGTGAAAAACTTCATTTTACTAATTACGTGCATAATGCTTTAAATCCTGTTGCATGTAGAATGACTCGAAACACAACAAAACGTCATATTTTTAAATTATACAAATATGGTAAAATTATTTTAAATGAAATATTTAAAGAGATTAAATGTCGTATTTCTATATGTTCTATATGTTCTGATATTTGGAGTGACCAATGGCAACCACACTATACATGGGTGTGACTTGTCATTGGATTGATGCATCATTTACCATGCAAAAACGACTTATTGCATTTAGAGTTTTGGATGACCTACATACTGCACAAAATATTTATAGAATGATGAAGATAAATTTTGATGAATATGGTTTAGTAGATAAAATTTTAACAATTAGATTTTATAATGTATATGCAAATACTGCATCCATTAATGATTTAAAAGAAATATGTCAACCAAATTTAAGTGGTCGGTTTTTTCATATTCGTTGCACATGTCATGTCTTTAACTTATGTGTTCAAGATTATCTGAAATTATTATCACCTTTCGTTGATCCTCTTAAGACAACATTTAATTCTATTTGGTCATATTCTCAAGTTATGAGAGAATGAGCCAAGTTTTGTAAAATAAATGGTATTAAACCGATTAAATTTTCAAGAAATGTTCCAACACAATAGAATTCAACTTATTTTCTTTTATGTCAAGCATTACAATACAAATATGCATTATGTAGTTTTTTTTTTCTCAACATGTTCAAAATATCACACTTTTTTCCTAGTCAATGAGATATTTGTGAATTTTTTTTAGATATTTTAAAAGTTTTTAATGATGCTACTTTAATTTTTAGCGGTGTTTATTATCCTACAACACATTTATTTCTTCTTGAAAGTTTGAATATTGTTGGTACTCTGGATGAACATGTTGAAAGTAACGACCCTAATGATTTTGTTTTGTTCGAAGTCATTACTGCTATGAAGGTAAAATGATTGAATTATTTTAGAGAAATTCATTTACTTTATCTTATTGCTGCTGTTTTTTATCATAGATTTAAATTAGAAGGTTTGAATAGTATTTTACAAGCTTACTATGGTTATTTAGGAATATTAAATGAAATTAATATTACAAGAATAATAGTGAGATTAGGAAATGATTTAATTGAGTAATTTAATGATTATATTGTAAGATATAACTTAGGAACATTAGGTGAATCTAGTAGTAGAGAACCGGTAATTCAAACAAGACTTAGTGCAGATGATCGTTTGTTACTGCAACGAAATAAAAAAGTTAGGGATACGACAACTAATAACCCCGAATTAGATAATTATTTATCTACAAATTTCGAGTTTCCTACTGAAAGTTTAGTTAGTAAAAATTTTAAAATTCTTGAATGGTGGAACCGACATCAAAAAATATATATTGTTTTATCAATTATTGCTAAATAGATATTGACATCACCTATTTCCATCGTTGCGGTTGAGCAAGCCTTCAGCTTGGGAGGTAATATATTGGAAGCTAGACGATCTTCATTACATCCAAGCACTTTAGAAGCAACATATTGTGTGGATGATTGGACTCGAGCTGATCTGAGACAACAAGAAGATGCCCTCGATGATTTCGAAGACTTGTTCGATAATGCATATGCAACAACAAGTGCAAGTGGAACCGGAGCTGAAGGATCAACTGATAATGATGATTGATAATTACAAAATTGTAAATTTACAAAGGGGAAATATCTTAAAATTGTAATAGAACTACGTGAGCTTTGATTCCTCTCACCCCTAGAGGATACGTAGGTAACTTAAATTTTTTAAAATTTAAGTTCAAGCTCTTCAATTTAATAATTTTATTTATTTATTAAATTAATGTAATTTATTTTAATTTATTTTCAAAATTTAAAAAAAAATAGGTTTGAACCGAACCGGTCGGTTCCGATTCGGTTCAAGGTTCCGGTTTCACTTAAGTGTGGAACCGGAAACTGGCCGGTTCGGTTCGGTTCCAAACCGGAACCTAACCGCCGGCTAGGTCTACACTTTAGAGTTCACCCTCAGTCCAAAAATTCTATAATGTGAAAGATAATTCTACGATATTTATATAATAATTTAAGAATATCTCGTCAAGTGTGTTAAACTCAAGGCTAACTTTGAGTATAGACGGGTTAGGTTTCTGCCTATAACCCTCAACCCAAAAGCCAATAGCTCCCAATCCAAAGAGCCTCCAACCGACTTCTTTTTCCGAACTCAATGAGGCTGCAACCAAATTTTGTCCCAACAAATTATTTTCACTAACGACTCATACTTCAGCTTGATATAAAAAGCGGATCTGAACCGCCAAATGGTCTGGGCTAATCTTAGTTAAAATATCAAAAAATTATTAAATAAATAATATTTTTTTCAAAATCTCACCCACCCATGAGTCTTCATAGGGATTCGAACTCACACATTTAAATTTATTTTGAGAGCAAATGACCCTAATAACTAAATAGCGCAAAATTGGCCCTATCATAGAAGACACGTGTCGACAATATAAATAAAACTTCTTCCACGATATACCACAAGTGGGTCTGACATAAACAGAAATTGGACCAATTGGAAAGTGACACCTGTCACAACATAGATGTGACATGTAACAGTTCGAAATATTTTTTTTAATGTCCATACACTCCGGAGTCCACTCACTCCGAAATGGGCATCTCGCATCTCTCTGAAATGAAGAATAATTTTGGAGTGGAGAGGGCAACCCTCCGAGGTATACCCACTCAGGAGGAAAAGTCATTATGGAGTTTGGAGGACCATTCCAAACCCACTTCGATCTCCGACCTCATAATAATGTTAAATTCCTTATAAGAGGGGTTCGGTTGGAAAGAGAAAAAAGTCATTAATTATAAGAATAAACCTTTATTACAAATCATTGAGAATTAAGAAGAGAGATAAATGTTAAGGTTTTATCTACACTTGCAAGAAGAATCATTCATTGGACATAAGGAACGATAAGGGTGGCAGAAAAGCCCGAAGCCTGGCCCGGCCCGAGGTGGAAAAAGCCCGGGCCGGGCCTTAAAATGAAAGCCCGGCTCGGGCTCGGGTCCGGACCGGGCTTTCCAATTTTGGCCCGGGCCAAAATAAATAAAAAAATAAAAAATATATATATATATTTTTTAATATGTTTGTATCATTTTTATTTGTTTTTAGCATTTAAATTGTTAATTTATCAATGAAATTTGTGATTTATTTATAAATTGTCTTTGCATATAATGTAAATGTATTTTATATTTGTATATTTTTTAATATTTGTTTTTTAAAATTCGGGCCCAAAAAAGCCCGGGCCAAAAAAACCCGGGCCCGGGCTTTTTTTGTTGGCCGGGCTCGGGCCGGGCTTGGCAAAGCCCGAGCCCGACCCGGCCCGTTGCCACCCTTAGAAACGCAAGTCATACAATCGTTGATATTTGGGTTCTTGAGCCAGGCTCAATTACAATAAATAAAACTCATGATTTTTCTTCTATTTCACTGTAAATCATATTTTTACCGCCGATGTGATATATTACGTCTCCCATACCTTTCCTTCTACCAACAAAATTACTCACGACAGTCACTGTGTTTTTGAACTTGAACAAATTTCATGAAAAGGTAAATAATTTGCTCACACCGATAATCGCAAAAGCAGTAAAACAAAAGCCCTATGTCTCCACTTATATATATACTAGTTTTTGCATGTGCCTACGGCACGGTGTTACAGTATTTGGCCCGTACCTACGGCACGGTGTTACAGTTTTTGCCCGTGCCTACGGCACGGTGTTACAGTATTTAGCCCGTGCCTACGGCACGGTGTTACAGAATTAAATGATTTTATTTTTAATTAAATGATTTTATTTTAACTTTCTATTTTTTAATTTGAAAAATTGAATTTTTTTTACCATTTCCATCAATCAATTCACTCTCTTTCCTCCAATTACCAATGAAATGATCTGAGCCGTTAATTAAGCACATAAAGAGAGCCGTTTGATGCACTCTCTTTCCTCCAACACCATTGTGCTTTATAATATAGAACATAAAGATCTTGAGAATAGTAAATGCCATTTAATAATTAAGACCCCCCAAAAGAGCAAGTATCATCAAAATATTAGTATTTCATCATGTATTTTTTTAAATTCTTCACACGATAAAATATTAGTAATTTGTGTGTATATGAACAATAAATTATCCATATGAACCTGACCTAATAATGATTATTTATATATATAAAAATAATTTTCAGGTCCATATATGTATTTTCTACGATCAAATTACGTTGCTTTATTATAGAAAATATGTATCCATATGCTCCGGAATCGGATGTCTGGACTTGAAACTGATATACCTCTATTTGGTAACTTTGACTGCCTCGATGAAGTAAAAAAGTGCAACTGTAAAACCCGTGAAGAACACTAAATGCTGCATCGCTTTCATTCTTTAATTTTTAAGTTTTGTTTGTTGTTTGTTTGCCGAGAAAGAAAATTAATTGGTGAGAAAAAAGTGACAATATTTTATTATATTTAATCTTCAATTACGTTCCTGAGTTTGTGGTCCTGGGTTGGCTAGCTAAAATATCCCCATTATATGAATTATATCTTATAGTATTTTAGTAGAACAAGCTAGCTAGCTTGCTTTTCTTGATTTTATGCATTGACCAACAAAATTCTTTTGATGCATGTATTGTATTGTACCACTTGTTGAATGTCATTCAATAATTAAACTGAAATATGACATTTTCTAATTATTCTTAAATTCTATAATAGCAAGTATACCCTTTTTTTTCTATTTTTTTTTTCAATATCCATAAAATTTGTGAAATGGTCCAAGGATAGATAATATTTGTTAGTATTCTCTGTAGTTGAGACCATTTATAATTTGTTTTTTTTTTTTTTGTTGCTGTCTTCTTTTTATTTGTTTTTGTTTCAATATTGCTTATTTTCAAAAATAGAAAAGAAAGTCATCATAAACATTAATACTTGATAAGTTGAAAGGGACATATATATATATATAGCAGGTGACAGAAAATCATACATGTTATGTATATGATGTGTGATAAAATTAAATTCAAGATTGCTATTTGGCAAGTTGGTAAAAGAGTCATCGGGACGTGATTTGGTGGTGTTAAGTTAAAGATTTCACCTTGAGGTCTTGTGTTCGAATCTATGAAGTGCATTTAAAAAAATATTTGAACATTTAAAAAAATGTTTTGAACATTTAAAAAAATGTTTTAAAAAAATGTTTTGAACATTTAAAAAAATGTTTTAAAAAAATGTTTTGAACATTTAAAAAAATGTTTTTTTTAAAAAAAAAAAAAAAATCTATAAACTTGTTTATGATTTTAACATTATATTATAAATGACTTGACAATTAAAAGCATATTATTCATAAATTTTCAATTTTTTTTTTTTTAAAAAAAAAGTACTAGTGACTAATCTATAAGCAGTAACCCAGATTTTTTAGGCAGCACTAACCCATATTGACAAGGGGTCCTATGTAAGAATCTTAAATATTTAATTAGTTTATTTAAAATTATTATAAAATATAAAAAACTAGAGCTTTAGAAGTTTTATTTTAGATTTGTTTAAAATATTATATAACTAATTAATGGATGAAACTCAAATAATAATATATAAAGCAACTGTGGAATCACATGAGATTCTCTACGGAATGAGGTTAATAGATTACAACTCATTAATTACTTACAATTAAATGAAATTGATTCTCATTGTATTGAATCATATCAAGGTGAATTTCATTACCATTTCCTTCAAAATAAAGTCTAGTTGTCATAATATTATATGTTGCTGAATTTGGCCAGTCAAATATGATTTATTTTGTTTTTTTGTTTTTCATATATGAAAATGTTATGTCTTAAAACTTTTTAAAAGAGGCAAAATTAACCAGTAATGTGTTGATATTTTATTAGTTCATTGGTGACTAAAGATTGGGCGATCTTTGAATTTTCCATAATGGAAAAAATATCAACAAAATCTATAACTTGTTAAAACAAACAAGAAATTTAGTATTAGTTCATAAACACCAACGAGAAAAAGCAAGAGATTAATAGTTCAAATTCAAGAAGATATGTTTAATTTAGAATAGATTTGAGTAAGAATGTGAGATTAAAGGTAACCCTAAAATAATGGAACTGTGCGAATGTAAGTTGATTATGCTCGATAAAAAGAATGAGGGAAGCCCTAAAATTAAAGAAGATATTTTTAATTTAGAATAGGATTGAGTAAGAATGCCAGATATAATGTAACCCTAAAATATAATGGAAGTGTGCGAAGGTAGGTTCATTATGCTCGATAAAAGAATGAGGGAAGCCCTAAAATTCAAGAAGGTAGGTTTAATTTAGAATATGATTGAGTAAGAATACGAGATATAATGTAACCCTAAAATATAACAGAAGTGAACGACGGTAGACTCATTATGCTCGATAAAAAGAATGAGGGAAGCCTCAATTTTTTTTTAAAAAAAATCTATCGAGAGTTTAAGATATACAAGTAGACATAACTCAAAAGTCAATGAATGATACCAAAATTGTATATGAACTATATTGAAGTTTTAACTTGCATTGCAAGAGACCAACACTAATAAATTCAAAATCCCAATCCTAATTTCCCAAAATTTATCTCCAGTCATATTCAATCTCAAATGAGTTAATGCTCAACCCTCAATGTAATCAAATTTTGTTACTATCCTTGGTGTCAAAATGCATAAATAGACAATACAAGGGAGCCTATGTCACCATCTCCTTCATATATAAAAAAAAATGAGACACATCATTTACATAATCTCACACACAGAGTAATTTCATCAAGCCAATCAAAAAACACAACATCCCTTTGACTATCTCTCCCTCAATCATGTTGTTATAAGAGACTTGTCTCTCACTTAGGTTCTGTTCTTGTGCTCTGCATGAAACAGAGTTGTTACTTTATTAGATACTGTTAAAATGAAGTACATAAGAACCAATAGCTTGAAACGCTTGTTTTCTTTAAAACGACGCAGCTTTGATGGAGATAATGCAGCTGCAAGTCCAAATGGTTTCACTGAAGAAAGCTTAAAGAATGTTGTTGCATCAGAAACAACAAAGCCAACTTGGAGATGCTTTTCATTTGAAGAAATCTCCATTGCCACCAATGGTTTCAGCTCAGGTTTGAATAACTTTCAACTTCTTTTGACTTTTTTTTTTTTTTGTGTTAAAGATTTGATTTTGGCATGTGGGTTTTGTTGTAGAAAATTTGGTGGGCAGAGGAGGGTATGCTGAGGTTTATAAAGGGGTCTTAGAAGATGGTGAGGAGATTGCTGTGAAGAGATTAACAAAAGCTGCTACTGATGATAGAAAAGAGAAGGAATTTTTAACTGAGATTGGAACAATTGGCCATGTTTGTCACCCAAATGTGTTGTCTCTTTTGGGATGTTGTATTGATAATGGCCTTTATCTTATCTTCCAATTCTCCTCTAGAGGCTCTGTTGCTTCACTTTTCCATGGTATAAAAGATTATATTTGATGTTTAATTTTTATGCCCTTTTTGTATTTTGATTGCTTTTTGTATGTTAATGATTGATTCTTTTTGTTAGTAGATGTGAGTTTGCCGGCAGTTGAGTGGAAACTAAGGTATAAAATTGCAGTTGGTACTGCTAGAGGCTTGCATTATTTGCACAAAGGATGTCAAAGAAGGATAATTCATCGCGACATTAAGTCTTCGAATATTCTACTCACTGCAGATTTTGAACCACAGGTTTGTTTTTGGAATCATATTGTTAGTTTCCCTTTTATTTTTTTGATTGTTGTTGATTCTAGTGTTTGATCTTTCTTGTTTCCAGATATCCGATTTTGGATTGGCAAAATGGCTTCCTTCTCAGTGGACTCATCACTCAATTGCTCCAATTGAAGGCACATTTGGGTACTTCAAAAAACTAGACAAAACTGGGAATTTTACTATCTATAAATATGATTTTGATAGAAAGATTAATTAACTTAAACTTGATGTAGGCACTTGGCACCTGAGTACTTTATGCATGGAATTGTTGATGAGAAAACGGATGTGTTTGCATTCGGAGTCTTTTTACTCGAAATCATATCAGGCAGGAAACCGGTTGATGGGTCTCACCAAAGCTTACACAGCTGGGTAATTGCAAATCCTTATAAATATTTCATACAACTTGTTTTATTTTGATTTTTGTAAAAATGTCAGCCATCAAATCACCCTGTTCACTAGGCAATCTCACGTTGGGTTGCTTTAATCAAAACTACCAAGACTTTATACGTGTTGATTTTGATTATAAATTTGTTAACTTGTGAATCAAGCAGGCTAAACCAATATTGAACCAAGGAGAAATTGAAAAGCTGGTAGATCCAAGGCTTCAAGGGGCCTACGATGTTACACAGCTGAATAGACTTGCATTTGCAGCATCTCTCTGCATTCGGGCATCTCCAACTTGGCGCCCTACCATGAGTGAGGTAGGACATTACAGCTAAGCTGCATTTCAATTGTGCATATCATTCACCAATAATTCATTGAAGTAGCTTCTTTTAAGTTACGATGTTGGCAACATAAGTAGAACATGTAACGTCTCGTAATTTATCGTGTTCTTTGTATTTACTTATTACCTACCATTTTAATTTTATTTTGAAAATGAACTTAATGATTTGTCAGATTCATTGATATTGCGCAAGTGGTCTTTTTTAGGATGCTTCAAATGTATTGATATCCTTCTGATTAGTAAATTCAAACAAAAGAGTCATTATGAAATTTTTCAAACTTTGATGATAAGTATCATTACATCATACTAATGTGTCGTGTTCATGAATACAATCGATGCCTTTTAGTTGACTCGCTGAGTGACTAACATCATAAATACATGCATACGGCATTTTTTTTGGAAATTTTAATCCCCAAATGTCTTCATATAATATTGTATTTTCTCAGCTGACATATTCTTGATTTGGTAGCTTGCCTGTTTATGACTTTGCATATCGTTTTCACCGGTTAGTACTGTGGACTGCAACATGCAAACTTAGATTTAGTCTTTTTTTTTTCTTTTTGGGGTTGGTGTTGGTTCAATTCCTGTAAATATTCAGATGATTTTCAAGCCTACCTAACCTAAATCCTTAAGCTAAAAAATTTGACAGTAAAATTTGATGCTCCCATGTGATTAGAAAATTAGAATATGATTATCAAAATGATTGTGAAATGGGGTCTTAATTTGACTCACTATTATTCTAATGATAAGATTAATCATAAGATATTATATATTTTGATCATATTTGGTTGGAAAGTTGTGATTTATGCAACAGTTAAAGCAACTGCAATAAAAATGTGTCACATTTTTTTGTTTTTGAAAATGTCAAATGGACTCAAAAGCAGGCACTGTGTCACCCACTGCATGTGCTGCTGATATATAAGTTCACCCAGAAAAGTGCTTATTAAAACATGTAATTTATTAAGCTGCTCGTGGGCCTCATGTTTCTCTTCTTTTGAACCACATAATATTTTTTCTCTCTTGAGTTTAAAGCAGCTGTTAGGTGTAAGATGTGTTTAATTAGTTAATTAATTATTTATTTATTTTTCAAGATATTGGAGGTAATGCTTGAAGGTGATCAAATAGATAAAGAGAAGTGGAAAATGCCAGAGGAAGAAGAAGAAGATCAAGAAGAGTTCTGGGGATTCGATGATCTCGAATACGAATGTGACAGTTCCTTCTCAGTTTCTCCTCAAGATTCAATCTCTACTGGAAGTTCTTGAAGAGCCATATGCATATTAAGTCAGGCGATTAAGCAAATCATATTCATAATTAATCGCCCTGTTTTGTCAGACGTGTAAATATTGACTATCGGGATTACATGATTATTATTACCTGCAATGTAATTAAATATATCAAAGTATTGTTGTAGCTACACAACATATATATGAAGTTTTGAATGTGATTGTTGATTAGAATCCATGACTACAACTCATTTAATCAATTTTATAATTTTGCAAAAGCAAAAAAAAAATATATATATATATATATATCCGTCCCAAAAAATATGGCTTGATGATAAATAGATTTAAGACTTAATTATCGGGTCTTGAATTCGAATTCATGGTATATATTTCTTATAAAAATATGAAATTGACATAAATTTCATTAACTCGTATTAATTAATAATCGATAATCTTGTGTGATATAGCAATGCAACACTGATACTAGCGGGCCCAGTGACAGGTGTCTATCAAGAACAAATTTAAAATGATAAGCTACCCTGATGGGTTGTTGTCACCTCTTGATTGAATGTTCAGGTATCTCATTTGTTTGTATGTACAACAGTACGAGTAAATAATTTTGGTGGAAATAATAAATATATACATGGGTTTTATATTAAAAAATTGTTGGCTGAATTCATCTTAGCTTTTGAAGTACCAAGTGCGGCATTTAGTTCGGGTTAACCAAATCCATATTTTAATTTCGGTCTGCTTTAGATTGATTTTTAAAAATCAATTGGTCTCAATTTTCTAAATCGATTGGTTTATGGATTGGTTCGGGTTTAGGCCGAACTAGATATGAAAATCGAATAGTTTGAGAGTTGCAATTTTGAATGCAAATTACTTCTCCCCTCCCCTGACAAAATCTCCCCTTATCCTCTTGTGATTTTCCAAAAATATCCCTCCTATAATAAAAAATTCTCCCCAATATATATACCTCCATTTGCCTATATATATAAATTTAAAAATAATATATATATATATTTATTTCATTTTATTAATTAATTTTTATTTATTTTAATTTTTTTTTGCTCATTATAAATATATATTATTTTTTACTTGTTTAATAAATATTACAAATTCCGTATTTATTCATTTAATTTTTTTGATAACTTTTTTATAATACAGAAGTAGTGTTAAATAAATTAAAAAAATTATAAAAATTAAATGAATAAATGAACACAAAATAAATAACAATAACTATGAAATTTGTAATATTTATTAAACAAATAATATATATATATATATAAAGAATAAAAAAATAAATTTAAAAAAATTATAAAATAACAAATTTAATTAATAAAATAAAATAAGTATATATATATATATATAGCCAAACCGAAATTAATTAGGTTTGGTTTGGTTTGGTTTGGTTCGATTCGAAAACTTAAAATCAAATAGTTCCAACATTCAAACTAAATGATTTCAAAATCAAATTGAATCCAAACCAAACCCGATTTTCCCACCGCAAAGTGTAGAGGTGTGCATTAATCGGTTTTAATCGATTAACCGAACATTTCCGACCCATTTTTTTATAACAGTTCGATTATTGCGATTAAATCGATTTTTGCGGTTAAAATTTTTAACTTTTTCGGTTATTCGGTTCGGTTACGGTTATGAGATTCGTATAACTGAATTGACCGATTAACCGAAATATATACATGCTTCAAAACCCTAAATAAGTAAATAACAAAATTTCATAGACCGATTGTTAGATAAATTGTTAAAACCGAAAATTATTAAATTATTGGCTATTAAGAAACCCAAAATTTCATAATATTGGGTTAAATATTAAATTTGATGAATATGAATTTATATTTGTATTAAATTACTTTGTTGAATGTTGAGTTGATGAATCTATATTTGTTGGACTGGTTAATAAAATTGGTTAATGGTTATGTGTCATAATATGGTTAAATCGGTTACACATTTACTTAACCGAAAAATTTCGATTCGATTAAAAAATCAAGGATTAATCGACTGAACCGACCGATGCACATCCCTAGCAAAGTGCCTTGCCAAATACTTTAAAGCAGTAGCTTAAACGTGATAGCTTAAAAGCGACAGCTCTCCAATTATACTTATAGTACCAAAGACAAAGAGAGCCTTAGTCTAATAGGAAACAATAATTTTTTTAAAATATAATTTTTGAAAAAAAAAATCGACAATGAAGGAAGTATCAAAGCAAGTCTAAAAATCCCAACTAAGTTGGTACCTTAAAATTTGCCTAATCATATATTGGTGAATCCAAAATGAGCATCCAAGTAACAGTGGTTCTTGAGTCTGCTTTGATGGTATAAAATGTAGGATTTGATTGTTTATAAGTTATAGATTCGAATCCAGTGAGTGCATTTCTTTGTAAGAGCCTGAAACAGTCGATGATTTTACTTATTTCACTTAAGCTAGATTCAAATGATTTGACGATTAGGTTTCCAAAAACAAAAAATATAAGTAACAAGAGACATACGAGCTAAACTATATAAGTGGATTAGATCAAGGCATGTCCTTGATATACCTCTGACTCATGGATTATAATGGAATTTGATCCATACAAGAATAGACTTATAAGCTAGATTATTGAAATAGAATTGAGGGAATGACATTTTCATTCCTCTTTAGATTATTTTTTTTTTTAATCATTTATGTCTGTCTAGACCTCTACATATTAAAAATAATTAATTAATTATTAAATGTCATATTTACTTTTCAATTATGACTATTGAAATATAGTTAAAAATTTACTAGGAACTTAAATAGAAATTACAAGAGAGATTGAAGTGTGATGCTCCCAATAATTTGAGATTACATAAATCCGGACATATCTTTGGCTGATAAATGTCAACAAATTTTGTAATTTTTATTCTAAAAAACAATGATGATAAAGCAAAATTTGCCATGGAAGCCATTGTCATTTGAAAATACCAAAAGAGACAAAATTAAAAGTTTAATAATGTTTGTGATGTTTGATTTTGCTGGATTGATAAAGAAATATGCAGACTGAACTTAATTTATTCTTGTTGCTGGGGCATGTTCTAATTGATGTGACCACAAAGTCGGCAAGCTCTCGCAGGGCAGCTACTCAAAGATGTATGATATCTTTAATAATAATAATAATAATAATTTTAAGTAAAAATTTTAGGTTTTAAATTGAATGTACATATTTTTGCGTTCTATAACGAGATTTTTTTGTCTGTTTTGATCGGTTTTTCTTATGGTTTTGTTTTATGAATAAATCGTTAATTATGTAGATTAGTCTGGTGATGCTAAGTATGTACACTCAAAATTTATATAGCCAAGAGTGTTAATTAGTATAAAGTCGTGAGAGGATCAAAATTGACAAAAGAACCTCATCAGTCGGGACGCAGAAATACGTATCTTCATAAATTAATATTAATTAATAAAAAAATCAATTTAAAATAAGTAAATAAATTATAGTTTTTTGAGTGAAGAATGGCATAGGATCCTTTTGAAATTCAATATAATTACATTGGGAAGCTGTTTCTGTCAGTTGTGTTTTAAATTGAATGTACATATTTTTGCGTCCCATAACGAGATTTTTTTGTCTGTTTTGATAGGTTTTTCTTATGGTTTTGTTTTATGAATAAATCGTTAATTATGTAGATTAGTCTGGTGATGCTAAGTATGTACACTCAAAATTTATATAGCCAAGAGTGTTAATTAATAATATGTATACGTATCTTCATCGTGGTATAAAGTCGTGAGGGATCAAAATTGACAAAAGAACCTCATTAGTCGGGACGCAGAAATACGTATCTTCATAAATTAATATTAATTAATAAAAAAATCAATTTAAAATAAGTAAATTAATTATAGTTTTTTGAGTGAAGAATGGCCTAGGATCCTTTTGAAATTCAATATAATTACACTGGGAAGCTGTTTCTGTCAGTTGTGTCTTTGTGTGGAACCCATCATGCATGCCAGTTATAACTATGAAAATCAAATTTATAATACTTCACATTTATTGATCCCATGCATAATTGGGTTGCTTTTTCCTCAATTATTTTCATCCACAAAAAATCCAAACAATTTGATTAGTATTTATGCATATGAACTTTCAAATTATGTATCACTTACTGTCACATTTTGTCATGCTAGCCTATTTATTTTCCAATAAATTATAGAGATCCGTCACGGTAATAGAATCCACAATCAAGATATTTCAAAATTCATCCAAAATGTGAATTAAAAATTCTAAAATTTTGTTTAATTTTTGAACATTTGGATCAAACTGAATAAAATCGATTAATTTAGAATTTTCAAAATAGATTATTGAATCGAATCAAATAGAATCTGTTCGGTTTGGGCAAAGTGCCTACCCTAAAGTATATTACAGAACATGGGATGTCCATTTATCTCTCAATTATGTGCAATCATTAGAATTGATCAACATAGCAAAAATAACAACTGGCATTTCAATGACAAAGCTCTCACAACCAATTAATAAATTCTTATAAGCCAAGTATACATAACTTGATGCAAGGCTCAGGTTATAGTCTTCAGGTTTTAGGTTCGAATATAGAGAGTATGTTTCTTATAAGAGTTCGAGATAGTCGATAATTTTACATATTTCGCTTAAGTCTGCATTGAATGGTTTGGCGGCGGAATTTCCAACGTTTATAAAAGATATATATACACACATAGAGCAAAATAACACATGGCAGTTGATGAACAGCTAGGTAGACTTGCCTTTGTGATAATAGGCGGTCGGCAAAATTATATAGAATATATGCTTCAAAATAATGAATATATAATTAAAACTATGTATTATAATGATTGGGTCACATAATATGTGTTAGTTGAACAATATGGTGAGTCTGAAAATCCTATTTATTCAAATATTAATAAATTAAATACCTAAAAAGTTCTTTTTAATTAATAAATTAATGGGTTGAAATTTGTTTAACTTAATATATTTTTAGGGGACTGGTAGTGCAACGACAATAACAAAGGCGTGGCATTTCGAGAAGGCATAACATAATTTAAAATTAAGAAGTGGTAATGGAACTGATAAGTTTAACTACTACAGTCTGTATCAAGAAACTAGGGTTTTGGTAAGTATATGATTAAAAAAAGTATATGATTAAGTAGATTAATTAAATATTTTATCATAATCTAAAACTATGAAGGCTGTTCGTGACCTTGCGTCAACAGTCCAAGAAGTGATAAGACTGCATACATTTGTCATTTAAATTTATGAGTATAAATCAAATCCAAATGGTAGTTTGAGAATAAAGGATTATTCGATGTTTATATTTTAAGTTTCGTTCATTCATTTCGGTCAATGTACATTGAGATACTATCCTCAACATTCTCCCTCATGTGTAGGTTGTTTTTTTGCATAGTGCATGTCAAGTGGGTAGGTTGTGCGTGCACATTCGTACATGAGTCTAGTTCTAATATCGTATTGAAATTACATCTAATATCGTATTGAAATTCGATGTTTATATTTTAAGTTTCGTTCATTCATTTCGGTCAATGTACATTGAGATACTATCCTCAACATTCTCCCTCATGTGTATGTTGTTTTTTTGCATAGCGCATGTTAAGTGGGTAGGTTGTGCGTGCACATTCGTACATGAGTCTAGTTATAATACCGTATTGAAATTCATGGAACTAACTTAAGATAAAAACTAGTTTGAGAGTATATGATTACTCAATACTTATATTTTAAGTTCATTCATTTCTTCTCAGCCGATATTAGATATTTTCCTTAACACTCGCAATGACAGAAGTTTTCGTACATTGTACTGCCCTTTAATCTAAAGTTATAAGTAAGAAACGTATGATTAAATTTTGATTAGAAAATCATGGAATGTTTTAGAACCAGAGCCCTTGAAGAATGATATACTAATTAATTGGAGAGGTGGGTAGCTCTTTACCGACCCCGTTTTGTTCATTGACATTGTATTAGGCAGCTGGAGAAAACAAAATTATCACCATTGCATATTAGGTTTAAGGCTAAGATTCTGTGCAGGCAAAAAATTTAGCCTTAGCATTAATTAAATCCGGTAACCGGTAGTTAATGAAAAATCATTAAAAGAAACATATTTTAATTACGGTTGATACTTGGCTTACCCTTTTCAAACACCTCGTCTCAAGTTTGTTTAGCTTCATCCGGTGGAATTAAGAGGGGAATAAGGTTGATTTCGACTGGAATGAGATGGTTCGTGGTTAGATGTGTGAATATGGATCATGATATGATTATACATCAGATATACAATATTAAATTTTCTCATTTGGATTTGACATAAATTGACACGATTAATAATCATGTTATGTTGTGTTAATCTATAAATTAGTTGTGTTGTATTATGTGATAATACTTCAAAACATTTATCTGTTATATGACATGTATAATATTTATGTAATTGTGTCAATATGATATGAGTATCCATTTATGATCCATTTACAACATGAGTACATTTTTACGACCCGTTTATTAATCGAGCAATCAAGCTAATTGGGTAGTCGGTTCACTAATCATATAATCATGTCGAATATTTTATTATTCATGTCAACCTGTTTATTAAACAAGTTTCGTTTGTGTTCAAAAATTTTGACAGAATTATTAAACCGATTGTGTTCTAATTTGTTTAGATTTGATATAACATGATAATATGAATTACTCATAAATAATTTCAAATAAACCTAATTTAATCGGATAATGGTTTTTTTTTTTTTTTTTTTTTTTTTTTTTTTTTTGAAATGAAATTCATTCATAGATTATAAAAGAGAAATTACAAAAGGAGGGAAGACTTCCTTCCAAGTGCCACAAAATTTGCTTGAAAAAGCAAGACTAGCTAGACTATGCGCAATTGCGATACAGACTCTGGGTCTAAACTGAACCAATATCTGGTTCGAACTAGCAATTACTTCCTGGATATCTCTAATAACCCAAATAATTTCTTTGGCAGTATTCGATTTGCCAAGAATTAAATTAACTACATTCAAAGCATCCGATTCAATAATTATAGGCAAAGTATTAGCCTCCACTGCTAGGTTAATCCCTAACAAAATGACTTCAGCTTCTACCTGTTCAATATCAGAGCTATTCGAACTTTCCTGCACAACAACCAACTTCACCAAACCATCATTATCCTTTATTATCACCCCTACACCACCTTGGTTTGCCTCAATTTTTAATGAACCATCAACCTGGGCTCTATAGCAGCGAGTGACAGGCTGAAAAGCCTCTTGATCATCTAAGATATGCTTGTTATTATCAAGGAACTCAACCGGCCGACATACTCTATCAAAAGAACAAAGAAGGGCTTCTGCATTACAAAACAATTTGTCTGGTGCAATATTGACGTTTTGAAAAATGAACTGGTTTCGAGCTCCCCAACAACCCCACATTAGAGTCACAACAAAGTTAATCTCATTCTTTGATAGAGAACTCCAACACAACCTCAAGCAATCCCCAATATCATCTACTTGAAAGCTTCTTAAAATCTCGTAGATACTCATTTTGCTCCAACAGGCCTTAGATGTTTTGCATCTAAAGATTGCATGACAAGCAGTCTCTTCCTCCTTTAGGCATCTTGGGCAGAGGCTTTGGGCATTAATCTTCCTCATCTTAAGTTTTGAAGCAGATGGTAAAAGGTCCAGACATGCTATCCATATAAAAACCTTGATTTTTCCTGGAACATCCAGACCCCACATTTTGTTCCAGAAACCAGAATTCTCATTCGAAGTCGTCGCTTCCACCAATTCCATCAACTGCACTCTCAAATGATAAGCACTATTGACTGTAAAAACACCCCTCTTTTCAAAGTGCCAACAAAGTGTATCCTCTGTACTCTTTCTTAGCAAATGAATCTTAGTGATTGCCTCCACAGATAATGGTTTTAGAATTGAAAATACTTGAATATGCGTCCCCAATGGGCGTGACTTGATGGTGTATGATTCATGATCTAACCATGATGATGTGATCCTAGCAGCATGGATCGATTTCGTTTGTTTAGGCTTATTTATTATTATTTTTATATATGGAACCAACATGGATGTCCGTTTTTATTTATTATTTGGGTTATTTATTTTATTTAATTATGGGTTCAAAATGGGCTAGAAATTAGGAGTTATGGGTTTTTAGTTGATAATGGGTAGTTTAGGGCTATATTAGTCTTTTTAGCTCTCTTAGGGTTTGAGTATGTTACTATTTAAACTCAAAATAACTCTTAATGAAAAACCCTAATTTTTGTGCGTGAATAGTACTTTTATTTCTTGAGATTGAGAATTTTATCATCGTTCAGTGATTGAACAAAGACTTATCAAAGGGTTGGCATCCTTTGTGGCGTCCTATTTGCTGGCAAAATTCATCTGAGGCTATCTCCAAGGGTTTTCAAGGACAGGTTCTTTGGGGGTCTACGGGATCTTGGATCGGGTTTCGTCTTTTCGTATCCTGTTTCGTATCAATTGGTATCAGAGCCAGATTTCAGGTCTGACTTTTGTTTTTTTCCGTTCTTCTTTATTTTCTTTCGGTCTTTCAATTTTTTCTCCTTTGTTTACTGTGTGTTGTTGATTCCAAAATATATATTGACAATTTGAATTGTCTTGTCTTCGGCAGTCTGTTATTTTCTTCTTTGGGTTTTTAGTTTTTGGTTTTGCAAAGTTAAAGGCTGTGTTGTCAGTGAAAATCAAAAAAAAAAAAAAAAAAAAAAAACGACTGCTGTGATCGAAAAAAAAGTCTCTTATTTTTTTTTTCCATTCTTCTGCTTGCGTAAAAAAAAAAAAAAAAAAAAAGTAAGTAAGTTCACGCCTGTGAGGCTGTGAATCAAAAAAAAAAAGTTTTCTGGAATTGCATTTGTCAGTCAAAAAAAAAAATTTCTTTCATTGGCTAGTGCAGATCAGTAGGCAGTAGGGTTTGTTTGCTTTTTGATCTTTTTGCATGAGAATTTGTTAATAGGCTGTTGCTGTTGTTAAAAAAAAAAAACAGATTTGGTCAGTAAAGTTTGATCAATTATCTTGTGTGTTAAGTTGTGCTAGGGATTGCGTTAGTGTTCCTTAATCGAAAAGAAAATTTTTGGTTGAATTTGTCACTGAATTTTGAATCTGATTTTTTTGTGTTTTGTTTCGAGTCTCATGTGGTTTTTTTAATCTTATTTTTGTCTTGTCTTTGTCTTTGTCATTTTTTTTTTTTGTCTTTTCTTCCTTCTTGAGTTTGTTTTGTCAAGATGCCAAGTGCATTGGTTGATATTATGGGGCAACCAAGAGATAATATCTCTCGTACCAGAGTATTTGTGAAAGATGAGGTGTGCAGTGTGATTATTGATGGGGAACAGTGGACTAATTTAGTTAGTACCAGCCTCGTGGAGAAATTGAGGTTGTCATTGCGAAATCATCCTAAGCCTTATATGTTACGAGGTTTGCCTAATTGTGATGAGGTTAAGGTGGAGTATCAAGTCATGGTTGCCTTTACTACTATGAGGTTTCATGATGAAGTATTATGTGATGTGGTGCCTATGCTTGATTGTCACGTATTGTTGGGTGGGTCATGGAAGTATGATAGGAAAGTGTGGCATCATGTTGAGAGGAGTAGGTACATTTATGTCACGGAGCGGAGGTCAGTGATTATTTCTCTTTTAACACCACAACAAGCCTATAAAGATCAATAATAATGAAGAGGAGAAGTGAGGTTGAAAAGAGGAAAAAAAAAGAGTTGTCGAGTGCTTAGCAAATAAACTTTCTAGTGATATTGTTAATGTCAAAGAAGAAAATATGAGCATGGTAGTGAGTAAGCAAGTAGTGATGAGTGAGTGTGATGCGAAGGTTGTTGCTATTTCTGAGGTGGATGACGTAGCTGTTGCTGGTGATGATAAATTTGAAGCTCAATACATGGCTAACTGTATTGATGCAATTACATGTGTAGTCGAATGTGTTGAGAGTGTTGAGCATCCAAATGAGAGTAGTGAGCTGGGAAACACATGGGTAAATACGTGTGAGAGTTTTGTGAGTGTTAAGCATGTAGAATTTGTTGTGAATGAGAATGAGAGTGTGAACTTAATTAGGAATCTCATTGGGACGGTGGTGAAATAAAATTAGATATTGCGGAAGAGTATGTGCAAGAGGGAACAATACACAAGCATTATTGTACTAACATTGAAACTTTTCTTCCATGTGATTTTTCCTTGTTCCAGAATAATCGTCCAATTGATTTTATCATTACTATCTATGATCCGGGCACGGATTCGAGGACGAATCCTTTTCAAGAGAGGGAGAATGATGTGATCCTAGCAGCATGGATCGATTTCGTTTGTTTAGGCTTATTTATTATTTATTTTTATATGGGAACCAACATGGATGTCCGTTTTTATTTATTATTTGGGTTAATTTATTTTATTTATTATGGGTTCAAAATGGGCTAGAAATTAGGAGTTATGGGTTTTTAGTTGATAATGGGTAGTTTAGGGCTATATTAGTCTTTTTAGCTCTCTTAGGGTTTGAGTATGTTACTATTTAAACTCAAAATAACTCTTAATGAAAAACCCTAATTTTTGTGCGTGAATAGTACTTTTTTCTTGAGATTGAGAAATTTTATCATCGTTCAGTGATTGAACAAAGACTTATCAAAGGGTTGGCATCCTTTGTGGCGTCCTATTTGCTGGCAAAATTCATCTGAGGCTATCTCCAAGGGTTTTCAAGGACAGGTTCTTTGGGGGTCTACGGGATCTTGGATCGGGTTTCGTTTTTTTCGTATCCTGTTTCGTATCAATTGGTATCAGAGCCAGATTTCAGGTCTGACTTTTGTTTTTTCCGTTTCTTCTTTATTTTCTTTCGGTCTTTTCAATTTTTTTCTCCTTTGTTTACTGTGTGTTGTTGATTCCAAATATAATATTGACATTTGAATTGTCTTGTCTTCGGCAGTCTGTTAATTTTCTTCTTTGTTTGTAGTTTTTTTTGGGTTTTGCAAAGTTAAAGGCTGTTTGTCAGTGAAAATCAAAAAAAAAAAAAAAAAAAAAAAAAAACGACTGCTGTGATCGAAAAAAAAAGTCTCTTATTTTTTTTTTCCATTCTTCTTGCTTGCGTAAAAAAAAAAGAAAAAAAAAAGTAAGTAAGTTCACGCCTGTGAGGCTGTGAATCAAAAAAAAAAGTTTTCTGGAATTGCGTTTGTCAGTCAACAAAAAAAAATTTCTTTCATTGGCTAGTGCAGATCAGTAGGCAGTAGGGTTTGTTTGCTTTTTGATCTTTTTGCATGAGAATTTGTTAATAGGCTGTTGCTGTTGTTAAAAAAAAAAAAAACAGATTTGGTCAGTAAAGTTTGATCAATTATCTTGTGTGTTAAGTTGTGCTAGGGATTGCCTTAGTGTTCCTTAATCGAAAAGAAAATTTTTGGTTGAATTTGTCACTGAATTTTGAATCTGATTTTTTTGTGTTTTGTTTCGAGTCTCATGTGGTTTTTTTAATCTTATTTTTATCTTGTCTTGTCTTTGTCATTTTTTTTTTTTTTTTTGTCTTTCTCCTTCTTGAGTTTGTTTTTGTCAAGATGCCAAGTGCATTGGTTGATATTATGGGGCAACCAAGAGATAATATCTCTCGTACCAGAGTATTTGTGAAAGATGAGGTGTGCAGTGTGATTATTGATGGGGAACAGTGGGCTAATTTAGTTAGTACCAGCCTCGTGGAGAAATTGAGGTTGTCATTGCGAAATCATCCTAAGCCTTATATGTTACGAGGTTTGCCTAATTGTGATGAGGTTAAGGTGGAGTATCAAGTCATGGTTGCCTTTACTACTATGAGGTTTCATGATGAAGTATTATGTGATGTGGTGCCTATGCTTGATTGTCACGTATTGTTGGGTGGGTCATGGAAGTATGATAGGAAAGTGTGGCATCATGTTGAGAGGAGTAGGTACATTTATGTCACGGAGCGGAGGTCACTGATTATTTCTCTTTTACAACACCACAACAGCCTATAAAGATCAATTAATAATGAAGAGGAGAAGTGAGGTTGAAAAGAGGAAAAAGAAAGAGTTGTCGAGTGCTTAGCAAATAAACTTTCTAGTGATATTGTTAATGTCAAAGAAGAAAATATGAGCATGGTAGTGAGTAAGCAAGTAGTGATGAGTGAGTGTGATGCGAAGGTTGTTGCTATTTCTGAGGTGGATGACGTAGCTGTTGCTGGTGATGATAAATTTGAAGCTCAATACATGGCTAACTGTATTGATGCAATTACATGTGTAGTCGAATGTGTTGAGAGTGTTGAGCATCCAAATGAGAGTAGTGAGCTGGGAAACACATGGGTAAATACGTGTGAGAGTTTTGTGAGTGTTAAGCATGTAGAATTTGTTGTGAATGAGAATGAGAGTGTGAACTTAATTAGGAATCTCATTGGACGGTGGGTGAAATAAAATTAGATATTGCGGAAGAGTATGTGCAAGAGGGAACAATACACAAGCATTATTGTACTAACATTGAAACTTTTCTTCCATGTGATTTTTCCTTGTTCCAGAATAATCGTCCAATTGATTTTATCATTACTATCTATGATCCGGGCACGGATTCGAGGACGAATCCTTTTCAAGAGAGGGAGAATGATGTGATCCTAGCAGCATGGATCGATTTCGTTTGTTTAGGCTTATTTATTATTTATTTTTATATATGGAACCAACATGGATGTCCGTTTTTATTTATTATTTGGGTAATTTATTTTATTTAATTATGGGTTCAAAATGGGCTAGAAATTAGGAGTTATGGTTTTTAGTTGATAATGGGTAGTTTAGGGATATTAGTCTTTTTAGCTCTCTTAGGGTTTGAGTATGTTACTATTTAAACTCAAAAATCTCTTAATGAAAAACCCTAATTTTTGTGCGTGAATAGTACTTTTATTTCTTGAGATTGAGAAATTTTATCATCGTTCAGTGATTGAACAAAGACTTATCAAAGGGTTGGCATCCTTTGTGGCGTCCTATTTGCTGGCAAAATTCATCTGAGGCTATCTCCAAGGGTTTTCAAGGACAGGTTCTTTGGGGGTCTACGGGATCTTGGATCGGGTTTCGTCTTTTCGTATCCTGTTTCGTATCACATGAGGTCCTAGGTTCGAATCCATGGAGTGTGTTTCTTGTAATAGTGCGGGATAACCAGGATTTTACCTGCTCTGCTTAAGTCCGGAAGGGGTGATTTGGCGGCGAAGTGCTAATGGTGGGCGTTAGTAAGACCGAGATTTCTCAGGATATAGCCATGCTTGAAGCAAAGGTACTGTTATTTGGGTTGCAGATGGTCGTAAAGGAAGCGCTCTTGCCATTAATATTGGAGACTGATTCGTTGCAGGTGACCAACCTAGTCTCAAGGAAATATGATAGTCGACTTGAAATAGCTTGGACAATTGACGAAATTCAAGGGATTATGGGGAACTCTCGACAAGTGGTAGTTTCTCGCATCCGTAGAGGAGGTCATATGATAGCTCACTCATTGGCAAATGTTACTATCAATTTTAAGGATACCGTTATTTGGATGATAGATTATCCTACATATATCCAACTTTTGTTAAACAAGTGATATTTTATGAAAGTAAATGCTTTCTTTTTTTAAAAAAAATAAATAATATATGACATGATGTTTACAACTCTTAACCATTTATTTTATTTTATTTTTGAATTTTCCACAAGTCATTATCTTATTAGAGACCGCTTTCAAATATAAATTATCAAATGGGTGATTTTTTTCTTATTCTATTTTAAGGTAGGCTATTTAAACCCAGTAAAATATTTAAAAATTTAAGAATTTTAAATTTCTCTATAAACTCAACTAAAAATAAACTAAATTATCCTTATACATTCTGGGAAAAAAAAACTTGAAATAATGATTTATTTTTTGGCTCCGAATATGATAGAAACATACGAAAGCTTATTCTAAAATAATTAGAATACCTTTTTAAAAAAAAAATCAGTATCAAATGCAAAACTCAACGGCCATAATCATGGTGAATTTTTACAAAATGTGCAGAAAAAATAGTACCAAACACGCTAGCAAAAACAAAACAAAACAGACCCACAGCTTTGATAAAGAAATTCAGTAAGAGAAGAGCAACCAGTGAGCCAAAGCCTAAGAGGGTCAAGTGAAGGGCTTCCCTATGACTGCAAAATAATGAAACAGCTGCACCTAGGGCTCACTCCCAAACACACATCCCCAATTAGGATCTCCAACCCACGTTCTCATTCTCCAATTTATCTACAGCTGAAATTCTAAGAGAACCAATTTTGATTTAAAAAAAAAAAAAAAGCTTTTAACTGTTCGAATAAGGGTCCAATTATAGTATTAAAAAAAATTAACCGTTCAGGTTCGGACAATCTTAGCTCTAGTACCATTCGACCAAAAGATTAAAAAAATGGTTCGACAACAGTATCATACCTATAAGTAATTAAATTAAATGTTTTCAGAAAAAATTAATATAGGCTTTTTCACACATAATATTGGAACATCCCAAGTGTAATACAACTACTTTTCTGAACTAACAGACCTTCTGAATACTATGAATATTAAAGATAAGAAAATGATCTCTTACCAAAAATTCAGAAGCCAGAATGCAGGCTCTCAAATTTGCTGAATTGAGATCAAATGCATCTTGTTTTTCCATTTTAGCTCGTCTGATAACTCTGTATATGCGATTCAAACCATGCGGCAGCTTCCTTGTCTTCATAATAATGACTAGTGGGTCTCCTGGTATGTCACTCTGAATTAGCATAAAGAAAATTTGCATTAAACTTTTCATTCCACAGCAGATGTCCTCCTCTCCAACAATGACTCCAAAAATGCAGAGCACAATTTGGTGAGTGGTGGAAGGTTATGTGATGATCCGCTGAATATGGTCTCCCAAGGTTTCTCTGATGGGACAGATGGGACCCATATATCCTGGTTTCTCTTCTGCTCAAACTCTGGTAGTTCGCCGTATATAGATGCATATCCAAATTGCCCTGTTATAAATGAAAGGATAAAAAATATGAGAAAGAGAAAAATGGCAGATAACAATGACCACTTCAAGGAGCAATAAGAGAATATTCGAAATAAAATGGACTAGAAAGGAAGACATACCTTTTTCTTCACGTGCCATACGATCCTCCTGGTGGATCAAGCTAAGCTCATGTGTTTGTTTGCCATATGGATCAAAGAGGACATACTCATGATCTCCATTTATATATGCAAGCAATTGTTGATGTGCTTTCCCATCCAAGATATTCTCGCATGTAAATGATGGGTTTGCTTGAAGAAAAGCTAGGGCCCCTCCCTTGGCCTGTAATAAAAGAAAAAGGAATAAGATAACAAAGGTTCATTTTATAATATTTTCATTGAGATACCAGAAGAGTTCACTGTGTACTCGTGTATTATCACATTCATTGAGATACCAGAAGAGTTCACTTGTGTATTATTACACGTCACCATCACAATTAGAAGAAATTTTGAGGCCACAAACCATATCAGTACATGAAACCACAGGATCAAAATTTACAATAATTTGGATCCGGGAAAGAAGTTTTTTAAGACTTTCAATTCTTTTGAATATTATGGGTGGGAATATCCTGTCTCATTTATGGACAGTTAGCTTCCAAGCTCTTACTATATAAAACCTTAAAATATACAGCAGAAGATATTGTTAATTAATATATGATCAATCTTGTTACATGGAGAAATTGAATAATTTGATTCCTAGATTATCAAGTGCTGGAGACATATCATACCTTCCTGACAGACCAGCTAGCCACTGGAACAGGATCCGATGCATTGAAAAGTAAGATTACCCCATCTCTTCCTTGAAATGTTGTTCCATTAGACTCCTTGCAATTGGACGATTCAGGGAGAAGGATGAGAGCTGCAAAAGATGACATATCTACTGCACAGGCCACAGCTGCACAATATTCCATGACACTTGTCAAATGCTTGAAAGAACGGCATCCAATTTGAACAATGACACAGCAAGGAATGCTCCACAACACAAGCAAAAGGAAGCTCAATTTTAAATTGAAAATACACTCAGATACATTAAATCTAGTAGCGTGAAGCTCAATTTTCAATTGATATTTATGAAGAACAGAACCAGCATAACACAAGGAAGGTTGGAAAGAAAGGGGGATGAGGGGTTTCACCTTCTACATGAAGCATGTATGACCAAGATATAGACAGTGTTGACATACTCCAAACAGAGAGTTGTGGTTTCGAACCCCAAGATGTAGCCACAAGATACTCCGAACATCCAACAAATGACAGGTTCATAATCGGCTGCAAGATTGCATAAAATCATCAACTTTTGAAATCAACAGTGCAAATGACAATGAAAGAGAAAGAAGAAAGAACCAATTCATTCATAATGTAGCAGCCATAGTGGAAAGCCACCTTATGCTACCTAATATGTAGGTACTAAAACAGTTCTCATACCGTAAGTTTTGTAATTTCATTTTCTTAATCCCATATCAAGGGGGATTAAATCAATATATGTTTATGCTTTGAGAGAGGGTAGTAGAGCAGGGCACGTGGTAATCAAAAAGAAAAAGGAAAATTATCAATCGTATACCCAAAGATTTACATGTTATCAAAAATACACAAATCCTATAACTTTGTTCACCAATCCACCCAAAGATTGCAAAGTGTATTAAATTTGTACCAAATTTAGGTATACGATTGAAACATGTGTCAAACATTGGGTATACATATGATACAAACTACAATGTGGACGGGTGAACATAGTTTCAGGATTTGTTATAACTTGCCAAATATTGTGTATACGATTGATAATTTCCCAAGAAAAAAGGGTCTAGATTTTGAAAAATCACCGTGAGAGTCTCTCCAATAACAGCAACAAGAACATTCCTGTCAGGGTCCCATAATGTAATTACAGTTTCTGCTGCAACAGCAAGAACAGAACCGTCGGCAGAAAATGCAGCTGATGTCATTGCCTTCTTTCTACAAGGTGAAATTAGGCTAATCAGAATGACTAAAAGTCACAAGTGTCAATCACCAAGTTAATTCCATGATTCCATCAACATGTTAGTATCATGGTATTCCTTTTTCAAGAGCTCATTTTCTATTTTAAGTCTTAACACAGTCGCAGGTTCAGTAGCAACATTTCATCAAAATCCATGCCTAGAGATAAAACTATTAGAAAAAGAAAATAGCATTTCATCCATGAAAAAGTTTTTTTCTTTCGAAATAAATACTATATTCTCCGAGTCTTGGCAGAGTCTCTTGAAAATTTAATGTAAAAAATTCCATATTCTGACAAGGAAAGTGCACTAACAACCTCAACAGGAGAAAGTAAAGCAGAACCATACTTATATGAGCCAACAGCATGGCAACTCCAGCCGGAACTCTGAGGATCCTTCTGCTGCAATTCATCATTGCAAATCCAAACCTGAGATAGAGAAAAATAACAGAGTAATGTAATATTTCTGAGGAAATGAACAACTAACAACTAAAATTATAGCCACCCAATATCACCTTGAAGTCCCCACCATAAGATGAGCTAACAGCTGCATGACGATTAGGATGAAAAGCAACTGCAGAAATTCCTGCATCCCTATACAATACCAAAACTATGGCATTAATTGAAGCTGTGAGATTTGAACAAAAAAAATACATTCACTATCAACAGACAAGTTGAAAAACATGCTATAATCATCCACTGAACATTTCACATATTTCTCATTCAGTTCCTCAGTAATTAAGCCAAAGCCACACCTATGAGGTTCGTAAACAATTGTAGACAAGGTGAATTCTTTATTTTGAGGCCCTGATGCCCATAGTTTAAGACAAACAAGACTTCCTATGCCCTCTTCGGCAAGCTTCACTTCTACAGTACTCATCATAGAACCATCTTGGGAGAGAGCCACTAAAGTTACTACTACCTGTAAACATGACATACATAGAAATCAATTTCAGTTATAAATTGTTGATATTTCGATTAATTGAACGTACCAACTGATATAATTTTATGAGATACAATACATATGACAAAAGACAAGATCACAAACGAGAAATTTTGTTTACCGTGACATCATCTCCAGGTTGATGGTTTCTCTCACAAACTTGAACCTGAAATGGGACATCCAGAAATTTCACCAACTCAGCCAATTAACAGACAGAAACATTAAATATGGTAAGTTTAAGTCCTTATTAGGTGTGTTTTATTGAATACTAAGGGAGGTATCAAGATAGGTACCACACAACTTTTTTTTTTTAATTGCAAATAAGGTAACAACAAAAGCCCAAGCAAAATTAATCTATTCTCAATTATTAACAACTGAATTCATACCAACAACCAAGGGCAAAGCCCATCCCCAAAAAGAAGCAACGGGAACATTTTCTTAATTAAAAACATATTACATATAGGGCAAAACCGCAAAACCCCAAAAAGCATAAAATTACAGGAGTCGTTCGTGACATTAGTAAAACTACATATCAAGTATTAACTTCAAAATGCTCACCTCAGAAATTCCATGATCATCAAGTAGACTGTAAAACTGGACGCAATAATTCTCTGTGCGTAAGGCAACCAACCCAGCACTGTGATCAAAGGCAATGTCACGACATAAGCCTTTATAATCCTCAGGAAATGAACAAGGAAGCTGAAAAAAGCAAAAATAATTTTTAGAAAGCAAAAGGATTTTTATTTTCCATGTAGATCAGCCAATACCATAAATAAATATAGCATATTATAAAAACAATTGCAGATCATTGAAGGCTGTAAAGGAAATGAAGGTCGCATTTTAACAGCATAACTTAAATATAACATATATTTAAAATAACAGAAGGAAAACATTACTCTACTGAGTACTGACAGAGTTCATGAAACACTGTCGACAACGAAAGGGTAAAAGAAAATTCCTAGGAAGTCATAATAAGGCTTGCCTCATAGTTAGGCAGTCATAGAATATCTGAACAACATATATATTAGGCAGGAATTCTCATCAAGCATAAACCTCACAAGCCAAGGCAGTCAACAATGTTCTCTCAGCACATTACTGTGCCATGAGCCACAGGGAAGTCAAAACATTTCTTTAAGAATCAGCCTAAACCAACACCATTTTACATCATCTCAAGATCTTGACACTAAAGAGAATCAATCAAGCATATCTTCCACAAATCTGGCATAGCCAAAAATGCAATTTCTAAAACTTCTAAATGCCGTGACATGAGGTTCTCGGACCATAAATGACAACAACTAATTTACTGAGCAACACATTATGCAGAAAGTGATAATATGGTTTCATATGTATTTGCACTGTACACAAATTTCCCTGCTCATCAGACTGCATTCTTAATCAACGCATGTTTTATATGCACAAAATTAAAAAGCAACCACATATAAGCAAGGAAATAATTTTTTTTAAACAAGTACGGAGATCCTGATCAGAACAAACCTTAATCCCTGAAATGGACTTCAAAATTTCCATTGAAGGCATTTTTAGGAGATGAACTTGATTATCTGCACAAGAAATCTGAAATACCTTATGTTAGTAAAATGAATGAGACACAACTTCAAGTTCCTGTAATCACAAATGCTACTTACAGAGGACAGTGAAGGATCTGGGGATTCTGTAAAATATAGAAGTGGAGACCCAATTCGAGGTAAAAATTTCTTCTTCCCCGTGTCGAGCTGCCAAACCACAAGAACTCCTTCCTTTCCACCTAAATGCTAACAGGAATTGAGAGTCATAAAAAAGGGAAAATACAAGAAACATAAACAAATGAACCCTTAGTTTTGCAACATATATAGCATATACATTCATTTCCCAATTACTGTTGTGCTAGCACACTATGCCTTTTCACTGCACGTAAGGCAAGGCCCACTTCATCAGAAAAAGATAAGCTTTATGCTTTTGTAGTGATCATTTTTTTTACCTGAATACAAATATGCTCCATCAGAAGAAAAAGTGAGAACACTGACTTCAGAAGGGTGCCAATGCCATGTAGTGCATAAATCAGCATCATCATTATCCCTCACCCCAGGTCTTTCTTCCTCATTATTCATATTTACATTCACTGGTTTGTCACTTTTAGCAAATTTTCTGTCACCAAATCCTCTCCAGATTAAAATTCTTCCTGTCACATCACCTGCGGCTACAATCCTTTGAGTTGGATGGAAGGCAAGGACAGTCATCTTCTTTGTATGATGTAAGGTCATCTTCCTCAGCCCCACACGTTCGGATTCTATATCAGGAACCTTCCATATAATAAGCTTGAGCTGTTTCCGGATTCCAAAATATTTTCCTGATGAACTAATGCTTATGACCTGAGGTTCTTTCGTCTGCCAAGAAAGGATGAAAATATATCAAATCCAACTCTAGGATGGTTGAAAGTTCACAGAATATGTACATATGATATACCAGTTACCACTAGCAATCATGTCAACTAATATTGATAATAATAGGTCAGTTAAGACGGGAAATTCCTTCTTCACAATGTTTCTGGATATTTCATCTTGAAGGAAGTTCTTACTAAGAACAATGGTCTTTTAAACAATATATTATTCCTATTGAGAAAAAATATTACACAGACTAACGATAAATAATAACAAATATTCGTGTCAACTTCTTCACTTTTTGATTACTTAATTTATATTTTACTAACCCTAAGAAAAACGTCTGGAAGTAGAAACTAGGCACTCTCAAAGTAGGGATATCAATGCAAGTGGAGTAATTAGTTTATGACATATTGGCCCACATTAAAACAGATCTCATTAGATATCTAGTAGTTTTGCAAAAATTAAGAACTTAAGATAATAATTTGCACCTCAGCCAAAGTCACTCCACCAACAAGACGAGAGTCAGTCAAGTTGCACTTGCAGATTCGTCCGTGCATAGGCTTGGGCTTGGGCTCCTTCTTTTTACGAGGTTTTGTTGTTTCTCTTGTATCTTCAAGAGACAAATAAGCAAAAAGGTTAGGAGGCTTTTCATCACTTTGAGCAGGTTGGCCTAATAAAGACGGAATCACCTGAAAATCAAAACAACAATACTCAGCACTCACTTCAACTAACATTAAGGATGCTTTCAATAAGTTTGTAGAAAAGGCTTTCGGCAAATCCCCTGGAAAGCGGTTTCTAGAAAAATACCATAGTACTCATCAAGTGCATTTTTATCCCAAAAGCATATTTAACTAATTCAAATGAACAATCTCAATATTCAACACCACTTTTGGCTATACACACACTGCAATCTGCAAATCTTTTTTCCTCTATAATAAATGGCAATTACCATTGATAGAATCGGCAATTTAACGTCGACGCTCTTCAATAACTCTGGTGCCAAAAAATCCCAATATTTAATCGTCCCATCAACTGAAGCAGTCCAACAATAACAAAGTATTTTACTTGCAGGAGTCGACGCCGGTACCACAATCACCGTCGTCACAGGCGCCGTGTGACCCTCCAGTGACGTAATCTAACCCAAAAAATACATTAAAAAAAACAAGTTTTTTGAGATTATATACTAAAAATAAAAATAAATTAAATTACTTGTAAACCGGTCGATGTGCTGAAGATAGAGACAGTATTGCTAGTGCAAACGAGGAGTCGTTTGGCGTCATTAGAGAATGCGGGAGGTGACGACACGTAGCTTCTGCCTCCTCTGATCATTTTACGGCCGTCCGCTACTCGGTGGTTCTGCAAAGCCCTGAGCTTGAAGAGACTGCGAGATTAAATAATTAAAAGTTTAAAACTCCTGTTTCTAGGTTTTGTTTTAATTAGAAAATTATTTTAATTGCTATTAATTTATAAATGAATTTCGGATTCTTTGATCAGAGGTCAGAACGAGACTACTAGGGTTTTAGAGAATTACAAAATAGGGTTTCGACTTTTGAGAGGGAAGAAACGGTATGATTTTAACGGCGTCATCTTGCAAGGTTGGGGAGTTTGGGGGACAATATCATTTAGATCCCTATTGTTTTCACATATTTTTTAAAATGCTATGATTAATTGGAAATAATGGGGATTAATTGGAAATAATAAAATTAACATTTTAATAAAAAAATTCAAAACACATTTATTAAAATCCTCCAAAAATTTCGTCCATTCATCACCCTCACCATAAATCGAAATCCCTGCTTCACTATGGTTTCAGTTCCAAGCGTCAGCCATCGTTTTGCCGCCGCCGTCAGTCGTCTTCCGTTCTTTGTCTTCGTCGTCGGCTCGCCGCGCCAAGATAATTACGTGAACAAAATTAATTGATTGAGGTTGCTAGTTGCTCAAAAGTAAATTTGTTTGTTTGATGAGTAAAATAGTACTAAAGTTATTCATTTTTATGAGTTTCTAGGTTTTGCTTTAGATTTTCTGGTTAAAATTATGTCTGCGTAGCATAAATTTCAATACTGTAATTTTTTGTATCAATCAAAGCACTTGTTGTTTATATAATTATCTGTTTTATTGGTGAGAAAACGGAAGAGGAATGTCACGACCCCTCCCTAGAGCGGGCCCAACCGTAGAAAGAGGTTCGTAGACTTCTTTAGCTAGAGCATTTTATATGACAATCAACCACTCGAATGCACACAAATATTACATCACTTATTACAAATCCAAAATATATACACGATTGTTGTGGTTTACAACACAATATTAAAGAAATAAATACAAAAGGTGACACAAATGTCTGGTCCAACCCGAATATACAACTGTGGCTCGTGCATCCAAATCTGGTACTGCTACTACTGAACAGACGGACTGCCTGCAATGTTAGGGGAAATGGGGGTGAGCTTAAAAAGCTCAGCAAGTAAACACTCATTCTCTCAACATGACATCACCAACAAAATAGGGTTATTTATATATACATATTTATATCTATATGAAAATATCATATATTATAATATCAATACAACAAACATCTCACCTAAACAGTACAAACATCCATCAAACATGGCTGCTACTCTGGGTCTAGTATAACAGAGGATTGAAACCATTGGGAGAGTACCTCAATGACAACTCCCAAGGTTTCCAACCATATCAACTCGTATAATGTGAGTAAAATATACTCAATGAGGAAGCCACCGTACTCCCCCATATCAAAACCAATGGAAGGGTCCTCAATGACAACTCCCAAGGTTTTCTATAATCTCATCTCATCTATTGTATCATCATATCTCATCTCATCTCAAATTCGACCACTATTATACCAAACCCGGCAGCATATCACAACAACACACATCATCCACACAATCACATCTCACATCCAATCCACAAATCTCATCTCAATAATTATGATCTCATATTATCATACTTTCAATATCTCAATATTATATCTCCACAATATATATATAAATATATATATAATATACCATTATATTTATATATACCGACTCTCACAACAACCATCAAACATCAAACAATATGTTAAGAGAATCACCACAGAGTGTACTTACCTCGATTCACGCAAAAGTCAATAACGATTATCGGCTCGAAATTCCAAACGACTAAGCTGAGAAGAAAAACAGCAATGAACGGCTCCGGAACTAATTAGAACGCTCAGCGAGGCAAGCGGGCCCCACAACGAAGATCGGGCCCCACCACCAAAAAGCGGACCCCACAATCAAATACTTTCTACGGTGAATATATATACCAAAACACTCGTAATATCGAGAACAACAAACCGGTGCGATCGGATCGCCGATCCAACGGTCGGATCTCAAATTCCGGTAATACCCCCGAATCGTCGGTAACTCCAAAACGGAAAACAACCCAAACGATGTCGGATCAGGAAGCGACCACTGGCGTTGGAAAGATCTCGACCTGAAAAGTGCTCACTCGCCGGAGGTGACCGTCAAAAGTGACCGGAGATGGCCGGAAATTGCAGAAGAACTCGCGGCGTAGCGTCCTCTTCTGGCGGCGCGTGGAGGCGCGACCTGCGTCTGTTGGACTCGATCTCGGTGGCGCTGGAAAGCGGACGGCGGCAGCTACACGGTGGTCCGGCGCGTGGATGAAGGTGGTCGACGGTGACACGGCGGCGACGCTTCAAAGTTTTGGCGAGGAAGAAGAAAGGAATATGAGAGAGAAAATAAAATTATTGCTACTGCTTTCTATTTTTATTATTTTTTTCGTAAGCCCCATCTGCTGTCTCTCTCTTATAATGTTAAAAAAAAAACAAAACAAAATTATTATTATTATTATTATTTTGTACCTGCCAGCTAATCATGTCACGATTCTCACAAGGAATGATTAATTTTATAAGTTCATATTTTTATTATTCTTCATTCTAAATCTAGTGTATGGGTATTAAATTTCAAGCTGCCCTATATGAGATAAGTTTGTCCTAGATAATTTGTAACTTTGTGCTATTCGAAGCTCTGTTCTTTCCTGTTTCCATTCGTAACTCTTTTGTGATTTATCAGATGGAGACTAAACCTCTCATGTCCCAAGGGGCGTGGGCGTGGCTTGGTGGTGTAGGGGTCAGGACCTTATATTGAGGTCATAGGTTCGAATTTAATGTTTTCGTTTCTTGTAAGAGTCTGGGACAGTCAGAAGTTTTACATGCTCCGCTTAAGCCCGGAAGAAGTGGTTTCTTAACGATTCCAAAAACCTCTCATCGGTGAGGCAATTGCTCTTACAAAAAAGAAAATGGACATGACCCTAGGTGTGCTATTGATTTTTGGATTTTTAATCTCTGTGTTGTAAGATTTCATTCATTAACTGTTTACTCATGGAATTCTTGTTGTCTGTGTCTTTATAGACGACATTAATAAAATGTCCAAAAATACTTCAACTAAAGCTGTAAAACAGTGCAGTAACTAAGTATCCGGTAAGATACTAGACTCCTCTCAAAAACAAGCTTATCCATTTGGTACGTTATGTTACTGTATTTTTTATGAACGTTTTAATGTCTATTTGATTTTTTGTGCAGAATAAAAGTCGAAAAGTTTTTAATAATGTTGTTCAAGATAAGGCTTTGAAAGTGCAACAATTTATGTCCTCAAGTTCCTCTCTTAGACAGGTTAAATACTAGGGGTGACAAAACGAATCAACGAATCGAATCAAAATGTGATGGATTCGTATTCGATTCGTTTATTAAACGAATCCTAATATCATGATTCGTATTTGATTCGTTTATTAAACGAATTGAATACGGATATTCGTTTAATCATGATATTATTTAATAACATAATTTACCATAATTGATTTACATTAATTCTTCACAAATATATACATATGAAATATGTAATTAATATATTTACTAAAAATATTTCACAAAATATCGACAATATTATTTTTCTATGGTAATTAGCCATAATTTCTCGTATCTTAATTGAAAAATAACAATAACTAGTAAAATAAAATAATAAAACGAATCATAAACGAATAAACAAATCAATGAGCTTAAATTCGTATTCGATTCGTTTAATAAACGAATTGAATCGAATTGACCCATTTATTAAACGAATCCATTTTTTCAAACCCGTATTCGCTTTAAAGCGAATCGAATCAAACGAATAAACGAATCATGACCCCTCACTACAAGAATTATGGCTTTTAGCGTCCAATTATTTAGCGTCGAAACATTATGCGACGCCAAAACTAACTTTTAGCGTCGAATATTAGTTTCGACGCTATATGTCATATTTTTAGCGACGGAATAAAACTTCGACGCAGAATATTAATATTTTGGCGTCGAAAATATATTTCGACGCTCAAAACAGAACTTTAGCGTCGAAAAATATTCGACGCTGAATAATTATATTATTGCAATAATTTTTGGTGCCAGATATTACACTTTTAGCGTCGAAACACGTGGTCGACGCCAAAAATATAATATTAGCGTCGAACATATATCGTCGCTAAAGGTGTATGAAGTTTCCACCGGCAAATCCTTGACTCTTTCGCGTCTAAATTAAATTCGACGCTAAAAACGGCAACAATTAGAGTCGAATGTGACTAATCGACGCCAAAAATAATACTTTTAGCGTCGACAATAATTTCGATGCTAAAGAGTTATGAAGCTTCCACCGACAGGTCCTTGATTCTTTCGCGTCTAAATTTAATTCGACACTATATTTTTGATATTTAGCGTCGACAAAACCGTTTCGACGCTAAAATGTATACAATTAGCGTCGATTTTGAATATGCGACGCCAAAAATAATACTTTTAGCGTCGAACAAATATTCGACGCTAAAGAATTATGAAGCTTCCACCGACAGATCCTTGATTCTTTCGCGTCTAAATTAAATCCGACGCTAATTTGTTATATTTAGCGTCGAAAAAACGGTTTCGACGCTAAAAATGGAACATGTAGCGTCGAAAAAATAGTTTCGACGCTACAAACGGCAACAATTAGCGTCGAATGTAGTATTCGACGCTAAAGATAGATTAAAATACAGAAGGTCACCACCCCTTCTCCCCCTCTGTTTTTTCTCTCATTCTCTTCATAAAAATCCTCTGAAATCTGAGAATTTCTCCTCTACAGCCTCACATCTCTCCTAAAAATTTTCAATAAAATTGTAATCAATTTCCGAAAAGGTAAATCTTCTTTCATATTTCTTTATTATTTTCAATTTTTATGATTATATATGTTGTTTATATGCTGTTTGTTAGTGATTTATGATTCATATATGTAGAGTAAGTATATTAATTAACAAAATAGAATTTTTCTGTAAACTATTTAATTAATTTATCAACCAAATATATATATATATATATATATATATATTTATTTATTTATTTATTTATATATATATGCTTAAATTAAGTATTACTGAATTAGTAATGTTGATTACTGTAAAATGATATCTAATAATTATATTATATATTTAGGTATTCTGCTGAAATGGATAGAAATTGGATGAGCTCTCTGGATAGATTGAGTGTTGAATATCGTAATGGAGTGTCTGAGTTTATGGAAGTCGCAAAGCAACACATTGATGCAGAAGGTCGTGTTCGTTGTCCATGTGCAAATGTTTGAATAGGAAAAGGAAGCGGTTAGATGAAGTTCATAATCATTTATACATGCCAGGAATATCACCCACTTACCGTACGTGGATTTATCACGGTGAGCAGTATCATTCTCAGTCACGGTTTTTTGATGTCGGCGAAGGGAGCAGTAGTTACAATCAACCTGCAAACGATGATATCACCGATATTTTGCATGACTTACAAGGTCCACAACTTGGTCATAGTGTTAGTGGCGACATGCCAGTGTTAAGTGGAAATGATCAAAACTTATTTAGTGAACTACTTGATGAGGCAAAAAAAATTCCATTCGAAGGTGCTGGAATGTCGATCTTGAATTTCGTTGTGAAATTATTACACATTAAAGTGATTAACAGAATGACCAACAAAAGTATCGATATGATGTTAGAGTTACTGGCCCAAATGTTACCGGTTGGAAGCGAATTGCCTAAGTCGTACTACGAGGCAAAGAAAATGTTGCGTGATCTGGGAATGAGGTATGAATCCATTCATGCTTGTAAGTTTGATTGTGTATTATTTCGTGCCGAGTATGAATCACTTGAACATTGTCCGATATGTGGTGAAAGTCGGTACAAAGTCCGTGGTATGGGGAAGAAAGTGCCTCAAAAGATATTGCGATATTTCCCTTTAACGCCCAGGCTGCAGAGATTGTTCATGTCACGACACACAGCGACTGATATGATGTGGCATCATGAAAAGAGGATCGGTGCGGAGGGCATACTTAGACATCCTGCGGACGGAACCGAATGGAAGGAATTTGATGACATGTACCCCCGTTTCGCTGAGGACCCCCGTAATGTCAGGTTAGGTCTTGCCTCTGATGGTTTTAACCCATTTGGGAATATGTACAACTCTTATAGCATCTGGCCCGTTATTGTCATTCCATATAACTTACCTCCATGGAAATGTATGAAGGATCCGTTCATGTTTATGTCATTGCTTATCCCTGGTCCACGTTCACCTGGTAAAGATATAAATATTTACTTGAGACCATTGATCGAGGAGTTACAAACATTATGGAATGAAGAAGCCGAACGCTGCTATGTAAGTTTCAGTTTTTAAAATAATTAATATTATATATGTTAAATTTTTTTCTCAAATTCTAATATTAACTTATTTTTTGAAACAGAACGAAATGATAGAACTCCAACATCAAACTCAGGAGACAGGGACCGACCCCATACCAGATGAGCAGCTGTCGCAATTGGTTTTCAATTTAGACAGCTTACAACGTTGGTCTTGGCACTCGTAAGAAGCCAACGTCATCTGCACGCAATAGTGGTAATTCGGACAATGTATCTCTTCGAGACGAGTTAGCCAGCACCCGAGACGAGCTGCAACAGACTAAGGAGAAGCTACAACAGGTCACGGTGGACCACGAGAAGAAGATGGAGCAGTTGGAACAGCAACTGCTGGCTTTCCGTCAGATGTTCGAGGCCTCAATGAGTCATGGTGCATCGGGCTCGAGCGTCCCCCCATCACAGTAGCAATTAATTTTATATTTAGTTTTGTATAAACATTTTGAACAAATAGATTTAATATAATATTTCTTTTTTCTAAAACAAATTTCAATATAATATTTCGTCATTAATTACATTTTTTTTCAACTAAATTAAATATTTTAGACCAAAAAATAAGTAAATTACTAATTTTTAAAAAAATAAATTATTTACTTTTAGCGTCGAATATTTCGACGCTAATAGTATACAAAATGGCCGCTGTAAGCGTACATATATTTCTTTTTAAATATATGTTAGCGTCGACTAGTTTCGACGCTAAAGGTGACTTTTAGCGTCGACAAATATCGACGATACTAGTAAAAAACATGGTCGCTATAAGCTAGTTTCGACGCTAAAGGTGACTTTTAGCGTCGACAAATATCGACGCTAATACTAAAAAACATGGTCGCTATAAGCTTACATATAATACTTTTTTAATATACTTTAGCGTCGAAAGGTTTCGACGCTAAAAGTTTGAATTTTTGCGTCAATATATTTCGTCGCCAAATATACAATATAGCGTCGAAATTTTACTTTAGCGTCGAAATAAATTGGACGCAGAATACTGTTTTTTAGCGTCGCATTTAATTATTTCGACGCTACAAGTGGTTTTCGTCGACATTTTATCGTCCATTTTTTGCGTCTAATTTTTTCGACGCTAAATATCATTTGCGTCGAAATCGTCACCTATGGCGTCGAAACAATTCGACGCTAAATGGTCTAATTCTTGTAGTGCCTATTAAACACTGCTGGCAATGGTAACTTGTTATGTTATAGCTTTATTGATCATTGATCTTATTTGTTATGTTATTCATTTCCGTCATTTTGGTTCTTTAATTTCCTTGTTTGCAGCTTGGAGATTTACTTGATAGGAGGGTTCTGCCCTTCATCATCCCTCTTTTCTCTTTTGTTTTACTTGAAGCTTCCACACAAGGTATTGCACATAAAATTTTAGTGTGAACTCATAGTATAATCATATTTTTTACTGATAAAGGAGCATCGTTTTATTATTAGTTCAGTTCCAATTTTCAACTTATCTGTGGCCGTTTCAGTTAGCTGAATGTATGTTGATTGTGTTTCTGGTCATCATAAGCTAAACTAAGTTGGTTTGCTCTATCTTTTAATATGCATACTATGTTGTGTTTCTCATTATTTATATTTTTTAAAAATGTTTTAAATCCTAATAAATTGGAAGAAAGATTTCTGGAAGTTACTGAGAATCATTTTGATACGATTGCTTTTGATCAGGTTGGAATATTAGTCATTTTACATTATGGTAGAATAGTAAATCCTCCATGTTTATTTATTTTATATTATGTAGTTTAGGGTGTACGGCCATAACTTTCACGGCATCATATGATAACTATCCAAGTGGTTATGCTTTAAAATATTTGCATTGAGTTGGTGAGTTCTCTTTTTTTCTTTTTTCAAAATGAAATTAATTCTATTGTCACACTACTAAAGATATTGTATGTGTGTAAAAGTATGTGACCTCGTTATTAGTAGAAGGTTGATATGAAAGAATGTATTGTTGGACCTCTACTTGTGCTATATAATTCACATAATATACTTTGTTGTTGAGAGCCAAATATAATTCACATAATCATTCAACAGATTATTATGGCGTTATTTTGATAATGTCCAATGAATATTTTGAACAAAATTTAGTTCATCAAGCAGAAATTGTTTCTTTTTACTCTTTCAAGTAATTGTCATTGATCTCTATTATTTTTTTTCCGTTACCTTGTAAATGTAAAATTTTTACTTTGGAATTCTGTTGAATGATTTGTATTTTTAGCAGGTCAGGATACGAGATTACGAGTCATGCATACTGAAGAACAGTGGGTTCATCACATTGATCCATATTCAGCCATGCATGTTGTATTGTCCAGATTTTTGAAAGAGAGCCCGCATTGGGTTCTACTTCTAGAGAAGCAAATTTCTTTACTTGACTTGTAGATCTTATTTTGCCCATTTGATTTGGTTTGGGACTTGTAGATCTTTTTTTGATGGATTTTATGTTATAGACTTTAGATTTATGGATTTCTTTGTAATAGACAGTTGATCAATTGAAGTAGTGATTTCTTATTTTTTTGGAAAAAAACAAATGTTATATATTGAATTCTTGTTTTAATTAGAAATAGTAGGTTTATTTGACCACTTAAAGTCGTGTGAAGGATTTCAATTATATTGGTTTATGTGACCGTATAAATTTGTGACAGGTTTCAATCTTATGTGACAGTATAAAATTGTGTGACATGTTCAACTTTGTGTGATCGCAAACATCCGTTACATATTTTGTGATCAATATCATCTTTTTCGAGTAATTTTTTAGTGCAACAGAGATATGAGTGATATGATATCATCAATAAATTAATAAATGATATGTAAGACTTAAAATCCATCTTTTTAATTATTTTTTAATATTTTAACACGTGTGATAATAATTGATTGAATTATTATACGGATGACATGATATCTCCATTATATTATAGATTTTCTCCATCTTTTGTGACGACATGTTACGGTCACTTTGAAGCCAAAAATACAGTGTCATAAACTTTGGGACACCGTCATATATCTAACCGCTAATTACCGTCACATAGCAGTCACATAAGGTCATATGTGACGGTAAAATAGCAGTGACATGCACCGTTTTTTTTTTTTTTGTTTATAGTGTCATCAGGATCAATGTAGTGCTTCTCTTCGGTTGCTATTTTTGCAAAATCTATTTCACTATCGCTTAAATTTTGAAAACTAGAAACAGATTTGTAGGTATATTCTCAAAACGTTAATATTTTATTTGTTTAATTTAGCCCATTAACAACCCAATTCTTTCGCCATTATATGAGTATAGTTCAAATTCCTTTTTTACTAATTTTTTTTTTTTACCAACTGATATAACTTGCGCACACTCTGAAAACTTTAATATATCTATTTATACATTAACAGACCTTAGGTCAGGGTGTTCATTCTCTCTTTATTACATTATTATAGCTACTCAATGGGCATGAACTTAGAAGCTTATTAGATGGGATTTGGTAATTTGCTAGCTGCCTCCACTATAAAGAAGCAAAGTCTTAATGAAAATGAAAGCAAAAGGATTCAGTTTAATAATGTCATTAATTATAAGTTGACAAACAGTAGCTAACAAATCAAAAAAAGAAAAAAAGAAGGATAGTCTAACAATCTGAATGGCCAACTTTAAGTTAATTAACAAAATTCTAGTGAAGTGAACGCGAAGAAACGAAAAAGCTAGCTAAGCTACCCAATATATTCATTATTCCTATAAGCAAGCACATTATGTGACTCCACCCTTCATAATTTATACCGGCCAATTATTATTAGCTTATATTTTGAAACTTGTATTACAAGTAAAACATATTAATTATCTCCATTAGCATATTTATATATATATAGCTCTTTATTTCTCTATATTTTCTTGTTAGTGTTGGTGCTTTTAATTTCAAGGGGCTAAAGCTAAATTATAAGCATGGAGAAAGAAGACGGCGGACCGGTGGCCGTCGCCGGACGAGCGGAGATTGACACACGACAGCCATTCAGATCTGTTAAAGAAGCTGTTACATTGTTTGGTGAAAGAGTCTTGGTTGGAGAAATATATGCCAACAAGCTCAAACAGGTCTCTTTGATCACCTCCCATCGCTTGTGACGTTTTTGTGCATGTTTACGTGTGTATTTTTTACTAGAGAGATGTCGTTTATTTTAACTTTTTGGCGGACTAATTTACTAAAATATTTAGTAAATACTTATTATTGTTCATTTAAAAGTAAATTTTAAAATTGATAACAAATCATTTTTATTTGTTAATTGATGGTGTTTATAACCAAACACTCGTTAATTTATTGACGGTTAAAACTTCTATTTTAAAAAACTTGAATCAATAGCTTTTAAATCATATGTAGGCTTTCTTAACTTTTTACGAAATTATAAAGTTTGGTTTCTTGTGATATTTCAACTCAATTGCATGCGTTATATATAAAAAATTTCAACTAATGACATTTGGATGTTAAGAGTATTGGGACGGAGTTAAGAATTAAGAAAAACACAGACTCTAATGTTTTTTTTTTTGTCTTTTGGATATTAGAGTTTGTGTTTTTTATCTTTTAATTTCGTTCGAATATTAATAACGCCCGGACGTCGTTGCCACCTATATATTCAAAGCATATATACAGCCGAAGTCACTTGTTAATTGTGGATGCATGTCATGATTGATAGATGCAAGCAGCAGCAGCAGCAACAAGCAAAAATGAAAATTCTCAATCAAGAATCGGAGCCTTAACACAAGAGCTTGACGAAACAAAGCAAACCCTCCAAAAAGCAAGAGAAGAAATCAACTTGATGTCAGAATTTATACAAAATCTCAAAGAACAGCATGAAGAAACAAAGAAAGAGCTGAAACAACTAAAGGCTAAAGATTATGGGAAGCAGCCTGCAGTTGTTGATCCTCATGAGATCGAAGAGCTTAAGTTTGTTGAAACTGCAATTAAAATGGAAAAGGGAAAAAGATACGTAAAATTTACAAGCCCTCCTTCGAAATTACTGCAGGCTGATCAAGAAATGATAGAGAGAAAGTCTACTGCTAAGAAAAATAGGAAGATCAAGACATTAATTCCTCTTATAGGATGGCTTTTCTCCTCCAAGAAAAGTGGTCATCAAGAAGCCGATTCTCTGATGAACAGTTGAGGGTAATCCTATCACCATTCACCACGTACGTACCTTATTACAGTTTTTATAATATTTTATTACCCTCATGATGTCATAAAACTATTTTTTTGTTGGGGTAGGTAATTTTTTTGTAAGTTTGCGGAATGTGTTGAGGAATATTGATTTAGTTGTAAGATGTATTTAGGAGGAGTGTTGTATGATTGTTCAATAAATTGTTGTCATAAAAACTGTGTAATTTATTGGGGTATTCATATAAATAAGGGTCATTTTCGTCCATAAAATACATTTTCCAAACCCTATTTATTTCGAGAATTTTGCGAACGAGATACCATATTTTATCGATGATGTATTCAAAAGTTAAAAAAAAAAAAATGTATATATGCACTCATTTACTTGAGCTGGGTATGTCAACTTTAAACTCTTAAATAATTAGTAATGAAATCAATTCTATTTCTATATTTGGAGTATCATTTAAGCTCCATCATATGCCCATTGATTGCTTCTTAAATGTAAAGGCATTAGTGAAATATTTGTTGTTTTATATTATTTATTTGCAAGTGGTTGTGCACTTTTATGAGAATATATCATTAATTGATCCCTCTTTCCCTCTTTTTACTGTATGAGGAGCTGGAAGCACAGGATAATATTATCACCTTACCTGGATTCGATACCGGGTTATTCATAACAAATTAACCTACACCTTCCCTATTTACTCGACAAATAAGGGGTTAATTATTCATCACCATGGAGTTAGCTTCCTCTTCTTTTTATTGGACAAGACTATGGACACGAATAATAGATCGAACAAATCCTTCAGAGGCCAATTGAATCTCATATTTCCTCATTAAAGGAGTTGCACATATAAAGGAACCTGAAACCGTGGAAGCACTTAAATAAAAAGTGCTTCCCTTCCATGTTGTTGCAGAAGCAAGCAGCTTGTGCATCATGAGTAGTAGTGCAAGAAGATCCCATCAAAAGGTGCAGGAATTTATACTCCACCTTCCAAAAATTTCACCCACAGGCCTATCCTGAACACACCAAAGAGCTATCTTAATCATTCTCTCAGCATTAGTAACTCGGTGTCCCCCTTCGTCCTATCATTGTTATATGAGTATTTTCCCTGTTGCAGAGCTTGTCCAGACCAAAATCAGCCACTTTCGGAAAGTATTTTTTTTTCAGGTTTTATGTCATAATGCACAACTTTCTGTTGGCATTCTTTATGAAAATAGATATGAGTGCTGCCAGATAAACAGAAACTAACGACTTAACGTTGACAAAACAATCTGGAATCCTACATTTATAACTTTTTAACTTCCAAAAAAAAAAAATGAATCATCCCAAACCTTGTTTTTGTCCTAAAATCCAGAATAAATCATCCTCATCCTTCTCACTCTTGTTACCTCTTATATGGTTCACCCCCTCCAATTATTTTACAATTGTTAGTACTAAATAAATAATATAATAACCCCCTAAATTTATAAAATAAACTGATAGAAACATGCCTGGAACAAAGCCAAACAAATCTCTCCACGTGTTCTAAGCCCCAAAAACCGCGAATCTTGATTTTGTAATAACAAAATCCTTCCAAGATCAAGTTAAACCTTTAAGGAACATTGCCCTTAAAAACCTTTCTTTATTTCTTTGGAGAATCCTGAACAGCGATACAGCGCCACAACGCTTGCCACATGTTGATAAGCTTTTGTTCCGTAAAACCAAGGAAGAATCCACTCCCTCAAGAGATGACACAAGTCAATTTGTTTTGTAAAAAGATATATTAGTGGTTAATTATCCATTACAATGAATAATGCCCCTTTAAATAGGTGGCTAACCCTAATTCTACCAAAATATAATAAAATCCTAATAAAATACTTGAAAATTTCGTCCATAGGCTTTTTAATTTAATTAATGTTCAGCCCAACACTTAAACAACACATAACTTAAAAAAATATAAAATATAAAAACTATAGGGATACATTGCGTCCTCATTTAGACCATGAAGGAATCCGAACTGGACTTTGATGAAAACTTAAAAGTTGTAGAGCTACGAGTTCTCTTTTCAATGCAACTTGAATCACCAAAATCGGACATCGGACGGGAAAGTTACGTCCAAAATACAAAGACTGCGTAAATCCCGCCACTGCTAATGCACCATTCGGAAATAAAGCCCAAATCAATCAAGGCAGCCCATGCACGTCCTAGACCCATTCCAATATTGCTTTAGACATAATAAATCCTTCACATAATATCTCATGCATGGACCAAACTCTAGAACCCAAGGAATCTTCCAAATCCACCAAAATGGCACAAATACACCAATTTGACTAAGCCATGCAATCAGCCACAACTTCAAGTTAACTTGGCCCAACAAACAGAGCTCATTCTGGATCACATCATTCTCCCTCTCTTGAAAAAGATTCGACCTCGAATCTGAACCCGAGTCATAGATAAAAATGACAAGATCAATGGGACGAGAATCCTGGAATAAAAGAAAATCACATGGAAAAATGGTTAAGGTGAGCAAAAGTCAATAAGGCGAATGAATGACTTTTTGGCAATACTTTTCCACTCTCAATCTCTCCATTGCTACTCTCATTCGTAACGCCACTTGCAACAACAAATAGATTCCCACATGGATTCACATTTGAAATCTCATTTAAAACAAACTCAACATGCCCATGTCGCTTTCTCAAACAATCAACACTCTCATCCACGATCTGACCACACTCTACATATTCAGCCACATGTACTTTTTGCACACCATAACTCATGTCCTCACAGCCAACATCAGATTGCTCCATATGATAGTCACCCTTAATAGTAACGTCAAACACCTCATTGGAATCATGAACAACCAAATCATGATCACTAATGTTATCGCTCACATCAATATCATCACTATCATCAACACCATCAACCACCTCACTCTTATTTATTGAAACATCAACATGTTTCATTTCATTACTCAAGACTACGTTTATATCCTTCTCTACTTCACATTTTACTAATGTCTTTTTCTCTATCAACTCTGGAAGCTCTCCTAGTAACATTCCAAAAGCAATCGCACTTTTCTTTTTAGCCCACTCTTCTTCACTCCTCTGCATGTACAACTCGTCCTCGTAGACCTCTTGTAGGGTTAAAGGTGCAAGCTTGATAATTTTTCCACCATACCTAAATTTATACATATTCCTATCCATATCATAAACTACTTTATTGAATTTATACCAAGGATTACCCAATAAAATATGCGTATGACATATAGGAACCACGTCACAAACTACTTGGTCAACATATTGCTCAATTGCAAAATTTACCACAACCTGCTTAGCAACCTCAAACTCTCCAAAATCACTCATCCACTTATAAGGTCTATCAAGAGGTATCAATGGTAATCCCAATTTTTCCACAAGGTAGTGCTAGCTAAATTTATGTGATTCCCTCTATTAATAATCATACTACACACTTTACTATTGATAGAGCATCTCGTGCGAAAGATAAATATCCTTTTATCCATCAAATTATTTATATAAATCAACCCTTACTGGAAAGACGCCAATAATGAGGACAAACTCAAAGAATCAATAAGAAAATATGAAAACAAACACAAAGAAACTGACTAAAAAAAAAAACCAAAAGTAAATAAGAAGACAAACTGAACTGAAACTGGACAGAATTAGTAACTTTGAAAGAGATTTTGAGACTCGAAAATTAAGCCGACTGCGTGCGTCTAGTGACTAATGAATTCGTCTCCTCGAGTACTTATAAATTGATATATTATGGGTCTCGTAACTCTTTATAGATCAAAAGTTACAGCCGTTTTAAATTCAGTGCGCGGCTGAAAAATTCTAACCGAACTGATCCGAAAATTACATACAATTTCGACTCGAATTGACTCAAAACTCCAAGAATTGAATCCTAAATGCTATTACCATGAAAGAACATTATAATAACATCCAAGATACAGTCATAAACAAGAAAAACACAAAGAAAAAAATTGAGACTAGAAGAGACGAAAAAAAAAGAAATATAAAGACTCCATAAAGCGATAAAAATAAAGAAAATCTTGACCTTGGAACCCTGAGCTCTTGATACCAAATGATAGAAACCTGCCTGAAACAATGCCAAGCAAACCTCTCCACGTGTTCTAAGCCCCAAAAACCGCGAATCTTGATTTTGTAAGAACAAAATTCTTCCAAGATCAAGTCCAACCTTTAAGGAACATTGCCCTTAAAAACATTTCTTTATTTCTTTGGAGAATCCTGAACAGCGATACAGCGCCACAACGCTTGCCACACGTTGATAAGCTTTTGTTCCGTAAAACCAAGGAAGAATTCACTCCCTCAAGATGACACAAGTCAATTTGTTTTGTAAAAAGATATATTAGTGGTTAATTATCCATTAAAATGAATAATGCCCATTTAAATAGGTGGCTAACCCTAATTCTACCAAAATATAATAAAACCCTAATAAAATACTTGAAAATTGCGTACATGGGCTTTTTAATTTAATTAATGTTCAGCCCAACACTTAAACAACACATAACTTAAAAAAATATATAATATAAAAACTATAGGGATACATTGCGTCCTCATTTAGACCATGAAGGAATCTGAACTGGACTTTGATGAAAACTTAAAAGTTGTATAGCTACGAGTTCTCTTTTCAATGCAACTTGAATCACCAAAATCGGACATCGGACGGGAAAGTTACATCCAAAATACGAAGACTGCGTAAATTTCGCCACTGCTAATGCACCATTCGAAAATAAAGCCCAAAATCAATCAAGGCAGCCCATGCACGTCATAGACCCATTCCAATATTGCTTTAGACATAATAAATCCTTCACATAATGTCTCATGCATGGACCAAACTCCAGAACCCAATGAATCTTCCAAATCCACCAAAATGGCCAAAATACACCAATTTGACCAAGTCATGCAATCAGCCACAACTTCAAGTTAACTTGGCCCAACAAACAGAGCTCATTCTGGATCACATCATAAACCTTAAAATTAAAAAATCCCCTAAAATCTCCCAACAAACAGAGCTCATTCTGGATCACATCATAAACCCTTAAAATTAAAAAATCCCCTAAAATCTCCTGACTTCGGCCTTGCAGCTTCGATCCAAGTTTCAAAAACCATACTCATTCTCCACGCATTAGTTAAAGCTGGCAACGTCATTGAACTATCATTTAAACCTACATTTCCGATCAGTCGTCGCCGACTATGTGAATATCTATGGGATGAGGAAGCCAAGACTTACATTTATGTATGAAGCTTCTACTAAGCCATTATTGTTTATACAAGTGAAATTGAATTATTACATTGTGATTGAAAATTTCATGTCATTGCGTATTTTGAATATATTTATTACCAAATCCTTCTCTAGTACACTTTCCTTTTGTATTTAATCAAAACGACACTCTCATTTAAGACGTGACTGTCGTTTTTGTCAGCATTCTTTCAGTTGATTCTGTTCACATAAACATTTTCCAATAAGCAATCCCTTTGACTGTGCCTTCGGCAATCTCAAGAAGTTAGTCGAATGCTAAGATCTTTTTATTGCGGAACAAGTGATTGTCAATTGAGCCATTTACCATGTACTCATAAACTAGAGCTCTCAGGTTTCTTTCAAAGTAGAATCCGTAGAGCCTAACCAGATTAAAATGATGGACTCTCCCGATTGTACTCACTTCTGCCATATACTGTTCTTCCATTCTCTGATCCGAGTTCCTATGTAAAACCTTCACAGCCACAATGATTCCATTGCCAAAAATCCCTTTATATACAGCTCCAAATCCTCCTGAACCAAGCAAGTGGGTGAAATTATCAGTTGCAATCATGAGTTGCTGAGAAGAAAACCTGACAGGCTTCTCCATTTCCATGGCATCGAGGAATTTGTCAACAGTTAGTGTGACAAATCTTGTTTCAGGAGTAAACAGTGCGGCGACGAATCCATGCTTTTTTCAGGCCAATTAGCACTAACATCAAAACCTTTATAATTAGGATCGCCGCCAAGCTCAAGAAAGCAAGGCCAAAAACATATGATATTTGAATATTGTGCTTGATAGAAAAACATAATAAATACAGACTAAAACTGCAGAAATAAACAGGATCGAAAACATCGTTTAAGCTCGATAATTAACAACAGAGGATTGAAAAAATATTCATTTGAAATATCACCTTTGCATTATATGAAACAATAGCTAGCTTTGAAATGTTTTTTGCAAATTCTAATCATCTGAATACTCCAACTTTCGCAAAAATAAATGAAAAGGCTGGCTAATAATGGAGAAAAACTAAGTACTGCCCATTGCTGTTAAAAATGGCATTTAAATCATAAAATCCCACGTTTTTACCTTTCTAGGAGGCTAAAATTTATTAAAACGGACAAAAATCGCAAATTGGAGAAAATTAGGTAAAATTGCGATTTTCAAAGGTTAAAATCATAAAATCGTGCAATTTTGAGCAAAATCGCACAATTTTACATTTGATCAAAACGACGGCGTTTTCCCTTTAAAACAACGTTGTTTTGATCAACCTTTTAAAGGCTTCTTTCTGCACGCTTTTACAGTTCAACTTCACAAAGAAACCCTAGCCCCTTCGTTGATTTTGGAACCCAAAATCCTAGAGCAAATCCTAGCACCCTTCAATGATTCCCCAAACCAAACGAAACCCTAGCCGCCTTCATCGATTCCCTTCCCCCAAACCAATCGAAACCCTAGCTCCCTGTTGTGATTCTCTGATCACTTTAGAGTGTGTTTGAGGAAAAACCGAATTGAATTTCTATTACTACAAGAATAGATTACACAAGTTTACAAAACTATAAATTTAAACAAAACCTCACACTCTCAAGCTCTCTACTTGGAGCTTATTACTCACACTTTGGGGTGGTTAACACTGATCTGGGGACTCAAATTTATAGTGCCAAAACCGCGTGAACAGTGTCACGCGGTTTGGCAACTCACTCACAGCTTCACACATCTCCAACTGCCTTCACGTCTCCAGCTTCTCTGCATGCAAGCTAAGCTTGCTTTCGGTTTGTCTTCATGCACTCATGAAGCTGTCTTCAACAAATCTCCCCATCGGTGAAGATTTGCCCAAAATCTGAGCCGGCCATTAATCATCCAAATTTGGATCCTCCAAAGGATTCTCCCCTAGCTGAATCTGTATGACTGCCTACGTACCCTGAGTTGGGATCAAGCCAATCATAATTCTCTGTATCATCTGACATCTATCCCGGTTATGTCTCTGCACAACTCTAGCTTGTCCCGATCATCGTTCCTTTGTTGTCATGTAAGTTGTGTCTCTGCACAACTCTCTTCACTGCATCTCTGTACAGTGTGCTTCTGTTATGTCTCTGCATAGTATAATCCACTGCGTCTCTGCACAGTAATCTTCTGTTGTGTCTCTGCACAGTTCTGCTGCCATGTTTCTTCACTCATTTGTTTCTCAGTGCCTTCTTGCCTTTGAGAAACTCTCTGGGTCCCCCACATCAGTAAGCAGAATATATTCGGATCCCGGGTATCTGGTTGATGGAATCCTGCCTCGTTCAGATCTTCTTGTCTGAGGTCCACTGGTTTCAGGAGGTCTATCATCATTCATCTCTGTGAATGATCTTGTAGCTTCTAGTGTAGTGGGTTGCGGCTCCCCCCTGCTCAACAATTTCTTCTGTAATCTCCGATGGAACAGGTTGTGTCCCCCCCTGCTCAACATCTCTATCTGCCTCCTCTGGTTCTGCTTCTGGAATTTCCTCGTGCACCGTATCTGTGGCCAATTGTGCTGGTGCTGGGTTTGGATTTTTGTTGGCACTGGTATTGGAAGACATTCTGGGCATTTCAATATCTTCAATTGTTTGGTCTTCAAGAAACTCTACTTCTTGGCTTCTGATGACCATCTTCACCTTCGGATCCCATAGTCTGTATCCAAATTCTTCATCTCCATGGCCTAGGAATATACATGGAGTTGTCCTTGCATCGAGCTTCTTCCTGAGCTCCTTGGATACATGTACAACGGCTAAACAACCGAATACTCTAGGGTGAGTGTAAGAGGGATTCTTACCAGACCACATTTTTTCTGGAATCTCCAAGTTCAACGGTTCAGTTAGTGATCTGTTGATCAGGTAACAGGCAGCACGAACAGCTTCTCCCCAGAATGACTTTGGCAGCTTAGCCATACTGATCATTCCTCTGACTTTCTCCATAATGGTGCGATTCATTCTCGCAGCGACACCATTATGTTGTGGAGTGTATGGAACAGTTCTCTCATGTCGAATGTTATGTCTCATGCAGTAGGCTTCGAACTCCCTGGAACTGTACTCGTTTCCAGCGTCTGTGCGAAGGCACTTCAGCTTCTTCCATGTTTCATGCTCTACCATGGCGTGGAACAGCTTGAACTGATCTAGGACCTGATCCTTCGTCTTGAGGAAATACACCCAGATTTTCCGTGAAGCATCATCGATGAAAGTCAGAAAATACTTGTTACCGCCCAATGAATCAACCTCCAAGGGACACAAACATCAGAGTGCACCAGACTGAGCAACTCTGATCTTTTCTCTGAAGAGAAATCAAATGAGACTATGCATTGCTTACCAATCGAGTAGTGGATGCAAGGACCTTGTGCAGCATCCTTGGTAAGCTCCTTCTTGTTCAGGGTAGACAACCCTCTCCCACTCATGTGTCCGAGTCTCCGGTTCCACAGATTTTGAGAAGCCTCTTTTTCAGCTACTTTAAGGCTGTCTGCACAAATCTTCACATGAGTCTTGTATAGTGCGCCGCAAGCATGTCCTCGGGCGACAACCATGACACCTTTTGTCATTCTCCATGTGCCATTTCTGAAGTGATTGTCATAGCCCTGTTTGTCAAGAGCTATCCCCGAGAGTACATTCAGCCGAAGTTCTGGAACATGCAGGACGTCCTTCAAGGTCAATGTACACCCGACATTTGTCCGCAACTGAATATCACCCATTCCTATTATCCTAGAGGAACTGATATTTCTCATCTTCACTGCTCCAAAGTCTCCCGTTTTGTAGGTTGTGAAGTAATCTCTGTGATGAGTGACGTGGTAGGATGCTGCAGTATCTACCACCCACTCAACATCTTGGGTTGCGTTGTGAAGACATGTTTCTTCATGTATGGAGCATATTGTTACATCTGCTTGGACAACGACCAGTGTCTCTCATTCGTCATTCTTCGGCTGGTGATTGCCTTCTATCTGCTCTCGTTGCAATTTTCGGCAATTCTTCTTTAGGTGGCCTACAATGCCACAATGGTAGCACTTATAGGTAGACTTCCTTCCATCTGAGGATCTACCCCTGGTTGTGCTTCTGCCTCTCTCTTCGTCTCTTCCTTGATGTCTTCCTCGAGTCTCTGTGACGAAGGCTTCTGTCTGTTCTGAGCCAACATCATTTCTCATGGACTCCTCATTCTACAGGGCATCTTTTACCATAGGCATCGTAACTTTACCTCTTGGAGCGGAATTGCTAAGAGTAACCACCAATGTCTCCCAACTATCAGGAAGTGAACTGAGTAGTAAGAGGGCTTGTACTTCATCTCCCAGCTGCATGTCTACTGCAGACAGCTGATTCACCAGGCTCTGGAACTCGTTGGTGTGTTCCGCAATGGAAGTTCCACTCCGTAGCTTCAGGTTCACCAAACGCCTCATTAACAGGGCTTTATTCCGAGCTGTCTTGGCCTGGAACATGTCTTCCAGCTTTATCCACATCTCGTAAGCATTTGAATCATGTGCTACGTGGTGGAAGACACTGTGACCGATCCACTGCCTTATCTGACCCAAAATTCTGTTGTTGAGTTTATCCCAGTCATACTCCTTAACAGACTCTGGTTTCACTCACTTCAACTCGATGACATCAAACAAATCTTTGCAATGCAAAAAAATCTATCATCCGAGGTCTCCAGAGGGAGTAATTAGTTGCAGCCAGTTTAATCATTGCACCAGAAGACGAATCTCCAATTTTCATTTTAAATTTTAAAGTTTAAAATGTAAATACAATAAAATTGAGGCTGAATTTCACAAATTCGAGGTCACCGTTGCATCCGGAACGGTCGAAAATGGTGGAATAGACACTTCGTTGGTCTAAATCCGACACAGGGGCTGATTTGTAAATTCCTAAAAGTTCTGGGGCAAAACTGTAAATTTTAAAACTTCAGGGGGCTAAATGAAATTTACCAGGCTGCTGACGTGACGTTGACATGGCACTGCTGACGTGGCAAGTGGGACCGGTTTTGCTGACGTGGCAGACACGTGGCGCTGACGTGGCGGATGACGTGGCGCTGGCGTGGCGGATGACGTGGCTGCTTATTGTACGCTGACGAGGTGCTGACTGTGCGATGAAGTGGCGCTGACTGGGCGCTGACTGTGCGCTGACATGGAGCTGACTGTGCGCTGACGTGGCGGCCACGTAATCGTCTTCAACCTCTGAATGCGCGTGTGGCGCGACTGGTGGCGTGTGGGCTGGCTTCTGGAAGGCGCGTGAGGGCTCCATGGACCTCCGTTTTATCACCGGAAAATACCACCGTGCTCGTCTCGACGTGAACTAGCTGATGGTATGCTCAAAGTTGATTTTTGACAACTTTGCCGGAACCTGAATTTTCCGAATCGAGCTCCGTTCTTCGGTTTTTCGACCCCAAAGAATAACCAAAGCTCTGATACCACTTGTTGTGATTCTCTGATCACTTTAGAGTGTGTTTGAGGAAAAACCGAATTGAATTTCTATTACTACAAGAATAGATTACACAAGTTTACAAAACTAGAAACTTAAACAAAACCTCACACTCTCAAGCTCTCTACTTGGAGCTTATTACTCACACTTTGGGGTGGTTAACACTGATCTGAAGGCTCAAATTTATAGTGTCAAAACCGCGTGAACAGTGTCACGCGGTTTGGCAACTCACTCACAGCTTCACACGTCTCCAGTTGCCTTCACGTCTCCAGCTTCTCTGGATGCAAGCTATGCTTGCTTTCGGTTTGTCTTCATGCACTCATGAAGCTGTCTTCAACACTCCCTTCGCCGCAGTAGTGAAATCAGTAGTGTAATGTTGTGTTATTAATTTAGATTTAAATTAATAAAGATTTATGATGCATTGTTTAGTCTGTTTTGTTCTAATTTTTCTTTTATTGTTGTTGATTGAATATTGAATGTGAATAGATGTCTTCAAGTTCTTCAAAAAAAATTCCAACAATTTCAAGGAAACATCTCTCAGGGAATAGGTCTGATAGTGGTTGGGAATAAAGGGAGATTCTAAAACAGTTATGGTGCGTTTACGTACTCGTAATCGGAATGAGATGGAATCAGAATGAAATGAAATCGGAATGAACTGGAATGAGAATGGTAAATCGGAATCAGAATAAGTTGTTTACTTAACTGTAGGAATCAGAATCGGAATGAAGCAATATTACCATTGATGTGTTTACTTTGTTCAGTAATCGGAATGAATTGTTAAAAAGTTACAAAAATACCCTTAGTTATAATTATATATTAATTATTATATATTAATTATTATTAATTTTTTGATGTATTAAATTACTCAATGTTAAATTATTCTTTTATTTAAATATTAACTATTATTTTTTATTAATTATTGATTAATAGTTTTTATTTATTATTTATTATTTAAGTATTAATTAATTATTAATGTATTAAATTACTAAATATTAAATTATTCTTTTATTAAATTATTATTTATTATTATTTATTATTAATTTTATTTATTATTTATAAATTAATATTAATTAATTATCTTAGGGACAATATTGTAATTTCCCATCAATAATGGGAATGAGAATCTCATTCCCATGAGGGTGGTGGGAATGAGATTCTCATTCCTCATTCCCAAATTTGTGGGCCCCACTCCCATTCACATTCTCATTTCTACTTAATTTTATGAAGTAAACAACCTTATTGGAAATGATTCTCATTCCTCCATTCTCATTACCCTTAAGTAAACACACCATTAATGCAATTTATTGTACTAGTGTATTTACTGAGGGTATTTATCATTTCAAACATCATTTAACTTGTTTGTTGATTCTTGGCCCTTAAAACTTTGTATATGATATTATTTCATGTTTTAAGTGATATTAAATCAAGTAGTTTCATTCAATTTTACTTTTCGATTTTTCGGACCCTTCAATAATTTTAGGTAAAAGGCGATTTTAACAACCTTAGTAGTTCCAAGAAATTTCTCAACATGCACTGATTCCATAAAAAAATGAGAAGTAAATTGATGGAAATCATTAAGTAAAACAAGACTTCAAAGATAATTATATGTACCAGGCTACCAGCAAACCACACGACTCGTTTATCATTGCCATATAAAGGGCGGGGCTAAATAAACTTGATTTGGTGCTGAATTGGGCTATTTATAAATTATGATTGCGGTAATTATAATAATTCAAATATTTATATTGTTATTAAAGCTCATTGTGGCAGAAAAAAGTTTAACACAACTCAACTCAACTCAACTCAATAATGGATCTAAATTCGGATAAATTGTGAAATAAAGTTTTCGAAAATGTCTTTGAAGGGCGTAGGAGATAATTAGAAAAGGGGAGACAGCAAGAGGGCATATGATGCGAGTATGTGACTCACTTGGCTCATCAGAATAAAAGAGGTAACTCTCTTCCTGTCAAGTGTACTACTCATTCAGAACTTTCAATAGATTTTCTCTCATTTTCTTTCACTTTCTCACCTCCTTTCTAACCTTCCAAACAACTTACTTAAAAATTGGAATACGTTTGCAGATACACAACCAACAGCTAGAAGAGTGTAAAGCACAAATCGAGGAAGAGATCCGGAATCTGAAGGTAAAAATCAGACGATGAATTATTGAATAACTCCAACAATATGTTTTAAAAGTAAAAAATAAAAACGGTTTAAATCCTGCATAACCAATTAAAAAGAAAAATTATGCATACATTATTGGGATGATTTACAATTATTCACCTAATAAGAGTAGAAAATTAAAGACAGAAACTAATGTAGGAAAAGGTATTCAGCCTATATATTTAAAAGGAGGCCATTTCAATATCATATTTTCTTATAGGAGTTGCACATATGAAGAAGGACCCTGTAACTGTGGAAGCACTTAAATGAAAAGTGCTTCCAGTCAACATTGCAGAAGCAGCTTGTAAATCATCAGTACCAGGAATCCCTTCAAAAGGTGCTTAAATGGGTATAAAGGTGCAGGAATTTCTACCACAACACTCATCATAGGATAGGCCTCATTTCAGGCCAATCCTGAACACACCAAAGAGCTACCTTAATCATTCTGTCTGTCGCTTTCTTCAATTCCATGCAAAATCATCATCTCTTTCCATTTTCCTTTTTCAAACTTCTTCCACACCCATTTTGGAAACCATTCTTGGCTTTCTGAAGTATCTTTCTCCAGGTTTAATTTCTTCTCCGGCCTACGACTTCTAAAGCAGCATAATAAATAGGATAAATCTAAGGACAATATAATATCCAATCAGAATGGTATAAGTTTGCAATCAGTTCGAAGAAAGGTCTTGGTACATTCGTCTTCTTAGAATTATTATCATAATCATAACCATATAAAAACATAAATTATAATATTTACATATCTATAAGATATAATTGCATAATTATTGAGATACAATTACATAATGATTATACTATAGTATATTTACTTGGTATCGGCGTCAATATGATAAGAAAATTTTATATAGGGACGGTTCCTATAGGACCATCCAATCAATGAATGACACATGTTCCGATAATTTTCTTCTCTGTTTTGATTGATCATTCTCAAAATAACTATAACACATGTCATTCATTGATTGGATTATCCTATAGCGCTATCAACGGGGGTGAGTTTTTCGTACATTTTATCAAACACCGGAAGTATAAAAAAGAAAACAAAAATATGAGGATTTGAAGGGGGAAAAAAAGAACAGATATGCTGTCATATCAACATACTAAAGGAGTTGCACGATATTTCTGGTGTAGAACATTTGTATTGACAAATAGACGGGTTTCAAAGTCCATGCCAAAGTACTTACTACTTCTTGGATTGCGATTGCTATCTTATTATGTATAAAATATTCGCCTGATTCCCCTACATAAACATGGGAACAATGTCAAATAATAAAATCAAAAGAGACTAGACGAACAATATTCATTTGCTACAAACTGATTCTTTTCCTGAGAAGAAACAAAAAGAAAATACAAAAATTACATTGACATACATCCCTGACAACTTGACATTATCCGGAATTCAAATCCAAACCAATGAAGTACATGAAAGAAACCACAGTAATTAAATTTAAACTGTAACGAAATTACATAGCTCATAGCCTAGCACACAACCAAATTTGGTTAACTGCTGCAATTGGATTGCAAACAGTACAATCCCCAGATGTTTGGAGACTCTGGACAAGGTCACTTCAACTATCCAGATCAGATACTGGCTTACTGCCATCCCAGCTATTAGCTACTATAGAAATTGTATACAAAAGAGCGACAGCTCACATCCGCACTTGATATAATTTCTGCATGACAACGATTTTTTCATTGAAACATTTGAAAATAATTTCAGGTAAAATAAAATATACAGACATCACATTACCAGCCAAACAAGAATGTTAAACACTCTGTACTTTGCTTGACATTTCTTTTGCTTTTGTAACATCCTTTTCCTGCCAAAAGAGAAATTTCAAAATGTATAGTTAAGAAAATCACAGGCATCAAGAATGAATAAATGAAATAACAATTCAAGTAGGAAGCCACCACCCGACAACATTACAATTATCAACAAATGAGTATAAAGAGAAAGAACAGTCACAAACAAAGATTGAAATTTAAAGCCCTGAAATTATTTTAGCACAGCAAAGCAGTATACTTGTATTAGGAATGAAGCAACTAATAGCAAGTACCTACATCTTTGTAAAAATTTATGGAGAAAATGGTAGTTCCGACAGATGTTTAGGAAAAAAAAATGTAAGCTTTTTCTTTACACACAAAGCAATATATTTGTATTAGGAATGAACCAACTAATAGTAAGTACCCACATCTTTGTAAACATTTATGGAGATAATGGTGGTTCCGACAGATGTTTAGGAAAAAGAATGTAAGCTTTTTCTTTTCCTTTCCTCTTATCTCCTTCACCAATTTGGGCCAGGTAAATCACCAGACCTGATCTAACTTCTTTAGAGCAGACTATAACTGCAGTAAAACCTGGTCCTGACATGATGGAAAACTGTGACCATTCAGTTTTGTCTAATCAGCACATAATCATTTTATACTTATTTTTTTGAACTGATTCCGATTTTGAATCTGTTGCAAGATACCTAGCTCCATATATGCAGGTACATATCCTCACTTCTCCACCAAAACCAACCTTCCATGTCTAACCCAAGACCACTGTCAATGCAATTCTTTTGCCACCATTACAATACGTAGAAGGTCACACAGGCAAAGCTTTCATGTCTCTTTTCTAAAAGACTAAGAGTGCTACAATGAATCACCAAGGAAAAAGGAGGGGAAAAGTTCTCGTGCATTGGAATTGGACAGTCTGTCACTAAGGTGAAGTTAAGAGAGCAAAGTTACGTATGACTTGCAAAAATGAAGTAGCATAAAAGCCAGGAGCGTTTGACATGCAGAGTCTCCCTGCACTACTGGTGCATTTTTTGCACATGTAACACACCTTGAGAATATCCATAACAATAAGTAACAGGCCGTATTCGTTATAAAAAACGGCTTAACTCCCTCCATCAAAAGAGTCAGATTCATATCTACAAGACCAAACACAACCCAACCTTTAAATTGGATGCGGCAGCTATTTGTCAAGGCCCACATTCCCTCCTAAAGATCATCATTTCTAACTTATATTCTTTCAGTTGCAAACATACAGTCTTGTACTTGTGGTACACCAAGAAATTAAGATCCAAAAATAATTAAAGACTGTAATGTAACATTGGAGCAAAAAAGCATAAATCCTTGAATGGGAAATGAAAAGATATACATAATATAACTAGCTTACTAGATGGAGACTGAACAACTTCTATTTCAGAATTCGATAGTAGAAGACTAATAACCAAACTGAAAGAAATGTCTAAGAGCATGCTATAGAATAAAACTGAATTCAAATCAAAATTTCAGACTTATGCAAAAGAAATGAATTCCAAACATCAATGATGAGGCAAAAGATGTAGTGATAAGTATAATTACTAAACCAATGGCTTTAAAGCTACTTCATAAGTTCCTTCACCAGATATTCACTGATACATACTTTACCCACCATACCAAACCTAATAACGACATTTAAAGAGCTAAAGACATAAAATAATCAGACATCATCCAATCTCCCAAATACGACCCAACTGAACAGAAATTCTTGAGATTTAGAAGGAGCAAACTGAAGAAAAGTAATACTTCAATGACAATCAACAATTTAGAAATCTGGAAAAATAAATAAAAAACAGAACACTACAATAATTTATTTAACCTAGCTCACCAATCCCTTGCCCTCATAATAATCGTCCAGTGCCCACTGATACTTTGACTGATTCAATCCAAACCAGCGTGCCAAATGATCATCCAAACTTGAATGAGCTGCAAGTTTTCCCAATTACATTTGATTAGTTACAGGAAAAAAAAATTGAGAAATAAAAAAAATTCCTTAATCTTCTCTATGATTCATTGCCCTAGAAATCAAATACTTAAACTAAACTCTATCCAGTAGCAGAGAAAATGTAGAAAAAAACACAAAACACGAAATCTATAACTTCATATCTTTCCTGTTCTACGTCAAGGACCCATCGCCATATTTCTCATTTTTCCATTTTCATTTCCACAATTAACCTCCACTTACACAGCAACCAAACAGCAAGAACTAAAACCCACCACAACTAAGTAAAGTACCAAACAAAATCCCATTTTTAACAATTTGCCACAAAAAACTAAAGCAACCCAGATAGCACAAAAAAAAACACCTGCAAAATACATTACATAAAACCCAGCAGCACCATTAAAAACGACAAACCGTTTTGCACTTTAGTGACGGCGTTTCTGAAGAAGCCAGAAACAGACCCAGACTGAACATCACTGGCAACAGATTTCTCAAACTGATGGGGCGGAGGCTGGACGGGAGGCGGCGGAGCCGCCACTTTCTTCTGTGGGGAATCAAAGACGGGATCCTCGGCGGGTTTGGGGGTGGAAGGTGGGGTCATGAAGACAGTGTAGGGCCCGATTTTGCCTATCATTGGTGGGGGCGTTGAGGGGTCTTTGTTAATTGGCATTGTGGACAATTGTAGAGTGAGTGAGTGAGTGAGGGAGCAAATGGAAGTAAGAGTGAAGAAGAAGAAGAAGAAGAAGAAGAAGAAGAATTGAGAGTGAGAAAGCAAGTGAAGTAAACAGTTGCTCGCAGCCCAAGTGTTAGTTTATCTTTGGATCCTTGTCTCTGTTTGCTGTACTTTATTTATTATTTTTGGTCAATTTTTTATGAAACCCCTTAGGCTTGTAGTAAATATTATATGGTGTGTGTATATCATGTAATAACAACTATCTATATTTTTTTGGAAACGTTAGAAATCTGAATTTAAGCGTAGAAAGTAAAACCATCAGCTGTCTCAAATTTTTATAAAAAAATTTATCCACTGAACTCGAACTCAAGACCTGACAATTAAGTTATAAGCTCTTTATCATCAAGTCACACTCAATAAAGGCAAAGAAGTATTATCTCATCTTGTACTAAAAAAGACGAGACAATACAAATATTATTTCGTACGTCTAAATATTATTATATTAAGACAGTTTGTATGTGATCAGGCTCGTATACATTGATGTCTTTTTTTTATTTGATTTAGATCCGTCGGATAGACAAGACTCAAAACCCACAACTTCTGCCTGATACTCTGGCCAATTGAATTATAATCCGGAGAAAGGAAAAAAAAATATCGAATACATATTCTTATGATTTCATTCAAACCATTTCATTTTTATTTAAATATAAATTGACATATTAGAATAGAGATATCCGCGTGGATATACACGTTAATGAGAATCGACACGAATTACTATTAATCATTTCCTTATTTCCAACTCGATTGGTAAAAGGACAAGACATTACATGTATGATCCCCTAATAAACAATTGTATAAGTTAAAATTCATAAGGGAAATTCTTCATATAATGTTAATGGCATTAGATATTGCTTTTTGCATTTTTTTTTTTTTTTTAAAAAAAAAAAAAAAAATCACGTGTAGATGCTGCAAAGAAACGCGACCATAAAAGGCTTATTCAGTTCAGCCAAAGGCAAATCGCAGCTTTAGACAAATATGCAGTTAGTTTAGTTCCACGTAGTTTCCAGAATCTCACATTTTCGGCTTTTTACCATTTAAGTATTTAACAAGCATCCCCAGCTACTTATTATTTATAATTTAAAATAAATTGAGAGTCCAAATACATACATTTTATAACAAATCCTCAGCAACTTGACTCTCTCTTTTAGAAGGGAAATGAAGTCCAATGGCAGCTCATCTCTTGCTTCCCAAGCTCTTCATGATTTCCCATCAAATACCTTTCACTATCCAATTCAACCAAACTGACATAAGTTTTTTTATCCATGAGTGTGGCCGATTAGCGATTACATGCAACAAATATCTGTCCCATAAAGATAGACTTATTTCAATTTTCAAACAAATTAAGAAAATTTAATTAATATAATTATTATAGTAAATTTTACTTACATATTTCCTAAAATACTCTTAATTTTACTTATTATTCTAAATATAATTAATTAATGATAGTTTATATTTATTAATAATAATGAAGATTAAATAAGAGTATATTAAACAACTAAAAAAATCAAGTATACTTTAAAAACACAAAGTTAACGAATTAAAAGGAAAGTAAACATATTTTTATGAGACGAAGGGAGGTATTATATTACAATTCTATAACTCGTCTCCGCAAACAAGACTCATTTCTATTTGATTGAAACGAAAAACTTGTTACCTTGAAAATTAAAACTTCCAATGTCGAACATAAAACTAGCAATTTGGAAAATTCAAGAACTGAATAAGATTGCAGGTTTCACATTCTCAAGTGCAAATTTATTGTTCCAGGTTGCAGGAAAAAAAGAAAAGAAAAGAAAAGAAAGAAAGAAAGAAAGAAACTCCCATATTCTTGCCAAAACACCATAACCCATCCCATAAAGCAAATCAAATAGATAAATACCAACAAAATAGAAATTTTACATTCATATTGGTATGAAACACCAAAATATAGCAAATTAGTGGCACAATCCTTCAACAAGTAACCTTCTACCACCAAAATTAAACAGTCAAAATTTTGAAAAAAAGGATACATATACAAATATAAGCCCCTCCTGAAGCTGCCCCCTCACGTCTAAGTGTGGCCATAAAAAAGAGATACAAACAGCAGCAATAATACTATAAACATGCAACTTTTTTGCCTTTTTATGGGTTTAAATTACAGAGGCTGAATGAATGCAGCAGGTGAGCATAGCAGGAAACTAAGCCTACACATTAATACCTAGCTGTCTAACAAATACAACTAACCTAACAAGAAAGTCCATTGTGAGCAGAGATGTGCAGGATCACGCAAACCTTACAAAAATTAAACACGGTTTCAAGTTACTCATTCAGAAGTTCATCTCGGGCCATAACAACATCGTACAACAAAATCCATTATGAACAACCACCTAATACGAAAGTCCTGATTAATAGTTAAGAGTTATTCAGTAACTGACCACCATTCTCCATGGATTGAATTGCCCCATAATTATCATATTTTGCAATTGCAGACTCTGTGTGATCCCTCAGCATGCTGCTCTATATCGTCCATCAGATTATATGACTGACCAACGATAGTTCATGAAGCTCACTTAGCATCCACTCCTCTCCGGTTTGACCTCCAAGGACTATAGTCCTTGTCCCCCCAACAACACAAGTACTGTGTCCCCAGGCAAATCTTGGAGGTCGTCCGGGTACGTTCAGTATTCGCCATGTAGGCTTCTCATCAGTAGGGTCCAGAAGATAAAGCTGGGTCGCCGAGTGAAGACCAGCCACAGACCCACCAAAGATAAGAATTCTCCCCCCCGGGAGGCTCACAGCCACATGATCAAGCCTAGGAGGAGGAGCTATGCCCCCCAGGTTTCCACCACCAGGCATTTCACTTCCAGTTACACTCCTCCAACAAGGTTCCTCCTCACTTAGATCCATTGTAAACACATCACTAGAACGAAACCGAAGGGGACCACTCTTTGCCAGACCCCCAAACATCAGTATTTTCCTACCGCCATAAACTGTGAGTGTGTGGCCCAAGCGAGAAGGTGGGGTCCATGCTACCGGTATCTCTCTCCAAACAGGTTTCTCCATTGAGAGATCAAGCAGAAACGTGTCACTTAAAAGAACTCCAGAATCTGCACAACCACCAGAAACTATCAATTTGGTCCCATCAAGAGTGCAGGAGCTGTGCCATGATCTTGGAAGTGGAGGAGCCAATCCTGAAATTTCACGCCAGGTTGGAGGCTTTGCATCCAAATCCAAAACAAAAACATCATTAAGTAAGCCTTGCCTTCCACAGCCTCCAAATACCACCAAGTTAGACCCATTAACACAAGAAAGCGTATGACCCCAACGACCCGGTGGAGGAGAGCTCACTTGGACATGTTGCCACTCTGGGTTGCTAGAATTCAGGTCCAATACAAAGGTGTCATTCATAGGTTGCATATTTACCCCTTCTCCACCAAAAAGAACCACCCTATTCCCAACTGCACAAGCACTAAAATTGCACCGAGAGGGTTCAACGGCACCCCCAACTGTTAGCTTCCTCCAAGCTGCAGCTTCAAGAGTAGTCAACTCTCTCGCCAGCCGACCCCAACCCAGTCTCTTTGCACCAGGCACAGTCTCTAAAACACGAGTTGTTTCTCTACCCCAGGCATTCTGGCAAACCATTCTCCAAAGATCCTCATTCTTTGTCAGCTCATAAAATCGCCTGCTGACAGAACTAACTGATGCAATATCTCTTGGTGACAGCAATGAAAGTATCTCAAGGGACAACACCTCATCACTCAATTGAAATATCCCACAAACCTCACGACAAACATTTCGGTCTCCTACTGGAACATTACGAATACCGGGAAAAAAGGAGCACATCCGATCTGATGATTTTATAGACTCCTTAATAGGATATCCAGGCACTGGACCTAGATCAATATTTGCTTCTGTGAAGAACTGGATTCCAATAATATGAGTTATTGTTTCGCCATCTCCATATATAGGAGACAGTCGCAATCTGTTCATCAGAGGTGATCCATCTTTCCGGAAGTTCAACAACTCACCTTGGAATTCAATACCCTTCTCAAGACATCTCCTAATTTCAGAAACTACCAAGGAATCCACTAATGGGTGTCTTCTCTTGGCAAATGGCCCTCTACATTGCAGGAAACGGCTGTGATTCCACAATATCAGAACAAAGAAACAACTCTACCAATCAGTATCGAGTCAAATGATGAACAAAGAATAATCAATATCATAAAATAATTAGCAATTTAAAATAGCAAGATAGAGAAGAGAAAGCAAACATATTCGGATAAACTGATCCTAAAAGAATCGACAAAAACACAGAGAACTGAAAATGATATCCAAAGACTTACAGTAAAGTGTCTAAACATCATATATCATGGGTGATGACAAATTGAAACCATAAGATCTTTGTTTAATGTAAAGGCGGGCAAGTTCAACATATGGAAAGCAACATAGAGAAACAAAAAAAAAAGTCATTGCAGAATGCAGCCCCTAACAACAGTAACAAGTCATTCTCAAAATCATAAACTTAGCTTTAAGCCACACATGTTTTAAGGTTAAGGAAAGTTTTAACTCTCTTATATATACCTTGGGTTCTCGAATAGCGCATTTTAGGAGTTCTTTTCCAAACATATTTATTATTTATCAGAAAAAACAAAACAATCAAAGATGTTCCATATTTAAGTGTACATCAACTTCTCTCTATCTACATTAACATGATAAAATATGCACAAGATATTTAAAGAATTCATTCAAGAAGAAATTAACACAAACAAATAGTCAAATCCATCAAAATTTCACAATATTTATTCCTCCCCAAGATATATATTAAGAATCCCAATAAGCAATGTATCGACAACAAAGTCCATAAAATTTCTCTTCATGAAGAAATTTACACACATTAAATTCATTTTCTCAATATTGATAAATCCTCAAATAGTATCAGCAATCCGCCAAAGATAATCCAAATAGGCCTATATCAACAATCAATATATGTTTACATTGATAGTGGACCAAATTACACATGTTCATTTAAAAATTGTAGAAACACTTTATAACTGTTGGAAATGTGAATGACAATAATGGAATAAATTAAACTAGATCTGTTGAGAAGGAATATAAATATGCATCCAGGAATTAATGATCAGTGTCAGTATCAGTCAACTGTTTTTACCAGAAAGTAGTGACCAGTAACCACAATCAATAAAAGGTCAAATTATATGCCAACCTTTGCAATAAAATAATTAGGACATTTGAAATTTGATAACATGCCTCAAGATCACAGATTAAGATTTAATGAATAAAAACTTTCAATTAGGACTTCTACATACAAATTAACAAAGTGGCACCTATTGGTAGCACATGGGGGCACGCGCACACAAAAGTCACAAAACGAGATATTTTGTTTAATTAATGGACACCAACACTCGAAATTCCACGAAACATGTTAAATTGTGGGAAATCTGTTCATAAATTTCTCACCCTTTGGCATAAATGCAAACTGAAACCTCTATAAGCCCATATTTCAAGACTATATGGGGGAATGAAATCTCTACAAACCCATTTCTCAAGACTTCTGTTCATGAAGCTTATGCCAACTTTAATTAGATTACAAGTTAATCAGCTCAGACATCAACCCAATAAAACATCCTCCACAAGAAATATTTTCACTTGATAAATGGTAAATTTCAAAAGGTTGAAGTGTATACGAAAGCAATGACAAGATTCTAAATAATAATTCAAGACGAACCAATTTACTTATTATGGCTTGGGTACATCCCATCACCAGTTTCTGCCCCAAGATCTTTCATCTTCTCAGTTATTTAGATACCAAACCAATTAATGATAAGAAACAAAAGTACAAGGGTAAATTCATCACCAAGCATATTTGATATATTGGTTTGTTTTTCTCATTAATTTTTTTTCATATAATGATACCCACCAATAGAAAATTACTCAATATAATAAAACAATCATTCAAGGAAGACGAAAGAAACTATACTTGAACCATTTCATCCAACTCATGCTTAGATAAACAGCTTTATAAACATTCACCACAAGCATCCCTGCTTGTAATTGTTTAAACTAATTATGCATTTCCTAGTAAATTTATCATTCCCTACATAAATTTTCAGACAATAAATAAACAGAACCGCCTAACAGCCGAGCTCAAACTCAGCTCCCTTCATCACCCTAAACAGGACTATCATATCGTTAGGGGGTTCAATTAGCTAATGCAAACAATTACAAAAAAGAAAAACAAAATAAAAAGCCCTAAATAAAAAAATTTGAAAAGAATTAAAAAAAAACAGTTTCGAGTACTGACCAATTACGACCGAGAACGTCTTCAGCACGATACCCAGTCACAGACTCAAAGACGGTATTGACATAAATAACGGGATGGTCAGGCTCAAGCGCATCAGTAACAACGAACCCACACGGCGCCGTTTGGAGCAAGTTCTCGACGGGGAAAGGCAGCGGGTAATCAGCAGCGTCGTCGTTAATCGCCGTGAATTCGTCGTCACTAAGATCAGAATTACTATCCCACTCCATCAATTAACGAAAAAAACAGTAAGAGAAATAAAGAATTTGAAATTCAACCCATTTGAGAAATGAAAATGAAAAAAAGCAAACCCTATTCCGAAAGGATTAAATAGGAAGATTGGGAATCAAAAATGGGGTAAGCAAAGTGGTGAACAAATAAACGAGGGGTGAGTAATGTTCGCTAGAATTAGCTTACGACTTGAACCTCAGTTGTCAGAATTTCTTTTCTTTTTTAATTAAAAAAATTAATAGAATTTTTTATTTTTTATTTTTCCTGTTGTGTCCCCCCTCACCGCCTTGTTTGATGTATGGAATAATTGAGGTGTGTAGGACTTTGATAAGTTTTTTCATTGTTAATATTTTTAAATTAATGAAAAAAATAATTTATTAAATTTTGAATTGACGTTTTTAATGTATTTTTTAGGACCGAATTTAAATAAAAAATACTTAAAATATGATTCGCATCTTCAAAGTCAAACTCATTCGCCAACTATAGGAAAAATCTTCAAAGAAATGAGTTTTGGGTTTGGATTAGGTTTGGGTTAATGAGAACTGGCAGGCAGGTCGTCTTTTTTTAATTTAAAATTTTATTAAAATATATTTTATAAATTAATAAAAGAAAAAAAAAAGACTATCAATGAAATTTTATGAGATATTATAGAGATTAAGTAATGGTTGAGGCAAAAGATCGACGGGTGATGTGATATGAACCAGGCAAAAGATCGGTTTGCACGTGAGAGAGAGTGTTGAGGAAAATATCTCAAATCGGCTGAGATAAACAATTAAACTCAAAATATAAACATTGGGCAACCCTCAACTCTCAAGCTGGCTTTTGGGTTGAGTTAGGCCCATAAATTTCAATTTATTGAGGAAAATATCTCACATCGGCTGAGATAAACAATTAAACTCAAAATATAAACATTGGCAACCTTCAACTCTCAAGCTGGCTTTTGGGTTGAGTTAGACCCATAAATTTCAATTTATTGAGGAAAATATCGCACATCAACTCAAAATATAAATATTGGACAACCTTTAACTCTCAAGCTGGCTTTTGGGTTGAGTTAGGCTCATGAATTTCAATATGGTATCAGAGACACACTCATGCACTTATGGTCCCACACTACCTGTCCACTTGATATGAACCAGGCAAAAGACCGGTCTGCACGTGAGAGTGAGTATTGAGGAAAATATCTCACATCGGCTGAGATAAATAATTAAACTCAAAATATAAACATTGGACAACCCTCAACTCTCAAACTGATTTTTGGGTTGAGTTAGGCCCATGAATTTCAATAATAGGGTTTTAATTTAATTTATAAAACAACGAACTATGGTGTTTTATATTAATAAAAACCCTTTTGAGTTTTTCATTTTATTGAATTATTATTATGTGGCAAATTGGGCTTTCGGTGGGCTGACACGGATAATGTAGAAGTGGTCCGTTTTGGTTTGCCAAGTTATCTACATGTGTGTTCATGGGCGCACGTGCGAACAGACGTGTGCCTGCAAGTCAAAATTGAATAGGGACCTATAACATCTTCACGTGATTGTTCTTGGATCAAAGCAGTCATAATTTTGCAAATACAATCGCCAATGCTACTTGTGATATCGCCAGCTCGCGTCTATTCATAAGATTTTTTTGAATCCCTTTCTCCGATCCGGATTTAAACGGAGTTTATAAAATCTTTGACCTGACAATTAAATCCTAAATTATTTACCACCAAATCACACCCTTATAAAAGAAACTTTCTACAGTTGATGGCTTGACGTAGCAAGAAAATGAAGCATACGATGATCTCTTCACTAACCCTGCAGCAGAATGTCCATGGACAATACATACTTGCATAATATACCTGTATTACTGCTCCCTTGAGCTCTCAATTATAGCAACATGAATGAGTTAGTTTAACAGTATGTCACAGTCCACCTGCCCGCGGTGAAATATTAATAGACGAATAGAACCTAATACAGATATTTCATGAAGTTAAGATTCCAAGTTCTCCTGAACACGGAAAGCAAGTCTTTGTAAAGATTCATCATCAAAAGAATCATCCATCTCCTTAATTGTTGACACAAAGTCCATGGCTTCCTTGTACTTTCTAGCTTTACAATAACCATCCACCACAATCTTGTAGGTCAGCTCATTCGGTTTGCAATTGTGCTGGAACATATAGTTAATCACCTCATCTATTTCCGTAAACAATCCCTGCCCTGCATAGCCTGATACAAAAGTATTGTAGGTAAAGATGCATGGTCGAATGCCTTTACTTGTCATTTCATAAAGCATTCTCATAGCCTCCTGCATTAGCCCTTGTCTGCAAAATCCTTTGATAACGGTGTTATATGAAACAAGATCTGGCGTTCCACCAGACTTTTCGATTCCTTTAAGGAGTTCTTCAGCTTTCCAACATTTACCGCCTCTGGCATACATGTCCATCAAGTTATTGTAGGTGACAAGATTAGGTTGCATCCCACTTTCACGAATCAAGTGCAGCATCTCATTGACCCTGTCATACAAGCTGTTCTTCGCACAAATTGAAAGCATTGAATTGAATATAACCAAATCAGGTTTGTATCCATTCTTTCGCAATTCCATAAATGCCCTCTCCATGCCCTGCAGAGATCTACATTTAAAGTTTACAAGAATGAGGGTTCTCAAAAGCATCCAGCTAGGAAAGATATGACCACTGTAAATTTCCTTCTCAATCCTTTTGATCCCCCTCAGGTTCCTTCCCTTTGCATAACAGTTAAGCATCAGTGAGTATGAGGTTTCACTGGGCTTAATGCCCTTATTTTTCATGTCTTGAATGACAGATTCTGCTGCTTCCCAATCCCCTCTTCGAGCCAAAGCATTCAAAAGTGCATTGTAAGTTGTAACACATGGGGTAAATCCTGTCTTAATCATATCCTCGAACATTTTTGTAACATCAATTCCTGAGCCACAACGACCATAAGCACTAATCAAGGTATTGAACGTGTCTCTATCAGGCTCAAAACCACAGCTCTTCATTTCCCGAAAGACTAGATTCACATACTTATCCATACCTTTATTACCACACATTGCAAGCATGGTGTTCCAAGTAATGCGATTGGGGCCAAACCCGTCTGATTTCATATCACTGAGTATTTCCATCATCTCCTCTGACCTTCCTTTCTTCCCTAACATCCCAAGAACAGCATTGTAGGTACACACATTTGGAACACAACCTGACTTCTTCATCTTGTCAAACAGCCTCAAAGCCTTGTTCACCTTCCCAGCTCTTCCATAGGCATCTATCAGAGTAGTATACGTAACAGCATTTGGCATTAACCCTTTACTTGTCATTGTGTCTATCAAAGCAGCCCCTTCCTCGTAGAATCCAGCCCTCGCATAAGCAGCCACAACCTCGTTATAAGTCACAGAATCAGGTGGGCAATTGTTATCCTCCATTTCTTTCAAAACACTCAACGCCTCAGAGTAAACCCCCGCTTTCCCAAACACTTGAAGCAACGAATTATAAGTAACAGTCCCCGGCACATACCCCTGCGACTTCAATCCCGCAAAAAACTGTTTTGCTTCATCCAATAAACCCTCTCTCCCACATGCAGATATAACAGTACTACAAGTAAACTCATCGAATTCAAGTCCCCTGCTTCTCATCTCATCTAAAAGTCCTAAAATCTTATCCCAAGACTGACCCATCTTCCCATAAACATCGAGCATCACATTATAAGTAACCAATGTAGGAGACACCCCCATCTCCTTCACATTCTCAAACAAACTTATAGCCTTTTCATACTCCCCCGTCCTAGAATAGGCATGAAGAATACTCGTATACGCCCTCACATCAAGCGAATACTCCTCTAATGGAATCAAATCAAGTAACTTCGAAGCTATCGAATGCTGTGATTCCTTCCCTAGAATCCTAATCATTAACTGAATAACCTCTTTATCCAATTTCCCATTTTCAAAACTAGCATTCATAACAAGCCATTCAAACAACAAAATGGATCTTTCCCTATTGCCCGAAACATCTAAAGCTTTCAATACACCAACCAAATCAACTTCAAGCAACTCATGCTTTGAATTATCAAACAACTCATTCAAACTATTCAAAGGGTAGCCCACAATTGAATCAAACATCAACTTACCCTTTTCTGACAAAAAATCAAACGACCCATCATCAGAAATAGGAGAGGGTTTCCTGGAAGTGCTTTCTGGGAAGCGCTTTTTGGTAGCGGAACCAGCTGAAATGTGAAGCGATGATGAGGATGATTTGTTGGGGGTAGAGGATAGATGGTGGAGGTGTTGAATGAGGGAGTCTAGAGGGACTGAAGGGGTTGATTGTGGAGGAAGAGGGAGTGTTGCTGAGCTGAATTTGAGTGGTGGGTTTGGTTTTGATGGTTTCTTTGGAATTGGAGGGACAGGCCTGTTTGGGAAGATGGTTCCCTCCATTTGATAAGAGTGTTTTGTGTTTCAGAGTGAAGAAGATGATAACATTTCTTCTTCTGTGTAAACTTTTGGATTTGGTTGTGACTGGTGAGAGACAAATCTATCTTGGATGATTGGTGTTTATTGAAGAGGGTGATGCTGCTGAGTGCAAAAAAAAAACATATATATATATATATATATATATATATATATATATTGTTAATCAAATGGTTTTCAAATTCAGAAAATATAAATATCATTCCCTTGGTAGTAAGAATTTAAAGAAAGAACATAATAATGTCTTATTACTTGTATAAAAATACTAATACACGGCACGCGGATTGAATATATATTTTATATATTGATTATGTAAATATTTTGGATCTTATTGGTTTTATAATTTAAATGAGACAATTGATTTACTTACACTAATATTTATGTATCATTCATTTATCTCTCAGTTCTCATATAATATTCTTAATTCACTGTTTAATAGCTAATAGTCATAATTTACATCATGAAGTATAGTAAATAATAAAAAAATTATGAAATAAAAAAAAAAATACAAATAATTCAAAATAAAATAACAAATAATAATATACATGAGATCCAAAAAATTTGCTAGGTTTTATGCGCGGCTAATATTTAGATTTCTTATTTTAATATGTAATTATTTATTTATATTGCAATATGTTTTTTATTTTAATAATTTTTTATTTTAATTTTATAATTTAATAATAAAAATATTAATTGTATATATTAAGTGTCACGTATTTTTTATTTTAATAAAATATTATACTATATCTTCTTATTACAATAGGTAATAAAAAAACTAATTGTACAAATCAGGTATTATGTGACGCTATTATGAAGCTTAAAAATGTTTAACTTATATATATATATATATTCTTTATCAGATTATATGTGATATTATTTAAAAATAAATCGGATAGTATAATATATTTTCTTGTTAAAATATGATTCTTATTTAATATATTTATTAATTTAATTTTATAATTTAATAGTCTTTTTTTTTAATTGTAATAGGATATTATGTTATGTTTTGTTATTATAATACAATTCTTATAAAATTATAATATATATTTTATTATATTATGTTTTTTATTTAATACAAAATTAATTGTAAATATATTTTAATTTAATAATGAAACATTAATTGTATAGGTTAATTGTAAAGATTAAGTGTCACATATGTTTTATATTTTAATGAGATATTATAATATGTTTTCTTGTTATAATAGATTTCTTTATTTTAATTTTATATTTTAATAATAATTAATTAAAATAATAATTAATTAAGTAAATAAATTAATAGGTTTCATACTTTAATAGTAGATTATTTTTTTATATTGTAATAGGTTTCTTATATCAATAATTTATTATTTTAATTTTATAATTTAATAAGAAAAATTAGTTGTAGAGATTAGGTTAATTGTATATAATTTAATTGTGTTATTTTATTTTAGTAATATAATCTAATATGTTTTCTTATTATAATAGAATTCTTATAGAATTATAATTTGTATTCTTATTGTAATATGATTTTTATTTAATAGATTTATTAATTTAATTTTATAATTTTAATATAAAGTCATCATGTGGCACGATGATGATGCTTAAAAATATTTAACACACATATATAAAAATTATTAAATCATGATTATTATATTTAGGCAAAATGACACTTGAATACCTTGTAAATTATCATAATAACATTTTAATCCCTTCAATTTTGAAAATACAAATATTAATCTCTGCTGTTAAATATTTTTCCTTGATTTTGAGTCATTTTCATTTGATCAGTGTTAAATCAATTGAATATCCCAAAAATTATTTAAATATAATACAAAATTATTTCAAAATTAGATGAAAATTTTCTCAAGTAACAAAACATATTTAATATTGCAGGGGCTAAAATATCATTTTATCAATCTGTATGATAATTGAATGTCATTTTCTCTTATATTTAATACAATTACACATATCATATACTTATTATTTAATAATCATATGTCACATACTTCAGTCGGTATAAAAAAAAAATTACACTATAACTTTATAGAAGTGTGTTAAACCGAAAAATCGAGTCGGGTGGAGCTAGTGGATTAAAGTACATGCAGGCTTCTTAAGCTCGCTTGCCTCGGGCTTCGGAGATTTTATAGCATTGGTTTGTGCTTGATCCAACTCTTACATGTCTTGTCAAAAGCCTCCCATATTTGTTGCCATTGTTGAAAGAGAACCATGTTGGTCGGTTCGATTCCGATTGATCCGAAATCATTTTTAATTTTTTTTCAAATCACACGGTATGGTTCGGATTAGTGCGGTTCGGGTCGAGTTGCGGTTTGACCCGAAACCGCGACCACCCCTAATACATGACCATCAAATTCAAGAGATTCAATATTATTATCGAATTAGGATCTCTTACGATATTAACTTTTCGGAGCCTTTTCAAATTTTGTGTCAAATGTCTAGTAATAATAATATATAATTAGATTTAACTATTTTTTATGTTTGTATTATTAGTTATAAAAAAATACATATGACAGTTGTAACACATGTAATACTTTATGTAACAGAATGTTTGGTAAAAAACATCAACATGTCCAAAAAAATAAGGATAGTTGAGATGACGATAATGTTTAAATGAATGTGTGGGTGGACTAAAACTTATAAATAAATAAAATAGGAAAAAAGTGGGTATAACATCGATCGAGAAGAAAATGAGAGAAATTCGATTAATATGGTTTGGTCATATCCAGCGTAGACTGTCGAGTGTTTCGGTGAGAAAATGATATGTCAAGTGATGTACAAGTATGGTTGGCAATTTTTCCTATCCCAACGGGATCCTGTCGCAAATGGGATGAGATTTTGGACATATTTTTTGTCATGATTTGAAAAAAGAGCGGGACGAGATAAAAAAAAATCTCAAAATTTTAGCGAGATGAGACGAAATTTAATGGGCTGACACTGAGATTGATAAATCACGTCCCGTCCCATCTCATTGTCATCCCTAAATGTAAGAATGCCTAATTCGATATAGATAAAAACAGTAAAAAAAAATCTATATTTTATAAAATTTGATAAAATAATAATCTTAAATATAGCACAATAATATTAAAATTCCACACACCCGACCAACAAAAACTTGGTTTGCTTTGATTTAGTTTACACATTAACTGTCGTCCATCAAGGCATCAACACTATACAAAATTAGACCTGCAAAATCGAAATTTTGATTCCCGTATCAATCCTCAAAAGCTATCAAAATTCTAATGCGTTAATATGGCCAAAACTTGCTTAGCACGTAAACCGTGCGTTTAGCGCACGCTAAAAAGTTGGCTATTCTTTCAACCAACCCCCTAAGATATCGTTATTTGTAAAATGGTACTTGATGTTCCAAAGATTTTAGCGGGGGCGCTCTTTTAAATAAAAGGCAAAACAAACCCCTCGACGTAAACTCATCGCTCCACACAAAAAGGCAAAACCCTACTTACAGGCAGCGACGGCTTTCATTTTCAATACTGTAATCTTCTCACTCTCATCTCAAGAATCTCTCCGTCTTTTACTTTCACACGTGGACCAAAATGGAGGGGTCTGTTGAAGAAACAGCGAAAGCTGTGTCGAACTTAGCCGTGGATTCCGCTTCATCTGATCCCGCAGCTGGAGAAGAAACCATCAGCAAAAAGTATGAACCTTTTGTTATTATTATTATTATTAATTTACCATTTTTCTCATATGGGTTTGGTTTCTTTTTTCGAATTATAGTTTTATTTGTTTTGTGTAGCGCACGCAAGAAGGAGCTGAAAATGAAGCAGAAAGAGGAGGAAAGGCTACGCAAAGAGGAGGAGAAGCGCCAAAAAGAAGCCGAAAAGGTAAATTTATACTGGGTTCCTTAATTAGTGTTTGCTTTATTTTGTTTAAGTGATATTTGATATTGCTATAAAATTATTTATTTGTTTATTCTGCTGCATTGGACTAGGTTTGCTTGAAAATTCAAAGTTAATTCTGTAATTTGATGTTGTCTTTCTCTTTTTGGAGTCCTAGTGTTAAGGAAATCGAGCTCAATCCTCAATGATATAATGTCAATTTTTAATCGGGAATTCTGAAGTAAAAATGTATCAATGTTGCCAATTAACAGGTCAACACACTCTGTTTCTAGCAATACTACAAATACAGTAAACTCATCCATATTGACATGGCATGGTATGACCGAAGATTTGAAACAAAATAGTCAAAGAAATAAAGAAAATAAATGATATGGAGTATGATTGTGATTCTCTTCTTACATTTATTATTATGGAGATGATATGTTATTGCTTATAGATTTCTTACATCTTGTCCATTTCAGTGTGATCCTTTTATGTGAGTAAATTTGTGTTTTTATCTTCCAGGTTGCTTCCAAGGCGAGCTCTCAGAGTCAGAAACCAACAGCAGATGAGGAGGATATGGATCCAACGGTATAATTCCATTTGTTAATCTTGTAATAGTTTTAAGGCTTTTAGGCTTAGCTTTTGGATATGACACTGAAATCCTGTGTTTTTGCTTTGTTTGTTCTGCAGCAATATCTTGAGAACAGGAAGAGATTTTTGGAGGTTCAGAAGAAAGAGGGAAAAAATCCTTATCCGCACAAATTCTTTGTGTCAATGTCCATCATTGAATATATAGAGAAGTATGGAGTCTTAGGCAATGGGGATCATCTTGAGGACATCTCAGTATCACTGGCAGGTATGACGGTACATGCTTCTAGAAGTGTAGTTATCACATGACAATATCTCTGTCTTAGAAAAGTAAAATTTTATTTTGGTTTTGTTATGCTAGGAAGAATCATGAACAAACGAGCTTCCTCATCAAAGCTCTTCTTTTATGATTTGCATGGTTGTGGTGCTAAAGTCCAAGTTATGACTGATGCAAGGTATCTGTTCGTTGCACTTTGTCTGTAGTTGAATCTTGTGTTTGCATACTTTTTATTTTTCTTCTGTTTTCTATTTTGGGAGGAGTTGCTAGAGCATGGATTAAGTTTTATAGCAAATAATGCTTCTTAATATGAGTAATATTATTATCTTGTTTAATACACTCCACTGAATTGATCCATTTGTAAAACAAATGCATTTTCCTCAGTTGTGGAACTTCCATATTGCAATTTTTATTAACTTATTTGATTTCTCTTCCTTTCTTCTCTTATACATTTCTAGGCAACACGTCCTTCATGTTCTCTTGGCATAAATCTTTGTGCTGCTGATTATTTTTTTATGCTTTTATATGTTTCTGACCGTTTCCTAGTTTCCTCGGTCAACGTAGACATGTATGAGATTTATTTATTCCATTCGTTAGTCTGTTCATAGTTCCTTTTTCATTTGTTGACCATTTTGTTTTCTTTATTGTATTAGAAAGACTAATGAATTTGCCATTTTTTATTGCAGCAAGTCAGACATGGATGAAGTGGAGTTCTCTAAGTTTCATGCTAGTGTGAAGCGTGGTGATATAGTTGGTGTCACAGGGTTTCCAGGTTTGGGTTATTAGAATCACTTGTTTATTTGCATTGTATTGTTCCTATTGTTTGTATACTTATGATTCATTTGTAGTCTTCTGTACTTGATAACAAATTTCCTCTTGCTAATTTTCATATTTTGGTCAATATGTTCTTTGTACCTTTCAGGAAAAACTAAAAGGGGGGAACTTAGCATCTTTCCAAAATCATTTGTGGTTTTGTCCCATTGTCTCCATATGATGCCTAGGCAGAAACCTGGTGCGGATAATGCCAGTGTCAAGGTGAACAAAGTTTGTTGTGATTGATTATGTCGGATGGGATCTATTCATGACAACACTTGTTTTGTGCAGAAAGCTGATGCATGGGTCCCTGGGAGTACCAGGAATCCTGAAACATACATTCTTAAAGATCAGGTATTTATTCATCTCCAATGTAATTATGATTTGCTGCTTTAGTTGTCTTGTTAACTTCTGATGGTTCTTGATAGCATTAAATGAATTTGCAAGCTTTTCGCTACATTGGTATCCAAGATTCCAGACTTGTGAAGTATATGTTGCCCTAGCTTTTTGATGTACTTGTCTATCTGATGCAGACAGTAACAAGCTAGATAAAAACCTATACGAAGTAAATAAATTTGCAGATAATATCAAAAGTTGTTTTTTCAAGCATCTTAATTAATCTTGCAACTAGAGTTCGAGCCTTGGGAGATGTAAGGGGTTAAAAATATATTTGGGCTTATCCGCTCCATTATCTTTTTTAAACAAAAAAAAAATATTTCTTTGTTTTATGAATGAACTGAAAAAGGAAACTTCTAATGAATAAGTTAGAAATAATGAGCCTTGACATTGTTACTTCATTTCTCTAAAAATATTTTGAAAAATCTTGTACTAATCATACTTGAAGGTATTATAAAATTTCGCATACAAATGTGCTGCATGCATGTAATATGTGTTTGCATATGAATGGTCACAAATGTACATGGATGTAAATCTGTGTATGGCTTCCATTCTTGTATATATTAGAAGGATTTAAACCTTTTTAGTGTCAGCTTTATATCTTCAATCAGTTTGTAATTTTCATTTTCTTCTTCAAAATAAAATGTCGTTATCTTGCAAAGAGCTTGCTAGTGTAGTTTTAATGAATTTTCTGTTGCAATCAATTATACTTATTGATTAAAGTACATGCTTTTATTCCTCTAGCATTAGCCTAAGCCTGAATAAGTAATTGCGGTTTTCTCATCCAAACTCCGAAGTCCAAATAGTTTTTGTGTAGAAGTTTAAAAGTTCTACATATCAGCTTGGGTTGGGTTTTTGGACTTTTAGCATGCTTAATCACAAGAATGATGAGAACTCCCTAACTATTTACATTTTGCCCTCTTTTGGATGTGATTAAAATGGTTATCTCTCCCTTTGCAGGAAACTCGGTATCGTCAACGTTATCTGGATTTGATGTTGAATACGGAGGTTCGTCAAATATTCAAGACCAGATCTAGGGTTGTTGCATTTATTAGGAGATTCCTTGACAATCTTGATTTCCTTGAGGTTAGTGAGGATTTGCTTTTTGCTGGTGCATCTGCTTATATTGTATTTTTCTTGATGATATAATTATTTTTTCCCTTACCATTGCATTCACTTTCAGGTGGAAACACCCATGATGAACATGATTGCTGGTGGAGCAGCTGCCCGTCCTTTTGTGACACATCACAATGATCTGAACATGAAGCTGTACATGCGTATTGCTCCTGAGCTCTATCTTAAGGAGCTAGTAGTTGGTGGACTGGACCGAGTTTATGAGATTGGAAAGCAATTTAGAAATGAGGGCATTGATTTGACTCATAATCCTGAGTTCACCACCTGCGAATTCTATATGGCTTTTGCAGACTACAATGACCTTATGGACCTTACTGAGAAAATGTTGAGTGGTAAGAAGAACAAGATCTGATGTTGCGGGAAACCATTTCCTTTTTGTTTTTTTTTGCATTTTTGTTTTTATGCAAATTTCTGCATTTTTTCTATTGTGCTTGAAATGCAACAGGGATGGTCAAGGAAATTACAGGCAGCTATAAAATCAAATATCATGCCAATGGGCTTGATAAGGATCCAATTGAAATCGACTTCACTCCTCCTTTCAGGTCCTTAAAACTTTATTTACTGGTTGTGAATGGTATTAAATTATAATCTAGGCGGGTTTCTTTTAGGAATAATTTATGTAACGACTTACATGTTTACAGGAGGATAGACATGATAGAGGAGTTAGAGAAGATGGCAAACCTCCAAATACCAAAGGACTTGGCCAGCGTAGAAGCAAACAAATACCTGGCAGATGCCTGTGTGAAGTTTGAAATCAAATGCCCCCCTCCACACACAACAACTCGTTTGTTAGACAAAGTAAATGTTCTTTCTGACATGATTCGAGTTTTTTTTTAATTGTTTTTATGCTCTGTTTGGAATTTACACTATAAACTTGAGGCGTGTTCTCCCATGTACATCTCTATTTGGATGTGTCTCTTACTCGGCTAGCTCAACAAAGAGAGCCTTGGCCGAGTTTGTCTTTGGCCTTGGTTAAGAATATAAGAAAAAACAATATTATAGGTAGTATTTTTTGGGAAATATAGATGTCCATTGTTGTGGTCCTTTTAATTGTGACAATTATTATAATTTTTGTTATTCTTAGTTCTTACATGTTATATGTTACCACTTGAAATTCTTAGCATTTGTACCCAATTGAACCTTCACACACTGACACACCGTGCATTACATCCTAGAAGGGAACATTAACATTTGTTTATGTTATTGTAGCTTAATTTTAATTTTATATGATGGCAGCTAGTGGGTCACTTTCTGGAAGAGACGTGTGTGAATCCTACGTTCATCATTAACCATCCCGAGATAATGAGTCCTCTGGCTAAGTATCACAGATCAAAACTAGGCCTGACTGAGCGTTTTGAATTGTTCGTTAATAAGCGTGAGGTATGCTAACTCAAATTTCAAAATTCCTACCTTTTACCTTCCTTTTAGTATATTGGTATTCTCTCTCCCATTTCTTTTCCTCATCCTTGATTTTTTTGCTTTATAATTATGCAGCTTTGCAATGCATATACTGAGTTGAATGATCCTATTGTACAACGAGAGAGATTTGCCGAACAACTCAAGGTATAGCACATGTAGAGCATGCAATTTGGTCTATTTTAAACATCCTGTTTGGAACCTGGACAACTCTAATGGCTGGTTTTGACTCAGGATCGAGAATCAGGAGATGATGAAGCAATGGCTCTGGATGAAACATTTTGTACGGCTCTTGAATATGGATTGCCTCCAACTGGTGGCTGGGGTCTAGGTATTGATCGTCTGGCTATGTTGCTTACTGATTCACAAAATATCAAGGTTTGTGGACTCCCTCCCCTCTCTCAGCTATCTTGCACACGAGATTTACATATCGTCAGTATTCACCATCTCTTGTATTTTTTTGGGGAAACAGGAGGTTCTTCTCTTCCCAGCCATGAAACCTCAAGATGAACCTGCTGCTGCTAAAGGTAACAAATCTTCAAATTCCATTGGGAATTTTCATCATTTTAGTGGCTTGGTACATGTCTACGTGTTTGATACGTGCATTGTTTGTTTACAACTGTATAAATTATCCTTTTCTAAATGTACCGCATTAGAAGCATTTTTTTTTTCCTTTTTCTTTATTACAATCAGCCTCCGGTTTCTGTTGCTTGCGTCATAGATTTTGCTCGTTTACCTTATTTGTTTTCAACTGCAGCACCAACACAGTGAGTTTGAACTGCTGAAATCTGGAAGTTTAATTTGTTTCTTGCTTGCGCTGTCTGCACTCTGCGAGGATTTTGCTCCGGTGAAGTTATTGTTTAGTATTTTATTATAGAGCCCTTTATGATAGGGTATTTTGTGAAGTGCCATACCATACCATTTGCTCTTATGAAGTATAATGGACATTAATTCTTCTACAAAATATATTTTTTGTTTCTATTTCTTCTTAGTTCTTACCCTACACTGGGAAATTTTCTTTGGTTCTGTCCTGGATCTTGTTATTGGTATTTTCATTGCTAATGACAGAAATAACCTTAATGAAGTCTATTCCTTGTAAAAAAAACCCATTTCTTAAAATTTTTATTTATTATTGTTTAAATCCTATTTCAAAATGTTTTTTTAATTGTTCTAATATCCTCGTTACAATTGAACTGGGCACAGAATTTTTTTCAAAAATATTTAAAAACTAATTTTTCCGTGAGCATTTCCCGCCTCTAATTGCGTGATTATTTTCTTCTCAATTAAAAATTATCAAGAAAAAAATACGTGTAAATTGTTTGCGTTTAGCATTGGAGTTTAATTAATTTAAATAAAAATTAACATTGTAAAATATCTAAATGATTTTAAAAGGCTTTTTTAGATAGGTGCTAATGATACAGCCCAAGATTTTATAGGCCAAAAAAGCCTTCCTGTCCCATAATGAAACCCACCCCGCCCCCAATTACTAAAATAACCCTACAAATATGCCTGGGATAACGGTTGTGCATAAAATACGCCTGCCCCTTGTATTGACTTAATAATTTCTTTCTTTTAATTTTATTCAAAAAAATTTTGACCTTTATTGGCTTCAGATTCAAACTCGGAAACTGTTTGAAAAGTACTCGATCAAAGATTCTAAGGGCAATCATAATCGTTCATTTGACTGACCAATAAATATATATTAAATAAAATAGCTGATGATTGTATTAATTTAGGCCCACTGATGACTGACCAAGCCACGAGATTTGTCAAAAAAGAATTAAGAGAAAAATGGATCCCAATGCTGAGACTTAATTTTTTTTTATTATTTTTTTTTGGGACCAATTGCCGCAGTCCACATGATTACTAAACCGTAGCTTTTACATCATGAAATTCCTTTGTTAAATATATAACTCAATGTCAATGGTTCAAAAGAAATCAACGCCGTGCAAGATCTTCTACTTTTTATTTTAATAGGAAAAACCACCTTAAGGCCCCTGTACTCTCAATATTTTTTACATTAAACCCGGTACTAAATTTTCTACACATTGCATCCGTGTACTCTCATGTTTTTTACATTGCACCCCTGTACTAATTTTATTACAACATTGCACCCCGCACTCTCAAAAATTGACATCCACCCTTATTTTACGGCAAGTAACAGAGTTGAGAAATATTCTGACATCACCCACCCTTATTTCGGATTGGACCGATCAAATTTTTTTACTTTGAAGTTATGCTAGGGCGCATAACTATATGTTAGGGCGCATAAATATTATGCTCCTTCTGATACATTCAAAAATCCAACTAATTTATTGCAAAATTAGATCAAAAACTACGATATTGGAGTGTTATTAATGAACAACAAAAAACAACAAAGATGTTTCACGGTTATCAGACATCATTCTAAAGAACGAAACGAGTATTATATGTCAGCGTGCAAATTTATAGCAAACACTCATTTATTTCGCTCTTCTTTTTAGCATACGTGCTTCTTCAAAACCAGACACTATGACACAAATAAAGGGTGATGATGTCAGAATATTTCTCAACTCTGTTAACTTGACGTTAATAAGTAAGGGTGATAAAGTCAATTTTTTGAGAGTGCAGGGGTGCAGTGATTGTAGAAAATTTAGTACATGGGTGTAATGTAAAAAACATTGAGAGTACAGGGGTGCAATGTGTAGAAAATTTAATACAGGGGTGTAATGTAAAAAACATTGAGAGTACAAGGGCTTCAAGGTGAGTTTTTCCTTTTAATATCAAATCTTTCTAGACAGTTTACGGATCTGTAGTCCATTTTATACACACACTTGTGGAAAAAAATGAAATGGGAAATAAGCTTAACCTTTCTTAAATAAGAACATTAGTATGAGAATGATTGAATTATATTGCTTCTAAAAAAAGGAAGTAACCTAATTCTTTTTTGGAGTAATTCTTTGGTATTATTATTGTATCAGTGACGTGAATACCATTAACCAATAATAATTATATAATATATAAAAATTATGTTGAATAAAACTATCATATATTTAGTTTTTTTTTTATTTATTTAACACGCATGATAATGCATTATTGAATCGTTATATGAGTGACATGATATCACCCTAAAACCCTAATTGCAAAGGGTGTGAAAAATCTTAACAAGAAAAATCAAGAAGTTGACTAATAAATAGTACTTAAAAAAAAAAAATCAAAGCAAGATGCCAAGATGGAGCCCAAATAATGCACATCTCTTTTCCTAGTTGGAATTCAAGTGCATAGGGAGTATCAATTTATCATTGCTTCTTTGAGATAGAAAAAAGAACAACTTATAATCAAACTGAGAAAGACTAGACATGCAACAAATTGCCAAAGCCACTTGCTTTAGTGGATCTCTCTGTGTACCTTCCATTTTTCTCTTAAATTATGAAACCCATACCTTGGATTCAAATCACCCACCTAATCCATCACAATATCTAATGAAAATGCCTTTTGCAATGCACTATAGGGACAATATGATTTCTAGAATATATGTGTATACATTTACTTCTTAGTTGTCCTCAATGAACGTGTTTTGATAGTGTAAATCTTAAGATCTGGTTTTTAAGTCTTGAGTTTTAATCCAGAGAATATGATTCTTGTAAGAGCCTGAAATAGTCGAGGAATTCACCTGCCCTGCTCAAGCCCGAATCGGGTGATTTGGCGGCGTAATTTCCAACGTTTTAAAAAAAAATTATTTCTTAGTTATGTAATTGTATGTCTAATACACTCATTTGAGATGATTTTTCCGAAACAGTTAAATTTAATGAAGATAAGTTTTCATGTATGTCTCTATATTATCAATGCCATTGAACATGATTCGTCTATTCATGTAAAGTATCATAACTTTTCCTTTTTCTTTTCATTTCAGCTGTACCATTGTCCTTGGAACAAGCCATGATCATGATATTCAAGAATCTCTATAATGAAGAAAAAGTAAAGAGGACTACACACCACCCAAAAAAAAATAGCAAAAATTTGGGACAATAAAGGGTGGATACAAATACAATCACTAGAGAGATGCTTGGTTTTTTTTAGTGGCAATAATTCATTATAATCTTTGCCCTTTTCATTTTCAGCCTCGTAGTCAATTTTATTATTATTTTTTGCCTTTTTTCAATTTGATAATAGCCATTGATATAGTCTGTTAAGCTAAGTGGGACAATGGGACCATATCACCAAGTGTTGAATTTGTGCAGTGCAATTGTCCTATAAAGGCCGAATGATGTGGCCGAAATCAAAGTGGAAAAATTAATTTATAATGGTCCAACATGGTTCAGAGATTGAAAGACAACAATACCATTTGCATATAGGCTTTCATTGTCTTAATTTGGGTCCTTTAATATTGTGTTTTTTTTTCAATATATATATAAACCGCACCTAGTCCGACTCGGATAAATTCAGGTGGTTTGGCCAAGATAATTTGATCCGATTGATGATTCAGATTTTTTCGATTTGAGTCTAAGTTTAATGAAACACGGTATATATGTGAGTGTGTGTTTATGTTTTTAAATTTAATTTTTTTTATGAAATGAGGGTTTGAAATTTGGATTCTGAATATTCAAACTCGGATTTTATAAGTTAGGTCATGAGTTTGAGTCAATGGAGTGTATTTCTTATAAAAATCTGGGACAATCAGAAATTTTACCTACTCTACTTAAACCCGAATCGAATAATTTAACGGTGAAATTTTCAACATTTCGAAACTAAAACTAAAACTAAAACTAAAAACCCTACATTATGGTTAAATTGAGTCTAAAAGCAGATTTGTCTTGAGTGTCAAATCCAAAGATACATCCACCAACTTGTGAGGCATCTTCACATGCTTGGTGCTTTGCCTTTTCATTCATTCCTAAACTCTCATTTAATTCTTTGTCCTTTTCATCAACTTTATTGCATTTCTAAAAATACTCTTAAATCTTAATCATCAACAAATTTTCACCATTGAGAAATTAAAGTTTGTGCATCTAGACCCGGCCAAGGTTCCGGTTCGGAACCGGAACCGAACCGGAACCTGACCGGTTCGGTTAGGGTCTCACCCTGACCGAACCGGTTGGAACCGCTGGAACCGAACGGTTCCAGCGGTTCCAACGGTTCCAACCGGAACCGTACGGTTACGGTTCCAACCGGAACCGTACGGTTCCAGTTGGAACCGAAAGTAAAAAAAAAAAAAATTAAAAAAAATAAAATAAATTTACTTAGAACCGTAAGGTTCCACAAGTAAATCTCAATTTTTTTATTAATAATAATGAGGTTTAAAATTGTAATATTAAAACATGAATGTCCACATCCTTTTTATAACTAACTTTTGGTTATTGACTTCTTTATATAAGCGATGTGGGACACAATAGCCAAAAAAAAATATCCCACATCGCTTATATAAAGAAAGCACTAGCTAAGAGTTGGCTATAAAAATGATTCTATCTTAAAAGAATTTTATAAAAAATGATTCTATAAAAATGATGTGATGGTTGAAAAAACATTACGATTATAGAATTTTTTTTCTATTTTTTAAAATTTATTATAAAATTAAAATAAAAAAAATAAAAAAAAAACCGGAAAGGAACCGTAACCGAACCGGAACCGACCGGTTCGGTTCCGGTTCGGTTAACGGTTCCGGTTCCACTTAAGTGTGGAACCGGAACCGAACCGGAATTAACCGGTTCGGTTCGGTTCCGAACCGGAACCGAACCGCCGGCCGGGTCTATGTGCATCATACAGACAGCAAGTTTTAGGTTTTGTTTAAAAGGTCAAAATCCTACAGAGTTTTAAGCCAACATGATATAATTTTCATCCACCCTATCGTTGTCAAGAAGAAGAGACAGATATAGTTCATGTATATTCATTTCACTTCCCATGATCCTGTCTATAATTATTATCCAAATTAAAAATGGCCTAAGATTGCTTTACTCTTCATTATGAACATAATTAGATTATGAAGAATACCATATATTTTGGTTAGCTTTAATGCCATTAGTAAGATAGAAATTAGATTCACGAGGAATTAAAATTAAATTTGTTTGAAAAGGTGTAAAAAATATTAAAAAAACAAAAAACAAAATTGTTCAACATAGCTTTTCATTTACTCCTATATTTTGTGATGGTAATTTTGTAGTCGACCGTCTCACCAATTAAATTTGGTCATTAATTTCCACATATTATATATGCTCTTCAAGCACTTAAACCCGCTTCGATCAAATCTAGATAAATCCAAGTAGGACGTCCGGAGTCGGACAATAACACGAGACGTACGATATGGGTAGGGGCGGCTCAAGGATATTTGTGGCCTAAGTTAAATTTTTTTATGAGGTCTTATTATATTCAAATACGTATTTTCTAGTTGATTTATTTTTTAATTCTAAATAAAATTAAGACATTCTTATAATACAATACATAATTAAAAAAATTGAAACTTTAGGAGGGTAATGATTTATTATAATATTATTATGGAGAAGTCTAAAAAAACTGATCTTCTGAGAAAGAATCTCCAAATATTGGGTAGCCGTTGTTGAACAAAATTCAAGGATTTGCTTTTATTTAGTGTAAAAGTTCTTTTGTTGCTATTGGAAATAGATTGTATGAAGAAGATGCATGAGGATTACTGAAATTGATTGAAAAAGTAAAAAATATAGATCATTAAAAAAAAAGTACTTGGTACAAATTAAAAAAAGAAAAATAAATAAAATAAATGTTAGGAATTAGGCATGCATGGCTTACAATAATTGAGCCACATGGTACAGTGCGTATTGTAAGGAAATGGAGATAGTGCCAAACTGTCTATACAAATTGAAATTTGGTCTATTTTTATTTATTTTTTTAAATCGTTGAAAATCTCACCGTCAAATCAATATTTTTGGGCTTAAGCAGAACATGTAAAATCTACGGCTGTCCCAGGTTATTATAAGAAACGCACTATCTGGATTCTAACTCAAGACCTCAATATGAGATCCTAAACCCTACAATACCAAGTCATGCCTATTTGAGATAAATTTGGTCTCATTATTGAAGGGCATCCAAAGTAATATTTATTGATATTATGTCTTTTATAAATTGGCTTGAATAAATTTATAATAAAATGTTTGAAAAAATTGTTTGGTAAAGTAGGATTCTTACTCAAATTATTGTTAATAATAACAATAATCTATAATTTAAATTCACATGTTGACATGTTAGTTCTATTCAACTAGTTTCAAATTTGATTACTATTTTAATTTCTCCCGGTTCTTCATGCGTGACCCACGGATTTCAACATATAAATTGGCCTAATTCATATTTATTTGTTCCACGTTATTAAAAAAAGGTGACCAGTACGGTCTCGAGTCATTCAAAGTTTTGTAAATTTTTAGATGAATTTCTAAAATATAATTTTCATTAAAAATAATAATATATATATAATAGTTAAAATATAAAATTTTTAATTATGTTTGTGGCCTTATTTTGATGTCGTAATTTAAGTATTCGTCGACTCTCATCAGGATCACATATGATTGATGATGTGTCATAGATGATTAAAATTAATTTTATTTTAGCATTATTAAACTCAATTATCTAGTTCTATCCTTGCCTAGTTTGATGGCATGCATTCATATGAAAATATACATTAGCATTCATTTAGCAAAAGCATGAATTGGGTTAGGCTTTTAGCTAGTAATTAGTATCTCTAACCCCAAGGTTGCATGCATCATAAGGTTTAGTGCCAATCCAAAAACATGCCGCTTTGTTTTTTTTTTTTTTTCAATCCATAATTAGTTATCATGCATGAAAAATAGCAAAAACCTGCTTGATATTTGGTAAATTTGATCTTTTAAAATTAAACGAAATTCATGAGGTTTTTCTATAATTTTTTTTGGTTTTTATTATAAAAACATTATATAAGGATGACAATAAAAAGTATGTTCCTGAATTAGTCTCATCACATCATATCTCGATTGTGATTCGAGATGAAAATTATCTTGAACTCCGATCGATTTTTGAATCGGGATGAAAAATATATTGAATTTCAAACCGAATGGTTAGGGATTCAACGGGATTCTAAATTTTTTAAATTAAAATTCAAGATTTTTAAGTATGAAGAAATTTCAACCGAATGGTTAGGGATTCAAAGAGATTCTAAATTTTTTAAATTAAAAATTCAGTATTTTTAAGTATCCCGAAACCTTAACCTGGCAGATAATAATTCAACAATAGTGTTTAAGAAAAGCATCGCCGTTATATTTAAATAAAATTTTGATTAATGTAGATTGAATTAAAAATAATTAATTAATTTCAATAGTGTTAAAACAAGCATCACCGTAATATCTAAATAAAGTTTTGACAAATATAGATTAAATTAAAAATAATTAATTACACTATAAACCAGAAATGACAAATTAGTGGTAAGAGCTTAATTAGAAATAAAACAACACATAAAATTTTTCACTTTACAGTACAAAAATGTTATTAATATTGTCATTATTTGGAAGCCTCGAAGAGACGCAGTAACCTTTTGATTGATTGTCATTTTGGCTTGCAATATATTATTAAAAAAAAATAAAAAAATAGTAATAATAAGGTTAAGAAGAAGAACAAAGCGTGCCGTTTGTTCTATGAATATAATCAACATGCTTTGTTGTCTTGCTTCAATTTTTCTAAAGAGATGTTTGTCTCTTCATCAATTAGTGAGACTAATCTTCTTCAGCAATTCAATTTAATTAAAAATAATAATATTATCATTATAAAGTTGGTATCTCTCACATCATATAAAGTTGACTTCAAATAATATTAATTGTATTTCTATAAATCAATTTAATTTGTCTTTTTTTTGGGGGGTTAATTTTCTTATATTTTCTTGTCCCACAGCCGGACGGCCCCCACCTCCACGTCTCTCAGAAGTTTCAATTCTCTATCCCTCAATGAGATTCATTCCTTAAAAAAATATTAATAATTAGTTTGAAAAAAGTTTTTTTTTTTTATAAATAAAAATTGTGACTCAAAAAATCGTTGTATGTGAACACACACACATATTTATGAAGTTAAAGAACAATATAATGTTTACAAAATTGTGACTAAAAAAATCGTTGTATGTGAACACATATATGAAGTCAAAGAATAATTTAGTATTTGGTATAAAGTTTGATGAGTTTATAAGCTAATTTATATTCTTCGTTCAATATTTATAAGTTAATTTATACTCTCAATCAATATTCTATATCAAATGGTGCATAAAACTATTCGGTCACATTTTGTAGAATCCTTGATGAGCGACCAATATGCATATATTTGTCGTCCCTCTAGCTTGATGTTTTGTGAGTTATCTCGGGTTTTATGAACGTTTTGATGTGTTTTGGGTTCGTTTTGTAGGTAAAGATAATATCGAGACTCAATGAAATCAACGGGGGATAAAAGCGGCAAAATATGGAGCAATTTGGGGAAAATTCGGAGTCAAGACGTGCGTCGCGACGCTGGATTGAGTGTCGCGACGCGCCAACGACGAAACAAGACCGAGAGTTGAGCGACGGCGCGTCACGACGCTGGCCGCATCGCGACATGACGGTGAAAGTGAAGAGTCGTTGCGACGTGATCAATGCGCGTCCCGACGCTTTTTGCGTACCCAGATTCGGCCCAGACTCGATTTTAAGTATGAAGCACTCACCAGGCCTTCTATATAAGCAACAACTCGTCCCAAAACCTAAGGGGGCTTGATGCTCTAATTCCAAAGCTTTATATTATAAATTCACATCATCTAAGGTGATTGTGAAGGAGAAAACAAAGCACATCAAAATATCATAACTCAGAAACTCAACAGCAATGAGAGGATTGACGATCTCGACGGAGTTTCTTCTTCCATTTTACTATCTTACTGTTTTGTTATTATTTGAATATCTATTTAGAGTTGTTGAATATGTATAATATCTACATTTATAATCTGGGGTTGTGATGAAACCTATATTCTATGAACTTAATAATGGATTTTCTTATATTCGTGTGATATTTTGGATTGTTTATTGAATATAGATCTTAATGTTTCTTATTGCTTTATCACCAATAGGATTGATGTTGTAAACTTAGATGAACTTGACAAAAGGATTTTATGTCTAACCTTAGATTCAGTAGCACATGATCTCATCTTAGGGATTTCCTTCTAGGATAGAAATATACATGTAGGGCGAGTGTAGTCATAATTGGAACTTGTTCTTAATGAATTTGGGGTTTCGTAGTTAACATAGAAATATAGTTAATTAAGTTACTTTGAATATTTACACTCGACCATAGGAAGAGGCTTGTGGATACTTTAGTGTTCAAGGTTAATAAGCCAATGTATTGCATAAGTATAGGAGAATCAATTCATTTTTAGAAGAATATTGGGAAGATTCACAATCCTGAATATTTTCTCTTCAATAATTATCTTTGGATTGATCATAGTTTTATTTATCTATTTTAGTTACAATTTATCTTCAACCAATAATCACGTTTACTTTTCAATTAGATACTCGTAAGTAGTTAGTTTCATTAATTAGTAACGTAGGTAATAAGTCATCGTGTGATCGATATTTATTATACTACTTGAGCGATACGTGTGCTCGCGTAACGTGTGAAAATCGCGATCAATCCTCCATTTGTTAGTTGTAGTCATCTCATCTCCCATGGTGCCAAAATTTTTGTATGATAAAACCACAAATTTCACTAAGACTTATCAAATTACTAAGAATTAACCTCGAGGGGTTGCCTTAGTGGTAAAAATATTAGACTTGAGTGGTTTGCACCCTCTCATGTTTAAGGTCTGAATCTCACAAGATACATTTTCTTAGGATCATGCCCCTAGTGTAAATAGCCAGCGGCTTATCCTGATATATGCTATGAAACTTTTAAGGGCACGAGGCACATGTCACGGTAATAAGTTGAGATACGTGTAAGCTGTGGAAACTTCTAAGGACACGAGACACATGTTCCGATTTCTGAGGGCACGGGGCATATATATTAAGAATAAGTTGATATGCGCATAAACTGGCTCGTATACTGTGATTAAAAAAACACTAAGATTTGCATGTTTCCTTTAAAATAAATGTTTGCATGTTTTTAAATTAGAATTATTATTTACTACCTATACGTAGCACTAATTATGAACCTATATACGTATTTAAATTCAAATTTTATAACATGCGGAATTTTATACATGAAGCATGTATCTTTTGATATCAAAGATATCTGAAGATGTTTAAAAAGTTAAGTTTTTTTTTTTTTTTTGTTATTTTAGAAAATTTAAAAATTTCAATTATACCATACGATCTTAAAAAAATTCATGAGAAGCTACACGGAGAATAAATTTGATCCGTTACATTAAAAACACATGTAATAATTATTAATGTGATACAGATTTATAAACACAAGTAGCATGTCCAATTTATGTAATTTATATTGCTTCCCATAAGATCATATATGTTTATCAATGTCCTTCAAAATTGACAAGTTCACATGTAATGTAATATAAAAACAGACAAGTTCTTTTATGTGTGTGTGTTTTTTTTATTTAATTTTATTTATTAAATGGTGTATAATTTTGTGAAATTATCATCTGTCCCTTTTCTTATACTGTTTGTTGTTTGGCATTTTTTTAACCACCGATGGACATCCTTCAATTTTCATTTTCAATAAATTGTTTCGTTTTTGTCCTCCAATTTATATTTTTCTATAAGCTAAATTAAATAATGAAATTCAGACATCAAGGTCCAATTTTCTTGGGAATTTTTTTTTTTTTTTTTGGGTTTTAATTTGCCTTAATATTGACAAATTTGTTGAGAATGTCGAGGATGCAAAAATGATTACGACTGTGAGGTACAGTACTTCAAATCTGACAGACTACCTACGATTTTATAATGGTTTTTTTTTGGAAAGGCAAAGCTTCAATGATTAAAGAGTAAAGTTTTTTCATATTCATGAATCACTTCGATCGAAACTTACGGATATTTTTTAATGATATTTTTATTTTAAGTAGTTGTATGTTTGGAATGGATTAAAATATATAATTATTTAAAATAGAAATATCACAAAAAAATATCTCTTAAAATTATTGGATTGATAATAGTTATATTGGTTAATTTATGAGTTTTGACATTATAGGCTCTCGGAATATAATCAAATTGGGATCCCCTAGTAGTGTCTTAGCAAGAGACTCATGAATATCATTGATAATCCAATCTATTTATTTTTTACTTGCGTCCATTCCATTAACTAAGTTGATAATAGTTTTTTCGTCTGTTTCCACAGCTAATGATGTCAATCCTCCATCCATTATTATTTGGAGGTCAAATCTCAGTTTTCCTACTTATGTGAATTCGACATCTGAATTGCCGCAACCATTATTTTTCCAGGATCATTATGAATGATGGCTCCCAATCTCTCAATGTTATTGGTGATATAAGTGATTGTATCCACATTTAGTTTGTAACAGCACTCATGTGGAGGGATCTAATCTTTGTCAAGTTGTTATTTTAATTATGTATCCTAAATCAATTCTATAATGACACAAATATTTATCAAAACTTGTTTACATTAAACAGTTCGAATATAATTCAAGTTTTGAGTCTCACAAATAGTATTTATATACAATCTATTTCAAAATATTTAAAAGAAAATTAATATTCACAATACACACGAGATTATTCGAATCATTAACCTCAAAAATTATGCGAATAAGTACCTATTAATCGACCAAAAGAATAATTTTCTACCATGTATAATGTTGATTTGTAATTAATATAATGTAAAGTCAACGTATAACATGTCTCGTTTTAAATATATAATTTATTTTATGAACCAAAAATCACATTACATACAATATTAGAAGTTAAAATTACACAACAGTTATATGCTACACATTATAAGTGTAGAAAAAACTTACTCTAGTTAGTAAGTTACCCATAAATATGTATAAATATTTAAATAATAAATATATATAACAAAAAGAATGATTAATTTAAAATAACAATTTAATTTGAAACTACATAATTCATAAAGGATCATCTAATATAGTGAGCAGAATTCCGATAGAATATATGACAGTAAGAAATCATTATAACATCGAGGTCTATATAGCACATAATTTTCTTGAAATATATTCACCTCTTTGCTCACGAATTTAAGCAATATATGTTTTTCAGGATACAATGACGAAGAATAACAATAGAAATACTTGAATTTTTATTTTTATTTTTATTTTTTTGCAATATTTGAAAATTTTCCACAATCTGACTAGATTCTAGAGCTAGAAGACTTCCTCTATATTGATGAAAATTGAGTCCAATAATATTTTGTTTAGAGAAAAAAGACTATATTGAAAGTTGAAACTGCCAAAAGTATCCATATATATATGTTTTTCTTTTTCTTTTGGATTAAAATTAAAAAAAAGAAAAAAAAAAAGGAAAAACATTTAAAATTATTAGGAAACAATTAACTAACTTCCCCTCTTAACTTCACACGTGCCCGCCATTCATGACGGCCCCTGAATTAACTGCAGAATTTCTAGGAGTTTGTTACCTTGGCCTTAACACACCTAACAGCGGGGGAGCTCTCAAAAAATACGAAAATACATTCCATTTTACTAATAATACGCCTAACCTCAGGGGAGGTATCTAAAAATTACCCAATCATAAAATTGTTATGCTGTCGAATTACACAAAATCTATCAATGTGAGTGATTGCAAAATTTTTTATGGCAAGTGATCATTTTTTACTTGTTTCTTTTGGGAAGAGGGCAAGGAGAAGATGAAATGAAGATTCAAAGCTTGTTTATAAAACTAATTTAATTCGTTGAAATTGACTAAACTCAATACAAATAAACCAATTTATAAGATCTTGAATTATTTATTTGAATATTCAATTTTATTATTTAAAAATATATTATAATACAAGTAAGAAATTTGTTATTTTGCTGCTAGGCTCTCAGCCCAGTGATAATCTTTAGTCTCCCAAAAATAGAAGTATTAGATAATGAAAAAAAGTTTTGAATTCACTATATATCGTATTTATAATAGTATAAGCTACATATCAAACTAAAATGGGAAAGAAATAATACTGATAAAGATATATAATAAAATCACAAATTTATAGGGATTCTAGCAATCGTATATTAGAGATATTATTTCAATATTGTTTTCACAATGAAGATATATTATTTCCTTAACACCGTTTCCATAATAATAAGAGATATTATTTCCTTAACACTCCCTCAAATTAGCTCGTGATGAAGGAACAAGCTTAATTTTCATATTGAAATCAGAAATATGAATCTTTAAACTTGAAGATAATTGATGAGCTAATTTGATGATGTAACACTAGAAGTCTTCGACGCGCATTAACAGACATTTCAAAAGATGTCGAAGCACATTGGTGATGAAGAGCCATAGACGAGAAAACTCAAGCGACATATGAAAAATATATTTTATGATCTTAGCTTAGGGCTCTCTTTATAAAGCGAGTTGTTAATTTAAATCTCTAAGCTCATATGACATGTGTACATTCACTTACATGCATTAAGTTCATGTGCAAAATATTTTTTAATCTTCAAATCCTGTATTTTGGTAATGAAACCGACGTACCAGTCCCTCATACCGGCATAATGGTGACCCTACTCTGTTATGAGTAATTTTACATCGCCTCTGGAACCGGGCTACTCCATACCGATCACCCATATCAGTCACTCTAAGGTTTACACAGTTACTAGAACCGGTCTAGAGCATACCGGCATTCATACTTGTCAACCTTCATATTTTACATGCTCTTGAAAACCGACATGAATCATACCGGTCCCCATACCGGTAAGCACACCTGCATACAAGACTCCATACCGGTCAGTAATCTGGTATTGCAATTGAATCTTCAAATGGTAATACAGCTGTTTCACTTTGTCAGATCGGTATACTGGCCTCTGAGACCGGCATATCAGTCTCATACGGGCTAGTTGGGGCGATTTTTCTCTTTCACTATATATTGAGCCCCAAATTCATTTTTGCGAAGTGCTAACACCTTCATACATTTTTTAATAAGCAAAAACAAAGAGTTTACAGAACCTTTATATTCATACAATCTCATACTCAAGCTCACACACTAGACCTTCGTTATCATTTGTAATGAGCTTAGATTTCTTGGGTTAGCAACTCACACTAAATCTTCATTATGTTTATGAATGCCCGAGTTGTACTTTAATCTTCATTATTCAAACACTTGTGGTTGGGAAGACCTTGTTGAGTGGGTATACTCAAAATGACAATTTATAAAAGGTTGTGAATGAGCATAAGAACAAAACTCATTGTGATGGTTTAAGAGTGAACTATATGAAAACTCTTGTGTAAATGTTTGGAGTGAAACTAGGGAACAAAACTCTTGGTTGCGGGTGGGCCACAGAAAATTCGGTATAAGTTGTGGATTCAACTTAGTGGAAATCTTCAAGCACAGCTTGGAGGAGTGAACGTATGCATTATTGGCCGAACCACTATAAATCATTGGTGTCAATTTCTCTAACTCTAACTTTATTTTATATCAAGCTTAATATTATATTTCCATATTATTTAACATAGTTTGAGATTGAGAAATTGATTAATAATCTTAATTGGTAAAGCTACTAGCTTAGTAGCGTAAAATCGACAATAATTTTTATTTCCGCATATTTAGGTCATTACCTAATTCACTCCATATTGGGTATAGATAGTTTGTTTGTTGTGCGCTTGTAGGTAATTTGACTATGAAGTCCGAAGGGAGAGCTGAAGCCTGAGAGGGAGTTGAAGCCTCTGAGAGAGCGAAATCCCTAATGGAGCACAAAAGCCCGAAAGAGAATCGAAATTTGAAAGGTAGCGAAATCCCGAAAGAGCACGAAGGCCCGAAAAGAGAGCCAAAACTCAAGAGGGAGTGAAATCCTGAAAGTGAGTCAAAACCCGAGAGAGAGAGAGAGAGAGAGAGAGAGAGAAATCATATGTGAGCAAAGTGGGAAAGCATATGTGAGTGTTGCACTAGTAGATGGCTGATGAGGAAGATGAGTTTGACAATGAGTAAATAGAGTGGGGTAAGAGGCATGAATGAATTGAGCTTCTCCAATGTGTGGAATTATTTGTGTATTATGAGAGTTGGTTTGAAGAGGTTATGCCATCAATGAGGATTTGAAATCAACCTGTGAGGATTAGAAACTGTGATGCGAGTTCGAGAGAAGGTAGCAATGTGACGATGTGGCGTAATTGAAGCACTTGTGAAGGGTGGGGCGTGGGGTTCACGTGCCGATGGTGGTTGTGATCCCCACGCGTCGATGAAAACAAATAGAACGAAATTAGAAAAGTCATAATTTAGTGTGTGATACCATGTTAGTAATGAAAGAAAATCTTAAATCCACTCTTTATATTGTATTTACAATGATATATGCTTTTATATAGGTTACATATTAAACTAAAATGTGAAAGAAATAATACTAATAAGGATATATAATAAACTCAGAAATCTTAAGGATTTTAGAAATCATATATTGGAGATATTATTTCATCAACATTGTTTCAATAATAAATAAATATTATTTCATTAACAATGAGAGTAATCATTTAAGTCCATGCATTTGTAATGACTCCATTTTCCCAAAATTGAGAGCGATTTCCTCCCTAGATATTAGTAGGAGTAGATATAACTCTAAGGAAGATAAAGTTCGCCGGTAGATATAAGTCTCTGATTGTGGTACAAATTTATGTGTTGACGGCTGATTTTGGTCTCGGGGTAATATGGGAATACCACCTCCGAGGTAATCTTCCTTCAACGGTGAATTTGTTTGGTTATGGGGGGACCAAAAGCAAATTTAGCGAGAGACGAAAAGTACACCAATCGACAAAGAGATTTAACGTGGTTCGGTGGATTTTGGGATCCGACCTACGTCCACGGACAAGAACAGGGTGGTACTTTTTATTACTCAAATACACTCATCGGGTCTCTTCTTTGCTTTTACAAATCAGAGCTTGATGATTTTGATCACTCACTTTTGTGATGATTTTTTGAGATGCCTTTTTACATATGCTCTACCCTCCTATTTATAATAATACAGGAATCAGACTCCTATTTGCACAAGAAATCCTATTTGAACTCAATATTCTCTTCTTGTAAGGATTCATGGTCTAGTATTGCCTCCTCTTTTCTTATTCCTTCTTGGATTCTGACTTCTTCTCCTTGTGAGAGTAGGATAATTTGCTCATCTTATCCGCAATGAATGGGGTGTTGCCATCTTGAACACGGCTCGCTGTCTGGTCGGTCTTCATGAGGTCGGTCATGACAATCTTTTATGCTGAGAATGTTTCTGCCGACATTATAGTGCTCGGGCATCCAAACCAAAGTGGTCGGTCTCCTCATGTTGTGGTCGGATCGGCTAAAAAATCTCAAACGGTCAGGGATTTTACCCTTTTGTCCTTGTTGTACTGTCTTAAATGTTGTAGTGCCTGAAAACACCATCAACATTATGTATTCAGTATATCAATAGATTTCAAATTTTTTTATATATATATACACACACACATTTGTAATGTATTAAAAATCTTTTTATTTCGGCGCATTCAAATTCAATATAAAAAAGGGTCCAAATTTTGTTTGGAGATACTTTGATGAAGCCAAGTTGAAATCTGACCAGAAATTTTACTTCAATGAAAGAGAAATGGCCACAACACACATGAAAAGACTCGAACCACTGGCAACCACTAAACCAAGAATAATAATCAAATATTAAAATCTTCTGTTAAGCTATTCTTGTGAAAAGTTATTATTTGTTTTTAATTTAATTCAATCTATACAGGCTAGTTGGATAATATTGCTGCATCGGATATCCAAGTATTGATTTAGACGTGAAAAGAAAATTCAGTCACTAATTTTTTAATTTAAACCCAACAAATGAAGCCGAAATTTATGCAAAATTTTACTCTATTAATTATTTCTATTATATATTGATATATATGTAGACGACTTCATCTTTAATGCATGTAATATATCATTATAGGAAGCTCATAATTTTTATTTATTTAAATGACACTTCATTATCTAATTTAAAAAATTTATTGAAACTATGACTTTAATTTCTTAAGGTATAGAGAAGTAGGTCATGATTTTTGTGGACGTTAGAAGAAGAAAAAAAACTTAATTTTATGCTTTTATTTTATAATGTTCATAAGTATTATAAGAAAAATTTATGTTTATAAAATTATATGGATTTGAACCAAATTTTTCTCTTTAAATTTGTGGTACAAGAGAGAATTGATGGAGATATTGAAATTGTGTATGGATTGAATTTTATATAAAGAGATGGTGAAACAGGTCATCGAGTGAGGTCAATTTCTTGTCGTGTTAAATTTTTACTAATCCAAACGTAGCCCATTTAATAATCATGCTTAAATATGAAAAATCCTAATTCGACACGAAAGTTAAACGGGTGACACGATCCATTTAAATGTATCACCTAGAATAACCTGTTTAATAACTGATTTATCGTATCACCACATGTTGATTCTCGTACATGTGATTTTTTAAAATCCTCTAGCAAATTGACATATCAAATATATTAACTATTATTAGTATTTAAAATCATACTTTTTATATGGGCTTAACGAGTTGGTGGGTTAATGGATTGATACGACCCGATAATCCATAAATAATCATGTCATAAATGGATTTGGAGATCAATAATTTAAAATCCTAACTTGACACAATTATCAACAGGGTTGACACAGACACAATTCATTTAAAAAATATCAAATTTAGCCCCCAAACCCATTTATCTATGTTAGGTTAATGGGTCGTGCTAAATTTTATCATCTCTTCGTGCATGTGTGTATATAACATAAGACTCGAAAAATAATTAATAAATTTTTGTTTCTATTTGTTGATTGTAACTTGTACATAAACTAATAGATTTTCACTGCTTTTTTTGTTAGAATTTTTTTAATTTTTTAAATAAGTTTTAAGTTAAAGCAAACTAGTATATGATATTATTTTAGACTATTGAAACAAAAATGAAATAGTATTTGCGCATGTACAATTGATATCAAAAGAATTTGAATGAAATTATGTATATATGTTTCACTCTATATCCGAATAGTTATGGCCCCAAAATACATATTTTAAAAAAAAATCCTTTTTCTGAAATTATAAATGGGAATCTTTTTAATTTCCTTAATTAGGGAAGAGTCAAAATGAAGAGAAAATCTAAAATAAGTGCCACAATTGTTGGCTTCTAAAAAAACTATTGGATGGGTAATTTTGACTTGCATTTGAATCTCAGTTAATCTTGAAATTTTAATTGAAAATATGGATTAATTAATTTTTATATTCATGTGATCCATGGAGTAACGTTCAAGTCTTTTTCATGTATGTGTGTGGGGTAGCATTCTCTGATTCTCACTTTAATTAACCCAATAATTGTTAATTATTAGAAATTAAGAATGTCTTTTTGTGGAAGCATTCTCATTTTTTAGTAGAAGATGCATGATATAACCCTAAAATTATAATATCTAAAAACATTTAAAATGGAATTGCCTCGTATACAATATATTATACGTGAATTTGATCAGGTCATTTACATACATGAAAGCACCACTTTAAATTGAGTTTTCAACTTGAGAGAAATTCTAATTTTTCAAGGGATTTTTAACTATTATAACAAGCATGGATGAAATTATTGAGATGTAAAATTTCAATTTTAATTCATGTTCCAATTACTTTTAGCGTAGAAAAATTTCATCGCTAAAAGTCAAAATTTCGACGTTAAAGATCTTTTGCTTCGAAATAAAATTTTGACATAAAAACTTGGTCAAAGAAGGTATTTAGCGTCAAAAACCAATCTCGACGCTGAAATTATATCTTCAGCGACGAAATATTTTGTCGCTAAAAATACTTATCTTTAGCGTCGAAATCGGTTTTTGGCACTAAATATCTTCCGCGATAAACTTTCACGTCGAAACGTATAAGACATTTAGTGACGAAATGTTTCGACGCAAAGGTAAAAATAGTAAAAATTAAATAAAAAATTCGTTATAATTAGTTTTAAAAACTAATTATAACAAAATTGACATTACAAATTAATTTCAAACAAAATTTCATTATAAAAGTAATTAAATTTTTAGAAAACATAAAAACATCATTAGAAATTTATTATAAAAATTATATAGAAATAAAATTACAAAATATATCACAATAAAAACATAAAATAATAAACAAAATGATGAACTATAATTTTCTATATATTTTCTTCATCTTCACTTCTTGACATGAGTCCTACCACACCAGAGACATTACAGGATGCAGCTAACAACTTCGAGGAACCCATGCATTTGTCAACAGGTCCAATCACACGCCAAAGAGCAAGGAAGATCAGAGAGGCCTTTGTGGGACTAGCTCAGAGCTATGTGATCAATTGCAGCAACCAAGTCAAGTGCACACCAGAGACACATATGGGCATAACCAGAGAGGTCCCCAAGCTATTTCATTTGACCCAGATCAGCTCAGACTGAAGCATAGCAGAGCAGCTTCAGCCCCAGCACCCTTTTGACCCGATTTGACCTATTTTGGGACTATGTTGAATTCAGCCAAATGGGGGTATTTTTGTCATTTTTGCTCGACATGCTGACTTTATTTATGATGTAATTATGCTAGTTGACCAAGTCATTAGGGTTAATTATGCTTAGAACCTTGCTTATTGAGTAAGCACGTCAATTTACTATTTGATGTAAACACCTCAAATTAGCTTAAGTTAGATTAGTTTCTAATCATTGTTTTAAGCTACTTTAGGTGGGAAAAGACTTTTGGGGACGTGCTTGAGTGAGAGCTTTGGGTAGTTTTTAGGTCTTTTGTTATTTCACTTTAGGGACATTTTTGTCCATTCACACCTTTAGGGTTTTCTTTGTAACCTATTTAAACTTTGTTTCTTCTTCTTTGGAATAACATACACGACATTTTGAGAAACTTTGAAGCTTTGACTATGGCTAAATTTCTTGTGAGGGAGGGATTCCCCTTTTCAAGTTCAAATTGACTTATCTAAGCTTGGCAACTTAGTGGCGTCTCCATTGCTAGCAAAATACAATTGATTTCATGCTTGTGGTTATCATGGACGTGAGTTTCATGGTGGTTAGGGGCTGATCTTGGTGGGTTTTGTTCCTACAAAATCAGTATTCAAAGTTCTTGGGGTTTTGAGAAAGATGCTTGGGGGTTTGCTTGGTTTCAAACCCAAGTGAGTTCTTGTCATTTGGTATCAGAGCTTAGGGTTCTGAGGTCTGATTTCCTATCCTTTGTGTTGTTTAATCTTGTATTATCTTTGTTCTTTGTTGATTTAATTTCGGCATCAAGGTTTTACTTCCACCTTGATTCGGCCATTGTTGGATCTTTGTTGTTTCTTGCAGATTTGTAATCCTTGTTGCATGAATAACAATCTGTCCTTTAGTAGTTTGTGCTAATTTCGAGTATTTCTTTGAGTTAAGCTTTGGCTACTTATGTCAAAATTGGGGCTTTTGTGGTATTTGCTTGAATTAAATGTTTAGTTGTTAATTGTAAGTACTAGGACGTGTTTAACATTGTTATTAAGTTATTAGTCAAAAAAAAAAAATGCATCAGGTCAGATTCGGCCAAGGAAGAACCATCACCACCCTTGTTTTGTTCTTGCCATATGCATGTCACTTAGCTTGTTTTCAATAGGTATTGTTCATATCTACTTTGAAAAAATCAGATTGCACTTCATTAATCCTAGCATTTGCATGAACTAGCTTGTTTGCAATCTTTGTGAAGTTGTTGCAATCTAGTGAAGTGTGAGGAAAACAAGTGTTTTTGAGTGTTGTGGTGAGGCATTTGAGTGAATGAGTGTTGAAACAAAATGAAATGCTTATGGATTGATGAGGCCGTGACTTACTCTTGAAGTTTACTTATGCTTGTGTGTTAACTTTGTGAGACAAGTCTTGTTATTTTGTTACACATTTTTCCGTGAGTAAGATGCTTGATGTGCTTATGTTGAAGCGTGAATTAACAAGTGTGCTTGCTGATTTACGTGAGCCATCATTAGCATGACATTGAAAATGGAAGCACTCATGAGCTTGACATGGAAATTTGAGTAGCCATCATTGCATTTGAGAGGTGCTTGAAGAGGCAAGTTGTTGCATCACCAAGTTAGTTGGAAAAAGTGTTTAGTTGATTGTAACTTACCATTGCCGAATTGACATGCTTACTTGACCTACTTGTAAGCTACTTACGTAAGCAGCCGAGTCACCTACTTAAAAAAAAAAAGAATTGGTCGCATCGTGCTTAGCTTGATTAGACCATTTGCAAGTTGATTGGATTGTTTTACATGAGTTACATTGATATTTGATTTGGTTTGTATTGGTGTGAGCTTAAAGACTATATTTGTGTTATAGCCGAATTGAAATCCTTTGTGCTTCATTGTGTTTCATTGGAGTGTAAACACTTGTGAGTGTGTGTGAGAAGAAAAGAAAGTGAGCTCAAACACTATAGCGAGTGACCACAAGATTGCTTCAGTGACACGTTGATTGCTTGCTTGCTTATTTATTGCATTTAGCTAACTCGTCATTCTTTCTTATTCTGAGCACTCTAGCTATAGGTTTCTTTCGATTGGGTCCGTGATTACTTATCTTATTTGCTTTATTCCACATGCTCTATATATACATTGTGTTTCTGCTAGCTTGTGGACTACACCTTAGTTGACCATTCTTGGATTGAGTGTGATTCACATTTGAATTGAGGACGAACTCAAGAGTGGTAAAAGGCAGTGATTGTGAGCACAGTATCGGGTAAAAGCCAATAGAGTGCAAACACGAGTGGAGTGATATCATTCGAGTGTAAACACGTGAGATTGTGAGGATTTACATATTTGTTTTGCTTTTTATTATTTCTAATCTGTTTGTTTAGTGTTGAGATGGCAGGTCCAAGTTTAACCATTGATGATAAGATCGAGGTTTTGGATACTTTCAAAAGTGATATCCAAGATATTATGAGTGATTATAGAAGATCTTATGAGAAATGGAAAAAGACTTGGAAGGTAACTAAATATGCAGTGAATGAAGAGTGTACTCAACAACCAAAAGCTATTGAAGTTGTGTGTAATGAAGTGAGAAGCACTTGTGATGTTGAGTGCATAGCGAATGAAAACACTTGTGAGGCCTTGAATGTTGTGAATTGTGTTATAAGTGACATGGTGAGTGAAAATGCTTGTGAGACCGTGAGCATTGAGGGAGTAAACACTTGTGAGGTAGTGTGTTTGAGGTTGAAAAACATAGTGAAGCTGAGCAGGTGTGTGAGGAGGTCTTTGCAAGTATGGTTGAGATAGTGGCCATGAGTGATGATGAAGTTGTGCGAGCTGGTGAAAAGAAAGTAGATGTGGTAGTGAAGTTTTTCCATAACATTTTCTCTATTATTTATGCTTTTTCATCACAGGTACAAGTGGTCAAGTATGATTCTTTTATATTTCAATATCATCGTCCAATTGATTTTGTCATAACTATCTATGATCCGGGTTCGAATTCGAGGACTAATCTATTTCAAGAGAGGGAGAATGACATGATCCAAGGGACAATATTTGACATGAATGCAGTCACCCAAGGAACATTAGAGCCTTTACAATTTCCAACAGGCCCAATCACACGCCAAAGAGCTAAGAAGATCACAGACGCAATAGCGGGGCCAGAGTTTGCATATAATAGATGCATTCATCTTCTAGTTTTTACTTGCCTTATGAGATTGATTATGATTCTAATTCTTTAACTCCTATGGATTTATTATCTTTGATTGTTATTAAGCTTGGGAGTATGAATGATAAGGGAAAGGCAGAGTTGGTGAGAATAATAGGTTTCCAACGCATTGTGTTTGACCCCGGCAATTGGGTGTAGCTTTATATGCAAGAGGAAAAGATACAAACATAATGAAGATCCAAGTTGCAACCAAGAGGGGATGGTCTATTTCAAGTCTTGGAACGGATTAACGACAATGCATATAAGCTGGATTTGCAAGGTAAGTACAACGTATCTGCTACTTTTAATGTTTCTGACTTAACTCATTTTGATGCAGGTTCAGATTCGAAGTCGAATCATTTTCAACAAGGAGGGAATGACATGAGTCCTACCACACCAGAGACATTACAGGATGCAGCTAACAACTTGGAGGAACCCATGCAGTTGTCAACAGGTCCAATCACACGCCAAAGAGCAAGGAAGATCAGAGGCCTTTGTGGGACTAGCTTAGAGCTATGTGACCAGTTGCAACAACCAAGTCAAGTGCACACCAGAGACACATATGGGCATAACCAGAGAGGTCCCCAAGCTATTTCATTTGACCCAGATCAGCTCAGACTGAAGGATAGCAGAGCAGCTTCAGCACCAGCACCCTTTTGACCTGATTTGACCTATTTTGGGACTATGTTGAATTCAGCCAAATGGGGGCATTTTTGTCATTTTTGCTCGACATGCTGACTTTATTTATGATTTAATTATGCTAGTTGACCAAGTCATTAGGGTTAATTATGCTTAGAACCTTGCTTATTGAGTAAACACGTCAATTTACTATTTGATGTAAGCACCTCAAATTAGCTTAAGTTAGATTAGTTTCTAATCATTGTTTTAAGCTACTTTAGGTGGGAAAAGACTTTTGGGGACGTACTTGAGTGAGATCTTTGGGTAGTTTTTAGGTCTTTTGGTAATTTCACTTTAGGGACATTTTTGTCCATTCACACCTTTAGGGTTTCTCTTTGTAACCTATTTAAACTTTGTTTTCTTCTTCTTTGGAATAACATACACGACATTTTGAGCAACTTTGAAGCTTTTAAGCTTTGACTATGGCTAAATTTCTTGTGAGGGAGGGATTCCCATTTTCAAGTTCATTTTGACTTATCTAAGCTTGGCAACTTAGTGGCGTCTCCATTGCTAGCAAAATACAATCTGATTTCATGCTTGTGGTTATCATGGACGTGAGTTTCATGGTGGTTAGGGGCTGATCTTGGTTGGTTTTTGTTCCTACAAAATCAGTATTCAAAGTTCTTGGGGTTTTGAGAAAGATGCTTGGGGGTTTGCTTGGTTTCAAACCCAAATGAGTTCTTGTCAACTTCCATATTTTTCATCTTCACTTTCATTTGTTTTTCATTTTCTTCACCATCTTTATTTCCACCATTTCTTCATCTTCATATTCCCCTACAAAAAAATAAAAATATCGGATGTTGATATAAAATAGAAAAAATGAAATAAAACCCTTAAGGAAAAATGAATTTTAGAGAGGAAATAAGAGTATTAGAGAAAGAAAGTGAGAATATGAGAAATGAAACAACAAATTAATAAACTTATAGGAAAAAAATAACATTTAGCGACGAAACGAAATAGACTTTCGTCGCTAAAGGTTCTCAAATAGCGAGAATTATTTCCGCCAAAATTTTGATATTTAGCGTCGAAATTTTTGACTTTTAGCGTCGAAATTTCATTCCTAAATATCAAAAAATTTAAATCTAATTTTATTAGGCGATAAATTCAAATTTTGGAAGACGGAAAATTGAAAATTTTAAATTTACCCTTTAGCGTCGAAATTAAAATTCGATGCGAAAGGTCTATGATTTAGCGTCGTATTAAATTTTTCGACATTAAATGATATTAATTTTTTAATATTTAAAAAAAATTCGACGCTAAATAGTAGACGTTTAGCGTCAAATCTAATTTCGACGCTAAATGGTAGGCCTTTAGCGTCGAAATTTAAATTCGACGCTAATAGGTTGACTATTTAGCGTCTAAAGTGTTCTATGACGCACAATGTTTACTTTTTAGCGTTTAAATTAAAATTCGACGTTAAAAGGTTTATTAACGTCGAAAAAAAAATTTGACGTTAAATGTTTGAACGCTAAATATCCATTTTCTTATAGTAATTTGGGTGCTTATTGATTTAAGTGCTAAAATATTTTCTTTGAAATGTAAAAAGTGATAATTTTATATATGTATTTATGCGTGTGTGTATATAGACAAGTGTGTGATTAATTTCTAAACTAATTAAAAGTTAATAAGTTAAGGATCAAATTAATTAAAATATATAAAAAATACGTATTTTCAATATAATATTATTTATTTGAACATATTGAAAGTCATTTTTTTCTTTCTTTTAGTTTGATCTTGATATCTTATTATAAAATTACTAATATATATACGAGATTTATTCTATAGTGTGGGCGTCTATATGAAAATTTCATGTGAACGCCCAAAATAGTACATATACCATCGCAAATACTATTTAGACGGGTGAGATAGTATATTTACATTCTCGTGCGTTCGTATGAAATTTTCATGTAGACGTGTCCATATGTATGTATGTATATGTAAGAAATAAGGAGATGAAAATAATTGGAAAGTAGATCAATATGTGAAGTGTAGTGACAACTTGTTGAGCAAATTGCACCTTTCGGTGTTGAAAGTCAGCACTGAAGCACCGAAAGGTGTGATAGAAAAATAAAAACATATTAAATTTTGGGTGGGTCTCACATGCTTAAAAAGAAAATCATAAAAAAAAATAGAATTCACTATTTACACAATGAATCTCATGTCTATAAATAGAGACTTCATTTCATTATTTTCTTCATCTCATTCTCAACCAAATCATCTGTATTCTAAGAAAGAAAATATAGTTTATTCACAAAAGTTGTAGTTCTCATATTCTAATAGAGTGTGAGATTGTTCACTCATTGTGTTTATAGAGAAGTTGTAAAATTCTTTATACTATAGTGAAATCCTTCTACATTTCTCCATTAATATTTTCCTCACATTGAGGGTTTTACCACGTTAATTTTGTGTCTAATTGCTTTATTTTATTGTTAATATTTATGATAGGCTAAACCTCCTAATTATTATTGTATTGTTATATGATAGGCAACGCCTCCTGAACTAACAATTATTCTCAATTTCACTTTACTTGTGTACCGGCTTCAGCCCACGATCCCATAACACAACTAAATCCGAAAATAAAGGAATTAGCATAAATTAAGAAGAACAAGGTATTATTCAAAGTCGAGTATATGTTTTGGCAATTGAGCCAGCCATTCACCCATCAATATAGTTCTGACCGTGATTCGGTTTCGAATAGCGAATCAGATTGAAATCGAACTAGATCAGCATCGGAATCAAGCTGATCAACGATTTGGTAGTTCCGAGTCAAATCAGAATTGTCGAAAAATCGGTTCGTCAAAATTTTCGAACCGAACTGGAATCGATAGTTGAATCGAACTGCGATAACTGAATCAGGGAACCGAATAGAAGAATCGAGCCGGAGAACCCAAAACTTTAACTATTTATAATAATTTTTTTGTTTTACTTTTGTAGTTTTTAAAAAAGAAAAAGAAGAATATAACAAAAAAATTTGTTGTATGCATTTATAGGCCGTCGGCGCTTATCTGCCATGGGTTGTCGTTTGTCTATGCCTAATATAGCTAGTCTATAGTTATAATGAGAGATAATATTGTTTAAAAATACTCTTATTTTAATATAGAGGTAAGAGAAATTTAATTAATTATATATAAATTGATAGAATCAGTTTCGAAAATCGGTTATCATTTCGAAACCGGATCGGTTCTGATTCCATCTTCGACAGAATCGTGAACCACTGGTTCGGTTCCAAAATCAAACCGGAACCGAACCTTAATCGGGACTACACTAATATGGTGACTGGCATTTGCATCACTAATAACTCATATGATCACTGCAGAATAATATAAAACTAAATAATATTAAGTTAAAAAAAAATGAGAGAGAAGATAGACTTGGTGACAATCATACATCCCCATGCCCGTGGTCATGGCATCTAAGCTCACAGCATCCTTTTCTGTTTTACATTTTTTTTTTGTTGAAAAACCCAAGATTTTGAAATTTTTTGCTGTTGGCCTTTCACCTTTAATTTTATTTTTGATTCTCAACTTATGATATATTATGTTCAATTGAAATTTAAAATGTTGTACCAAAATGTTGTATTGATGGTCGGGGCAACACTAAAATATCCTAAATTTTAGTGGTCTTGTGCGAGATGTAAAATGGAACTATATCTATAAAAAAAATTACAAAAATATAAAAATTATACTATATAATTAAAAATTAAAACTTCTCAAGATTTGCTTTCGATCTAATTTTAGGAACCAGCCACTCATTTATATTGACTATCCTCAATATCACATCTTATTGATGGACTAATACAGTGACTATAAATAGTAATTTAATGTTAGACCAATATGAAAAATATTGTTATTGTTTATTATATTATTTTTAAAAGTTTAGATGAAATATCAAGCCCTAACCTCTATTATTATTAATTTTTGAATAACCGCGAGCGCAAAACATATTCACAATTAGTCAAGGTGTGTGGAGTTGCAACATGTTATGGTTTATCTCTCCTTTAATCAACGGAAATTAGTAATACGTGAGTAATGTTGTTGCATGGATGGTGAGTAGGAACTAGAAACTTAACATAATCATAGCGGCCTTAATCAAATCGTGTGGTCTTGGGAGTAAAATGAAAGTGTTTCATGCCTAAACAATCTTTGAAACCACTATTGAATTTAGAGAAGAGAAGGAGTTACGAAATTGCAAAGAAAATATGAATGAATACTTATTCTCATTATTTTTTATGATGTTTTATTTATATATGTATCAAGTAAACTAGCTATTACAAAATAATTATGTAATTAAGACAGTAAATCCTACTACAACAAGAAACTCCCATATATTATTTAGGATGCATAAATCATTTCCTAAATAAGATAAGATATCCAAAATAGGTACGTAACCATATCAAAAATCGGCATACATTGAGCAAATTACCAAGTTGAAATGTGAAAAGAGCGACACCCGATAATGCTTGCAAATATGCTTTGCTTTGCTACATTTCCAAATTCCAAATACGAGTATCAAAACGCGTTGAATAACTTTCAAGGGAATCCAACGGCCAAGAAGTATATGAGCTGGCCTCATTCACATTTCATCTAAGGAGGCACTAGCCTGCAGGGCCATGACCATCACTGCCTCTTCTATTATTCTTATTATTTTTTTCTATTTTTTTCAAATAAAATTTTAATGTAGGGTGCCAAGATGCGATGACTTTTTAGATAATTGACGAGGAGGTCCCACCCAATTAAAAGTCAAATCTTCTCGTCTGGAAACTGGATTTGGATACGGTGAGAATTTGAGTTTTCTACTGAGTTTGTTTATAAATTAATATCAATAGTTATTAAATTATAATTTATATGTAATTAAATCTTAATTATATATTATTATTAAAGTATATATAATAAAAAATTATGAAAAACACTAATATTGAATCCAAAATCATGAAAACTAGCCGTTGATGGTGATTTCCTAACCCGAGAATATTGAAAGTATGAAGAAGGGTATATAAGAGATTTACACTTCCCAAATAAAGGGTCCAGGCCCAAGAGTCATAAGGATGGTAAGAAGATCAGAGTTAGTTTGCACTTGATGACCGACCGAAGGTGGAAAGATGTTCAAAGAAGATGAGGGGAGTGAAAGTTTTTCTACCGACCCGATACAATAAAGGATATTACATGTTCCGACGGACCGACTCGAGGATGTTGGTCAGGGTTGCAATAGTGTATTCTTAGATGGGCGACGTAAGCCCTAAACGGAAGTTTGGACTTCCAAATGATTGATGGGATAGAAGTAGGCCAACGGCTAATGGGACGGAGAAGGGCTACGAGTTTATTGACTGACACACTCAATCGTATAGGAGCAGTTGGGACGCAGGCTGGCACATGGGCTGAAGCGTGTAGTAGAGGGTAGAGCAACATGGTTTAATGAGATTTAGGTGGCAGATAGTAGTTGTGTCAGATGGCAGTTTCACGTGGCTGACGTCACGGAGTTAGTGAAACAGTAGAGTTTGTCACAATATATAAAAGGATTAAGAACTCATTGTAAAAGGTTGGTTGGCTAATTAGTTCCACATATAACTTGTAAAAGAGAGAAAAAAACTTAGTGTAAGCGATAGATAAGGAGTTCGCTCGGACCCGAGGTGGTAATAAAAAGTCTTTCTTCTTCTTGTGCCCGTGGACGTAGGTTGGATTCATTCCGCCGAATCACGTTAAATCCTCTTTTTGTATGTGTGTTTTCCTATTTCATGCTAAGTTTGCATTTGGTTCCCAACAAATCAAACAAATTCACAGTTGAGAGATGTTTATTCGAGGAATAATTTTTCCAAATTACCCCTGAAACGAAAATCAGCCGTCAACACTAACAATATCTCTCTTTGTTTATTTATATATTGATATATTTATGCACGTAAAGTATATAGTTAATTTACCTCCACCATGTGCCACCGGCTCCATTTTTACCTTGCCATTATTTATTCTTCACGGAACTTTCTACTAAAATAATAATTAATTTCTTAGTTTTGATTAAATTAGATTATACCATATCATATCATATTGCAAATCAAACATATTCTCCAAATCTCACCTTATCTCTATATTGAGAGAGAAATTTACTGGCCTCTTTGAGATTTATAGTAATATTCTTATGGGAATCTAGTGTAAATATTTTTATTTTAAATTGCTTCGTTAATATAGAAAATTAATTCAAAATCATTCCATCAAGTTCCTAGATAATATGTTACAACTTTGATAATAATACTCTCACATCTAAGTATCTAACTTCAACAAACAAAATTTTAGATGTATTATAATTAATTAATATATATATATATATATATTAGAATTCCACACTCACGTCTAAAAGTTTTATGTTTACATTTTAGCACCAATAATTATAAAGCAAGATAGGGTCCATGCCACTTGTGAATCCACCGATATAGTTGACATGAATATAGGAGTACACCAAGGACACTAAATCATTTCTTGGTTATTTCCCTCAATTTCTTTATTAAATTGGGAAGTTACCCAAATCATAAAATCTATTAAGCATTCAAAAAGTTATTAGAAAATTATAATACATACGATTTGGTTGCTAGCTAGTTGGTTTAATTGATAAAATTTGTGTGTTAAAATTAATTTAGAGTTTGAACCTATTTTATATGGTATGATTAAGGCTTCGTGTGATATAATTTTTCAAGTAAAACCTATTCAAGTACAACTTCTATTAATAGAACTTTAAGAATTGAAGCTTTTTACAAAAACATAAATTATGTATTTGGTTGTCAATGAGAATTAATTTTTAATAAAAATTATTAAATTAATTTAATATATAATTTTTTTTTTAAAGTTGTGTTATGAATAAAATGAAATAAGGATATTATAGATAATTTAACTCTTAATTTTTTTTTTTTTTTTATCTTTACTTGAACTTTTACTAGAAGAGTCAAAATAATTTTGTTAATCATCAAAAGTTATACTCTAAATACAATCAAACACCAAAAAAAAAAAAAATTAAAAAGAGCATTTATGATTAAATAAGCTCTTTAAAAAAAAAAAAAAACATATCAACCAAACACTAGCAGGTTTTCAAAATGATAATGTCATTGATATTGAATTTTCATTTGATTTAAATTAATTATCCCATAATTTTCAATGAAATGAAAATTATCATTAAAACCAAATAATAAAGTATGATTCGTCTTTTTCAACATTCCATATACATATAATTATCTTTTCATTTAAGGCCCTTGTTTTCCAATTTAAGACCTAAACTCGAGATATTTTCATTTCTATTGAATAAAAAATTATACAATTCAAGGATAGTACCACGTCACCTACATAAGAACCTAATAATATATTATTATGTGTGTTAAAATTTTAAAAAATACTAATAAATAATAGTTATATTTAATACAATTATACATTCTTATCAATTGATGGTACCGTTCACACATACCTCCATTTGTATACAGGGCCTAAGACTATTTTTATATTTATGGTCCATTTAACCACAATATATTATTATAGTATTAAAATTTTCGGGTCTTTATTTGTTAGTTATTTAAGAGTTGTAAAAAAAATCATGGGGTCATAAACAGGCGCCTCGCGCGACAAGGGCCGGTTCTGTTTGTATAAAAACAATTACTACAATTAAAAACTCTATAATACTTACCAAACTAATTCATACGAATTAGGATCATTTCTTTGTTTTTATTTTTTTTGTATATAATTATCTTTCATAGTAATATCATATAATCATAACTGTTTTTTTTTGATATATAATACATGTGATTAGATTTTTTTTATTTGCTTAATAAATGTGATTAGATGATAACACTAAAAGGGAAAAAAATCAAAAAGATCCTTGTCCAATTTCATACATGATAAATAAGTAAAACAAATTAATACTGGCCAAACAATTTCCATAATAACATTCGAGAAAGAAATAAATACGGATTCGAGGAGTGGAGCCCACAACATGAGTCAAAAGTAACGGGACGGCGTGAGGTTAAATCCCCAAGGAGGTCGTATAATTTATATTCGTCCGTCACCTTCATCGTCACTTCAATCAACCGACAAGTTACCCCATCAAAACAGAGAGATCAAATTCGTATAAATAAATAAATTTAAAAAATAAAATAATACAACTGACCTGGCCACTCACTTGAGGGAAGAGAGAGAGAGAGAGAGAGAGAGATTAAACGGCGGGTCATATAATGAGGCTCAGCCTGAGAGTATAAAAAGAGACACATACATAGGAGAAACTCCATTGCTCTCTTGCTTGCCCCTCCCCATCGTCTCACTTGCTCTGTAGCTTTAGCTTCTTCTTGGGATTCAAAAATCTCATTCAATGTCATTTACTTTCTGTTCTTGAGGGCTAAAAAAAACACCAAAAATAAATCTTATTGACACTCGGAGTTTTGCTTTGAAAGATGGGTGACAAGAAGGCTATTAGCCTTGAGGAGATCAAGAACGAGACTGTTGATTTGGTATTGTTTCACTTTCTTTCTTGCATTTTCTTTTTCGTTAATTTGTTGATTGCATGTTCTGTATGAAATGAGATCCGTGAATGTAAATTTTCGTTTTTTAATTTGGTTTTGGTTTCATGTTTGTTTAGTTTATAATTTAGATCAGTCATCATATAGAAAAAGTCAGAACTTTTTCTGGAATTTTCTGTTTCGATTGTGAATCTTTACGAACAAGCTTTGAACTTTGAAGGAAAATATATTTTTGTTTTACGTTTCAATATGTTGGTAGAAAAAAAAAAGGAATCTTTGTTTCCAAGGGACAATACCCATTTGATTGGGGAAAAAAAAGAAGCAAAGTAACTGAAAAATTGTTCTTTTTTGTAAATTTTTTCTCAGTAACCAAACAGACCCATCATAGTTATTCGTTTCAAAATGGATCTAACACGTGAAAAAAATAAAAGACAAACAGCTAGCTTAGCTAGACTTTGAGTTGGATACGTTTTGTTTATATTTGTCTCAATTATTTAATGGTTTTTTTTTTCCTATTTTTATTTAAATTTTAATAAATTTCTTTCAATGTCCGACTCTCGCTGTGTGTTTTTTTGTTTTTGTTACTTAAAATTAGGTACTTTTTCCGTGGTACTTTTGCTTCTTCTTCTTCTTCCTTTTTTTTTTTTTTTTTGCGTCTGTTAAAAAAATAAAATAAATTTTTTCTTTATTAACTAGCACATTCAACGGTACTGAGTCTACTGATTTCCATTTTATGATCTATTTTTCTCGGATTCATCAATACATCAGTTTGACTTTTTTACCCTTCGTTTGTTTTCTAATTTACGCATTATAAAATCACGTGGGCGTGTCTTGCCAGTATAGAACTTATTATTTAAGTCATGAGTTCGAATCTAGAAAATATATTTCTTATAAAAATTTGAGTAATTTAAGATTTTATCTATTTCATTTAAGTTTAGTTCGGATAATTTGACTGCGTTTCTAACGTTTCAAACAAAAATACAAAACCACAGCTTCTTTTTGTTGAGTAACGTGCCCGCGTGTTTACATGCCCCAATCACATGGCACATGGGGAGAAAGTGGGGGGTGGGGGGGGGGGGGGGTGTCGGTCCCCACATTGAACAGAACGCTTTTTTGGTCTTGTCACAGCATGAGTCAACGCTTTCTCCGTTGGCCCGAGTTAACTCACCTCTGAGCCTGGAGTCAACACTTTGACCGAGTCATTCATGTCCTGTTATGATCTAATACTACTAAGATTCTAAGTAATTAAGGCCATTTTTTTTTGCTATAAGTATAAGTAGCATAAGGTAAGTGAATTTATGTAGTACTCTTTAGTATAGGAAATTGGATACAAGTATTTGTATGTGTTGATGATTCTAAATTCTAATATGGTGGTGATTGATTGATTTTCAGGAAAGGATTCCCATTGAGGAAGTGTTCGAGCAGCTGAAATGTTCACGGGAGGGTTTAAGTGCCGAGGAAGGAGTCAACAGGCTTCAAATCTTTGGCCCCAACAAACTAGAAGAGAAAAAGGTCTTTAATTTGATAACACAATGGATAACAATTTGTTTTAGTGTATAATTAGTTTGAATTGTGATATTGATTGTTTGGGATTATCATTTTTGTAAATGAATAGGAAAGCAAAATACTAAAGTTTTTGGGGTTCATGTGGAATCCGCTCTCATGGGTCATGGAAGCAGCTGCTATCATGGCCATCGCATTAGCTAATGGTGACGGGAAGCCCCCGGACTGGCAAGATTTTGTTGGTATTGTTTGCTTGTTGGTTATTAACTCCACTATCAGTTTCATTGAAGAAAACAATGCTGGTAATGCTGCTGCTGCTCTTATGGCTGGTCTTGCTCCTAAGACTAAGGTAATTTCGAGTAACTTAGTTGCTTGCATGCCGATTTAGAGTGCTAAATCTTTTTTGCCAAAAAATTATCCAAAAATCTCAATTTTGACTTTGCAACATATTGGAAGTATACATTCATTTTGGGTGGATTTGATAGCTAAGATGGTCTTATGGATATACAAGAACTTATAGGATGTCAAAGCCATGTGAATTATTTTGAATTGTTTTATGAAACCGATTGTTGAAAGAAAAGGCATATTACGAAGACCTGTTCTATTTAAAGAAAAGGCATAATACGAAGACCTGTTCTATAGTAAAAAAAAAATCATACTGTTTTTTCACTCATGTTCTATGTTGATGTATGTGTAGGTGCTTAGGGATGGTAAATGGAGTGAACAAGAAGCTGCAATTCTGGTTCCAGGAGATATCATTAGCATCAAATTGGGAGACATCATCCCTGCTGATGCTCGTCTGCTTGAGGGCGATCCTTTAAAGGTTGATCAATCTGCCCTTACAGGAGAATCTCTTCCTGTGACCAAAAGTCCTGGTGATGAGGTTTTCTCTGGTTCTACTTGCAAACAAGGAGAAATTGAGGCTGTGGTTATAGCCACTGGTGTACACACATTCTTCGGGAAGGCTGCACATCTTGTGGACAGCACCAACCAAGTTGGACACTTCCAGAAAGTGCTTACTGCCATTGGAAACTTCTGTATTTGTTCCATCGCAGTTGGAATGTTGGTTGAGCTCATAGTCATGTATCCAATTCAGCACCGCAAATATAGAGATGGAATTGACAACCTCTTGGTTCTCTTGATTGGTGGTATTCCCATTGCTATGCCAACTGTCTTGTCAGTCACTATGGCTATTGGTTCTCACAGGCTGTCTCAGCAGGGTGCCATCACCAAGCGTATGACTGCCATTGAGGAAATGGCTGGTATGGATGTCCTATGTAGTGACAAGACTGGAACACTGACCCTCAACAAGCTGAGTGTCGACAGAAACTTGATTGAGGTGTTTGCAAAGGGCGTGGAAAAAGACCATGTGATGCTTCTCGCAGCCAGGGCTTCAAGAACCGAAAATCAAGATGCCATTGATGCTGCCATTGTTGGAATGCTTGCTGACCCTAAGGAGGTATTTAATCTTTCCACACTTGTTTATGGCTGATCTCTGGAAAACCTTTTTTTTGATTTACTGTTAATGTAAGCCTGCGTCCATCATGATTCATGCAGGCACGAGCTGGTATCAGAGAGGTGCATTTCTTCCCGTTCAATCCTGTGGATAAGAGGACGGCTTTGACCTATATTGATTCAGATGGCCACTGGCACAGAGCAAGCAAAGGTGCACCTGAGCAGGTACCCTTGCTAATCCTATATCCATTTTTCCCCACCCTGCATGAAAGACCAGAAATATTACAATTTATTTGCTTGTCTTAATAATTCTATTGCTTTGAACAGATCTTGGAACTTTGCAATGCCAGGGAAGATCTTAAAAAGAAAGTCCATTCAGTGATTGATAAGTTTGCTGATCGTGGGCTTCGTTCATTAGCCGTTGCTAGACAGGTTTCTATTCAAATTCTATTATGAGTTTTGATTGTATACCTTACTTCTTTTTAAAATAGTAAGCACCCTCTTAATTTCCTTGGCTGCAATGTTTGCAGGAAGTGCCTGAGAAAACGAAAGAAAGTCCTGGTGCTCCATGGCAGTTTGTTGGTTTGTTGCCACTCTTTGATCCTCCAAGACATGACAGTGCTGAAACAATCCGCAGGGCTCTCAATCTTGGAGTGAACGTTAAGATGATTACTGGTAACTCAGTTTTTCATTACAGATCCTGCTAAAGTGGTTATTTGTTACCTTTGATCAATGCTGACTTGTACAATAACAACATCAGGTGATCAACTTGCCATTGCTAAGGAGACTGGCCGTAGACTTGGAATGGGAACTAACATGTACCCCTCTGCTACTTTACTTGGCCAAGACAAGGATGCAAGCATTGCTGCCCTTCCTGTAGAGGAGTTGATTGAGAAGGCTGATGGGTTCGCTGGAGTGTTTCCTGGTGGGTCTTCTTCATATACTGGCTGGTTGCAAGCAAATATTTTAGTACACTCTCATGTATAGCTTAAACTGAACAAATGTTCCTTAATATTTTTATTGCTCTTTCTCTGCAGAGCACAAATATGAAATTGTAAAGAAGTTGCAGGAGAGGAAGCACATTTGTGGAATGACTGGAGATGGTGTCAATGATGCCCCTGCTCTGAAGAAGGCCGATATTGGTATTGCTGTTGCTGATGCTACAGATGCTGCCAGAGGTGCTTCGGACATTGTTCTCACAGAACCTGGATTGAGTGTCATTATCAGTGCAGTGTTGACTAGCAGAGCTATTTTCCAAAGAATGAAGAACTACACAGTATGTTTTAACTCGCTTTTTCTTTCAAGTTATTTATAAAAAATTTATTTCCAAAGAACTCATTTTAGTTGATTTCCTTTCTCTTTCTGGCAGATCTATGCTGTCTCTATCACAATACGTATAGTGGTGAGTAAATACTGGTGGATTTGAATTATGATTTAACATTAAACGCGCACATACTGATAGTTCCTCTGTTGTTGTGCAGTTTGGTTTCATGTTTATTGCTCTCATATGGAAGTTCGACTTTTCTCCATTCATGGTTTTGATCATCGCCATTTTGAATGATGGTGAGTTCATAATATGTTCACATTCTTCCTCTTAGTCTATGAGCTAACAAGCCCTGATGATTTTAAACAATAAAACCGTCAACTTCTGTTTTTTAGGTACGATTATGACAATCTCCAAAGATAGAGTGAAGCCATCTCCCTTGCCCGATAGCTGGAAACTTAAAGAGATATTTGCTACCGGGATCGTGCTTGGGGGCTACATGGCATTGATGACTGTCGTTTTCTTCTGGGCAATGCATGAAACTGATTTCTTCCCGGTAAGAAAGTTGGCAATTTTCTTTGCGAGCTCATCCATTTTGAACCATTCAAAATTGCTTTGATTTTATTCAGCTCATTCTTTGCTTTCTGAAAAATGCAGGACAAATTTGGTGTAAGAGCGATAAGAGATAACAAACATGAAATGATGGCTGCTTTATATCTACAAGTGAGTATTGTGAGCCAGGCTCTGATCTTTGTTACTCGGTCACGCAGCTGGTCATTCTTGGAACGACCAGGACTTCTATTAGTCTCTGCATTTGTAATCGCACAGCTGGTAAGAATTTTTTCACTTCTTACTTTCAGAAAATATACCAAAGTTGTAAAAAATGGTGAAGACTTCAAGTAATTTTCACTTTATAGGTGGCAACTCTGATAGCTGTATATGCCAACTGGGGTTTCGCAAGAATAGAGGGTATTGGATGGGGATGGGCTGGTGTCATTTGGCTTTATAGCATTGTCTTCTATGTCCCACTTGACATATTGAAGTTCGCCATCCGTTACATCTTAAGTGGAAAGGCTTGGCTTAACTTGCTCGAAAACAAGGTATATCTTCTTCCACAAGAATCTTTTAATTCAGTTTGTAACCCAGAAATTTGCCTTTTTGCCATCCGATGACTAAACTCCACACATCGTCACTTATCTATGCAACAGACTGCATTCACCACCAAGAAAGATTATGGTAAAGAAGAGAGAGAAGCTCAATGGGCTCTCGCTCAAAGAACCCTTCACGGGCTTCAGCCACCAGAAACTAATAATCTCTTCCCTGAGAAGAGTAGCTACAGAGAGTTGTCCGAGATTGCTGAGCAAGCTAAAAGACGAGCTGAAGTTGCAAGGTACGTTACCCTCCAATCAACCATCCTATGAACTGAATACCTTCCACCACGATATAGTTTTCTAAGAAGAAGCAATATTTCTTTTTTGTCTCCAATGTTGATGCAGGCTTCGGGAGCTTCACACACTCAAGGGACATGTCGAGTCAGTGGTGAAGCTGAAGGGACTGGACATTGATACTATCCAGCAGCATTACACAGTGTAAAAAAAACATTGATCCCGGAAAAAAAAAAGGTTTGGTTCAATGACTGCCTTATTCGAGAGGGTCTAATTATAAAAGAGTTTCTAGATAGAGGAGAGTGCTTGTTTTCGCCATAATTCTCCTAGCCTGTTTACTTTTATAACTCCTTTTTCTTTTTTAATGTATCTGCTATGCCGGAAGAAGAGATTGTGTATTTTCAGCGCCGGAAAGAAAGGACTGTGTTGTTGTTTACATTATGCTGTATGAGAAATGTCTATCCTATCTAAAATGATGATATGACCAATTTGATGCCTCAATATACATATAAACATTCTTATGTGTAGCCCAGATCATAACTGCATCTGCAGCAGTTCAAATTCAAAGCTTAAGTTCAAATATTCAGATTTCTGGAGATGTTTCACAATCAGCAAATTTGTTGTTGATCAAAGAAATGATATCATCAACACTATGATTATTAAGAAAATTTAACATAAAAGGTAAGCACTGTGCAATATGAAACCATTCCCTTTGCAGACATAATTTATAGTTGCTTAGACTATGTCACTCATATTCATATTGAAATTTTCTCCATTATAGAATATTAATATTTTGTTACTTGTATAATCAACAAAAGTAAAAGCTATTAATATTTTAAATTTTATTACTTCTCTCCCTCTTCTGTTCTTGAACAAGAAGCCTAAACCAAATAAACCCAACTTGGCCATTTCCACTTTCCTTATAAGCAACTTGTTTGCTTCACTTGTATCTACAAGGATGTCATTGTTTTTGATATGTACCATCATTGATCTCACATGAATAAATCTCTTCCCATAATGCTCTAAAGTTAAATTTGTTAAACAAAGATTTCTTCATTTGGTTCCTCAAAGAGCGACCCTTTTCACAAACACAAATGGTGTGTACCATTTCCCTATTGTTATAGCCTTGTAGGTGTAGAGAGCTTTTGAGAAATGGGAAAATTGAATTCCACAGAAGATGATTTAGAAGTGAAGAATCAAGGCCTTGAATTTTACCCCTCTCAAATGATTTTCAGATTCATAAGATTCATTGCTTCTTAGCAGTATCAGAAGGATATTCAAATCAAATTAAATCTTATGCTAAGTACTGGATCAACAATCAAAAGATTAGTGAGACTCATTTGGGATTCATATCAAAAAAATTCTTACAGTTGATTCAGTTATCAACACAAACTCAGTTCAATACTAAATCTCAATCCATTCAAAGCAATAGTGTTATACATGCGAAGAGTTGGAATTCTAGCAAGTCTTATTTAAGTTTTACTATCATGTAAATGTCTTTCATCCTCATCAACTTATTTACATCCTTGTGAAATTTATGAAACTCTCATAATAGACGTGGAAATGTAGGCTCTCTCTCATCCACCACAATTAGAAGATAATTTACTATTGAATTTATTATAAATATTCAAACTTTTTAGTATCTAATATATACTCTTGTAATCAGAAATTGAGATTGGAAAAGTAGATAACAAGAAATGCAATGCAAACTCCGGAATCAGCCATTAAAATCTAACCACGTGGCAACCTCACGGAAGTACAAAATATCTAAACTAATCCTCTTATTTTGCAGTTCTAGCAAAAAGAGACTCAACAGAAACAACTGATTTTAAGTTTTCAGTCCAGTTTCAGAATTCTGATAACCAAAAATCACCAAAAAAATAAAACATGTCCATAGCATCATCTCAACAAAGCTTCTTAATCAACGCTCTGATACCAACCCACAAACCCAGAACAAATATTGCAACTTCTGTTAAAGTTATCTCTTGCAGTAACCGACCAGATGACCATAAAGATTGTTCCAGGTAGTTATTACAGTTAATTCAGTTGGTTTCATATGTTTCCTAATGATTAGAAAGATTGAATTTTTTTTTATTATTATTTTTATATGGGGGTTGTAGGAAAAATGATAACCAATGGGCAAAGCTAGCAATAGTGACATTAGCAGCTGGGGTTTTGTCACTGGGGTCAGTTGGTGATGCAGTGGCCGCCAAGAGCGGTGGCAGAGTTGGCGGTCAGGCTTTCCGGTCACCGGCCCCACGATCAGCCCCCAGAGCTTCTAGCAAGTCAAACTCAAGGTAATTTCCTTTATTTATTTTTTTAAAATTTGAATTACAGTTCTTTGGCTGCCATTTGTTCTGGTACTAAATTCTTTACTAGAATTGATGGAAAATGCAGAATATTTTAATATACTTTATGGATATTCATAAGCTTAGGATGTTAAATTTGGAACTTTTTTGATTTGTTATGAGAAAATCGATGCATTTGCAATAGTCTATTTTTATCAAACTGTGATTGTTTTGGAAAAATAATAGGGCTTTCAAACACAAAGTCGTTAGACTTATTATTTGGCTTCATGCATTTGTAACAATGAATGTATAAGGTCATTTCTAAGAAGGGCAATTGTAGTAACTTAAAGATTATTGATATATTGTGAGGTCCAAGTGTAATCCTTGAGGTAAATTTTGTGGCCCTCCCTTTTGAGAATGGATTGTTCTTGGATTAACATTTGAACTATTAGCTTCAGTTGGAAAATATCTGCTGATGATTCTGGAGGACTTGAAACATCATCTCAGGATTGGTGAAATCAATCCAGAGCAAGGGGTAAGCAATATTTTCATGCCTATGAAGGCACTTCGTTGCTGGCAACGCATACGAGGCGGCTGTCTTTTACTTCCCATTTCCTTTCTTCTTTTCATGCTTTGATATTGGCTTTGTTTCCTTCTCGAAGGCATTACCAATTTTAGGTGTACTTAGCATTGTGCGTGAATGCGGAATCAGTACGCACCAAGATTTGGCCATTATACCTGCGTCCACATAGGCAAGAGAGAATAATTGTTTTACTAACAAATAGGGTACAAATTTGAGTATATGAAAACTCACTTCTCTTATAAACTCAAATACACCCATTACTCTCACAACATTTGGAAAAATTAATCTCTCAAGTCACACACTCTCTTTGCTGTCGCTCTTCTTGTTACTTTTCGGGATAGATTGTTGTCTCATATGAGAGCTCATATTATAGCCAAAATCTTGCTTTGATTTTCAAAATATACGTTACGAAATCTGATGAGATAACTACCTCTATCACCATGCAAACCTTGACAATTTGACCATCATGTTGACAAAACAATTGTGCGGTAATTTGCCCAAGTGAAATGGTTCCTTTTACAATGAATGTCTATTTGTTAGGGTGCATTTGGGGGTTGGGAATCAATTGTGCGGTATTGACTCCGCATTCACCCACAACAATCAAGAAACTGTAAGTTGCAAACTCCTGTGAATCACCTGGTTTTGTATTAATGTAAGTATATAAACACTGCTAACATGAGGACTGCTTTAGCTTTGGTTATACAGTCACAAAAGTAACCCATTAGACGTTTGCATTTGTGAAACCAATCATGAAACAGAGCACTTCCTGATTTTCTCATGATTCATGTCACCTGATCTATATACTGTTGCAAAGTTTATCATGCTTGAACTCTTATTGCTTTAGTAGGATTCTAAGATCAACATTGCTGACTGCGTACTTGAAGGAATCAAGGATGAGAAAAAGATTTGAACGTGAAGGAAAATTAATAGACATCCAAGAATTGTAAATTATTAATTGCATATTAAGATACATGCTGTTCTGACTAATAATAATTTACAACAGTCCTGAAAATATTTTGATTAGTTTGGCTGCTGAGACTGGAAACCATGTAACTTCCAACCACCTTATTAGCTAAATGGGTAGCTCTGTAGGAGGATTTCTTATGGGACCGTAGTATCACATAGCTAAATTCATTTGTATACAATATATCATTTGGCAAGATTCCACATGCGTGACTATATTCATGCTTTGTCTATTTCGTTTGGTGACAGCTCCGAATATTCTGTAGTTCAGTTAATGGCGACTTTACCATGTAGTACATTACATTCCGATATTTTTTTCTTTTTGTCAAGTATCAATGTAGTTGTGTTTCTTTCTGGGCAGGACTAATATCTATATCAATCCGCCAGGGGCTCCTCCTTTGGTCGGTGGCTATGGCTATGGTTACGGTGCACCTTACTATGGTGGCTGGGGCTGGTCGCCATTTTCCTTCTTTGTACCTGGTCCTAGTGTTGCCATTGGATTCGGAGGTGGATTCGATCTTTTGGCTCTGTTTTTGATTCTTGGTGCTGCTGCAGCTGTTGTGCGGAAATTCTTTGGATCAAGAGATGAAGAAGAGGATTACTAGTTTAAGACCAAACATTTTAATACAGTAATGCCACCAATGAGATCTTGTACTGCCACCACCATGTAATGTAATTAACCATATGAAAAAGAGTAACCCTATAGATTGAACTTGAATGTAACCAAGACCAATTCCAGCCACCATTTAGCCAATAGAATGTACCAGCATAAAGATATTAATGGAAAGAAAGAGTGAAGATGCTATCATTGGAACTATGTTGAAGCCAGGAGACACCATAAAGCAAAATTAAAATTAGAAAAAATTGAGAGATTTAATTGATTTTTTATCATTTTATATAAAGTTTACATGCCCCCCCAAAGATTTACAGTTTTCATGTTTGGTCTCCATAATTTTATAGTTTCTTTATGATGGCCGCTGTTCAACCAAAATCATGTTTCCGCCATTATACACATCATATCTGCATCTCTTTAGAGCCTTGGATTTCCAATTCAACGAAGTGCACTCTTGTCAAATCAAATAAAAAATAGTATACCTAGTACATAAGGTTTCTGTTATAAACATGATCTGGGGAATGTCCCGATATATTAATCTTACTCATGTTTTTTCCCCACTAGAAAACTATTTCAAAGCTTCAAACCCGTGAACAAACGAAAACGAATAACAAGTTAACATTGAACCATCGCGCTAGCCACGATCTTTCGAATCAAATAATAGAAGTAAAAAACTGACTTTTGCTAAATTGTCATTTCATGAAACTATGAATGGCTAGTTGTTTCAACAAAATCAGGTCTTTCAAGTGCCAAGTTTGAGACATATTAATCATTTGAACTTGATGAATCCATTTATGTTCCTGCCAAATCCTTTCTGTATTGTACTGTGATAACAACTATATTACTGAAAACATTCATCAGAGTACCGACTGCTATAAAACTATATGGCATTAAGTAGCGCAGTTTCTATGAATTCTATAATCTTAACCTTCTCCAGGTCTCAGTGTCCAGGATTTGCTGCACATCCATAATTTCTGGTAATTTATCCCCAACCCTTGTTTCAATTCCCATCTTTAGGCACCGTTTGGTGAGTTTATAAAGTAAAGTACATGCTACCATTTAAACGTTATTCCAAACGCATAATTAACGCTGATTTATACTCTCATAAAATTGAACCGTACGAACATGAGTTTATTTTTCAATGCTAGCTTATATTATAACGTTTGTTCTATAATTTATAAGCTAACTTAACTATTAGTGTAATACTCTCTACCAGCTCGGATATGATCCACATGCTCATTGTAGCTTTAATACCACAACAAGGCCATCTATTTCAAGTAAAGCCACATTTCCCCCATCAGCCATCAAGCCAGGCCTCACCTCATTACATTCTCTTCAGTTAACGGCAGGACACAGCTCGGAGATACAGCAAATCCTTCTACATTGAACAAGCTCACCAAAATTGTCACAACCTCATTCCTATTTCTTATAAAACATCAAATTTGAAGATTACTCAATATGAATTATGAGAATCAAGCTAACTTCAATCAAGCCAATTATTTGATTTTAGCTCCTCGAGATATTCAGAACTTTTGTCATATATATATATATATATATGAAATATGACTTTTGTAATTTTAAAGTATCATAAATTAAGCTATATGTGTCCGTTTTCAGCTCACTAATATACCGAATACCAATTTGATGCTATCCAAAATGTATTTAATCATGACCGATTATGTCGATCGGTCCAATGGATCATCCTCAAATTCTTCTTTAAAGAGTCTCAAAATATATTTATTAATATTTTTCCTATTTTTCGAAATTATTTAAAGATTTTTACTTTCTATTTTTTCTAGATTTAATTTCATTATTATTTAATTTTATTATGATTATAAATGAAGTCATCATTAAAAGCCAGAGGAACTGATGTAAAATATGCAAAAAAGAAGAACAATTTAATTAATGTCACCTCTATATTTTCGCTGAACACGGTTCAAACTAAATCCAAGAAATTGCCTACAATGAAATTGATCTCTGTGTAAGCACTATTGCACCTGATGAAAGATTTTGATGATGTAATATTCGCAACTTTGACACATTCGCAAATCATTACAAAAAGATATTGAAGCAAAATGAATGTGAAGACTGAAGCTCGAAGAAATCAAATTATGTCTTATAGTTTATGGCTCTCAATATAAGAGAGTTGATAATTCAAGTATTTTAAACTCATATGACTCATACACATCATAAAAATACATTTTGGTCATGTACATAATGTTTTATTCTTCAAATTCTGAGTTTTTTACATTGTGACCGGCACACCAGCTCCTGATACCGGTATCCGGTGTCTCTGCTCTATTTTGGACAGTTTTGCACCGTTACTGAAACCAGGCTACTCCATACAGGTCTTTCATACTGGTCAGTTTGGAGTTTGCACTGTTACTGGAACTGGACTAAAGCACACTGGTCTGCAAATCGGTCTACATGGGATAAACATGCTCTCTTAAATCGGTTTAACCATACCGGTCAGTAATCCTGTAGGTCATGCGCTTATATGCTCAACGGTCATATTCTTATAACCGTTTGAATTTCAGATTGGCATATCGGTCCCTGACATCAGCACACCGGTCTCTCCACTGAAACAGAACTTGTTTTGCTTTTCACTATAAATTGAGACCAGAATTCATTTTTATAAAATTTTTACAAGTTCTAACACCTTCCAACAAATTATTCAAAGCAAAAACAAAGAGAAAAATAAAACATTCTTGATCATTCACTCCCTTCATCTTAATAAACTCATACACTACATCTTCATCATCATTTAGTAAGCTTGAATTTACTTGGGTAAACGCTCACACTTAAATTTTCTTTATATTTTATGAGTACCCAAGTTGTGTTTTAAAACTTTTTATATCAAACAATTGAGGTTGTGAAAATCTCTTGTGTGAGTGGGAATACTCTCAATGGTGCATTTGTTGTAAAAGGTTTAAGAGAAGCCTTGTAAGAAAATCTCTTGTCGTAAAGGTCGGGGAGCCTTGGAAGAAAATCCTAGTAAAGGTTAAGAGGAGTTTTAGATCAAATACCTCTATTGTAACGATTTGGGAGTGAGCCGCGAAAACTCTTGGTGTAAAGTGATGAGTCATTTTACATAGTGCAAAGCATCAACGCGGTTTGGAGTAGTGGATGTAAGCATTGAGGCCGAACCACTATAAATTACGGTGTCAAATTTCTCTATCCCTAACTTTTTTATTTATCGTAAGTTTTACATTATATTTGCATATCATATAGTAAAAATTATTGTTTGTGGAATTGACATTGATAATTACTTTCGATATTTTAATTATTGTTTATATCAATTGTGAAAGTTGTATTCTAAACTTAATTGGTAAAACTACTAACTAAATAGCTTAAAATTGAAAAGAATTTTAATTCCATATTATTTTGTCGCATACTCAAATCACCCTCTATTGGGTATAGTTGATATTGTTTAAGTGCTTGTAGGCAATTTCACTATGAGATACGAATGGGATATGGGCCTGGTTTAAAAAAGTCATACGATAATTTGAGTGTTTTTTATTTAAATTGGGACTTGAAAAAACATAATAAGAATATCAATTTAAAGTTCTATACACTAATTTTTTTTTAATATTTTAATAAATAATACTTCAATTTAAGGATGAATTTTTTCAAATTCTGACCCATTTGCTAACCCCCACTATAAGAAAAGAGCTTTGTTTTGAAGAAAAATCACTGAAATGAGAAATGGGATTCTGCAGAAACAAAAGAAAGCAAATTAAAAATCAGTCAGTTACTCACCAAAGCTATATGCAATAACTACTATCAAGTTTTCTTCAACAGAATTGAATAGCACCTTAAAGAGTGATAAATGAAAAAAAGCTGATGCTCTTTCGCAAGAAGAAAATATTTGAAAATTGCAGTTGATGATGATGCTTTGAGACCTTGAGTTTGTGTTGTAAGTGTTCCCATTTGTTGTATGCTTTCTTGGAAAAAAAAATGACACTCGATGTAACAAGAATGGCACTGCCAAAGAACTTGGGCAGCAATTCGCAATGGGAATCAATTCTTGTCTCTGTGTTTGTTATTAATTTATTTCCAGTCTATTTTGTTTCATTTTTTTTTGCATGGTAGATATGTTGTTAAGATGGTGATGAAGATGAAGGAAATCTGCCAATTGTGGTACCAAAATTGTGGATGGGGTTGTAAAATGTACAATTAATTTGGGGTTAAAAATGTTTTGGGCCTAATTACTGAAGTCTTTATGCTCTCCATTCCCTCGTACCCGAGCCTCGTATGGGAAGAGAAAAATGTTGTTCAGCTGTAAATAAAATTTGAGAAAAATTTGAGAAATATATTGATGTATGTAATTTTATCTCTATTTTTTTCACCCGTTTTCAGGATTTGAAATGCTGATAAAACTAAAAAGAATAATGATAGACATACATCCAAAGACAATCAATTTTTTTTTTTTAGAATATCAGGAAAATTTCACATCATCTATATGGATGCGTGGATAAATCGGTGTTATCTCAAGCTCTTATAATGACGTTATCCAGAATTTGAACATGAATCTTTGTATTTAAGATCTCAAGCTCAAACTGTTGGGATGCGTCCCTTGGGGACCCAAAGACATTCAATGATAACTCGTATCTCACAATTTGATATTTATTTATATTAATCTAAAATTTATTTTATCAAAAGATAAATTTATATCTTGGATGTCTCTTTGAATATATGTCTATCATTATTGAATTAAAATTAGCTTCCAAGTTTATTCTTTTTTAATTTATTAATTAGGAAAAACTACTCCACCAGAAAATAATGCATTAATTCATATTCGAACAGGCAAAATCCAAAACGACATTGTTTGGGCATAATTTTCGGGAAAAGATAGTTTTGTTCTTATTAATTTAGTTAGATATGTAACAATCAGTGATGCTATTGGCACCCCCCCTTAATCGTAGTATCAAATCCCGTTTTTAAATACACCCATTAAAAATACAAAATCAAACCCAGCCTTATATAATGACATTCACACTAAGCTTTGCTTCGTCCGAAAATAGAAGCAATAAACAAACTCTGGAATTGTCAGTAAATAAATTATAAGAGAAGAAGCCAATCTCTAGATAGAATTTGATTCATAGTAACAAAACACAATTTATAAAAGATTGGGAATAATCCCTTCACTATAAGCAACTGAAGTAAGAGAAATAAACAGCTGCTGTCTTGATGCATGCTTGTCGTCTCATCACTTCCTTCAAGTCATTGGCACGAAAGGAAGAGGATTTGATTCTTCATCTAGCATGGAAGTTGAAGTATAATTTGTTGGATATTATATGATATTAAACAAATTTAACATGCATCACTCAACTAAAAAATTTTATTATAAAACATAAACATAGAACTTGAGTATAAAAAAAAAAACCTGGAAATTGTGTTATAGAAAATGATGAATGGAATTAAGCTGAGTTACCTCTGTCCTTACAAACTTATTAATCCCGTATCGGTATTCTACGGATGTCTTGTGGCTAACGTACGGATAACGTACGGATGTCTTACGTTTATATTAGAGAATTTACAACAGAATTCTCCTAACGGGGAAAAAAATTTCAGATAAATACCCATCTAATATATAGAATTTGGGTAAATTATTCATTTGGTTTAGGTATATTATTTTTAAAAATTACATAAATCTTCTCTGACGTCCCTATAAGCAACAGGTAAAATAATATGTTTGTGTAATATTATATAACATTTAATTAAGTCTGACATACAACAGGTGAAAAATAAGTATTTGAAAATAATAGAGAAAACTGAAATAATTTTTGGGGAAAACGACATCTAAATCCTTAAGGTTTGTTCTAATATATACAAAGACTTCATGTTTTTAGAAATCATCATACTGGCCCCTTGTTGGGACATATATATAGATTCCCAAGATTTGTTTAAAAGGGATTTGTGTGTCCTAACAAGAATATGTGTGATCAGATCTTTATGATTATTTCGCCAAACTATAAATATATAAATGTCATTTTCCATAATTTATAAAAGACTAAAGAAATAATTATCTAAAATTTCGCATACCTTGGGCCGTATTATCGAGGCTATATTAGTTGAGTCGAGCCAAGCAAGGTTCCTATGGAATATGGATACTTAATGTCAATAGAAAAGAAAAGACTAAAACAAAATTACAAGCATCTTCATATAAAATTGTCCATTTTTAAATATTAGCTGATCCAAAGCAAGGCTGCGATACACATTAGTTTACAACAATTAGACTTGAACCTTTAATACCATATTCATAGTATAGTGGTCCAGCCAAAGCCATATAAAAGAAATTAAAAGGAATAAACTTCACAGGTGGATGAAGTTGGCAAGTGGAATTTTGCAAGTTTCAAGGAATTAGGTACATAATCCATTCTTATATGTACTTTAAACAACATAGCAATCCTAAATCCCAATCATTTTTCACATAAACAACTCAATCCAACACATGGGTTCCTTCTTTTTCCATATTTTAATTTCAAATTTAAACAACCAAACGGATCAAATCTCAAGATTCTTGTCTCTTCCTCTTCCCTAAATCTCAATACTAAAATCTCTTCCATGTGATCTATCTTGTTCTATGTGTACATGTGTGTCATTTTTTGAATGATTAAGTAATAATTTATTTTTTATTTTATTTTTTTTAAAAAGGGCCTAATGATCTGTCAAAAAAAATGCTTTTTCTTTTTTACTTTACACTTCATATGTAATTTTTAAATCAAATGACAAATGAACATTAGAAAAAAAAAATCCAATGATTTGGAGAGCAATAATTGAAGTTTTATGGAACAAAAAGACATACAAAAAGGAAAACCAAGTAATAATAATATAATTGGGGGCACTAGAACAACGTGGGATAGGGAAGATATTATTTTAAAATGAAAGGAAAAAAAAGTATTGGATCAAGAGAATTAAGATAAGAAAAATGATAGGAAAAAAAATAAGGACAAGGAAATACTAAATTTTTATCTGTTTATATATTTAAAAATATTTAAAAAAAATGAAATCATGAAATTATAATTTATAGATATATAAAAAGATTAAAAAAAAAATTGTTCCTCTTTAATTATGTGTGTATTTACCTATCACTCCTCTTAAGATGAGCATTGGCCCGAAAATAAAGAGATTCCGTTGCTAAATGATTGTTTATTTTTATTGGCTAATAAGTCATGCTTCGGAATCCGATACATTTAATATGGGAAACTCTGCTCAAGTGGATTCAACAGATTTTCTAGTTATTTAAGAATGATCCCCATGTCTTTTTTCAGGATTTTATTGTGACATGCATCGATTAAATTGATGATTTATAAGATTCAATTTGTTATTAATTTCATCGTTTGAATTGAAAATTTTGAATGATATTATAAATAATTTTAATTAATTAAAAATTATAAAAAAATTATTTCAATTTTATTTACTTTTTTTTTTTTTTATAAAAAAAATTGGATTAAAAATCGGCTGGACCGGTTCACCAATTTTATGATTCAATTGAATCGGACTCATGGTCGGTTCGATCGATTTGACCAGTTCAAGCTACCGGTACAATCCAATTTTAAAAACAATATTCAATAATAATCTATGCTAACATTTATAAGAGTGAGAACCGATCATTTTATTTTGAAAACTTGAATCATATTGGTTCGATCTGTTCTACCAATTCAACCTATCGGTACAATCTAATTTTAAAAATAATGTTCAACAACAATCTATGCCAACATTTATAAGAATGAGAACCGTTGGTTTTGTTTTCAGAACTTGAATTGCATTTTTTTTTTTCTAACCTGAGGTGAATTTTTAAAGCATTTGCACCACCCGTGCATTTATAAAAATTAATAGTTAAAATTGTTTTGTAATCTACTAATCAGATGAACTTTGAAGCTAAATTTTGTGCGTGGCCGGCCCTAGCATATTATAGTTGGCTGAGTTCTTAAAACTTTATTTAAAATTTGTTCAAAAGTGGTAGGGAAATATACTTGAGGAACTTTCTTTGGGTTCAATTTGTCAAAAATAAATAATTATACTTTAGCATATTTTTGATAATAAAATTTTAATTTCTGTATTGGATTGTAAGAAGTTCTCATTAGAATTAAAAAAAAAACACTAATTAAAAAAATATACATCTGAATATAATAAGATTTCATAAAAAATATACATCTGAAACCTCAATATAGACTTGCGAAATCTATTATAAAACTTAAAACAAATTTAATTATTTTTGTATATTCTTACACCACAATTGTACCGTAGTCCACTATATTTTTATTCTTATCTCTCTTTTTTATTTTTTCCCCATAATTTTCTTTCTAGATGATTGATAGCTGAAATGGAACTTCAAGTTTTGGGTGGTCAACAAAGGGGTGTAAAATATTTATGATTTTCTGACTGAGTTCTCCTAAATTATTGGATTATTTCAAAGTTTTTAATGTTATCGATAATTAAAAAGTTTATTGGGCCTAACAAAGAGCCGAAAAACAAGAATTTTAATGTTTTATAAGGGATCAATCAAAAGTTGGATCCTCTTGATCTAATTACTCATCAAATCATCGCATTAAACTAATTTTCAGATATTAATTACATGATCTATCAAGTGGTTAGGGAACCATTGTGATCTGATCAATATATAAGAAACTATTTTAATGTTTATTAAGATGCTCTAATGATTTGGTGAAACAATCAATGAAAAGGATGTTACGTTAGGACAAGATTACTCGAATATGTTTGGTCTTCTAAAAAAATATTAATCTTTATATGCTTGCGTCCTGGAACTGATTTGGTAAAATAGACAATCAAAAGAAGCATTATTGACTAAAGGAGGGAAAATTTTATTATGTAATGGTGATATAACATCATTCATATAATAATTTAATAATTATCATAATGTGTGTTGAATAATGAATAGCAGAAAAAACTAAATAATTAATAATTTTGTTTAAAATAACTAGTATATGTTATATAATTATTGATTAGAGGTATCATGTTACCTTTTCAACAGTAGTATCAAAAAAAGTGATGTGAGTATTTATGCATGATTTTTTTCCCAATTTTTTAAATTATTCGCTAATTACCCGATTGTGTCGAAAAAAGTGATTCCTAGCAAGTGATGTGAGTATTCGAGTCCCCAATCAACGTGGTTTGGTGGTGTAGGGCTAATGATCTGATTTTCAGGTCATGGGTTCGAATTCAGGGGGTGCGTTTATTGTAAGAGTCCGAGACAACCGAAGATCTTACATGTTCCGATTAAACCTGGGTCGGGTGGTTTGACCGCGGAATTTTCAAAAAAAAAAAAAATTTGAGTATTCAAGTTAAAAAAAATGGAGGATTTGATTGATATAAGTTTATAACTGTGACATTAAGTGAACTTGTAAAGTATACTCATCTAAAAAAATTAGTAAGTTAACGAATTGATAAGCAAGAAATGGTTTATGCATACAAATACTAATATTACATTAAATTTATCGATTATGATTCACAATGAAGATGCAATTGGATATGAGTTTAATTTTATTTATATTTATATATGTTTAAAGGAGGGAAAAAAGACTTAAAGCTTGTATTCGATTAAGATAGGGGTGAGCAAAATCGGTATCGAATCTGATTCCTCGTAGAACCGGAACCTATCCGGAAAAAATCGGTTCATAATTAAGTGAAATCGGAACCTACCTAATTAAATAGGGTACCCTATTAATCGGTTTCAATACGGTTCCGCGTGGAACTGGAACCTACCGAGAAAAAATTGGTTCCAATTTGGTTCTGGTCCGGTCCTGATTTATCCTATTTATTTATTATTGTCAAACTTTGAAAATACAATTATTTATCACACTTGAATATTACATAATATTCTTAGTAATTGTCCATATAAAAATAAAATTGCATATTACATAATATTTTTGACTCAATATATAATATTCTTGTAGGAAGTGTCTGAGTTTAAATTGGGTTTAAATTGTGTTTTAATTTGGATTATGAAATTGGGTTTAAATTGGGTTTTAAAACTGATTCTGATGAGTTTTAATTTGGGTTATGAAATTGAGTTTTAAAATTGATTATGAAACTCAGTTTAAATTGGATTTTAATTTAGTTTCGAAATTGATTTTAAATTTGGTTTCCAAAATATGTTTTGGTCTGGTTCCGATTCCTTTCACGACAGAACTGGAACTATACCGTTTAAGTTCGGTTCTTTCATATTAAAACCGAGTCCAATTCCAAAATCGAAAAATCAATCTGATTCAGGATAAAATCAGAATCAGTGTTTTGCCCTAGATAAGATCGAGAGTCGATTTGCTTATTTTATCATCTACCTATATTATAAAGTTGGGTCCTTGAAGAATCTCTAAAACTAATGAAACAATTATAGGCATCACCATCAATTCAAATCACAAAATGACCATTAGATTTCCTCCACTTTAAAATAATAAGTTGTAAATTAAGATCCAAATTATGTTGATCAATTGGGTGTTTGACAAGTGTCAATTTGAACCCCACTCCATTTATGATATTAGATCTACACGTAAACAAGCCAATCTTATCAAAATATGAATGGGACTTTTGATGAATCTACAGATCACAACGGTAGTCATTGTGGCACCAACAGGCTTAGAGAAGAACCAATCATAACTTAATTTGTTTTTAACTTTTTCAATAGTTAGATACAAGTGCATGCGTTTGTATCCTTTAATATATAAAGTCGGTCTTACATTTGTATTTATGTAGTTGTTAAATAGAAGTGTTTATGCCAAATTCACATTATTTCAATATAAATCTATTTCTTTTTAAATATTTTTTTGAAAGAGTTTAATTTTAATATTACATTGAAAATTTAATGATATTAACAACAAGAAATCTCTCAAAAATTTGGGATTCATATATGTGATGGCATAGTCTATATATCTGAATTTTGCAGGGTAAATATATTTAAGATAAAATCTAACTTTTAATAATATACACGACGGATTCGAACATGAAATGGTTTGCTATATGGTAGAGCCAATCTTGATATCCTCGGGTTCTAAGATTATTTTTGTATTTCGAGGCCTCTTCATTGATAACCAAAACAACACCAAACCTTACTCAAACCATAACCTTCGGAGTTCTAATTAAGGTGAGGATTGACAGCCGGAGTTCCGGCATCTCGGATTCGGATTTGATTCACTCAGAGACTTTAGAGGTTATGATAAATGCTATTTGATGCAGGCTCAGAGAATTCTTTGGGTTATTACAGTTGAAATGTTTGAGTCGGCAAATTTATTGACATAGGTCTTATAACCATCCCTATAAGTTTTCTATAGATAGTGAACTCGGGTGATAACCTATACCCGAATTTATTTTTCTCTATTAAGAGTTTTCACTTCGTCAATAAATTTTTATGCTAATTTTGTTTATTGTTTTGTCTATTTTCAGCTATTTAATTATTATATAGATTAAGAGTGTAGAATTTGATTATACTTCAAGATGTAAGCTTTTAGCCATAAAAATAATTATTATTATAGTAAATTTTTAATTTCGTGATTTTACATATATTCTCCCATAAATATATAAATATCAGAACCCTGTTGAATTTTTATAAACCATGGTTTAAATTGGTCTATAAAATCCTTATGAATTTTGAAAGAGACAGAATTTTGAAGGAAGATAAGGATGATGAAAATTTGAAAATGATGATCGATGATGTTAGGGCGATGGTGAAAACAATACGCCAAGTGTTAAAAGGGTCCACAAACTTAACAGCTTGTGCCTCAAAAAGGCTACAACGCATGCTGATTAACAATCAAATTAGGACTCGCTTTCAATTTCGATTAAAAGATGCCTTCACTTTGCTTTGTCCTCTTTCTCATTTTTCTTGTAATTTAAGATTTTTAAGATTAGGATTCTGTCAGTTGAGTTGAGGAAGATAATTAATTAGGTATCATGTGCTTGTCAATTCCACCACCTTTCATGGGATTGGGAGATATTAAATTATTGTTTCTGTTTATTTATCTAATATCTTCATGGAAAAACCCTCCAATTCTTTACACTTTTTTTTTTAATTTTTTTGCATCAAATTATAATATCATGTTAATTGTAATTTCAAATTAAGATGATAATAATTTAAGCGCAACGGTGGAACAAATATTTTGGTTCAATAAGAACAAAAATTTTGTATTGTTAAAATAAAAAATATTAAAAATTAAATTTTATTCTCGTTAAATTAATTCTGTTACTACACTATTGGTGAGAACCCTAGTATAAGAAAAACAAACTTGAAAAAGACATAACAAGTAGTTATATAGTAGATATATAACATCTTAAGTCATAAGTTATTCTAATCATATTCAATATGATAAATTCATTGTTAATATAAAAAGAAAAAAATTGATAAGCATGTTACCATTATAAATTCGTGTGAAGCATTTTATAAATTCAGATTTGACACTATGTGTTAATGAACAGATCGAATCCAGGCGTTCTCATAATTTGTTCGTAGTAATGTTAATGTGCCCAATGGCGGATCTAAGATTGAATATTGAGAGGGGCCAAATTTAAAAAATCTAGTTATTTATAAAATTATAAAAAACTAAAAAACTAAAAAATTTGGGGATAAATTACAAGGAAACTAAAAAAATGGCGGGGGCTCCTACTATAAATGTAGTTTCATCTCTAAATGTGCCAATGAAGACAAATTTGTAAATTATGTTAATTATGAACTTTATAAAGAGTTTAGAGCACATAAGGTTGGGTATGGTAATGAGAGATTACAACAATTCGATTATTGGTGTGAGTACAAGAGTGATTTCTTTTACTGAGGATATTTTTGTTTGGTATCCAAAGAGTTAAGTCAATAGAATTTTCGACAATCATCATCGAATCTGAAGTAAAAAATGACATTGACTTAGTTTTGAGAAATTCATTATCGGTAAAGAAAAACAAGTGAATTATTCAAGAGATAAAAGAAGTCTGAGATCAGTTGATATTTTGTCAATTTTACTTTAGGTCTAAAAATGTTAATATTGTTGCGTATAATCTAACCTAAAAGATTTATAATTTTGATGTTATTGGGTTTCGGAGAGACTATTTCTCCCCTCAAATGATGTGTAATCTTATTTTTACTTAATGAAACGAGATCTACTTTTCAAAAAAAAAAAAAAAAAAAAAAAAAAAAAGTCAATTAGGAGCTGGGTTTGGTGGCTATCGATAAAAGATATTTTATTGGTAACATTAAGGACGCCAATCAATTGGTGAAGTAAATGTAGAGTGCAAGACATTTTAGTACATAAACTGATAAAAAGTCTGAAGAATGACAGAGACTGGATTCGGTTTCGGACAAAAATTTATGTTTTTTTTTTTTTTAATTTATTTTTCCTGCTATCCAAAGAAATGCTGGCTACTGAATGAACTTGAATGTCAAAACAGACAGTTATTGTCTACTTACTAAAGCACAACCACTTGGGAAATGGAATTTGGATAATGTTTTTATAATTTTTTGTTATGCATATTTTAAAAAATATATTAATAATATTTAGTTATATTTAAATTATTATATAATAATTATTAATTATATTTTTTTTTAAAAAAAAATTCAATATAAAATTTAATTCAAAACTGACTCTAAATCTTGAGAAATGACAACATATGAATAAATCATCTCCCAAACAAAATGGAAGATGAAAATTCTCTCATAATAAAAAAATATGTACATGTCCTGTGGGTGGTACACATGGTTTTTTTCTTTATTTATTTCTTTTACTTCATCCCTTTTATCTAAAAATAAAATAAGATGTAATCTAGTTCTAGTTGATATTAATATGAAGGAGATTGGATCCCTATATTTATTTATTTATTGCAAATAAATAAATAAAAATATTGTTGGGCAATTTTTTAGGATGCGTTTCACATGGTTCATATTTAATTACACCGACTATATCATATAAACCTGTCTATAAACAAACAGTTTTAGCTCAGTTTCTTTATTCAAGATATGAATTAATTAATTTGATTAAGCTCATGCAATCATCCATTTATTTATTTGATTATCTCAAACCTCTAGCTCTTCAAAATCTGAGATTAGAGCACAAATTGCCGAATTGCTATACTGCATGCCTTGAATCATTCGTTTTAATTCACTGTTCCCATCTTTCTTTCTTTGTTTTTTTTTAGATGAATATAATACTTAATATGTCAAAATTCAAAAACTTGTGTAACTAATTTTTATATGTAAAACACATATTAGTTTTTTTTTGGGGAGTATATTAAGATTCAGAAAACAAAAAAGACACTATGTGTAGGGGTGTCAAAACGAATCAACGAATCGAATTCGTATCGAATCCTAAACGAATCGAATCAAAATGTGATGGATTCGTATTCGATTCGTTTACTAAACGAATCCTAATATCAGGATTCGTATTCGATTCGTTTATTGAACGAATCGAATACGAATATTCGTTTATTCGTTTAGTCAATGATATTATCTAATAAAATAATTTACCACACTTGATTTACATTAATTCTTCATAAATATATACATATGAAATATGTAATTAATATATTTACTAAAAATACTTCACCAAATATTGAAAATATTACTTTTTCTATGATAATTAGCTATAATTTCTCGAATCTTAATTGAAAATTAACAAGAACTAGTAAATAAAAATAATAAAACAAATCTTAAACGAATAAACGAATCAATGAGCTTAAATTCGTATTCGATTCAATTAATAAACGAATCGATTCGAATTGACCCATTTATTAAACGAATCCATTTTTTCAAACCCGTATTCGCTTTAAAGCGAATCGAATTGAACGAATAAACGAATTCTGACCCAAATTGCCACCCCTAACTATGTGTAGATGATATCAAATTGGGTTATGCTAACGAGTGCCATAAGGGCACTCGTTAAAAGTCTATTTAAGGAAAGTTTTGACATCATTTTTATAGGGAATACAAAAAATTGTCAAATCATTAATAACTTTTTACTTTTTTCTCATCATAACTTTTCTTAAATAAATTCTTAACAAGTATCATAGGAGGACTCGTTAGCATCTCTCTATCAAATTTGACACAACTTGATTATGCAAAAGCAGTTATCAAAATCATAGCCTAATAAATAAGCCGGGTGGCAGTAATGAACCGCTGTCCCTCCATTGATATCGATATTGGCCAAACAACACAACATTATTGGCCTTGCCTTTGTTCATATTATTCATTTCAAAAATGATAGACATACAAACACTTTTACTTAAAATAAATACACCCCTCTCACTGTAACTACAGTGAGAGATGTGTATTTATTTTCGGTAAAAGTGTTTGTGAGTGTATCACTTCTCTATTCATTTTTGTTGGCTTCAATCTGATTCATAGCGAATCCTCGTAAAATTAAACGAAACATGTTTGTGCTTTATAAGAATAATACAAATATTCATACCAAAACTTCAAAAGAGATTTCGCTTAATTTTACCAAATATTATAGGAATTTTATTATTTTTCTTTTATAAAATTAAGGGGATCGTCATTTGGCTCTTAGCCCAGTGGTAACCGATACTCTACCAAGGTGGGAGAGCATGGGTTTGAGTTCTTGCAGGTGTATGAACTATATTTCTCCTAAATTGATAGTAGATTTCTCACCAAATTATTTGAGTGAGAATAAATATCGCTGATATGGAGACCGAACTTGTCTCTAGTAGACATATATTTTCGGGTGTGTTGTAAATATATGTATTCGATGTCCCAGTAAATTTTAGATTAGATATATATAGACTTATAATGTATTCAAAAAATAAAAATAAAGGGCAGCTAGCTGCTCTACATGACACCGGACACATCAAGTCGTATTCTAAGTAGGTTAAATTTTAAACCCTAATCATATTCTTTTGACCAATCTATGTCATAATCTTCAATTGGATCTTAGAGGCACACACGTTACTCCTATCACCACCAAAAGGTACCCCAAATCTTGTATTTAGTCTAACATGAAAATCTGAATGATGAGAAAATTCCATTAAATTTTGTACAAAATTTAGAGAGTAGATTTTAAGAGGTTTTTTCTATCACATTTTTGTTACTCCTTTACCAATATCATTGCTCTTAGTTTTTTCATTTTTATTTAGAGGCATCAAATATACCATTACATAATTACAAGATTAGATTGTAACATATAATAAAAATGATGTAGTTGCCTAGTTGGTCCCTTGTGATTGTAAATAATAGTATTAATAAAAGAAAAAATTGAATGTGGGCATAAAAATTCGTGCAAATTGCAAATAAATTAAGCAATATGGTGTGCAATATAGATAATGACGAAACCCAGAGACCATGTTACCAAAGGGATCACTTTGAGCAGAGAGAGATGAAGATAAATTAAACAATTTATAATTAAGAACAGGGACAGGCCAATGCATGCCTGCCAGGCCACAATTATAAAAATCTTTAAACAGTTTTTTTTATTCATAATATATCTTCCAGAATTATTAATTAAAATGACTAAATTCTTTCAAATTTTAAATTTCACTTGACTTGTTCCGGCTTGGCATGTTTTTTTCTTAATCCCCAAGGGGTGTGGTTTGATGGTGTAAGATTTGAGATCTCACATTTAGGTTCTGGTTTCGAATCCAATGAGTACGTTTCTTGTAAGAGCTTGAGATAATCGGGGGTTTTATTTATTCCGCTTAAACACGAAAATGATGGTTTGATGACGAGGTTTCCAACGACTCAAAAAAATATATTTTTATTCTTAGCTTTTTGCAGGAAATGGGGTAGGAAGTTTCCCTTTTCTCAATATTCATTTTTATATTTGTTTTCGCTGTTTTTGAAAAACGCGGATTTGGATATACCATACGTATATTTTATATAGATTACAAGTCTAACGTACGTATCAAGTTTTTTTTTTATGTTGCAAGTTTAATATACTCGTATTAGTCCCTTCGCAGGTTTAAGCATAGTCATTTTCAGAAAAAAAAAATGACTTTGTTATGACTTTGTTAATTATCTCTTTGAAAGTTATTAATTAGTAATATAGATTTTAGGTGATTTATTGCAATTTAGCTTTAAAGACCCATAGGCTAATAGAACTAATATGAAGACCGATAAATCCGCCTTAAAATTTAAACAGTTAGATAAGTATTTGTATTAGATTTCGTTGACTGTTGAATTCGTTTCAGGGGTGTTTCGGGAAAACCACTCATCGAATAATTCTCTATCAACTGTGAATTTATTTGGTTTGTTGAGAACCAAATACAGACTTAGCAAAATATGGGAAAATACACAGACAAAACAGAGGGTCTAAGTATGAGAATATATATATATATTAATATTTTCAAGGACATGTGAGAAGATTTTAATTGGTTTTTTCAGTTATCAGACAAAACACATATATATGGTGGCTACATTGTTGTCTTGGCAACAAAATTATGCAAATGCCAAAAGCTTATTTCTTTTTCAAATGAACAGATATTTATGCTTAGAAAGATAAAAGCCAAAAGTGGTTGAGATGATTCCGTTTAGTAATCTAATAAAAAAATTGCTATAAATGCTTTTTAAATATTGCTTCACTTGAAATACATAGATTCTGTTTGTTGATTACAATTTTGTTGCTTTAAAATTTTAGGAGTTGTTTTTGTCTGTCACTTTTTATAGTGTCGTGAAGTGAACAATATTCATGGAATCTAATGTCTAAAAAAAAATTATAGTTTTTTATCATGAGAAATGTTCAAATATCGAATAGGAGTAGAACAAGTAGTGTATTTAGTCAAAAATAGATGATAACAACTCAAGGATCCAAAAAGATAAAAAGAGATTTGATGGAGGTGTTGGAAATCTAATAACCATGTCCCAAGATCAAAACCAAGCAAGATATATATTTGAATGAACTAAAAGGAAGTAATGGCGGAAACAATACTCACAAAAGCCAAATGTGGATGCAATGGATGAAGCAAAAATGCTCCTATGTGCTGTGAAGATTTCGGCCAAGCAGTAAAGAGAAGCTCCAAGCTTTAGTTGATCCTTCCAAGCTCTAAGATGAGTTTCCCATAACACCTTGTATGATCCCTTGATGGTGCTAGCCAAAGATGTGTTCTTTATGTTCCAAACCAACACAAATTCTTCAAGCTTTTGCAACAAAACCTGAAAATGGAGAGCCAAGAAACTGTCACAGTTTCGGTAATGAGAGAGGAGAGGAGGATATGATTTTTTTGTCTCAAAAATCAATTTATATTTATGTTATAATTATATTAAATAATAATATAAATATAACACAAACCATGCAAGCACTTAGAGTGTCTAACACTCAATTTCCATGCATTATCTTTGAGTGCTTTGTACACTATCTTCATGCATTGCATCTTGATTAAAAAATACAAATAATGACAAGTGTCATGTGGGCCCCACACGTTTCCAAATGAAAGTGGGCCCACTTGCACTCACGCGTTCGGGTTCGATATTTCCGAAATATCGAGCTTACGTCGCGACGTTAATTAAATCGAATTTAAATAAATAATTGCGCCTAGCGAATTTATTATTTACGTCGCTAACGAATTAATTCTAAATTAATTCGTTTGCCCGAATAAAATCTAATTTCAATTTCGCGTCGGAATCGAATTCCGTTTATTATATCGAATATAATAATTTTACGATTAATTCTAAATTAATCGATCTCTCTCTTTATACAGTACTTTATCCAAGATAAAGTCTCTCCGTAATTAATCCAAGATTAATCGAGTTTGAATCATACGTCATCGGTGAATCTTCGGGAAGCGACCCAAGAGACCTCTAGATATGTTGGCAGTAAATCCGGTTGTCGAACTATCCGAACACGTACGTACCAAGTACTACGTTTTTACCGATTTACAAGACAAGGTTAGCTTCTAGCAAAACGCCATGCCTACCCAATTCTCTAGAAATATTCTTACTGGAATATTAGATCTATAACAGGCGTAGTATACCGTAGTATAGTGTATATCGAACCAGTATCGGATGATCACATGCTAGGGCTGGGGCTGGATAAGTGTCTGCCCCGTCCGAAACACATATCGGATGTCAAGCAACCAGTCTCTTTGAATCGGATAATCCTGACCTAGTCATATTATCCCGATGGTTGCAACCATTATAGAGTACTAGTTCTGAATCCCTCGCGATCATCATCTCCATATGTCTGAAGTGATACTTCCATCTTGACATCACATCCAATACACTACGATTCTCGATAAACCCAGAAGAGGTATACACAGAACTCGTTAAAGCCCTGGACCACCAAACCTAAATTTTACCGATTGTCGTAAGTACTAGCGATGCAAATCTCAGGTTAAGATCATATGCACCTACCATGAAGCGGACTCCCATAGACACGCAGACATACTACCAATGGGATTCCGCGGGGTCTATCCAGAGCGAAGCTGTTTTCCGTACCATCGGTAAAACACAACCTCCTACCGCACTTGCATAAGTATCCTATACTTAAATATATGAGAACTATGCCGTTGTGCCCTCACAACATGCACGAGTGCAGTACTAGTCTATTCCGCATTATCGATGTCCAGTCTCGATAATACTACGACTAGGGATATTTAATGATTAAACCTTTATGGATTGATACTGTCTCATATCATCTCAATCCGGAACTAATCATAGGGACTTTTACCATTTATATTTCTAAGTAAATAAATTACAAAACGGTAAAAGGCAATTTCATTACTACATAGTTAATTTTGTACAATAATACAATATCATTTACAAAATAGTGACGCTATGGGACATTACTGTCTAACAATCTCCCACTTGGCCTATAGCCAGTCACTCAAGCATCTAATACCTGAACTATGTACATGTCGCTCAAACTTTTCCCGAGGGATAGCCTTCGTCAGCGGATCTGCAATATTATCCTCTGATGCGATCTTCTCGATCTTTACATCGCCACGATGTATGATCTCTCGAATCAGATGGAATCGTCGAAGAACATGTTTGGATCGTTGATGAGACCTTGGTTCCTTAGCCTGTGCTATAGCCCCGCTATTGTCACAATACAATGGAACGGGCTCAGCTGCTAAAGGAACTACTCCTAATCCAATTAGGAATTTACGGATCCAAACTGCCTCTTTTGCTGCTTCAGCTGCTGCAATGTACTCCGCTTCAGTTGTTGAATCGGCAACAGTATCTGCTTGGAAGATTTCCAGCTCACTGCTCCGTTATTCAAGCAAAATATGTACCCGGTTTGCGACTTAAAGTCGTCTCTGTCGGTTTGGAAACTTGCATCAGTATACCCAGATACCTCAAGTTCTCCATCTCCATAGATTAAGAAAACATCCTTAGTTCTTTTAAGATACCTAAGGATATTCTTAACCGCCATCCAGTGTTCCTGTCCTGGATCGGCCTGATATCGACTGCACATGCTTAAAGCATAGGACACATCAGGTCGTGTACATATCATGGCATACATGATCGATCCGACTGCCGAGGCGAACGGAGTCCGACTCATGTTGTCTCTCTCATCTTGTGTTTTAGGACACATGTCCCTAGATAGAAAGACGCCATGTGATGTTGGCAACAGTCCCTTCTTGGACTGATCCATGTTGAATCTCTTCAACACTTTATCAATATATGTACTCTGGGAGAGTCCAAGTAGCTTTCTAGATCTATCCCGGTAGATCTTTATTCCTAGAATAAAAGCTGCTTCTCCCAGATCTTCATGGAGAATTTCAATGAAAGCCAAGCTTTCACCGACGTTAACATGGGAATGTCATTGCCTATTAGCAATACATCGTCGACATAAAGGACAATAAAAGTCAGTGCACTCCCACTAACCTTCTTATACACACAAGGATCATCTACGTTTTGAATGAAATCATATTTTTTATGACCTCATCAAAACGTTGGTTCCATGACCTCGATGCTTGCTTCAGTCCATAAATGGACCGATTTAACTTACAAACCTTGTTTGCAAGTCTTGGTGCGATAAAACCGTCAGGTTGTTGCATATAAACATCCTCCAACAGGTTTCCGTTAAGGAAAGCGGTTTTAACGTCCATCTGCCATATTTCGTAATCGTAATATGCAGCTATCGCAAGCATTATCCGAATGGATTTAATCATGGCAACGGGTGAGAAAGTTTCGTCATAATCAACTCCAAGTTGTTGACGATACCCCTTCGCTACAAGCCTAGCTTTGTACGTTTGAACGTTGCCATCCATGTCTGTCTTCTTCTTGAAGACCCATTTGCATCCAATAGGCTTTACGCCTTCTGGTGCATCAACCAGTGTCCAAACTTGGTTGGTATTCATGGAATCCATTTCGGCTTTCATGGCTTCTTGCCATAAAGTGGATTCGATACCCCGTATCGCTTCCTCGTACGTAGCCGGTTCAGTATCCTCAATAAGATTAATATCTACATGAGGTGAGATCAGGAATCCATACCTCTCAGGTATTACCCTGACTCTCTCCGACCTACGTAGCCCTTGTGTAATTGAAGATTGTGGTTCAGTCTCATCCTGGATGGACTGTTCGTGTTCCGTTCTAGATTCAATGCCAGGAACAGTATCACTACGACTTTCATCGAGTTCTACTTTCCTCCCACTAACCACTGCATTTAGGAATTCCTTCTCAAGGAAAACCGCATGTAGAGCACAAATACTTTGTTCTCTTTTGGGTTATAGAAGTAATATCCTTTGGTTTCCTTAGGATATCCAACAAATAGGCATTTATCTGATTTGGGTTCAAGTTTGGTACCTTCCAAACGTTTGACGTATGCCCAGCAACCCCAAATCTTCAGGAATGAGAAACCTGGTTTCTTTCCTGTCCATATCTCATACGGAGTCTGTTCAACAGACTTTGACGGAACCCTATTCAAAATAAGAATTGCACTTTCTAATGCATGTCCCCAGAAGGATATAGGTAGCTCAGTGCGACTCATCATCGACCTTACCATGTCAAGCAAGGTACGGTTTCTCCGTTCAGACACACCATTTAATTGTGGTGTTCCAGGAGGAGTCCATTGTGAAAGAATACCATATTCTTTCAAGTAATCTTGAAACTCATTACTTAAGTATTCGCCACCACGGTCCGACCGTAATGTTTTAATACTCTTGCCTGTTTGTTTTTCAACTTCGTGTCGAAACTCTTTGAATTTCTCAAAAGTTTCCGACTTGTGCATCATTAGATACACATAACCATAACGTGATGCATCATCCGTAAAGGTTACGAAGTATCGATATCCACCTCTAGCCTGGCTAGACATGGGCCCACAAACGTCACTATGAACGAGGGCTAACAGTTCAGTGGCGCGTTCACCTTTACCACTAAAAGGTGATTTAGGCATTTTGCCTAACAAGCAAGATTCGCAGACGTCATATGAATTTGGATCAAATCCGTCCAAGTACCCACTCTTCGAAAGTGTGGATATGCGAGTCTTGTTGATGTGTCCCAGACGACAATGCCACAAATAAGTTTCTTCTTTTGGATTACTCATTTTGAGCCTTTTGTTTGTTATTTTACATTTTGGAGATTCATTTATATTCAAAATATAAAGACCATTATTTGCATCAGCACTGCAAATTCTGCATTTCATCATTCATAATAAATAACACCTGGTGTTTTTAAATACAAAAGTGTACCCTGTTTGGGTTAACAAAGATACAGAAATAATATTCCTAGTTAAACTAGGAACAAAATAACAGTCTTTTAGTTTAAGTACATGCCCCGAGGGCAGTTCCAAAACAAAAGTGCCTACGGCCAAAACAGCAACAGAAGTTCCATTTCCAACACGTAGATCAACCTCCCCCGAAGCCAGTCTCCTGCTATCATGCAGATCCTGCACATCAGTACAAATATGAGAACCACAGCCAGAATCAAAAATCCAATTTTTATTAAGACTTGAAGTAGTCATATTTATCTCAATAACAAACATACCTGAGGCCGGTGCCTTGCCCGCCTGTATGTCCTCCTTATGTCCCTTGTTCATGCGGCAGTCACGCTTCCAGTGACCTCTTTTGCCGCATTTCAGGCAAACATCTTGAGACTTGTCCCTTGGCTTCCCAGAAGCCTTTGTTGACTTGGCCTTGCCTTTGTTCTTATGCATGTTGTGAGGGCACAACGGCATAGTTCTCATATATTTAAGTATAGGATACTTATGCAAGTGCGGTAGGAGGTTGTGTTTTAATGATTAAACCTTTATGGATTGATACTGTCTCATATCATCTCAATCCGGAACTAATCATAGGGACTTTTACCATTTATATTTCTAAGTAAATAAATTACAAAACGGTAAAAGGCAATTTCATTACTACATAGTTAATTTTGTACAATAATACAATATCATTTACAAAATAGTGACGCTATGGGACATTACTGTCTAACAGGAGGAACCCAACCTCATGGTGTAGAGGGGTTCTTTATAAGACAGAACTTGTTGATGATGAAGCAAGTTGAGATACCGACTCGACCACTTTGGAGGATGTAGATTTGAGATTTTTTCTAAGAGTTTGGTGAAACCCGACCCGATGGGTTTTTGATAATGGAACCCGACTTGATTGAGAGTGCTGGAAGAAAGCTCTTATAGTATCATCTTTCTCGGTGTGCCGATCCGAGGAACGAAGACGAGATCTCAGGCCAACTAGTGTTGAAATCATGTGACATATGCTCTAATTGAGAGGATAAACTTCTAAAAGGCTAATGATGACTGTAGAAAAGCAACGGTTCTCATTGGAAGTAGCCATGCCAGCCGTCATAGGCCAATGCAGTGGCAGAGTAGAGCCACCATAGGCCAGTGCAGTAACAGTGAAATAAGCTATTTCGATTGGCGTATATAAAGGTAGTTGATGAGAGATGCGATGACAATGATGACAAGCTGACATGGACTGACGTCACTGGCGGTGGAATAGTGAATTTAGAAGGTTATACAAAGGGGTTGAAGATTCAGATTGAAGGATTAGCAAATTTCACATCTCACAACTTATAAAGAGCTAAAAACTTAAAAAACTAATGATAGAGAGAAAAAGCTGGTTGGTTATCTCACCAGGTGAGTGACTTGTACCGGACTAGTATAAGACCCGATGTGTATTATCACTGAGATAGTTCATTTCCCCGTTGTAGCTCAGGTCAGATTTTACCCCGAGCGATAATAAAATACACCCATTTTTTCCGTTGACGTAGGTTGTAGCTACTCTCCGCCGAACCACGTAACCTATGTGTTTATCTTGTTTGCATGTTAAGTTTGTTTTAGTTCCCTACTAACCAAACAAATCCATTATTAGAGGAGCTGGTTTGTTCGAGAGGTTAATTTTCCAAATTGTCCTTGGAATAAGAAGCAGCCATCAACATGTACTAAGATAAATAAACTGTGAAATTGACCAAATTCCCCCTCTTGTTTTAAAAAAAATTAATAATTTCTCCCTTCATAATTTTAAAGTGACCAGAACCCCCATAATGTTAAAAAATTAAATAGCTCGAAGCTTTTTTTTTTCGGAGGGCACTTTAGTCTTTTATAATTTATAAAATCTGATAATTGAAAAATGCACGGCCTTTAATACTAATTAGTTTAGAGACCCGCACAATCCACGGGTTATTTTGAACAAATTATATCTTAAATGGATTTTAATTTTATTAATAAATAATTTATTTATCTAACCTAAATTCCTATTTCCTTCGAATATGAAATCTCAAGATAATGAATCACTCTTAAATCTTGATAATAAAAATGAATATGAAGATCAATGAAGATAAAAATGATATTAATATCATTATTAAATAAAATTAAGATAAAAAAATTCAAAAATTCGTACAATCCGATGAACCTTTTGATAATATTAAAAATATGCATACATACTATAGAGACTCTACCATATAAACTGATATTCCCATAATACCGCATCAAATGGATACCTATTACTATTCATCAAAATATCTTTCAACAAAGTCAAAAAATTTGAAATAATGTGGAATTAGCATCAAACGCCGGAACAATTATATAATCGATGACAACCATTCATTTTTGCTACAAAAAAAAAAAAAAAACACGTCGCAAGTAATTAATATAGAAAAAGAACTAAATATTATTTGAAGAAGTAAACACTCATCCCACAGAAATTTCAGATGTCTCAGCAACCTTTTGATCATGCAAATATACATAAACGGATGTAAGTATCATAAGTTACAAAAGTTTACCAAGAAAATTGGAATTATATGTAAAATTCCTTAAGAAAAATAAAATATTGGAGTATTATATATATATATATAAATCTTGAAGAAAAAATATATTGTCAAGTATGTGCAAATAAGGTGAGCCTTTTTTTTATATTCAAATAAACATAAAGTAAATTAAATACATAATTAATAGATATATAATGGATCATAACTTCTTAGAAGATAGTGAGAGTTATAGGAATATATTTTGTTAGTGTGTATGATTAAAAGTCTTACGTGTATTGAACCAAACTTCACAAAACACCTATTATATCTTCCACATTTAATTTCAACTAAACTAAAACTTATTTATTCAATACATTTCCTCAAAATAAAGAGAGTTCACCATTTATCTTAAGATTAAAGAGAACAATCATTTTTTCCAGCTTTTATATATAATAATAGATTTTGAAGCAAAAAAAAGTTAATGTTTAACCAAATATAAAATAGTTTATCTTCAAAATCAATGTAAGGAACTTTGGACACCACATATCTCCACATTGGTATGTTATTATCCACTTTGGGCCTAAGTTCTCATGAATTTGCTCTTAGGCTATACCCAAAAGGCCTCATAATAATGAATATATATGTTCATCCTTATATACCCATGATATTCCTCGTTCCTAAATCTAGCGACGGAATTATTTTTCGTCGCTAAATATAGCGACGAAATATTCATTTCGACGCTAAATAGCGACGGACTATTCATTCTGTCTCTATTTAGAGACGGAATTACAATCCGTTTCAGTTACGTCTCTATTTAGAGACAGAATATGAATTCTGTCGCTATAGATAGAGACGAATTCAATAATCCGTCGCTATTCTGTCGCTTTATTTCCCGTGATTTCATTCCCGTCACTATTAGTTACAGAATTTTTTCCGTTGTTAAATTCTGTAGCTAATGCTATAATCCATTTCAATTTCGTCGCTATTCCGTTTCTAATAATTGAAACGGATTAATCCGTCGCTATTATGTCGCTAATTTCGTTTTTCTTGTAGTGTATCTAACTGGGCACATCCACGGATCACGATCGGGGCTCACCACCTTTTTTTATTATTCTGAGGATTCATCCACATGGCTAACTTTAAGGCATGACCCTGATACCACTTGTAAGAAACCATGTACACCATCTATCTCCACATTGGTATGATATTGTCCACTTTGGGCCTAAACCCTCATATATTTTCTCTTGGGCTATACCCAAAATGTCTCATACCATTGAAGATATATGTCCATCCTTACATACCAATGATCTTCATCATTCATAACCAATGTGAGACTTTGTTTGCTCACAACAATCAAGTATTTTTTATTAATATTTTCAAGGTATTGGAAAAAATATTTATTTTTAATTTTGAATTGATGTTTTTATTGTATATTTTCAAACTCACAATTTGGAAAAAAAAAACACTTATCTCAAGTTCAATATGACTTTTGTCAAAAAATTATAAAAATTATATCGAAGATATGTATGTATTTATTATAAGAGATTAAGATAATCAAATGTTTTACATATTACATTTAGACTCGAATCGAATGATTCGATTGTGTTATTTCCAATCCTTCAAAAAAAAAAACACGAGATGATACATTTTACACTGTAGTTGATCAGTGGACCCTAGCGACGAGTGTGGAAAATAATTATATACAACTTATTTAGCAAAAATTTAATAGTTAGACATTACAATACATGCGATTGCACATAATCAAAAATAGCTCGAAGATACAAGCAGAGTACGTTTACTTTGTTTTATCTTCCTTTGTCTGCCTATATTTTCTAATTGAGGGTATTAATTAAATAACAGACAAAGTACGTTTACTTTGCTGTTGCCGTTATTTGTAACTGCAACAGTGATAAATTTATAACGGAACCTTGAATTGACAAAAATTGAAAGTTAGAGGACTGAATTGACAAAACTGAAAGTTAACAGACTTAAATGAAAAAACATGAAAGTTAGAGGGTCACTTTTATATTTTTATAGCTCGAAGCTTTTTTTTTCGGAGGGCACTTTAGTCTTTTATAATTTATAAAATCTGATAATTGAAAAATGCACGGCCTTTAATACTAATTAGTTTAGAGACCCGCACAATCCGCGGGTTATTTTGAACAAATTATATCTTAAATGGATTTTAATTTTATTAATAAATAATTTATTTATCTAACCTAAATTCCTATTTCATTCGAATATGAAATCTGAAGATAATGAATCAATCTTAAATCTTGATAATAAAAATGAATATGAAGATCAATGAAGATAAAAATGATATTACTATCATTATTAAATAAAACTAAGACAAAAAAATTCAAAAATTCGTACAATCCGATGAACCTTTTGATAATATTAAAAATATGCATACATACTATAGAGACTCTACCATATAAACTGATATTCCCATAATACCGCATCAAATGGATACCTATTACTATTCATCAAAATATCTTTCAACAAAGTCAAAAAATTTGAAATAATGTGGAATTAGCATCAAACGCCGGAACAATTATATAATCGATGACAACCATTCATTTTTGCTACAAAAAAAAAAAAACACGTCGCAAGTAATTAATATAGAAAAAGAACTAAATATTATTTGAAGAAGTAAACACTCATCCCACAGAAATTTCAGGTGTCTCAGCAACCTTTTGATCATGCAAATATACATAAACGGATGTAAGTATCATAAGTTACAAAAGTTTACCAAGAAAATTGGAATTATATGTAAAATTCCTTAAGAAAAATAAAATATTGGAGTATTATATATATATATATATATAAAAATCTTGAAGAAAAAATATATTGTCAAGTATGTGCAAATAAGGTGAGCTTTTTTTTTTTATATTCAAATAAACATAAAGTAAATTAAATACATAATTAATAGATATATAATGGATCATAACTTCTTAGAAGATAGTGAGAGTTATAGGAATATATTTTGTTAGTGAGTATGATTAAAAGTCTTACGTGTATTGAACCAAACTTCACAAAACACCTATTATATCTTCCACATTTAATTTCAACTAAACTAAAACTTATTTATTCAATACATTTCCTCAAAATAAAGAGAGTTCACCATTTATCTTAAGATTAAAGAGAACAATCAAATTTTTTATATATAATAATAGATTTTGAAGCAAAAAAAGTTAATGTTTAACCAAATATAAAATAGTTTATCTTCAAAATCAATGTAAGGAACTTTGGACACCACCTATCTCCACATTGGTATGTTATTGTCCACTTTGGGCCTAAGTTCTTATGAATTTGCTCTTAGACTATACCCAAAAGGCCTCATAATAATGAAACCCAAAAGGCCTCATAATAATGAAGATATATGTCCATCCTTATATACCCATGATATTTCTCGTTCCTAAATCTAGCGACAGAATTATTTTTTGTCGCTAAATATAGCGACGAAATATTCATTTCGACGCTAAATAGCGACGAACTATTCATTCTGTCTCTATTTAGAGACGGAATTACAATCCGTTTCAGTTACGTCTCTATTTAGAGACGGAATATGAATTCTGTCGCTATAGATAGAGACGAATTCAATAATCCGTCGCTACTATGTCGCTTTATTTCCCGTGATTTCATTCCCGTCACTATTAGTTACAGAATTTTTTCCGTTGTTAAATTCTGTAGCTAATGTTATAATCCATTTCAATTTCGTCGCTATTCCGTTTCTAATAATTGAAACAGATTAATCCGTCGCTATTTTCTGTCGCTAATTCCGTTTTTCTTGTAGTGTATCTAACTGGGCACATCCACGGATCACGATCGGGGCTCACCACCTTTTTTTTGTATTATGAGGATTCATCCACATGGCTAACTTTAAGGCATGACCCCGATACCACTTGTAAGAAACCATGTACACCATCTATCTCCACATTGGTATGATATTGTCCACTTTGGGCCTAAACCCTCATATATTTTCTCTTGGGCTATACCCAAAATGTCTCATACCATTGAAGATATATGTCCATCCTTACATACCAATGATCTTCATCATTCATAACCAATGTGTGACTTTATTTGCTCACAACAATCAAGTATTTTTTATTAATATTTTCAAGGTATTGGAAAAATATAATATTTTTAATTTTGAATTGATGTTTTTATTGTATATTTTCAAACTCACAGTTTGGAAAAAAACACTTAAAATATGACATCATTTTTCAAAACTCGCCAATTTACCAACCTAATTGAATTTCCAGGAAAATAAGAAAGAAAAAGAAAAGGCACCTACTTTCCATCATCCTTGCATATTTTGATGTTCTAAACGTGTCTGAAATATCTTGTTCACAGAGTCCTATATTATTTGGCTTATAATTTACTATTGCCATTTTTTAATTATAAATATATATATGATATAGTTGTACCATTTCTTTTGTATTTTCCTCAAACACAAATACAACATATATACAATAAAATAAATCATCCGATAAAATATAAAATTACATTACATACAATGAACAAAACACCTCTCTCTCTCTCTCTTGTTCACACAAAGACACACAAAAAAAAATATTACTAGCAATTCCAGCATTTTAAATTTTTTTCTTGCCTCTCTCTCTCTCTCTCTCTCTCTTAACTATCTTTAACAGCCTGTCATGGTTGAATTATTAAGACCTTGATTGTATTGTTTATCTAAGCAAAGTGCTTCCTGGTTCTTGCCTGTCAAAAGCGCTTTTTAGGTTGCTCCGTCCTTCATTTGCTTAAAATGAATCACAAGTCATGGTTTCTTCTTTGTTGTTGAGTAATTTCTTTTCATCTTATGGATCAAAGGATTGACTTTTTGAGTTATGTTCAATGAGCTTCATACACGAAAATCTTCGCGATCCGGCTATCTTTTCATTGCAGGTGATTATAATTATATATTTATTAATTAGTCTTTCATATTTGTTGCTTGTTAATTCTTGATCGGAATTTTTAATTTTAATTTTAATTAATTTTTCTTTAAGTGTTTGCATAAACTTAAGCTTTTGTCTTTTGATGAGAAGTGGAAACTTCCCATTTTTTGTCTCTGTATTGCACACATCTCATATCCTTTCACGGTTTAGAGGCACTGTTTGGTAACAAATTTCAAAGCTTCAAAAAAGCATTTTTTTTGCAAACAATATATTTCATGTGGATTGCAATTCTCTTTATTCCTAAACGTAGCCTGCATTTGGTTCCCCAGTTAGGGAACCATAAACTTTATTTCTTTTTCCTAGAAAATTATTCAACTAATTATGTAGTAAATATTGCTTATTAGTGTGATTTAATTTGAAGAATATTTCTTTTAATTAGTTGAAGATGACTCAAATTGATAAATTGATCAGATCTTTTGGTCAACTACACTTTATTCTCCACCATGTACCTTCATTTAGTTTAAATCTCACCAATCCCATTTACAAAAAAATAAATAGATCATCAAATTATTATTATTATCTTTTTTAATAACTAATTATTATTATCTAATCTTGTCATTGATTTTATTTCAGGCATGGGAACCAAAATTGAACATGCAATTGATCCATTAGCAACTTCGACAAATAGCAACAACAGCTTCACTTCGCTGCAATATCAAGTGGAAGATTGGAATTATTTACAAGCCAGGAAATTAAAGAAGTTTCAGAAGACTAACAATAGTTTTATTAACTCCATGGACAGATTAATGCTTGAAAAACACAACATAGAATCCATAAAAAAGAAAATGCTGATCCATGAAGAGATCTTCAAACACCAGGTAAGAATCAAACAGCCCCATCTTCTCTATCTTCTTTTAATTTTAAAGATCTAAGATTCATTTCCCATTAATTAACTAGCAATATTATTTCTGAGATTCTATTAACACATTCCCATAAACCTTAATTTTTTATTTTTTATTGTGTACATATCAATCTTAGTTAGAAAAATATACGCATTTGGGAAATTTTCAAAATTCAAAGAAAGTGGCAGCTTCCTAGTTCACAAATGTATCATGCACATTTTTTTTTGGGAATCTCGAGAACGAATTTGGATCCATTGCTAATTTTTTTTATAACCTTTTACCTTATATGCATTAATAGTAACGAACGGTTAAAATTCGATAACGTATAAATTATTTGTTATTTGATAATTAACTATCAATCACTATCTGTAAAAAGCTCAACAGAAAGCTCATATCAGCGTAAAATTAATATTACAGGTACAGGAACTGCACAGGCTGTATAGTGTTCAAAAGAGGTTGATGGGTGAGTTGAAGGAAGAATCAAAACAAAACACTAGAATGTGCAACTCATCATCAGAAATGAATCATTCTGCTCAATTCATCAACAAAAGAAATATTAATCGCCATGCAAGAACACAAACAAATTCAGGTGGTTACATTTTGCATTTTCAAAATGTTAATAATGATGATGCTAGGGAGAGGAGTACTGGCAGCTGTTCAAGAGGAGTCGTTGGCGGCAGCGGCGGCGGCTGCGGCTTCGATCTTGAAAGGCCGGCGGCTTTAGAAGACAATTACATATCAACATCAGTCAGTTGCAATATTGATGAAGAACATGTACATGCAGGCAATAAAATGAGCAGTACTGATCATGGCTCTGATGATAATGAAGTTGAGTTGACATTAAGTATTGGAGTAAGCAGCAACAGCAGTTCAAGCAAGAACAAGAAGAAATCAAAAGGGTACCAATTAGGATGCATTAATGATTCGTTTAAATCTGATCAAGGAGAAGATTCTAGTTGCCCTAACACACCAATGAGCAGCTCAAGTGCTACATTTGATCAAGAAAAAAAGATGCCACATTGGCTTTTCGGTTTAAGCATCAACAAGAGTACTTGAATTAATTACTTTTGTTATTATTATTAATTAACTTAATTAAATTAATTTTTTTTTGTATGTGTGATGTAATCATTAAAACTCTCTCTTTCATGCATGGACCGATAATTGAATTTACTTGGTTCATGATTTGAGACACTCTTCTAATTTTTAGTTGTAATTTCAAGCTAATAATAATAATAAATGGATAAGTGAGGTACACACGACACACCCATTTGTGGTGTAAATGAATTATTGTATATATTAATTTGCCCATTATTAATGACATTTGTTAATCTAGTTATTTTGTTAGTTTCCATGCAATTAGGGAACTCAAATCACTTGTAGTTGATATGCATTCATCTTAATAGAGATCATCAAATTAAGCAAATATATAAATGGAACACTTTACCAAATACAAAGTCATGTCGAACCAGCCATTAGTAATCTATTGGCCTCGTACCTTTAAAATAAACTTGAGGTTGTGAGTTCGAGTCCCCATAGAAACTTATGGGTATATAAGTTTAAAAAAGTCACATCGCACAAAATATACGTAGATATCAAATATATCGATATCAATAATAACATAATATTTTAGTGAACCATTTCTTCCTATTATATATCAAAACCTTCATAAACTATGGAAATTTTCAAAAGTATCCCAATGCAAATGTTTCTTGTTATGAGTAAGATAATATAATGTCTTTTCGGCACCTAACATTGTAGTTATAATAGAGCAAAATGTTATAGATAATAAAATAAATGGATAAAATTAAAATATGCTTCGTGCAATACATCAAAACCAAATGATGACATATATATGGCCACCACAATAACACTGATAATATTAATAAATCATTTTATTTTCTAGTTATTTTCGAAAGGTATAAAATATAATATAAACGCCGCAAATAAGCTGAAATTGACACAAGCCTAACATCCAACAAACGGACAGTGACGAATATGCCATTGATGATAGTGCTTGAAAGTCATTCTTCTTAATAAAATATATTTTTTCAAAAACAAATATGTAAATTTGTCTGCAAATCCTTGTCATTAATCGCAAAACTGCTAGATGATAAACGATGCCCCCACAATTAAAATTTATATGCCAATCATGAATGTTTGTGCCCAATGTCTGTAAATTTGAACGGCTCCCTGCTGTTGGTCCAATGGGGGCCTGCATGTATGTACAAATGGATCAAACATAAATCGTACGGTTCTGGTTGGAACCGGACGATTCTAATGATTCCGGTTCGAATCGTCCGATTCTTTTCGGTTCGGTTAAGATGGAATCCTAATCGAATCGAAAAAAATTGGTTCTGATTCCGAATCCTAATCGTATAATGAAAATTAGTCGGGCGCCCGCCCAATCCATGGATTTGAGTAAATTTTAATATTTTTACAAGTAAAATTTATTAAATACCTCTCTTTTCATGCTCATGAAAGGTGTGTTTTCACATTCTTATTCTTTAAAAATCGAAAATAAAAACAGAACACAAAATAAAAATGAAAAAATGAAAATCAATAAAATTACGTGAATCTTTGAACTCCGTAGATTAACTTGCGTGAACTGGTTCTAAAGTGACGGATCTGATACAAGAATTCCACTTACAGCATCATTTATGCTGAAGTTTGCATTAAACATGTTCTTTTTACATGTTGCAAGTGTCAAAATTTGTTAATTCCATATTTATTGAAAATGTGTTGGAAAAATGCTTATTTATAAGCATTTTGAGGCTCAATTTTAAGTATGGTCCACTTCGTGTTAGTGGTTGTTATTGAATGATTCGGATACTCCTCCGTGAGCACTTCGAAATGGTATATTCATATGCTTAAAATGGTGCTTGGGTGAATGAGAAATTGTTGCTCAAAGTTCACAATTTTCAAGCCTTTTGTAATTCCATAACAGCTAATTTAATTAGCTTGGTGGTTACAAAGTTTAATCTCCATAAGTGCTAATCTAATTAGCTTGGTGGTTATATAGTTTAATTTCCATTAGTGCTAACTTAATTAGCTTAGTGGTTACAACAATGTGTAACATCTCCCATTATGAAATTTAATTGGCAAGTTAATTTCTATTAATTGATATGTGTTTTTCTTTTCCTATATAAACAACATCAGTTCTTGTTTTCAAGATATGAAATAGAAAATAGAGAAAGACATAGCACACACACGAAAGATCATTTTCTTTGTTTTGTTAAAATGAGAGTTCAAACACTTTGTGGTTCGTTGGATACGAGTCTGGTGGTGCCCTTTCTCGTACGTTTCCGTTGTATCCTGGGAAACAATTGTCTCATGTTCTACTACTGCACCTACGGTAGGGGACGAATTTGTTTTAAGGATATTGTTGTTTTACAACAAGCCTCGGGAAAGTTCTGATCTGCCTCAGCTTCATCCTCTGCCTCAGCATCAGCTCTGCCAACAGCCTCAGCCTCTGCCTCAGCTTCAGCTTCAGCCTCAGCTTCATCTCTGCCTCAGCATCAGCATCTGCCAACAGCCTCCGCCTCAGCTTCAGCTTCAGCCTCAGCTTCATCTTCTCTGCCTCTGCCTGAATCAGCATCTGCCAACAGCCTCTGCCCCAGCTTCTGCCTCAGCTTCAGCTTCAGCTCTGCCTCAGCTTCATCTCTGCCTCAGCTTTCACCTCAGCCTCTGCTGTCAGTCTCTGCCTTCAGCCTCTGCCTCTGCCTCTCTGCCTCTGCTCATCAGTCTCTGCCTCCGCTTTCAGGGTCTGCCGTTAGGGTCTGCTTCGAGGATAATAATAATATAATGTAATTTTGTCATATTCGGATTTCCCAATTACCGTGTAATAATTGTAATAATTGTTATCTACAGTCTTAAAACAAATATTCGACTCTGTGGATATGGAAATCAGTCCAAACACAGTAGATCCGAATATGGCAGCCTCTTCGGCTGGCCAGAATGTTGTGGCAGCCCCCGTGGCTGACCAAAGTGCAGTGGCAGCCCCTTCGGCTGGCCAACTTGCATCAGCCTCTGGGCTTAATATGGCAGCCGTTGTGGCTGGCCAAGTATTTTTCTGCCTCAATGGCTAGACAACCTGTTGGACATGTGAGCCATGTCAATCCTGCTGCGGAAAAACCTGAAAAATTCAGTGGTCAGAATTTCAAAAGGTGGCAACAGAAAATGTTCTTCTACCTGACCACGTTGAACCTTCGAGGTTTCTAAAGGAAGATGCTCCTGTACCCAAAGAGGGTGAGATTGATATCCAAGTCATCAGTGCCATTGAAGCTTGGAAACATTCTGAATTCCTATGTCGGAATTATGTGCTGAATGGGCTAAGTGATTCCTTGTACAGTGTGTACGCTGGAATGAAAACAGCTAAAGGGCTTTGGGAATCTTTAGATCGAAAATATAAAACTGAGGATGCCGGTACTAAGAAATTTGTCGTAGGCCGTTTCCTAGAGTTTAAAATGATTGATTCCAAAACTGTGATAAGCCAAGTACAAGAACTGCAGATTATTCTAGCAGAAATTCATGCTGAGGGGATGAGTTTAAGTGAAACCTTCCAAGTAGCCTCGATAATTGAGAAACTACCACCTGGTTGGAAAGATTTCAAGAATTATTTAAAGCATAAGCGAAAAGAAATGAGCATTGAAGACTTGGTTCTTAAGCTAAGAATTGAGGAAGATAACCGAGTTTCTGAAAAGAGAGGAATGACTCATGAGGCCAAAGCAAATGTTGTCGAACATGGCCATAAGAACAAGAACCTCAAGAACAAAGGGTCAAAGATGGGCCCTAAAGGAGGAGTTTCCAAGAAATCAAAATTTCAAGGAAAATGCTTCAACTGTGACAAAATGGGTCACAAGTCTTCTGAGTGCAGACTGCCGAAGAAGAAAAAGAAACAAGAGGCTAATGTGCTAGAAAACATGACTCAAGATGTTTCAGACATTAACCTTTCTGCTGTGGTTTCTGAGGTGAATCTGGTGGGTTCTAACCCAAGAGAGTGGTGGATTGATACTGGTGCCACTCGACATGTATGCTCAGACAAGAGCATGTTTTCTTCATTTGAGCCTGCTGAAAATGGGGAAAAGATATACATGGGAAATTCAGCAACATCTGAGATAGAAGGTCAAGGAAAGGTGATTCTGAAGATGACCTCTGGGAAAGAGTTGACTCTGAACAATGTTCTGTATGTACCTGAAATACGGAAGAATCTTGTGTCTGGATCGCTTCTGAACAAGCATGGATTCCGGATGGTGTTCGAGTCTGATAAAGTAGTTTTGACTAAAAATGGGATGTATGTGGGAAAATGGTATGTAACTGATGGGCTTTTTAAGCTCAATGTAATGGTTGTTAAACCCAAAAATATCAATAAAGCTAGTTCTTCTGCTTATATTGTTGAGTATTCTAATCTTTGGCATGGTAGATTAGGACATGTTAATTTTAATTCATTGCGAAAGTTAATTAACATGAATCATATTCCCAATTTTAAAATTGATAACAAACATAAGTGTGATACTTGTGTTGAGGCAAAACTAACAAGATCATCTTTTCATAGTATTGAAAGAAACTCTGAACCACTTGATCTAATTCATACCGATGTATGTGATTTTAATTCAATACAATCGAGAGGCGGTAATAAATATTTTATTACCTTTATTGATGATTGCACAAGATTTTGCTATGTGTATTTAATGAAAAGCAAGGACGAAGCTATAGAGAAATTTGTTCTCTATAAGAATGAAGTTGAGAACCAACTGAATAAAAGAATTAAGGAGTTAAGAAGTGATCGTGGTGGTGAGTATGTTTTCCCTTTTGAATCACTTTGTGAACAAAATGGAATCATACATCAAACCACAGCTCCTTATTCGCCTCAATCCAATGGGATTGCGGAACGTAAGAATCGTACCTTGAAAGAGATGATGAACGCTATGTTAATCAGTTCTGGCTTACCTCAGACTATGTGGGGAGAAGCTGTCTTATCAGCTAATTACCTTTTAAATAAGGTACCACGGAAAGAAGCAGGGAAAACTCCTTATGAAATGTGGAAAGGAAGAGTACCTTCCTATAAATTCCTTCGAGTGTGGGGGTGTCTTGCCAAGGTAGTCATTCCTCCACCTAAAAAGGTGAAGATAGGACCAAAAACTGTTGATTGCATTTTCATAGGATATGCACATAACAGTAATGCTTATCGATTTCTTGTGCATGAGTCTAATGTACCAGATATTCACAAGAATACGATAATGGAATCGAGGAATGCATCTTTTTTCGAATACGTTTTTCCTTGTAAAACTAATTCGAATTCAGATGTGCACAAAAGGGCACATGAGACTATCATTGAAGATAGTCAGGACCGAGAACAAATTAATGTTCCAGAGGATCAACAAGTTGTTGAACCTGAACTAAGACGTAGCAAAAGAGCTAGAACGGAAAAATCATTTGGTCCAGATTTTCTGACATTCTTGTTAGAGAATGATCCTCAAAGCTATAACGAAGGTAAGGTCAGCTGATGGTGCCTTGTGGAAAGATGCCATCAATAGTGAAATTGAATCCATCTTACAAAATCACACATGGGAGTTAGTGAATCTTCCTCCAGGATGTAGACCTTTAGGGTCCAAGTGGATTTTCAAAAGGAAAATAAAGGCAGATGGATCAATTGACAAGTACAAAGCAAGACTTGTAATTAAGGTTATAGACAACGTGAAGGTCTTGATTACTTTGATACTTATTCTCCTGTAACGAGAATAAATTCCATAAGGATGATACTAGCGATTGCAGCTTTGCGCAATCTTGAGGTACATCAGATGGATGTGAAAACAGCCTTTCTGAATGGAGATTTAGATGAAGAAATCTACATGGAACAACCTGAAGGCTTTATATAGCTCCAGGACAAGAAAAGAAAGTCTGTAAGTTAGTTAAATCCTTGTATGGATTGAAACAAGCCCCGAAACAGTGGCATAAAAAGTTTGATGACACCATGTTGGCAAATGGTTTCAAAATCAATGAATGTGATAAATGCATTTATGTCAGAGAGACAGAAGTTGGCTATGTCATTTTATGTCTCTACGTTGATGACATACTGATTGTCGGGAGTAATGTCAAAATGGTGAAATCTACCAAGAATATGCTGAAATCCAAGTTTGACATGAAAGACATGGGTCTTGCAGATGTCATTCTGGGAATAAAGATCTCGAGAAGTCCAGATGGACTTATTCTTGATCAGTCGCACTATGTGGACAAAATTCTTGGTAAATTCAACAATGATGATTCAGCTGTGGCTAGAACTCCCTTAGATGTGAGTTTACACCTATCAAAGAATAGGGGAGATGGTATATCTCAAGTAGAATACTCTAGAGTGATCGGGAGTTTGATGTATCTATCGAGTTGTACAAGGCCTGATATAGCCTGTACAGTAAACAAGCTCAGCAGATATACGAGTAATCCAGGGGTTGATCACTGGAAAGCAATAGTGAGAGTACTTAGGTACTTACGTTTTACTCGTAATTATGGGTTGCACTATCATAGATATCCAGCTGTAGTCGAAGGATACAGTGATGCTAATTGGATATCTGACATGAAAGACTCAAAGTCTACTAGTGGTTATGTGTTTACACTAGCAGGTGCAGCTATATCATGGAAATCCTCCAAACAGACTGTGATAGCCAGATCTACAATGGAATCAGAATTCATTGCATTAGACAAGTGTGCTGAAGAAGCAGAATGGCTTCGAAATTTTCTAGAGGATATTCCAAGTTAGCCTAAGCCAGTGCCAGCAATTTGCATTCATTGCGATAGTCAATCTGCAATTGGAATGGCACATAACAATATGTATAATGGTAAGTCTAGACATATTCGTCGTAGACACAATACCGTTAGACAATTACTCTCTACTGGAGTTATTTCGATTGACTATGTAAAGTCAAAGGATAACATTGCGGATCCGCTAACCAAAGGGTTAAATAGAGAGTTAGTTGTGAAATCATCGAGGGGAATGGGACTGAAGCCCATTAGATAAATGTTTATTACGAAGGAAAACCCAACCTTGTTGACTGGAGATCCCAAGATCTAGGTTCAATGGGACAACCTACTCGTAAAAGACATAATTGGATCACTGTGGGGGGTTACCCTCTAGTCCATTCCTATGATGAAATGAAACAGTGATGCTCGTATGGATAGAGGTTAAGCAAAAGCTTTTAATGATTCTTATGCGTCGGGAATCCGAGCAGAGTATTACGAGATACTCTTAAATAAGAAATCACCTATGTGAGAGAGAAGTGGGGCCGCTTCAAAGGGAATTGTACGGGGCACAATTTTAGAAACTCTTGCAGAACCAGGTAGATGTTCATGGCCAAAATGAATATAATAATGAGAACTCAAATGTGTAGGTAAAATATCTGTGTGATATGTGTTCTCCAATTACATGAACGGCAGTACAGTTCAATGACATCGCGTCAACTGTCAGTCAGTAATGAGATATATTTTCACAAGGGAAGGTTCAAAGGCTGTGGCCTACCTATCCTATGCAGGTGTTGAACCGTTGAACTCTTCTAGGTCAAAATAAAATGTTTTATAAAAATAATTTTATTCGACGTTTTTCGCCAATTTCATTCATGTGGGGGATTGTTGGAAAAATGCTTATTTATAAGCATTTTGAGGCTCAATTTTAAGCATGGTCCACTTCGTGTTAGTGGTTGTTATTGAATGATTCGGATACTCCTCCGTGAGCACTTCGAAATGGTATATTCATATGCTTAAAATGGTGCTTGGTGAATGAGAAATTGTTGCTCAAAGTTCACAATTTTCAAGCCTTTTGTAATTCCATAACAGCTAATTTAATTAGCTTGGTGGTTACAAAGTTTAATCTCCATAAGTGCTAATCTAATTAGCTTGGTGGTTATATAGTTTAATTTCCATTAGTGATCACTTAATTAGCTTAGTGGTTACAACAATGTGTAACATTTCCCATTATTAAATTTAATTGGCAAGTTAATTTCTATTATATTGAGATGTGTTTTTCTTTTCCTATATAAACAACATCAGTTCTTGTTTTCAAGATATGAAATAGAAAATAGAGAAAGACATAGCACACACACGAAAGATCATTTTCTTTGTTTTGTTAAAAGGAGAGTTCAAACACTTTGTGGTTCGTTGGATACGAGTCTGGTGGTGCCATTTCTCGTACGTTTCCGTTGTATCCTGGGAAATAATCGTCTCACGTTCTACTGCACCTACGGTAGGGGATGAATTTGTTTTAAGGATATTTTTGTTTTACAACAAGCCTCGGGAAAGTTCTGATCTGCCTCTGCTTCAGCTTCAGCCTCAGCTTCATCCTCTGCCTCAGTATCAGCATCTGCCAACAGCCTCTGCCTCAGCTTCATCCTCTGCCTCAGCATCAGCATCTGCCAACAGCCTCCGCCTCAGCTTCAGCTTCAGCCTCAGCTTCATCTTCTGCCTCTGCCTGAATCAGCATCTGCCAACAGCCTCTGCCTCAGCTTCAGCTTCAGCCTCTGCCTCAGCTTCAGCTTCAGCTTCAACCTCTGCCTCAGCTTCATCTTCTGCCTCTGCTTTCAGCCTCAGCCTCTGCTGTCAGTCTCTGCCTTCAGCCTCTGCCATCTGCCTCTGCCTCTGCTCATCAGTCCCTGCCTCCGCTTTCAGGGTCTGCCGTTAGGGTCTGTTTCGAGGATAATAATTATAATTGTAATTTTGTCATATTCGGATTTCCCAATTACCGTGTAATAATTGTAATAATTGTTATCTACAAAATGTCCGTAACAAAATAAGTTCAATTGAGTTGTAATGAGTGTTTAAGATTTCGGACCAATTGGACAACATCATATGAAGATATCAGAGCGGCGTTCACTCTTTTGGACATTCCAGAAGATTTAGATCTCCAATTGACATGAGGTCAGTGTAATTGGAAAGTAAACTCGAGACGATTGCGTACATATAAAGAAAGCATGATTTGACCAAAGGACGAAAAAGACACGAGTGTTTTAAATTTCACCTCAAAATCATTTTGCGATGTGGGTTCGAGGTGTTTTAGAGGCGTTCGAACTCCCGGAGACATAAACTTTACGTTTGAGGTGCGTTTTAGAGGCGTTCGAATGCCAGTGCGTAAGTGGGTAATTTTGGACATGTTTTTAAGTCAGATTTAGACTAGGAATTACATTTGTCTTACCTATATAAACAAACTTAGAGCCACATTCACAAGTGTTGAAAACATATTATTCTAAGCCTATAAACCTTTTGTTTCAACCTTCTTGACAATCCACATTGAAGACTACTTTGATTATTCGTCTTCTCTGTTTGGTGAAATCATTCTTTGATATACCGTTAACACATAAACACAACTCTAACCTAATTTCTTAAACCTTTAGAGTTCTCAATGAAGAATATTGATAGTCGGAGTTCCGACATTGCATGTTGTAAGGTTGATCCGCTTAGAGACTTCATAGGTTCTGAAGAATACCGCTTGGTATGGGCTCGAAGAGTTCTTCAGGTTATTGCAGTTTAGAGGTATTAGAGTCGGCGAAGTTTGCTGCCATAGGTCTTTTACCATTACTGTAAGTTTTTTCTCGTTATAGTGGATTTTGACTGGTAACTTAGATATCCGGGGTGATTTTTTACTCGCACCAATTTTCCACTTCGTTAACAAAATTACTGATGTTGATTTTGTATTCTGCATTGTTATATTTGCTTTGATTTATTGTTGTTAGACACTACAAAAATTAGAGCCTTTAGCGTCGAAAAAATTTGACGTCATAAGTCACATTTTCGACGCAAAATACAATTAGCGTCGACTTAATTAGACGCAAAAAATGGACGCCGAAATGTCGACGAGAATCACTTTTAACGTCGAAATAAATAAATGCGACGCTAAAAACTATATTTTGCGTCTAATTTATTTCGACGCTAAATTAAATTTTCTGACGCTATAGGTTATATTTGGCGACGAAATAATTCGACGCCAAAAGGTAAACTTTTAGCGTCGACGCTAAAGTATATTAAAAAAGTAATATTTGTATACTTACAGCGGCCATTTTTTTGTTACTATTAGCGTCGAAATTTTCGACGCCAAAAGTCAATTTTTAGCGTTGAAATATTCGACGCTAATAGTTAAAAAATTTATTTTTTAAAAAATTATTAATTTACTTCTTTTTGGCCTAAAATATTTAATTTAATTGAAAAAAATCTAATTAATAACAGAATTACGAAATATTATAATAAATATTATACTGAAATTTGTTTTTAGAAAAAAAATATATTATATTAAATCTATTTGTTCAAAATGTTTATACAAAACCAAATATAAAATTAATTGCCACTGTGATGGAGGGACGCTCGAGCCCAATGCACCCTGACTGATTGAGGCCTCGAACATCTGACGGAAAGCCATCATTTGCTGTTCCAACTGCTCAATTTTCTTCTCGTGGTCCACCATCTTCTTCTCGTGGTCCACCGTGACCTGTTGTAGCTTCTCCTTAGTCTGCTTCAGCTCGTCTCGGGTGGTGGCTAGCTCGTCTTTGGTGGTGACTAACTCGTCTCGAAGAGAGGCATTGTCCAAATTAACAGTATTGCGTGCAGATGACGTCGGCTTCTTACGAGTGCCAAGGCCAACGTTGTAAGCTGTCTGATTCTTGAAAACCAATTGCGACAACTGCTCATCTGGTATCGAGTCGGACCCTGTCTCCTGAGTTTGCTGTTGGAGTTCCATCATTTCGTTCTGTTTCAAAAAATAAGTTAATATTAGAATTTGAGAAAAAAAATTAACATATATAATATTAATTATTTTATTTTAAAAACTGAAACTTACATAGCAACGTTCGACTTCTTCATTTATCCATTTGTTCCTCTCATTGTAATGCGTCACACGGAAATAATCTGGAAATGATTGCACCTCACCTGTGCTACTCTGTTATAAACAGAAAATAAATTCAATATTATTCCATATTAGTAAAAACAATGAACTGTTAAATTTTACGTTAGGATATATTTACCTCATAATGTTCGGCACGATGTTGGATAAATGGCTTCGAACCTCCACGGTGGTTAAAACGCAAGTGACTTCGATTTTCCACATTTGCGTGACATTTATCCTGCATTTACCAACACTGTAAGTACCGAAAACAAAGACAATTATAAATTTTCGTTTATTTCAAAATTTACCTCGTGTTTTTTGCTAGACCAAAGCTCACATAAGAATGTCTAGTCTTATTCCTCTATAAAATCAAACTTACAAGCATGAATGGATTCATACCCCATTCCCAGATCACGCAACATTTTCTTTGCCTCGTAGTACGACTTAGGCAATTCACTTCCAACCGGTAACATTTGGGCCAGTAACTCTAACATCGTATCGATACTTTTGTTGGTCATTCTGTTGATCACTTTAATGTGTAATAATTTCACAACGAAATTCAAGATCGACATTCCAGCACCTTCAAATGGAATTTTTTTTACCTCATCAAGTAGTTCACTAAACAAATTTTGATCATTTCCACTTAACACTGACATGTCACCACTAACACTATGACCAAGCTGTGGACCTTGTAAGTCATGCAAAATATCGGTTATCTCATCGTTTGCAGGTTGATTGTAACTACTGCTCCCTTCGCCGGAATCAATAAACCGTGATTGAGAATGATACTGCTCACCGTGATAAATCCACGTACGGTAAGTTGGTGATATTCCTGGCATGTATAAATGATTATGAACTTCATCTAACCGCTTCTTTTTCCTATTCAAATAATTTGTACATGGACAACGAACACGACCTTCTGCATCAATGTGTTGCTTTGCGACTTCCATAAACTCATACACTCCATTACGATATTCAACACTCAATCTATCCAGCGAGCTCATCCAATTTCTATCAATTTCAGCATAATACCTAAATATAATAATATAATTATTAGATATCATATTACAGTAATCAACATTAATAATTCATTAATAATTTATTTAAGCATATACATATATATATTTGGTTGATAAATTAAATAGTTTACAGAAAAATTCTATTTTGTTAATTAATTAACTTACTCTACATATATGAATCATAAATCACTAACAAAAAACATATAAACAACATATATAATCATAAAATTGAAAATAATAAAGAAATATGAAAGAAGATTTACCTTATCGGAAATTGATTACAATTTTATTGAAAATTTTTAGGAGAGTTGTGAGGCTGTAGAGGAGAAATTCTCATATTTCATAGGATGAAAATGAAGAGAGTGAGAGAAAAAACTGAGGGGGAGAAGGGTTGGTGGCATTCTGCATTTTAATCTATATTTAGCGTCGAAATAATAAATTTGACGCTAATTGTTTTATTTTTAGCGTCGAAATTGAATATTCGACGCTAATGTTTATCGTTTTTAGCGTCGAAACAACAATTTCGACGCTAAATGTCCGAAATTTAGCGTCGACATAAATTTAGACGCTAAAGATTGAAGGATTGTCGGTGGAATCTTCATAAACCTTTAGCGACGCTATATATTCGACGCTAAATGTCTAGATTTTGGCGTCGACTAATATGTTTGACGCTAAAAGTTTAACATTTGGCGCCATAAATTATTGGAATAGTAAAATTATTTAGCGTCGAATATTTTTCGATGCCAAAAAATCACTTTTAGTTTTCGACGCTAAAATTTGAATATATGGCGTCAAAATTTATTTTCGTCGCTAAAAAAATGACATTAGCGTCGAAACTGAAATTCGATGCTAAAAGTGATTTTTGGCGTCGAAAAATATTTCAACGCTAAATGTTTGGACGCTAAAAGCCATAATTCTTGTAGTGAGACTTAAGTGTGCTTGTTGGTAATCTATAAAAACAATAATTAGGACTTGTCTTAACTTATTGTGTTTAATTCCGCATAGGGTCAGAACTTAGGACGAAATATGAATTTTCAAAATTGATAAATATATAATTATATGTTTACGGTGGACATATTAAATTAAACTACAACGTAAACTTATTGCTTGTTACTTGAGGATTTGTGTTTATGTCAAGCCATCAATTACAGGTACTTAAATGGCTCCATTACCTATTAATTCATATGGTAACCTTAGATTACGTACCATAAATATAACCTTAGATTCATAACTTCCTCATTATATGTTACATATCATTATTAATGCATAAATGATCATGGTTTTTTTGGTTCCCCATCCGGTATCCAGTGCCACATTGGGCCTGACTAATTCGGATTCGGACCGAGATCTATACGGTATGGTCCTCCCAACGATGGTGACTCTAGCGGGACTCGAACGGGAGCATACCCAGTCGAGCCTACTAGAATTGAGCTAGCTACTACTCAATTAACCACTCGTTGGTAATAATCGTGGTTTTTCATTAGAAGACGTATATGTTTTCATTACAAACTAAACAATAATCATATGTATAATGAAAATGATAAAAGGAAAAATAGTCCTATATATCGTATCTATAATTTTACTCCGGGGTGTTCAAGTGATTTGGTTTTTCAACAAGTCCTCAAAGCTCTTTTCAAGCAAATGTAAAAGTTAATTATGTACAAATAATATTTTTATTATTAAAATTATACAAATTATAACATTTTATTATAGTTTTACGGAGTTAGACTGTTAAATAACCTTAGTGTTAAAAGGTAATTACTAATGATGAACAAAGATTTTAACGCAAAATAATATAATCTTATTTTTTCATAAGTTTAGTAGTAAAATATAATAATTCAAATTCGCAGTACCCAATTGTTATTTTGTCATAAACATTTTAAATTTTAAATTTCCCGCCTCTTTAAAATTTTAAAATTTTCGTTTTTAATTTTTAATTTTTTTTAAAAAAATATATAGCTATGGAATAGCTACATAAATTCTGTATCTATTTAACTATGAAATTTATTCCATCGCTAAATATAAACAGAATTCATGTCGCTATTTAACGACGGAAATTATTCCGTCTCTAAATAGAAACGGAATTTTCCATCACTATTTAATTTCCGTTGCTAATTAGCGACGTAATTTTCGTCGCTATATAGAGACAGAATAAAATTCCGTCGCTAATTTTAGTGACATATGTAATATTCTCGTCTCTATTTTTTTTTAGACCAACAAAATAGAGACAAAAATTTTCCGTCGCTAGTGGTCTGTTAGCTACGGATTTTTACGTCGCTATTTGACAGTTTTCTTGTAGTGTAATGAATTCTTTTTTTTAGAAATTACTTTTAGGATTATATACCGTTTACTATTAAATTTATGGAAAAAATAATTAGATATTATGAATTTTGAAATATTATATTTTACTACTAAATTTAAAGAAATTTTTTTTATTATATTAAATTTATTCAAAATCTTAAATTTATTATTTTTTCGTCAGTTGACTTTAGTGTTAAAATATAACTATTAACTAAGATTTTGATTAAAAATAATAAAATATTATTTTATCATAAATTTATTAGGTAAAATATTCACAGTACCCAATTATTTTTTAATCATAAATTTAATTGTAAAATATAAATATCTCTTACTTTTATTTAACAAGTTTAAAAGAATATATATTGTAAGTGCCATGTGGATCTCTTTCTTAAAGTGCTATAACACACACACATATATATATAAAATCATTCTGAGGTCATCTTCATGTGAATTATATATTATTCGGATACACGTAAAGTATTGGTACTTTACGTGTAATTTTTTTAAAAATCCAAATGTAATCTGGATACACGCAAAGTACTAATACTTTGCGTGTATATATATATATATATATATATATAGTAGACATTAACAATCTAAAACTACCCATTTGCATTTTAACATAATATAAACTAATTAATAATCAATTCATTAATCATGATAATCTAAAAGAACATAAACAGATTGTTGGGTTTTGGGATCAATACGGAACCATTCATGTGACTGAATATTAAAATTTTATCTCAAAATCAATTAAGATCGTGATTATGTTGTTGACAAAATAAACATATAAGCATATATGTAAATATATATTAATCAAACTAATATAATAAATACATCAAGATATAAATATATATGCATTCATCATATAACAATATTAGGGTTTAAGAAAACATCACCAAACTTCCTCCTTTGTGATTTCTTTGTGGCATCTCAAGACTTTTTCTTGTTTTCCCTTTGATATAGAGTACCAAGCGTTATACCTCTAATTGACACACTGGTCTCTTCAATAAAACAAATTGTTATACTTGAAAGAATAATAAGAAAAATTGATAAGTGTGATTTATACCCACTTATTCCTGCATTTTTATTGTATTACTTGGTTATGTTTCGTGTTATTTAATGTATTTTGTAGTTTGTTTTATGTTTTATTAGTAGGAAGTATTGGAACATGGATCTTGGAGCAAATGTACATGTTTTGGGACCTTAGGGACGTAAAGGAAGCACACGGGAAAGCTAAATACGCAGAAAACACTAATCCTAAACAATGGGGTGGCGTTGTGACGCCCCACCAGGATTGCTTCACATATTTTACCGAGGATTTGGCGTCACGACACCAATTCAGACGTCCAGAAACTTCAGAAATCATTATTCTACAAGCAAAGTGATTCCAAGACTTCCCTATAAATATAGAAGCTCGTCCAAAACCCTAAAAGATGAGATTAATACACAACAAAGAGTTCTAAACACTTATTTTAGAGAGATCCAAGGAGGAAGATAGAAAAGCGACAAAATGAGACGAAAGCGGTGACGTCCGAAGACGAATGGATTCGATTCAGGTTTTATCTTCTAGTTTCTTTCTTCAAACTCTAATGATGTCTAACATGTTCTTGACATTATTTTCATTGTTATTATCTTTAGTCATGAACTAACTCTATTGTTCTAGAGGATGATGTATCCAATGCTTGAACCTATGTATTATTTGCCAATTTAACTGTTATAAAGTTTTGATTCAGTTTATTTATATTCTATTATGTTTAATGCTTCTAGTTTATTGGCCGCAAATTAAGATGATGCATGTTTAGAATCTATCACTTGGGAGAGTGGATTTTGAATAGGATCTAGAGACTATAACCTAGGAGATTTGTAGAGTCCGGGAGAACCTATAATCTCTTTGAAGTCGTTAACAAAGAATCATAGAGCGTAATGAATTGTTAATTACTAGATTTTTATAGGGATATCGAAATTAGTAATTGATAATATTTTTACTCGGCATTCGGAAGAGAAAGTTAGAATAATTTAGGGTTCTTGGCTTATAAACAATGCAACTGAATAAGAATTGATTGACATGAAAAATACATATATGAGATAGTTAGCTGAAATCAGACTCTAGAATCTCTCTCTTATTGGATTATCTTAATTAGACGTTTTGATATCTCGTTTCTTTAGTTTTTAGTTTTTAATTTAGTTTATTTTAAATTACTTTCTAAATAAAGTTAAGTTTATCAATTATAGTACTAAATGCGAGTTTGATTACAATCCATGTGGATTCGGCACTCTACTTATCTTTTACTAAAACTTGACATCGTATACTTGCGGTACGATAATCTCGCAACAAAACTCTTTTCTTTTCTTAGGATGTGGAGACTTAGAATAATATGGATTACAGAGAAAATATTTTTCGCTTTACGACTGTAGGAGCGAAGCGGGGTTTACCGCTATGCCTATGACATCAGCGACCATTATATTGTTGGGCTCGCTGCCCGTAGAGAGTAATAACATATATTATAGTCATGTACAATAATCATTTGACCAATAACATATTTTAAAATTTATTCATATAAATATCGTTGACTCTTATGATCTCAAATTCATTTAGGATAACGATGCTAGTTTAACATAAGTCTCGAGACATACACATATAATATAGATAGATATAAGTAATGGATAAAAAAAATTGCCTTTATTATTAATAATAATATTTATTACAAAAAAAAAAAAATTATTTACCCTACAACCATAATTGGTTTTAGGGCATACTTTCAAATACAAATATAATTCATGGTAACAAATAATTAATCATGCTCTCTAATCCCACAAACTAAACAAAGATTCGACTGAGAACAGTATTCTTTTAAATAATAATTAGTTGACACGGGAACAATCTCTTCGAATTTCCCCTTGATTCCCAGTCTTAACTCCAACACGACCAAGCTTTGTCATAGCAGAAATAAAAGCCCTATTGAAAGCTTCATTGTCAGAAGCAAATTGGTCGACAGTGTTTCTTGATCTTTGGTCAGTAAACAGAATCTGATCAGATGTAAACAAACCCTTTCCTTGCTGAAGATTCTTGTAATAAGCATTGTCAAAGATCCGAGGTGTCGTAGGGTCCATATCAATGGCGATTCTTGGATCAACTTTTACAGGGCACATGCCCCTCAGCTGCATTGCGTATTGTAAATTTAGAGTGGGATCGACTCTGTTACTTGGGCTGAAATTGTATATTCTTTTCGAGAAGCGGTTGCAGTGAGAGAAACCAAGTGTATGTGCACCTGAAAAAAGGAAAATAAAAAGATAGTTAGGATATTTGTAGAAAAAAGTTTTAAGAGGTTATGAAATTTTCAAAAATTTATTTTTCACTGGATTTGATATTATGATTTGAGGTCTACATAACATAGATATAGTATAGACTAAAGGTTTTATAGCTTGAAAATCTAGCCAACTGATGGCAAGAAAAATATATCTATATTTTATAAATATTTGTAGAAAAAAAATACTATTAAAAATATATATACTCTTGCCCATATTTATCGAAGGAGAATATTACTAACTCCTCGTATAAGCATGTGGAACTTGAACTGGAGTCAATAATATTAAGAGCATCAGGCCATAGAGGTAGCTTGAGTTTTGATGGATCTTATATAAGTTTATAAAATATGTGATTTCCTAATCCGTATGAATAAAAAAAATCAACTGTTTGTGTGGATTGTCCCCGAAATCACCAATGACAAGCTAAGGTCTTGGTGGCTTGCATGGGGAATTCTAAACAGTGTTTTTTGAAAACATTTTATGAAATGAAAACAGAGGAGATTTAATTTACCAGATAATGCAATCATGTCTGTTTGACTGAGGCCTTGTAAGCTAAACATTTTGTTGAGCTGATCTAAATTAAAATCTGGTTGAGGAAGTTTGTGCTGAACACTTGCAATTGTTGATATTCTTCCATCAAGCCTCCCCAATTCAACTTTATAAGACGGTCCCCCTGTCTGCATTTTCATTTGTATTTTTTGTCACCAAAACCATATAATTAACACTATAATAAAGTACTAACTTCTATGCACTATGTTGAAAAATAATTGCTCAGTGCAAGAAATCATGTAAGCATTAATTTATTATCCGTTTGGTCACGGGTTCGAACACTAAAAACACTCTCTTGAAAAAAAAAATATGTGCGAAGTTACGTACATCAGGATCTTTCACATATCCTATTTATAATAAGAGCCTTATACATGGTGTACAATCATGTAAAAATAAATAAACGAATAACAAAAAATAGTGAAAAGGAAAAGATTGTTTACCAAGGCAACAACATCTCTAGTAGCAAGAGCTAAAATATCAGCACATGAAACTTTGTTTCTGCACTGAGGATCGCCATCAACAGCTTCTTTAGCTTTGATCACAGTATCAAATCCATCTCCAGCTAGTGATATATCATCTGGGTGATCCTTTTCTGCTCGATTAATAGGCGACGTTAGCAGCACTGAAGCATCACATCCCTAGCAATAAAGCAAGCACAAAAGATAAGAAATTAATTAAACCACATAAGCTGATCAGCCATTAATAGCATCATTAATAATTTTAAATAACATGTTTAGATAAGGTTATTTCATTATAATCTAGAGGTAACAGTTTCGAGTCGCGGAAACAGTGTCTTTACAAAAAAACAAAAGTAAATTGGGTAAACATTAAATCCTTCCCAAAACTCATAGTAAGTACGAGAAGTCTCGTGCTCTGGATCCTTTTTTTTTAAACATGAATTAGATAAATTAATAAGCTCACTGACCCGGACAAAGCAATCGTGGAAAAAGAGTCTGAGAGTTGCTGGGGCTGTGACAAAGGTCTGAGTGAACTTCTTGGTGACTGCTGAGCGTACAAGTGATTCTACGTTTGGGCAAGTGCTTTTGTAAAAATCTTCACGAAGTTGAGCTTGAGCAGAAGCTATTGATGATATTATTAAAAGAGAGAAAAGAATTGATGGCAGGAGAATGAAGAGGCTTTGATTTTCCATGGCTTGTTTGTTAATTAATTAATTAGCTGCTGCTTTGGCTGGAACTGTTAAATGTGTTTATTTATATAGAGAAATTGTTAGATTGGAATATGCTGTAGCAGATGCATACATACACTCTCTGGCCATTGAGATGACACACTTGATTATGATGATCATGCAAATAAAAACAAGAAGAAAATATATATTAAGTTGAGGATTAATAATTGGCAGATGATGATTGGAGCTTAGAAAGAAATGTTATAATTTTTTTTTATTTTATATTTTTTATTTATTTACATTTGTCTGTTGGGTTTGGTTGGATCACATGTGTAATAGGAACTAGAAGGACATTCTGATTTTGATTCTTGGATACATTCATAAAACATGGTTAAAATAAAGAATTATTTGTGCATTTGCCAACTCAATTGCATGTTAGTACCTAACAACTCTCAAATTAATATATATAAACAAAGATTAAAAAAAATAATTGACTACATTCCTGACCTGTTTCTTTAATAATGAAAATTAGCTTAGCCATTCCAAACCTCTCTGGAATATTTGGGGTATTGATCTTCCTTGGCCATCCGTGATGCATTAATTGTGAGAAAATTCTAGCATTTACTGTGTCTTCTTTTAGTTTGGTCAAATCTTTTGGCCTGCTTCCTTAGCCATCGCTGATGCTTTATTATTAAAAAAAAAAAATAACATATATTCTCTCTTTTTCGAGTTTTGTCCATTTTTTTAATTCTAAGATATTATCCTCTTTATTAGTCATGGACTCCCAAAATTTTTGTATAAGAGATTTACATTTTTATACTCTATCACTCATATCTTCTCAAGGGACGTGGGATATCATTTTTACCAAACAAGAAGGCAATAAACAAGCCACGAAACACACCATTCTAATAAATTTAACAAATAATAATAGCTAGCTTAATATTTATAATCAAAGATTCAATGCAAAATTATTATGCGTAAACTCGACGACACTGCCAGCTAACTTTATAATCTGTTTATGAAAATGAGGTTCTCAAGTTGAACGACTGTTCACACAGATAGTACTTCTTATCTGTGTTCATTGGATATTAGTAAAAGTCAAAAAGTGCCACCCTGGAAGAAAAGAAAATAAATAAAGCGCCAAAGTCAAGAAAAAAGAAATTCAATATACAAAACATGTGTAATATCATTTCATATATAGTATTGGTAACGTTCACCATTGTAATTATATTTTTACTTTTTTTTCAAACGTTGGAAACTCACAGTCAAACCACCCGATTCGAGTTAAACGGAACAAGTAAAATCCCCGGTTATCCCAGACTCTTGTACGAAATGCACACATCTGAACTCAAACTCAAACTCATGATCTAACGACCAAGTTCTAATCCATTTGCCACCGAGCCACATGGACACAACCCGAATAATACTTATCAGATTGTTCACACATGTAGTACATTATATCACAATCAACTCCTAGTTATGGGTGAATCCATCTCTTTGACCAGGATAATGGAAATTCAAAAGTAAGAAATAACAAAATATTGGCCGGATCTCAATATAACAATCTATCCGCAAGCGCTGCCGCAATCGAATATGAATTACCTGCAAATTGGAGCATCGGTTATTACAAATGCATGAATGACTCAACTTATATAATAGAAATGAATAACTAAGATCCAACAACAGTAAAGCTAACTACTACATAAAACAAATCCAAACACAAGGTTCATCAATGGTACTGACGACATTAAGAATAGAGCAACTGGTTTTCCATTACATTTCTCAAGTTTTCTATTATATTTACCCTTTTGTGTTCTATTAGACTGATTCAATTATTCCACAAGTAGATAGGTAAACTTAACGGAAAAACAAAAAAATAAAAAAAATTAAAAAAAAAAAGATGTCAATGAAAACTTGGTGGTTGTACTTGTATCCTTATAACTGCTGTATTAGAGTTTTTTCCGCCACAAAACAATTGACTAATTAGAGAAAAACACTAGGCAGTATTTAAAGCAATCCCAAATAATATGATAATTGAATGGTGGAACAAAAAGAATCAATTTATCTTTTGGCACTACCAACTGGGCAGCTAGGCAACAAAGCAACATGCCTAGGTAGGATTCCAAAAGCTATTGTTTTATATTTTAAAATAATGAGAGTTCTCTGCTAAACTAAAACTACATTCATAGGATTATGAAACAAAAACAAAACATCTAGGCCATTGGTTCAATTTCAAATATATGATGATACAAAAGCAAATCAGTTTATCATTAGATAAAGTATTTAGGCATCAAAATTTTACTTTTAAATGTGATACACTCTTGGAAATAACTTTATTCTGGACATGCATTCTCTTTGTTTTGTTTGTTAATACTTGTACACTTGATAAGTGACGGTGAGAAGTAATGTCATTCAAATACAATCAAGCATAGAAAATGATCTGCCTAAATATACATCAACTCGGTGCAAAATTCATAAAAAGGTTCTGTGAAATGGTAGAAAGCATTTTGTTAGAGATAATGCCTGAACCAAGCTTCATCCACTAAACCTAAAATATCTAGATAACTTAACTTGCTGAAGCAAGAAATATTTATCAGAAATGAACTAAGCAATAATAAAACATAAGTTCCATCGGTGAAATTTGATTCTTTCAATATACAACATTAACTACAACCGATAGCCATTGGATCTGGTGCAGGAAGCACAACATATTACACAGAAAGTGAAATGGAAAACATAGCTAGAAATATCATTCCAGAATAATGTTTTACAGAAATTATATTTCAGCATATTCTCAAACAGGTATTGCATTGATGAACATGGGGAACTCCAGCACTGGCATGTATATAATAAATATACAGAGCATTTGCTTCTTACTTTAAGCCAACTTACCTGTACAGAATATAGATCAGAATGATGGATCTTTCAGCTGCTTGAGAGAACTTTCTGTGGATCAAGTTGCCTGCTACAGTAACTGGAAGGAACAGCAGAAAGTTCCAGCTTTCCTTTCCACTCCTCCCCAGGTTTCAATGTAATTGGTTTTTCAATGGCAGCTGCCTCTACGCACAGCATATGCTTATACTCATCATCCCCAAAATCAGCCATAGCCTTTGCCTTCTTATCCCATGGATTCCACACCACTGCATGAATACCACAATTTGTAGGTGGTAGTATGGTACTGAACCAAGATAGACACCAGGCAAATTTACAATTTCAAGCAAGCAAAAGTTGTCCCAAGCAGCCCTTTGGCCGAAAAGCTATGTCCTATTTGTCCCAAGTTATCATCTTTACATGTCAAATTGATCTAAAAGCTACATAGAAGTAGTACACTCTTTGGTTTGTAAATCTACATCTATGTATATGAGAAGTTTCAAATTTTATTGATGCCACTGAGATCCAATATACAAGTAACAAGAACATTGTTAGGAAAGCAAATGGGCAGAAGCAATCTCTCACCAGCATCTGGAAGCCCATCTTTACGAATAATAAATGTTCTCTTCTTTTCGTGATCCAGAATTGCAATCTTTGTAGGAGTACTGAGGTATATCTTGTCCACCTGTATACCCATAAAAGCATTAGCTAAATATTAGAGCAAGATAACATAAGAACACGCAGAAAAATAAAAAATAGTACTCACTTCTGATTCAAATATTATCGCATCCCCTTGTTCGGTAAAACGCTCCTTCTTCTGCAAGTTGTCGAGGTAATCCAGTGTCTCCAATCCTTCAACACGAACTTCACTGAGCACAAGCAACTAAACCAATTTACAGAACTCAAATCTGCAGAATACAGAGTCAAATATACGATTGCAAAATTAATGATTATTTTCCAAAAATTTAACGGCAGCCGCAAAACATATCATACACGTGACAGAAATTTTAGCAAGCTGACATTTGAAGCTTTTCTGACCTAGAGTAGTCCAATGATGATAAATTTTGGTTGAGGTAGTACGTTAGGAAGCATCTACAATTGAAATTAAGAGCCACGGAAACTGACAGCAAGATGATGCTACAGTTAAGGAATCAAAATCTTACAACCCAAGATTAACCTTACCCATACCATGATCATGATTGATCTGAGTAACTTACACTGTGGCAATAGTTTGGCCAGAAATAACTTTCATGTTCTTATGGATTATAGCTCATGCAAATTTCCAAGTATTTCCATCATAAATCTGGAATCAGATAAACAAATTCAGCTCTGGGTAAAATAAGAGAAAATATGGCATCTGGATTTGAGTTTGAGACGGCAAATCAGGTCAAATAAAGTTACTGTTCCAGGAGATTCATAAAATGCATTTGCATAGCACTGAGTCCATAACCACACAACTTGCATTTTTAGAAGAATCGATGGCAACGTGTTAGAGGAAAGCAGAAAAAATTAATGGCATGTAATTGCAATTTCAAAATCCACCAATTGTCTTATTATACAGACTGAATTATCAAGTAAGTTTGTGAATTACCTGATGTCTGAAACATAGAAATAGGTATGATATGCAAATGTGAATGAGAATGGCTTTCCATCGGCACCGGTATTCCTGACGCGAGAGGTCATCAGATCTCCACTAGGCATCAAAGCAACCCTCAGACGGAACTCAAAACTGAGGAGGAAAACATGTAAAGATTTTCATAAAAAGTCCCAAAAAAAAAAAGAAGGGTACCAAAAATCTAGTATATCTATTTTCATGAAAATATGCAAGAGAGTGATGGAAGATTCAACTATTAACCTGTGAAGCCAGATCTTCAGATCTTCTTCCGAGGGCCTCAGGATCAAATCAATGTAAGCCTTAGTCGAGGAATTAGTTGGGAAAGGAGGAGAGTCATTGTCAATACTCCAAATTCTATTTCTAGCAAATCCATGTGGCTCCAGTGAGCCATGAATTAATTAAAGAATGCAAGGAGTAAAGCTTGTAGAAGCACACACCTAAGGGAAGCATATAGGAATTCCTCCACGAATCGCTTTCGGAGGCTTGAATATAGTTTGCACACAACACAAAGTATGATTATTTTATGATACATTTTAATTTAAAGAGAAAATAAAGGATGGCCCAGCGCATGAGGCTTCCCACACTGTGGGCTTTGGGGAGGATTCAATATGTACGCAGCCTTACCCTTTCTTTTTTGCAAAGAGACTATTTCTTTAATTTGAAGAGAAAATATATTAGAAAAAAATCTAAGATACCAAGGAAAGCGGCCCATCAACAAATTTTAACCTCTTTTCAATATAGGAAAGAGGCCGATCAATATCTTTTTGGAGCTAACCATATCTCAATTACACTGCAGTAACTACAAACTATATGCCCCAAGAGGTGTGCCTTGGTGGCAAAGGGTTTAGGATTTGGTTGTCGGGTCCTGGGTTTGAGTTCAGAGAGTGGATTTCTTGTAAGAGCCTGGGGCAGCCGGGGGTTTTACCTGCTCCGCTTAAGCCCGGGTCGAGTGGTTTAGCGGCGGGGTTTCCATTGTTTCCAAAAAAAAACTACAAACTATGCAACATCAAACATCTAATGATGAGAAGATAAGCCTAGAGGTGATCAAAAAATTGATGTGAACATCCTATAAGTGTTTAATAGAGTATTCCATAGCGCCTTATTGATAACAACGACATTATTACTCGTGGTATGAAGCAGACAAAGACGGTTGTTAATAGAATATATATATCACCTTACTACTGACAAAAAGCAACTCATCCCCATGGTCATTCTTCCAAGATGTCACATGACCCTCATACAAATACACCTGGAAAACCCAAAAAGAAGAGATTAAATGTTGTATAGAAGGAAACAAACAAAAACATTTCAGACAGCATACCAGATATACTCTTCAACTTGAAAATCAATAACTTACAATAAAATTGGGGGAAAAAAAAAGTAAAGCAATATGAACATCACAGTCACAGGGAAGCATTTGGTTTTGATGTTGTAGGCTTCAGTGAGGTTATAGCATCATTATGACCTTAACCGGCCCCATTCTTTATGACATATATTCATGGGAATTGAGTTGTGTGTGTGGTGTGGCTGAATAATAAGCATAACTTTTGACACGTCATATCAAGTCAATAAATGATTTCTTCCCTTCCTTACTATCACATCAGATCTAAAATGTGTTCGTAATAATAAGAATCTCAGAATTTTCACCAGTAAACTTAAGTTTTATCAACTCAGCATCCAAAATATGATATTAAAATACATTAACTGCATCCAGCAAAATTTTTCTAATATGTAAATGGATATAATTAGTTACACCGCTAGTATCTCATCTATGTACTCTTAATCGCTTTGACGAAGAGAAAATTTGGTTCTATACCACTAAAAGCCAAGATTAACTAATTGGTTTGATGAAACGAAATGGACTTTCTAACTTCTAAGAATTGCATCTCACACTTCTTGCAGCTAACAATGATTTCCTAAATGTACCCATTCGCTTAATAATCTACATCCTTTCGCACACTTCTTACTTTCTTAGGATGCAACTAGCAGCAATCTGTAGTAAGACTGCATTGAGACAGCAATTCAGTTGAAAATAAAGTTCTGGCTCAGATAGATTCAGAGTTTTCAGTTCAATAGCATAATCGTTACAGTAAATGTGAGATGTTCTTAATCGTTCTCTGCAATTCTTTCAAATACACAAAAGATTCCAGAGACGATCCGCCTCGAATTGTAACTGTAATTATTCGTTTCAAGCTAGAAGATCGGCAAGCTCACACATTCACTTCTCCGGATCTACTAAACCTAGATAAAGAAACCCAGCGATTCTTTAATTTTTCTACTAATTTGATATAACTCAACAAGTGATTGCAGTAAGCAAAAAATCGAACAAGATTCTTACTAAATCAGAGACATTACAATCATATTAAGCAAAGACTGGAATAAAAAATCGAGGAAAATGAGATGAGACGAGAAACGACGTCGTACCACAGCGGAGCTGCCACGTGACTCACGGAGGACGATCTTATCGAGGCCATTAACGCCCTTGCAGAACTCAACCGGAACCTTCTCCATCGACATTATCGCAACCGCCTCCGCCGAGGATTTCTGTTCTCCGTTTGATTAATAATCACAGCATTCAATGTGAAGATGAAAATGAAATTTCTTACTCAATTTACCTATCGTTCTTTCTTCGCAGTTCTTCTGTTGTCTCTGTTTCCACTTTATTTTATTTTATTTTATACATATTGGATTAATTGCTTATGTTAGAAATGGATTATTAAGCCCCCTATAGTTTTATTAAATACACAATAGTTTAAATACTATCAGATAGTGGTATTTCCCCTATAGTTTTTTTTTTTTTTTTTTGATTACAATACAAATCTACAGATATATAATCTGAAATCTACTGGAATATTGAATACAAACATTGAAGTACATCCAGAATTCTACGTCTACTAGAGACGAAACATCAACTCTCACTCAAATATGGGGAGAAATCTACCACTCTCTGCAGGGAGTCGAACTTGTGCTCTCCCCAGGAGAGCACAAGTCCACCACTGGGCAGCCCAGTGGCCCCTATAGTTTTATTAAATACACAATAGTTTAAATACTATCAGATAGTGCTAAATACCCTCCTAAACTTTGGAAAATACACAAATACCCCTAATGCTATAATGGATTCCTAACTGGTGTGAATTTTAAAACTCGAGACGGAAATCGGTTGAGAAGCCATTCCTACCATCTCCTACCAATACAAATCAATTTTTTTAATTACGAATTTATGTTTGATATAAATGTGGTCATGTAGAAAGTCAACACATGTGGCCGGTTAAAGTCCTCATATTTGATTTAAAATTAGAACCCTAAATATAAATAAATTTTAATTTTAATATATAAAATGACTTAAATATTTTTAAATCTTTTATTGATGGATATTTATTTTAAAAGGTCATATTAACGAGTGTCCTAATGATATTCATTAAATATCCATTTTAGGAAAGTTTTCACATCACTTTTATGGGAAATGTAAAAAATTGTCAAAACATTAATTATTTTTTCTTTTTTCACATGAAAATTTTCCTAAAATGAATTCTTAATGAGTGCCCTTATGGCACTCGTTAGCATTTCCTCAGCAATTCTACTGAAGAAAATTCAACTACATATTGACACGTGTCACCAGATGTCGGGTTAATTTTAAACACCTACAACACTAAATTTATCTTATCCATGCAACTTCACTTTAATTACAAGGAAAAAAAACCCACGTCACATAAACACGTTATAAATAACAAATTTATCTAGTCATTTTAAGCACATTGACATGGTATAGAAGGAAAAGGCTAGAGAAGACATGAAAGAGTAACTTGTTCTCTAAATCCTTAGTTAAGACCAATTACATAGTTTTTATAATTTTAAAAATGATCTAAAACGTCCTTATAGTTACTTCCATAATTGATTCTAATTTTTTAAAAGTAAAGTAGTAATTTTTTAAAAAAAAATGATATAGTAGCTATAATTCAAATAAAATGAAAAATAGATTATAACTAAGATTTTTACATGAAAAATAATAATAATAATATAACATCGTATTGTGTAATGCATAACTGGCTCAAGCTATAGGGGTATGAGTATTTTGATGTGATTCTCTGATCACTGAAGAATGTTTATGAAGAAAAATTGATTCTATTACTATAAGAATATAATTACAAGTGTTTGAAACTTTATAAAAAAAATCAATCCCTCTACACTCTCAAATTTTTTTTTTACTTGAAACTTTAATTTTTGAGATGATTTGAGCTCTCAAATGAACTCAGATTATAGCCAAAGCAATGACTATAATGTCAATAAAAATTAATGTATTAGTTGGTGGTTACACAAAAACCTTGACAATGATGGAGGTGGTATATCATGTGCCGGGTGTATATGCCATCTCTCTCACAGCAGACGGGTCTCACACAGTTATGGGGCCCGTCTGCTGTGAGAGAGATGACATATACACCCGGCACATAATATAATTTTCGGACAATGATGGATGTGATTTCGACAATGGTGGATGTGATTGTTGCACCACTTTCACAACAAATGGTGATGACATTAGAGAGCAGTTGGATTCTTTCAATTCTCCCATTCCAGCTGTATCTGAAACGATTGTCATATGACAGCTATCCCGACTATGTCTCTGCACAACTCTAACTTGTACCGAGTAACCACCTTTGATAACATGTCGGCTGGATTCTCATATGTATGGATCTTCACTAGTCTCAACAGTTGTTGATCCATCACCTCACATATCCAATGATAACGAATATCGATGTGTTTCATCTGGGAATGATACATTGAGTTATTGCTCAAGTCCAGAACACTCTGACTGTCACAATGTATCTTGTATTCTGTATGTTCATCCCTAATTCTTGGAGAAAATAATTTAACCACAACATTTCCTTTCATGCTTCCGCTATTGCAATATACTCAGTTTATGTTGTGGATAATGCAATACACATCTGCAATCTTGACTGCCATGACACAGCTCCCCCTGCAAAAGTGTAGAGAAAACCTGATGTAGGTTTTCTACCATCAAGATCTTCTACCATATCTGAATCTGTATAGCCTTCTAAGATTAGATCAGCTTCCTCGTAGTACAGACATAACTTCGATGTACCCTTAAGGTACCTGAGAATCCATTTGATGCCTTCCAGTGTTGTTTTCCTAGGTTAGAGAGAAAATGACTCACTACACCAATTGCGTGAGCAATATCTGGCCTGGTACATACCATAGCATACATCAGGCTTCCAATTGCTGAAGAATATGGCACTGATTGTTGGGGTTTTGGGCGAAGGGCGCGGGGAAGCGCGGTTCGGGCAAAATCATAATTTTAAAACTTTTTAAATTACCGAATAAATTATTCAATATCCAATATGAATAAGTTATTCATATTTCACCTAAACATGTTTATTCGAGATCAAATAATGACATAGATAACTAAGAAACATCGCGAAACTTTTACGAAAATGTTTTTCCGCGAAATGACGCAAAACACATTTTTGACTGAACCGACCACCCAACACTTATGGGGACTGCCCAGGTCAACCCCAATAGTGTTAGGGCAGTTCATGGGCTGCCCGAACAGTGACAAATTCACTGTTTGGACAGCCGTCACCCCCGTTGGCTCAAAAGTCACCCAGTAACGCCATTTTTCGCCGTTTTCGCTTATTTCAACTCCGAAGCAATTTCCGACAATTGCTCCAACACCCAAAACACATCCAATACATTCATAAGACATTATTTTCATCATCATATGAACAGTATTTCCAGATCTGATCCAGAAGCAATAATTATCAATTTTTCATGCTTTAAATCCAATTTTTCAAGATTAATCAAAACAACAATCAAAGTCACCACACATGAAGCACCCAAGAACAATTTCAGGCATTACAATAGTGGTCATAACACTCTAGAATGTCAACATATCATCAAATGATCAAATTGGACAATAATTATAATAATTCCATCCAAATCACTTCACACATGCATCATCACTTCCATATCCATCCACCAAAATCAAAAGCCCCAATTTTAGCAAACAGAGGAACCCTATAACTATTCTAACAATTCAAGAAAACAAGAAACAAATTTCCAAGCTTAGGGTTGTAGAAGATTACCTTTAATCTCTTGATTTCCTAAGTTTTTTCTTTATTTTTCCTTCATTTTCTTTATGATTTGATCAAACAAATCTTAAGGCTTTTTCTCTCTAAAGTTTCGGCCATGGTAGTTGAAGTGATGAAGAAAATAATTTCTTTTACTTTTAAAACATCAAAACAAAACCGACTTTTGAAGGGTAATTTAGTCTTTTTTGCATTTTAATTTCATTAAATTAAAATAAAAAATAAGATAAGCTTTAAGTTTGAAAAATCAAATTTGCACACTTAAGCTTATTTAAATCATGTCATGTGTATCAATAATAATTAAACACATTTCATAACATTAATGAAATATGAATATTATTTAACTATTCAAATATTTAACAATTAAATATCTAAATAATTAATTAATATAATAATAATTATTATATATGTATTTTATTTACATTAAATAATAAATACATATATTAATTACATGTGTCAAAATCTCATTTGAAAATTAATTAATGTGTATCTAATCAAATTATGTATCAAATACAAATACACAATAATTATTAAATGACCAAAATCCCCCCATGCATGTGTTATCGTTTAACCGTTTAAACGATTCGAATTAACTTACTTAATCCGATGAAGTATTATGAATAATCAGTATTATTCATAATGTGTTGCCCAAATGCTCAACGAGTACACTTTATATTGTGAGACTCTCTAAGTTTAGGTTTATCCGTCACGAAATCCAATTTTGTGTCCATAATTCACACACTCATGAATTATGACGACCATAAATAATCTCGCTAAACTATGCAAGTCTAGGTCATTGCATACGTATAATCCCTCCGTCACAAGCTATCCATATTATACCCGGGATATAGATAAAAACGTCAAATCTTTTCGGTATAATATAGTCGACTTTCAATTTACTATCTCTAAATAACACTCGGAACTGATTTTCGAAGTTATACCACGGCCATGGATTTACTAGATCGCAAACACGTGTAGGATGCATATGCCCTATACACAGGACTGACAAATTCTATCTTGATACGCACATGATATCATGAGCATCAGTCCACACCTAACGAACATGCGAAGGTCTGATCTGAATAGATCGGTGACGTGACTGCCATCAAAGTGTGGAGGATAACTCATATATCCACTATGGTATCTCAAGTCGAAGGACCACTATGCTCGCTCAACTCGAGAAGATTCATATTGATGTTGGTGTACCATCTATTAGGAAATCTTTAGTGAGTCGTTCAGTGTTTATCAAATAAACACCTACATGTCTATACGAGTCTCCCGAGACTCATGCTTCACTGGGATAAATCATCGGACCAAGTCACGATATACGACATGTACTGGTCTCATCAGATTTTACTAACCGACTCGTGTTAGTAAATCTTGACCAGGAAATTTATTTAAGGATATACATCTTATAGTGACGCATCTAAATGTCAATTACAAACTACGTTGTAACTACGCACTACGTTGTAAATCCTAGGGTCTTTGTCTAATATACATGTATCACTAAATCAGATTTAGTTTCAATCTAATCATAATTAGATATCCAATCGTAATTAGATCGAATAATGTATAAAAGACAAGAGGTGCTACCATTAAATAAGTAATATTATGGAAAATGGAATTGCTCGTATTCATTAATCAGACATAAATACGATCCGGATTTGCACTCCCAGCACCAACCCTAACAATTTCTCCCACTTGCTCTAGTGTCAATCCACGGTATCATATACATATCTCAATGTATATCACATACTCATGACCCTCAAGAGCTCACCTATCACTCAAGAGGTAAGCAACAACAAGTAAGCCCGCTTTAATAAATTGAGTCTGACCAACAAACTCAATCGTTTTCCTTAGCCAGCATCATTCATATTTTGTAGAATCCAAATTCCACATCAATATGACTCAGACGCTATATCAGTATTGTGTTATAGGTACTGAGTTGTCTATGAATTTAGAGATCAAATCCAAATACTATGAGACAACCGCAAACACTACAATAATATGAAAACTTCTAATGTATATAGTCATTATGCAACTTCATAAGTTAATACTTCATAAGTTGTAACTGATTCCACTAGTTTAGTAAAATCAACAGTGACACTCCCACTGCATCTTTTCTGACTTTATATGACATAGACAATCTAATGTCATAATTAGGATCAAAATTAATATGACTTTATGATTGCAGACTAAATTCTCTATGAATAAGAAACTCATTCGTAAAATCTCTAAGATAACAAAGAACATGTTTCAAGATCCATCATATGGTCTGTAGCATATCAAAATAACTCGTAACAGTTACGATTACATTGATATCTTTAATCGCACATAATATAGTATTCATTACGCCATCATCCTATGATGCATAAAATTGACTATACATTCTAATCAATCTCTCTTTCGACAAAGGTATCATCCCTTACGAAAGATGAATACTATATATATAAAAGACACATTAACTGTCAAACAGTTATACTAACTGTCATACAGATAGTCTTACTGTGTCATTTATTAGATCATATCTAATACGCGACTAATGAGAGTATCTCACAAGTCTCTTGGTTTTATATCATATATGAAACTTTATATCAAATATAACAGAGATTACTCCCACTACTTTCACGGAGAAAATAAGATTTAGGATATACACAATGCTAGAAAGAAGTTTTTACGCTCCCACTGACCCTACTAACAAATATGTATTATCTATGCTTTGATAAAATCAGACAATCTGACTTTTATCAAAATTAGAAAACACAGATTTTCGGAAAGCTTATTTGAGTCTACAGTAGTCTCTGTAAGCTAATATATCAAAATGTGATTTTAGCAGAATACAAACTCTAGGTCCATTCTATAATGAACTCTTCGAACAAAGAAACCACAACGGATCTCTCATTCGAAGAAACCATTCAGGAACGCCACTTTGCATTCTTTAGCCAAAATACAAAGTTTAATATCAACATTAATCAAAAGATCTTTAATTGTTCAATTAGTGTGGCTAGAGACAAGTTTCCTCAGAATCTACAATAGATAGCTGAGTAACAACCTTTCTCACTGTCATACTGTAAATGTCAAACCTTTAACGAGCTCACTTTATTTTTGCTGCGCAAATAATTTGCACATTTTATGAACAATTCATAACGAAAGCTTAATCAAGTTCAAAACTTGATCGTAATAAGCCATGAACAATCTTAGATCTCTGGTTCGATGGTAATTTACGAAATCGATATCAAATATCGCTCTCACTATAAGTTATAGGATAATTTTCTTCAATAAGAAAACAACAGAACTATTAAGTATTAAATACTTTTGTAAATGATTCTGACATCTTATTAACTTATACGGAAGTAGTCTAAGGGTCTTTTCATCTTATTAATTATGTAGTTCCATTTATAGTTTATCATTCTCATATTTGACTTCAATAAGTCAAGTCTTTTCTACAATCGTCAACATCTGATGTTACACACCAAGTAATAAAATAATTTTATTACTCGGGATCGTAGAGAATATATTCTATCAAATAGAATACAATATTCTATTAAATAGAATAAATGATAAACTTTTACTTGTACCTCCGAGGCGTAAGTCCTTTCAATTATATAACCATTATACAAAAGAGAGTTTCAAATCTCAAACTTTTCAAGATTCAAATTTTCTACTATACATATCATATATGTAACTGTAGGAACGAATGAAACCTTAATTAAAGAGATGAATTAGTGTTACTAGAGCATAACCCCAAGAGTATTGAACTAATTCGGTAACACTCAATATCAAACGAATCAAATCATATAAGATTCGATTTCTCCCACTGACCAATTCCATCAAGATGGAATCGTGGAAGTTTAATATTGAGTAAGAATCAAATTCATTAAATAACTTTAGAACTAATTGCCTTAAATTCGTATGTTTGATTATACCAAACATCTTTGAACAATTCAAAGATTCACGATGAATTTCAAAGATATAGTTTTCAACACTTCAAATAGAATATCTTGGAACCATTCATAATATTCTATCCGCATATCATCAGAAACATATTGAAAGTTCTCGAACCATTCAAGACGTTCAATATATATTCTTTTAGAAACACGCAACTAAGTCATGAAAATTCATTAACTGAGTTATGGAGTGAAGAAAACTATCTAAGGCAATTTCTAATTCATCAAACTACATACATCCAATGTATTAGTTCAGTAAATCTATGATCCAATGACAATTATTGGTTAAATGAGATTAATCACACCCTGAATACAATATTCATTAAATGGATAAGGATAAGTAGTGTGATCTTGTATCAGACCATCCTTTACCATAAGGAACAAGCATATAATGCTTATGTGATAAAAACTCATAAAACATTGTTCTAAGTTATTTAGTTAACCAAATATTTTCTTAATGTTTATCTTTTCATTATTGACACTACTAGTCATATTAAAATATATATAACAATTGTTTATAAAGAACAAGTAATTATCCAATAGTCACAAGTTCTGATATTAAATATCAAAACAGTTATTAAACATTATTTTAAATAACTAGACGGAAGATCTAGTATCCAATACCTATAGTTTTCATATTGTGAGAATCAATATTCTCTATACACAACTATACACATATCATTTCTTAAGCTTTATAATTTGCGTTCAATTATTCACAACAATTGCAAATAATTGATTAGCAAACTGTGTCAGACACGTGACTTCTAAAAGTCACTAAAGCCAAGAAACGTCATTATAAGATAAACAAATACTAATGAGGTTTTCCTAATGCCAGTCAAGAATCTCGAGACATGAACTAATTCAAATCAATTCTTACTACATAAGAAACTATTCTTACTAGATAACTATATCCAAAATAGATATCTATTTAGATTACTAATCGTGACTTAGTAAATAAGTCACTAACCATCTTGATTTTTCAAGAAAATCGGAACAACAATTCCCTATGGTTTTAACTAATCTAACAATATTTAAGTCTACTGTCATTCTAGAACCTATTCTAGAAATACGCAACCATAAGTAAAGTCAGAAAACATATTCAAGTAATATGCTATGCAGTGGATTAGAAGTATAATTCTATAAACAATATAAAATAAAGGAAAACAAAAGCAGCAAATTCCATGAAATTACACACTGCTTTAGTTATGGATTTTTAACCCAGCAGTGTCTCACATTACTTTACTGTGGGAACACAGGAACTGGGTGACGCATGCTGTCCCGGGCTCGCGGCCCGGTTGGGAGTACGGAGTAGCCCGCGGGGGACTAAACCGGAGAATAATGGAGTCGCCACCCGGTGTGACTCGGAAAATGAGATTTAAGGCCGCACTCACCCTTCGCAAGGGAAGACCTCAAACCGTTGGGTTCAAAATGGTCCCTTACTTATGTCACTTGTAATGAAAGGATTTGTGCAATAATTCAACCAAGCCTAAGCAACATATTTCCAAGAATAATTTACTCCTAAGTTCACATGCATAGATACAAAACTCATATCTAAGTTTACATATAACACATTTTCATACTTGCATATAACCTATTGGCATACAATCTACGTCCGAATTCATGCATAAAGATAAATTGACATGCGGAAGGCATACAATTTCACATTGGTAGGCACAGAAGCGCACACAAATAACATTCATACAAGCATGCATATTAAGGAAAGACGCTTAAGTGCATAGTAGAAATAGATAACTCAAGAGGTAATACAAATGCATAAGGTAAAAAGAGACAACTATATGCTAAGGTAGACATGTCGTGATGTGATGCAGAAAGGATCTCTAGAATTGACACGAACACATGCGTGGGTCTTTTTCGGTGGTATTGTGATGTAGTTTGAGGCTGTTTTATAGGTGTCTGATGCGTCAAATGGGGCTGCTATTTTGAGTGTTTGTGGCTTTTGCGTGAAGGTTGGGTTATGTGGCTAAAGGCCATGGGACGTGTTGTGGAGTGGGCAGTTACGTGGGCTGTGTGTGCAATTCGGTCGTAGGTGCGTTTGATTGATGAGGACAGATTGTCGAGGGCTTATGGTGCGTGAGGCGTGATGGGTGCAAGAGGGAGATGGCTTATGGCAGTGGTTGTTACGTGATGGCTAAATGAGTGGGTTTGGGCTAAGATTAAAAGGTTTGCGGGTTTTTTGGGCCGAGCATAATTTTTAAAACGGAGGTCCAACAAGCGAACCCGAAGCTAAACACATGAACTAAATCCAAAAAAACGTCAATTCTTGACTCTTCCCTTCCGACGTCCGTTTCCCACGGCTTCCGTGACTTAAAAGATAGTGCCTCCAAATGAGACTCATCATCGGGTTTCACATGCAAAAATGCAATGCCTACATTTACGTAATATCGTAATCCCCAACGGAGAACGGGAATTCAATAATTAAATTGAATTCCATAGTGAGAGAAGGATCTCATGAATATATTTCGACTCACAGCTTTGGCACGATCTCTCCTATGTATATTCATTAGGTAGACAACTCATTGTCAATCACTCACCAGTGACTCCTAATTTTGGTCCTGACCGTTTCTCGTTATGACAGCTTTGGCACGTTCACAAGGAGGCGTATCAAGGCTTCACTTGTTAATGACAAACTCAAGCTACCGATGTAGTCCTAACAGCTTTGGCACGTTCAAGATTTCCACTTTCACTTGAATTTGTCTGGTATCAATATACAATCGGTATAAATAAAATTCTATCAACTACACCCTCACTGCTTTGACACGATCTCGGATGCAGCCATAGAAAGTTACTCATAAACCGTATTGACAAGACAGACCAAGAAACATGCATCCAATACACGTTACTTTACAACCTTATTTTAAGCGGGGATTTTCCTCCAGGAATTATTGCTCCACATCAAATGCAGAATTATAATTCGAATCATTTTCTAAACAACTCAATTCTACCTTAGAAAACATAACTCAATTTAACCATTAAATTTACATTACGTTTCTGTTAGCGTAGAATCGAAAAGTCAAGAAACATATAGATTACATGCATGTGCGAACATTAAAATTGGATTATATATCATATATCAAACATGACTAATGTAATGGATGAAGCATCAGACCTGCTCTGATACCATTTATGTTGAGGTTTTGGGCGAAGGGCGCGGCGGAAGCGCGGTTCGGGCGAAATCGTAATTTTAAAACTTTTTAAATTACCGAATAAATTATTCAATATCCAATATGAATAATTTATTCATATTTCACCTAAACATATTTATTCAGGATCAAATAACGACATAAATAACTAAGAAACGCCACGAAACTTTTACGAAAATATTTTTCCGTAAAATGACGCAAAATAAATTTTTGACCGAACCGACAACCCAACACTTATGGGGACTGCCCAAGTCAGCCCCAATAGTGTTAGGGCAGTTCATAGGCTGCCCGAACAATGAAAAATTCACTTTTTGGATAGCCGTCACCCAGTTGGCTCAAAAGTCACCCGGTAACACCGTTTTTCGCCGTTTTCGCTTATTTCAACTCCGAAATAATTTCCGGCAATTGCTCCAATACCCAAAACACATCCAATACATTCATAAGACATTATTTTCATCACCATATGAACAGTAGTTCCAAATCTGATCCAGAAGCAATAATTGTCAATTTTTCATGCTTTAAATCCAATTTTTCAAGATTAATCCAATTAATCAAAACACCAATCAAAGTCACCACACATGAAGTACCCAAGAACAATTCTAGGCATTACAAAAGTGGTCATAATACTCTAGAATGGTAACATATCATCAAATGATCAAATTGAATAATAATTACAATAATTTCATCCAAATCACTTCACACATGCATCATCACTTCCATATCCATCCACCAAAACCAAAAGCCTCAATTTTAGCAAACAAAGGAACCCTAGAACTATTCTAACAATTCAAGAAAACAAGAAATAAATTTCCAAGCTTAGGGTTGTAGAAGATTACCTTTAATCTCTTGATTTCCTAAGTTTTTTCTTGATTTTTCCTTCATTTTCTTCATGATTTGATCAAACAAATCTTAGGGCTTTTTCTCTCTAAAGTTTCGGCCATGGTGGTTGAAGTGATGAAGAAAATAATTTTTTTACTTTTAAAACATCAAAACCGACTTTTGAAGGGTAATTTAGTCTTTTTTGTATTTTAATTTTATTAAATTAAAATAAAAAATAAGATAAGCTTTAAGTTTGAAAAATAAAATTTGCACACTTAAGCTTATTTAAATCATGCCATGTGTATCAATAATAATTAAACACATTTCATAACATTTATGAAATATGGATATTATTTAATTATTCAAATATTTAACAATTAAATATCTAAATAATTAATTAATATAATAATAATAATTATTATATATGTATTTTATTTACATTAAATAATAAATATATATATTAATTACATGTGTCAAAATCTCATTTGAAAATTAATTAATGTGTATCTAATCAAATTATATATCAAATACAAATACACAATAATTATTAAATGACCAAAATCCCCTCATGCATGTGTTATCGTTTAACCATTTAAACGATTCGAATTAACTTACTTAATCCGATGAAGTATTATGAATAATCCGTATTATTCATAATGTGTTGCCCAAATGCTCAACGAGTACACTTTATATTGTGGGACTCTCTAAGTTTAGGTTTATCCGTCACCAAATCCAATTTCGTGTCCATAATTCACACACTCATGAATTATGACGACCATAAATAATCTCGATAAACTATACAAGTCTAGGTCATTGCATACGTATAATCCCTCCGTCACAGGCTATCCATATTATACCTGAGATATAGATAAAAACGTCAAGTCCTTTCGGTATAACATAGTCGACTTTCAATTTACGATCTCTAAATTACACTCGGAACTGATTTCCGAAGTTATACCACAGCCATGGATTTACTAGATCGCAAACACGTGTAGGATGTCTATGCCATGTACACAGGATTGACAGATTCTATCTTGATACGCACAGGATATCATGAGCATCAGATCACACCCAACGAACAGACGGAGGTCTGATATGAATAGATCGGTGACGTGACTGCCATCAAAGTGTGGAGGATAACTCATATATCCACAGTGGTATCTCAAGTCGAAGGACCACTATGCTCACTCAACTCGAGAAGATTCCTATTGACGTTGGTGTATCATCTATTAGGAAATCTTCAGTGAGTCGTTCAGTGTTTATCAAATAAATACTTACATGTCTATATGAGTCTCCCGAGACTCATGGTTCACTGGGATAAACTATCGGACCAAGTCACGATATACGATATGTACCGGTATCAGCGGATTTTACTAACCGACCCTGTTAGTAAATCTTGACCAAGAACTTTATTTAAGGATATACATCTTATAATGACGCCTCACAATGTCAATTACAAACTACGTTGTAACTACGCACTACGTTGTAAATCCTAGGGTCTTTGTCTAATATACATGTATCACTAAATCAGATTTAGTTTCAATCTAATCATAATTAGATATCTAATCGTAATTAGATCGAATAGTGTATAAAAAATCAGAGGTGCTACCATTAAATAAGTAATATTATAGAAAATGGAATTGCTCGTATTCATGAATCAGACATAAATACGATTAGGATTGGCACTCCGAGCACCAACCATAACACTGATGGCATCTCCTCTATATTTTTCTTGGATGAGGGACACAAACTCTTGCTCAATTTAAAGTGGTACGCTAGCGAAATACTGACAGGTTTGACATTTTGCATATCGAATCTCCTTATTAGCTGTTCAATATAACTATCATGTGAAAGCCATAATATTTTATTTTGTCTGCCTCGAACTATTTGCATTCCCAAAATCTGTTGAGCTGGTTCTAAGTCTTTCATGTCGAAAGACTTAGAGAGTTCATTCTTCAACTGGCTGATCTTCACTGCTTCTTTTCCAACGATCAACATATCGTCCACATATAATAGAAGAGCAATGAAAATTCCATCCATAAACCTTTGAATGTAAACACACTAGTCCGATGCAGTTCTTTTGTAGTTTTGACTCAACATGTACGAGTCAAACTTCTTGTACCACTGTCTGGTGCCTGCTTGAGGTCGTACAAGTTTTTCTTCAGCTTGCAAACAATGTTCTCTTTTCTTGAAACCTTCTGCTCCATGTAGATTTATTAATGTAGATCACCATGAAGAAATGATGTTTTAACATCCATATGTTCAAGCTCTAAATTCAAATTGGCTACCAATCATAGGATAACTCGGATTGAAGCTATTTTTACAATTGGTGAAAAAAATTAATCAAAGTCGATTTCCTTTTTCTGTAAGAATCCTTTGACT